>CM077344.1:101538462-102929556 GCA_039655645.1 Ammopiptanthus mongolicus | reverse complement strand
TTTTATACCCCACACCACGCGACGCACCAATGGCAATAGCCAACCAAGTAACCTTCCAATATTCAACAGGCAAACAGCCACCTGTCTCGTGAATCTCTCTCCCTCTCCCCCACCCCGCTCCATATTTCTTTCATACACACACCACAACCACACCACTAATTATTCATAAGAATTCCAAATCCACATCTCCTCGCAACACATTTCGCCCACCATTAAATCATTAACAAACAAAACATTAATTGGAAGGCAATCAAATGCACCAAACTTATCGTCTTCAGTTCATTCAACGTAAATTAATTAACTACAAATCTAAAACATTAGAGGTAACTATTTTAAAAATAAAATAAAAAAACTGGAGACCAGCTTGGAACAACAGATTGAAACCGGTAGTTTCTCTGTCGCAAAAAAAAAAATGGAGACAATCGCCTACATATTCACACATACACTGATTCTTTCTTCTTGCTTTTCTGACGATGATGCTATTTTCTCTACTTAGAAAACCTAAAGAGAAATTCATAATCCCGGAAAAATAAAAATAAAAAAGCCAAGGGGCGTTGATAATTCTCTTGGGGTTTGAATCACTAATTCTCTTGTGGAGGAGGTTGGTTAAGGTCAAGATCGAAGTCTCTCCCAGGCTTAAGATCGCGTTCATCGTGGTTCAGATCGATGACAACGGAGGAGGAGTCTGAGTTGCTTTGTGCTCCTGACGAAGTCACGTGGAACTCACCCGCCGCCACGTGATGATTATTATAATTGAAACACGGAGCCACATAGCCGGCGCGTAAGATGGAATCAAAGAACAAAACCTGGTTGGCTGCCGGCGGAGGGAAGGGGAAGCGGAGAGCGGCGGGGGCCAAGTTGAGGTCGAAAGGAGAGGAATCGGCGACGACAGCTGGGGATTCGAGGTCGGGGGTGGAGGACTCGACGGTGCTGCTCTGACTAGGGCTGTTGAGCTTATTCCGGGAAGGGAGAGGGAAGTTGGTTTTGGCCTTAGGGCCACGGAAGTCACGGGCAGCGGCGTCGTAGGCTCGAGCGGCTTCTTCGGCTGTGTCGAAGGTGCCGAGCCAAACGCGGCTCTTCTTGACTGGATCTCTGATCTCGGCGGCGTATCTACCCCATGGCCTCTTCCTCACTCCTCGATAATGCGCCTCCGCCACAACAACACCATTCCCCTTCACCATACCCGTCTTATCCTTAGGCGCCATAATAATATTATATGTTTTATTTTTCAGGAGAGAAAGCAATAGTTTTGATGAAGAGTGAAGGAAAGGAAGAAAATGGGTTAGGGAAGAGCCGCAGAGGAGTGGGTGTTTTATAGATCGAAGAGAGGGAGGGGCATGGATCGTGAATGATCAATCCAACCCAATAGAGAGAGAGAGAGAGAGACAGTCAACGACGAATTTGACTATGATGTGCTAACGCAACACAACACAACACAGGGTGGGGGGGTCAAATTACTATACTAGTCCCCGAATTACGTGGCATGTGGGTTGTCTAAACGGCAGACAAACACAATTGAGGTGCCCTCTCCTCTTTCTCACCCTTATCCTTATACGCCTGCCTCTCATGCCTTCAATTCAATCAATCAAGTATGTATCTCACGCGCCTATTCCTCTTTATCTTTTTTGTTTTTTTTTATTTTTTATTTCATTAGTTAATCTGCATTCACTGCGTTAATTAAAACTCGGTATGATAAAAAAAAAAAAAAATTAAAACTTGGTACAACTATTTCGGTTAGCGTTTTCATTTGCGGAGATAAAGTGGGTCCTTTGGATGCACGAATTAGGTATTCATTTGTCGGAGATAAAGTGGGATTTTGGTTGGCGTTAATTTTCTCTTCATGGCTCCGCCAGAGTACTAAAACACACTTAATTCGTGAAACTGTAATGATGACATAAAAAATAATGAAATATAATAAATGTACTGTTTTAAAATTTCAAAACGTAAATAGTAAAAGGGGGTAGCGAATTGGAGATAGATAGTATTAGTAGAGTACGTAGAAAAGTTGTCGGCGGAATATTCTGACTCGCCGCTTGACTTGATAGTTATTAGATCTATATATATGGAATGAAAATAAATAAATAAATAGCATTACTTTAAGAATGAATTATTGTGAGTCAGTATTGATGAGTATTAATGATTCGATAGGAAGATGGATGATGGATGATGGATGATGGGTGCTAGTATTGTTTTATGGGCTGGATGGGAAACGCTTGCGCATCGGCATGGAGCTCATGAAGATGAATCATGTGGCGGCACTTTAGATTGGGAACGAGTGGGAAAGGTGGACTCGCATGCACTCCGAGACTTTACTTACGCGTCCAGACTCTTGTATGGAAGGTTAGATGGATGTTCATGGTTTAGTTTCATGGAGACAAAAAAAAATTTGAGCGTTAACGTAATAACTTGATCCCTACATATAATATAGATTTTTCATTTAGTTTCTTTATATAAAAAATTTAAAAATAAATTCCTCCGTGTGTAAATGTTAACAAATTTGGTCCCTACATGTGCAAGCATTAACAAATTCGTCACTATCATCTGTAAATTAGTCCTTATACGTGACATAAATATGTAATTTGGTCCCTAAACCTGAACAAAAAAAATTACATGGGTCCCTATATGTGCAATCGAGAATAATTTTGTCCTTACATCTGTCAAGGAGCTCGGACCCGACTAAAGATTCTTTTCGTTATTGATTAATTTTTATATATTATATCAATCTATTTCTTCTATTGAGAGTCAACTTCGATAATTTCAGAATATAAAACCATTTACGGATCAAATGATACAATTTTTATTCTCAATAGAAGAAATAAATTGATATAATATATAGAAAATATTCAATACGAAAAGAACCTTTAGTTGGGTCCGAATTCCTTGATAGATGGCAAAGACAAAATTATTATTGAGTGCACATATAAGGATCGATTTAAACTTTTTTTTTTCCAGGTTTATGAACCAAATCAAAAAATTATGTCACGTATAAGGATTAATTTGCTGACGGCATAGACGAATTTGCTAAGGTTTGCACATATAGAGACCAAATTTGCTAACGTTTACACAGGTAGGGATTCATTTCCAAATTTTTAATGTAGAAGGACTAAATAAAGTATTTGTGTCACGTATATAAACCAAATTATTACTTCAACCAAATCTGAATTAATCAAAATTGAGTTTGATTTGAATTTGCAATTTTTTTAAAGAAACTTCAACCAAACCAACCCAATCAAGAGTAAGTTTGTTCAGTTCAACTCTGTTCTACCAAAAAAAGTTGGTTCAAACAATATGAAAATAAAAAAATACGTAAACCTGTCATAAAAAATACATAATCAAGAGGGAAATTTCCTAACGAGGCATATATGATAATTTCTCAGATACAAAAATTAAACTATCAAAAGTTATAATGCAAATAATTTCAAATATATATATCTCGTTTTTGTTCAAATTCAAAAACATTGAATTCGAACCTAACCAATTATTATGAAATCTTAATCGCCTAGATTCGGATTCAACTCGAACACCCAAAAATCAAAATCAAATTTTTTGGTTTGATTCGTTTTTTCTGGTTCATAGTTGATCCAAGCCAATAAACACTTTGAAATGTTTGGTCGTCCAACAATTTAAATGAGTTGGATTATTTATGAATTATTTCAGTTTGATTTATTAAATATTTAATTAAACTAATAAGGTAAAACTTGATTTTTGAATCAATTATTTAAAGGAGTAAAATTCAAGATTTATTGACTTGACATTAATAACACCTGCAAAACTCGTATATGTCTATATTAGTTAGAGAATTGTAATTTTATTTATTACATTTCTTTGAAAAAATTATTTGTAATGGATTATCAATAAAAATATGTTTATTTTTATTTCATTTTCTAGCACAAAGATGTTTGTTAAAAATTAAATTAATAAACTAAAACTAATTCTAGAAGAAATTTTGATAAAGACAAAAAACAGAGTTAAACAAATCTTTTTAAAAAAATGAGTTAAACAAATCAAGTTCAAGCTTCATACTTTTAAACAAGTCAAGCTTAAGTTTTAAATTTGGCTCGCATAAATAAAGGAGGCAAGCTTGAGCAAGGACGAATTCATGGGTGGCAAGCATGGGTGTTGATCTCTCAATCTTTATGTAGCTTCCTGAATTTGGCCGACATTGAACAAATTTTTTTATCCAAGTCAAGCCCAAACTCCAAGTACTCAGTTTGATTCGACTTGAACACCCCTCAGCTACAACCACTTCCTCCTTCTTGTTGTCCTCCACACCCCTGTCTCCTATGCCCTCCATTCCTTCTTATGCATCTTAATTAATTAAAATTAGATTAAAACAAATGTGAAGAAGGCAATAAAAACCGACTCAAAATGGTCGGTCTGATCGGTTAACTCGGGAACTGGCTATATAATCGGTCCGAGTGGCTCAACAGATCGAAAATGCACCCAATAGATTATTATTTATTTTTTTGCAACTAAATTGACGTCATTTTGATTTTTTTAAAAGAAAAGAGAATTGAGAATATGATATTAGAAGTTTGGAACCATTTTCGTTTTTGCTCTCTACCTCGCCGCACGTCGCGGTTTATCCTTCTCTGTGTGTCATTATTCTTCTCCGGTCACCTTCCTCTGCACGAATATCCTCTCATCATCTCTCTGAACGGCCCGCGCCAAGCTCCTCCGTGCACAGTTCTATCTCTTATTCTTCTCTCATCCCTCGATTCAGCACTTCACCCTGCGTCACCTCCATCGCGTTGCGCTATCACCCTATCACGCTACCTCTACTCTGCCATTTCTCTGTTCTAAACTGCAGGTTAGCTCCTCTGCGCGCCACCCATATCTGGTCTGTTGCTCGCACACATGCGTTGGTCTTTCTCCCTCCTCCATAGTTGCCTACCTTGCTGTTTGTTGTATTTTTTTTTTTATCAATTGTGATATGTTGTGAGTGTTGTTGTATATTATTCTATTGTTCTTTAGATTAGGCTATTTTGTGTTTTGCTATTTTTGCAATTTGTGATTTGTGAGTTTAGAATCAGTTTAAGCTATGGAAGGACTTGTGTGATGGTAATGGTTTTGAATTTCGAATATAAACTGATTAAATTATGTTAGTTTATGTTATAATTTTTGTGGAATTTGTTAATATATACCGAGTCAACTGATTCAACCAGTGACCCATTAATTCAGTGCGCTAACCTAGTTGATCATTGGTCTGAGTTTTATAAGATTAGAAGAAGAAATTAGCATGTTAAAGTCAATTCTCATCCACACCATACTTTTTGTAATAGAGAAATTTTGCATACAAATAATATATGGATAATGGAATGCTTAATTTAAAGTTTTATTTGGAGTATCATTCGGATATTGCATACAACTTTTTGTTGAAGAGTGATTATAAGATAATCTATTAAGATAATTGATTATAATCAAAATCTGTTTTTGTAATGTTTATCCATCTTGTTGACTTTTTTTCTTCTTTATTAGACAAGACAACCATCAGAGACAGATTTCCCTTATATATTTTCATCCTATCTCTAACACCAAATCAAAATTATGTGATCAAACTAATGGTTCCATGACACGACCACATAGATTAAAACTAGTTCAACCAAAAAACCATGGCTGATATTGTTCTAATGAAATGCGATGACACACACTCAAGAACCAAAGAAACTAATTTCAATTATAATAATAAGTTCTTTATCTTTAATACTTTGATTGTTCACCAAGTACAGTACTTTGCCTTATTGACATTCAAAATTAGAAGAAAAAGATACAGAGTAAATCACATATCATATTTCATATAATTTCATAACTCGTTTTTCAAAACAAAAAAAAAAAACACAAAGAGCATGTTACAAATTGAAGTAGAAAAGAAAAGAGGTTTCAGCGTATTGACCAGAAGAGCATATCAACGTCTCATCTTTCATAATAGAGAGCAAATAAAAAAGATGAAGATCGAATACTGAAGTAGAGCATGTCAATGTTTCAACAAGGATAAATCTAGAAGAAGAATCAAAACCTGGTGGAGTTGTTTGCTAACGGTGACGACAAATTGTTTGGCGGTGACAGCAGGAACCACATCGAATCAATGGCGACATGAACCACAATGAATTGGCAGCGACAGGAACCACGACGAACTAGTGGCGACCGAAACTAGTCTAACAACATCAGTGTTGTCCCATCGTATAGGAAGAGAAGTGATGGGAGGTTTTGCCGATGTCCCAACGTACAGGAAGAAGAGTTTGGTGGGAAGAGTAATTGATGAGAAATGAAGAAAATAATCGATTTGAGAGGTTGGTGGAGAATAATGTCGATGAAGAGTTTGTGCTGGAATTAATGGCGAGCCGTTGGGAGGTAAGATGGGGAAGAAAGTTTTGAGGTACAAAAAACAGATGAGAACAATCTAACAATCCTTCAC
Organism: Ammopiptanthus mongolicus; assembly: GCA_039655645.1. Classification (NCBI taxonomy): domain Eukaryota; kingdom Viridiplantae; phylum Streptophyta; class Magnoliopsida; order Fabales; family Fabaceae; genus Ammopiptanthus; species Ammopiptanthus mongolicus. The sequence continues at coordinate 102,923,141 of CM077344.1, read as the reverse complement.
ATCAGATGGGATAAAACAAGTTTTTTAAAAAAATTTAAGTTAAATGCCAAACACATTAGATTATTTATGAACCAAAATTTTAAGGGGGAACAATTGAAATGGAAACAATGAATTTGTCCCAAATACACTCTTAATCTAAAATGCATTAAAATCTTAACTAACTAATAATCTAAGAGTGGATGCACAATTACTTATTCGATGTACACATGATTAGGACGACAATGGGTAACGAATCCAATGGGTATTCGCAAAAATTATCCATGATGGGTAGTGTAATTACTCGCTTAATGAGAATGAGTATGGATAGAAACTTTGCATTGAAAGTGGTGTGTTCAATACATTGAGTATTTAAAAGTTACATTTTCCAATAAAACTATTCTATCTTTGTATTCTTTAAACAATGCTCTTAGGACACTTGTTAGCAAGACCCTTAATTAAAAAAAAAAAAAAACTAAACTAAAGGTTATTAAATACAATGCATAATATTATGTCTTTTGCCTCCTAGTTCTTCCAGAAGTTTATTATAACATTTACTCATGTTCAAACATAATATTATGCATTGTATTAATAACTTTTATTATGTTGTATTTTAATTTAGTTAAATGATTTTGTTTGTAATGTTTTATTATTAGGTTTGGATGATCTTTGAATAAATTTTCAATTGACTTATAGTTGTAGTTTTAATCAATGTTTTTATTTATTTATTTATTTATTTTTCATAATTAATTAAAATGCGGGTATTGAGTATGAGTATGACACTTAGGTATGAAACGAGTAAGAGTATTAAAGTTGTTACCCATATAAGTATGGGTTTGAATCCAGATTTTTTTAAAACTCTGTACGGGAATGGGTACTATATCCAAACACAACCCGTTGTCATCCCTACATATATGAAATTGCATTTGAATAAACAACTTAATTAAGCGTTTATTCAATAAGTTATTTTCTTCAAATAAGCTAAAAATAACTTATTTTTATAAGCTTCTCTGACAAACTTATGGAAATAAACTAAAAATGTTTATAAAAAAATCATGAATTATTTTCATAAACTAAATACATAACTTTATTTTCATAAACTATTATAATATGTCCAAATAAACTCTTTATAAGCTATTTTAAATCCAAAGTTAAGGCCAGTTTGTTATAGATTATACAAAAATGATTTTCATATAAAATAATTTAAAGATTATATGAAAATCATTTTTTTATAATCTATAACAAATATATCTTCTCTCTTCTTTATAGAATCAGATTTTAGTAAGAAGTTAATAGGAATAGCTTCTCATTTTAACAATAAAAATAATTTCCTAAAAATCTTAAACAAATACAATTAAAAAGTGATTTTTATCATTTTAACTTAAAAAATGATTTTTATCATGAAATAATCATAAATAAAGGCACTCTTAGGGTCCGTCTGTTATAAATTATAAAAAAATGATTTTCATATAAAATAATTTAGAGATTATAAGAAAATCATTTTTTATAATCTATAATAAACATATCTTTGCTCTCCTCTATAAAATCAGATTTTATTGAGAAACTAATAGGAATAGCTTCTTATTTTAGTCATAAAAATTATTTCCTAAAAAATCTTAAACAAATATAATTAAAATTATTAAAAATAATTTTTAACTTAAAAAAATAATTTTTATCTTCAAATAATCTTCAACCTACACACCCATAATATCTCCTTATCCGTCATCATTTGCCGGCGGCTAAGAATTGAAATTCTCTTCATTGAGTCATCCTTATCCGTACCATTTTACTCGGCACTCAGCGGTAGCAAGCCATGAAGTCATGTTTGACACGTGTGAGTGTGAAACACAGGAACGAATAAGAAAGTCTGTTGATTGGTCCCACAAATTCCCACTAATTGACTGAGACTAAGAACTTACCCTTCCCATTTACATAGTATTTGTTTGAAGTACAGATTCTCTTCATTTTTGGTGAGAAATGAAGGTGTTCATTATTAAAATTTTAGGATAATAAATATATGGAGGGATTATATATATGTATATAATATATATTTATTTAAAAAAAATTTGAAAATGAACAGAAATGAAAAAAAAAAATGAAAAGAATCTTTTTTCATTCATTTGTATGCAGAGGAATTATTATAAGATAATAATATGGTTTTCCTTTTATTAATTAATTTTAAAAAGAAAATATAAGAAAAGAAGACAAGCATAATGTAGCATTTTACAAGAAAAATATCAATATCAACATCAACGCTGGCTGCTAACTGGGTTCCTTGGCGTCAAACGCATATTTTGCATGTTTCCTTTTTTCTTTTTAAATTATACACACATGTACCGTCCTAAACGTGTTGACCAATGAACTTGATTTTCCTTGCGTTTATCTTGCTTTGGACGTCAAGGTTTTCTAAAGTCTCAAATTAAAAATATCACATTTTTTTTGTTTTTAATTAATTTTTGAACAAAAAATAATGAAAGTAAAAAGTTTGTTTATTTCTACGAAAAAATGTGTACATCATTTTATGTATAATATTCTAAAATAAAAATAAAATAAAATTAGATAAGATAAGATTTTTTATAATTACTAATAAAATTATAACAACTAAAAAATAAAAAAATACAAACAAAACACTACCTAAACTATAATTAAGCTGTTTTTTTTACAACGTACTTAAGCTGTTACTTCAAGTATAAAATAATCTTTTATTTAAAAGTAGTATTTTATGATTTCGATTAAAATTTTTTAATACTTGATTTAGTTACTTTCATTTTTTTAGAAAATAATCAATTTCCTTTTTTTAAGCAAAAAATAACCAATTTTCTATCCTATGCATTTGGTGCATTGAATAGAATAAGCCCTATTAAATATCCCTCCCAAACTAACCCAATTCTTTAAAAAATTCAGTTAATTAAGAGTGCGTTTGTTTTAGATTATTTGATTATAAAAATCATTCTTTTAAGTTAAAAATCATTTTTAGTGGTCTTAATTGTGTTTGTTTAAGATTTTTTTAGTAAATCATTTTTTTAAAAAATTATTTTTATGGCTAAAATGAGAAGCTATTCCATTTAGCTTCCCACTAAAATCTGATTCTATGGAGGAGAGAGAAAATATATTTGTTACAGATTATAAAAAAATGATTTTCACTTAATCTCTAAATTATTTTACATGAAAATCATTTTTTCATAATCTGTAACAAACTGGTCCTAAGTAGATTCCTCGTAAACAATTAAGACTCATCTTAAACTCTCTTCCCTTCTTATTTTTTGGTTACGTTACTCTTTTGGTTTCTTATTTATTTAAATTTATTCAAGTTGGTCCCTCTATTTGAAAAATGTTCAAGTTAGTCCCTTACTTGCCAAACATTAAGTAATTTGTTCATTTTCGTTAAGTTTCACCGTTAAGTTCTGGCTAAATTAATCTTTTGGTCTCTCATTTGTTTTAATTTATTCAACTTGGTTCCTATATCTTATTCAACATGGTCTATCATTTGTTTTATTTCATTCAACTTAGTCCCTCATTTATTTTAATTTAGTCAACTTAACGGAAAGGATCAAATTGCTTAACATTTGGCAAGTAAGGGACCAATTTGAACATTTTTAAAATAGAGGGACCAATTTGGATAAATTAAAACAAATGAGAGACCAAAAGAGTAATTTGGCTTTATTTTTTCTCTCACATACTTTCCACTAATTTTCCCTCATCTAAAGTGAGTGGAACTCTAAAGTGAGAAAGTAAGGGTTATCCACCATTGATTTGATTAACTACATAGAGATCTTAACCCACTAAATGATTTAAGGGTGGATAACCCCTTACTTTCTCACTTTAGAGCTCCACTCACTTTAGAGGATTCAAATTCTTTTTTTTATCGCCATAGTGTTATATGGAGCTGAAAATCACTTTTTCTTCTTCAATTATTCATTACATGTACAGAGTATGAATAATACTATGTAATAATTTGTCAAAGAGCAAAAATTAAAGCTTGCATGATAAAATGAACAAAAATAGTAGGGAAAAAGGAAGGAAATTGTTGGCTTTAAAGAAAATGGGTACATGTTGCTTTGGGGCAGGAAGAAGAAGGTGTGAATGGTTGAATGTGAAGAAGAGAGGGAGAGAGAAACATACGTAATTTGAGAGAGAGAAATTAGTCGGAAGTGAGAGAGAGTGATTCGTGTATGGGCACAAACAATCAAAATTTTAAGACAACTTTCTCAATGGGTATGACTCAGTTGGTTGTATAGGCTGAGCTTGTGAGAGAGGGCTTTGGTTTGAATCCCGCAAAACATATTCTTGAGGAGGGGCGAAAAACCTTAATTGTAACGTCTAAGCATCCGAGCGGAAATTAGTCTCGTAACGGATCAAAATGGTTTAAGCTTATGGGCATATTCCGTGGATCCATTAGGAAGTTAAAGACCCTAACTATGATAAGTTCCAACCAAAAAAATATATTTTAAGATAACTTTAAAATAATCGTAGCAAGGATTGAATTGGCATAATTATCTGATTTTTTTTAAAGGATTGAATTAGTTGGGAGGAGTATTTAACAATAGAACCTAATTTAATGATTCTTCTATGTTATTTAGTTGAACTTCTTCCTCATCTAACTCTCCAATTTAATCTGATTCAATGATTCTTTTATGCTATTTATTGGTTATGTCCCTCCTTTTTGGGACTTTTTTTTAGTTCCACTATAGATCATTTACCATAGAAGCTCAAGTAGAGGTTCTATGTGCGTTGAACAATTGTTCCTCCATGTTAATCATTAAAAAATTGATGGACATTGGATAGAATGACTAAATTTGCAATATTGAAAAAATAGAGGGACCAAATATGTATCAAATAAACTTTAGGGATCAAAATCGCACATGGCTAATAGTAGGGGACTAAAAGTATAATTAAGCCTTTTAAATTTGACTCATTTGCCACAATCTCTCTCGTCCGTAGTATATCGTATGTCATTTTTTATATGTATTTCCAAATCTTTTCATTTAAATTTTTCTATTTAATTCTTTTTTGTTAAGACAAATATTTCTTTTTTTTGGAAAATTAAGACAAATATTTCTAATTACTATAATTATTGTAATTATAATACTTACTATAATTTCTTCAATTTTTAATTAATTGCTATAATTACCGAATTCACTTACTTATTTTTTTCTATTTAACTATTTATCTTTTTAGGATAAACATTTGTAATTATTAATACTATTTTCAAGATTGTGTACTATATGTTTAAAACTAATTTTTAAGATTTCTTAATACTAATTGTTTACTACTAATCAACCTTATATATTAAACTAGAGTACCCAATCTTGAAATTAAGTCATTCTCCACAACTTTTCTCCTGCTCATTGAGTCATGTGACATCACCTACATTAAACATTTTTTAAAATATATTTTAAAATTTACTAATTAATAATTCTTACTACAATTTTCCCTATTTTTAATAGTTGCTTTTTTGGATGTATGTTCGTGTCTGTTAATTAATAGTTATTATTATCAAATCACTAAATCATTAATTTATTTTCATTTAATTCTTTTCCTTTTTAGGATAAAGTTTTCCAAAAGAAAAATATCCAAACCTATTAAATTACAGTGTAGTCTCTTTGGGGTAATTAAATCTCTTAAACAACTTTCATTTATAGAATGACATATATAAATATTTTGATTATGTAAATATTCAGAAGTAAATATTTCATAAAATCTTCTTTTTATTTGTCTTTTAAAATTTGTTTTTTGGTACAAAATGAGGAGTTGGTACTTGAACCTTGCACTTTCTCTTTGTTTTTATTACAAGAAGGGGCAAGAGCCCAAGGAAACAAGCAACTACTAAGCTATACAGGGTAATGAGGCCCTAAAGACATAAGCAAGGATCAAAAGAGCAAGGTCATGAGAGGGATGGAAGATTACTTCAAACCCAAAGCTCTTTGTGATGTTGTTATTTGCAAGCCAATGTGCACATCGATTCCCTTCTTTAAGAGTATGGCAAAACTGAAGTTCCCAATCCAGAAGGAGAAGCTTCTTGATGGAGGAGAAAATCCTGAAATTGCTGTTATGACACTGCGCATTGCTGAGATAGCAGACACGAAATAGCTGTATGGGAATCACTTTAATAATATATATGGTTTAGATTCTACTTAAATTAATTATGTCCATATCATATATAGTTTTATATATTTTTAAATTTTAAATTTAAAAATACTTACTTTATGTATGGAATACTTGCTAGTTCGATAATAATTTGGTACCGAACCTGGACATGGAAAGGTTTTCCTAATTTGCTGGCATTACGCAATTATAATCTGAATTCCTTTAGCATACCTGAATGAACAGGAGAGAATTGAACTGACTTAGATGTGCTCGACAAGAACAATTTTCACCACTCTGCAATTGTTCTGAATTTATATGGAATTTGAAATTTGTTCATGCTTGATACCTTACAGTCGGTTTACTTTGTTTTCATTTTTTTTGTTTTTATTTTTTGTTTTCATTAATATATAAAATTGTCGCATTATTTTTATTTTGTTTTTATTTTCGAAGATTTATGGAAGAGACTATCAAAACAACATTGTCAAATGTACTCCATCCCCCTTAAATCACTTCTGTATAAAATTTTATTGGTTTTAATTTCAATACATTATAAGTTACTCCATCCGTCCCATTATATATGTCACATTTACAAAAAAAAATTGTCCCAAAATATATGTCATTTTCTATTTTCAATGTAATATTAAATGCTTTTTATCAATTGTACCCTTAAATACTTCACTTTGTATTTATGACAATAGTTAATACACCAATGACTAATAGGTTAATTTGCTAAAATTATCACTCTTTCATTTATTGTTTTTTCTTAAATTGTGTGATTTAGCCAAATATGACATATATATTAGTAGAGAGGGAGTGATTTTTTTTTTTGTTGCATATATTTACCTTCCATAAAAACTTTCTCAGAAGTTACATGTGTGATGATATTTTTTGATTTTTTAGGGTATCCTTCGTGCACAACTACAGAGACTAATCCCTCGAGATAATTGACGACATTTTAAGGCTGACCTCTTCCAACCAGATTTTCTTCATACGCAAGAGTCAGGGATCAAACCTTGGACCACTTGGTTGATATATGATTGAGATATAGTGTAAAAAAATTTCAAAACTGTGAATAACAATTGAACTCAATTTTGTTAGTGTAAATGTAATTTTCATTGTTTTTGCTTAGATAAAAAGTTAAAAATCGTATAAAAAAAGTTTACAAATTTGCGTAGAGTTTATTAAATAAATTCCATTACCATAAGTATGTTTAAAATTAATTAAATGATATTTGAATATGCACTTGGAAATTGATTATTGAAATATATCTAAACATAAAATTAATTTTATTATAATTGATTATAATTATAATCAATTATTGAAATAATATATTTTTTACTGTTAATTCGAATATACTCAATGAGTTCCAAAGGAGCTCGTCCATATAGAATTAAAATGCTCTACAAGGACTTATTGTAGTAGTCCAACAAAGTTGAAAATAAATTCATATTTTGTTTTTGGTCAACCAAAAAACTCATATAACTGAGGTTTCAGTCTCAATCAATCCATGCTTTAACTAACTTAAGCTTAATGATTTTGGTATTGATAAGTTCATGTCTGTAACACAAGCAAATCTATCATCAGGCCTAAGCCCATGGCCCAACTAGCTTAACCTGATTACACAAAGGTTAGGACCGTAAAAACCTGTGGCTCGTTTAATAAAGGGTCAATTAGGCTTGTCCCCTGTTCAACACATAGATTAAACCGATGGTATCAACATTTTCAAGCGCTGAAACTATGTTCAGGTCCACCTCCAAAACGATGGAGAAAACTTAATAAAGTTCCTTAAGTACATGTGATGATGTTTTTCAATTAGAAGAATACATGTATAAAAACTTATCAATGAAAGTGTAACATGCATGTATAATAATAGTTATATATATATTATATTTTCATTAAAAAATAGCACTGAAAGCACCATAGAACATCTAAATTTTGTCCCAAAACTATAATCAAATCCGCATGAGATAAAAGTAAAAAGGCTCTGTTGAAAATGACTCAAAATCACAAGGCTCTATCAGAGGCAATTCACAAGACGAATGGATCTGTGCGACGCGAGATAGAGGAGTCCAGTTTTCATGGTCCGCAACACAAAGGCAAGTCGCTAGGCGAATGAGGTTTCGTCACAGGAATCGAGTGATCAGCTTTGGAGCTCTCTGGCTCGCCTAGTGAAAGGGCAGTCGCGAGGCGAATTGATCAAAGGGCAGAATCTGTTTTGGCAGTTACAATCAATTGGGAGTTGGTTAAGTTTGTTTGAGGCTTCAAACTAATTTGGATCTTAAAGCTTCACAATGATTGGTGGTTTGAGCTTCACATGGACTAGTATCTTCACATGGATTGATGACTCATCAAGGAGCTATTAGTGATTGAATATACATATATATATATATATATATATATATCATGTAATAGGAAACAGAGGCTTAATGGCTTGAGGAGAGAAGAGAGGACTTGAAGGGAGCTGAGAGATGAGAAGAGATTGAGAAAGTACATAGGAGTAGAAATGGCTATCTTGGGGTAGTTTTTAAAGGCATTGTTGTGAAAATCGGGGGTCACGAAATTTATCTCTGTTAACAAAGAAACAAACCAAGACAGCAACTATGCAAAACCAAATAATGCACAATACAAACAAGATATAAACGCGGCAAAAATAAAACGATAAAAGAGATGAACACCGGATTTACGTGATTCGGTCAATGCGACCTACATCCACGGGAGAAAGCAGCCAATCTTCACTATCATGAATAAAGAGATACAAAGCTTTACAATAGAAATCTAAGCCTATCTTGCCTATTCTTGTACTTCCATGTGATTCCCATCATACCTCCAAGAAATACCCCAAGATAGCTATTTCTACTCCTATGCACTTTCTCAATCTCTTACAAATCACTCTATGATTCTCTCAAGATAGAATTGCTATTCAAGAACTCTCTTACTCACAAATCCTCTCAAAATCTCCTTTCAATCTCACTTCTGGAAGTTACTCAAGTCTAAACATGTATTCTCTTTTTCTCTCTTCGAAATCATCACATCTTACACCTTCCAAGTCCTCTCCAAGTCCTCTTATTTATAGATGCTTCAATCACTTGTTCTGTTTCTGAATCTACATTTCGCTTAACGCAATACCGTCCGCTTAGCGAAATTGACACAGTGATGACCCGTCTGTGCTTCACGACTTGTCTGTGCTTCGCGCGACCCGTCTGTGCTTCAGAAAAACTTCAGTTTCGCTTAGCGAGTTCACAGTCGCTTAGCGAAATTAATACAGAGATGCATTACTTGAAAATTCCTTTCTCTCGCTTAGTGATATCACATTCGCTCAGCGAATTCTACAGAATTGATCACAAGGCAGATTTACTGATTTTGAGTCATTCTCAACAATTCTCCACCTTGACTCTAAATCATAGAATCTCTTCCATCAAAGTGCTGCTCTCCCACTTATGTTTATGCTTCAGAGAAACCAACCCAAGCCCAAGTCATGCTTGAACTTGTCCCGAGGTAGTGTCTTCACCAAAACCTCCTTCTTTTCAACCACATCAAACATCTCTCCACCTTCTTCTAGGTCTAAGGTCTCAAAGACTACCAAAGCCTCTGCACCTTCATAGTCATCCAAAGCAGCCACTACATCTGCAGAATCTTCAACTCCTTTGATCTCCTTTTCTGGACAATCCTTCCTATAATGACCCTTTTTGTGACATCTGAAACACTTCTTCCCCTTTGATCCTTTCTTCTCTTCTCTCCCTCTTGAGACATTCAAGCCTTCACCATACGCCTCAAATTTCAGCTCTTGATTCTTTTGGAGCTCCTTGGTTCGAATGGAAGTTTGAACCTCATCTAAAGTAATGGTTTGATCCTTGCCATACAAAATTGCATCCTTGAAATGCTCATAGGACTTCGGTAAAGAATTGAGAAGGAGCAAAGCCTTGTCCTCATCATCAAGTTTCACCTCAATGTTCTCCAAGTCATCTAAAACTTTGTTGAATTTCGCAAGTTGTTCCACTATCGACTTTGATTCCGTCATCTTGAAGGAATAGAGTTGTTGCTTCATACATAACCTATTCGCCAAAGATTTTGTCATGTAGAGGGACTCCAACTTGACCCACATAGAAGCAGCTGTTTTCTCTCTTGCAACCTCCCTCAAAGCCTTATCACCAAGGCATAAGATGATAGCACTCCTTGCCTTGTTTATCTTGTCATCCTTCTCCTTTTGAGATAGAGTGGGAGACATCTTAGATTCTCCCTCCAATGCTTCTGCACATCCTAGCTGCACCAAGATAGCTTCCATCTTTACTTTCCACAGCCCAAAATCGTTGTTTCCAGAGAACTTCTCAATGTCATATCTAGTGGTACTCATGATTAAGCCTTTCTTGATCTTTTCTTCCCACTACCAAGCTCCCTATAAAAAAAAAAACAAAATTTAAAAGCAGTAGCAATTCTCTAAAACAAAACAGAGAACAAGAATACACAAGCAATGAGAATAGAATATACCTTTCTTTTCTGACTTCCCAGAAATTTTGCTCGTTTAAGTATTGAAAGACAACTAATACACAATCGGAACAATAGCCTGGTGGTCTCCTCCTTTGCCCTGAAGCCGTGCGTCCCTGATGCCCACGGTTCGAACCTCACCGTTGTCCCTTCTTCTTGATTTTAAACGTTTAAACTCTTGTATTGGAAAAAGAAGCTTTAAACGATTTTAAAATAAGAACCGCGAACACGGAGAATCGACATTGCAACCCTCTGATTCCTTCCAGAGCGCTAAGCCACTGGACCACCGCACTCACTGATGCAAATAACCAACCACGAAATATATTTATCTTGAACCGAATTACTTCTTCAGATAAAAATAGCTTCGTCTCCGTTGAACCTCCGATCGTCTTCTTTCTTCCTTCTTGTTTCAATTGCGTTCTTGCGTTACACTTCTCCACAGAGATCTTGTTTTGCTATTCCCACAAACGGCGCCACTTGTTGTGAAAATCGGGGGTCACGAAATTTATCTCTATTAACAAAGAAACAAACCAAGATAGCAACTATGCAAAACCAAATAATGCACAATACAAACAAGATATAAAAGCAGCAAAAATAAAATGATAAAAGAGATGAACACCGGATTTACGTGGTTCAATCAATGCGACCTACATCCACGGGAGAGAGCAGCCAATCTACACTATCATGAACAAAGAGATACAAAGCTTTACAATAGAAATCTAAGCCTATCTTGCCTATTCTTGTACTTCCATGTGATTCCCATCACGCCTCCAAGAAATACCCCAAGATAGCTATTTCTACTCCTATGCACTTTCTCAATCTCTTACAAATCACTCTATGATTCTCTCAAGATAGAATTGCTATTCAAGAACTCTCTTACTCACAAATCTTTTCAAAATCTCCTTTCAATCTCACTTCTGGAAGTTACTCAAGTCTAAGCATGTATTCTCTTTTACTCTCTTCGAAATCATCACATCTTACACCTTCCAAGTCCTCTCCAAGTCCTCTTATTTATAGATGCTTCAATCACTTGTTCTATTTCTGAATCTATATTTCGCTTAGCACAATACCATCCGCTTAGCGAAATTGAGACAATGATGACCCGTCTGTGCTTTGCGACTTGTTTGTGCTTCTCGCGACCCGTCCGTGCTTCAGAAAAACTTCAGTTTCGCTTAGCGAGTTCACAGTCGCTTAGTGAAATTAATACAGAGATGCATTACTTGAAAATTCCTCTCTCTCGCTTAGCGATATCACATTCGCTCAGCGAATTCTGCAGAATTGATCATAAGGCAGATTTACTGATTTTGAGTCATTCTGAACAGGCATGATGTGAATCACATGGATATACAAGAATAGACAAGATAGATGGAGATTTCTATTGTAAAGCTTGTATCTCTTTGTTCATGATAGTGAAGATTGGTTGCTATCTCCATTGGATGTAGATCGCATTGATCGAACCACGTAAAACCCGCCCGGTGTTCATCTTTCTTTACTTGTTTTTGTTTCTTGTTTTTCGATTATTCTTTGTTCTAGTTTCATTTGCGTAATTGTTTCTTGCATTGTTATGTTTTGTGTTTCATGTGCCTACAAACTTGAATGTTGCTGGGTGATCTTGATTTCGCAAGAGGCTCCACTAAAGATTATGCATTAAACAAGACAAGAAAATAAAAGAATCATGCATTAAACTTAATAAGGAGGATAAATATCCAGTATTTGAACACAAATTAATATATTCACCCCTTCAATCGCTATCTTCAGCGCACCGAACTGCAGAATTTGCTATAGCAATTAGCTGATGCGAGGCTTTACGAGGATCCAAATTAAAATACTCTGATAGGGAAAGAAATTTTATTCCAGAGAAAAATCGAAAGAACAACTTCGGGAGCATCCTCTAAAACATTGTATTAGATACAACAAGGAACATGAAAATACTCAAGAATGCAACAAAAGGTGCCTAATCTCTCTGCATATCTGATATTGCAATTTTCGATGACTTGTTGATACACTACGCCTTCTTGATGCTTTGTTTGATATAATTGTTCGCATGAAAATTCTATGTAGGAGATAGTGAATGTAAATATGTTAACAGTTATGCTTATTTCTAAAATTGTTAATATAATACATAATGGCGGGGGGAGTTTGACATTGAACAATCATTTGTAGTTTCTGTTTTGAAATAATTATTGGAATATATAATATTCTTGTTTTCTGAACTTGTAAACCATGGACATGGAAATCGAAAAGGTTTAACTTGTATGAATATATATTTGTAATCACATTTGCAGGATGATCATGCCAAGCCATGGGGGCTGCACAAATCTTTTTCCACCGTGGGAGCCCAGTTTTAAAACTAAAATGTCATTGCAAGAGTAGTGTTAGCATTGTGTTGCGATTTTAATTATTTCATCTGCAAATCTAGTAGCCATTTTGTATGTGACAGATTTCGATGTCATTATTTAAATTAATTTCTATGCAGTGTATCATGAGCATTTCTGTTGGAAGAGTGGCACTCAAGCATATATTATATTCTCCTATTGTCTTCTCATATCAATGTCATTGGTGCCTATTACACTGCTATTGCATTCTGTTCCAGGCAATGAATTTTTAAGTTATGATATGATTCTGTATCTCTTTGATGTGACTAGACTAGTTTGCAACATTGGTTTCCATCGAGGCATTTATTGTCTTTTTTTTTTTCCTTATAGAATTTTATTTGATGATGTTACTGACTTACTGCTTAAAAATTAGTCTATCATTAATCAATTTATCTGGAAAATTTAGTTGTATTGGAATAGCTATAGTTGGGAACTTGTTTCTTCTACTAGTGCAGTACACACTAACAGTACTTAGAGAATCATTCATTTAATGGTAAAAAATAAAGAGAGTTTAACTGATATAGTGTTGTATATTTTCAGTCTGCAGGTTGACTCTGGATATTGGCTTGTACTTGGAAGAATGGAAGGCAAAATATGTGACCAACAGGCAATCCATCTACAACACCTTTCAGAGCTTCCTGGTACCCTTGAAATTTCACAAGATTATGGGTTTTGATCCTTGAGATGAATCAGTTAACAGAGGTTACTGTGAACCAGTAAAGTGGAGCACGTTTCCTCATGTATGCACAGCACCGATACAGTAATATAGATGACAAAGGCCTGGTTTGAGGTTAAGGCGTTACGCTTACTTTAGCCTGAAATTTTCTACTGCTGTAAGTATATAGTATCTACTTGATGCTTAAATTAGCCTGAAATTTTCTGGCTTTTTTTGGGGTAAAAATGTGTCCTCTGAATTTGTAGTCAGTGCATTGTGGTGTACGTCGCTATGGCATACGAAAGGTTAATTGTATAATGAAAAGGTGTTTGTGTAATAATTATGTAATTGTTTTTTAATAGAATTAAATTGCTATACATTGAAAGTATAAAATTTGTTACATTATCCACTAATATGTTACACTTTTAAGATAATTAAAATAAAAATTAATTTTTTTTTATTGATATAATAATTTATAATTGAATATATGTATAAAAATACTGTACACCGTCTATAATTGGTCCAGAAAAATGTTACAAAACTGGCCCATAGCACAACCTCTAATATTGTGTTGTTCATGATTTCACAATACCCAAATTCAGATGATACAGTAGAATCACTATATAACTGGCAAGTAGAATCAATAACTGATATTAGTATTACAGAATACAGATGCTGAATATTTGGTGCAACAGTGTGTGGAAAAAAAAAACCGGAACCAACATTTAGGAAAAGTTATTGAGAGGTTTATTGATTTGCCGTATGGTGGTGGATCCTAGGTACAAGTAGTACGCGTGACGGCTAACAAGAAAATAATCTTGTGTTGTGTGTCGGTGAACTTCGCTTCCACATGGAACCATTGTTGTTTTGTTGTCCTGACGACTCTAGCTACCACCCAACAAACCCCAAGAAACTGCAACCAAGCATGATTCAAAGGTCAAATTATAAATTGATATTGATGCATGAAGAGGGACAATATATAAGACACAATGATGTTTAGCTCAACATATTTGTGAACACATTCAATCAAAATAAAGACGTACAGAAAAATGATCAGTTCAAGCCCATAATTAAATGAAATCACACATGCCCATTTGCAGAATCAAATAACTTGCTGGTTGAGTTTCAAAAAGAAGTGAATGGAAAGTAAACAAGTTGAGAGAGAGAGAGAGAGAGAGAGAGAGACCTGAGAGATCGTACGGCAAGGTGTTGGGTGAGAGCGTGGAAAAAGAAATTGGCACCGTGCAGGAACACAACGATTCCCGTGCAACCCAATACCAATAGCTCCATCATCTTATGATATCTCTATCTCAGAACCCTCCTAAGATCCAGTTTCAGTTTCAGCAGCACAAACGTAAATAAAGTTTTGATTTTGTCTATATATATATATATATATATGTGAGGCTAACAAAATAAAGATGAGAATCAAATCAATTAAAAGAGTTACTTGAATTGTAATTTGGGTGTCAGATGGTTTTGTTGAGTGAGTCTCTCACTTCACAACTCACAAACAAGGAAGGATATTTTGGGTTGGCGGTGGGTTCACTTCAAATCTCAGCCGTCCGTTGGACTTCGATAGGAAGATAGCAGCTGGTTTGGAGGATAACTCATCATTTTAAGGGGCAAGGTCGGCGGATGACTCATTTGCTCCTCGATATTTTATATGATTTAGATGAAGCACCTCATGAACAAAATTATAAAAACTTCTGTGAACTAAAAATAATTAGTATTAGTATTATATATATGGATTTAATTGATATGTATTATCAGTATAAAAATTTTTTATAAAGTCAATCAATCAATCAAAAATTATCATATAAGTTAAAATGTTTGTCTTATATCCTAATTACCTTAAAAGTCATTCATAACATGATTTTTTATCGATTGATAGTGTAAAATTTTTTACACTAACAATATATAACAATAAAACTTTCTATATATAAAGAAAACAACCAACATCGTTTTTCGTGGAAATAAAATTAATAGCATAAATTCAAAATATTATAAAAAAATTAATACTCTTAAGAAGAATACATAACTTATAGTAATAGATGTTATTTAAGCAGTAAAATATATAATCTTCACTGTACTATCGTTATTTTAAAAAATTACTAATAAATTTAGACAAATACTAATCAATATCCTAAGGACATTAATTAAAGAATTAAAGATTGAAACTTTGTATTAGAAGTAATATATTTAATACATTAAACATTCAAAAATTATATTTTTTAATAAAATTATTCTATTTTTGAATTCTTTAAATAATATCATTAGAACACTTGTTAGAAAGATCATAAAATTATTCAAGTTGACTCAATGAATTTGTTTTCAAGAACCTAAAAAGTAGAATTATTACAGAAGTTTCAAAAAAAAATTTCGTAGTAAGAAAAAATGCAAGATTAGACTATATTACACAACTGCTTTTATTGGGAGTGTCAGAACTCTTAACCAACACTTTATTTTGTTTTCAGTTCCCCCAACCGTTTTTTGCCCCACTTCCTTCAATGGGCCACACTTATTTACTCTAAAAAACAGCTAAAAATGTTTTTTTTAAAACTTCAACGTCTTAAATAGACGTATAATATCAATCAACCTATTT
This sequence comes from Ammopiptanthus mongolicus, assembly GCA_039655645.1. Lineage (NCBI taxonomy): Eukaryota > Viridiplantae > Streptophyta > Magnoliopsida > Fabales > Fabaceae > Ammopiptanthus > Ammopiptanthus mongolicus. Next base: position 102,906,964 of record CM077344.1, on the reverse strand, counting down.
TATCAAAATAATATTATTATTTATTCATAAGTTCTGTTTTTTTTAATAATGTTATTTCAAGTTATAAATAAGCTGAATGTTAAGGTACAATTGTTGTAAACTATAACCAATCATAAACAGCCAAAAGTTTTACCAAGATGAACATCATTGATATAATTAACATAAATGCTAGGCATTGTTTAATAATTCAAAGATAGAAACTTTGTATTGAAAGTGATATATTCAATACATTCAACATTTAAAAGTTATATTTTTCAAAAAACTTTTCTAATTTTGGATTCCTTAAACAATACCTTTAGGACACTTGTTATCAAGGTCCTATAATTAATTATCAGTTTTCTATTGTATGTCCATGACGATTGATTTAGGAATCCATAATATAAATAAATTTTCATTGCAAATTGATGTATTTATTATGTTGAAAGATGATATGTTTAGTTTTCTGTAAAAACATACTAGTTTTTTTTGGATTCCTAAACTAATATTCATGGGCACACAAGAAAAATTGATTAATTATATAGTTTGAATTTAAATTGTAAATTGCCAACTTATTTGCAACTTCTACCATTGGCAACAACTCAATCATCCACTGTCGTGTATAATAACCACTTCACCTTTATGCCAGCCAGCCATAGCTTTTGGACAATACTGATAACATTCTTTATTGTGACGGCAAACTAACATTACATTAAAAATAAACAAACAGCTTTGTAAGCTTGTTTCAAATTAAAAGACTACTAATTTCTAAAAAACCAGATACCATAGGATGGACCATGGATGGGTTACTCAAATATAATCCACAATGGATTATAATTGCCTTTTACTAATTTTCCCGTTTTGGCATGATGAGGATTATGATATTACCAAAATTTGACTTCAGAGTTGAGAAGTGCCAACTATTTAAACACCTTACCACTAACACAAGTGGCTTAGAAAACACTATGTCAAAAGTGGCGCTGCCTCTGAAATGGCCAACATGGGTTGTCAAATAAGCAATGTATCCCACTGGAAGTATCCTTCATCATGCAACATCCTTAAGGATGGATCTTAGATTTGATATTCTTTTACTAAGGAGCTTAAAGCTTCCATTAGTCTCCTAACAACGTTAAAAGAAACAAATCCTGCACAAAACCGGATCTCCCAGCACCTTGTCTCATTCTTTTCTCCCGCTCTTCAATACTCAATGAGGGATCAAAACTGCAGGAAGAGAGAGAGGGAGATCAGAGCTGTGATTCAAGGGCAATCTTAAAATAAGGCTGCAGCATGAATTTTAAGCATGAATGATGGGTCCAGTGCATATACAACATTAAGGAGACGGATGGAGATCTTCTGTCTCAATTTCCTGTCACCTTCTTTATCCCCCACTAATAACAATTTGACACTTCAGAAAACAAAATCACAACTCATTAATATTTATGCTCATTCCCAACATCTGATTGGTGGGGGACACTGAGACACCATTTTTTGGGACAGTAGATTTCTATCCTAAGGAGATGTTATTTGTTCCCAGATGAACCGAGAAAAAGGAGATTTCTAGCAATAGGATGATATCAAAAGGTCATCAAAAGTCTTGCTACGGCCCACCCCATACCATTACACTTAGATCATTTGATGGTGTAAAAAAGTACTTCAGAGGGAAAACATGCAAGACTAGTTCCATAGCATGGCCTTTATTATAGAAATATCTAAGTCTTTTGTATCCTAAATACATTATGTGCAGCATAGAAATCATGAAAAGGAGGGTCTGAACAGATTAATGAATTTTAATTAGACAGTCATACATCAAAATTATGTGAGGGATTGAAAATTTAAAACAACTTTAAAATCTCTTTTTATCAGTTAAGGATAAGGGAATAAAAAATAATGAAAAGCACCTTGATTTCCACATATGTGCAGGTGCCATTTTCTTTGCAGAAGAATCTTCAGCATTTGTTACCTCAGATTTAGAAATTTCTTCTTCAGAAGAAGGGAAATTTGATATAAGGGATGATAGGAATGGATCAGTAACTGCATTAGACACAGTAGCACAGTTTGTCCTGTATCCACCACCAAGAAGCACCTGTAAATGAGCCTCGCGAAGATCTCGACCCAAAAGAGGCAATGCCTGACTGTTGGGAATAGGAACTCTTCTTAACCTGCGCGGTCTCTGTAAGTAATCCTCAGTTAAGGGAAGCAATGATAAAAAATTCCTTTTTTCACTTGATATACAACCCATCAGCTATGCAAGCTAACTATTTCAATAAAAAAACAGTAAAAAGGATATTTTAAACAAGTGCCCATGCTGAAGTGTTATGTGACTCAACATGTCTTGTGTAACTTTAACCGAGCATACAGGACAAATCTGCAAGACAGAACAATAAAAGCACGAGTCATTGTAAGTTGCATCCAGATTTACAGCTCAATTAAATCCTTGAAGCAGGAATTTGTTAACATAACAACCAGAAAGAAGACATACTATTCATTAATCTTTAGCTTCTTTGGCTTTTCCTCTATATAGTTCATTCCAACAGATTCTTCAAAACTCAGTATGTGCCCCCACACCAACAAACAAAAATTCAAATGTAGCTAATAAGGCAGCCTGCCCATCTTAATGATCAGAAAATCATGATGATAGCTAAAGTTAATGCCTTTATTTTCTTCCCATAAAAAGCAGAAATAGGCTAATAGCACAAGCAGATTTTTAGAACTCAACAGCTAATTTCGCCTACAAGGAGAGGAGAAAAAAGAGAGGAACAATAAAAATTAAAAATTGGATAACTACTACCAGAAAATTAGCACTCCTCAAAACATAAAATCAAGAAAGGCCTATACTTTCCCTTTGGTAATGCAGGTGACAGTTATGTGAGAAGGAACTAACCTTGAAGATTTCATGAAACAATACCCCCACCCCAACTCAAACCAAAAAAAAAAACCCGTCTTTAAATGGACATTGTCTACAGAAGCCATGGTTCATCTGTTACTGAAGTCCACTTCATCATTTTAGGTATGAGAACTAACCTTTGTTTCTATGAATTGACATTAAATAATTGATTATCTACTCATTATGGTAGATTACAACTAAACCAAATAATCTTTGACATTCTTTGTTTTGTACCTGTTTTTATAATCTTGTGCTTAGTTTAACTCGTCATTTCGTGCTTTTCTGTGACCATATTGCAACAAATCCAAGCAGGGGGCTAGGGGCAGAGGGGGAAAAAAACAAAGTAATATGTTGATCTCGATTAATACTAGTGTGAATCCAGCCGACTAAAATTTTCATGTCTTATGTTCAGATCAATATGACTTGCTGATTCTCAATATACACTATGAATTAAGAAACAAATGTTACAATCTCACTTAGCCACAGTTCAGCCTTGAAGTGTGGCTCATAAAATTCACTGCAGAGCTAGAAATGTAGAAAAAACTCAATTCTTTATGCAATTATTAATTATGAAATAACCTACTGCTTTAAAAATAACCAGTATAGTATGCACCCAAAAAAATTTAAGTAGTATGGTTTCCTCTGTGCAACTAGCTACATTTTTGGAAACTGAAATCATGGTGCTTCACTTGAAATTCCAGGAGAAACACTGCCATTTGAACTCATACATACCGTAAGATAATGGTTACTTTATAAAAAAGAACAGAGCATCTAAAAAATAAAATAAAATAACCTTAAAGTTGGAGCAATTTTGCTATCAATCACAATGAAAAAAATATTAAGCTTGTCCAACAACTCTGCTATCTATGCTATGCAATGCTTCCTTTATGAAACCAGTTATTTACTTCGACATTGACTTCGATTTATTATGCATGAAAAATAAGGATCGTACCAGAAAAGGGAAACTACAAAATTTTCAACTCGTTCAACCTTTGCCCTCCGAATAAAGGAACTAACAGGATATAGGCATATAGCTATAGATTTAGCACAAAGATATCTCCTAAGCACACAAATATTAGAAGAAGAAAAAAAAGAAATTGAAATTTGCAAGATAGTATAATGATATTAGAAATAGGAAGATGGTGATATGTACCATGAGTTTTGATTCGCAGGAATGCTCGTGTTCGAGATGGGCACAGAGGGAGACGATATCGAAGTCTTCGTAACAATAGGGGCATGGGAAATCGGATCGAACCTCATCTTCCACATCAAAATCCTCGATTCCCAACCGATCTGACAATCCCACCAACAATGTTTTTTTTAATCAGATTTTTTTTATGTTTAAAAAAAATCAGATTTTTAATCAGACCCAGAAAAGTTTTCTCATGAAAGAAAAATGGGATAATGAAATTGAAAATTGAAAACAATATACACGAACCTAAGTGGGAAGATTGGTGAAGGTGCTGAAAGTGGCGTTTGGCGGCGGCAAGGCGCGAGGTCCAGAAATCAGAATCCATTGAAAGATCAAAAGACAGGTTTTTCAATAACTCCACACGCTGTCTTGTATGATTTTTGTCTTTAATTAATATATTTCAAAATTTCTTCACAAACTTGACTTCTTTTTTTAATATGTAATGAGAGCTGATGAATTTTGTTGGATGAAAGGAGGTAAGATTGGCGAAGAGAGAGTTGCGTGGTAGGGACCAAAGCTGAACTTAGAAAGACACAAGAAACGGGAAACGTGGTACTTGTCACACGTTTGCTTTTGGATTTGGATCTTCTTTGTGCCGTACGGTTTGGATTCTCGAGTGGTCAGAATGAATTCGGAGAGCAAAAATAAGATAACTACCGTCTTATGTTTACATGATAATATCTTAATGAATAGAATTGATTTTAAGATTGAAGAATTAATTCTGATAAAAGCAAAAATTTTTAACTTTTGGATTGAATAACATTAATTTTGAATATGAGATCCATAAAATTCTTTATATTTATACATCAAAGTGATTCTATTTTTATCATCCAAACGAAATCAATTCTGATGAGCCCACTTTTAAAATATCATTATCAAACACAAATCAAATTTTTTAAAATCAATTATTCATAATCAATTCTATCACAATCTAAAACAAACGGATCATTTGTCTGTAATTTTGATTCAGTGGTCCGCGGAATTTTGTCGGTGCTTTCTTTATTTTTTGTTTTTTACTTTTGGGAGCCAAATATGAATTTAATTTTGATTGGTATTACGATTATGCAATTTTGATCTCTCTGATTTCAATTGCGCTAATTGAGTTCTCCCACGTATCACGATTGTGTAATTTTAGTTCCACAAGTTCCAATTGCACCAACTAGGCCCCTAAATATCACGATTGTGCAATTTTGATCCCTAGATATCACGACTGAAATTTTTAACGCCAGTAACCTACTAGCACACATAGGATTGATTTGACATTTTGTGAACAACTTAAATAACATTCATATGTGATATTATTGACACCTCACACTGATCATTAAAGTATAAGGTGTCAATGATATCACATAGGAATGTCATGTAAGCTACCAAGTTGACCTCACTAAGTGTTAAGTTAGTCACCCGTAGGCTACTGACGATAAAAATTGGACGAAACAGTGACATAAGAACTTGACTGTAACAGAGGAGATACTTTAAGGACTAAATTGACGCAATTAAAACATCGAAGACCAAAATTATACAATCATTATATCTGAGGGACCCAATTGACGCAATTGGAACATGAAATTCCTGAATATAGGAAAGGATTCATAAAACACTGCATTCACACATTCATATACCGTTGGATCAATCACCTCAGAAAGCCTAAAATTGATCCAACTACGCATGAATCGGGGGAATCCATTTACATTTAGTAGCCGGTACCATATTCTTCTGCCATTTGATACAAAACAAGCACGCTGCCAGTCCTTTAAATAGCACAGGCTGGATGCTTTATAAATACACACAAAAAAACATCATTTTTTCACTAGTCTTTTATTCTTGTTGCAGCCCCTAGTCCGTAGTATACTGAATATTATTAGTGAAACCAAATAATATGCTTGTGCTGATTGCGGTAACCAAATACTGTGAACTGGCTGCACGCTTCAGTTATTCCTTTGTAATAGGTCAATTTTATTTTTACTATTTTCTTTTTTATCATGATGAAAAATAAAGCAAAGGAAGCACACCTAACAACCCCAAGAGCATCAGCCAGCAAGGTTGAGGTGAATTGAGGGAGGTCAATTTTATTTTTACTATATAACCAGCTACCTATCCATATGTTTTTTACACTTGCATTTGTTCACACACGTGACACTCTATAGCGACGTAAGGATGCGTCAGATGCTAGGTTAAGCAAAGGTACTAGGCAACTTCTTTTGTTTATTTTGGTAATTGTAGTAGGCAACTTCTATTTGTTGTATGCTGCCCAAGAAATTAAAGGTAGTAGCTGATGCCTTATTTATGGCCTTTAATTTCATTGGTTTACATATATTTAGCATAATCTCGTGTTCCACTTTGTTCTCAAGCAGTCTTACCCCTCAAAAAACAAAAAAATCCTTTAGGACATAAGTTACTATAAGCCAATTACAACTACTTAGGCTTCTCATCTCCATTTTAAGTTGCTAACAGAGTGACTTCTTAACAGATTGTGCAAGTCTAGATTAGTTATCAGGCCAGATCCATGCTTGTATGAAAATCGGCGTCGAGAAGTAAACCATTTCAAATAATGGTGAAATAAAATCATTGTAAATCGTAGGTAAAAAAGTTTGCAAGAACGTTTGAAGTAGAATGACAATCATAACTAGGCATGGTGCCAGCTCTAGATGCTTGTACAATTTAAGCAGGTCAACAAAGTAAACTCAAATCCATGGAAAGTACGCGCAATGTGCCGCACCCACAAACAACAATCATCCATCTAAAATTTAAAAAACCAGATAAGTTTAAGAAATTCAAATCTTACACTATCACACAATCACAAGCAAAAAGTTAAGATAATTACTAATCACATTAATGTATGTGTAATTGTAATTTAATAAAGTGCATATCATTTAGATCCAGAACATAAATCTGTCAAGGCAACGCAAAGCAAGTCGAAATAAAGAAATATTACATGGCTAGTCCCCAAGCCTAAAGCCAAAGAGCAAATGATCACGACCCTAAACAAGAAAACAGCCAGGTCAAAATGAAGGGTGACAAAGAGAATAGAAATTTAGAGGTAGAAAAATATGGAAGCAGCAACAGAACAAAAAATACCAAAACACAGAGAATACAAATACTCTGAAAGTTGAACACATTGTTCTGTTTACACATACGTGTTCAATTTTAAAAATTCCAAATCATATGCTTGAGGGCTAGCAAAAAAGAACTCAAAGTCTGAGGTGACCATTTAATAGACAATTTTAATTGGATGCAATGCTTGGGCGATCACATGGCTGGGCCCTTTTTTTGATAGTGTTAGCTCAACATTCTTTCAAAATTTGGGGTCCCACTCCCACCATCTAAGTCTTCAATATTTGTGACAAGCTGCTAATACCTTGGAAATCGGACTTGGTCAAGCCTACAGCGTTGCAAACGATAGATATTTTTGGCACCTTTTTGTTTCCTATTTTTAAAACTACTGTATGTAAGTTGGCTTGAACAAGTCCATTCTCCAAGACATCGGTAGCATGTCAGTAATATTGCTGACTAAGATGGTTGGGACCCCAAATTTCGGAAGAAGGTTGAGCTAACACTGATAATTACCGGCGATGCAATTGACTAAGCTGTCGCATCTGATCGACCTGAGAGAGCAAGAGCAGAGAGGCTGAATTGCTCAATAACTCAAAAGGAAGGTTCTTTGTTAAAATAAGTACCAATCGATAGAATTGGGGTGATTACCAAGAAATACTATTAAATTGCACTGTTGCCCACGTCAGTTTTTATGAGACAAGGTGCGTTCATAATCTCATTTTACACTGAATTTAGAAATCTTAGCCTCTCACTAATCTACAGAAGACAAGTTCTCATTGCTTCAAAAACCAAAAATTGAAACAAATCCATGTGGCACCATCTTTGATGCTTGATCTTCATCTAGTCTTCTCTTGCGCTACAAAGGGGGGAAAACATCCTTTCATTGTGAGAGCAAGAGAGAGAGCCTAATTAAAAAAGAAAAGAAATGTGATAGAACTGGACCAGAATAGTGATAGAAATGTAGTGTTATTGATAGAAATCACTCTGAATGATACATAATCCAGGGAATCTGCAGCTACCATTCACGAGTGGCTCTTGCGTGGGTTGGGGGGGGGGGGGATTGATAGTAGACCTCCAATTAAAAGGTTCCACGTTAGGAGAAACAACCAGGGCAGTAGAGAATTAGAGCCTTAGGATCCGTTTGGGAGTTTGGAGGGAAAGGGAGGGGAAAGCGATGGAGAAGGGAGGATAATCCCACACCTGGCATGGGGGTTTATTTTCCAACAAAAGAACCAAAATGCCCCAATTTGGGAGAAATAAAAAAACATGAACTAGGGGATGATTTTGGAGGGGTTTGGAGAACTTTTAAAAAAAACTTATATCCTTCTTTCTTTTAAGAAACTCTCAAAATGTCTTCTCCTCCTCTTCCTTTCCCTCCAAACACCCAAACAAACCCTTAGACCAATAATGACTACAACAGAATAATGTGACTAACTACAGTTAGTTAGTGAGTCAAGCACAGTAGGAAAGTAGTTATAAAAAGGGAGGGAATTAGTAATTGGGGATCATCTGGTATTTTGAGGGAAATCACAGTGAAGAGTGTTGGGTCTCGAGTTCATACTTCATAGTATCTCTGTTCTGTCTGTGTCACATTAATACAGTTCAGAAAGTCAGCAATAACAGTTCTCATATTCATCCATTGATCTGGTCCAGTTCTATTAAAATGCTTGAACTTTGAAGAGCAAAAATACTTGCCCATATGCACCCAATATTTTCATTCAAAGCAGGTAACTCACACAAACCATCCCTCCCCGGCCAGAAAGGGTAAAATAAAAGTAAAAAGACAAATGAAGAAGAAAGATCGGGTAAACAAGTTAATTTACATCCTGTTTCAGTGCAATTTTCCATTTCAATACCTAATGGGATTATTCCGACTTCATTTTGTTATTGTTGGCAATACAGTGTAAAGAAAAAGGAGTAAGGCTACTATAATAATACTGCATTGCATCATAAGGAAAGTACTAGGCCCGACTTTCATAGTGAATCAAAAATTCAATTTTCAGGACATCTAGAAATATTAATGCCACATATAATCCATTGCATTTGGGTAACAGGTCTCATTTATGATTATGCTAGTCATCAGGATATAAACAAAAGCTTTTAGCCCCAACACTCTAGAGTCTAGACTGAAAATTCTGCACCAAATGAAGAAAAAACCATTGACCCAGCATGTCCCCAGGAAAACATATCAAATACTAGGAGATCAGCTTGACTCCAACCCTCATTCAACAATTAGGTCCTATATTATAACATAAAGATACAATAATATTTGACATTCCAAAGCTCGCATTTTATTCATAAATTTTATTTTAGTTGTCTGAAGCCTATGAAGAACAATTGGTTTATCTTGTAAGTCCCACATAAATAATACCAAATTAGGTTATACCATACTTTTGATCCGTATATGTGGTGCTCATTTTCAATTTGGTCCCTATAGGATAAAAAAATCAACTTAATCCCTACATGTACAATTATTTTTAATATGATCCTCACTGTTTATTGTTGTTATAATATCATTTATTAGAGTTAAAGTATAAGTACCAAATTGAAGATGATTATCATGGAGAAGAACCAAAATGAAATTAATTATCATGCAGAGGGACCGAATAGTATATGTTTGCTTTATGCATGTTACTATCATTTTCAATTTGATGCTTATACTTTTAATTCCAACAAACGGTGTTATTACAACAATAAACAGCAAGGATCAAATTGAAAATAATTGTTCATGTAGGGACTGAATTGAAATACTTTCATGTATAGAAACCACGTTAAAAACGAGTTGGAGTTGCAGTTGCCGACAAGATTAGAAGTTTAGGGGGGAGGGGGGGGAACAAAGAAACGAAGGAAAGAGAAAAGGGGGGGAATACCTTCAGGGGTCCAACCGTAGGAGTGGGAAGAGACAGAGAGCATGGAAGTGAGTAATGCGGAAGCAGTGGCACTATGGTAAGGATGCATCGATTCTACACAACAACTCATCTCCACCGGCGACCTTTCACCAAATTGTATAAACATAAATGATGAGGTTTTCATGCTTATTCAACAAAGTGAGAGAGAGAGAGAGTGACAAGTCGCCGTTACCTCAAAATGCGGTTAGAGAGTGAGTTTTGCTTTGGGATCCGAAACAACGACCGGCTCGGTCTTGCTCTACCTCCGGCAGATAAACTAGCCATCCCGGCGGTACGGGAGGCGACGGAGCGCAGGAATGACCTGGCGGACGCAGCAGACATCGCTCTGCTTATTCAGTAGCAGCGAAACGAGCACAGGGGGTTTTGCTATTTCTTTTTTTATTTTTTAATTCTTATGTTTTTTAGCAGGGGTTATGGGCTTCGATTGTTTTTAGGGGGAGATTGGAGTTGCTGCATTATTGGGCTGGGATGGGCCCAATCAAAATGAGCTTTTGTGTCAAAGATTATTCAGTATGTCGTTGTTTATGCAACAGAAATGTTAACCACGTACTCTCTGACACATTTTTTTTCTATTGATTAAAATTTAAGTGTGTCCTACAAAATTCAAGTAAGATCCACATGAATTAGGGAGACACATTTGAATTTTAATCAATAGAAGAGAGTGTTAGAAAGGGGTAAAGATCCTCTCCATTTCTCAAAAGAAATGGAGAGCTCCATTACTATAGCTTTGGATGTATAAAATACATAAAAGCCTAATAAATGCCACCCATTTTAGAAATAAATGTCTTTATATACCTTAAACTATAGTAATGGAGCCCTCCATTTCTTTTGAGAAATGGAGAGGATCTTTACTCGTTAGAAAGAGGGAGTATTGGTAGCACTCCTCTTTAAGTAATAAAGGTTTTGTTAACGGTATTTTTTTGGAATACGCAAAAAAACTCTTATTGAGAAATTAAATACATCACTTTTGAATATATTAAATACATCAATTTTTCCTCGGGACCCAACTTACCTAAACTATTAATACCAAAAATATATAAAAAAAAAAAATTCATCAACTTTTCCATAAGGGAAATACTAATTAGTGCCCGAAAATGCATTTAAAAGACAAGGTTTCATATAGGAAAATGATGCAGTGAATGTATTGAGAAATATGATTTTGCTTTCCAATGAAACTTTACCTTTTTTATTCTTTAACGTCCTATAGGGTACTGATTAGCAAAACCTTTTCATAAAACTTATCTTTTTTTATTCCTTAAACTGATCATTTTCCCATTAATAAAAGAGAATTGTTATGTATTGTTACCGTTACATCGTTAACCAATCAAAAATTATAGTATGAGTCACTTTTAAGGTAATTAGGATAAGAGTCAAATATTTTTATTGATGTAATAATTTATGATTGATTGACAGTATAATTTTTTTTTTTACAACGACCGCGTATACCAATTAAATCATTAATAAAATATACAATATTAGACTTTTCTGAAATATAAATCAATGTCATTTGAATTTATGAATTTTTAAAACCAAATTACCTTTTCAGTCAAAAAAAAAAAAAAAACACCAAATTCCCTTTTATCAAGCTGTATCACTTTAGTCGGAAAAAAAAAAAAAAAACTGTATCACTTTTTGAATAATTTTACAGCATGGGTAGTTATGATTTTCAAGGCACCAGAGTTAATCTTACTTGGGTCTTTATAATTTTCCAACTAACCCCAAATTTAATTGGTCTGATCATAAATAGCATTAGTAGACAATAGGAAAATGCGATAAAGTCAAAAAGTGAAATAGAAAATACAATTAAACTTAGATTGAAATAACAAATACAAGCAACCATCTTTTATTATATTCCCGAAGTGTGAAGTCACAACAAACTTGGAAGAGTTAAAATGGGTCAGGTAAGAAAAGGTGGTCGAAATCATTAGCGAATTTTGACTAGGAGCAATAACAGAATTGAGGGTTTGTTGTCTCAACTGGTAGAGGATGATCTTTGATATCTGTCACTATCATATGCTAGTTCCTTGAACTCTTCTTACTCTTGCTTATCTTTAGAAGGGTATCAAGTAGTATGGGTATGCAAATGCCTCGAGACATATCCACTCTTTGTACCTTAGAGCCATCAGAACATGAACCCTTCGCTAATTTCTTCTCCCTTTCTTCAAACCTTAATGAGTTTGGGAAGTACAATCGTCCTCTGCCACCTGGTCTAATTCCAATTAGCTGTGCAAGGGATACACTGTTGTCTTTAAAGAACGATGCCGTGGACTGCTTGTTGCAACAGAAGAAGCAGAAGAATAACTACAAGCTGGATTTACAAGCTTCTAACTTTTCTTGATTCATAAAAAAAAGTAATCGTTTCACATGGTCTATTGGAGATGGGAATTTTCAATGGTACTTGACGGGAACATTTGTTGGAATGCTGATTTCATAATTAATATTTAAAAATAACTAATAGGCAATGAAGTGCTTAACAATTTATCCTAGGTATCATACTCTAAAAGAAAAAGATGGGTATATCATTCCAGTTGTATTATTTGAACATCAAGTTTTGGACATCGTATGTGACATTGTATATATTTATCTCTATCTCTCACTTACTTTTTATCTTCTTTGTATACACGTAATTCAAAAATACATCAAAAAACAAAGAGACAACATGTTGTTGTCCCATTTTGTTGTCCAAAAAACATTTCTCATATCATTCCCCGTTTAAGGTTCATTTATTATGCGACGTTGATTTTTTTTCCACAATTTGATGGTATCTGTTGTGTATGGCTCATATTTTGTTATAAGTGGACAGTCGCGGTAGCGAAGTGAAGCGACAATGTCTATCCTTATGGGCTTGTGCCTCTCTGTATTCGGTTATGATGATATGGGTTGGGGGTGTGGGCAGAAGCCCCCGCGGTATAGTACAAGATTAATTGTAGACCGTACTGGAATATAAATAGACATTGTAAACCTTATTTCGATTATCTCTAATAATATATACAGCCGCTCAGCTCCCGAGGATGTATGCACAATTAGCCAAACCTCATTAACAAATTCTTTTGTCCTCGTGCGTTTACTGTTTTCGTTCTTTTTTGATTGCTTGTTACCAATATTATCAAACAGCATTATTTTTTATCTGGACTGATATTCATTTAAGGGCAATGAGTAAAAAACATTATATCAGACCAATAATGGAGAGAAAGGAAGAAGAATAGAACCAGGAAAATTAAGATTACCTCAGTATCAAGGTCAGATGATGAGAATGAGGAGAAAGTGGTGGATGGCACGTGTAATGAGTGTGGTTGTACTGAAGTAGCAGGGAGGGATTCCACAACTCTTAGTCCCACGTTCAAGAAGCTAAGCCCAAGAGGCCATCCAATAGGCATCTCACCATTCTGAGAAGAGATAACAACGGTAAAAAAATTAGCATAATATATGCCGAATGAAAAGTTACATAATAATAATTTCAACAAACATATATGCATGTAGAAAAACGCCTTAATTACAAGAATTTTATAAGGACAAGGTGAAATTTAAAATTCATGATCAATAAAATGGGACCTCCTCTCTTAACAACATTTAAAATCATATAATGGATATTATATGTACATAACATCACACAGAATGATTTCAATTCAAGAATATGGATCACGCAGATCTTATTATGGCTTCAATGAAGTTTGAAAGAAAAATAAAGAGGCTACACACAAGATGCAAAATGTCAAACAGAGAACCGCTTTAAAAGATGATTTGGGTGGGTGGGTTTCTTCAGATTACCAAAAAGCAAAATATTAATGTTAATTGATCTAAGAAAAATCTGTGCTGAATTGGAGAAGCTGTAGTGATGTTTCTATTCAGCAGATACTAAGCCAGAACAACAGAAAAGTAGTGCAATATGGAAGGTACCATGGTTGCTGCTGTTCGGTCGGTTTAAGTGTCCAGAGAAGCTGACTCACATTCTAACATTGTCTTGAGTTGTATTCCTATCCCCCTTGTGGTATGAAACCATTATTTTCTCTATGAATCTAGCTTATATGACAATGCATCTTTTCCCTTTTATGGATGTGAGAAAAAAAGAAATTGATCTACAAACCTGGTAGAACTAGGGTTCTTAAAAATATTTTTCAAAATCCCAGGAGTCTTTTTCATAATGAAACTGTATCCATCAAAAGAACCACATATATGGGTCAAGTTGGCAAGATATTTTGTGTCTATAGATTTCAAGGTTCAGACAACTCATTTTGGTCAACTAGGTTCTGCCTTTTAGTTTCATCGCAGTAAATTCTGTCACAAATTAATCCTTGTTCCTATACTCATTTAAAGAACCCTTGAAAATAATGCCTGAAGGTACAACCAGTTTAATTGTTTGTATCTTCTAATTGCACTAGTTCTTCTACCAGCATTATGCCTAACTGAGGCTTTTTTTCTTCCACTCTAAAATGGTAAAAGAAAAATATCCTGGAACTATTAATGGAAATAGGACTGTGAGAAACTGATGGAGATTCAACTGTCGGCATACTTAGTAAATGATTGGTGTTCAGTAGAAGTTAGAAAATGCCTTCTTATGATTCAGTGGTTTTTATGGGCTCATTTTTCAGATGTACATCTTAAACTATTTTTACTTTTTATTTTGTTCCCTCCTGCTTTTGGATTTGAACCACATCATGTGTAGACTTATTATATATCGATATAAATAATAGTATGTCAAGATGAGATGGTTGGTTGTACAGATAATTGTTCCAGTGAGACATACACTTGACACTTCAGTGAAACTTGGCTCCTACACCATCTAATTTTGACATGTTATGCTCAAAATGAGCAATTTGATCTTGCTGCTCTCCTGGCTATAACTTTTAGCTGCCAAAATTATCAAATAATAATCATCCTGCTGGGGGACCAGCATTTTTTGACCCGTTTTTTGTAGCACATTCAAATAGACCACACGTTAATACTTAATATAACTAGGACGGATATATCAGTTCTAGTCACGTTCTTACAATGAAGTGCGGCCGGGAAACAAAGTCTGGTGGCTCTTATTAATGAAATGTTAATTCATGTGACCACCGATTTAACAACCGCTAACATTATAATCCTAACTAATGGGTTATTTTCTTTATGTCAGTCCATCTGGAAAATACAAATTTTATACACATTGATAGACACGGTTTTCTTTTCTTTGTATCAGTCCCTTTATATGCAAGATTACTTTCAGGAGACTATTCCCAAAGCATGTATCTCAGAAAACAACAACTCACATGTAGCAGGAATTCAATTCACATTTCATTAACTATGACATGCAAGAATACCAAAATCAAGCATGATAGAAAAACATCAAATCAGTGCCTTACAAACAGATTCATCTCTGATGCAGGAAATTGACCCGAGAAAGAAGACTGCATATCACTAAGAAGAAGTCAGAACACAATCACTCACAGTGAACAAAGCTTCAGTTTCTATTCCAGTTTAAAAACTTCATAAGGCAGTAAACAGATCCTCCCAAAAAAATTAAAAATTAAAAAATAAAAACTGTTGATCTTTCACTGACAAAACAGTGAAACTTCTGATAAAGCAGCTGAAAAGGAAGTGGATGGGGACAAGAAAAGCTGAAGGCCAAAAGAAAATGAAAAAAGAAGGCATAATGTGACAATGGCATTCTTCTTATTTGTGCAAAAAGAGCCAAACAATACAAGTAAAGCACGGAATTATTACCTCTGCGACCATAGCGTTCTGCATCCAGCGAGAAGTTGATGGCAAAATGATGATCACAGAGAAAACACAGAGCAAAATAATAATTGTTTTTGGAGAAAACAGTGGCGATTTTACGTGTCTCCTAACTAGTATTCTTCCTTAAACATTAGACATTTAAGAGTCTGGTCCCACTTCAACTACCGAATTTTTACCCCAAGAATTATATTTGGACAACTGAAATGAAAGCAAATAATTAAAAGAAAATGGTGACAAGATTAATAATAAAAGATAATATAATGATAATAAATAGAATAACAGATAATTAGAAGCATAGATTTACGTTAATTTAGTACCATATTTCAAAAAAATTAGGTAATGACACTTCAACAGCTATCAGTGTTCAAAGATTGCAGTAATTGATGAGTTTTTTATTACAATAGTAGTAATTGGTAAGTGATAACAAGAGAAGTGCTGCTATTCTTTTTTTTTGGGCATATAGCTTTTGAATTTGGTGGAGTAGTAGATATCAAAACGGTTGGAAAGATATATGATCTATAATTCTGTATGTCGTTTGGCTTAATTAGTAAAAGTGATGGATTAGTCGCCATTGGTTGGTGAAGACTGAAGAAGCACCCAAAGACAGGACAGCAAACCAACATAGAAAAAGTTACACCCTTGCTTAGTTGCTTGACTGTTATAATCAGTGGCTGATTATTGCAGCACGCAAGTAAAATTGTCATATAATATTACACGAAAGGACAATTTGTTTACCATGAACGCGGTTTGATACGAGATTTTGGTTTTTCTGTTGTTGGCTTCTTATATAGTTAGTTTTCTCATGTTAAATTTCTATAAAATTTAAAGCAGGCAACCACCGTGTACTCAAAATTTTTCGACAACTACAATAATGTTTTCTATATTTTATCGGTTTTAATTTTTTTTTTTCCTTTTTTTTGGTTTTTCTAGGAAATGTCGCGCGTAACTCTTGGAGGATCGGTCCTCCTTTTAATGACAGGTGTGTACTTTACTATTCAAAAGATGTCTTCGGTCCTCCTTTTAATATTTGGAGGATCGGTCCATTTGCATTGTGAATCGTAGATATAATAGTTAAAATGACTGGAGTTTGGACTTTGGAGTGCCCTTCCGCTCAATTTTTCGCAGCTGAGAATGAGGGCCAGCACCTCAATTTCCCAGCCCAAAAGGACAAATGGTTTCCCCTTAACCATTGAAGGCCCCATCAGGCTCACGGAAATAATGCCCACACAAAGCCCACAATGGACCAACAAAGTGGCCATCAGCCTATATATGTATGTATCATGTATGTATAATATAAAAAATAATATATTCATAAAGTCTAACTTTTATCATGTATTTTGAATCAAATTTGAAAAATTACTCTTCAAGAATTTAAATAACAGTTACAAAAAAAAATATTAATATAACTTGCCATCTTAAAATATTTGTTATCACATAAATTGAGAGTTTAATATCAATTTTTTTTTTTCCAAAAAACGTGAAGATTTTTCCATGACTCTAGTGTGTTATTTACTTATTTAATGTAACACCCCGATTTTTCGTGCTTTCTAAGGACGATAAACTCAATTAATGAGTTTATATTTTTATCTGTGTTTTAGAAAATGATTTTGGGAAAACTAAGATCATAGTCTTGTTTTATAAAATCGTAGGATCTTTCGGTTAAGTTTTGGGTCGAAAACTCGAACGAAAACCGATCTACGTTTTTCAGATGATAGTGTTTTCTACTATCACGACCTAATCTGGACTAACGAACGAAACCATTAGTCTTAGAATACATTCCTCTATCTTTTTCCTAAAATGTGTCCTGACGTCCAAAATATAAATAATATTTTATATTCGGGCCGATAATCGATCGAGGAGACGATTCGAGCTGTCTTAGGGTTTTTCGAGACCCACGATCAGATGTTTTTCATACCAAAATTGTATCAAGTAATTTGAGGAATTCATACGAGTGTCGGGACGATTCCAAATATCGGGATGTGAATTGACCAAATTGCCCTTGGTTAATTTTATTACCAATTTACCTTTCCTATTATTAAACTAATAAACCCTAAATATCTAACAACTTTTACCCTCATCCTCTCATTTTCTTTCCCTCATTTTCGGCAGCCCCCTCCCCCAAAGTCACCTCATCTTCTTCTTTTCTCTTCCTTTCTCTTCTTTCTCTTTTCTTCTCAAAATCTCCATTTTTGGAGGTAGAAAGCTTGAGTTTTGTGGAGTAATCTTCACCAATCTTGGAGGAAAGCTTCATAGGAGGTAGGAGTTCAACTCTATCTCTCTCAATCTCTCTTTTCTCTCCTCATATTTTCATGATCAAGGATGTTAGGGTTTTGTCCCTAAAATCTTTGAAAATCCATGAAAAATTGTAGGAAAATCGTATCTGTACCAAACCAGTTTCTATGGCCTAGGTTCATGACATACTTGTATGATCCAAGAGCTTAGAGCCAAGAAATCCCTCTAGCTATGTTTTCTAGGTAGGGGCCGAAACCCCCTATGGGTGTAGGGTAGGGTTTTGGTTGGTTTTTAATGATCTGATCTGATATCTAGGGCTGTCACACTTAGTTAGGGTGTTATCCAGAAAATGAGAAATTTTGGAGCTCCCTAGCTATTTTTAGCGTAGTAGAGCCGAACCCTAGGGGTGGTGCATTAGGAGAAATCTTCGTTTTGTAAGTTAATGCCGATATGTTTTACGTGTATGTAGTGATCGGCAGCGTGTTGGGACGAGAAACAAGTTGATCGGGTGTTCCGAGTTGAACTGGAAGCTACAAGAGGTAAGGGGATAAACCTGAGGAATTCCATTTCCGACGGCTATGTGCTGCATCGGTGTTTGTACTGTATTTGTACTGTATTTGTATTGTATTTAAATAGTTATATCATGATGTTAGTTAATTTCTTGATTGACTGTTGTTGATTGGAATATGCATTGATGTGCTGATGTATTGATGTAACTGTTGATATAGTTGAATGCATGTTATACTTGCTGAATGGTCATATGGATGAAATGTGTGCCCTGCTGTGGGATTTAGGCATTAGAGGACCAAATTTTGATTAGGATCCGACATTGTGTAACTTAAAAGTTTTAAAAGTCTGAAATGTGTTTTGATAAGGAAAAGTGAAGTTTAAAAGCAAATAGGGCATTAGAAACCTTCACTATGTCTTAATTTGATAAGAAAACCCTTTTGAGTAATGTGGTTTCCGAAGTCATACTGAGTTTATTCAAGAAAAATGAGTTTGTGCAAGTTTTGTTTTAAGTTCGTATTTTACCGAAAAACAACGAAAGAAAAAGAAATGGTCTCTGGACCAAGTTTTGTTTTATGGAAAACCGATCCCGATGACTTTGTGTAAGTATCGGAGATTTTGGGTTTTTGGTTTTCGAGTTTTCAAGGAAAGTGGTTTTAAAGCTTAAAGCTTAGAAACTAGAAACCGAGACGTCGGGGTTCTAGGGTTCTGCAGAACACGTGGATCAAGGATCCGTGTTAGTTATGGTCCTGTCGGCTTAGGGACAATCTTTGTGGTCCTGTAAGCTTGAGGATGTTTTTATGATCTTGAATCCAACGTCCTTGACTGGTGCATCGGTTAGGGGTGTTGGGATTTAAGTTGTTTTTGGGCTAAGTGTCCTGTTTTGAGAAAATATGTTTTGAGGCTTAAAGAGTCTAAGACATTATGGTGGTTGTTAGCGTTGATGCTACAACGAGGAAATATTGATGCGACAAAGATCCATTATCGGAAACTAGACAGGTTTCTCATGCATTAAATGCGGGGCAGACGTGCCGTGATACGGGGGACCTTGATAAACAGGGAGAACCTGAGATGACATGTTTGTCATAACATTGTGCCTTGATGGACAATGGTGTCATACGTGTTCTGGGAACGTATTGTGCCTTGAGTTGGACAATGCAGTATGACCGTTTTCTTGTGGAGTACTTCTGATTGCGCCCCCATGTGAGAATCGCGTAGTGTCATGGGATTCAAAGTACTCGTTTTTGGGCCACATATTGGAGCCTGATCAGCTCATTTCGAATGGTGATGGGATTTCCGGAAATCTAGTAATCTAGTGTGAATATTGAGATATATGGAAGTGCCATGCATACGTTTAGGAGATAACGTTGATTGTGGGGTACGAAACCCTTGTGCATTTACTGCCTTTTGTATTTAATGATATATGCCATGTTATATGATGATTTGAGTCTGTTGTGTGGATTGGGCATATAGTTGTTGTTTATGGATTCATATATTGGTTTCTCACCCTTGCATGTTTTTGGACGGGTTGTCCTTGGATATATATTGTATCGTGTTTACAGATGGAGCCAGAGCCGGATCACCTAGCGCACTCCGGGATGCGCGTCCTAGCGTTTGATCGAAGGACAGACCCAGCCGCTTGGGTTATCCACCCAGGGGTGGAAAGTGCGGCGTATACTGGACCAGTTTGCACTGTAAGCGGAACGACGGAGACGGGACCGCGGAAGAGTATTCGGACAGTGGAGACCGTCCAGGTGCCTCTCCCTCCCATCGGGCTGATGCTGCAGGCCCTTATGGAGCAGGGTGTGATCGAGTCGGTCGCCCCCGCTGCACAGTCCCCGCAGCCACAGCTACCCCAGACGCCTCCCCCGCCTTTTGTTTTGGTAGCGGGCGAGCACGTCGTGGAAGATGTGGGGGAAGAGGAGGAGGAGGAGGAAGACCCTGAGGAAGATCCTCAGGAAGACCCGGAGGATCATTCTTCGGATGCTTCCGATCCCCATCCACAGGGGAACGGGAATGTAGGTTCCCAGAGTTCTTCCTCTGGTTCCAGCATTGGACTTCCCTCCGGGGGATTGTCCAATGGTTTCCATTAGTCGGACCAGCTTAGGGTGTAGACCCTTTTTTTGAGGCAGTGGTTTTTGGGTAGTCTGTTAACGGCTACTGATGGCCATAGGTTTTAGAGATATGGTTCCAGACTGCCGCTGCTTAGTTTTATAGCCTTTTAGAAAGTTTAGTAATCATTCGTTCTTTTGTAAAGGGGCTTGTTGTCCATTATATATATGTATATATATATATCTTGTTCTAATTATTGTATATGAGTAGTTCTGTTATCCGGAGTGGTGAGTTTATGTATTAATGAGAAAAAATTTGGTCACGATTTCCAGAATCTGCTTACACAAAAGATATATTTTCCGAAAGTAAAACCAGCGAAATTTTATTTATCGTTTCATTAAGGGTTTTGAGTTACGAAAGTGGCACTGGGTTTGAGGGTGTCACATTAGTGGTATCAGAGCTGGTCGAGTCTTTCGGGAATCCTTGGGGAATAGGTCTGTTGTGTTTGCTGTTGTGTGATCTCTATATTCGCGAGGCGAAAGTGATTCGCGTCGCGAGCCCGAGAAGTTTCTTAGGGCATGTTCTCTGTCTTGCGTAGCGAATGGGAATTCGCGTCGCGAGGCAGGGAGATGATGCTCTGTTCCTCGAGTATGTTCTCTGCGTCGCGTAGCGAAATGGATCTCGCGTCGCGAGGCAGAGGAGGGGAGTTGCATGTTCTCTGGATCGCGTAGCGAACCGAAATTCGCGTCGCGAGCCAGAGAAATAGTGCTCTGTCTCTCAGGTAGGTCCTCTGCGTCGCGTGGCGAATTGAGTTCGCGTCGCGAGACAGAGGAGTGGAGTTGCATGGCCTCTGATTCGCTAAGCGAAATGTATTTCGCGTCGCGAGGCAGAGAAGCTTTCTAGATGTGTTCTCTGCATCGCGTGGCGAATGGGATTCGCGACGCGAGGCAGAGGAGTGGTGTCTCGGACAGGACCCCTGTTTCGCGTAGCGAACTGGATTTCGCGTCGCGAAGCAGAGGGCATGTTTTCTTATCGCGAGGCGAAGGAACTTTCGCGTTGCGAGGCCGAGAGTTATGTAGGCTTCCAGGATCGCGAGGCGAATGAGTGTTCGCGTCGCGAATCCGAGGAGCTGTTCCTTGTTTCTCAGGCAGACTCTCTGGTTCGCGTAGCGAAACCAAGGGTTGAGATGTTACTACTCTTGGATATGTTGTATGTTTATAACTGCTTATTTGCTTTATTTTCTGGTTGCCATTTGACTGAATTTGGGCCTTGTAGGTCCGATATGGAACTAGAAATTGGAGCAGAAGCAGGACGTGGACGTGGACGTGGACGTGGACGTGGCCGTGGACGTGGTCGCGGTCGGGGAGCTGGTGTCCAAGCTGAGGATGTTGCTGGAGCAACTGGAATGGATTTTGCTGCTCAGGCAATGGCTAACATGGCTGCGGCTATTGCTGTCCAAACTGCAACCATGAACGCCCACAATGCTCAGGAACAACTCCGTGCTGACCAGGCCGCTGAGGGTCGAAGCTTGACTACTTTCAGGCGTCAGAATCCGCCACAATTTTCTGGTGACGTGGATCCTGAGAAAGCTAATCTTTGGATTCATGAAGTTGAGAAAATTTTTGAGTTGATACGTAGTCCCGAAGAAGTGAAGGTGCCATATGCCACATTCCTACTGATAGGAGATGCGGAGTATTGGTGGAAGGGAACGAAACAACTACTGGAGGTAAATCACGAGGTGATTTCGTGGACGCTGTTTAAGGATCGCTTTTTGGGAAAATATTTCCCTCAGAGTGCAAGAGCAGAGAAAGAGCAAGAATTCTTGCGACTACAACAGAGAGATATGTCAGTCGGAGAATATGCAGCTAAGTTCGAATCGTTGGCCAAGTATTTCCGTTTCTTTCAGAATAACCCTGAGGAAGAATGGAAATGCGAAGCTTTTGAGAGAGGACTGCGGTATGAGATAAAAGAGTCGGTCCTACCGCAAGGAATTAGAAATTTTCAAGCGCTCGTTGAGAAAAGCAGACAAATAGAACTAATGAAGCGTGGGAGGGACAATAGAGGAAACGTCGGAGGACCTTTCCGATTCAAGGGTCAATCTCAGGACCAGAGAGGGAAACAGATTCAGAAGAAACCATATTCTCGACCACCTGGGAACTTCCAGAAACAACCTTATCGGCCTGTTGCTCGTGCATCGGGCAGTGGAGGTCAAGGAGGGCAAAACCAAGGGAGGAAGTGTTTCAAATGCGGGGATTCAACGCATCTGGCAAACAACTGTACTGTGAGGAATGACCATTGCTATCGTTGTGGACAACCAGGTCATTTTGCCAGGGATTGTAGAGCCCAGAATCCAGTCCAAACTGCGGACAGGAGTGGTGGAGCCAAACGACCGACGGCTAGGGGAAGAGTTTATACCCTGAGTGGTGCTGAGGCTTCGAACTCCGAAGATCTGATACAGGGTGTGTGTGACATAGACGGTAATCTCTTATTAGTGCTCTTTGATTCAGGTGCAACCCATTCATTCATTTCTATGGATTGTGTGAAACGTTTAGAGTTATCTGTTTCTTCCTTGCCATTTGATTTAATTGTTTCTACACCCACTGCTGAACCTGTTGTTGTGAATTCTATATGTCTAAACTGTCCTATTGTTATCCAGGATAGACATTTTCTTGTTGACTTAATATGTTTGCCTTTAATATAGTTAGATGTAATTTTGGGCATGGATTGGTTATCTTCCAACCAGATCCTATTAGATTGTGCACATAAAACCCTAATTTTTCCTAGTACTGAGATTTCTGGATTTTTAACCGCCAACCATGTTAGAACTTCTTCGAAAGAAGGAGATCCGAAATACGTGCTTTTAACCAACTTAGAAGTCGAGGGGAAGACCGAGCTGAGTCAGATGCCTGTTGTGAGAGATTTTCCCGAGGTGTTTCCAGAGGATGTTCCAGGTTTGCCACCTGTGAGGGACATAGAATTCTCCATCGATCTGATCCCAGGAACCGGACCGATATCGATAGGTGCATATCGAATGTCGCCTACTGAGCTTGTTGAGTTAAAGACACAAGTCGAGGACTTGTTATCGAAGCAGTTCATCAGACCAAGTGTTTCGCCATGGGGAGCGCCGGTTCTCTTAGTGAGAAAGAAGGACGGAGGTTCGAGACTTTGTGTGGACTATCGTCAGCTGAACAAGGTTACGATCAAGAACAAGTATCCGTTGCCTAGGATTGATGACTTGATGGATCAACTGCGAGGAGCTGCTGTTTTCTCAAAGATCGACTTAAGGTCAGGATACCACCAGATTCGAGTGAAAACGGAGGATATACCAAAGACTGCTTTTAGAACTCGTTACGGACATTACGAGTATCTCGTGATGCCTTTTGGAGTGACAAACGCACCTGCTGTTTTCATGGACTACATGAATCGGATTTTTCGTCCGTTTCTTGATAAGTTTGTTGTAGTGTTCATAGACGATATTCTAGTTTATTCTAAGAATCGTGAAGAACACGAGGAGCATTTACGGCAAGTCCTTCATGTTTTGCGGGAAAAGATGTTATATGCGAAACTCTCTAAGTGTGAGTTTTGGCTTGAAGAAGTCGGATTTTTGGGTCATGTTATCACAAAACAAGGAATTTCTGTGGACCCTGCTAAGGTAGAAGCCGTACTTTCTTGGGAAAAACCAAAGACTGTAACCGAGATAAGAAGTTTTGTTGGATTAGCCGGTTACTACCGAAGGTTTATTGAAGGATTCTCTAAGATTGTGTCACTATTGACTCAATTGACGAGGAAAGACCAACCTTTTGTTTGGACTGATCAGTGTGAAGAAAGTTTTCAAAAGATTAAGGAACTTCTGACTACTTCACCAGTGCTGATACTTCCAGAACCGAGTGAACCTTATGAAGTATATTGTGATGCTTCACATCAAGGTCTAGGTTGTGTGCTGATGCAACGCCGCAAAGTGGTGGCTTATGCATCACGACAGTTAAAGATTCATGAAAAGAATTATCCCACCCATGATCTAGAATTAGCTGCAGTGGTTTTTGCACTAAAGATATGGAGACACCATCTGTATGGTGCAAAATTCGATGTCTTCAGTGATCACAAGAGTTTGAAATATCTGTTCGACCAGAGGGATCTCAATATGAGGCAAAGACGATGGATGGAGTTTTTAAAAGATTACGACTTCACGTTGCAATACCATCCAGGGAAGGCGAACGTCGTGGCAAATGCTTTGAGCCGGAAAGCCGTTCATATTTCAACTATGATGGTGAGAGAATTGAAACTGATTGAAGAGTTCCGTGATCTGAACTTGGGATTAGAAATAAGTCCTAAGAAACTAAGCTTTGGAATGCTTAAGATCTCTAATGGTTTGATGGAAGAGATACGTGAGCAACAAGCTACTGATGAATCTCTTCAAGAGAAAAGGGTGTTGGTGGAACAAGGGAGAGCTAGTGAGTTTAGTTTGGGAGCAGATGGAATCTTAAGGTGTAATGGACGAGTTTGTATACCCAACAACCCGGAGATGAGAAAGATGATTCTCGAAGAATCCCATAAGAGTGGATTGAGTATGCATCCTGGTGCAACCAAGATGTATCAGGACATGAAACAAAGATTTTGGTGGCCAGGTATGAAGAAACAAGTTGCAGAATACGTTGCATCATGTCTAACTTGTCAAAAAGCAAAAGTAGAACATCAGAGACCTGGAGGGATGTTGCAATCCCTAGATGTACCGGAATGGAAATGGGAGAGTATCTCTATGGATTTCGTAGTGAGTTTACCCCGAACACCAAGGAACTTTGATTCGATTTGGGTAATCGTGGATAGGTTGACGAAATCGGCACATTTCTTACCTGTGAAGACAAACTACACAGTAGCAAAGTTGACTGAAGTGTACATAAGAGAAGTAATTAGATTACACGGGATACCCTCGAGTATTGTTTCGGACCGAGATCCGAAGTTTACATCGCGTTTTTGGGAAAGCTTACATCAAGCTTTGGGGACTAAGTTACGTCTAAGTTCAGCATACCATCCCCAGACAGATGGACAAACAGAACGAACGATTCAATCGTTAGAAGATTTGCTAAGAGCTTGTGTGTTGGATAATCGAGGAAGTTGGGATGAACTGTTACCTCTGATTGAATTCACGTATAATAACAGTTATCACTCAAGCATAGGGATGGCACCCTATGAGGCTCTGTATGGGAGGGAGTGTCAAACTCCTCTTTGTTGGTATCAGGATGGAGAGAGTACAATTCTAGGACCCGAGGTTGTGCAAGAGACGACTGAGAAAGTCAAACAGATTCGGGAAAGAATGAGGACATCTCAGAGCAGACAGAAGAGTTATTCGGATAAGCGAAGACGACCTCTCGAATTTCAAGAAGGCGATCATGTGTTTCTGATAGTCAATCCAACGACTGGGGTAGGTCGGGTAATGAAATCCAGAAAACTCACTCCTAAATTCATTGGACCATACCAAATTCTTCGGCGTATTGGTCCAGTAGCGTACCAAATTGCTTTACCTCCTTTTCTTTCAAATTTACATAATGTCTTTCATGTTTCACAATTGAGGAAGTATATTCCTAATCCATCTCATGTAATTGAACCTGATCAAGTACCCTTGAAAGAGAATCTGTCTTATGAGACCGCACCTGTAAGGATTGAGGACAAGAGAGTCAGACAACTGAGGGGAAAACAAATCTCTTTAGTCAAGGTTATTTGGGATGATACAACTGGAGAAGCAACTTGGGAAACTGAGGACAACATCAGAGAACAATATCCTTATCTGTTCACAGGTATGTAATTTCGAGGACGAAATTATTTTAAGGGGGATAGTAATGTAACACCCCGATTTTTCGTGCTTTCTAAGGACGATAAACTCAATTAATGAGTTTATATTTTTATCTGTGTTTTAGAAAATGATTTTGGGAAAACTAAGATCATAGTCTTGTTTTATAAAATCGTAGGATCTTTCGGTTAAGTTTTGGGTCGAAAACTCGAACGAAAACCGATCTACGTTTTTCAGATGATAGTGTTTTCTACTATCACGACCTAATCTGGACTAACGAACGAAACCATTAGTCTTAGAATACATTCCTCTATCTTTTTCCTAAAATGTGTCCTGACGTCCAAAATATAAATAATATTTTATATTCGGGCCGATAATCGATCGAGGAGACGATTCGAGCTGTCTTAGGGTTTTTCGAGACCCACGATCAGATGTTTTTCATACCAAAATTGTATCAAGTAATTTGAGGAATTCATACGAGTGTCGGGACGATTCCAAATATCGGGATGTGAATTGACCAAATTGCCCTTGGTTAATTTTATTACCAATTTACCTTTCCTATTATTAAACTAATAAACCCTAAATATCTAACAACTTTTACCCTCATCCTCTCATTTTCTTTCCCTCATTTTCGGCAGCCCCCTCCCCCAAAGTCACCTCATCTTCTTCTTTTCTCTTCCTTTCTCTTCTTTCTCTTTTCTTCTCAAAATCTCCATTTTTGGAGGTAGAAAGCTTGAGTTTTGTGGAGTAATCATCACCAATCTTGGAGGAAAGCTTCATAGGAGGTAGGAGTTCAACTCTATCTCTCTCAATCTCTCTTTTCTCTCCTCATATTTTCATGATCAAGGATGTTAGGGTTTTGTCCCTAAAATCTTTGAAAATCCATGAAAAATTGTAGGAAAATCGTATCTGTACCAAACCAGTTTCTATGGCCTAGGTTCATGACATACTTGTATGATCCAAGAGCTTAGAGCCAAGAAATCCCTCTAGCTATGTTTTCTAGGTAGGGGCCGAAACCCCCTATGGGTGTAGGGTAGGGTTTTGGTTGATTTTTAATGATCTGATCTGATATCTAGGGTTGTCACACTTAGTTAGGGTGTTATCCAGAAAATGAGAAATTTTGGAGCTCCCTAGCTATTTTTAGCGTAGTAGAGCCGAACCCTAGGGGTGGTGCATTAGGAGAAATCTTCGTTTTGTAAGTTAATGCCGATATGTTTTACGTGTATGTAGTGATCGGCAGCGTGTTGGGACGAGAAACAAGTTGATCGGGTGTTCCGAGTTGAACTGGAAGCTACAAGAGGTAAGGGGATAAACCTGAGGAATTCCATTTCCGACGGCTATGTGCTGCATCGGTGTTTGTACTGTATTTGTACTGTATTTGTATTGTATTTAAATAGTTATATCATGATGTTAGTTAATTTCTTGATTGACTGTTGTTGATTGGAATATGCATTGATGTGCTGATGTATTGATGTAACTGTTGATATAGTTGAATGCATGTTATACTTGCTGAATGGTTATATGGATGAAATGTGTGCCCTGCTGTGGGATTTAGGCATTAGAGGACCAAATTTTGATTAGGATCCGACATTGTGTAACTTAAAAGTTTTAAAAGTCTGAAATGTGTTTTGATAAGGAAAAGTGAAGTTTAAAAGCAAATAGGGCATTAGAAACCTTCACTATGTCTTAATTTGATAAGAAAACCCTTTTGAGTAATGTGGTTTCCGAAGTCATACTGAGTTTATTCAAGAAAAATGAGTTTGTGCAAGTTTTGTTTTAAGTTCGTATTTTACCGAAAAACAACGAAAGAAAAAGAAATGGTCTCTGGACCAAGTTTTGTTTTATGGAAAACCGATCCCGATGACTTTGTGTAAGTATCGGAGATTTTGGGTTTTTGGTTTTCGAGTTTTCAAGGAAAGTGGTTTTAAAGCTTAAAGCTTAGAAACTAGAAACCGAGACGTCGGGGTTCTAGGGTTCTGCAGAACACGTGGATCAAGGATCCGTGTTAGTTATGGTCCTGTCGGCTTAGGGACAATCTTTGTGGTCCTGTAAGCTTGAGGATGTTTTTATGATCTTGAATCCAACGTCCTTGACTGGTGCATCGGTTAGGGGTGTTGGGATTTAAGTTGTTTTTGGGCTAAGTGTCCTGTTTTGAGAAAATATGTTTTGAGGCTTAAAGAGTCTAAGACATTATGGTGGTTGTTAGCGTTGATGCTACAACGAGGAAATATTGATGCGACAAAGATCCATTATCGGAAACTAGATAGGTTTCTCATGCATTAAATGCGGGGCAGACGTGCCGTGATACGGGGGACCTTGCTAAACAGGGAGAACCTGAGATGACTTGTTTGTCATAACATTGTGCCTTGATGGACAATGGTGTCATACGTGTTCTGGGAACGTATTGTGCCTTGAGTTGGACAATGCAGTATGACCGTTTTCTTGTGGAGTACTTCTGATTGCGCCCCCATGTGAGAATCGCGTAGTGTCATGGGATTCAAAGTACTCGTTTTTGGGCCACATATTGGAGCCTGATCAGCTCATTTCGAATGGTGATGGGATTTCCGGAAATCTAGTAATCTAGTGTGAATATTGAGATATATGGAAGTGCCATGCATACGTTTAGGAGATAACGTTGATTGTGGGGTACGAAACCCTTGTGCATTTACTGCCTTTTGTATTTAATGATATATGCCATGTTATATGATGATTTGAGTCTGTTGTGTGGATTGGGCATATAGTTGTTGTTTATGGATTCATATATTGGTTTCTCACCCTTGCATGTTTTTGGACGGGTTGTCCTTGGATATATATTGTATCGTGTTTACAGATGGAGCCAGAGCCGGATCACCTAGCGCACTCCGGGATGCGCGTCCTAGCGTTTGATCGAAGGACAGACCCAGCCGCTTGGGTTATCCACCCAGGGGTGGAAAGTGCGGCGTATACTGGACCAGTTTGCACTGTAAGCGGAACGACGGAGACGGGACCGCGGAAGAGTACTCGGACAGTGGAGACCGTCCAGGTGCCTCTCCCTCCCATCGGGCTGATGCTGCAGGCCCTTATGGAGCAGGGTGTGATCGAGTCGGTCGCCCCCGCTGCACAGTCCCCGCAGCCACAGCTACCCCAGACGCCTCCCCCGCCTTTTGTTTTGGTAGCGGGCGAGCACGTCGTGGAAGATGTGGGGGAAGAGGAGGAGGAGGAGGAAGACCCTGAGGAAGATCCTCAGGAAGACCCGGAGGATCATTCTTCGGATGCTTCCGATCCCCATCCACAGGGGAACGGGAATGTAGGTTCCCAGAGTTCTTCCTCTGGTTCCAGCATTGGACTTTCCTCCGGGGGATTGTCCAATGGTTTCCATTAGTCGGACCAGCTTAGGGTGTAGACCCTTTTTTTGAGGCAGTGGTTTTTGGGTAGTCTGTTAACGGCTACTGATGGCCATAGGTTTTAGAGATATGGTTCCAGACTGCCGCTGCCTAGTTTTATAGCTTTTTAGAAAGTTTAGTAATCATTCGTTCTTTTGTAAAGGGGCTTGTTGTCCATTGTATATATGTATATATATATATATATATATATATATATATATATATATATATATATATATATATATATATATATATATATATATATATCTTGTTCTAATTATTGTATATGAGTAGTTCTGTTATCCGGAGTGGTGAGTTTATGTATTAATGAGAAAAAATTTGGTCACGATTTCCAGAATCTGCTTACACAAAAGATATATTTTCCGAAAGTAAAACCAGCGAAATTTTATTTATCGTTTCATTAAGGGTTTTGAGTTACGAAAGTGGCACTGGGTTTGAGAGTGTCACATTTAACATACCTAATAATTTTTTTATTTTTATTTTTCATTTTTATATATAGTTATTTTAAAGATTCTTTACAAGTATTTTATTTCTTTTATATTTTATATGGGAGCTTATCAAGATGTAAGTTAATGGAATTGGGAAACAAATGTCATATCAAGGTTGTATAATTACATTCTGAGTTATAGCCTTATAGGTAATAATGTCATAATAATAAAAGGTTTAATGAAATTTTTAGTTCCTGAAAAGTGAGTCAATTTTGGTTTTAGTTCCTATATTTTTTTTTTCGTTGGTTTTGGTCCCTATAAGTTCCAAAACTTTGGTTTTGGTCCCTACCGTAACTATTCATCCGTTAAGTGTTGACGTGGTTAGCATACTGTCACGTTAGCATTGTTATGTAGGCTATTATAATATTTTTATTTTTATTATAATATTTTTATTTTTTATACTTTTATTAAATGAATGAAAAGCTGAAATGACAACATTCAGGAACATTTATAGGATTTCCGAATACCTCTGTGGCATTAAATATTATAAAATTAGCCTACATAACAGTACTGACGTGATGTTCGTTAGTCACGTCAACGCTTAACAGATGGATAGTGATGACAGGGACCAAAACCAAAGTTTTGGAACTTACAGGGACCAAAACCAACAAAAAAAAAGTACAGGGACCAAAACCAAAACTGACTGACTTTTCAGGGACTAAAAACTTAATTAAATCATAATTAAATAAATATATATTAAAATTATAAAATATATATAGTAAGGACTTTGGAATAAAACATTATTGTATGATAAAATTTTAATTAATAAATTAAATTAATAATTGTAATTCAATTGTATAAATAGTTAAGAGTAAGTAGTAGAAAGTTTGAATTATTAAAAGGATTAAATTTTGAAGATTATTTAATGTAATTAGAATTTGAAATAATTAAAAGGGAGTATGATTAGAAAAAATGAACTATCATCAATAATTTAATAGTAACAGAGTTCAAACGGAATTGGGTCATATTATAGCTGCATGCCGAAGACTTTTGTTTAGGCATTCTTCTTTTTCAGTTTGTTTTGTTAAGATAGAAGCCAATATGGCTGCTCACATTTTGACTGAAAGAGCTTTTTTAGTTTCTCATTCTCACGTTTTTTTTTTCATGTTCCTCCTTGTATTGGAGAGACAATTTTCAATGAAATGACATAAGAATTTTTCAGTCAAAAAAAAAAAACTTAATAGTAATAGCCTCGCCCATAATAGAGTTGTTTGTTTTCATTTATGAGTGTTGGTATCAGATAGGGAGGGCCTCGCTTGATGAGTATGGGCTTAGCCTTGGCCTACGCCCATCAAGTGCCTATTAGTCTAGGCGACCTTTATGGGGCACTTCATATCTTTGGGTGCACCAGGGCATCTTATGATTAGATTAAACAACTTGACCCCTTCAACTATTAAGTTATATATTTTTATAGTTGTGTTATACTTATTTGTACAACAAATTAAGATAATTTTTGGGATAATAATTCATCAATGATTAATATAGTTTAAAATGATGATTAATGATATATTGAACTTAATTAATGAGTATACATATGATAAATGAATAACTTATTAATCATCAACTGAACTGTATTAGTCATCCACTAATAATATTTATGGTTAGTGAGTTACCTATTAATGGTTAATGCAGTTCAGTGGATGGTTAGTGAGTTACCTATTTACTACATGTGTATCCATTAACCAAGTTCAACACATCATTAACCATAAATTTGAACTGCATTAACTATTGTTGAATTGTTGTCCCAAACATTGTCTCATTTTATTGTACAAATAACATTTGTATATTTTTATCTTACAATGGTGTGCACCTAATCAACAAACGTTTTAGTTTACCAAACTCTGCAACTGTGTAGCATCACTTTCTAAAGGTAAAATATTATTATCTATTAATATGATTTTTATTTTATTTTATTAATATTCAAATATTTTTTATTGTATTTACCAAAAAAAAGTATTTTTTATAATTTCAAGAAATCATCCTCCAATCTCCATCATCTTCCATCCTGTGCGTGGTGGAGGAGCCATTGATATGAAACATATCCATAATGAAACATCAACCATCGCACATCACCAGCCTCCATCCATACCATCGCGACCACCATGTGCCCTTGTCAGTCAGCCACTTATCTTCCACCACAACGTCAGAAACATGCCACCCTCAAGCTGAATTTGTAGCAACACCACCTTTCGCCTGGGTGAACTCCGCCCATTGTGAGTCCGCCGTCTTCCATCCATCGTGAGCAGTAGGGGTAGCAAAGCGGGCTAACCCGTCCCGTCCCGCCGTTGGCTAGCTTAAAACATGGCGGGACGAGTTGACTCGCTTTAACAAAATAGGTTAAAACTCCTAACCCACCCTGTTTAGTGGCGGGTTGTCCTGCTAAAAAAAAAAAAACTAGAAAAAATGATTGATGGGTTAACGTGTTGACCCGCCAAAATATCATAAAAAATTTGAAAATAATTATGAAAGATAGGAAATTAGGCATAAAAACGAAAAATGGGTTGGCGGGTCAACCCGCTCCTCCCTGCCTCAAACTGTTAAAAAAAATAATTAATATATATATATATATATATATATATATATATATAGAATAGGCGGATTGGCCGACCAACCCGCTCCGTCCCGCCTCTGACCCGCCTTCTTGGTGAGTTAAGCAAGACGGGTCAAAACGGGTTGGTGGGTTGAGAACCCCAACCCAACCCGTCAAAATAGGTGGGTTAAACGGGTTGGCCCGTTGGGTCCAACCCATTTTTCCACCCTTAGTGAGTAGTGCCCACCTTGGACCAGGCCACCACGACGTTGCATCCGACCTCCACGTGCTCAGCCATTCCATCCTGCCCGTCGTTTTGCCAATAGACGTCGCTCCAAATCATGCCTTCTTCCTTGGCCAAGCCAACCATCACATCACACACTCTGGACCAGTCGTGCCGCCTATTCACTTAACAACCACCGTCTACGAGCCACTGTGCAACAACGTCATCAGCCTCGCTATCCGTCGCGCCTCCACCATTTGAGAAATTATGGATAGGATCAATGGAGTGAAACAACAAAATACAGAGAGAGAGAGAACATGGACAGAGGATTATTTTTTTATAGTTATAAATAATAGTAAATAATAATAATAAATAAAAGTAATTTTCATGTGCAAGCAAGTGTAGTATAACAACATGATAACACGATCATCCAGTAGTCCAAATTACTTATCTTTGAGGTGCATGGATGCATCACTCTTAGCAAGGTGCACCATTAGTCTATTACCTAACTCAATTTTAATTTACATAAACATGATCTACTTAATAAATAAGATAAGTTTGGCCTTTTAGATTTAGAGTATGTTTTGATAGACAACTTAATTAAGTGCTTATTTAATATTTTTTTTTTTTTAAAATAAGCTAAAAACAACTTTTTTTCATAAGTTTCTCTGACAAGCTTATGGAAATGGAAATAGGTTAAAAAGAGCTTATGGAAAGATCATAAACTATTTTCATAAACCATTTGTATAAGTTTAATTCCATAAGTTACTTTCATAAACTCTTCCAAACGCAACATTAGTTTATTTACCTTATTAAGTTGGCTTATTTATTTAATATTTATACTTATAATTAAAAATCTAGAATACTTACATGATTCAATAACTATGTTAATATAATATATTTATTTTATATATAATATAATAATGTTATTAGACGTTATACCTATTGTTCATAAAATAAAAAAAGACATTATACCTATTTAAAAAATAAAAAAGTTTAAATTCCGTTATCTATATTAATGTCTTCATGCAAGGCAAGGCCTTTACGTTACCATTCAGGCTAGATAGGAAAAAAATTATGATATATAATAGGTCCGACTTGGATCATATTATTATTTAGTTAAAGTTTAATCTAACTCATTTTCACCTAATGAATCATAAATGTATATTTAGTTAGTTATATTTAATGAAATTTTATTTATTATGAAACTAATTATCATAATAATACTTATAAATAAATCACTAATAAAGAACAACCGATAATAGCAATTTTAACAATTGAGTCAGGCCACATCAGCTGTGAAACTTGAAAACTTAGTAGCTTATTAGTGCCTCGATTCACAAGAAAAAAATCATAACAATTTTTTTTTAAATCCCTTTTGAAATATTAAGCTCAACATGATCTCGAGCAGATGCCAATTTTCAATTTATGATGTATTTGGAAAAAATAAAATAAGTTAAGCTCTTGCCAAAATTTGGATTGTGATGGAAGTATTTTTTTTGTTTATATTATTTTAATGATTTTTTTGGGCTACTTGTCCAGTTTTTGTAACAAGTTTTGTTTTTGAACAATAATAACATGTTATTTACTAGGTAAGTATGCCGGTCCAATTTCAGGGGATGTACACTGATATGATATATTTGGCTATGCTAGCTAGGGATCACAGTAGGTGGAATTGGAAGCGATAATTTTCCTACGTCACATATGCTCCTTCGTCATTTTCACACCATTCTACCCAAAATGGTGGTACTTTATTGAAATGGGTCTCCATACTCATAAATTTACCCGACCTTATAATTGTCAAACATCTATGACCGTACCAACGCCTTTGGTGACCCGTCTGAGTTCTTAACTGGTGGAGGCGTTAGGTATTTAGCCATTTAGGTTACCAGTCAATTCATATGAAACCTAACACTTTCTAATTTCACCTGCTTCTCCCTTTGGGTTTTATCCCTTTGTTTTTTTTTTATCATCCCTTTGGCATTTGCTTTTTAAAATCTGAATTGAACTAGTTAATTTCATTGCCAAAATTGAGTATCTCCAGAGTTTGCTTCCATAAAAAAGCACTGATGATATTTGTGCATCAATCTATACTCATTAATCTGCACTCTACTATTAGTATGTCTATGGTATGGATGCCATAGACATAGACAAACGGCTAAATCCAAAGTATTTATATATAAATTGTTTATCGTCTATAGCAATGAGATCAATTGAATTTTCTTAAACGTCTTGTTCATAAAGAATAAAAAAAAACAGAAATTTTGTATTAAAAAAATATAACATTTTAATTTTTAATGTATTAAATACATCACTTCCTAAAATAATTTTTCTATCTCCTTAAAACAATGATGAGCATTTGCCTCTTGTTAATTAGAGTCCTATAATAGAAGAAATATATACGGATCAATGCATCATATAACCAGAAATATATGTATCTGGAAAATCATTTCTCTCAAAATTAGGTAGAAGTATAAATAAATGCAGTTTTTGTGGTGACTGCTTCTAAATTCAAAAATAAGGGTGATCCGTTCACCTTAAAGGCTCAAATCTACTGTATCCATTTTTAGCTATTTTAAAATGAGTTTGTTAGTGAAAAAGTAAAAGTTTATCTCTCCCTTATAGTGATTTAGATTTGAGTTTAATTGCTATATATTGTCAGTGTAAAATTTTTTTACATTAACAATCAATCAGAATTTGTCACATAAGATAAAGTGTTTGACTCTTATCCTAATTACCTTAAAAGTCACACACATCATGATTTCTGATTGGTTGTCTGTGTAAAAAATCTTTATACTGATATTATATATCAATTAAATCATTTAAATTTTTATACACTTTATTAAATTATGAATAGATATATTCTTATATCAAAGAAAGAAACAAGACAGAAATTATGAAAGATACAAGACAGAAATTCACGTTTATGAGTCTCCTGACTTACGAGCATAAATAAAAAGGGAATAGAACACACAGTACTTTGCCATACCGTCAATCGCGGAGGAACCAAAGGCTAATTGATTTGTTTGAACATTTTCTTTACATTCAGATATGCTTCTGTCCCCGGGACCAATCAATAACCACTTGGTCACTGAAAGTGGTAGAATCACTAGATCCCTCTCTCGATTCATGCACTTTTTCTACAGCCAAATTGACAGATTTATATCAACAAACTTAAATTGAACTGAAGATTAAGGCTAAAGAGAGTGGCGAAGGGTAATCTAATCCTTAGTCACTACCGTTTTCTATCATTGAGGAGCTAACATTAAGCATGGGAAATTGGGAACTGAATCAATAATTTCCCTTTTCTCTAAAATAGTCTATTTTTAGTTTTCATTTTTTATTTTTATATTAAATCAACATCATAGACTTCAGCTTTCAAGTGTCCTTGTGTGTAAGGTAATTAATTATTTTCTCAAATGGTTCTCCCGGGACAATTGATCAGGAGATGGCTTTTCATATTTGTTAATTTGTTGTCAGAGATTAAGTACTTTAGCTAGCTAGCATTGATGAATGAGTAATATATTAATTTGCGCAATTTCATCCTTACAGACTGCTCACATACTACCACCATATAAGTCTGTCCAGGCATAATTTCCCCCTAATGAATAGCTCCTAATCCTTCTACAATGTGCAGAATGACAAGAATATCTCTCTATTTTATTTAGTGGAGGATCAATGATCAGTATATAGTACTTTCTAGTGAAGAAGCTCTAATGATCATTCATGTTCTGCATCAAGCAGCTGGTCACAGCAGTATACAGTAATAGGTAATTTTGAAGTATAAATTACTTCTTTTTATTCCTTGATAACAATTGACCAAAACAATTCCAATTTTGTCCAATATGGTGCAATGCAAAAGGACATATATCACAAAGAGGACATGTACCACACAACTTCAATTGAGTGATGCTGCCTAACAAGGTTCAATAAAATGGTATCTAATTTTCTGGGTAGGTAGGTCATGCAAGATGGACCACCAATGTGAATTTGAAAACTAGTATATTGTAGTTGCTGTTTGTCTGCGCGCCCTTATCCCCTTTTCCAGTCTCCCCTCATATCGCGCTACTTTGAAAGAGGAAAACGAAGGAAGAAAAATTGTACAACTTATTGAAAAAGGGAAATAATAGAACAAAAGAAGAAACAAACAAGCTTACTTCACATTATACAACTTATTGATAGATATAAACCGTATAAGCAAAAATTACACGTGCTCTCATACTTCATGTGGTAACTCCAAATCATGACATAGACAATGCAATTGTAGAAACAATACTTAATAGAATTACCAATAAGTTTAATGTAGAAGGACTCCATAACTTAACCCCTATCCTTTATCTTTGTGTTTCTTTAATCTAAAGCACAATAAAACATCGAACACACACATAGCCAATACTCAAAAGTAAAGTGAATTCTTCACTTTGCTAATGATCCAAGCTCATGGCTCGAAGTCATCTTGTTCATCTTCAAACTCCTTCTGGTTTTGATACGCATTGTGGTTGCCATAGTAGTTACCTCTGTTGTTATACCAGTTATTATTAGTGTTCACTCCTCTGGATGAGTCACCATAGAGTGTTGGGTTGTACTTCTCATAGTTAACATCATAAAAATATTTTCCACCCTCCAAATACCTTGTGTCACTCATCCCTTGCTTCTCACCATTGTACCTGTTATTAGCAACATGATTGTTGTTGTTGTAATACTTCTTGTAGTTGTTTTGGTTTCCCATGGAGTTGTATTCTCCTTCTGTATACTTTGTGTCGCTCAACTCATTTTGGTTACCCCGATAAGCATCCTTGTTGTAGTAATTGTCGCTGTTTCTGTAACCAGTCCTAGTGGGCTTTGTGTTGCTGAGTTCATTTTGGTTGGTGTTATAGGCATCATTGTTGTAGTTGTAATACTTGTTGGGGTACTTGCTGGTGTGCTGAAACTCAGTCTCGTATGGCTGGTAAGTGGTAGTAGTGGTGGTGGAAGGGAGCTGAGTAGATTCATGGCCGTATAGGCCATAGCTGTTTTCAGTCTCTGGGATGAAGACTGGTTGTTGCTCTGCCTTGTTTACCGGTTCTTCTTTGTTGGGAAGTTCTGTCTCTTTGACATTGTTGTTGTTGTTGTTGAAATGGGTGAATTTGCTGAAGAATTGACTGTCTCTGGCAATAATTTGCAGTGGCAACAAAAGGGTTGTTAAGAAAAGGAAAGAAATGTAGTTTGAGAAGGGAGCCATAGATGACAGTGGAAGAGGAGAAGATGGTATGGTCTGTGTGTAGTGTGTACTGATGAGCAGCTGTGGTTACCAAAGTGTCATTATATAGAGGACCTTTACCTTAAACCTTCCTTTCCTCCCTCCTTTCAATTTTGTCCACTTATTAGGTGCAAATGAGAGAGGTTTATGATGATTGTGGTCCCTCTGCAAGAGAAACTTTAGCTGATCAAAATGGGCCCTTTTCCCACCGTGTTTTTTTATGGGGTTAAATATGTTTCTTTTCTTTAGTTTTCATTTTATAATAGTTTTCATTTCTATAAAATATGAAATTATTAATTTTGATCCCTGTAAAATGAGTAAAGTTTGATTTTGGTCTCTGTAAATTATTTTTCTTTGGTTTTCATCCCTCTAAAATTTAATATCACCGTTTTTAGTTCCTAACATTCATTTTAGGGTAAATAAATATAATTCATTTTAGGATTTAAGGAAAATTTTAGGAAAATCATATGCTAACATGACACTACAAAGGTCATTGGGTGTCACTTGGGATGACCATATGACATTATGTTAGACACATAAGTAGTTAATGGATGTCACATGATAGTAAGGACAAAAAATAGTGATTTTAGATTTTAGAGGGACAAAAATCAAAGAAAAATATTATAGGGACCAAAACCAAAATTCGCTCATTTTATGGGGACCAAAAACATATTTAACTCATGTTTTTTTTGTTAATCACATTATATAATCTCGTCAGGATTTAGGACTCTGCTTGTATCTCTATGGAATGCAACATCATTATCATTATAAATTCTTAATCTTGTCCAAAAGTCTAGTTATTTGACTCACAGCTTTCTCTTAGCCGTATCCAACGAGAGCTAAACAATTAATTAGCATCTTTCATATTTCCTTTATTGTACGCAACTTCATAATTGATTAGTAGTTGCACCATATATTATGACGCAACTATCCATTGCATTCATAGGTGGTAGTTTTCAGACTATTGAATTCCAGCAAAAAAGTTGTTTTCTCTATCAATTTCACATTCATATCCAGCGGCCCATAATCTATCACACTAGTTATATTAATGGTGCAATCAAATAAGGATGGCTAAAATGATAGGATCCAACTGCATCCACTTAAAGATATATATATATATATATATATATATATATATATATATATATATATATATATATATATATATCTTTGCTAAGGCTTGTGACATGCAACCTCCCTTCTCCTTAAACTTCTATTTATCAAAAAGACTGTTGCAATCAAATAAAAGGTTGGGCATGGTAGAGTTAACCTATTGAACAAGGTTTTAAACTGATACCAAAATTAGCTTTCACATTTTAGCCTTTTCAAAAACACAGTCATCATAAATTCATAACCCCACCAAGGGGTGGAAATAGGCCAGGTCAGGTCATGACATAAACGTGTTTCATAGGTTAACCTGTGTTTCAATCTTAATATCTGAGCATGATCTATTAACTTGATATAGGACAAATTTTAAGATCTGGTATGGCCTGAAAACCTGTTTAAATGACTACTTTTCAATAAGGCATTTAAATAGGCCTCCACCTATAAATAGATTAGAAACTTCATTTGTGATTAGGCTTGTAAGCCTCTAATGATAAAGAGGTTGATAAGCCTATAATAATAAATAAGCCATTAAGTCTTTACAAATAAATAGGCAAGTAGGTCCTCTATCTCTAAATAGGCCAATAGGCCTCATTAAATAGGTCGACTTGACAGACATAATAGACTTTTTTTTAAAGTCTTAAACCGGTCTCTTTAGTTATATGGACTTTTTAAAAGGTCATGACCTAACATTTTTGTTGAACAGGTCAAACCATAGGTCACCTGCCGAGCGGTTTTGTCTATTCCCTCCCGTAACTTCCCGCTAAAGTTTACTCTCAAAAAACACGATAGTGTTCTCAAAAAGTTGAAACTTGAAGAAGATAAGGACACAAGGGTAGTATGGAAGCGAGACCAAGAGAGGGAAGGCGTGGCCGAGTAATTATGCGTGGATTGAGGAGTTGGTGGGACACGAAAATAAGCATTATGGTGCACACAGCATGTGCCTTCTATGTCTTGTCTAGATTACGGGATGCATCCAATTAAGAGCCTGTTTGATAAAATTAGTTGTTAGCAGATAAGCTAACTGATAGCGGATAGCTTATAGCAGATAGCGGATGAGGTAGCTGATAGCGGATAGCGGATATAAGCTAGCTTATTTTTTGTGAAAGTGTTTGGTAAAACTAGCGGT
This sequence comes from Ammopiptanthus mongolicus, assembly GCA_039655645.1. NCBI lineage: Eukaryota > Viridiplantae > Streptophyta > Magnoliopsida > Fabales > Fabaceae > Ammopiptanthus > Ammopiptanthus mongolicus. The sequence continues at coordinate 102,866,562 of CM077344.1, read as the reverse complement.
TGAACTAGCTAAAAAATATAAAATGACATAAAAGGACATCTTCATTAATGATTTTACATAAAAGAGAGAGAAGAGAATAAAGGTAGAATTAAATGAAGATAATAAGGATAAAAGTGAAAAGAAAAATGAAACGCTATAAGCTATAAGCTCAAACGTTACTTCAAATAGCGTCTGGAAAAAACGCTATAAGCTCATAAAAAACACTATAAGCTCGTGACAGATGCGCTTACCAAACGGAACTATTTTTTCATCCGCTATAAGCTATCCGCTATAAACTGGTTGAAGTGCCTTGCCAAACAGACTCTAACTCTTTTTCTATGTTGAGGGTAAGAGTGATGGTCCTCACTCCTCAAGAGCGGGCTCATTCAATCACCCTGTGTTTTCGTGCATGCCCCCCTAGACCTCTGTCAATTCCTTAGCACATGAAGTCAGAACAGACAGGGTCCGTAACTGAACTACCATTTCTTTTGGTTTTTGCCCATACTAGTACTAATTATAAACTGAACTTGATTTGCCTTTTATCAACCTTCATGCTTGCTCCTTAAACTTCAATTCTCAATTAATGTAAAGTTAAATATTTGATTAACATAGCGTTTTGAAAGAGTTGACCTCTTTATCCCTCGAAAGTTGGGGGTGGGGGGTACATCAAGCACTGAAATCGAAGTTCATCAATGTAACACTGCATGCCAGAGTTTCAGACACTATAAACTTTTCCATTAATGATTCAGCTTAATGTCAGGATTAATTGAGGACACTTTGGAGCAATCAAATGGGCATGAAATCCACTTTAACTCCAAACTCAGGCAAAACAAAATGGGTTTCCTCAACATATATAAATCAACCTAGTCTTGCATTATTCTACATTTTTGTACCTTCATGCTGCAAATCCAAGTGCATGATGTTTATACGGTACTGGACACTACATTTTTGAATCGTGGATGGTTAGGCCAGCTCTGGTACACATCTTTAGGGTACAACTGTTAATTTGTCATGCATGCCAACTACTTTAATTAGGTCACCCGGCCATGTGAAATAATTAGGGATGGTGATGCTACTAAATTTTCTTGATGTAAGTCATAAAAGGAGCAGGTAAGCTGGGGATCAACATCTAACTGAATTGGTTGCGTTGGCCAGAAAGCAGAAAGAAAAATTTGATTAGGTTGCCTACAAGCTCGGTTGGAGAATCTTTTTCAAAACAGCAAAAATTTAAAGAATTATGGAGAATATGCACAATTCTTTAAGGAATGGTTAAACATTTTCTTTTAGATTTAATTTGTCCCCACTAGTTCTTTTATTGGATGCATATGAATAACAACTAATTTCTTTGCTTTGCACTAAGCCACTAACACAATCAAGCTAAAGATCTCAATGATGTTATACAAAAAAGATAATTCTCAAATAATTTTTCAAGAAAATCCAAGATGGAATTATATTGTATATATTCCTTTTTTTTTGGTGCTCTGTATTGTATATATTCCAAGAATTAACTTTTGAAACTTGATGGATAATTTCTTATATAGACATCGAGAGAGACCTCGTTAAGAAATACAACATTATCCATTACAACTTTCCATGACCACACACAATGAATATTTGATTGTATATATACTCAAATAGACATATCTCTTCATGTATAATAATATCGATTGATAGGCACATCTATTCATGTATAGCGCAACTCTCCATATCCTTTCATTTGAACAATTGCATACACACCATTTCACACTTTACCGTTTGTGCCTTGAGTGATTAATTGGAAGAAATTGACAAATTGATCGCACATTGACAGAATGGTTTTATGCCTTAGGCGATTAATTAATTTGAGACTTTTGATGGATTGAACGTGTGCATCTAGAATGTTCACAATTTTAGCATTTACTCCATCGATAACTTTTGGCCAGCCAGTCGATAAGAGGGTCCAAAAAGTTATCTACTTGCTCACGCTCCAAATGATTAAATGGTTAAAAATGATCGATTAATCGATGAATGTCCAATATATTCATTTAATTCTTGGACTCATGTACTAGATGCGTGAACAGGGAAGGGAGAATGCACTATACCAGTTAGCGGAGAAAAATCTGCACCTTTTGCTTATACGCAAACACATTGTGCTGGGAGATCACCGAAACATAAATGGGGTTTTGATCCTTTAGCAAAGCTCTTGCTGTCTAGGATATGGTTTTGCTTTCCTTCTGATATGATGAAAATTTTGTCTAAAAAGGGTTATACTTGGGGGCCTTCTATATGTTGCTCTTGAATACCCATACAGGGAAGGGTGTGTTAGCTTAAAAGAGGGGATAGAGGCAGTGGCGGATCTTAGTAATGAGGCTCCCCCAAACATTTTGAAGTGTTATATATATATATATAGTAACAAGTTTAGTCCAAATAAAACAATAATCGGTGTAAACAAACGGAAATAAAAGTCAAGCATTAGAAGTCTTATTGAAGAGGGACACAATGCAAAAATGCATTTGGAAATAAATATCTATTGTGCCAGTGCTTTGGTGGCCAAGTGAGTTTTTCTATTTCTCTTGTTTTTTTTTTATTGTAATAAACATGATTTTTTTTTCTATATTCTGGTCCAGCAACAAATAATTGTAGGTACAAATATACAAGAATAAATTTTTTTCTCATTTTATCAAATTTTATTTTCACTATTTAACTTTTTTTTTCTTTAACAAAATTTCAAATTCTAGTGGAAGTTTGTGAAAAAAAATAGAGTAAATTAAGTTTCTCAAAACAGGGTAAATATATGCATTAGAACTTATTTCGGCTCCCTCATTTTTTTGATTCAAGCTCCGCCATTGCATAGAGGCATTTTTACTAGTAATGGACTTTGGATTGATTGATGTAAAATCTTCTCGTGTTGGATTTTTTTTCTAACTAGGAATACATGATTAAGTACTGGTTTCCAAACCCTTCATAGAAGGTGAGAGAAGTTTGGTACAATGATGCTGAGGTTAGAATGTTATGAAAAAAATTTTACTTATCAAAAAAAAAAATTTGATTCCATTATTTTGAAAATCTTCTCCCAAGATGTCGTTTGTTCCAGGTGGAAGTTTCAACAGAGGTAAATAAATTCCATATCTGATTCTCTTTTACTAGGTGAAAGCTTATTTTTTTATTGTGACAATTTTCTTTTGTTCAGGTATTGCATTTCCTGTAAATAGTTTCATTGACTTTGTACAGGAAATTACGACAGCCATCATAAGTCAGGGACACGCCGAGAAAGAGAGGGATAAATAACTATAATATGAAAAGGAGGAATTTAAGGCATAGAAGCTTCCATGTCACATTTTAGTGCACCCTACCCAAGTTCTATTTTCATTTGGTTACTACCCCCCAAGAGAGGCAGAAGAAGGTGCACATATAATCATGGATTTTGATTTTATAAAGCAAAAGTGTAAGTGTAAAGTTCGGTTACTTGACTAGTCTAAAGCCCACCACAAAAAAAAAAAGGAGATAAAACGGCAGAATGGTTGGGTAAAGAAAACTAGTTCGAATGAGTAAAGTTTAGTGTGAAAATTCTGTTTCCGTGTACCAAAAAAAAAAAAAAAAAAAGAAAGAAAATTCTCTTTCCAAGATACAAATATATTTGAAGAGGAATGTTATTTGTATATCTAAAATGAGACATTTATAGTAGACATCCCATTTTGAGTGTAATTTTTTTTTTTAACTTCAATTACAAATTTAAAATATGTTCAAGTTGTACTCATTAAAAATGAGGTGTCTACTATAGTTGTCCCATTTTGGGTTTACAAATAACATTCCTCTATTTGAAAGCGTATCATTAAAATTAAAAGTTTGTAATGATTTTTTTTTCTCTTTCTTATTCCTTAATTTTATGCACCTTTAAACTATTTTTATATTACCAACGGAGGTTGACACCAGTGGTGGTGGACTTGTGTCCCTTAACCAAGTGGCTAAGGTTCGAATCTCAGCTCTTGCGTATGGAGCAAATTTCTGCTGGGAGGGGGTTTCCCGCCTTCAGGTGCCATTCACTCCCTCGCAGGAGATTAAGCCCTGCTTCCGGCGGGGGATACTCCCGGTCAAGGACAAAAAAAAACTATTTTTATATTACCAACATCTGGTTGGTTCGAGTGGTAAGGGACTCGGACACATTAAGCAAGTGGTCAGGGGTTCAAATCCCGACTCTTGTGTATGGAGAAAACCTGGTTGGGAGGAAAACTCACCTTGTGTGCCCGACAAGTTCCCCGATAGAGATTAGTCACTGCTAATGATAGTAGATACTTCGTATCTATGTCATGGTTACAAAAAAAACTATTTTTATATTTCAATTTAATTTTTTATTAAACTTTTTAACTATCTATTATTCTGTAATTGATATTATAAATAAATGTGTTGGTCCAATGAATCAGATACATGACACAAAGTCCCTAAACACATAAACAAACACACAAAGAAAAACAACAGCCACACAGCAGGGCCGTTCCTGAGATTTGGGTGCCCTGTGCGAACTATGTAATTGATGCCTATTTTTTATAAGTTATATATATATATATATATATATATATATATATATATATATATATATAATTTGCCCATGCTAAAGCAAGATAAGTAAAATATGATACCCAGGTTGCTTTTGGTTAAACATAAGCCTTGGTTAAGAATAATAAGTTCATATGCTTTTGTATATATTTGTACATCTTTATGAGAAAATATTCAAAAGGATTTGATTTGGATCTATATTATTAGTTCTATGGAATCAAAGGAAGGCAAAGATACCAGAGACTTAAAAATATGTTGTCTCGTTCTTTTTCTAAGCTTTCTTTCCGCTCCTCCCAACCCTCTTCTTCATCGCTTCAGGAATCTGAGATTCCTAACAATCCCAGCAGTATCTTCAACGAAGAGATCTGCTTCGAAAACATCAATCAAGATATTGATTATATATATATATATATATATATATATATATATATATATATATATATATATATTGATTATCAAATACATATATCAAAATAAAAGAGGTGTAAAAAACTAGTAATTAATTATTTTAATATAACCTCAAGTGAAATAAAATATCATTGAAGAAAAGTTAAAGATTACATCAACATTGAAAAGCTCAAACCAAACCAAAACTACAATAGAATTATTGCAAAAGTAGAGTTATACATGTATCTATTAACCCGAACATGTAGCAATTCGAGTAGCATCCCACACCAACAACATCATCCACCGATAGCACATGAATCATAAGGGCTAAAGAAAGAAAGTGATGCCCTACTAATCTTTAAATATCATCCTCCTGACATTTTTTGCTATAAAATCATTAATAATCTATTCATAATCAAAATTCTTTAAACAATTATTTCCAATAAAAATCAATGCAGGCTATTTAATCTACTTTGCGACATTATAGATCGCAAATAAGATTTTAACAATTTCAATTTTGAAAAACTCCTCTCAACAGATGCAACAGTACATAACGGGAATAGTTAATATTATTCTATAAGTTATGTATGTATTAAAAAAATAATTAAATGTCTGTTAATTATATAATTTTTTATTTTTAAAATATATATATATACTAAGTAAAAAAAAAAAAGATTTGGTGCCCCCTAAAAATTAGGGCCCTGTGCGGTCGCACACTCCGCACACCCTCAGGGCCACCCTTGCCACACAGTACAAACAACAAACACTTGGTATGCACAATATTAACAAACAAGAAATTAAAGAGAAGAGTAGAGAATCACACACAAGACTTTTACGTGGTTCGATCACGATCAATGTGATCTATATCCACGGGAGATAGCAGCTCCACTATAATAAAATGAATTCGGATTCGGTTACAACAATAGAGAACAATGATGTTCTTGTCCAATCTAGCAAAACCCCAATTCACAATGTCTTTCTATCTTCTCTCAACCCTAGAACCCAAATCTCAATATGATTTTCTCTCAATTTACAATCAAGGTGTTTCTCTTAAGAACTCTATGAAGAATCACATAAATCGCTCCAAGAATGCTTTCAATCTCTAAATGATGAATTGTTATTCTTTTACTCTGTTTTTGCGCACGCATATAACAGATTCTGTTATGTTATGCTCGCCTCGCGAGAGATCGCTCGCCCCGCGAGCCAGAGACTGATATCCTGCGAATCAACCATTCACCCCGGGAACGAAGATAGAACTGGGTGTATGAGAATAGGCAAGATAGGTGGAGATTTCTATTGTAAAGCTTTGTATCTCTTTGTTCAAGATAATGGAATGGCTGCTTTCTCCCGTGGATGTAGGTCGCATTAACCGAACCACGTAAAACTCGGTGTTCATCTTTCTTTACTTGTTTTGTTTCTTGTTTATCGATTAATCTTTGTTCTAGTTTCATTTGCGTAATTCTTTCTTGTATTGTTGTGCTTTGTGTTTCATGTGCATACAAACTTGAATGTTGCTTCGTGACCTTGATTTCACAACAAGTGGCGTCGTCTGTGGGAATCGAAAGGAAGAACAAAGAGGCTAAACCATGGGAACAACGAAACAATGCAGTGGAGAAATCAAAGCAAGAACGGAGAGAAGAAAGAGCAAATCAAGAACTGAGAAAAAGAAGGAAATCGATTGGGTCTAAAAGCAAGAAAGGGAAACTAGAAGAACCAAAATAGAAGCCTTTATAGAGAAGGAATGATGGTTTTGTTTTGCGCACAGATCAGGTGTTTTCAATTTCTATGTTTTCTAGTCTAGTTTCAATTTTCTTTGGCTTGGTTGTTGTGTACGCTTTCTTGATTGGAACAGGTCTTGGTGATGGTGTGTATGGCACAAACCACATTCTGCGACAGGCGGTTGTTGGAGGTGCGCGGCGATGGGACTGTGCAGGGGCGGTGATGTGGTGCTATGGCAGACACGGGCTTAGTGCGGTGGCCCTATGCGCGAGCGGCGGCACTTCGCAAGGCTTGCGCGAGGTACAAGACATCGGTTGTGACAACGGAGCAGGTGGAGCATGGATGTGAGACGCGGAGGGTTTCGCAGTGTCTCATGGTGGTGTTCTTCTTAGTGTTTCTGGAGAAGAAACAATAAAAGATTGTAGTCTCATTGGAGAAGGCATAAAATCTGGGAGAAAAAGAAAAGAAAAGAAGCCATTGTTGTTGTTTTCTAGTCTGGGAAGAAGGATACGAAGAAGATGATCCGCTTGTTTGAAGAAAAGATTTTCTTTCAAGATAAATGGTTTTCGCGGTTGATTATTTGCATTAGTGGTTGCTGTGTCCGGGTGGCTTAGCGTTTGCTATTTAATCTGGAGGTCGCGCGCTCGATTCTCAAGTTTAGAATTTTATTGTTTAAAGCTTCATTTGTTTTTTGAGTTTAGAAGTAAAATTCAAGAAGCGGTTCCGGTGGGAGTCGAACCAGGGACAACAGGATCGCGAGCATTTGCAAATTCTTAAATGTTCAACAATTCTCAGAAGACAGAAAAACAAAGGTTTAAATATTGGTTGGACTTGGTTAGTTTCGTTGATGCATAGTACATAAGTGGGAGATGAGCACTCTAATGAAAGATCTCATATTCTCGATGTTGGATTCAAGGTGGAGTGTGAAGATTTGTGAAGTTTTGTGATTTAGAGTCAAGGTGGAGAATTGTTGAGAATAACTCAAAATCACAAGACTCTGTTCAAAGGCAATTCGCGAGGCGAGACAGAAACCAATTTTCAGCGAGCATCAGGTATGCTTGATTCGCCGGGCGAATGATGAGTTGCGCGGCGAATGCAAGCATCAGTGTTATGAAGCTCTCGGGTTATAACAGAATCTGTTCAAGGTTGTTACAATCAGTTAGAGGTGGTTAAATTAGTTTGAGGCTTCAAACAAACTTGGATCTTAAAGCTTCACCATGATTAGTGGTTTGAGCTTCACATGGATTAGTATCTTCACATGGATTGATGACTCACCTAGAAGCTATTAGTGATTGATGTATAGGTGTATAATAGGCTTAAGAGGGAAGAGAGAGGACTTGAAGGGGTGATTTGTAAGAGACTAAGAAAGTGCATAGGAGTAGAAATAACTATATTGGGGTATTTCTTAGAGGCATGATGTGAATCACATGGGTGTACGAGAATAGGCAAGATAGGTGGAGATTTCTATTGTAAAGCTTTGTATCTCTTTGTTCATGATAGTGGAATGGCTGCTCTCTCCCGTGGATGTAGGTCGCATTGACCGAACCACGTAAAACCCGGTGTTCATCTTTCTTTACTTGTTTTGTTTCTTGTTTATCGATTAATCTTTGTTCTAGTTTCATTTGCGTAATTCTTTCTTGCATTGTTGTGTTTTATGTTTCATGTTCATACAAACTTGAATGTTGCTTCGTGACCTTGACTTCACAACAAAATGATTTTAAAGAATTTTATTATTTAAATATAAAAAATATTGATATTCATATTTACTCGAGTTTAATTTTATCTATGGTTAAATATGTTTTTGATCCTTGTAAAATAGAAAAAATTCGGTTTTAGTCCCTTATTTTCAAAACATCCTTTTTTGGTCTCTCAATTTTAGAAATAGCTCACCTTTGACTCCTATTTTGAAAATTGAGCTAACTTTAGGGACCAAAAGTGAACTATTTTGAAAATTGAGGGACCAAAAAATGACATTTTGAAAACGAAGGACTAAAAACGATTTTTCGCTATTTTACAAGACTAAAAACATATTCAATTATATAAAGTGCATTATGATTATATAGTATAAAGTTGAGAACTATTTGATAGGTGAGTAAAATTTATTTATAACATTATCCTTTACATGTTTATCTTTAAATTTTTAATCCTTAATAAAATATATTTATAATTAAATTTTTTATATTACTTTAAATTATTAAATGAGTAATTGACAATGATAATTTAAAAAACAAATTCTCTCTATTGTGTTAAGTTTTATTGTTTGGGTTTAAGACACATTGAATTAAAAGAAATCTATCATTATAATTAGGGTATTAAATTTATGATATGGTTATTTAATTTAAAACCCAAACTATATAATAATTGAATTATATGATTATTTGATATTCGCATAGAACAATTATGAGTTGTATATCCTTTTAATTAAAATACACAAAAAAAAGTATTGAAAAAGAATAAGTATGAGGGTTAAATATGTTTTTGGTCCTTATAAAATCAAAAATTCGTTTTTAGTCTTTCATTTTTAAAATGTTATTTTTTGGTCCCTCATTTTTGAAAATTGAGCTAACGTTGGGAATCAAAAGTGAACTATTTTGAAAATTGAGGGACCAAACAATGACATTTTAAAAATGAGGGACTAAAAATAAATTTTTGCTATTTTATCGATATCAAAATCATATTTAACGATATGCATTTTTATATAGTTAAGAACATGTGAATTCTGTTAGATATTTATTGTTAGAGTCACACTTTATTAATTGCGTAATTGGCGGAACTATATGCTTTCTTTCCAAAAGGAAACAAATAAAAGTAGAAACCGAAGAGTAAAAAGAAGGATGAAAGGCAAAGTCGAGGAAGAAGAGGCATATCATATCAGTCCAAGAGAAACACGTTCCATTTCAAAGACTTCCGCACAAGACAAGAATTTTTGGTTTCTAGGATTATTTTCCCCCCCACCTTATTGGCTTATTCATAGCATGAGATGGCGACAAAAAGGTTTTACTTGTCATGTAGTTGAAGACGTCGAACTAATATTGTTATCCCATTGCAAGAGTATATAAATCCACATGCATTTATATACATATAATTCGCATATTGATCCATTGTTTTCTATATACATGCATTATAAGATGACGTGTTTCTTGCATATGTGCAATAAGCATTTATCATATGAAAGAAAGATTGGAAATGATATATTTAATATATCTAAAAATATTATATCTAGTTTTCTGACATAGATTTATTCTTTTTTTATTCCTTAATCAGGTCTTGTGAACACTAATTAACAAGACTCAATTTTTTATACAAGTAATTATCTTCAAGAATATGAGATTATGAGTATGTAATAGACAAGCAACTATGGATGCAGAGCTGCGAATACCCTTGAAAGGCTACTATAGGCATGCATGTTAGCCGTAGGAATTTGGACTAAAGGAAGTATTGGGTGTGTTGTGTTCTTTTTAGTTTCACCTCTTTTAATAGAATCAAAATGTTTTACTTTCTAACCCAATATCTTGTAGTATTATATTTATAAAATACATCAAACTTAAAACGAAACGAAACAAAACATATATATTCTGTTTCATTCCTTTCTGCCACTTCTACCAAACAAAGTAATTCACATCAAAACTCCCTTCCCCAAATTAACGAATGCAATATTAAACTTTGTCCTGTAATGGCTGAACAATTAAAGAAGCATTATTTAGGCAAATTTATAAAAAATATGGAAATTCTGAAGAAGGTTCACTTATTGGTTGGCCATGGCCGATTTGTTCATTCTCAACATATGTAAATTCGAAGTTGATTGCATAACAAATAGCCATTGTCATATGCGAAACAACTCTGCAGCTGGAACATGATAACTTTGACAAAGCTCCCTTTCATTGTGGTAGTCTTGTTTTACATGCTGTAACTGGGGTTTCCTTTTTTCCAGGCTGGATAAGTCGCCCAAGAGGCCCAACCCGGAGGGCCGAAAATAAGGGATTCTCAAGCGAGTCATCGAAACCTGCCTGCCCGATTAGCCTAAGACTTCGTCTCCAATCTGAACATCCATTTACGAGATCTTCATCGCTCCTGATAAAAGGGTTTCACATGAAATCTCTACTACAAATACCTTTCACTCAACATAATTGGTAGTAGTTTGATTCCTTAAACTTACAATATGTATAAAAAATGCTTTGTTGAATTAGTCTTCAGTTATCGACAGGCACACCGGGAAAAAAAACTACAAATACCTTTCATTAGTAACTTGAGCATGAACTAAGGAAGTAGACCATCAAAAGAATCAACTGGAACGAGTTTTGCCACAATACATAAGTTGGGGTTGGGTCCAAATCACTTGCCTTCGAACCACAACAACAACAACAATAATAATTTTAACTATTTATAATTTTGTACATAGATCTTACCTTATAAAGACAGTATCAATTTTGTGGATTGTTTAGCTTACTATACCCACAAGCTTTTTGCCATGCCTGCTTCTCATTTCATTTCAGTTTCTCAATTCATTTCAGTGATACTCACAATTCCCTATTATGAAAAAGTTGGAACTTACATATCCGACATTATAGTTAGCCATTAAATTTTAGGTTAAAGTAATGATTTGGTCTCTATACGTGACACAGATTCTTCATTTAGTCCTTATATATAAAACATTTGGAAATGAGTCTCTACATGTGTAAACTTTAGCAAATTTGGTCGCTACATGTGCAAACGTTAGCAAATTAGTCCTTATACGTGATACAAATTTTTGATTTGGTCCCTAGACCTGAAAAAAAAATTAAATTGGTCCCTATATGTGCAATTGATAATAATTTTGTCCCTATCGTATTCCAAGAAGCTCGGATCCAACTAAAAATTCTTTTCATATTGATTATTTTTCATATATTATATCAATCTATTTTTTTTATTGAGAGTCAACTTGGATAATTTCAAAATATAAAATCATTTACGGACCAAATTATACAACTTTTACTCTCGATAGAAGAAATAGATTAATATAATATATAGAAAATATTCCATACGAAAAGAATCTTTAGTTGGGTCCGAGCTCATGGATAAACGGCAAGGACAAAATTATTATCGATTGCACATATAAGAATCAAATTTTTTTTTTTTTAGGTTTAGGGACCAAATCAAAAAATTGTGTCACGTATAAGGACAAATTTACTGACGGTAGGGACGAATTTGCTAACGTATGCACATATAGGAACCAAATTTGCTCACGTTTACACGTGTAGGGACTCATTTCCAAATTTTCTACGTATAGGGACTAAATGAAGAATCTGTGTCACGTATAGGGACCAAATTATTACTTTAACCTAAATTTTATTTATGATCCTCGATCTTAGACTTGATAGGCCTATCACATGCATTAGGTCGAGCAATGATCCAACACCAAGTGGTCTGGTAGCGGTCCAACACAAGGGGACCGTGAAGCCTTGTAGGGTTGTCATCCTATCTGAGTAGGGTTGCCACCCCAACACTGCCAGATAGTGTTGGAAGTGACATAATTGGCAGTGCAACCCCTATGTTTGGGAAAGATAGATTTTCCCACTTTCAACTGTTTGTGTTGCTAAAAAGTTATTTCATAGATAATCTGTCATGTTTAACAATTAGCTGTAGTGACTTAACTTAAGAATTAGAGTGATTTTGCAGCTCCAATGAGTACCAGCCATAACAACTCTTAAAGTAGTTTGTTTATAGGCCTTGTATCTTTTAGTAGTTTGTTATTAGAAGATTGTATCTTGATCCTCTTTTTTGTTTGTTAGTTTAGAATCTTCGTTAGTTAAGTTTGTTAGCATGATGAGGAGATAGCTTCATAGTTAGTTAGATATAAGTTTGGTTCTTCTTGTAAACCTAGAGACTATAAATAAGTCTCAAGTTATTCAATAAAGATTAAGTTTTTCATTCACAAGAAATCTAATAACAACCAACGGACCAAACATTTAGGAGCTGACCGAGCAAACAATATAGACCGAACAGACAACAAGCAGATCGGACCCAAGGAATGAATGTTTTGGTATTGAACATTGACACCGTTTGTGGTTTGTCAATCCATAACATATTACATGAAACTATAGAAGGTTGTGAGTCTAGTCTAGAGTGTGAAATGGATTCCAAATCATAAGTGACAACAATAAAAGATTGGGTAATAGAAAGGGTATAAAGGGGTTAACATTTGTGCCAAGGCGTTTCCTCGCGAGTCTCTTCCGAACATAGGCCCTCCTTTGCTCCGGTCCCCATTGTGCTTCGTCCACTCCTCTGGCAAGGATTAATGGTGGGGGTTGCTGGAATGGGCACTTGGACCTCCAAGAGGTTTGAGGAAGCCCCATTGTGAAGACCCTCTTGAGGAAGAATGAGGAGCCCCATGTTTTGAGAAGAGAGTGATCAGAGCAGAGGATTGGTGGGTAATCCCATTTGAGGTAGCATGGGATTTGGGTGGCAATGAAGAATTGAGAGTGGAGGGTTGGTGTGGTTGTGGGGCTCGTTAGGACGTGGGTTAAGGCTTGGAGTCTTTGCTCCCACCTTGTATCTTCCATGCCTATAGCCATAGGACAGAGGCCAACCATGAGGCTAAGATTTTGAGACCAGATAAGACACTACGATTTCAAGATAAGATAAATATATTCTATATTTTATGAATAAAGACGGACAAAGGCCAGAAAAGTAATTTGGCTGTTATGTACAAAACGACTCATCAGACAAGCGTTGGTTCTGGTTCGGCTCAAATTGACAAATTTGGTATTAAGTAATAAAATTCATTAAGTTTGAGTGTGACAAAAATAGCTGATAATTTTGAGCCTGATTGGCGGGATCATTTTGCGAGCTTGGTAAGTATGAGTATGTTTGGTACATCTATTTTGTGAGTTTATAACGAATAGTTTATAACAGATAAAAAAGTAATCCTGTTTGACAAGTGTCTATGTCACGAGCTTATAATATTTTTTTACGAGTTTATAGCGTTTTTTTCGGACGCTACTTCAAGCAGCGTTTGAGCTTATAGCTTATAGCTTTTCATTTTTTTTCCTTCTCTTTTATCCTTATTATCTTATGTTAATTCCAACTCTATCATTTTAATATAATATTAATTAATAAAAGGTGAGAATCTTTCATGTAATTGAAAGAATTTTACACTTTCATTTTAATCATTATATCATTTTCATTCTTTTGAATTATTTTTTATTATCAATAATATGGGTGATTTTTTATTTTTACTCTTTTTATACAATTTAACCTTTTTTTATAATAACTCTTTCAACATTTATTTGATAATATATTATATATATAATAATATATTTTTATATCATAATATAACATGGTAATATTATCATTTATATAATTTTATTTAGGCAAAATTACATTTTTGGTCCCTTAAGTTAATTGTTTTGTTCAAGATCCCTTAACTTTTTTTGTAACAAACTAGTCCCTTGTGTTTACCAACATTAACAATATTGGCCTAAACATTACTCTTCATTCAACTTTGTTAACCATGTCCGTTAACTACACAACTGGACTTATTAAGTGGTTGGTGACCTGATTGTTGCCGTTAGAGGTGTATGGGTTATCTTCCTCCCCTTAAATGGAGATTTGGATTCCCTAGATTCAAAATTCACTACATTCACTGCATTTACTCATATGCACCATTGGATCATTGTTATTTCATTTATTTAATGCACACTCAAATGCATCTCATGGTGCATATGAGTGAATGTAGAGAATGTAGTAAATTTTGAACGTAGGGAACCCAAATCCCTTAAATGGTGGCCTAGAGTTCATAGTTCTTAATCTTCTTCCCTACAATCATGGCTACAAAAGCTTGGTTTACATCTATCTTACTCAAACATTGATCTAAAGTTGCCAAAACGATGTCGTTTTGGCCAAAGCACCAAGCAAGCGCCATGTTGGATACTTAACGGACATGTGAAACTGTTTGAAGCGGTTTTTACTAATGTTTAGGCAAACGTTGTTAATGTTTGTAAACATAAGGGACTTATTTGTCACAAAAAAAGTTATGGGACCAAAATGAAAAAAACAATTAAGATAAGGGATCAAAAAAGTAATTTTGCCTTTTATTTATTTATATATAATAATGTATCATCATTTGTAATATGAATGTATATATAATTTTTTAATATATAAACAATATTTATATAAAAAATTATAAACACATATCCTTTATGTCATTTTATATTTTTCAGCTAGTTCAACTACTAGTTTTAGCAAACACTTCCATCCAAAATAATCTAGGTTATCCGCTATCCGTTATAAGCTATGCGTTATCAACTAGCTTATTTGCTAACATCTAATTTTACCAAACATGCTCTTAGCTTATGACTGATAATCTAATTTTTAGCTGATAACTTATAGCTTATAGTTGATAGCTGAAAAGCTAGTTGATTGAATTTGAAGTGTTTGGTAAAATTAGCGGTTATACTAACTTATAAATGTAAAATAACATAAAAGGGCATATTTATGAGGGACATGGTAAAGAGAGAATTTCATTAAATTAATAAGGATAAAAATGAGAGAAAAATTAATAAGCTATAAGCTATAAGTCATAAGGTAAAAAATAGTTTATGAAGAAAAATTATAAGTTAATAAGATAAGATTATTTATCAAATAATTTTATTTTAGTCAAATAAACTTATAAATTAGTCAAATAAATTATAAGCTAATTTATTGATGCTGACAAATGGAACCTAAGCCTTTATTCTTTCAATCAATTCATAATTAAATCAGTCTATTTTAACTAACTAAAATAATGTATGTAATTTTATTTTGTTTTTTGTACTCCCATTCTCTCTTGTAAGCTGATTATGATATGAGGTGTCAAGTGACGTGCACTTTAGACATATGCGTACATAATATACACATCAATAAATAGTAGAGAATTATGGTTTAGAAGGTGTTATTGAATTGATGATTTTACTTACATATAAAAATTTCATTACATAAGTTACATTCATTTTCTTTCTTTCTTTTTCTATCCTCTTTATTCGTTTTTGTCCATTTTCAAGGAAATACTAGTAGTGCACAATTTCATACGTGAAATATGTGAGTTGCACAGTATGTATAATTAACATTATTCTTTTTAAATTTAGAAATTTGGTTTAGAATTGTTTAAATTAAAATTAGTTAACTCATTCATTTTGTTTTCTCTCTTTCTATCCATTTGTATATCAATATCAATGAATAATGATACACAACATCTTATGTGAATTGCATACATTCATATAGGTCATGAGAGAAATTGTTGTAAAAACTGATTGACCCACCGAGGATGGCTCAAGAATTTGGATTGTGTACGATAATTAATTAAGTTAAGTGGACCACCTTATCCCATATAGTTTTTTATATATAATTTATTTATTTGGGCTTTGCCCTCTCTTCTTCAGAAAAACAAACCTACTTTTTTTAAAAATTATAAATTAATTTACAATTGTTTAAATTAAAATTAGCTATGTTTACCTATATAAATTTGATTTGGTATAACAAAATTCAAAATTTCTACGTCTAAGTAATTAGCAAGCACTTAACATTTTATTTTATTTTATTGATACATAGAGGGGCCTAAGCCCAACAAAAACAAAACAGAACTGACTGAAACCAGAAACTACAAAGAGAAGACACCTCATGAAACCCAAATGCCTCCACCAATCTCCATATACTGAAAGTTTTTGAACATTTTGTTTTTAAAATAACGCATCAAATTAAACACCAATTTCAAATACTTAATTCCACACTCAACTATAATTTTTTAAAATAATATATTGAAAAGTATACCAAAAACAGTCTATAAATTCCAATATATTACTAGAAAATTAGAAATGCATTCGACTTCGAAGAAAAAAAATCCAAATTCTAAATGTCTTATGGCTATTATTTTGCTTCAATGACTGCTTATACATTTGATTGGGTGTGCCACTGCAGTGTGCGTCTATTAAAAAAAAGTCAAAACAAAGGTTCTCAATAACTCTACTTTTTTCATTTTTCTCCAAAAGTTTTTTTTTCCCATCATACTTTTTCTTTCCATCTCTTCAGTTTTATAAAACATGTATGAGAGTGCTAAGGGCTAGTAGAATGCAACTCAAGATCTTTCCGAGTTGGATTAGGCTCCTTTAAAGTGAACAAAAGTGTAAAGTAAGAAATTAATGGTGAATTCATCCTTGATTAGCTAAAATGTGTTGAGATCTCAAGACACTTTAATTAATAAAGGGTAGATACTGAATATATCCTTACATTCTCAATTTATACTTTTACTTACTTTAGAGAAGCTTTATCCTTTAGAGATATATGTGCGGAAAAAAATGTTGGGGAAGCTGCAACATTAAAAATCTGGTGTCAAAATTCACACCAAGAGAAGTATTCTCGGCTACTTGCTACCCTACCATACAAGATCGATCCTGCATCTGTCCACCAACACAGAATTGAGAAACGTATCACATGTTCTTCAAGCACAAGTGTTGGAAAAAAGTTGTCACTAAAGTGACATTTTCCTGTGGGGAAAAAATCTTGCCTGAATGCCTGCCCAACAATTATGATGAGAGCAACATCCAGGCACTTATTACGGGAAAGGTGATTAGAGCAGAAGCCTGAAAACATGTACTTTTGATCAAAAAATGATATCATATAAAGATCTGTCTAAATCTTAGAATTTATTCATCTAAGACTTTAATATTGGATAAATAAAATGAAAGCTTACCAGGAAGAAAACTAATTCATCATTTGCAAGATATGCAGTCAATTCATTTTTCTTCATCAAATCTCTGATGAAACCTTGAAGCTACAAATACATTTAAGTGTTATAAACGCCATATATTAAAAAAATATTGCAAAAATTTTGAAATTCATAATGTACAGAGCTGGAATAGTAGTGTCTAGTGTGAGAAACCATGTGATATTAATATACAAGCATATGAAACTTCAAAAAAAAAATCATTTTTTTCATCAAATTTCCACAGAGAAGTTGCTTCAGATTATCATACAAGAATAAAGGACCATTTTATTTCACAAACTTCTATTAAATATTAACTAAACTTATATTTTCATGCAGACCTGATGGTGATACTTTTTGGTCATTGAAGAGCACTGCTTCAACTGATCCATAGCCCACGAGATGAGTGAACTGACTGAAGTCCCTTCACCAAATACATATGAATCCACTGCCCGAAGATCATCAAGAAGGCTGTTGATAAACTACAGAACAAATAAACATATGGAAAGAGAGATGAGAAATCATGCATCACTACATATATTAATTTGCTCACTGCTGGGAAGCCCCACCAATTTCTCCCTTATATATCTTTTACTAAGAAACATCAAAATGGACAGGTTTTCTTAATGCCATTTCAGTCTGGATTAAGCATAACTTACCTTTACATTAACAAATTAGTCTGAATTTGAAATGCTCAAAATAGTTATCTGAAACACAGACACTCAAAATTACCTTCAAGAATGTGCATCTTGTAAAGCTCGCTAGCCTTTGAGCCTTTAGAGTCCTCATCTTTGCACATAGACAAACACACAAATGTACAAAAAGAAATTTAATGTGAAGCTCAAAGAGCACATGAACGGAATACTGTAAACTTGTTAAGGCTTCCAAAAATTTATAAACTAAAAAATGAACTTTATATACTTCAGTGATGTGAAGAGCCTGCTCAAGATGCTGAACTTGAATCCACTGTTCAGTCACAATGTCACCCATCTGAATGGAAAAGATGAATAACATCAACTAAGACAAGGATCTATAATCTATCTCAACTAAGCCTCTAAATAATGTGTAGGAAAAAAAATGATAAATTGCATATAAAGTAAGCAAAATCACAATGTGCATTTATATCAGCTGATACCTTTGTTACATTAGAATGGATTATATATATTGCTAAACTGTCTTTCTTGCCACATAGATACTTATGTCTTCCATTTGACGTGCCATGCTCACCAGTGCTACACTAAAGAGCTTGCTAGTTGGCAGTTCACTAGGCCAAATTAGAGAAGTCTCTGTACACTACACCATAGGTAATTTATGCACAAGCCACTAGTTTTCCTTTATCTTAGACTCTTAGGCTTGATGATTCCTACCCAAAGAACAGAGAATTAACAAATAACAATACGAGACATAATCCCCTTGTGAGAAATGATACAACACATTAATCCATAAACCAAATTGACCTTGGAGCTTCAACAAGAATATCTTAGAATGAATCATGTTTTTAAAAACTAGATGATTCAAACCTTGGAAGAACCACACCACAGAAACTAGCCATTGTGCTTGGAGATCCCAAGGTCATATAAAACCCACACCAGAATCCCATACTTTCAATGTGGGACTCAAGTCCCATAACTTGCAATTGGATCCTAACATCCCACCACGCTCCGCAGCCTCGACGCCCACACGGGCTGGCTGTGCACTAGCCCTTTGTCTAGTCCAGGGCGAACACTGCAATGTTAGTGTCAGTGTCACCACCCACACTGCTCGTATGCAGCCTAGAGACATGGTGAAAAACTTTGATACCAATTTATACAAACCTTGGAAGAACCATACCACAAAAGCTAGACGTTGTGATTGGAGAGCTCAAGACCACATAAACCCCACATAGAAATTGCAAAATTGGATCCTAACATTAGACTTCCTCAGTAGAATACTTCCAGCCGCTCTCTCAATACTAAAAGCTCATTCCAGGGATCCTCACTCTACAGTTCTTGTTGCATGTGCAAACTTCCATGGCTATATTTATGTCTTTGAATGTAGGATTCAGTAAATATGAAGGATAAAATATAATTTATTTCATTGGTTAGGGTACAAACTGTAGGGAAATCAGCATAAACAAGAATTCTCCTCAGTAGGGACCATAGTAACCATTATAACCAGAATGTGCAAAACACTAAAAATCAGTTCTTACATGAAAGAAATAAAATAAATAACAATAGTAAATGATAGCATAGACAACCCATAAACCTTTTCAACTCTTGAAGTAACCTCTTCCAGTGTCTTTTCAGTATCTTGTGCCTTAGATTTTAAAACATGGAGATCAAAGTTGTTCCTTCTCAAGGTAGACCAAAGAAGTTGCACCTACGCATTTCCAAGCCTATTTCTCAAATCAGTCGAACTTTCAATTAAATCCAGAAAATAAAAGGCTGTAAATTATTCAGTGTCATAAGAACAACCAGGAGAAGTAACAAGAGGGTGGGGGGAAGAGCCCCAGGGGCTTTGGGTTGTGGGGAAAACAGACCTCTTCCTCCTGAGCTTTAAATCGTTCTTCGGCATGCAATGAATCAGCCTGCAAGATAGATCAAATGATGAGTACATGGCTCTCAAATATAAAAATTGTAAAGAAGGCACATATCTGAAGCATAATCAAATAATGCCAATGATGTGAAAAAATGATAAACAATCGAAAGAGAGAACTAACAGAAACTCAAGACAGTCAAATGAAGTGTTGAAATTTCTAAGAGGGAAAAGAGGTAAGTACCAGACAAAATTGGAACTAGGGAAAGACAAACCTTCATCGTAGAGAGAGTAGATTGCAGATGATGGATTTTTTCTGACATTTCATTCATTCGCTTCTCACACTCTTCCAGATACAGCACTCTTTCCTTCAATTTTTTATTGTTTTCTTCAAGAACCGATTCTTCAATCAAATGATCCCACAAAACCAAATGCAAAAAAGGGTTTTCAACATAAAATCGATGTACATAACAGAAACAAGTTTATGGCACGGAAGATGGCAGAATTAGATTTCGATATAGCTTGGTAATGATGCACATAACATGAATTTCGATAAAAATATAGTAAGTAATGAGTGTTGATAATGATACCTAAATGAGCGATTTTGAGGTTGATATGCTGCATTTGGGAGGTGAAGTCATTGTTGATTGGTTGAGGTGAAACTGAAAGCGAAGTGAAAGCAAAGAAGAGGATGGTAATGGAAGGAAGAAGATACAGCGCCAACGCCATCGTGTTTGTTGCTTCTCTAGTCAAAGAAACAAACACCACCTTCCTTCCCCTCACTCCTTCTGCTCTGCAACACCCTCTCCTCTAGCACCGTAAGCGATCCACCCGTGTCAAAACTTGTCTACCGTTTCCTACCTTTCCTTTTACACAAAATAGTTGATATGTCGTATACCATTATTTAAATTTTTAAGTCGATTCCATAAATTTATTTTTTTTGAATTGATCCTATTCATTATATTTTATTTTTATATTAATTTTTTCTGTCAATTTTAATCTAACGTCTTTAGATTTGACTTGACATGGCTATGATATTAGTGCGACACGTAACTTTTAATCTGACTCTGTAAGATCGAAATTGATGGAAAGGACTAACGTGAAAACGAATCATAACGTGTAAAATCAATTTGAAAAAAATAAAACTTATGGGACCGATATGAAAATTTAAATAAACATATGAGATCCATCAACCTATTTTGCCTTTCTTTTTTTGATGAATAATAACAAGGGCTAAAGCCCAAAAGAAAACAAAAACTTAACTTCCTCTCTAATAAATAGTAGAGATTTGATTTTTATATCTCATTATTTACCATTCTTATCGCATCTCCTAATTTTTTCTCCAACAATACCCTTGTGACTTTCCCACTCTTATACTAACAATTTTTTCATTAACCCCTTTTTCTATAATTAATTTTTCTAGCTCTCATCAAACTCTTTCCACCACCTCCTCCATATTTCTTCATTTTCTTCTACTCTATTCCCATATTTTTTATTGAGTAAATACTCAATTTGATCCCTGAAATTATAAGGTCGTATCAATTTAGTCCCCCACATTATCAATATTCCAAAATGATCCTTGGAATTGCAGAAAATTAATCAAATTCGTCCCTCTGTTGATATTTGCATGGATTATAATGACATTAAATTGGTAATATCAGATATGCATTTGAAACTAAGTGAATAATGTCAGGGATGCATTTGCTATATTTTGCAATTCCAAGGATCATTTTGAAATATTGATAATATGAGGGATTAAGTTGATACGACCCTAAAATTTCAGGGATCAAATTGGGTATTTACTCATTTTTTACTCTTAGTTCCAACCCCATTCTCACCCGCAAGTGCTGAGTGGAGCACAGCGACCACCGTATTATTCCGATCAATCATGTTTTTGAACTGTATTAACCATATAAAATGTTATCGATTTTTGTTGTCAAATTTTTTATGTTCAAAAAATATTTCTCTATTCAGATAAGTTTTTTTTGGTACGATCTATATTTGGTACGGTAGAACATCAGTTTACCAAATATACCCCTATGTAGTCTTGTTGGTGCATTGCGCACGCTACAGACAATTCCTTCTCATTCTCTCTATTGACTGTATTATATAGTTATTGAAAGTCTGATCAAATCTTCCCAACTCGTGCATCGCGTGGAGATATGAAAAATTATAAAAACTAAATTCAGAAATTTAAATTATATTATATAATATAAACATTATTGTGAAAATAATTCTTATTACAATATTATTACAATTAAGCAACATTTCTAACAATTACCTTTTTTAATTACTGTAAAGAGTGGTGGAAAAATTTGATGGCAAATATGACTAAAAAAATCAATATCTATATCCATGATGAGGACAGAAGGTTGAAGGAAGGAATATGGGGGTGGACTACTTTGAGATTTTGCAGGTTGACAGGAATGCTACAGATGAAGATTTGAAGAAAGCTTACAGAAAGCTTGCTATGAAATGGCACCCTGATAAGAACCCAAACAATAAGAAAGAAGCTGAGACTAAATTCAAGCAGATATCTGAAGCCTATGAGGTCACTAACCTTATCTATTTCCTCAGTTTAGATTGTAATTTCTACCTTTAGTTGATTTGCTACATAATCCTGATCATTGATGTTGTGTTGCTCTATGAATCTCTTGCTATCTGTGAGTGTGACTATAGAACAAAAAGAAAATCACATATGTTTCTGAATTTCCAATCTTTTCCTACTACAAGCTGCAGTGCACGTTTGTTCATATATACTAAGCTGTGATGTCTTTTTTTCTGTGCCAATTTATCTATCTATCTATCTCTGTGAAATTTTTAATTTTGTTAGTGTTGTTTGATATTGAATCTGAGATGATATATTGGGTTCATGCAGGTTCTGAGTGATCCCCATAAGAGAGCAATTTATGATCAGTATGGAGAAGAAGGCCTTAAAGGCCAAATGCCATCTCCTGATACTGCTGGGGCTTCATTCTTCCAAACTGGCAATGGCTCACCAACATTTAGGTTCAATCCCAGAAACGCAGACCGCGTTTTTGCGGAATTTTTTGGTGTTTCAAGCCCATTTGGAGGAATGGGAGTTGGTGGTGGTGGTTGCGGCGGCGGCAGGGGCATGAGAATGGGAGTTGGTGGTGGTGGTTGCGGCGGCGGCAGGGGCATGAGAATGAGGGGTAGTTGGGTGTCAAGGTCCTTTGGTGGAATGTTTAGTGATGACATTTTTAGTTCAGTAGGAGAAGGCAGGCCAATGAATCAAGGTCCACGAAAAGCACCTCCCATCGAAAATAGGTTGTCTTGCAGCCTTGAAGAACTCTACAAGGGGACTACCAAAAAGATGAAGATCACAAGGGAAATTGCAGATGCAAGGGGGTAAATACTCTTTGCTTGGTATTTCAATTTACTACAATTTTTAATTAAGCTTCTTGCAACTAAATTTCATCAACAGAATGAGTTCTGTTGTTGGATTTGTTTAAAACTGAAGTTTTAATACATTTCTGTCTTGTTTATCCAATTCAAACTCTTATGAGTGTTGTCAATGTAGTTAGGTTAGTTTGAAGATTGGTTGAGTTACTTTGATGACTGAACTATTAGTTACTACTAGTTGGTCACCTTCTATGTCTATATATGCCATGCATTGGCTTATTGTCCAAACGTTTATCATTTTAATCAAAATTCATTTTTAGTTTCTCACTTTCTATGAACATCTCTGGCTTTTTCCATGTTTCTCAACAGCTACTTTAGATAGTAGTTAGATTTCTTGATTTGTTGGATTTCATCCTTCCTTTATATGTTTGGTGGGTAATCAGTGGACTTTTACATGCTACAAAATAGTTGGCTGTCTGCACTTTTTCTCCTCCTCCTTCCCCTCTTTTTCTTTGGGTTTGGATAAGGAAGGATTGGTGTGCATACTCATTGCTCGTGGTGACTGTGTATTTGTGCCATTACTTATTGTTGGCTCTGGAGTTTATCAGTGACCATACCTCATTAGTCAGGAGACACTTTATCATGTTAGAGCAATGGGCTGAGGTTGCCACTATCAATGAGATATGTACTACCTAAACACACTTAGAGAGGGGAAATATGCATGGAAGCGAAGGTGATCAGTGTTTTTAACATTCATGATTTATCACTCAGCTGTGCAAAATGCGTTTAACCTGACTCTCTGAGCTACCTTTGTTCCAGTAATTGAGTTTACATAGGTGGCTTCTCTAGACTCTGGAATTTTTCTCCGCGAAAAGGGGCAAGAATTTGTTGTTTTAGTTGTTACTTGTGCCTATAATTGCACCCATCTAATATCTCTCTCCCTACTTTTCGGTTTGCAGGAAAACTTCGCATGTGGAGGAAATCTTAACCATTGAAATCAAACCTGGCTGGAAAAAGGGAACAAAAATAACTTTCCCGGAGAAAGGAAATGAGCAGCCAAGTGTTATTGCTGCAGATGTTGTGTTTATTATTGATGAGAAACCTCACAGTGTATTTACAAGAGATGGTAATGATTTGGTTGTGACACAAAAGATATCACTTGCAGAAACTCTTACAGGCTACACTGTCCATCTTACAACTCTAGATGGCAGGGGTCTCACCATCCCAATAAACAAGGTGATTCATCCAAACTACGAAGAGGTGGTCCCCAGGGAAGGGATGCCAATTCCTAAAGATCCTTCACAGAGGGGTAACCTTAGGATCAAATTTAACGTTGACCCCGGAGCAGAGAGCCAGAACTAAGAATTTTCTGCGCCATAATAGACTGGCAACCACTGCAAGCAAAGTGTATCTTGTGTATAATAAATAGTATTCCATTTTGCTCCCATTCTCCTCTATTTTAGATGGATGCGGTTTGTGTAGTTTGTGTGTAATCCGTCAGTGTCTTCCGCGCAAATAATATCCAGCAATATTAGATTGAGGATTGAGGTAAAACATTTTGATTTACGGTTGATAAAGAGTACTCAAACTGTTGTGGTTGTAGTGTGCGTTATTTAGTTAATCTCTGAACGGAATAGCTATATGATTCTGGAAATGAATTGGCTCCATTACGAAATTATATGCTGTTAAAAACAGACTAAAAATAACGAAGGTTGGAGTCAGAGATAGCTTAGAAATAAATAAATAAGCGTGTACAGTGGAGTAACAACTATAATTGTAGTGGATATATACAACAGAAGCAGGGGGGGAAGGAAAAGAAAAGATTTATGCACAAAAGAATCCAGTTGGAAACAGGAACAAGAGCAATACCAAACTAACCTCTAGTAGGTTGCAAAGTACACGGGTAACCCTCTATTAGTCCATTAAGCAGCTCTTAACAGTTAATATAGTTTGTATTTGAGGTTTGATTTTTTATCCCTTCATATTTCAGGGTGGATAATCATTTATCAGTTCTAATTATTCCAAACAATGAAAAGATAATCACGGTATGATAAAAGCTTTATTAATTAATGAGTATCTATTACAAGAGGGGGAAAACAAAATGAGGTTGGCTACAAAGGCCCTCTCTGCTTCAACATGCTTAAAAATACAAGGCTCCATTTTGCATGGATAAAGGATAATATACACTAAATCTACTCAACCATAAACTCTTCAAGCCATGACATGACTTGGAGCTCAGGTACTTGTAAAGCTGCAATATCAAAAATGTAATGCAGCCTTGAGATGCAAATCCCTTCACTGATCAATTAAAAATCGATATTCTAATCAGAAGAATCTTCAGAGATGACTGAGTCTGAGTCTTCTTCATTTACAACTCTATTTACCATGCCATCTGAACCCTCACTCATAACATCTGCCTCTGAATCCTCCTCTTCGTTCTCTTCCATGCCATTGTCATTGTCATTGTTATCATCAGAAGCATCCACATCTTCATCACTCATTCCACCCAAAACCCTACTCCATCTGTTGGAGGGAACACCATTAAAACCTACCTCCCAGTTTCCTTGATCATATTCCACTGCTTGGACATTGTCATCAGATTCCACCTCTTCAGTGCTGTTACTATTATAAGCAACCTCCATGTGGACCGGGGTCATAAGACTTGCCTTTTCACCTTCCCATTCCTCATCCAAGCTTCTCAATGGTTCCCTGCCGATCTTGGAGCTATGACTGGCTGCCGTATTGCCCAGTAACAAATCTTCAACAGCCCTCTTTTCCACTCTCCGTTTCCTGACTGTTCGGCGCCCTCGTCCACCACCCTGTCCTTGTGTTCCTCGTCCCTGCTGTTGTTTTAATTTGTGACTTAAATTCTCAGGGACCTTAACATTTCGGCGGCCAGTATCTTGTTTGGAATTGTACAATCTTTTGGACAGCTTTTTACCTCGTCCTTGATCATTAGTGCCTCGTCCACGTTTATTGCTGCTTCGTACAATTTTCTTAGGAGCAGATTTATCTTTAATGAATTCATCATGGTCCAATTCTGCTGGTTCAACTTCCCTATTAGATTTGAATGGAGTATATCTTGAAGGAAGCTTCTGCAAAAAAACAAAAACAAAGCAAGTTAAATGGTTAATGTTACTTACATGAAAATTTCCAGCCGAAGACCCAGATTCTCGAAGTATAACAATAGGAACATGTATTCAAGGGAAACTTGACATCCAATCTGCTTGGTTGATGACTTGGACACTAGACCGCCTTTCACAATAACATCAAGCCCTATTATTAGAGTTAACTTTAAGACCAAAAGCAGCCTACTAAAAACAAGGAAAAATGAAAGGGACTTACTATGCATTCTCTTGCTTCTTTCTCCTCATGAGACTCGGGTCTCTCAGGCTTTACATAGCTGATTGATGAATCAACCTCAAAAAGCCTGAGAGACAATGCTGCGGTAGTTTGTGGAACCCATGGAAGTACAGCAACGGATGTGGGATCAGTAGATGCATGTGCTGCACTTTCTGACATACTGCTCAGTCCCAATAATTGGTCAGTTGTAGCGAAATTTGACGATAGAAAATCTCGTCGTAGTGCTCGCTCAAATAGGGTCAATATCTGCAAAATGGGTCATTTAATTTACAAATGTCTCAGTAGATATTCATTTTCAATTTTTAAAAAGTGATGCAAAGATAACGGAGATAAAACTTTAAGAATTGAAAAGGCATGATACCTGTAAAAGTTCCTCAACAGAAGATGACTTGCTCAATTTCATGCCCCAATGCTTTCTAATATCATCTGTCCAAATTGTTCCAAATGCTTCAGGCAGAACAGATACCTGGAAATGCGAATACAATATGTTCCTCAAAACTAACAGGACATAATAAGAGGGAGGAAAATAACATTTTAAAATTTAATGGAGAAAACAAGGTTCGAGGTTAACAATGCAAAGTTACCAAAATAACTGACCTCAACACAAGCCAACAGGACCTTCAGCAATCTTGTCCGCAAGGGAAGAGAAGATTCCAAAATACAAATATCTTTGGATAACTTTTCTCCACATTGAAATGCATGTTTAGAAAAATTAAATCCATTATTTGTGGGAAAAGTCCGGTGGCAAAAATTGCAATGGGAGTCTTCAACAAAATAAGGGTTGAGACAGATATCGCAAATGTCCACCTGAGGTTTGCATCTCTTTGTCCCATATTTCATTGCACACAATATTGATGATTTATAGCATTCTTTCCACATCCACTTTTGAAAATCTTGATACCTTCTCGAGGCAGCTTTCTTCTCACTCTCAATTTTCCCAAGCTCAATTTTAAAGGATGAAGAAATTTCTGATTTATCAGAGTTCAAGCTATGAAGAGTACTGCTAGGACAGTCAGATCCAGCATTGCAATCACCTCTGTTTCCGATTTTGGAAATTTTTGAATTCTTTCGAACATTTTCTTTAAAGGAATTCTCAATCTTTTGCAACATTAAGCGCAAATGAGATTCCCTGATCCCGCGTGAATCCAGTGATGTCAAAAGAATATCAAAGGCCTGTATAAGAGTGGAAGAATAAAAAACAAAATAACAATTAAGAACAAAGCTAAAGAGACATATCAAGAGATTCACACAAACATTTGACACCTAAAGATTTAAAAGAATCAGAGATTCAATAAGATTTGCATAATGGGTCACCCAATAAATTAACAAGAACAACAACCAAACATTTTCCCACTAGGTGAGTTAGCTACATGGATCAAGCGACACCATAATATCCTGTCATAAATCATATCTATAGACAAACCATTTACATCTAAATCCTTCTTAATGATTTCACCTATAGTTTTTCTACATCTCCCTATATCTCTAGCGATTGGCTACTCTCTGTCTGTTCTACTCTCCTTACTAGAGCTTCTGCAAGTCTTCTCTACACATGCTACCTCAACTTCCTACCTAATATATTCATTCCTAATCCTATCTTGCCTAGTGTGTCCACTCATCCAATGTAACATTTCCATCCCTGCTACATTGAGTGATTTCTCGTTGGCTTTTTACTGCCCAACATTCAGTCCAGACAAAATTGTCAGTCTTATAGTTATAGCTGTGCGATAAAATTTTCCCTTAAGCTTGGGTGGTCTACTGGTCCGTCATTTATCCATGTCATTGAGATTTGACAAAGTTGTGTGTTTGCGGTCGACTGCCTAACGCAACCCTCATCTTTTATTCGAGCTTGGGACTAATTATGTATAGATTTGCAATAATGCCCATCATAGGCAGGTTTTGACCCAATAAATTAAGAATACAGAAAAATGAAGCTTTGGAAAGAGGCATACAAAAGGATTGTTGGGAATAAAAGGATAGGGCAGATAAAAGAAAACAATTGAACCAGAGATGCTTATTAATGCCATTTGCTAATGGTCAGATTTTGATGGAAAACAAAAAAATTGAATCACAAATTCGAAGGAGGAAATGTCTTTGGATGTCTAAGAAGGAGACTTCCTGTGCCCTAACATTAGAGATATCAGTGCAGCATGTAATGAAATTAACAAATCCTTCCTATTACTAAGCTAAGACCTAGACTTGTTATGCTTACAGCCATTGATCCCAATCACTTGCATTTAAGTAAACATGAAGGTCACTAAAGCATGCACTAAAATATAAGGATTACGTCAAAACCATGTAGAATTTAGTTGACCAGTAAAACAGGGATCAGCCTATGGAATACTGAACAAACAATTTACCTCTTCTGAATCAATAAGCCTCCAATTGCCATCATGATATTCAACAAAGATCCTGCCAGAACCAGGATCATTGCTAGAAGCAGATGCAACAAACAGCCAATATCGATTACGTCTGCGATCTTGGCCAAGGGGTAAAGACCTGTAGACATACATCTCCTCTGCTATGTGGGCAATATAAGATTTCAACTGCGAACGTGACCTTTTTGAATATTGTGCAAGTGCATGAGTCTGAGGGTTATCTGGACCTGTCCCAGTACATAAATCTTGAACAAATGAGGACCTTTCAACAGGCAAGCTGTGTGCAATGGGAGCTACCCTTTGGTTTTCTGCAGTGCTGGGTGATGCTTCATTATTAATACTGCTAATATTAATGTCAAGCAATGGGCTTTGGTTACCCTCCACAGCAGGATATGTGTATTGAGTTTCAACTTTATTCCCAATAAGTGATGGAAAATCTGATTTATTAATATTATCATCTTTTAGACGAACTTTATCTATCTGTGCTTCAGCCCACATTTGCTTCTTCAGAGCATTTGCTCCTTCCAAACGATCCTGAAAAACTCTTGCTGTCAACTTCAAAAACTAAATGCAAAAATCAACTTGAAGATTTATATTAAACGGAATAGAGTTCACCTCAAGAACCACACGGATTGAATTTCCTTCATTTGCCACACCGACCAATGCAACAAGAGCATTTAGACGTTCCTCTACACTGAGATCAGAATATTCTCCTTCAGTAAGCCCTTGAACCCAGGACTCTCCAGACTTGCTTTCATCAATTTCCATATTATCTTGATCAAGATTTTCCGTAATCAAATCTTCACAAGCAACAGGTTGTCCGGTGAC
This sequence comes from Ammopiptanthus mongolicus, assembly GCA_039655645.1. Classification (NCBI taxonomy): domain Eukaryota; kingdom Viridiplantae; phylum Streptophyta; class Magnoliopsida; order Fabales; family Fabaceae; genus Ammopiptanthus; species Ammopiptanthus mongolicus. The sequence continues at coordinate 102,836,784 of CM077344.1, read as the reverse complement.
AGAGCCGGGACAATCAGCATCCTTGGAACCATTCTCGGGAAAACAAGGCAGATCCATATCAAACTCATTTTTAATATGTCCTACATCATGAGCCAAATTTTCTTTTACATTTGATGAGCAAATGTTTGTGTCATCATACTGTTCAGAATTTTGGTTCACACTTGAAGGATTTACTAAATCATCGACTTCAGGATCCTCATCAACTTCATCACTTTCTGACTCTTCTTCTCTTTCAACATCATCAGCATCTTCGCCAGCTAGAAACCCATTTTCAAATATTTGAATCTTCTTTCTTGCTGCTGAAAGAATAGACTCAGCATCAGCAGGATCCTTTCTAAATGCAGCTCGTACACGATATGTTGATGGAGCTATTCTTTCAAAAAGCTTAGTATCTCTCGTCAAAGCAACAGAAATAGATGCTTCAGGTGTCTTGCTGGTCGTCAGGTCCCGAAGGCCAGATTTCTGGCAGGAAAAGAAACATAAGAAAAAACCTGACAATTTCTGAACGAAAACTAAAAATGAAGATAAGCAGTTCACCTGAATTTTTTCGGCAAGATCTAATACTGTCAAACCCTTGCTACCCTCCAGCGAGAGAACGTGAAATGCTGCAAATTTAACTGTTCCAGGAGTTAACCGGTGCCTTGATCTTCGAGGAGCTAATAGACCTTTCTCGTGCATTTTTGCCACTGCACTCTCAGCTGCAGAACCATTACGAAGTGTAGAGACGATATCTTCACAACTTCTTCCCTGCTATTACAGATATACTTTGATCCACTTAATCAATGCAACAAAAGTCCCCAAAAAAGTTTTTGTAGTTTATTTAACATGCATGCACAATTATAAATACTAACATGCATGCAAAATCATAAATACTTGCTTAACCCCACCTAGGGTAAAAAGACTTGGTTGTTGTTTGTTGCAAGATCATAAATACTCGGGGAATTTTTCCAATGGTAACAAAAAGCTCACAAGGAACCCGAAATGATATCATAAATATGCCCTTTTCAGTGCATAGGCACTAAATATGGGGGTATTCAGGTAACATAAGAATTTAAGCTGAAAATTACAGAGCAAAATAAGAAAATGAACCTCGTCTTTGTCATTTGCATAAGACCACGTAATATTTCTTTTCTTCAACTGCGGTCCAAATCCCGAAGACAATGCTAACTGTCGGAAAATTTCTGGCCATGTCAATTGATTTAAGTTCTTCTGCCAATTTCTTATGTCAAATCCCCATGCATATGCCTAACATTAAAAATAAAATAAAAAAAAGACATTAAAGGGGTGGAATGCATCAGAGAAAACTACCATGTCTACTTGTCTGAAAAGGACAGATAAAATTTACGAAATATCTCAACTTACTCCTTCCACAATCTCTGGATGGCCACCTCCAGGATTAGCAGCTCCATTCTGGCTAATTCCTAATCCTGTAGAAGGTGTCCTAGCAACATCTTCAATGTCTTTTATTACCACCTTAAGAAGAGCAACATGTATCTCACCCAACAATCTTGAATCCTGTGATCGAATGGTTTGGATTGAACATCAACAATGAGCAAAGAGAGTGCATGAAAATAGTTCATTTGACAGCATGAATTCACTAGCAAAGGCCAGACTGACTCACATAGTCATGAAATGCTTGTAAAAACTCATCAAGGGTAAAAGGCCATAACTCAAGAACATCAGCAAAAGTAATCAAGAATCTCCAAACCTGAAATAGACCATCCAGCTTTCAAACTTTAAATTCAGAAGCCTCAAGCCTCAATTCAAGTTAAAGAATAAAAAAATGTAAATAAAACATGTACTATGAAAAACAGTGCATTCATATATTAAATTTACATGATCTTAGTCTAACATGCATGCAAGGTTAATTTAAATAACCTTCACTACCTTATATAAGGGAGACACAAGGGCATCATTAACCTATCATTTCAAATCATGAAGAACTGAAAATAGACCACTGTCAGAAGCTATAAAAGAGTAAACCCTCCCTCTTTTGACAGGACCAAAGCAAAAGACAACTGTCATCAATGTGTGATGCTGGAAGGATCTTGCATGTTATAAAAACTACAAGGAAGCAAGAGCGGTGATAAGAACATACCATGAGAAGGTTGCCGACATTCTGTTCTGAGTTGATCCAGGGCTGGATAGCAAATGGCCTTCTCAGCTTAACACTCTTAGGTGGGAAAACACACAATGAATCTACAGTATAAAGTATCAGTAGTAGAACCTCACTTTTTCTTAGTATTTCCAGATAAATAAGAAAGGTTCAAATACCCAATTATGAAAAATTACAGAAAGCAATATAATGATAAATTGCTCACCCCTAAATGATTCAAGGTTCTGCAAAGTTTCAAGATCAAGATGTATGATAGAGGATAGTCCCTTGCTTGCTGCAGCCAAGTCCATCAATTCCAGCTGTTCATCCTCAATAAGCTCCATAGATTCTTTAGCTATTCTACGAGCAGTTGCCTTTTCAAGGGCAGCTTTCCTTCTCTCTGCCTCTTTTTCTTTGCGAAGCTCTTCTTTTCGCCTCCTCTTCTCAGCCTTTATTTAGATAGACCACGAGAAAAAGAAAAGTAGGATACATTAAATATCCTCAAACATCATAATTTAGCCAAAAGAAGGCTATAACCATTGAGCTTAAAACTTACTCTTAAATGTTCTTTCAGCAAAAACTTTTCCCTTCGTTCCATTTCCCGTCTTTGCTCACGCTTTGATCTTTCCTCTTCTCGCTGTCTCTCACGCATCAACCTATCTTCTTCCTTCCTTCTTTCACGATCTTGTCTCTCCATTTCTTTCCTCATTCGCTCTTCACTCTGAAAGGTAGAGGGGGGGAAGACAGGTTAGTTAAAAAGAATGGGATGCCTTTTCAGCTCTATACAATGTATAGTGGCAGGCTAAATTCATTTAAGCAAAACCTTTCGTCTAAGGTTATCTTGTTTCTCGAGCTCTTTCCGGATCCTCGTCTCATAGGCTTCAACTTCCTTTGCAACTCTGGTGTCATCATTCTACATAAATAAAGTTAAAAATACAAATCATCATTTGCAAAGAATATCATATTAAGTTTCAAGATTTAGGAAATAAGATATAAAATGACACTTAGCAAAAATTTACAAAATCAAATTAATACCTTTCGTTTCTTCTCCGTCCGCAATACTGTGTCATTATGGAAAACTTGTCCACTAGGTAAAACATGAGGATCTTGTCCAACAATTGGGTGATCAGTAAAGTGGGAGTTCAGTCCAGCATCGGCTATGTTTGTGTAAGATTCCCTTCGGGGGGCAACATCATTGTCTCGAGGAGGAGATGAATAGGGAATCACATGCCTGTCTTGTTGAGACAAATGGCGAACACGAGAAGAATGACTTTGGGTAGCATGAACTCTGGGTAGCTGCTCATTTCCAAGGGGAAAAGGAGGAGTTCTAGTAGGACCCTCCATTGGATCATGTAAATGAGGTTGGCTCAATTGGCCAAAAGCATCAGACCTAATGGCAGGCTGGTTTGGAAGAAACGGATATTCAGGGAATGTCCTTGCCATAGCCTGCAATGGAGCTCATTTAAAATAAAAATATCAAATGAAACAACTAAGCAGTTAAAATATTCATCCCCAGCAGTAAAAATAATTTAAACATTCATAGAATAAAAACAAGTTTTCCAGATCCTCAAACTGTCAAAAGAGACAGAAGGAAGACCATGTGACTCTTTTAAAATATCATTTAAAAATATTATCTGCATGACAAATTTGGACAAAAGACATGCATGACTCAAATAACAGACATATCAAGTAAACACCCAGGTCTACACATTCACATTCAATCTTTTTCCTTTTATACATATAGCATCTAAAGAATAAAGGTTAAAAAAATAAAATGCCCCATATCTAAATTCAAGCTGGTACTACTAGTAAGTCATTCAGAAAGAAGGTGAAAGCCTAAACAGCATAAGAAATAAAGGAATGTGCTGACATGAAGGAAAACAATTTAAGAAAGGTAAATCTTCATAACTATCTCATAAATCATGCTAAAAATGGTTTTTTGAACATGCAACTCAGCGCGAGGGTCATTTTACTGTCCAGAAAACTACGCAGTTCTAAGATACAGAAAACCAACCTTATTTGTTCTAACATCTTGTCTTTCATATACTTTACTGTCATAGGCAAGGCTAGGCCTCTTCTGCTGTTCTGTAACAGCTGCACCAAAAGAAAAAACCAGGGTGTTAGTAGCCAAACAAGGCACATGCACCCATCACAAGCAATTATTCATCAGCAAGATATACCATAATAGTATTCTTTCTAACAATTCTTTCTGATTAAAAAAATTAGCCACTGAGATGGCAAGCAAAAGCTAAAAAATGAACATTCCATCCCTACAATTTACCATAATACAGAACATCAAAGAAACTAGTTGCCTGAAATAAAAAGCAAATGTATTAAAAATGGAAACACTATAACCAATAACATTCTCATGATACCTAAGTAGATGAAAAATGGAAACATAATAAAAAACTCAGGCATACCAAGTTGAGTTAGGAGTTGAGTTGTACATGATTATAAGGGACTAAGAGAACTAAAGCCCAAGACATACAACAGAAAATACACCATACAGTTCACTCAACACAAGTATAAAGTCTTTCTCTGTAAATGAAGATAGCAAGTAGCAACATGAGTATACCTATAGGTGCCCCAAAAGCATCTGGTGGCAATGGATCAAACTCTGTGCCTAGAATAGGTCCATCCTCCCTCAATGGCTCCCCTAACTGTGACTCCACACAAGCAATTGCTCTAAGCTCCATTATAGCCTGCCGTGATTCATAGTACCCTGCCACAGCCAGGGGCGCCACATTCCTAAACTCTGGACGGGCGAACGGGCTGGAGCCAGAACCCGACCCGGATCCATATTCAATGCCGGGTTCAGGGCCCAACCTCAGGTCATCCATGGGGGAATCCGGCATAGTCGGCGCCACGACAGTCTTACGCGGCTTTTTTGGCAGCAAGTCTTTCTTGTCCTTCAACCTCCGGTGACAGAACCACATCTGCAACTGCCGATCCGACAACCCCAACTTCTCCGACAGCTCAGCCCTCATCTCCTCCGAAGGGTAAGTCTCCACTAATCAAACACAAGATTTTCACCAAAAAATTAACACCCAAAACAAAAAAAATCGAACACCCATCAAACTAAAAAAGTTGAAATTCAAAAATCACTTAAAAAATAAAAAATAAAAAAATCTCAAAATTAAAGAACACACAAAGGGAAAGTGTTAACTAACAAGCATAAGCTTTCTCAAGCGTTTCAAGCTGAAAGGGTGTCTTCATCTGACGCTTGGGCTTGCTCTGACCCTCATTCGAATTCGCGATTTTGCTGCTACTTCCATTGTTGTTCTCATTGCTATTGTCACCAGCTTCGTCCCTCTTCTGAACCTTGTTCTCTGCCTCCGAAGCAGCCTCGGCCTCCATGAACGAAAACCGATCAAGATCGAAGCTGTTCCCCCTTTCGAACCCTAGAAATCAAAAACCCAGAAAAGAAGCAGAAGAAGGAGAAAACGAAGCAGCAAAATGAAATTAGGGTTCGCTATATTTTTTATCTGCTTTTTTTCTATCTCTTTCTTTGTGACCTTTCTCTCTCTTGAAATCAAAATTTCGTGATAGTCAAGGAATGGAAAGGCACAGGATTATTATCCTGAGATGAAAAAAATAAATAAATAACAACATTTCATTTATCAATGCTGAAAATTTTAAATTGAAAAGAAAAGATAATCAACGTGTAACATGGGATTGAAAAGAAAGAACAATGAAGGCATGAAGAAGAATAAAAGAACAAAAACCAAAGATAATAAAACAATATTAATAACAAATGTAATAATCCAAAAACAAAAATAATAAACCAACAACAACAACAACAACAGTAGCTACTATAACTCCATCACCACCTTTCATTTGTAATTTCTTTTTCCTTTTAATAATATTAATCTGCTTTTCATAATGACTTTCTTTTGTTTGTGTTTGTAAACTTTTTTAACTAAATGAAATGTTTCTCTGACTGGCTGACTCTGTGTGTTTGTGGGCACACCTTCTCTCTCCACGCGCTGTTTTAATTACGATGAACTTTTTTCCAAGGTTCTTGTCTCGGGTTTGGTTTTTCTTTTGTTTACTTTTTTGTTTTTTGCAATGTAATTTTGGTGAATTAATTAGTGTGTGATGTGAGTGAATTTGGTTTACGAGAGAGAGAGAGGAATTACTGAATGTGTTTTATTTGTTGAAGTTGCTTATTGGATTGGTTCTTTAAAAAGTTGTTTTTGATTCTTTTGAAGACTCAGTTTGGTGTTATTTGAGATCTTCCCCGTGCGGTGCGATGCGATGCAATGATCGAATCGATGTTTCAGGTTTGTGTTGTTGTGGGGCCCGTTCTGGTTACCAGTCCACACATCATTAAATGGGCTTCTTATTGGACTTCCATTTCCCTTGACGAAGTTTTGTGCTGTGTGGTTCACTTTTTCTGTTTTTTGGGCCGGAAATGAATTGTCTCATCATCTCGTCTAATCATCAAGGGATGAGGATTCTGGGCTGATCAGACGTTTCTTTCTTCCAACTAGACGAAAATGATAATGGGAATTTTGCTTTTTTACAATTTTGACTTTTGAAGCAAAAACAAATCTTGTCCAGGTTATTTAGTGTTTGGTTTAAAATATTAGTTTTTCTAGCATTATTATTATTATTCTAAAAGTAATCACTTTACATTAATTACAATAAGAAGTATAATTCTTTTTTTCTTTTTGGCACTTTATAATTCTTTTTTTGATGGGTAGATTTATGCACCATTGCTGAATAGGTATCTTTTTTTTAAATGCAATACAATTTGTCTTTTTAAAATGCAATACACTTTGGGACAAAAAATTCAATGTTTGATTTTTCATCTTGGGATTACACGAGGTTTGATGATTTTTAGTTTATGACATCATCACCTATGGTAGGTCTGATGACTCTTTCTAATTCTAAGCTCTTGAAACTCGTTGAATTAATCATAAATATTGTTGAAGCCTCCAATCTTTGAACTTTTACCCTTCGAATCTATGAAATCAAGTAGTCATTTCCCTATTCTAGTAGATCAAAGGAAAAGATGACTGACTCAACCATTTCTGGACAAGAAAAGAACCTAGGGATGCCCTAATCTCCCAAATATTGGTTACCACATTTTCAGCTAATTAGCATAGAGTGTGGTTAGTGAGATGAGTATAACTGACTTTAATGAGCAAAGGCTAATTAGATAAGTATGGTAAGCAAAGTTTTAAATTGAGGTTCACAAACACAATTGAGGTCGTAACGAGGGATAGATCTTGAATAAAAATTTGAGGGAATTATCATGCACTAGTCAAAATGATGCACTTAAAATTCATAATTAATCATGCATAATTTTATCACTCAAATATGTAAAGTGAGAAAGCATCCAATATACGAAATACCATCTAGTACTTGCTTATCTTGCAATGATGCAGATGCACACAAAAGAGATTAGGAAGCTTGAAGTAGATGAAAAGAGGTGAGGCATAATTGTAGTGAGCCCTAATGGTCGTTTTAATGAAATTGTTCAACTATTTGAATATTTTTAAATAAATATGATCTAATAATAATGTTTCACAAAATAAAATATATGATAGGATGTGGGCTTTGCATATAACATACATGGTACAAATTATTTTTGAAAGTGTCATACATAATTATTTTATATAAAAGAAAATTTGGGGAAAAAATTAGAAGAGTCGTAGCTCTCCCTTGCTCCTTAAAATATCTGCCACTAGTAGCAATTTTGTGATTTTGGTAATCTCAACAGCTACATCGCAATCGCATTTACAATCGCATCACCCACTTTTTTCGTAATTGCCGCAATTGTGATAAAGGTAACAAACCACAATAAGTTAAGAAGGTAGTTATTAGTTAGTTAGTTTCACTTATTCTGTATAAGTCTTTTTTTTTTTTTACTTCTCACACCCCTCCATTTTTTTTAAAACTTTTTCCCCAAAAATATCTCTTTTCAGAATTATAATTTCGGAACACAAAAATAACAAACAATAAACAAAATAAGAGAGGATTCATAATGAGGATTTGGGGTTCAGTTTCTAAAACAACCTCGACGATGTCCACGAGAGCAGAGAACGATGGCGGTTTGCGATGGAGTTGGGCGCGAATCGAAGTGGAACGCGACAAAACGACAGTGACTGGTGTGGCCTTGTGGTGGTCTAAGGTGGAATGATGGTAGGTCGCGGCTGGACAAGATAGTGGCCAGAATGCGATTTGGTGACTCAATTCTACTTTTCGTCGTGGAGGAGAGCTAGATGGGGGCGTGGTGAGTCTTGAGGATTTGATGCATGACAGGGATGACAGTTGTGCTTGTGGACATACAATTCGTGGGTGTCTTGAAGGTGGTGGGATGGTGGTGCGGGTGAACAACAATGAGCTGAGCTTCATGGTGGTGATGGCGATCCTGGAGTGTGAGGTACAACTGCTGCGATGGGATTGACTGGTGGAGCTATGACTGTTTGGCTCGAACAATGGTTGCTTGGGTGATGGAGAATTATGATTGTTATGAGTGGTCGTTCCTTTAGAGATAGCTTTTAGCGTCGGTCATGGCCAACCAAAATTAAAAAAAAAAAAAAAACATTCCAGAATTTGCTAGAAGGTCACTTTATGCATACTTTTGGGATTTAATTTTTGGAAGTTTATTTTCTTTTTATTTCGAAATTCAATTTTCAGAATTATCTTTTATTATATTCCATAATTGTGTTCTGAAATTATAATTCCGTAAAGGAATATTTTTGAGAAAAAAAATGAAAAAAAAGGGGGGAAGGGGTGTGAAAAGCAAAAAGAGAAGTGCTTAGGCCTAAAAGAGGATAAACGAAGCCCACACACACATAGTTGCAGCCCATTCAAAACAACCATTTTGCGCAACAGAGGAAGAAACCAAACAACGATAAAAAAACAAAAACAAGCAGTACCTTGCTTGGATCATTGGATGATTCCACATCCACGTTTTGCTGTTACCTGCTTTTCATTCTCTTTGCTCAAATAACCATTCTACTATCGAAACGTATACGTTGACGATGTTCCACTCCCAAACAAGGTTAAATACTTTGCTTCTATATTTTTCGTAGATCATGCTATATTATGTCCATGAAATTTTTCAAACACATTGTTTTTATTTTTGTTTCCATCATTTTGAATGGTTTCAATCGCAGGTTGAAGCTTCGTTGTTCAGCTGCTTCATTTTGCCGGAGAGCTTTTTGATGAAATGCCTCACCCACCTTTATGCCTAGAACAAAGTCTAACCTTGGAACCACTGCGATTCACAGTTATTTGTTCTGTCAACTTCAGTGTAGTTTGGTCCAATTAATCACTGGTGATGGTTTTTGTGTGATGCCTATTTGTGAGGAACTAGTATTACGAGTTTTCAAAATCTTATACATTTAAGTATTATAAATTAATTGGAGTTATGGGCAGTAAAACTTTGTTGAAGTGGCCACAGCAAATTACAAGTTCTCTAGTTGAGCAGCTCATACAAGCAGAAAAGGACATACACAAAGCTGTCCATATATTCGCTACAGCAACAGCGGAATATACTAACGGGTTTCGTCATGATCACAACACTTTTGGTCTCATGATCTCTAGGTTAGCCACTGTGAACCAGTTCAGGTCAGCAGAAGGCATGCTCGAGAGAATGAAGCACGAAAATTGCAAGGTTACAGAGGACTTATTTTTAACTATCTGCAGAGCTTATGGACGTGTGCATAGGCCACTTGATGCCATCAGGGTTTTCCGCAAGATGGAAGACTTTCAGTTAAGGCCCACTCAAAAATCTTATGTTGCAATACTTGACATTCTTGTGGAGGAAAACCATGTAAAGAGGGCTCTTGATTTTTACAGGGAGATGAGAGGAATTGGTATCCCACCTAGTGTTGTATCACTCAACATTTTGATCAAAGCTCTCTTGAAGAACAATGAAACTACTGATGCTGCTCTACGGATATTTCGTGAGATGCCCAACCGTGGATGTGAGCCAGATTCATATACATATGGTACATTGGTGAATGGGCTGTGTAGACTTGGAAAAATCTGTCAGGCAATGGAACTATTCAAAGAGATGGAGCAGAAAGGTTATTCACCTTCTGTTGTTACCTATACTAGTTTGATACATGGCTTGTGTCAGTCTAATAATTTGGATGAAGCTATAGGTTTGCTTGAAGAGATGGTAAGAAATGGCATTGAGCCAAATGTTTTTACTTATAGTTCTCTAATGGATGGTTTATGTAAAGATGGGCATTCATCACAAGCAATGGAGCTGTTAGAAGTGATGGTTAGGAAACATCGTTTGCCTAACATGGTCACTTATAGTACTTTAATTAATGGACTGTGTAAAGAAGGAAAGCTTAGGGAAGCTGTGGAGATTCTTGATAGGATGAGGCTTCAAGGCTTGAAACCAAATGCAGGGTTGTATGGGAAAATCATAAGTGGCTTCTGTGCTGCATGCAGCCATCAAGAAGCTGCAAACCTCATTGATGAGATGGTGCTTGGTGGTATCTCACCAAATCGAGCAACTTGGAGCCTTCATGTTAGAATGCATAACAAGGTGGTCCAAGGGCTTTGTAATAATATTGATCCACCTCGTGCATTTCAGTTGTATCTTAGTATGCGTACCAGGGGTATCTCTGTTGAAATTGGAACTTTTGACTGTTTAGTCAAATGTTTTTGTAAGAGGGGCGACCAGCACAAAGCTGCTCGGATTCTTGATGAGATGGTGTTAGATGGCTGCAGTCCAGATGAGGGAATGTGGAATGCATTAATGGGTGGACTTTGGGATCGAAAAAAAGTGAGAGAAGCCACTGAGCTACTGCTGGCTGAGCTGCAGCATAAGTTTGTTGAAGCTGAAAGTTGAAGTTTGTGGATCCAGAGATATGAGTTGCATTCTTACTAAACCTTTGGCATCTCATGGTCTCCCCCTCACCTGCTTTTTCTTTTGTAAAAGGTTGCTGCTAGGTCACCAATTAAATTGTGTTATGCTGCAACGTACCCCAAAAAAATTGCAGAAAGTTTGCTTATTAATTTATTATCGCATTTATGCTCTGCTAAGTTTTGGGTGAGCCCTGTAATGGAATGTTTGTCATTCGTGCTAAGTAAATTTGCAATTGTTTCTTGCATAGTTGGCTGTTTCTCAACTGCAGTGATTTGATCATTATGTGACTCCGCTGTTGAAAAACATAAAAAAAAGAGTTTTATTGTAGAAAAATAAGATTTATAGTCAATTAGACTATTTTTTGAACCCCTTTGGATAAGATATCAGGAATTCAGTTCCAACCTTTTCAAGTCCAAGTGTTTGGAATAACACAAGCATAAGAACTCATTTCTATTATCTTTTTTGTTTTCAGAATTTCATACAATTATAAGTTACTGTCCAAATTGATGGCTCCCTGGAATTTGAAGAAAATTTATTTGTCTCTAAAAGAAAATTCTGTCTCCAGCTTTTTATAATTTTGACAGCAAATATGTCGCAGACCAAAACTAACAATTTCTATTTTTTTCTCAGTGACTGAACATGTGCATCCTTTTCCATTCATGATCTCACTTTCTCATCTCAAATGTGCTGTGTGCAATAAAGCTTCAAATTGAGGAAGTAGATGTGCTGCGTGCAAGATTTACAAGTAGGCTTTCCCTCGAGGACTGACTCTATTTTTTATAACCTCACTCTCTCTTCTTTTGCGGACACTGCCTTGGTTCTTCCCAAACCTCTTTAGAAACTATAGTGAGGAAAATGTTTAGCCAAAAAGACTTGGCCAAGGTACACTCAGGTAATTGCATAATCATTTGTTATGATCAAACCCATTGCTTCTGGGTCAAGTTTTTTTGTCAATGCCAAGAAAACTTGTTGCTCATCAGTCGCAGTAAATTGGCCATATTTTAAGTATTCCCGTCTTTTTTTAATGCAGTTGTTCACATTTTAGTTGGAAATATTCTTAATTTGCTGATTGGTATTTATATGGCCTGACTCCTAAGAGATTTAGTTTATTATTATTTTATTAAATTGTGGATTCACCCGGTTATCTTTAACTGAGTTCTGGCATTATGTTGCAATCTGTTGCAGCAAATATTGAGAAGTTTAAAATTCTTACTAGATAAAGTAAATAATTAGATTGCTAATTTTGACAGCTGACAGCTGAGTAAATATTTATTAAATAAAGATACTTTTGACACATCCTCTGTCTGGTTGTGTCAGTGGATCATGACAAAAAATTTCTGATGAGCATAAATAAACATTTCTGCTGGAAACAAGTATGAGCTTGTGATCATTCCTTTTAAGTTCAGTTGTTCCTGTATCCTAAATCTGCCATCTCTTGCAAAGGGACCAATAAATGCCAATGAGCTTGTAAAATGTACTTGGATTTAGGATTAGACCCTGTGCCTTTAGTTGATTCTTCTCAATAGAATATACTAGGTATGGTTATCAACTGTATAGTAAGTATAAATGCGCCAGAAGCTTTTAATAGCGGGAGGAAAACAGGGGCCTGGATATCTATTTTGTGGAATTGATGCTTATATGTGACCTTGATCATGCTCTCTATAGTTAGGTCCACATGCAAGTATTGTCTTTCTAGTTTGCTGTCTGCTAAAAAAGAGTGAGCCGATAAATCCATTTTGAAAATAGAATCTGGTCCCCATATCGACTTTATTGGGCTGACATTTTTCCCCCGCGGTAACAAGCTTCATTAACTGGTATGGTAGCTCCTAGGTTTCTGCATAAAAGAAATATCTCTGACCATATTACTCTTATTGACGGGGATAATGACATTTTTAATTGCTTATTCACACTCTTTATTAACCACTCCTAATTTAATGAAAATAAAATGATAAAATATGATTATTAGTAGGAGTGTAAATAGATAATTAAGAGTGCGAGTGTTGGGTATCAATAGCCTCACCCAACTTCCTTTTGCACTTATGTTATAGACAGAAACTAGTCCGATTTTAAATTTCAATCAAACATGACAAGTTGTTTGAGGTGACCTTTATTTTTTTGGCCATTTTGAGGTAACCTCAAGCAATCAATTCTCCATTATAACCTTGGCGTAAAATCTTGCTTGCATGATCAGGATAGCTTGTGAGTAATAACGATTGGATTGATATATAAGTCTTTTTAGTGCTAGTTGTCCAGATTTAAATACATCTTGAAAAATAAAAATGAAAACTGAATTTCATTATTTTAATATGCAATGTAATTATGTAAATAACGAATTTCAACTGAATTCATATATGATTTGTTCCAAACACAAGATGAAGAAGTCATTAATCAAATAAATTATTGAAATCGTATACAAACATGAATATAAAAAGCATCCAACTATTAATTTGTTGAAAGTGGGAAGCCAATTCCATGTCTGTGTGTGGGAAATGCAACAAACAGCATGCTGCTAAAAACGCCAATGCCCACTGGCAATGCTGTGAGGATTTCCTGTGTCTCATTTGATGGTGCTGGAAAGAAGCAATTTACCACATTCTGATCAAATAATGCAATTGCTGCAAATACCATAACTGACATTACTGCATGCATGAAATCTATGAACCGCAGGTGATATTTTGCGGCAAGTTGAGGTGGAATTGTGGTTGATCCATCAATGACCCACAAACCTCTGAAGGTGGCAAACCCATAGCAGATGTTCCCCTTGCTGTCTCGGAAGCTATCGGTAAAGCATAGCAGGAAGCATGAGGCACCAGAGAGAGCAACAAGTGCAGCAGTCATGAACTTGCTGACTGAGTCACAGTTGCCAAGATTTGTGAAGATTGGGGACAGGAGTTGGAAAGCAAGGACAGTGCCAGTAGGCAAAAGGTTGGCTAAATGGGCTGTGCTCTGAAATGTCTGGCTGATGGCTCTCTGAATCAGGTTCCTCTCTGCTTCCGGCACCTCCATATTTCGCAGGAGTGGCAGCTTTTGTTCATCATGATTTTTAGAATCATCCAGTTCCATATTGATGTCCATCGCCTATAGAATTTTTCAGTTACCGCTGCTGTTCTGTTTTGATCACCTTTGTCTTTACTGCATAGGTTCGTTGAAAAGGTATATATCTATATAGGTATGCAAAAATGGGCAAATTTGAGTGTAGCCAAAGAGAGAAGGGAAGAGAAGGGAAGGGAGGTTTGTCATTACTTGCAAGAAACACAAACTGAAACCTTGATAAAGCAGCTTTCACTATATTCCTGAAACGAGAAGTTAGTTAGAAGAAAGGTGGTAGGAGGTATAGTTTTTTATTTTTTTTTCTTTTAAACCATCCATGAAGGTTATAAATCCAAATGCTTAAGGAAGAAAGTGAGATAAGAGATCTGATTCGTGGGATCTTCTTTTCAAAGTGAGTCTACACTGCCACAAGTTACACAACATGACACCAGTCACAATATGTTAGCATAATTTATACCTTTGAAATAATAAATCTAAATAATTGCTATTTCAGCTATGTAAATTATTCCGGCAAGGGGTCTGCAATGTCACCCTTCCGATTATTAACTGCTCAGTAGTTGAGTTTGGAGGCAGAGGGAATGTTTTGCTGAGACGGAATGACTAGGAATTGGGCTTTTATCTGGTACCGTTTCGCCATGTAAGGATATGATGCAATGCGTATTGCGTTTGCCTAGTTTTTTTTTAAATGCTTCTATATCCTTTTTTGTAATTTCTGTTATCTTTGTAAGCATATGAATTATTAATTTGCTGCACTGATAAGTTATATCAACTACAACGCTTGAAGCTAAAGGTTTACACTTAATTTCTTCTTATCATCATACATCACAGCTTGTGTAGGATGTCTCTTTGATATCAAGGAAAACGTGTATGCTTGAAGCAGAATAGCAGATAGTGAATCTTAACCCAGACCATAATAACAGAAAAATATCAAAAGAAATATGAAAAATTGTTGGTCAATACAGAAAAGATAAAGACTGGATTCATATGTTTCTGGAGTAAGATTTTCTCTTTTTTGTCTTGAGAAAAGATCAGTTTCAATTTCGGGAAAACAAATACAAACAAATCCTATGTGAGAATTTACAGTTTGAACTATAAAAACAACAGGCCTAAGAGTAAACTTTTCATTCGGCTCATATGTGTAGACTTGTTTTGCTTACAAGCTTTGTCTAAGTCCATTAAGGAGGCAAGAGCTTTACGTAAAGCCCATTAAACAAGTTAGGCTATATTCCTAGTTCTAGTTTTTTTTTTTTTTATAGAATATATTCCTAGTTCTAGTTGCTGACAGCCACCATTCCAAAATCTAGTGGAACTAGTGAGGTTCCTCTTGTTCGTGTCTGAATGTGTATGTAGAAACGTCTCAGGAAGCTGATCATCAACAATTTGTTCACTTGGTGTGGTTGGTTTTATCCGCAGAAAGAACCATAGGACATGATGATAGAGTTGGATAAGTTGCAGCTGGATATATCTAACTTTGTTGGGCCATGAGACAGATGTGGCTTACGTACCTCAATTATCACAACAGTTAGTCTTCTAATCTTGTTCTGTCTGTTCCCAACCGCTCCTGCTACAACTACCATGAGGCTGTTTGGTATATTACTTCTACGAGCTTATAGCGGGTAGTTTATAGCGGATGATAAAATAGTCCCTTTTGGTAAGCGTTTCTGTCACGAGCTTATAGCGTTTTTTTACGAATTTATAACGTTTTTTTCAGATGCTACTTAAAGTAGCGTTTAAGCTTATACCTTATAGCGTTTCATTTTTCTTTTCACTTTTATCTTTATTATCTTCATTTAATTATACTTTTATCCTCTTCTCTCTCTTTTATATAAAATCATTAATGAAGATGTCCTTTTATATTTTTCAGCTAGTTCAACCAATAGTTTTACCAAACACTTCCACAGAAAATAAGTTAGCTTATCCGCTATCTGTTATCTCATCCGCTATCCGCTATAAGCTATCCGGTATCAGCTAGCTTATCCGCTAACAACTACTTTTATCAAACAGGCTCTATACTTCCTCTAAAAGGTTCCTTTAACATCAAAATCTCCCATCAATTTCAAATATTTCTATTTTCCTTCACGCATTCTAAAGATTGTGCAGGACATGTCACACATTTACTACGATCTAAATTTTTTTTTTTTCATTTTATCAAAATTAGGATTGTCTTCAAATTGTGTATGACTATATATATATATATAATGTGCTATCAAGCAGAAATCTAAAACAAGATAAAACTTTCTTTTTAATAATTTGTGTGCAACATTATCTTACGTTTCTGTGTCTCTTTTCGTTTAAACTTAAAACTACTTCAAGGAATGTTTAATTGTTAAGAGTATCGTAGGGACTAATCCATGCGTTAAACTCAAAACAATTTCAACAAAAAAAATAGAAAAAACATATGATGTTTTGAGTTAACTTAAACAAAAACAAAAATGTAGGTATATGTTTCTGCCATGGTTTTATAATAACGTGTATCCAACGATAATAAATAAATAATAGTATTATTTACACACGTTTTTTTTAAAACAAAAGTAGTTCCGCTTGAATTCAGGTGGGTCATTGTTATATATCAATTTGTGTCCTTAAATGCCACTAGCCACTAGTAAATGATTCTACTAGTTAGGGGATAACATCTGCCATCGCCCATAAAATAGTATCATCAATTCTGGTTTGTCAAGAAGCATCATATGTTATTATTAATTATTTGACATTTAAATCCATTTTTCAATGGAATTAATAACAAAAAGTTGTGACACACTTTTTGGATAGTAGAGGTTGTCCCGTAGATAAAAGGTCATTTAAGACTGAAAAATGCTACACCCTGAAAACATTTTAGTCAAAAAATTTGAAAGAATAAGTTGATATACTTTTTACTATTAGATAAATAGTTTAATTTTGATTTATTATTAGTGTAAAAAATTTTACACCATCAATCCATCATACATCGTGAAGGTAGTGTTTGGTCTGGATTTTTTTTTAGCTTGTCTTTTCCTTAGAAGGAGAAGCTAGGTCAAACAGTTTTTACAAGAAACTCTTAAAAAAAGCATAAGCTTATTTTTAATGAAGAAAAAAAATAAAAAAAAGTAGTTAAAGGAGCTTTAGCTTTAAAGTAGTTTTTAAGTCTAAAAAATTGGGTCAGACTTTACCTAAATGCATAACTTTTAAATAATTATTATAAAAATCAAATATTTTTATGTTATGATAATACATAATTGATTAATAGTATAAACTTTTTTACACTAATAATACATCAAAATCAATATCTTAAATAAATAATGGTGCTTGTCAATTTTTTTTTTTGAAAGGAATGGTGCTTGTCATTTTATTTCCTTTAACAATCACTTTTTGATTTTGTCATAACTCTGAGTAAATTTTAATATTTGATGTTCCAAGTTCTAGATTCATTTGCCGTCCATGTCTCAGTTATTTAGACTGTTTTCTAGACCGGAATATGCTTTATCCTTGGACAGACACATACTAAAGGCTAGGCTACGTACAGATAGTAGTTTCAGTGATTAGAAATATATTGTAAACTAAAGCATTATTTAGGTCGCTTATGCTGGTTTGGATTTGATTAAGAGGGGGCACTTGTCATTACAAAATCATATATGGCCATGAAAATAATAAAATACAGCACTATTTTAAACCAACTTTCATCGGATTAAGATAAGATGACTTTCTTGACGAATTAACTTTATTTAGATGACCTAGCTATCCAACAACCTCAACTACACACTTTTATTAATTCTAGAGTAAAAACTCACACAACACACTTTTATTCTAGGGTAAACACTCACATATATATAGCTAGATTGATTGGTACAGTAATGATAGAGGTTGACATATCTAGTTGAGTCTTTTGTTCACACCCTCTATAACTTGGGTTTGATTCTAAGATTTCTCACACGTTGATAGGCGATATGTAAATTTTACTTTAAATCCTCGCTGAAATTAATAGTCTTTCCCAACTTTACAAGTAGACATGCCTCCTCCCCTCCCTCCCCACCCCACCCCACCCCAGAAAAAGAAAAAGCAATGATAGTTTAATGTAGATTGTGCAAATTAATATCACATATTAATTGAGAAGTAATAACGCTTACATAAAACTTACACTCATATATATACTTTGCACTTATATACTTCTATACCAACCATTAGATAACAGTATAACACCCTAATTTTATTGTATTTCAACGGTTCAAACTATGGACATACATCATAAATTTCGTGCAAGTATCTTTCATCTAATTTGAGTTCTCAACAAAATATTTGAAATTCATGGCCAACAGGAATGGCATATTTCTGATGTGGGGGTGCTTCAGAATTTTGGGGTTTTTCTTGGAGTGTATTTTATTTTATTTGTTATCACTTTTTTGGTTTCAGTGTTTTTTTATACATAAAAGATCAAACTCATGACCACATAGTTAAGAGAACCAAACCCCTTCCATTTGCACCAACACAGGTTGGTATCCTATTATCACTTTGACACCAAGGAAATAAGCATGGTTCTAGTTTGTCCTTATTTTGTGAGGCTCAATTGATGTCAGGTGAAGAAGTTCGATTGCATCTAGCTAGGTGACTAGGTCTCTTGCATTGCATGACAGGAGGCCTTTAACTGCAATTGTATCCTTCACAAGTTATGTGACAATCACAGAATCTAAAGGGTTACCAGAACTAGCTTAAGCTATAATCCTTGAAGATAAAAGGGCTCCACGCATGCATGCAGAGATTGTGAGTTTTTTCCTTCTCTCAACTCTCAAGTCAAGGAGAAAAAATAAACTAGTTTTAGAAATGTAATTTTAGTATAGAAATATTAACTTTAATGTCTTCAAGCAATTGAAGGTAATTTTAGCAAGATGCAATGTCATAATTTATTGCAATGGAAATGTGATTGAAAAGAGAGGAAAGAGCTATACTATCTTCATAGCTAGCGTTAGCTCAATAATGCTTCTAATGAGAGAAAAAGAAAAGACATATGAAGGCATATTAAGTAGAACACTATCTTGTTATGAGAAGTGAAAAAAAACTCCTGAACTGTGCTCGATGTGTATTTTGGTCCTATTACTTTATAAATATATAACATGATGCCGTTGCTTTTCAAATTTGCAATTTACTACAAAATGCTAATAGATGTTCAGAATTAGATGAAAAATTACACATGCCACTCATGTGCACATTCAAATTGCTGATAACCAAAGGAGGCTAATTTTTCCTTTGGTTATCATCAATTTAATTTGAGTGTGAACATTCAAATTCCATCTTCTTCTTCAAGTCTTTAGTGAGTTGATCAAGCTTTGGTGGGCATACTCAAAGTTGCAAATGCGTCTTTCCTTGTCGGGTGCAAACCTTGTGGAATGAAAGGAATCCAGGAAGGATCTTCTTTGGTTGTACCAAGCATGAAATACCACCGGATGACTGCCAATTCTTTGCTTGTTACGATTCACATATAGACAAAAGAATTGAAAAGGTCATCAATGGTTTGCTAGAAGGAACAATGAATTAAATGAGGAATTGGAAGCAAAAAAGGATCAATTGTGTGTGTTAACTGTTAAATGCTAAGGTTAAATGACTTAAATCACAAAAGGCTAAGTTGGAGTCACGAAAATATGATGTGTGGGATGATTATAAAGTTTTAAGTTGCGGCTGCGGCTGCGTTTACCGTAATTGCAGACAAATGCACCCGATGTAACTGCAATTGCGGTCGCAATGCGGTTTCGAAGACCTTCAAAATCAAAATGTTGCGATCCAAATTACTGTCGTGGACCTTTATTTAAAACTCATTGCTTGCCATAATGATTGTGTTTGTTGGGTTATTGGTCTCTGGTAATGTCTAAGTTTGATTAATGCTATGATGTATTTTGGTTAAACGTAGCATCAGTGGGATGTGTTATTTAAGTAATATGGTGGAGTTGATTGAGCACAAGTGAAAATGAAATTGAGTGAGCCAAAGTGAGAATGAATTTTCAATGTCATGGTTTAGAGTGTGTTATGTAATTTAACTTATTCAATGGAATGATTGCAGCATTTCCCAGTTACCCATTTTAAATGAATTTAGAATGTGGTAGCTAATTAACTGTGTAAGCATAGAATTTTGTTAGTAATTAGCAAAACAGCTCAACAAATGACGCTAATAACACACCCTGTTAATGTAAGTTTGGCACACTCTAAAATGATGCTACTTGAGTTTATCCAATTGATCATATGAGAAATCACAGTCGAATTTTAGCTCAATTTAATCCATTTTAGCACAATTAGAAGCATTACAATTCTAGCAATTTTCATGTTGCAAAGAAGTAAGTAAAATTGACCACCACATTTCCAGATTCATGATAAATAATCACAGTTTTAGCACGCCCAAAGTACTATATGGGGGTGGTTTTATTTATATATATGTATAGGGATTAGGTAGTTGCATATATATTGATTTTGAATTCTGGACAGTTCATCCAATTAGCAATCCAAATTCAATTCAAAAGTGAGTAATAAAGTAATTCCATTTTTTTTTTGGCCTTTCTATATGAGCAGTTAGGTTATCAATCATTATCATTCTTAATTCATTTTAAAACACACATTCTTTTTTCTTTGGGTGGAAAACTCACAAAGATACTTATGATACCACTTTCTTCTCATGAGGATGCTGCCCCTGTAACGGTGAGTAATTAAAATTTCAGCCATGTTGTGAGGCAGGAGTTGCCCTGTAAAATCATTGACTTTTCCATGTACATTTGGCTTATTCACAGAACTTTAGAAAATAAAATTTGACATATTATACTTCGTTTTTGTGAAACACAATTATTATTTTTTAGGATTTAAGCTAACGAAAGTTGAACATTGGAATTAGACCGATTATTATCTTTATTATCCTTAATTAGTACTCTAAAATCATGTCTTCGACATTGTAAAATTACTAGCCCCAACCAACTGGATCCCTTATGGTGAATCTTTGCTTGTATTGGATTTATGGAGTAAAAAATATTAATGAGAAAAACAACGTTTTTCTGAAGTGAGTTTATCTTTAAAATAGATAAGTAAGAATATATCAAACATTGATTTAATAAATTATATAGAGATCTCAATTTACTAAATAATTTGATTGTCGAAACTCATTTGATAGAAAACTTACTCTACACCAGCCTTTTTCCTAGGAATAAGCATTTCCTTGCATAACTAAGGAGATAAATCAGTGTCATAAAGCTTTAGCTACTCACTTTATGATCCCAGTTTCAACTTCAATTATTTTAATCACGGAGAGAGGGAGCAAGGTGTAGTTGAAGTGATGATGAGTTGCATGGACTGTAAAGTTAAACCACTCTTTTACGTTACAGAGCATAAATTGCTCTTTAGCGCAAACAAGCATGTTGATAGATAGAACAATAACCCGTCAAAATCATGAATGAGAAATCTTTTCCCCTCCCTAATAATTGACGCCCTGAACTTTTTGTTAAATCGGTTCCGCTTTCTGTTTCTAGTACTAATTGATTTGTTTCTGACCTTTTCCCTCAATTTGAGGACCGGTGAGAAACCTACATTGATAGTGTATCCATGGTAGTGTTATACAGTGTGCACTCCACATAAAATGATCTTGGTATATTGATGCTTATAACCATATCAACGTATTTCTCTTTCTACTAAAAAAGTTAGTTTCCTTTTTGTCTTTCTATTGATATATATTTTGCAATTTTTATTAACAAAATGTAGTGACGAAAAGCCAAGTTCACATGCAATGTTTAACATGTTGTAAGTCTATACTCAATAATAGCAGTATGCGCCATTCAATTCCTGTATGAAGGGTCTACAAGCACCTACACTACAGTCCCGAGCATTTGTCCAAACGTGAGGGCCCCACTACTATTCTTGGGTACATTGTCAAATAGAAATGACCTGAGGAATCAATCCCATAACACTTCAAACGCTTCCATTTGTCTCCTTTTGCTCCACCTATTACTTGCTCTCCATTTTTGTTTGTGTTTTCCTTTTATACCCTAACGGTAAAAGCTTAAACCTTAGGCTATAGCTTTAGATGAAAGGTTCAACAACATGGTTTTGTATTATAGTGCTCTGTATTGTCCATACCATGCCTCTACCATCCAATTCCACTTTACGTTATTCATCCAAGCACATGTGAGTGGATGGACACGGTAGATAGTTGCAAAACGCAAGTAACTAGACACACGCGACACATGCCTTGGGTATCCATCCATCAATCACTTGTCCATCTTGGGATGTTGTCTCTTATTGAATCTTCTAATGATAAACTATATGATCTCTAATTAAGTGCCTTTCAATGCCAGGTGACACTATAATGTCCATTGGTCTTTTTGGTAGAGGGAAATATTATAGTAGGCCTCACCATCTCTTATCGTTTTCTGGCGTGTCTCTATGTGCCTATGTTTGGGACAATGTCATTCATATTTTAAGATAAAAATGTTGATTTTAAGATTAATTAAAAAAAAAGTTGATAAGAGAACACATTTCTTGAATGGTAATCATACCTTCTTTTAATTACCAAGTGCCAAGTGGTGTCCAGCAATGAGTTTAGTTGTACTATTAGAAATTTATGAATTACTCGCGAATTTTTTTATAGGAATTTTTTGCTAATTTTTCTGCAATTTTTTTAAAAATAAGGTTTTTTATCCTTATAGATTCAAATTTGTAGGAAATTTTGACATTTTCTATAGATTTTCCTACGAATTTAAATTTTTCGCAAGAAAATTTGCAGGAAATTTCCTGCGGATTTTAAAATTCACAGGAAGAAATTACCCACGAAAGTATTACCTATGGATAAAATTCATAGAAAAAATTATATGAAAGCGAATTTTTGTGTAACATTCGCTGGTAATCAAAAATTTCTAGTTAGATCAGATCGTTATTATATTCTTTAATCTTATTAGCACAATCAATTCTATTGATTTTTTTTTTTTTTTGCCATACAACTACAATCATATTTATTGATGAGAGAGTATATTTAGTGTAACATCCTAAAAATAAAAATAATTGGAGATAATAACGTTAGAGAAATTAGATAATTTTTGGGAGGCTTAGACTGCATGTTTTGGGCCTTTGAATTAATTAGAAAGGATAAAAGATAATTAAAATCTGCAACAATAACAGAACTCTGTCTTGACTTTATCTAAAACTTATTTAATAACAAACTCTAACTACACTCTATCTAAAACTTATTCAAAGACTCTATCTAAAACTTAATTCAAAAATCAGTCTTTATGTCAGGATGTGTTAAAAATAGGTTTAAAAATAAGGAATCAGTGCAACACTATATATATACCTTCTTATAACACCATAGTGCGGCTAGGAACCTTTTTTGCACCCTAAAACATCTTAGTAACGACTGTGGAGCATCTTCATGCTTGGGAGATGGGGTTGCAACAAGCAATGAGTTTGGAAGGAGAACAATAACAACAACAACAGGAAGAAGAAGAAGATGAAGAAGAAGGAGAAGGAGAAGGGGATTCAAGACTGAGGAAGGCGACATCTAGGATTCGCCATAGGGTACGCTTGGAGATTCTTGGAGGTATTCAAGAGGTGAGTAGAAATACTCTTTCTCACCCTTTCCATGGTGCAATTTGTCTTGGGATTTGGGTTATGCTTTAAAAATACATTTTTTTGGAAAATAATCTTGATTTGATCAAATCCTGATTTTCGAAATTTGGGGGTTTTCCTTCTAAGGTATTTCTGTTGTCAATTAAATGTTTATTATTGTGATTGGTGACATGATATATATGATACATACGTGATCTGGTTGATGATATTTGGTATATTGGCATGATACAGTAACTGTTAATATGTTGAATGTTGTCTGCTGCAATACCGCCTATGATAGGGGTATCGAAAGTAACACTGCCAATGAGTTGGGGTGTCGAAATATGAAATACCGCCATGATGGGGTATCGAAAGTAACATCGCCACACGTTGGGATGTCGAAATGAGTAATACCACCAGTGTACAATGGTTGGTATCGAAATGAGTAATGTCACTGAAGAGAAGGTGACATCGAAATACCTTCATGAGTAAGGTAGGCAATGGAACGCCATTGTTATGTGCAGTATGAAAGTCATACGACGTATGAGGATATTTGAGATTATTTGATATATGAGATCTTGTCATACTTGATTCATGATGTGTTAGTGATGACTATTTGCTGCCAATAATAATTTATATTATTATTATTATTTTATTATACACTATTTTGAAATTAGCGGGTACCATGGACAGTTTTTCCGGTCACCGCACTGGCTGAGAATAATGCTTTTGTGAAAACCTTTTAAAAATGTATTTCTGTTCACTGGGATTTTATATCTCATTAGTAATATTGTTTTCAGAGCCTGAGGACGTCCCTGTTGAGTAGCCAGACGTTTTGAAGATTATCTCTTTAGTTTTAGAGCGTGGTTAGTATTGTACGGCATATGCCAGGAGGACCTTTATTATCTTTTAGTTATTTTCTTATGCGAGATGTTATAGACGCCCTGTTTTGAGGTTTTGAAACTGATTATGTTATTTTAGTTTTGAATTAATGTAAACAATTATTTTGGATTAATATTATATTAAGTATTTATTCAGTATTTATTTAAGAAATTTTTTATTTTCTTGATTTTATTTAAATTATTAATTTGGGTTACTAATGTAACGAAGGGCGTTACATTTAGCACATGGAGCTATCCCACTTCCCACCTAGGGAAAACGGGTGAATCAGATAGCCCAAACCCGTATATCGATCTCTGTCACAAAGAACAACCAGTCATATCCTATATAGCTAATGCTACCAATGGAGGCACTGAGGAGGAATTCTTTCTGTTCATATCCCACTATCCCTAAATGGCTAAACCGAATCATGTGATATAGAAGATTAAGAAGCAATCAACAAAATAATGCAAACCAAAAAATGTCTTTTCGAGACAATAGAACTGGATACTAGGTGTGCACTTTCCATGATGAAACAATTCATGAACCTAGCTAAACCATCTCTTGATATCAAAATGGCATCAACATCATCACCAGTTTGTAGTGACTTGATCTCTAGATGATTGTTTTAAATGACAAATATCTTTCGTTAAATATTAAGACTATGTTTGGATCAGTAAAAAGGGATGAAATGGAGTGAAATGAAAGGGAATGATATAATATATTTTATTGTTTAGATTGCACAAAAACGAATGGAAATCAATGGAATCTATTCTATCTCATTCCATTACTTACCCTCATTTTCTTTCCCCCAATTTAGGAGGTATGGAATGGAACCAAATTTTGATCGTTTATAAAATTATAAAATTTATAGTTTATCCTTATTCCAATATATTTTCTGCTTGTTCTAATGAATGAATGAAATGATGACTATTAAATTAAATTAGAGTGTGAGTATCTCGTGTAGTTGCATTCATTCATTCCAAGATATCACTATATATCGTGTAGTTTGCCTTGCAAGGGTTTTTTTTCAAAAAAAAAAAATTAAATTAGTATTAGTGAGTATATTATATTATGTAATTAGCATATGAACATGTGACATGCACAGAAAATATTTAAATATAATAAAAAAAAGTATAAAACAAAGTAAATTAATATCAAAAAATTATTTTAATGATTTCATGTATTAAAATATTGTTTTTTAATAAATTATTAAATTATTGTTGATAAATAACTTATTGTATAACAATATTTTATAAAGTTCAATTGTAATTACCAAATTGACTTAATCTATATGCAACAAAAAAGGTTGACTTAATCTATACAATATAAAAATATTAAAAATATGGATATTTCTGAATTTAATTATAATTATTTGATAAGATAATTGCATTTTAATAATGATTGGAAGTATTATTTAAGTTAAAATACAATATCACCACAATTATTAAAAGAGAATCTTAAATATTTATTTGATGTAAGAGTTTCCACATGGTTAATAACCACCTTATTAAAGGGATAATAATTAAAATGAATTTAATTACTATGCACTGTCAGTGTAAAGTTTTTTTACAATGTCAACCAATCAGAAATCATGATATGAGTGACGTTTGAGGCAGTTAGGATAAAAATCAAACATATTAGCTTATTTGGCAATTTCTGATTGGTTGACATTATAAAAAATCTTTACACTGACAATGTATAACAATTAAATCCAAATAAAGTAATAGTGTTTTTAAAGTAAGGATAATATAGGAATAAAAATGTTATAAGTCATTCTATTTCGTTCAAGTTTGAGATTGATCTTAAAATATCCAAACAATATAATGAGACTTTTATTCCATTCAATTTCATTCCCCTTAATTCTATTGTATATGTTGTTTTCCATTCCCTTTCATCCTCTTTCACCAATCTAGACATAGCTTAAAATAATAATAATTTATGCAATGAAGTTAGTTGGCTAATTAAATCACTAATCATATATTCCTTCCCTCCCCCCAGCACTCAGTGACTTCAAAAGGCTTCAAACGCGCAGCAAATTCCAATCAATGATTAATTCAAATTTCTCCTACCATTCCACACTTTTCAAAAGAAACCTTAATTAATATCGATTGATGCTTGATCTGCGAAAGAATCGATTATGCATCATGAAACAGAAACAAAACAAAGTGATTAAGGGTTGGTGTGAGTTTAATTTTTGTTGGCATAGCCTTTCGATGATAGTTGGTAGTTTGTAAAAGAGTACATCTAGACATCTATTCACATACATTTTTGTACATAAAATTATCTCACATTTACAGTTTTTATTACTTGATTATTATAATGGGTTTTATCTCATTTTTTGCATGTCTATACTCTAATCCTCCCGCATATCCACGATGTGAAGTGATGTGTTTATAAAGATGTTGTGAAAAAAACATTTTTCTTTGTAGAATATGCACGCTTTGATTGCTTTTCCTCTCCCATCAACCATGAGTTATCTTGATTAAAACATTAGCAAGAGTTCATGCTTGGAATGTATATATACAGCTAATTATCTACTCATTTTCTAATTGGCTCCTCTCAAAAAGAATGTGCTTTACACACATTGTTCTGTTAAACTACACAGATCAAAGGAATAAACATCCACTAGGATCTTCCCCAAATCTCCTTTAATTCACTAATCATTCACAGTAGTAGGAAACAAGAGGCTTCGTACCAAAAGAAGAGAAAGCTACAACCAAAGTGGGGAAATTTTTATTCCCGCAGTGGCTGCAAAGTACCACTTTTCACACAGTTTAGACAGAGGAAATTAAAGTTGTGTGTGACAATAAGAAAAGTGGTGGCATGGAGGAAAGCTAGTATACTTGAAGTATAAGACGACAATAATGTATGTGGTTTGGAACATACTTAAATGGGTTGGATCCACCATTACCTTTACTAGCCTTTTGTGTCTTTGTCTAGCTTAATATAATGGATCAGGGCCATAACCATGCCTCAAAGTTTGTAAAAGCTTTGATTTTCGGCCCCACAGATCTTCTCCTGGGGGCTCCACCATATAGCTGCTGATCTTTATAGTGAAGCTGGCTGCTGTGTACTCTTCAAAAAGCTACTGCACTAAATTTTTTTATAGTTGCTTTTATAATAGAAAATAGTAAGGAAGGTGCATGTATCATCTTGGAATCAGGAAAGTGTTTAGGTGGGTTTCTATTTGTTGGACGGTTGGACCACTAAATTCATTTTCATCTGATAAGGAAAACAAAATGAGAAAACTGTTATAATCTTTTCTATTGTAAATTTGTAATTTGATTATATATGAAGCAGCTTTTAAATCATCGTGGACGACAAGATGGTGCTTAGGATATAATCCACTTAGCCTGGACCACAAGTTAATTACAACTTACAATTTAATTTCAACTATCTAGATTGCAGAAAACCCAGCTTAGATTATTATTGTGCATTTGGTTGATAATTGATAAAGTTAAATAAAATGTAAAAATGTGCGGCTTCTAAATGTTATTTATGTTAAGTAGTGCAATCTTACATCATGTATTATAAACACCCAACGATACCTTTTCTTTGCTTCTTTTCCTTTTGGAGATTTTGGGATGTTGAACTTTTGCAGCATTTGAGTTTATCTCTTTTTACTTATTCCATGAACTAACTGTATTTTTCTTTATTTTATCATTTGGAAATGCTCATAAAAAAAAAATCATTTGGAAATTGTGTGTGTGTATGTATGTATATGCATATGACTTATCAATTGGACTGGAATTGATTTTACTCATAAAGTGCACTATCTGCTACCAATGTTATCATTGTGGAGGAATATGTATGTACACACTCCACTACCAAGAAAAGAAGAACCAACAACAAAAAAAAAAAATCATAAGAAGTAACGTTTGGTACAAGTTTTTATTTTAATATTCTTGAGAATGTAAGCATAACAATAAAAGTTTCTTATATTTAGTACAAGTTTTAAGAAATTATTTTCGGACATAAAGATATTCAGGAATACAATTAGTAAATGAAAGTGAAAAATTCTGTTCCCAAATGTGGAAGTGGAAAAGAAACGTTCCTGAAAATAAAATTTCCAAAAATATAATTTTCCTGATAATAAAACATTCCATGAACCAAACGTCACCGTTAAAGGATAATACACCATTAGTACAACAACAAAAAGAAAAGAAAAGTCGACAGGTCAAGAGGATTTACTGTTTATGAGATTGAGATAGGTCATGGGAAAGTCGAGAAGAAAATTTACAATGTAAAAATATAAAAATAAGTTAATAATTAATTGAGCTTTTATTCAAGATTTGGAGTAAAATAAAAATAGCGACCGACAGTACTCTGTCACTTTTGTTTTTCGTAGTGTGTGATTTCTTTACCTTTCTTATTTTGCTTGTAAGAGGATTTTTTTTTGGTAATAAGAGGTTTTTTTTAATGAGCAAGAGAAGAGTTTATATAGTTTAATTTTGCCTCAACTGAGAACGATCTGTGCACCCTTCACATCATTCTTATGCATATTTAGGGATATTGCTTTGAGTGTGTTGGTTTCAAGTTCTTAATTAAAACTTATTTCAATAATAAAGATATCGGTTAGGTTCAGGGTTTTAAATCTGGATCCACAATTGTAATGGTGATCGTGATGTTAGAGTTTTCATGAGTATCGAAATGTATCATAATCGCGATTGTGATTGTATTAACTATATTTTTTCATAATTATACGTAATAATAAAAAACGTAATACGATCGCGATCGGAATTTATTTTATAAGCAAAATGAGTTTTATTAAAAGAGAACAATAAGTATTCTAATCAGTATATAAAAAAGTTATATAATTAAATAAAGTGCTCACATTAAAGACAGGCAGTAATTATTAGCAATATTGAAAAATGCAATCTTATGTAAAAGTTTGGTTAGATCTCCTTCCACTTGTAAGTGCATGTGCTTTATTCATTGAGAGTCATATTTTGATTTAGAGATCGGAGGAAAAGATCTAGCATTGAATGTGATCGATCAATCAACCTAATCTAACCAAATTTTTTATATGTAATTTTTTAAAAAACATATAAATTCTTAAACTTGATTCATCTAAATAAAATATTATTCTTTTTAATTTAGTCTCTCCAATACAAATATTCTAGATACGCCCCTACTTCTACCAGATTAAAAAAAGGGGAGACTCAAGAAAATTCACTCCCAGCAGCAGGGTGACAAGCAGTATCAAAAAAGTAATAGTAAAACACAAGCATGGGCATTGGGCAGACAAACCCACGGGGTATGTATGTTATAGAGTCCTATCTATACAGTCAAATAATTTTCCAAAGCACGCCTAATATTAATTTGTTGAGCTTCGTCTACATATGTGTAGTTTGCTGGCTGCGAGGAGAGAGCGAGCATGATCGATCAATGGTGGCCTGCCAGCAACAGCAAGTCAATTGTAGTCATTCTAAGTTGACTTTTAGCTTCCTCGTCTGTTTTCCCGCGGGGGACATGCCATGATTAATTGATCTTCATAACAGTCTTTACCTAATCATTCCTGTTCACGTAACTATAACAGATAAAAGAAAACTAATAATAAATATGACTACCCTTGCCTCTTTTATACTTTCCCAAAATCTAACCATGCATGCTACTTTTTGCGTGTCTTTTTTTTTTTTGGTAAAGAGAGATAACAGTACCTTTTGCGTGTCTGTATGGTCACAAGTTATTCTTCCCTAATCACGTGATATTTTAATGAATTTTGAACTCCTCGATAAACTTAATTTACATATTAGTTTTTTTTTTTATCATGTCATAGATATTTTGTATCTATCACCGTTAACAGTAATTAATCTCTATCGGGGAACCTGTTAGATACATAAGGTGAGTTCTCCCCTCCCAACTAGGTTTTTTCCATACATAAGAGTCAGGATTCAAATCCCTAATCACTTACTTAAGGTGTCCAAATCTCTTACCACTTGGATCAATCACATGTTCATAATTAACATATTAGTTAGTACTTAACATGTATGATACAAGTTTTTTTTTAATTTTAATATATATTTAAATATTATTTATTGAATAAATATTTTATTATAATGTGTATAAAATATAATTTAATATGATATGTATACATGTAACATATTGTAAATTTAAACTGTTTAATTTGCGCGGAATAATTTTTCTAAAACAATTATATGAAAAATTATAAAGCCTATAGAGTAATCAGATTATATATAAAAATTGTATTTATTAATTATTGTATAAAATAAATAATTAAGTAATATTATATTATGATTTAAATTATATAAATATAGTCATATCTTTATTATTAGTCAAATATATGATAATATATTGTATCATAAACTTTAGTAGGAGATTTTTTTAAATAAATTAATAGATAGATTAAAAAACGTGTAAATTATATCTATCTCTTTTAGCAATGTAGAAATGGAAAATCATAAAATATAAATCCTTCATATCATGAATTAAAAATAATAGAAATATAATATATAATTCATCACAAGCAGATAAAAAAGTTTGGATGTATAATATCTTTTTTTTTTTTTTTTTTGGAAAAGAGGATGTATAATATCTTTAAAAATTAATATATTCGAATAGATTATTGGCCAAAATCATGAACTAAAATCAATCAAAATTCATTGTCATTTTTCAATCTTGACATGTTTCAGGTCTTTTCATAGAGGAGTTTGTGCTAACGAGAGAATGAATTTTATATAAAGAAAAAGGAAAAAGAAATGTCACCTACCACGAAGAATTGACGATAGTGACGTTGGCGGATCTTCGGTAAAAATTTTTGCAGAGTAACAGACACTACCCAAAATGATATAATTAAAATTTATAATTAAGTATGTATAATTTTATTATTTAAATATAGAAAATGAGCAAATATCTAATATATGAAATTTTAGTTAGTGCTTGTTGATTTTGCAATGATGTAGATGTGTGTAGGTTCTGTAGGAGAGATTCGGAAGCTTGAAACAGATGTTTGAAGGAGGAGAAACATATTTATAGTGAATCCCAATGATATTGAATTGGAAATAATGTTCGTTGTGATGAAATTGTTCATTTATTTGAATTTTTAGAACAATAAGGGTCGAATAATAATATTTTACAAAATAAAATATATGATAATTTGTGTGGAAAAAACATGCAATATATATTATACAAATTATTTTGATGATGTCATACATAATTTTTTATATAAAATAAAAATGAGGGGATTTTTGGGAGAGTCGTGACTATCCCCGCTTTCCCTAAAAGGTCTGCCATGGGATAGAGAGAACTTTGAAGAAAGCGAAAAGAGCCCAATGAGATAATGGAAAAACCTTTGAAAAAAGCGAGGATTCTCATATTGGACAAGATTCCTCTAAAGTAAATTTGTCTCTAAATTGAGTAAGTACGTGCCCACCATTGATTTGATAAAGTGCATAGATATTTCAATCTGCTAAATAATTTAAGGGTGCATACATCTTACTTACTCACTTTAGAGACAAACTCACTTTAAAGGAGACTCTTCCAAGACATTAGCTAAGGATCAGCAAATTTGTTAGTAATAGCAATTAATTAGTAAATCTGAAAATACATTAAAAAAATTACATATTATAACATTAAAAAATTACTTATTAAAAAAATTAAGACCGAGTTTTTTCATCATGCAACTAGTAAATAAAAGAGGGATTACATTGATATAACTTTGCAAAATAAGGGATCATTGTGAAACAAAAAATAAAAGAGGGATCAAAATGAAACCCAAAATAAAGATAAGGAACCAAAAGTATATTTTAACCAAAAATAATCAATGATTATGAGGCTCATTACCTATTAATTTTTAAAATATTTATATATATTAAATGATGTTTTTTTTTTTTGACAAAATTAAATGATGATTTAAGATCTTAATGTTTTTTTTTTTGATAAGCAAAAGGAACTTTATTAAGGGAGTACAAGGAGTACTCCAAACCGGATGGAAGTGCCTCGTTAAAACCTCCCAAAGCCAAAACCCAGTGGGAAAAAGACTAGGGGAGGAAAAAGAGTACACAACCACCAAAAGTACAGTGTTACAACCAATGAAATTCGACTGCAACTGCTGAGAAATCAAAAACAGCAGCACTATATACTACCCCACCCATCAGCCAACAAAAATATCCATCCCCATAAATCTTAACACAAACTAATACAAGGAAGCATGATAGCCAAGGTAACCAGCCATATATTGCAAGTCCACATCCACCGAATTGCTGGTAATGACATCGGCAGCACCCATAGTTGCAATAAGGAGCATTGAACACACCTGCAACAGTGAGTAGAAAAATTCGAAACCCCAGCCCAGCAAAGTTCTAACAAAAACCGCTCCCAACCATATGACACAATCCATTATTTACAGTGAGTTACAACATATCAGAGGATTTGAGTACCAATCAGAATAAAGCCACTCCGAATGTCTACCTTCCCGTGAAATGAACCACCTCCAGGAGAACAATTTGATTTTTGCAACCAAAGTACCAAAATCCACCGGCAACTCTTGAAATAACCGTTGATTCCTTGCGGTCCATAATACCCAAACAACCGCACACCAAATAATATACCGAATTTTCCGACCCACTCTACCCTTAATTGGTAAATGAAATGCCAAAAAATTCTCCACTGCAATATTGCTCCCAACCCCCGACACACCAATCCAATCGAAAACAGCACACCAAATATCATACGACACACCGCACTCGAAAAATAGATAATCCACATTTTCAGGTTGTTGACCACACAGAACACACATTTCATTATTAAGAGTAGAGATGATACCTCGATTAGCTAAAGCCACCCGCGTAGGAATCCGATTTTGCAAAAGTCTCCACACGAATACCCCCACTTTTGAGGGAATTGAAGTTCGCCATAGCCTTTTAAGAGCACAGGACAGATTTGTACTTATCTCCAAAGTATCCACCTGCATCAAACTTAAGTAAGCCGATTTGCAACAAAAGCAGTTGCTTTTACTTGCCTTCCAAACCCATGCATCTGGTGTATCTCTAGAAGGCTCAAACTCCGCCAAATATCCATTCAACTCTAATAGCATTTCCGCTTCCCTTCTATTTAAAATTCTTTTCCAATGCCAATTCCAACACCAAACCCCCTCAATCCAGTCTCCTGCATCAGCAATAGAGATATGTTTGTTACCTGCATTATGATAAAGAACTGGGAAAAGATCACGCAAAGCGCCAACACCACCCCAATGGTCTTCCCACAAACGAGCCACCTTCCCTTGCCCCATTCTCAAAGAAATGTTCTCTCTGAACCAGTCTGATTTTAACAGTATAATGTCACGCCACCATATAGAGCTATGACGAGTTACCGGTCCACCATCGAGGATTTTTCCTTCTAAGGGCCCATACTTGTAACGGAGAAGATTGTACCAGATTGCCCTTTGATCATTTAGACACCGCCATTTCCACTTACTTAGCAAGCTGGAATTGAATACCTCCAGATGTTTTATACCCAGGCCACCCAGATGTTTGGGCTTGCAAACATTCTCCCAACTAACCCAACAAATTTTCTGCTTCTCCGGATCGCTTCCCCATAGGAAATTTCGCTGAATTCTAATTAAAGTATTGATGATCTTTTTGGGTGCCTTGAAGAAGGAAAAGTAGTATACCGGCAAACTAGTGAGTACGGAGTTTATTAAAGTAACCCTGGAACCAAAAGATAATTGAGATCTTTTCCAATTCGAAAGTCGTCGTTGCATGATCTCCACCACAGGTCTCCAAGTTGAGCACCTCCTAGGATTATCTCCAACCGGCAAACCCAAGAATTTGAACGGTATCCGCCCTATGCCACAATTGAGAAAGCAAGCAGCCGTCTGTAGAAACTCATCTTCCACATGTATTCCAAATAGATGACTTTTATGGAAATTGACCCTTAAGCCAGATACTAATTCAAACCCACGTAATACAGCCTTGAGGCACCATAGATTATCCCAGGACGGTTCACACAAGAAAATTGTGTCATCGGCATATTGTAATATTGGAAACGACACATCGTCAGAGACTTTGTATGGCTCTAGATAACCATCCACCGAGGCCTTTTGAACTAAACCTGACAACCCCTCAGCAGCAATAAGGAACAAAAAAGGGGCCAGGGGATCGCCTTGACGAAGTCCCCTCTGAATCATAAAGTCATT
The DNA here is from genome assembly GCA_039655645.1 of Ammopiptanthus mongolicus. Lineage (NCBI taxonomy): Eukaryota > Viridiplantae > Streptophyta > Magnoliopsida > Fabales > Fabaceae > Ammopiptanthus > Ammopiptanthus mongolicus. The sequence continues at coordinate 102,802,221 of CM077344.1, read as the reverse complement.
TGTGGGGCTTCCATTCACCAGGACCGACATAGAACTAGATCTAATACACGCACGAATCCACCTACGCCAATTAAAACAGAACCCCATTCTCCCCATCATGTAATCCAAATAGTCCCAGTCAACTGAATCATAGGCTTTCTCGAAATCCACTTTAAATAACAGACAACTTTCTTTTCTCCTTTTCGCTAGATCAACCACTTCATTCACAGTTAAAACACCATCTAAAATCTGTCGACCAGCCAGAAACGCTGTTTGGCAAGGAGAGATAACATTACTGAGAACCTTCTTCAACCTGCCAGCTAGAAGAAAGAGAAAATTATAATAGCAGGTGATTGATTTGAAATCAATTAATGACCAATATTCTATGTACTACATGGTGGGAACAAATTATTTAGTTTTTTTTAGATAATAATATTATTGGTATGAAGTATTTATTATTGTAAATAGTGATTAATCTTCGTCGGGAGACCTGAACGACATTTAAAGGTTGTCCCCTCCCATAATTACTAATGAGGCAACAACCCGTTTGAAAAAAAAAATTCAGGAAAATTACATTATCTTTTTTGAGATTAATATTACAGTAAATATTCCCTCGGGATTTAATTATAAGCAAAATTAATTAACTTTACATTTATTAAGGAAGTAAGTTAATTGTCTTGATTTATGTAAAAATTGAGTTACAAATTCTACAAATTACCCGGACATTAATTGTCTTAGAAAAGTAAAAGGAGGATTAATCAGGGATATTTTTGGAACACTGACAATAAATAGAATTGACTTTTCTTAAATTTTACTTATGTTTGAGTCCACAAAATATAGATACTTTTTTGTTTATAATTGAGTCCGGAAAGAGTAGTTAGACTAATCTACTTTGGAAGAAGTCATTGTAATTATCCCCCCCCCCAAAAAAAAAACGATAATTTCAACAGAAGGAAAATGTAATTTCAAGAAAACATCTTAAAATTCTTGTTAGAAAGAATTATGGTACGCCTTAAAATCAAAAGCAACTTCGAATACCTACCATTAGGGATTAGCATTGTTGTTGTTGTTGTTTTTCACTTAGATACTTGTAGCCATAGGCGTCTTCTTTCAAATTAGTAGTAACTAGATTTAGCCATTTAGGGGTAGGCGGATATTAATACGTTTGGTGGTGGTGTATTAACAAAACCTAACCAAGTGGAAATAGTACCCCAAATATGGATTGTAATCTATGAATCAACTAGGTTCACTATGAATTCAACTTATGTTGGAATGAATTTAGTTTTGACCTTATTTACTTAACAAGTTATGTGGGTATGAATGGCTCAAGCCATGTTGACTCACAAGTTCAAGGATTTAGAATATATTTGGAAAAGATTAAATTTTAGGGAATCAATATTTTTTTTGAAAAAAAATATTTTGAGTTTAATTTAATAGGTTTGGCAAACTGATTAAATTATAAAAAATTCTTTTTATACGGAAAAAACAATTTTTAAAAAAATTTGAATTTTGAAATTTATTTAAAAAACTATTAAATTATTTTATCTCATTTCACCCTTATAAAACTAACAATTAAATAAATATTATTAAATTATACAAATAACTTCATATTTATTTTTATAATTTATTATATAAAATTAATTTTTTTATATAAGCTATAGTAACACTTTTTCTGCATAAGAGATAATTAATTTAAATGGAAGATAATAGTACAAAGAAAAAATAAAATGATTCATTTTCTTTAACTTTTACTGAGATCGACCGAATAACAGTATTGTGAGATAATACTCCCTCCTGACCTATATATAAGTAAAACAATATCTATATTTTTTGAACTCAAATATAAACAAAAGTCAACCAAATCAATCTTATTTAATGTTAGTTTTTCAAAAATACCCTTTGGCATTGTTTTTTGATTTTTTCAAGAGCATTATACACTCTGAAAACATAATTTTCAAAAGCATTCATTATACACTTCCAATAAAGGGTATATAGTTTAGTAACTATAACTTATTTTTTTACATAAATTAAGATAATTAAATTAATATAACTAACTTTCTTAATACATGTGAAGTTAATTTTTTTTTTGTTTATATATAGGTCGAGACGAAATAATGTTTTTTAATATCAAACTTAATATCAATGAGTTATTATATTTGTATGTATTTAATTGTCATGTACGGGTGAAAATTTTAATAAATTAAGGTTGATGTTAATCAGTGTTTTTAGGATATTGGTTAGGGAATACAAAAAAAAAAAAAAAATTCATTGGAAAACTAAGTTTATCACTCCTCAAAATATCAAGTACATTAATTTCCAATGATTTTTTTATTTTTTATTTCTTAACCAAATGTCCTTAAAGGAGTAAACACTCAATTTGGTCCCTGAAATTGTAGGGTCATATCAACTTAGTCCCCCACATTATCAATATTCCAAAATGATCCTTAGAATTCCAAAATGTAGCAAATGCATCCCTGACATTATTCACTTAGTTTCAAATGAATCCCTGACATTACCAACTTAATGTCATTTTAGTCCATGCAAATATCAACGAAAGGACGAATCTGATTAACTTTCTGCAATTCCAGGGATTATTTTGGAATATTGATAATATGAGGGACTAAGTTGATACGACCCTACAATTTCAGGGACCAAATTGGATGTTTACTCGTCCTTAAAGCATCTCTAATACTCTTCATATAAACAACACACTTTATTCTTTTAAGTGGGTCACCTCAGTTTTAAGCAACACAATCAATTTTCACTCTAATGAAAGTTCATATCAACAAATTGCTTAATTCAAGAATATCCTCTCTCTTTCTTTAACATCTCATATTCTCTTCTACATGTATACCCTCCTCAATTTTAAGAAATTCATAAGCAACTTAAAATCATTTACGACCCATAATAATATTTTAATATTAACCAATCCATAAACTTAAGTAACTTCCATTAGAATTGCTTTTAGCACCGGTTAATATTCTTCTTAAATTAATTATGAATCATTAGTTCACTACATCATTAAATATTATTATATATTTTATTTATAAAATAAAATAAAACAAAATAAATATATAAGTTTCAACTAATCAACCATACTCTAGGCAGTATTGAAAATACTTAGATTTCATCTAATATTATATTTATATTTCAAAAATTATAAAAATATAAAAATAATGAAGGAAATGAAGAGAATAAATGGACAGAATCTCAATCCCATATCTCATCTCCCTGGCTCGGACACGGTCATGAGTTGACCGACCGCGACGTCACCGTGCCTGGCTTCTTCTGTTTGTCTCTCGTCAATGGCTTTCTCAGGTGTTTCAAATTACAGTCACATATCACATCATTTTTTCTCGATTTTTTAGGGGATTTATTAATGGTCTTTCATCATGTGGGAAATTAGAAGAAAAAAAAATTTATTTATAATTGATATATTTAATATTTGAAGAAGTTATGTTTTTAGTACCTAAATTTTTTGGATTCAAATATAAACAAAAGTCAATTAAATCAATTTTATTTAATGTCAGTGTTTCAAAAATACTCTTTGGTTATTTAATTTTTTTATTTTTTCAAGAACATTATACATTCTCAAGAAATAACTTCCAAGAATATTATATACTTCCAAGAAATGATAGTTTAGTAACTATAGCTTATTTTTACACAAATCAAGATAATTAAATTAATATAACTAACTTTCTTAATATGTGTGAAGTTATTTTTTTTGCTTATATAGGTCCGAATAGAGTAAAGATCCTCTCTATTTGTCAAAAGAAATGAAGGGTTCTATTACTATAATTTAGGATGTATAAAGACATTTATTTTAAAATAGATGATATTTATTAGGCTTTTATGTACCTTATACACTCAAAACTATAATAATAGAGCTCTCCATTTCTTTTGAGAAATGAAGAGGATCTTTACTCGTTTGAAGGGAGTATTCATTAAATAGTGTCCTTAAAACACTCATTAGCATAGCCTATTAATTAATATCTTAAATCAGAATGGTATTTTGGTTAAATATTGTACTAACTTGTAAAAGAATAAATGCTATTTAATTTGTAAGCTAGGTTCACCTGCAATTCTACTTGATTATATAAATGGTTAAATATGTTTTTTGATCCTATAAAATAGCGAAAATTCTTTTTAAGCCTCTCATTTTTTAAAAGTTATTTTTTGGTCCCTCAATTTTCAAAATAGCTCACTTGTGATCCTTAACGTTAACTCAATTTTCAAAATAGGGACTAAAAGTGAGCTATGTTGAAAATTGAGGGACAAAAAACGACGTTTTGAAAATGAGGGACTAAAAACGAGTTTTTGCTGTTTACAAAGACCAAAAACATATTGAACCCTTATAATATTCTTCTTCAATAATTTTTTTATAAAATTTAATCAAAAGGATATATAACTCATTATTGTTCTATGTGAATAACAAATAATCATATAATACAATTATTATATACTTTGAGTTTTAAATTAAAATATCCATATCATAAACTTATTAAATTTTTATTAATAAAAAAATAAATTTCAAAATATTATATATATATACACACACACACAATTATATATCACTCCTACCTACCTCAATTTATAATTAAGAAATATAATAATTATTTTTAATATAAAAATCACATCCTAATTACAATGGTAGATTTCTTTTAATTTAATGTGCCACAGAACCGGACAATAAAACTTAACACAATAGAAAGAATTGATATTATTCATCCATACTATTATAAAAAAAGATTTTCCACTTCAGTGTCTTATTTTTGTTTTTTGATTTTATTTTTTTATAAGAATTTTTTTTTGTTTTTAAAATTATCATTGTCAATTATTCATTTAATAATTTAAAGTAATATAAAAATATAATTATAAATATATTTTATTAAGGATGAAAATTTACAAATAAATTTGTAAAGGATAATATTATAAATAAATTTTACTCCCCTATCAAATAGTTCTTACCTATTTAAATATGTTTTTTGTCCCTGTAAAATATTGAAAATTCGTTTTTAGTCCCTCATTTTCAAAACTTCATTTTTAGTCTCTAATTTTCAAAATGTCCTTTTTTTGTCTATCAATTTTAAAAGTAGCTCATATTTGGACCTTATTTTGAAAATTGAGATAACGTTAGAGACCAAAAATGAACTATTTTGAAAATTGAGGGACCAAAATAGACTTTTTGAAAATGAGGGACTAAAGACGAATTCTCGCTATTTTACAATGACTAAAAAAAATTTAACCCTTATATAAATTATTGAGAACAATGTTAGCAACACATTCTTTATCACATTTTCTATTATTAGATGAATTTTATGTGAGACCTACTGAATAGAGAGTGAGTTGTGGGTCCCACATGAAATCCATCAATAAATGAAGAATGTGTCAATAGCATTTCTCATACTATTGTGTTTTGACATGGATTTTGGGGTTGGTGTATTTGTCTTAATCAGAGCTATTATTGAGATCAACTTACTCTTGTTAGTCGAGTATCTACAAGAGGCACCCTGACACTCAAGTCAGTCAGGTACTTAGTATTTGCGAGTGTAAAAGGAGATCCTCCATACCTGAGTGCCATGTTCGATATATAACATTAGGGTAGCGGTTATCATAGGGTAATGAGCCATTATGAATGATTATGAGTGTCATTGGTGATGGCGATTACAAAACTGTTATGTGCTATCAAACGTCTATTATTGAGAAGTCGATTACGGGGTCTGAGGTGCCTAAAATGGATCTCGGTAGTAACATATAATATTAAAATTATGGGACAAAACTGATCTTGAAACTTTAATCATACATATTTGATTTTTGATGTGCCAATATAAAATAGCTTAAGAGTGTTTAATAAAAGAAATTTGATAGTTTCTTCGGAACAACGATCGTCTTCGATTGACGTAATTTAAAACAACCCGACTAAAAATATGATATTTATAAATAAAAAGACATATTGCGAGTGGAAGTGTGGAACTAGCGTAACTTATTACCTTCAACATTCAATTTTAACCCACATAAAAGAGTACAAAAATAAGAAATACATCAATGTAAAATTTTCGGTTTTTTGAAAATGGCAAATGCTAATTCAAAAGAGGTAAGTTTTGGTTGAATCGAAAATAATATATTTAATATATTGTAAAATGATATACTTAAATTTCTGATAAAAATTTATCATTTCTTAATTATTTAATCAATCTCCTCAGATCTTCGGAAAAAATGCTGTGGAGTACAGCCGCAAGCACAATCACATGGCTAACAAATGTAGATTTTGGAAGCTATTAGTTTACTTAGTTGTAATTTTGATGCCACCCTAAGCTCATTTTTCATTTTCCATAAACTAATTTTATAATTGGTACTACTCCAAATCTATATATAAGCAAAAAAAATTAACTTTACACGTATTAAGAAAGTTAGTTATCTTAGTTTAATTATCTTGATTTGTGTAAAAAAATAAGCTATAGTTACCAAACTATCATTTTTTAGAAATGTATAGTACTCTTAGAAGTTGTGTCTTGAGAGTATATAATACTTTTGAAAAAATAAAAAAACAATTAAACAAAAAATAATATTGATTTGATTAACTTTTATTTATATTTGAGTCCAAAAAATTTAGATAATTTTTTATTTATATATAAATCCACATGAAATATGTAATAGCATACAACAATATTTTCAGTTCAGGACCTTTAGGTCTCGGTCTCCATTAATTATCATGATGTTTGTTGTAACTAGTACCAGCAATATATCTTTTTCTCACCGGCCCTGCTTCCAAAACCACCTTGATTGTCACTAGCATTTCAGTGTTCCACTAACGTTTGCTTTTTCCTGTATTTAGTCCCTGCATTTTACTATTTCACGCCACTTTATGAAAGTAAACGGTTGTCGTTACTACACTATCTTTTCTTTTCTTTATATATATTGTAGTTTAAAGATGTGTTTGATTTATTAAAAAAAAAAAAATTGGATCGCATAAAAATAATTATTTTATATTTAATTTATAAAGTGATTAATAGATTGAACAAAAAAGGAGATGAGAGATTGAACAAAAACCCAAAATTTTATCCCTTATCAAATTATAAGACAACTTCTTGTCCCATGAAGTTACCACCGAAAAACAAAATTATTCAAATTTATTTATTACATACTCGGTCTCCCTCTCACTCTCATATATTAAATAACGTACGTACATACATCCATATTTATTTATTAAGTACATTTTTTTGACAAAATATTTATTAAGCACATATAATATATATATATATATATATATATATATATATTATAATACTTATTTAATATAATATTATATATTATAAAATGTATTTAAGTAAATTTTACATGATTTTACTTGTGTTGTCCATTGTTTATCAAATAATATACAGGACAAAGAGTTGTGTTGTGACTCAAACATTTGTCTTTTGCTGTTTTTCTTGTCCTGTACCTCAATGCGAATCAAACACACCCCAATAGTGCGTTATTATTTTTAAGAGTTTAATTGTTATATATTAAAGGTTAAACTAATCATTTGGTCCCTATACGTGACACTGATTTTGAATTTGGTCCCTATATGTAAAAAAATTTGAATTTGGTCCCTATATATACAATTATTTTTAATTTGGTCCCCGCCGTTTATTGGTGTTGTAACACCGTCAAGTGATAGGGACCAAATTCAAAATGATTGTCACATGTAGGGATCAAATTGAAAATGATTGTTACATGCAGGGATCGAATTCAAAATAAAAATTTGAATTTGGTCCCTACATGTGACAATAATTTTTAATTTGGTCCCTATACTTAAACTTTAACAAACGGCGTTATGACACCAATAAATGGCGAGGACCAAATTAAAAATAAATGTACATGTAAGGACCGATTTCAAAAAAATTCACATATAGGGACCAAATTCAAAATTGACGTCATGTATAGGGACCAAACGATTAGTTTAACCTATATTAAAAATGTAAAATTTTTTATATTATCAATCAATATCAATATTCATGATATGAGTGATTTTTAAAGTAATTAGCATAAAAGTCAAATTTTTTAGTGATGTAATAATTTATAATTGAATGTTTATGTAAAAGGGTTTTATATTGAACTCTTTTTTTTTTTTTTTTGATGCTCTATTGAACTCTATTTTTAATTATGTAATAATTTCATTGAAGATACATAATAAGAAATGTCATTCTCTCCTCTTGGAGCAATAGGTACTCACTTACTCCTATGTTATTTTTCCTATTTTACAATAAAAAAATATAAATTACTTAAGAGATAATCTTTTTTTTTTTTAGGGATTTGCTAAAGTACTTCCTCTCATCTTTTAGAAGGAATTCGTTAGCAAGTTATAACTATAAATTTGTAAAATACACTTGAAGATGTAGCTTGTTAATGTATTCCTTCTCAAAAATGAACGGGTGTATATTAGTTAACAAATCTTATATGAAATTGTTAACATATCTTTACTCATTTTTTTATAGAAGGTGTATCTTAGCAATTTATAAATAAAATTTTATCAAATATATCCAAAGATATAACTTATGAACGTATTCATTCTAAAAAACATAAGTGATTACTAAATCCCATTTCTTTAATATCATTTATCCTAACGAGCTTGCCATCTGAAAACTCACGTCTTGCGGGTTCCAAGAATAAGGGTAATATATATTTCATTTTTCTTTTTACGAGAGTATAGATTTTTTATTTCTACCTTTTGATACATTTCCATAGGGAAACAAATTTTATATATTGGAGTACCTTTGAGCTATGACTCATAATTGAACATCTAGTATAAAATTTCTCGTGAAAATAAAAACTGGATATTTATGATATCTGTGTGCCTCGACTTAATGCAAACGTTCCACAAATTTTGCTTATAAAAAAAAAAAAAAAACAAACGTTCCACAAATTTTAGTATTTTACCAATCCAATATATTTTGGTTTGAGGACAATTCCTCATTTATGTTTTGTTTGGCATTTTTAGTAAGTTAGCTTATAATTTATTCGATTAGCTTATAAGCCTGTTTGATTAAAATAAAGATATTTGATAAATAAGTTTATCTTATTAGTTTATAATTTTTTATCATAAGCTAATTTATTTAATTTATAGCTTATTAAATTTTCTTTCATTTTTACCTTTATTTATTTAATAAAATTCTCGTTTTACTATGTTTGTTATAAATATGTCCTTTTATGTTATTTTACATTTATAATAAGCTAGTTCAATAGCTAATTTTATCAAACACTTTAAATTCAATCAGCTAACTTTTCAACTACCAATTATAAGCTTTTAGCTAAAAATTAACTTTCAGCTATAAATTAGCTTATCAATGATTTTTGTGAAACAAAACCTTACAATATTTGGAAACAGAAAATACTATTTTCTTATGAAAAAGGAATTTGAAAAAACACATCAGAATAATTGAAAGCATGTCATTTGAGTGTTATCCTGTGTTAAGTGTCAAAAAGTCTAAAATGAACTCCTTGTGGTAAAAAAAGTATATATTTATCCATTTATTAAGTATATACAGTTGGATTAATGATTAAGAATCATGCTAACGAATGTTCTAAGAGCATCGGTTAAGGAATTCATAAAAATTAAGTTTTCATTGATAAATTAAGTATTTCACTTTTTTCAAATATTAAATACATCAATTCCGAATGAAAGTTTTTTCTTGGTTCCTTAATCAGTGCCATTAATGCACCCATTAGCATTCTGTAGTGATTAAAAGTGTTTTAGGATGTTTAGGATTCATCCAATTATACACACTTAGTGAATGCGTGAATGTGTGTATTTTCGATATAGAAAATCCAAATGATATATGTTTGTTCCAAGGGAGGGGGATCAGGCAAGGGAATCCCACATTCACACGATCAGTCACTCTACTACCGTTGGATTTATTTCTCTCATACTTTCAGATTTGATTTGTCCAAAGAAATATCAAATACTATTCCGGACCTATATATAAGTAAAAAAAACTAACTTCACACATATTAAGAAAGTTAGTTATATTAGTTTAATTATCATGATTTGTGTAAAAAATAAATTATAGTTATTAAACTACTCTTTTTTGGGAGTATATAGTGTTTTTGGAAGTTATATCTTGAAAGTATATAATCCTCTTAAAAAAATTAAAAATAATTAATAAAAAAGATATTTTTAAAATATTAGCATTAAATAAAATTTGATTTGATTGATTTTTATTTATATTTGAGTCTAAAAAATTTAAATATTTTTTTTTGTTTATATATAAATATGAAAGGAGAAGAAGAGAAAGAAAGAGATAAGTGAAGGTAGAGGATCTCCATCGTTGTTCCGAGCTGTTTTTTTTGGAACCATCGTTGTTCCAAGCTACATGCTCATTTATGATACATAATTTAATATATAGTATTTTTGTTTATGTGGAGAAAAATGATTATGATGAAGCATGGGCATATGAGAAGTTATTAGAAGATGATGACATTGTCGGATCGTCCTAAACAATGCATCAACAACAGTCCTATAGTTTAGACTTTGGCGAATTAAGCAGAAAGAAAGCAAAGCAAAGCAAAGGCAGTGAGTACTGTAGTAGTCTACTTGTCCTTCTCGCATGCAAAACTCCACTCAAATACTCTCCTCTCCTCCCTCCTGACTGGCTTCACATAAATTCATTCATTCATTCATTCATTCAGCTTCAAATCACAGAATCTCCACCCACACTCTACAACAATGCTTCTTCTTCTCCTCCTCCTCTTCTTGTTCCTCTCACCATCCACTATTCTCTCTCTGAATCAAGAAGGTCTCTACCTCTACCAATTCAAGCTCTCTCTCGACGACCCAGACTCCACCCTCTCCTCCTGGAACAACCGCGACAACACCCCTTGCAACTGGTTCGGTGTCACCTGCGACCCAACCAACCCCACCGTCACACACCTCGACCTCTCCAACGCCAACCTCGGAGGCTCATTCCCTGCTTCCATCCTCTGCCGCCTCACCAACCTCACATCCATCATCCTCATCAACAACTCCATCACCAACTTCCTCTCCCAAAACATCTCCCTCTGTCAAAACCTCCGGTACCTCGACCTCTCTCAAAACCTCCTCACCGGTCCCCTCCCCCACAATTTACCCGACCTCCCCAACCTCCGATACCTAGACCTCACCGGCAACAACTTCTCCGGCCCCATCCCTCATTCCTTCGGAACATTCCAGAACCTCGAAGTCTTCTCCCTCGTTTTGAATCTTCTACAAGGTACCATTCCTTCTTCCCTCGGCAACATCACCACGCTCAAAATGCTGAACCTATCCTACAACCCGTTCTTCCCGGGTCGGATCCCGCCGGAGCTAGGAAACCTCACGAACCTCGAGGTGCTCTGGCTCGCACAGTGCAACCTTGTTGGACCCATCCCTCACTCTCTCGGGAAACTCCATAACCTTCTTGATTTGGACCTTTCCATGAATAGCTTGGACGGGCCGATTCCGAGTTCGCTCACCGGGTTGACTCGTTTGAGGCAGGTTGAGTTGTATAATAACTCCCTCTCCGGTGAGTTGCCTCCAGGAATGTCTAACCTCACTGCATTGAGGCTTTTCGACGCGTCTATGAATCGTTTGACAGGAGCGATTCCGGACGAGTTGACTCGGTTGCCGTTGGAGAGCCTCAACCTTTACGAGAACCGGCTCGAGGGTGAGCTGCCGGCGAGCATAGCCGACTCGCCCAACCTCTACGAGATCAGGTTGTTCGGGAATAGGCTCGCCGGGAAGTTGCCGGAGAATCTTGGGAAGAATGCTCCGTTGAGGTGGGTTGATATCTCGAGCAACCAGTTCTCCGGTCAGATTCCGGCGACTCTCTGTGATCACGGAGAGTTGGAGGAGATTCTGATGATATACAACACGTTCTCCGGGGAGATTCCGGCGAGTTTGGGCGCGTGTCGGAGCTTGATGCGTGTCAGGCTCGGTTACAACCGGTTTTCCGGCGTGGTTCCGGCTGGTTTGTGGGGCCTGCCACATGTGTATCTGCTTGAACTTGTTGATAACTCGTTTACTGGTTCAATCGCGAGAACCATTGGTGGGGCGGCGAATCTATCGATATTGATTCTATCGAAGAACAATTTCACAGGAAGGATCCCTGAGGAGATTGGATGGTTGGAAAATCTTGAGGAATTTTCTGGTAGTGATAACATGTTCAATGGTTCGTTGCCTGAGAGTATTGTGAATCTTAGGCAGCTTGGGACACTTGATCTCAATAACAACAAGCTTTCTGGGGAGCTTCCCAAGGGAATTAAGTCATGGAAGAAACTCAATGAGTTGAATTTGGCTAATAACGAGATTGGTGGGAATATCCCTGATGAGATTGGGAATTTGTCTGTGCTTAATTTTCTTGATCTTTCCAATAACAAAATTTCAGGGAAAATTCCTCTGGGGTTGCAGAATTTGAAGCTCAATGAGCTCAATTTGTCTTATAATCAGCTTTCTGGAGAAATTCCCCCAATGTTGGCTAAGGATATGTATAGGCATAGTTTTGTGGGGAATCCTGGTTTATGTGGGGATTTGAAAGGCCTGTGTGATGGGAAAGGTGAGGGTAATAAGGGTTCAGGTTTTGTTTGGTTGCTTCGAACTATTTTCATTGTTGCCACATTAGTGTTTGTCTTCGGTGTGGTTTGGTTCTACTACAAGTATAAGAATTTCAAGGACGCTAAAAGAGCTATTGATAAATCAAAGTGGACTTTGATGTCATTTCATAAACTGGGTTTTGGTGAAGATGAGATTTTGAACTGCCTTGATGAAGATAATGTGATAGGAAGTGGATCATCAGGGAAAGTCTACAAGGTTGTACTTAGCAGTGGGGAAGCTGTTGCTGTGAAGAAGATACGGGGAGGGGTAAAAAAGGAAACGGAGAGTGGAGATGTTGAAAAGGGTAGGATTCAAGACAATGCTTTTGATGCTGAGGTTGAAACTTTGGGCAAAATTAGGCACAAGAATATTGTCAAGCTATGGTGTTGCTGCACCACTAGGGACTGCAAACTCTTGGTGTATGAATACATGCCAAATGGTAGTCTTGGTGATTTGCTGCATAGCAGTAAAGGAGGGTTGTTGGATTGGCCAACTAGGTATAAGATAGCTGTTGATGCTGCAGAAGGCCTCTCTTATCTGCATCATGACTGTGTTCCCCCAATTGTTCACAGAGATGTGAAATCTAACAACATCTTGTTGGATGGGGACTTTGGTGCAAGGGTGGCAGATTTTGGAGTCGCCAAGGTAGTCGAATCCACCGGGAAAGGAACTAAATCCATGTCCATCATAGCTGGGTCTTGTGGGTATATTGCACCAGGTTTGTACTTATTTCGTGTTATTTAATTTCCTCATGTTCAATCTTATTTTGATGAACCTATGCATTTAGTGTATTTGTGCTTAACTCATAATCAATGCTTTTGTTGATTGATATTGTGATATAGCTGTTTGAGAACAAGGGCAGATGAATTATAACAATGTCTTTTTTTTGTTTTCGGGTTCAAAAACAAATCTATAAATTAAGCTTCATGTGTCGTTAGTTACTATCAAGTGGTTATTTTGCTTGGCATTATAACTCTTCTTACTAGTACGTTTAAATTGTCTTCTACAATAATTATTAACTTCCATTTCCAAGTGTCTGCTAGTAATTTTGGAGCCTAAGTGGTATTGTTCTTTCCTTGTGCAGAATATGCGTACACGCTTAGAGTTAATGAGAAGAGTGACATATATAGTTTTGGTGTTGTCATACTTGAGTTGGTTACTGGAAGGCGACCTGTAGACCCTGAATTTGGAGAAAAGGACTTGGTTACGTGGGCATGCAGCACCTTGGATCAGAAAGGCGTGGACCATGTGCTTGACTCCAGGCTTGATTCTTGTTTCAAAGAAGAAATTTGCAAGGTCCTCAACATTGGCCTCATGTGCACTAGTCCTCTTCCGATCAACCGTCCTGCTATGAGAAGAGTGGTGAAGATGTTGCAAGAGGTGTGTGGCACAGAGAACCAAACCATGTCTTCCAAGAAAGATGGCAAGTTGTCCCCTTATTACTATGATGATGGTTCAGATCATGGAAGTGTTGCTTAATTCAAGTTCTTGCAAGGGTTGGATTATTTGATTCTAAAGGGGGGAGTTCTAAGCTTTTCTTTTACTTATAGAGCCAACTCTTCTCTACGTGTTTCCCAACTCGTGGTTTGCTTTACAAGAGTTGGTTAAAGAAAAGGGTAGAGAATTTTTGTTTTTTGGGTTGAAAATAGACGCATGATGAGTTGATGTTTTTACCCTGTAAAGTTTGGTCCACATCAAGGCGCTTCCCAACCAAATTTGAATTGGGGTTTTGCGTTAATACCTCTTAATATATTCAGCAGTGATATTCTACCTGTTAAAAAAGATGTGACCCGTCTCTGGCATGGGTTACGTGATTTCAAAAATTTGTAAAAGCAGTGGCTTCTAAATTCCAATAGCAACTCGCAGTAGTAATTTCATTTAACTTAACTGCAATAGAAAATTATCCCCAAGATTGAGAATCTAAAGCCTTTTTTGGTAGATATAAAGATTAGAGGGAGAGGAGTCTCTTTATTTCAAGATTACCACAAATTACTAACCTTAATGAGAATTTATAATAAGAGTAAAAATCATTTTTCAACGAGGACTTATGATTCAAACTTAAATCATATAGTTGTCACGAGGAACCAACTGCAGGCAGAATCTATAGGGAAGTCATGCTTAAATGCTTATAATTTTTTGTAATTCCAGGTTAAAAGCTTTGACTGTTATCTGCATCTGAATTTACATCTCAGATATGTGCTGGGTACAGCTATAAGAGCTGAGTTAATGAGGTAGTTAGGCAGGCTTTGTCCTTCATGGGCCATCTCTTTTAAATAATTGCAGGTTCCATCCATTATGTTGCCTACTAGTACCACTTCTGTCTGTGATTAATGCTGATGGGCTACATGGGTATTCTTATGTAAGATGACAGGGCATTACAGTAGTGATCTTTGTGCTGAATTGAATTTCAGCAGTGAAATTTTGCCAATTCTTGATTAATTCTTATTCTGGCTAGTGGTTATTTTTATGACAACTACTCTGCTGTGTAAAGAAAGGTAAATGAAAATACTGTGATATATATGAATGATTGGGCTTTTGAACTGCACACTTCAATTTAAGTTGTCTGTACAAAGTAGTTGTGCTAACCAACAATGGAATATGACACTGTTATTACTGATTCTTGTGTTTTTCTGGTTACTGGTTATGAGTTGCTTTTGTCTGAAGGCTGTTAGAAAATGAAGTGTTGGTATTCCATTGATTTATAAAAACATTGGATAAATGGTGCCATTGCAAGTATAGTAAACAAAGCAAATATCAATCTTGGTCCTGTGGCTTAACGCTGGAGTCCATAATTTTGGTGTGGGAGCTAACAAGTAAACAAAACCACCCTTATTGCTGAATACTTCAGACCCAAAAGGCTTCCCTATCCAGTCAGAATGTTTAAAAACATCAAAACGATTCTGCAGGACTGAACCCTCAGATACTGTTACAGCCTTCATGTTGTCATGCCTTTCATAAACAATAACCAATTCGCCATTGCTAATTGATTTATTAAATGATACCCTTTTCTCTGGATCACTGGCAAACATCTCACAAGTTTTCAAATCTTTCAGCCTAGTAAAAAATTACAATTATCTGCAGCCGAAAAGGAGAGAAAGCAATGAAATATGTGTAGTGTATTGTGGGAGTATAGACAAAATTCACAAAAACATTGACTATATACACTTGTGAATTCCACTCGGTCCTGAAACTCAAACCAGAAATTTTGAGCATAAAACTAATGAAAGTAAAGCAGAATGATGAAAACTTGACCTACCCTGAATAAATGAGGTTAGGCTACAATTGATGAACTTATGAACTTGCGTTTGTTTTATAGTTTATACTATTATAATGATCGACAAAACTTACATAATGTTCATCATTTAGTTTTCATTAAGAAACTCTTACGCATGTTATTGTTATTGCAAAGTCACAGACCTAAATAATTTGATCAAAGTTTTCTGCTCTAATATGCATAAGTGCGAACTTGCCTTGTTCAGTTGTTCCATAGTTCATAGTATTGGATGAAAACGAAATCCAGCACACAATTCCTTTCTTTCTTTTCCAAACAGAACTTTGATATCAAGCGCAGGTTAGAACAGAAAAAGAAAAATCATATAAAGTCACACACAAAAAAATCCAACCTCCCTTGAACCAATCTTCCTTAAGTGGTGGCAAGTTTTTGTCTTTAGTTTTATTGTTATTCACCATGTTCCTTTTCCCCATTGTCTACTTTTTTGTTCATCTGTTTTAGAGGGTTTCCCCTTCCTTTTATATTTTTCCCCATTAGTATACTGTAATTTAAATGGTTGCTGCTCAAAACAACACACCAGTCCTCTAAGCCATAACATTTATTCTTTCAGGAGGAATTACTTGTGCAGCAACTGAAGCAGTCTAGAGTACAGGTATATTGAAATCAGTAGTTAACATGCAAAATTTTGTGAAATTAAAATACCCAAGCCTTACAAACCAATGGGAACTAGCATGAAAGTATAAAAATTAGATTTTGGCTAAAGGTCTGATATCACCCATAAAACATTTAACCATGACAAACTCTGTTAAGCCTACTTGGTAATCAGTATTTGTTAATAAGAAATCAATGGATAGCTGTTAACTCCTGAAAGAAAATCGAGTAGTCTTTTTTTTTTCTTAATCTTCCATGTGCAAAAATAAAATATAGAGTTTCTTGATTTGTGGGTTAATTTTGGTGAATAATTGAGACACAGGCTTTATTTCACTTGTTTAAACGCAAGTGCAGGGAAAGGAAGCTTGGGAGTTGCTTCATGCCTTCATTGAGTGATGATGTGGTGCAACAATGATAAAATTATGTATATTTATTAATGGTGTTCTATGAGTGTTGATAATACAATATTTGTTTTATTGCTTGCACAAGAGGAGATGGGGAAGCTCGCGGAGCATGTCTTGGTGTTTTGGGTGAGCATATCTTCATGGGTAAAATGGTCCATAGGGTGCAAAAACTTATAGTAAGACCTGCTATTATTTATTTAAAGTCTATAATTTTAGTTTTATGTTTTTCTCTCATGTAATATGTATCTCATATTAATAAGGATCATGAGAGAATTCTAATATTGTTTCATACACATCAAGTAGATTTACTCTTCTTACAATTTGGCCTGATGATCGAAGAAGGTTTACTCTTTATTTTAACTACTCAAGTTCTATAACCTTGAAGAATCAAAAACCACACTCCATGCCAGGCCCGGCCCAAGGGTAAAACAAGTGAAGCCCTTGCTTTAGGCCTCTCAAAATAAAACAATTTTTTCTTTAAAAAAAAGGCCCGCTTTGTATTTTTTTATATTAACTTTCTGATATGTATAATATATCAACAAACATAAGTTGGCCCATTTGGTATAAAAACTTACCATTAGGTTGAAGGTCCAGGTATCAACTCCTCATTGTGCATAAAATAATTAATTTTGTATGAAAAAATTATTGGATTAATTTTTTAAAAAGGCCTCATCATAAAGTTTGCTTTAGGTCTCAGTGGGTGTTGGGCCGGCCCTGCTCCATGCTTTTGCTTTCGCATCTTATGCATAGATTCAAAAAAGTTATTTGAGCAACTATTCTAAACATCTAATGCACAATTTTGCTGTTTATATTTTTGAAAAACTATGCTAAACATGTTATCAAATAATATTTCTCTCTGCATTCGGTCTTAGAAAAACCCTGTGGTAGGGTGACGATGAAGAATCACTAGGCAGATCCTGGTCTAATGACTGCCCAGCTTGCTGCTGCAGGTGGTTTTGTTGCTAGATTTGATGTTTATTTGCCTTACTCATCTGAGATCTTCCTTATCACTTTCATCATTTTTTTATTAAAAAAAAGGTCTAACTTTGTTACCTTTGCTTTCAAAATGCTGCCTTTGTCCAGCGTTCTCCTGGTGCAGCACACGCTGCAGCTGTGCTGAGACTCGGGAAATTGTCTCTATGATAACATAAACATTATGCTCACTGATTTATTGACTGTCCAAGTTAGTGCTCATATAGATATGCAATCAAAACATCTGCTCCTTTAATTGTAGCATGTGCTATTATCATAATATCTTTTTTAATTTTTAATTTAGACATTAAGCGATGCTATAACTTTATCAGTTTGCTTGAGCAGTGTCACGAGGTAAGCAAAACATCAAAGTCTAGAGGTAAGCCTGCCTTTTTCACCTGTGAATCTAGAAAGATTTATACACATGGTTTTCCACAGGCATAATAAATGCTCTGTTTATCTTTCCTTTTTGTAAAACATCAAAATATAATAACTAAGCAAACCATTGCTTTCTTTGCATAAGCAATACAGTTAGTTGTGTTAAATATGATGCTTCTCCAGTTGCTTCAATAAATCCTTTTGTCTATTGAAAATAGTATGTATATCTTGCCTGTTATTTACTTTCTCATTGATGATGTATTTCCTTCCCTGGATGTGTAAGTTCTTTTTTGTTTTTGGTATAGCTTATGACTCTTTTTTGTTTTTTTGGTACAACAAGTGCCTTTTTGTTTGATTAGGAATGGAGTGTGGAATAGTGATGTGTACAATGAATGTACCAGTTCAATGTATGGAATAGTTCTGGAATATGTGCTGGTGTTTAGGTTACTATATCCGTTCGGTATTTAATTACTTTGTTAAATGGTCCAAATCTATGGTACCTTCAAGTCACGATCTAACAAAACACATAACATGTTCAGATTGTTACAGATTTCATCAAAGCACTTTGTCTCAAGCTGAGTTTACCAAATGGGAACTTCCATTTCCCGTTCAAGGCATTTCTTAATATTTTACTGACACAAGCACAACGGGGAGAAAATGCACACCCCTGTGTTTGGTAATGTTGGACTGGTTTGGAGATTGTTGGTTGCACTTCAAGCCTCTTTGGGCCAAGAGATGGTTCTTTTTTTTTTTTTTTGTTCTTTTTTGTGTTTTGTTTTAATATCGTGTCCTTTTTGTTGCATGATGGTGCATATCAGGGATTTCATTATCTTATTCTATAATTATAAAAAAAAGCTGAGATATTTAAAAATTAAATATTGATATAGTGTTATGCTCACTTACTATTTTTTCAAACCTTCTGGATTCTTGAAGTCTTATATTATTGTCTCACGTATACAAGCCAAAGATGTTGTGGTGGAAATTGACAAGACAGCTGCTAAACATGCAAGCCAAAGATTATTGTCTCCCATACTGCGGGATAAGGTGCGCACAGTTTGCAATCAAGCCATTCCTCAACTTGCCTCAACCATTTAATGCCAATTTCTCCACATTGCCTTTAGTTCAGTAACTTTGTAATTTGATTAGTGCATGGTTTTTGGTTATTGTGATGAATCTGGTGGCCTTTTTATGCTCCAGTAAAATATGTCATGCAGAGGGTGTGGATTTTTCTAACTCACTTTCGAGCATTATTCATATTCATTAAACAATCATTTTTACTTCTCACATCTTAGACTAACATAAACAAAAGGATATGTGAAAGAAATAATTTTGTATTGAATTCACATTCTGTACAGTTTTACACACATATATAATAAGTAAATAGCTGTCCTAATTATGAATACATTTAACTCAAAATAAACTCATTCCATAAATAGATCCGTGAATATCTCGCTCATATCACAGGATCCTCTCTTCAATTGATGGTGACAGATTTCCTTTCCTTTAACACTCCCCCTCAAGTTGGAGCATGGATGTCAATGATACCCAACTTGCTAAGATGCGTATGGAATGCCGGCGCTCTTAATGGCTTTGTGAACAAATCTGCAATCCGACTTCCGGTTTGCACATAAGCTGTCTTGACTTCTCCCTTTTGAATTCTTTCTCGAACTGTGTGACAATCTAACTCAATATGTTTTGTTCGTTCATGATAAACCAGATTTGCAGCAATGTGCAATGCTGCCTGATTATCACAAAATAATTTCGCTGGTCCAGGATGTGGTACTTGTAAATCTTTTAATAAATACCTCAACCAAGTAAGTTCACATGTAGCTGCAGCCATGGAGCGGTACTCTGCTTCTGCTGATGATCTTGATACTGTCGCTTGTTTCTTGCTCTTCCAAGATACTAATGATTTTCCAAGGAAGGTACAGTATCCTGTTACTGATCGCCGTGTAACTGGGCATCTAGCCCAATCCGCATCACAATATCCAATCAACTGTAATGGACTATCTGAAGGAAACAACAGCCCTTGTCCCGGGGCTGCCTTCAAATACTGAAGAAGTCTATGAGCAGATTTAAGGTGATGCATTTTGGGTTCCTGCATGAATTGACTAAGCATATTTACAGAGTACGTGATTTCCGGCCTGCTGATTGTGAGGTAGATTAGTTTTCCCACCAATCGTCGGTACCTGGTGGGATCTTTGAGTGGCACACTCCCAGTATCAGTCATTGCCAAGTCAGGTTCCATAGGCACGGATGCTGGTTTTGCTCCAAGCAAACCGGCTTCTTCCAATATGTCCAACGTGTATTTTCGTTGGGACATAGTGATTCCTGCTTTGGATCGTGCTACTTCAATTCCAAGGAAATATTTCAACTGGCCAAGGTCCTTAATTCTAAAGCAACTGTTGAGAAATATTTTGAGGTCTTTAATGGCTGTATCATCGTTGCCGGTGATCACCATATCATCGACATACAGTAGTATAATGGTGATGGAATTTCCACGGACCTGTGTGAAGAGAGAGTAGTCAGCACGGGATTGTTGGAAACCAAACTCTTGAATTGCAGATGAGAATCTTCGGAACCAACTGCGAGATGCTTTCTTGAGACCATAAAGAGACTTGTGAAGTCGACAAACTGTATTCTCCCCCTGTCGACGAGAACCAGGAGGTGGGAGCATGTATACCTCTTCTGTGAGTTCTCCATGCAAAAAAGCATTTTGAACATCCATCTGATATAAGGGCCAATTCCGAACTGCAGCAACTGATAGAAGACAGCGGACAGTGATCAATTTAGCAACTGGGGCAAAAGTATCCTTGTAATCGATGCCTTCGCGTTGAGTGAATCCCTTGGCAACAAGACGAGCTTTCTAGCGCTCAATGCTGCCATTAGCATTGTACTTGATATTAAAAACCCATTTGCAACCGATGGGTCGTTGGCCTGGAGGTAATGGAACTGTAGACCAGGTTTGATTTTCCTCAAGAGCCTGAATTTCGGCGTCCATGGCTTGGACCCATTTAGCATCATGACGAGCCTGCTCATAATTCTCTGGCTCAACCAAACGAGAGATATTATGCACAAAAGAACCATATTGACGAGAGAGACCAGAGTAAGAGATGTACCTTTGAAGGGGATAGTGTGTGCCTGACGCGGAGGAAGAGGAGACGTTGGGATCTAGGACAGCAGCATGGTTCGTTTGGTAGTCGCGAAGATGGGGTGGTGGTTGACGGTTGCGGGTTGAGCGGCGCGTGTCGGGGACAGGTGGAGGTGGATCAGGTTGGTGGTTGAGGGGTTCAGGATTTTCAACGTTGTGGAGGTGAAGATGGTCTGTCGAAGTGGGTGGTGCGATGGTGATGTTGTGGTGGTGGAGGAGGTCGGGACAGGCGGTGCTGGGGATTGCCGCTGTTGGAGGGGCTGGGGTTGGTGGGATAGGGATGGTGGGAATGATTTGGTGGGTTGGGCGGTGTTGGGGTCGTGGTCTGCGATGGAAGTTCTGGAGGGGTGTGGGCTGAGGTGACGGGGGTGGGTCATGGCTTTGGGCTGAGGTTGTGTTAGTGGTTTGGGCTTGTGTGGTATGTTCAGCAGGTAAGATTAGTGGGATATGAGCGTTAGGTGCAGTAGGTAAGGGTGGGTTGGGAGGAATTGGTAAAACAAAGGTATCATCATAATTTTCCGGTGGTAATATACTTAAAGGAAAAACGTAGACGGTTGATAAGATAACAGGCCGTTTGGACACTTTCCCCCCAAAAACGTAGTGGTAAATTGGCTTGAAATCGGAGGGCGCGAGCGACATTTAAAAGGTTGCGGTGTTTACGCTCAACTACCCCATTTTGTTGGGGAGTATAAGTGCAAGTGTGTTGAAATATGGTCCCGCGTTCATAAAAAAAGGAACGCAATGATGTGAATTCCCCCCCATTATCAGCGCGTAAACTTAATATCTTGATTAAATTGTGTTTTGACCCAAGAGAAAAAAGACTTTAACAAGGATTGGGTGCTTGATTTGAAACTCATAAGGTGTATCCAAGTGAATCGAGTAAAATCATCGACAATAGTTATAAAATATTGAGCCCCAGTATGTGTATGAGTTTTGTGTGGTCCCCAAATATCACAATGAATTAAATCAAAAGGTGCAGTAGTTTTTATTGAACTTGATGTAAAAGGTAACCGTGTTTGTTTTGCAAGAGGGCAAATGTCACAAACATGCTTATTATTAAAAATAATTTCCGGAAAATTATGGGATAAATGATGGAGAGGTGCTGCTGATGGGTGTCCAAGTCGTTGGTGCCAAAGGTCAGAGATGCGGGTTATGTGGTTGACGAGGCTGGGATTCTGGTTTGGTGTGAGATAGTAAAGGCCATTAAACTGCTTGCCCAGGCCAATCGTCTTCTTCGTATCCGCGTCCTGCACAACACAAAAATCAGGATAAAATGTCACTATACATCTCAAAGCTTGTGTCAATTTGCTCACAGATATTAAGTTCACATGAAATTTAGGCACATATAGTACTCCATCAAGAGGTAATTCCGATGACAATTGAATGGACCCAACATTTTCTATTACAGCTTTGTCACCATTGGGCAACCCAATAAAGGCATGTGGAGCTTGATGTCTATTATGGGTGGGTGCAAGGTGTAAAACATGATTGGTTGCTCCACTGTCCATAATCCAATACAGTGTCGAATGTGCATAATTGTCAAATTTATTATGACCAGGTGTGAATATACCTGATGCGTTTACTGTTGGTTGAGTGTTACCATTTTTGTTACGGAGCAAATCCATGATCTGCCTGTATTCCTCTGCTGTAAAGGTTGGGCTTCCATTGTTTGGCTCTCCCTTTAATTCAATGTTATGTGCTGAAGCTTTCTTATTTTTGGGCCTAACATTTTTGCCATGCCACTTGTGGCCCACTGGGAACCCAATCAGGTAATAGCATTGTTCCACTTGATGGCCTCCTTGTTCACAGTGTGTACAAAACTTGCGATTGGAAGAAGAGTCATGAGAGGAAGAGGGATATTCACGGCGCTGTGCGTGGTTGCTGCCGCGACCTCCGTCTTGCATTCGGCCTGCGGCATAGGCGGCGGGTGGAGGCTCTCTGCGAATCGCCACTTCCATCTGTCTCTCTTGTTGGAGGATTAGAGCATGAACCTTTTTTGTGTCTGGGAGTGGACTCATCATCAAGATCGATTCGCATACCTGAGAATAAGGTTCATTAAGTCCCATCAAAAATTGCATTACCTTCTCTTTCTCTTCTCTGACAGCGATTTTCTTCAGCATGTTACATGAACAGGGAATGGCTTCCTGATAAGATGACAATTCGTCCCAAAGTCCCTTGAGTTTTGTGTAGTATTCTGAAACTGAAAGGGATCCTTGACGGCATTCTGCGATTTCCTGTCGAATTTGGTAAATCCTCGAGTCATCTCCTTGAGAGAATCGGTCATAAAGGTCGCTCCAAACTTCTGTCGCTGATTCTAAGTAGATGACGCTGCGGGCTATGTCTGGCTGAAGGGAACTGAGTATCCAGGTTGTCACGAGATCATTGCAGCATTTCCATAGGGGATATCTTGCGTCAGTCTTTGTTGGTGCCTTCTCGGTTCCGTCAATCAGACCAATCTTGTTCCTGGAGCTGAGAGCGAGGCGCATGGAGCGGCTCCATTCTCCATAGTTGCGTCCGTCCATTGGTGTTTTAACCAGTGTGATTCCTGGTGTGTCTGAGTGATGCAAGGTTAAGGGATCAGGTAATGTTTTCTCCTTGTCCCCCATCGTTGTTTGATGTGTGATGTGGCTGTGTTTGAGTGTTTGTGTGGCGGAAACATGTAGCTTAGAGACACCAAGATCGGTGCTCTGATGCCATAAACAAAAGGATATGTGAAAGAAATAATTTTGTATTGAATTCACATTCTGTACAGTTTTACACACATATATAATAAGTACATAGCTGTCCTAATCATGAATACATTTAACTCACAATAAACTCATTCCATAAATAGATCCGTGAATATCTCACTCATATCACAGGATCCTCTCTTCAATTGATGGTGACAGATTTCCTTTCCTTTAACATAACATTGTGATATTGAACTATCAGATATTGTGTTGGTGAGTCTACTCATGATTTTCCACGCTGCTCCTCTATTTCATTTCATCATTTTTTTTTTTCATGCTAAGTTCTAGAGCAGCTATTTCTCTGCAATACTACTACCTGTTACTAATTATTTGAAGCAATAACAAATAAATGGTGGATATGAAGTAAGTCAAATTCATCCACAATTAGCAATTAGCTCTCAAATCCAAATTAGTTCATTATCGGCTAATATAAGTTGCAATTAATAACTTGGATTGCATTGAAGTAAGATCAGAGAAAGGTAAGTTTTGATCATGATAGTTGCGTAGTGTTGCTGAACTTTCATCGACTGTTGATAGATTTGCTGGCTTGGCTGCACAAGGGTTGCTGATAGATCTGATAGTTGCTTAGAGGGCTGATAAGTCACCTTCAACATATTCAGGTAACAAATGGTAAACAACTTCTGATGCCCGAGGCTCTAAAATTGCATGCCAATCAAATACCCGTTGTCAATTACTTTTCTCTAATTATGATCCCCACATTCTTTCATTGTTACATTGATCCAAAACCAGTTACAATGCTTCAATCTAATAGTTAATTGATTAGCCTTAAAAAATAGAAAGAAAGAAAAGCCAGCCTGATAGTGAATTGATATATTTAGTTGTGCTATTCAGGTGGAGTGCCTACTTCTTTCCAAAGGAATGAATTTGAACTTTACTTGTGCAAATTGGCAAGTCATTATATTACTCTCTTTGCTCCAAGGGTGGGCACCGCGTGCTGTGATGAAAGCAACGCTTAAGAACAAAAGAAACGCAAATGAATGAGACACCTACAATCCTTTAAGCCTATCCATCTCTTCAGATATATGCTCTCAGTTCTGATCACCTTCCATGTTTTGTTTCTTAGAGGAAGGAAACATTACAGATGAAATGAGCCTTTTATAAAATTAGTTTGTTTGACGTATAAATAAACATTACAAATGAAATAAGCCTTTATAAGATTAGTTTGTTAGGCACAAACACGTATATATATAGTTTATTAATTAAAGAACATGCTGTTCCCAGAAACAAAGGTTGTTAAAGAACACGTTAAGGGGTTTTCATGTAGTACAATATTTAAATACCTACTTATTTAAGTGTCGTAACAAATTACAAACAGTTAACCACAAGCAAGATGAGCTTATTCTGGTATATAAAAGGAAGCATCAACCTAGCATGCTGTGCTAAGTATTATCAGCTGAGCAAATGGAGAGAACCTAGAGCTTCGGGGTGAATTTACCAAAAAAACTGATTCTTTCATTTCTTTCAATTGTTATGTGAAGATATTTATGTCATTTCGTAAATATGTTTTTTCTTTTCTTTCACTTTTTATCCAATCAAGCAAGAGAAGAGAAAAGTTTAAACTTTCTTCACCTTTATTTCCTCTCCTAATAAACAACTAAATAATCATCTCATTTTCTACTATTTTTTAATCATTTCTCTTTCTTTTCTTCCACTTTCTTTCCTATACTTTTCTTGCAAACAGAGCATAAAATCTCAGGTCAGAACAAACGCATACTATGTTCGTCCCTAATAAGTTATTGTCAGTATACTTAATGGATTACAAGCCGAATAATATAATTTTTTATAACACAAATTACAAGTACTTTAATTTATAAAAATGAAAAATGTCCAGAATAATTATTCCAATACATTTCTGTTACGGAAGATGTTGGAGTTTCTCGCTTTCCAAACAAACCACAACGTGAATGACAGCTAGCAAAGCAAGGATATAGTTGTCTCATTTTGATGTACCACATCCTGTCCCTATCATTAATATTAATATCCTGCAACATAAGTTAAAAATTTTTATCATTTAAAAAAAAAAATGAAATATGTGTCAAGATATTATTAGTGAGTACCGTACATTAAAATGGAACAATAAATCCTGATCCGCAAACCAATACTATAACTTGAATTCTCTCTTTATTTTAAGCCCACCCAAAACATCCTTCCACCAAATCCAGCAATCAGATCAAATCCTAGGGTGTTTGATTACAAAAACAAAAACAACAAAGGAGATCTTATAGAATTAACTGCTGCGCTTGCTCAGAGCTAAGAGCCAAGGCCAGCATGATCATGAACGTTCCAGGGCCCCCTATGTGAGCTTATACTATTTTTTCATGCATTTTTGTGGTTTCCATTACTAATAGGCTGTAGCCGTATAGTTATGTTTGTGGCTAGAAATGACTCGAGTTCGGCCATGCCAGATTCCAAATGTTGTGAGTTGTGAATACCATTAACACATGTTCTCTGTTCAATACATCAACTCAAATCGATCGAAATGAACATGATAAAGAAATGTTTCGTCCTCTTATTGTTGCTATTGTTATTATTATTAGTTTCAACATCAACTGTGTATTTAAAATAGGGGGTCCTGTTATTGTTACTATTGTTATTATTATTTGTTTCAATCATGCATTTAAAAGAGTGAGACCCTCGTATTGTTCTTGTTATTAATTATTAGTAATAGTTTCAATTATCAATTATTGAATTTAAAAGAGAGGTGAGACATTTTTAATTGTCTCAAAATTATTCTCAATTAAATAAAGGGTAATTTTAGAAGTTATAAATAAAAATAATTCATATGAATAGGCAACTAGAATTTAGAAACATCTGCCTTACTTTAGTTTTAAAGTTTAATTAAATAAAAAATAGATGTTTTAATGTAGGGTCCAACCCTTTTTAATGAAAAGAGATAGTCTCTTTCACCCTTATCAATAGGGATGTAAACGAGTCGAGTCGAGCTGAGCACCTGAAGTTTGAGATTGGCTTGTGAAAAAATGGGAAGCTTGAGCTTGGCTCATTTATTTAAACGAGTTTAACCAAAAGTTTGAGCTTGACTTGTTAACTAACGAGCCGAGCCCGAATAGTTCACGAATAGCTCAGTTCATTTACATCTTACTTAGCTTATTTATAACTTAATTATTTTTGCATTTATGAAAATTTTCCTTAAATTATTTCTTAATTTTATCAATTTTTAATAAAATATTATATATATATATATATATTTATTTATAAGCAAAAGGTAAATTTATAAGAATACAACTATACAAGGATACTCTACTTATATACAAGAGATAAAAAAAGAAAGATTAAAGGAACCTATTAGATCTACAAAATCAATTACAGAGGTTAAAACCAAAACTAAGTATGCAGTAGCTTTACAGGATGAGAAGGCTCCCGATCCATTTCACATATGATTGGACTCTTATCAAGATAGAGTTCAATCTCAGTTTTGGAAGTTGGAGTAGATTCCTATTACTTGACATAATTTATCAACCTAGATCAACCAGTTGAGGATGGTAATCTTTGTGGTAAACGAAAAGTAGAACTAGTAGATTCTGTAGAATACAAAATTTTTCCCCATATAGTTACTGGTTTGCCACCGTCTTTTCATTACTTTTCTTTTAGTTATAAGTTTGCACCGCCTAAGATAATTACAAAAACTAGGATTAGGAATTTAACATATATAAAATATTATATTATATTATATTTTATATATATAAACGAGCTATTCACGAGCCGTTAACGTCGAGCCTATAAGGCTTGGGTTTGGCTCATTCAAGCTTGGGTTTGTTTATTTATTAAACGAACGAGCTTGATCGAGTATTTAACGAGCCGAGCTTGAATAGTTCATGAATAGCTCAGCTCATTTACACCCCTACTTATCAACTTTGTTTGGGCTTTTGCAAGGGTGAGAGACTATCTCATGTCTCTCACCATGAGCAGGTCCATTTTTGCAAAATAATATATTATTTTAAAATCTTTAAATTTTTCAAATTTATAATTTCATCCTTATTTCCTTCACTATCACCCTGCTTTCTCTCTCCTTCGCCCTCAACCTCCGACAGACATAAAATAGCGGCACCATGGCGACAGCTCTGTCTCCTGTAACTCCTTCCTTCTAAGTCGAAAATGCTTGCTGGGAACCATACTGCCTTGAGCATGGCATTCAGGTATCATCAACCTATCATTTCCCCTTTCAAATCATGCAATGTTATTCTTCAGATCTAGGGTTTCTTTTTATGAATAATGTTGGTTTTTTTATCTGAATATGAATCTGAATCTAAATCTGTGTTGTTTATTGTTTTTTTGCAGCCGAATGGTCAGATGCTGAGTGACAAGATCGTAGGTGGAGAGAGCAAAGAGGCATAGCTCTGTGGTGAGGCTTTAGGAAATGCCATGGAGTTTCTTCACCAACTGTCAAAATCAACTTATGCGCTTCACTTCAGGCTATTTATTGTTAGCTAGCTACCTTTGTTGCTGTTGGGTTTTTCTTCGTACAAGGCTCCAATGGAGTGAAGTTCAAAAATAAATGGATAAAATTTGATAAAAAGTAAATCGATTATCAAATGAATTGAAACTGTGTCAATATCTGTGGGTTGAAGAAGATAAGCGGTGGGGGAGAGGGTAGTGGGAGGGGAGCCGGTGGTGGAAGTGGGAGTGGAGAGAGAAAGGGAGGGGAAGGAGTAAAAAATAATGTTTCTTTTGCAAATAAGGGCTTTTTTATGATCTCTCATGATGAGAGACTTGTCATGGTCTCTCATCCTAGAAGCGCAGCCACTTTGTTTGACCCTTTATATTTTTTAGTTTAACTTTGATTCATTGTTAGTGTTAAAAAATTTATACTATCAAATAATCACAAATTTTCTTATGTGTGATTGTGACTTTTAAATTAATTATTACGAATGATAAGAGTCAAACTTTTTTAACGATATGTTACTTTCTGATTGATTGACAATGTAAAAAATATTTACACTGATAATGCATACCAAACAAATCTTACTGAATGTCTTGCGCATATGTCTGCTGCAGATTTTCTTGTGAATTTGTTTCGTGGGAATTAGTTTCCTAGAAATTCTCCTCTGGATTTTCCTACGAACAATCCGTAAAAAACTTCATACAAAAAATTAATAATTTCCAAAAAAGGACTTGCGGATTTTCACTTAATATTTGTAAGAAAAGCCACAGCTAATTAATTTCCTGTTGAATTCAAAATCGCATATCAAATTAGAATTAATGTATTATATACAAATGTGAATGATATTAAGATATTGTTTGCATATACATTCAAAATCTTCAAATTAATAAGATAACTTATAAATATCATCATGCTCGATCCCATTCCACTACAAAGCCATATCTAGAGCCTGTTTGGCACGTCTCTTCTACGAGCTTATAGCGAATGAGAAAATAGCTTCGTTTAGCAAGCGCCTCTGTCATGAGCTTATAGCGTTTTTTTCAGACGCTACTTGAAGTAAAGTTTGAGCTTATAGCTTGTAGCGTTTTTTTTTTCCCCCACTTTTATCCTTATTATCTTAATTTAATTCTACTTTTATCTTCTTCTCTCTCTTTTATGTAAAATCATTAATGAAGATGTCCTTTTATATCCTTTTATATTTTTCAGCTAGTTCAACCGCTAGTTTTATCAAATGCTTCCCCACAAAATAAGCTAGCTTATCCGCTATCAGCTATCTCATTTGTTATCCACTATCAAGCTAACTTATCCGCTAACAGCTAGTTTTATCAAAGAGGCTCATAATATGGATGCACCACACAGGAATAAGAACATATCAGTGACTAAGTTTATTTAATAAACCACAGGCTTACTCGGATTGCTTTAACTTATCATGTCCTTTTGCAGAATTTAAGGAGCCATAATGTAACAGAAATATTTAATTAAGCGGCTATATAGATGAAAGTATACATTTGAATGTGAAAAGGCCACTTTAAAGTATTGGTCATGTGTCAAACTACAAATTAAATAGATATCCCAAGTCTTCAGTACAGCATGTCATTTTAACTTATCCTTGTATAAAAAGAGAGGTTGGGGTGCTAATATATTAACGATGAACCACCACAACTAAATTCTCACCAATCAACCCGTTTTGTCAAACAGATGCCCTCTTTTCCCTCTTTCAACTTATCTTCCAACCTTTGATATCTCAACAACTTAGTCACATACATACATATATATATATATATATATATATATATATATATATATATATATATATATATATATATAATTAAGCTAGTTTCCACTGCACATACCTCTTTCACATACCATCCAATCCCACCCTTTTCCTCTATTCCCTTCTTGATCACCAATTAACCCATAAACTAGCAATACTGCTTGTAGAAGCCAAAGTCATTGTTTGACCCCCCCTGCAAGCAACTGAAAATATCACAAAAATGAGCCATGCTGAGTATATTGCTTATGTTTTGGTCATGGTCATTCTATCCATAACTCTCATCGTTCTTGGTGTTATCCTCCTTCTTGCTTGCAAGAAGAAACCGGTTGCATCTGAAGAAGCACTTCCTGTGAAGCTTTGTGCTCGTGCATACCCGTTAATGGAAATTGATGCTGCTACAGATGGCTTCAATCACAGGAGAATTGTTGGCCAGGGTCGCTTAGGAACTGTATACGCGGGGTCACTAGAGAAAGTAGAACTTGTAGCTGTGAAGAGGATCCACCCCGTTCATGTGTTGAGCAATGCAGGATTTGGATTCTCATCCGTGTTGAAATGGCTCTCTTTAGCTCAACACCCCAACGTAGTTCCCATAATAGGATTCTCAGAAGCACCCGGTGAGAGAGTTATATTGATGGAGTTTGTGCGCATGGCAGGCTTAGACTTCTATTTGCATCAAAACCCAGATGGGGCTTCACTTTTGGATTGGAACAAGAGGTTCAGGATTGCAGCTGCAGCAGCTAGAGGGCTTCAATACCTGCATGAAGTGGTAGTACCAAACATTGTACATGGGTGTGTCAAGTCCTCTAATATTCTTATTGATGTCAACTTTTGTGCTAGGATTTCTGATTATGGCCTTAACTTTTTGGCACCTATAGAAAAAAGAGGGCTGGTTGGTTATGTAGATGATGAGTATTGGAATGAAAGAGGGGGTGGTGCTACCAAGGAAAGTGATGTTTATGGGTTAGGTGTGGTCCTTTTGGAGCTTTTAAGTGGAAGAGGATGTGAGGGAGGGTTGTTGCCAAAGTGGGCATTGCCTTTGATGAAGGAAATGAGTTTTAGTGAACTTTTGGATCCTAGGTTGGTGATTCCTTCTGACATGAAGCCTCTGGTTAGATTAGCCAAAGTTGCTTCAGCTTGTGTTGGTAATTCAAGGAAATGTAGGCCTTCCGTGGCTCAAGTGGCAACCATTTTGAACAATTTGGAGACCGAAGTGTGCCTATGATCCAGTTGGTTACCCCATGATTTAGTCAAATTGATGGAGCAATTGCCTTCAATTTTGTACAAAATGGACATAGACTCATTACCAAGAATTGGAAAAAAAAATATGCCATGCATTTTCTGGTCTATAAAAACCACAGTCTTATCATATGATCAGTAACAAAATAGATTAAAAAGAAGAAAGATAGAGATAAGTTAGGCGAGTTTGACATTTAATGGATGCCAGTAATTGGTGTGAAATTGTAAAAATTTCATGAGTGAGGGGCCTTAATTATCCTCAACTTGTATTGTGACAGGTTGAGAAGTCACAAAATCATTGGTCGGGGAATGTTGAAATAGAAAAGGTGGGACGGTGGTGCCGTTGTCCTTATATAGGACGGTGAATATTATTATCTGGTTCCGTGTGGTTTGGGGATCCTTTTGGTGATAAAGGGACCCTTTTATTTTTTTTCTCTCCTAGTTGCAGTCAGCTTTTAATTTGTGTATACCTTTTTTTTTTCTTTTTGTCCTTTTTCTTTGTGATTACTTAATCATATATAATTTTGTATTCATAAGATGTTTGAGTACTAGTTAAATATATTTAGACCTTTTAGTGTGGAACTAATTCTCACCTATGTGTTACTTAACTTTGATCACGAGATACTCTTAATAAAATTTAAATTCTGGCAAAGTTGCAGACATGGTGGCTTTGATTGCCAAATGAAATACACCTCATAGTATCAATTTAACTTGATTTCTAACTATGTTTTAGAAAATAAAATGCCAATTTTAAACGATTGGTTTTTATTTTACACTTACTAATTCTTTTTCTTTTTTTGGTGCTTTTAACACTTATTAATTCTATACTTTACTTCGCAAAATACAAGTCTCGCTTTATAATATGTTGTTGAGAATGACTCAAAATCACAAATTTCTGTCAGATTATTTTGCTAAACGAATTTGAGCTAGTTAAGTGAAAATGTCATTTTAACTAAGCGGATTTGATTTAGCTAAGCAAAAACAGAAGTTTCTTCACCTATTTGTTTCTGTCACAATTTCGCTAAGCGAATGGAATTTAGTTAAGCGAAATTATCAGTAACAGAATCGACCAAGACTGTTAGAAATCAGTTGTGGAAGTTAGAGAACTCCAAGATTCACACGGATTGAAACTTTACAAGGATCAAGGATGTCACTTGGATTGATGACTCATCAAGGAGCTATTAATGATTGATGTATATGTATATATATACATATCATGTAATAGGCTTAAGGGTTGAAAGAGACTAAATGGCTTGAGGAGAGAAGAGAGGGGTTGAGAGATGAGAAGAGATTGGGAAAGTGCATAGGAGTAGAAATGGCTATCTTGGGGTATTTCTTGGAGGCATGATGTGAATCACATGGGTGTACAAGATAGGTGGAGATTTTTATTGTAAAGCTTTGTATCTCTTTGTTCATGATAGTGAAGATTGACTGCTCTCTCCCATGGATGTAGATCGCATCTTCTTTACTGTTTTGTTTCTTATTTTCAATTGTTCTTTGATCTAGTTTCATTTGCATAATTCTTTCTTGCATTGTTGTGTTTTGTGTTCTATGTGCATGCAAAGATGAATGTTGCTTTGTGACCCAAATTTCACAACATATGTAAATCCTTTTGAATAATGTATGTGTTCCTTTAATTGGGTGCTACAGAAATAGATTTTTAGTTTCGTTAATTAGGTCAGCTTTGCTGATTTAATTTTATCTTAAGTTCTTAACAACAATGTTCGACTAATTAACTAGATAATCAAATATATCATAGTTTCAGCAGGCTGCTTCCCTTAGGCCGCTGGATTGATCAATTGGGCCAATCGTACCGAACTCAATCAAGCAGGGACTGGCCCAACATCTTGAGTGGATAGTTCATTGCCATGAAGAGATTAGGAATGACAGCCAACGTTGACAGAAGAAAAATAAAAGAACATTAGAAACGATACATTTGCAGAAGTTTAACTCGTAACTAATTTGCAACAGCAATTAAATGAGGAGTTTGTAAATGTTTTTATATTGTCCACAAATCACAAATCATGGTATTTATGTTTTTTAAGGTAGTTAAGATAACAATCAAACATTTTTTAATGATGTAACAATTTATGATTGGTTGACAGTGTAAAAAATTTTATACTGACAGTGTATACCAATTAAACTCTTAAAAGAATGACCAAACCTTATTTTGATCTTAATATTTAATTTTATTCTCTTTTTAATCTTTGATATTTTATTTTTCTCATTCTAAGCCTTGATATACTTGTAAAATTAGTTTAATTTAGTCCTTTTGTCTGTGCTTTTATCATCTAAAAAATAGATATAGTAATGTTTTACTGTTAGAAATGATACGTCACTGTTATTTGCTAATATAATAATTTGATATAATATACCAAGATGAATGCATCTAAAATTAAGTCATTTCATTATTCACTTGTTATTAAAAAAAAAAAAAAAAGGAGATATCTGGCATTTCAAACGGCAAACAAATAGAATGAAATAATGTTTGTCTTAGATGTATCCTTTTAGTCATTTTCTATTTAACTGTCACGCTAGCAAATAATGATGTCATATTATCTTTAATAATGACACATTACCATCTCTATTTTGTTAGACAACATAAATCTAAATAAAAGAATTAAAGTAAACTGAACTTATAAACATTATATGCTAAAGTGAGAAAAATAAAATATCCATGATTAAAGTGAGAGTAAAAGCAAGTGTTTGGGACCAAAATAAGATTTTATTCTTAAAGAAACCATAACCTTTTTTTTTTTTTTTTTTTTTTTTTACTAAAAATGGGTTAATATAGTGCGAAACCTATTTATTTGCAAATTGTTGAAAATTCAAATTTTTTTAAAAATTTTTTTAGAGTGAAGTCCTAAATTAGTTCCTTAGATTTTTTTTGGGATCCACATTTAGTCCCTAAAAAAATAAATTAATCATTAGTTCCTCAAACACGTGAGACATTAGTCCCTAGGTTTAGTTATGATATCCATTTACTTGCCTGCGTTCCATTAACAATTCTATTTGGCCCGTTAATGATCCTGCGTGACCTATGACGAATTTTTACCGTAAAAAACGAATAAAAAGTGAAAAAAATACATGATTTTCAAGTATTTTGAGTTTTAAAATTATGCATGTTTTTTTTACTTTTTATTTGTTTTCTATAGAGGAAATTCGTCCTAGGTCACGCAGTACCACTAATGAGTCAGGTAGGATGGTTAATGGGTCACGTAGGCAAGTAAATGGACGTTGGAACTAAACCCTAGAAACTAATATGTCCCGCGTTAATAAATTTGAGAGACTAAGTGATTAATTTATTTCTTTTAAGAACTAAAAGTGGATTCCTAAAAATTTCAAGAAACTAATTTGGATCTTGCCTGAAATAAAAATAAATTATAAAACGGTGGAGGTTGGGACACCTCCTCCACACACGGAGTCTAATAGAAGACTAATAATAGGTTGAAGAGGGACAGTCATAATAATATAATGAATTCGAGTGATTCAACGTAGCAAGAAAATTTGCACACATACTACTTTATTATCTAATTAAGTGAAATGAGTTAGTAGTATCATCCCATCTTCATAAAGAATAGCTTGAATATCTTCTGGACAAGTCAAGCACAAATGATGAGTGATCGTACCTTTTCAAAACCAAATCACCTCCCAATTCTTTTTCTCTCTCTTTTTTTTTTTTTTTTTTTTGTAAATCAAGAGTGATTTTTTCCGATCAACCGTTGGAGACTAAGTTACGCGATGGAGAGATCATGGATATAGGTACAGTCTCTTTCAACAAAATCTTTTCATACACACGATAGAAATCGAATTCCTGATAATATACGTAAGGAACTTAGTTATCTATCAACCGTGTTAAATCTTATTGGTATCACAATTCATATTTAGTTCAACCTTCCAAATCTCCATAGTCCATACGGTTTACAAAATTAAAGTTATCATAGAAACCTCAGCTCCGTTGAATACACAAACAAATACTTAGATTACAATAAAATCCTTCTACAAATTTGCCCATATCACCTCCATCCAGAAGTAATCCTTTCACAATCTGTAAGATTTTGTTGATAGGTAACAAAATAATAATAATAATAATAATAATAATAATAATAATAATAATAATTATTGCCAAAAGAGCCAAAGCTGGAAAACTATACAAGGGATGAATTAAAAGAAGGAAAAAACTGAGATTGAATATGTTGCTAAAAAGTAGAAGTGTAAAATCCGAGCCAACAATCCAATGAATCGAAAAATCGAAACCAAACCAATTTAATTGGTTTGGATTTTTTTGATTTTCGGGTTCGAACCGAACCAAATCCGATGGTGATTGGTTCGGTTTCTGAGTTCAAGGATTTTGGAACCAAATCGAATCAATTATTATATTTTAATATATATATATATATATATATATTAATATTTATTGTATTAAATATTTATATATATTTTAATATTTATTTTATTTTATTTTTTTATATATATTTAATATTTATATATTTTAAAATTTAATAATTTCCAGATCCGAACCAATCCGGTTTTTAATGGTTTGGTTTCGTTCTGGTTTTGCAAGAAAAATTATTTAAAATAGAACCAATCATTTTTTATTGGTTCGAATTTTTTTCCATCTAAAATCGAACCAAACCGACCCGTTACACTACACCCCATCTAAAAAGTCCAAAGGCTCTCTACATTAGTTGAAACAAATTAAAGAATTAATTTCTATTGAAAATGATATTAATTTTCAAGAGTTAGGCTTCAAGAGTTAGAAATGAACTGATTGTTGGGTTCAATTAAAAGAAAAGTATATAATTTTAAACTTTTTTTATAATAAATGAAATTATTTTAGTAATTTGAGAGCGGCTAGGCATAAAAGTGACCATGAAAATCAAAAAAAATATGCTGCAGACAAAATCGATTTCTCCCTTTCTGAACCTAACACTCTATGTATGTAAGGGTCGGCCCCCTGATGAAAATGACCCTCACTTAATGAAAGTAAATTTCCTGTTCAACTCATCTGCAAGAGGTCCTAAATCTTGGCTAATTAAACAGGTCAGAGGCTTAATATTTTTTAGCAGGAAAGGAATTTGCATGATACTGGGATTACTAAACCGTGGGCTTTCAGATGACGTTGTTGTGTATTTTTTGGTAGACATGACGTTGTCATGTATGATATAGTACAAGTGTAGAACCATTAGTTATGAGCCTACGTTTGTTCGGCAACCCTCTACCCATTTAATTTCCCTGGATGAATTTCAACATAAATCTTTATTATTTTTGTTTTTTGTATGAGAATTATTAACATAAATCATGATTTCAACATAAATTATTATTTTTGTTTGGTACATTAACATATTATTATTAATATAACTATAAATTTCTTTTTATAATTTCTATTCACTTCAAGTAATTGTAACATGCAAGTGACAACTTTTAGTATGTTATTTTAAGTCGTTCATCGTTGATTCAGGAGACTAGTGGATCCCTTTTTGTTATAAGTATAAAGTATATTGATATAGAGTATTAAGGGTATTCTAACCCAAATATACAAGGAACAAGAAATAAACAGAAAAAAGAAAAGATTCTATATAAATAAAATAGTGCTTCTAATGGATCGGTATTGCTATTGCATAAGCCTTAACCCAAAGAAAACAACATGAGAAAAATAGCCCAATCTAAAGAAATCCAATAGCTGGTTTTATGGTAGTCCCCAATGTTTGGGCAGCACCAGTGCGGCCCAAATTAATTGACCCCTTCTCCTCGTTGCTGGACAAAGCTATTCTATCATTGTTGCTATCCTTCCCCTTGCTACTACCAACTTCCCGTTACCCCCGTCGTCCTCCTTCCGTTTCGGTACTCCTACCGTTGACCACCTTCCCTTCCCTTTCGCTGCTCCCGCCGTTGACCACCTTCCCTTTCACTGCTCCCACCGTCGACAACCTTCCCCTCGTTGCTAGCCACCATAGATTTCCAGATCCAGCCCTATTCGTCGCCAAGCAACCTCAGTTCGAGCTTGCCTTTTAAGGTAGAGATTTAGGGCTTTATGATCTGTTTGTTGTTGATACTTCCGTATATTAATTTTATTGTTAATACATTTTCTTTTTTAGTTGATCTTACTTTATGCTTCTACGTCACTAGGTCTTAGAAGATAACCTTAACCCAACGAATTTTTATGTGTTTGGTTTGTCAGTATTTAACGTTCCTTAATTGGATCTTCACCGCTGATGATTGTATTTTCTCGTATGAATTTTTATGTGTTTTGTCTATCAGTATTTAGTGTTTTCCATTGCCACTCCAAAAACGTTTGGGCATTTTATTTGGTTCAACCCAATTTACTGTGTTATATGATATAGATGATTTTTTTATGAAGGAGAAATGTCAGATTTGTTGGCTGAACAAAGCGGCAGCAACATTGAGGGCGGAGAGTAAGACAAGTTATTTAATTTTGGGGAAGGATGATATTGGAGAGATTAACTTGGACACCATGACAAGTGATGAGGTTAAGAATTGTTTATTTGGAGATAATAGTCTTGCTTATGAATTTTATAACGCATATGGTGTTATTAAAGGTTTTAGTGTAAGGAGAAGCAAGATTGGTAAAAATTGCAACAGTAAGGTGGTGCGGCATAATTTTGTATGTAGTAGTGAAGGGCATCGAGGGCATAGTTTTTATGAACTCGGCAATCGAAAGAGGAACCCAAAAGTGGTTACAAGGTTTGGGTGTAAAGCTCAATTTCGTGTTCGCTTAGATGAAGAAACGGGGAGGTGGTACATGACATACTTTAGTGATGAACACAATCATGAAATATTCTGTGGTAAGTTTGCAGGGCATTTGCTATCACATCGTCATATGACAGCGGCAGATGTTTCCCAAATGAATAGCATGAGAGATGTTGTATCAAGCCTCCTCAAATTTATGGATCCTTTGCAAAACAATTTGGTGGGTTTCAGAAGGTTGGATTTAGAAAGAGAGATATGTATAATGAGATTCATAAGCAGAGGAGGAAGGGAAATGGTAATTCTAGAAATGCTACTGTTTACTTGAGAGAGTTGGCAAAAAATGACCCTGGTATGTTTTAGAGGCATGTAACATCCCGATTTTCTTAATCTTTTTATTTAACTAGTATTTAAGTAATTTTATTTTATTAGAGTGTCTAGAAAATTAAATAAATTATTCCGAGGCCATAGTCACG
Organism: Ammopiptanthus mongolicus; assembly: GCA_039655645.1. Lineage (NCBI taxonomy): Eukaryota > Viridiplantae > Streptophyta > Magnoliopsida > Fabales > Fabaceae > Ammopiptanthus > Ammopiptanthus mongolicus. Next base: position 102,763,525 of record CM077344.1, on the reverse strand, counting down.
CTTTACGCTATCGTAGGAAGCTATGGTTAAGTTTTGGGTTGAAAACTCAGACGGAGCCCGGTCTGCGTTTTTCCTTGACAGTAGTGCTTTACTACTATCGAGACCTAATTTGGACCCGTGAACGAGACAATTAGTCTTAGAATCACGTTTCCTATATTTTTGAAAAAGTTCATCCGGACGTTCGAAAACGAAAATAATATATTATATACGGGCCGATAATCGTTCTAGGAGACGATTCGAGCTGTCTTAGGGTTTTTCGAGAACCTTGAGCCAATGATTTTCATACCAGGGCTATGATAAATCATTTGGGGACTCCTACAAATTTCGTGAGGATTTTCAAATTATCGGAACGTGAATTGACTAAATTGCCCTTGATTAGTTTTTACTAATGACCCTTTTTACCTTTCTTAACCCTTAAGTCTTCTTAAATATCAAAAAAATTCTCTCACCCACTCACCTTTTCTCCCCCTCATTCACGTTGGCCAGCTGCTGCAGCTGTTCCTTCTTCTTTCTTCTTCTTCCTTCTTCTTCTTCCTCCATTTTCAACTTCAATTTTCTCAAGCTTCCTCAAGCTTTTTCAAGAAAGTTTGTGAAGCAAAGTTGCTCCTATAATCCTTATCTATCACCTAGAAGGTATATATTTCATCCTTGAGCTCTCAATCTTTATTTTCTCCATTTATTTTCATGAATTTCAATTTCTAGATCTAAACTTTAAAAAACTCTAGAAAATTGTAGAAAAATCATTTTGAGGCCAAACCAATTCCTATGAGCTAATATCATCCCCTAATATCATAATCCAAGAGCTTGTAATTAAATAAAATCTCTAGCCTATTTATCAAAGAGGGGCCGAATGGGTGTATTGTGGGGAAAATGGGGTTTTCGTTCTTTGTTTTTGATTTCACCTATTTCATCCCTTAATCATGTAATCCAAATGATTAGGAGGCCAAATCAAACTCTCAACTATTTTTCATGGTAATGTCTGAAACCCTACCTTGTGAGTTTATGGGGTTTTGGTTCAAATCTTTGATAATTAATCATTGATTATGCATTAGGTATGCTTAAGGGTCATTGATCCAAGAGTTGGTAGAATTTCAATATCCCTAGCCTATTTAATAAATTAAGGGCAGTAGCTAATCCTAGAGATTAGGTAGTTTATGGTTTCATTATTTTAATTTCTGGTAGTGTTTTACTGTATAGAATTTGACAGGACTCGAACGCTCGATCGCGCACTCGATTGACTGCTGCGGAGCCGCATTCGGAATATCTCGGTAAAATCACTAAGGTGGGGGAAAGAATCACAATATCGTCGGGGAGGCAAGCTTTAAATAATATATATTGATATGAGTAGGGCAACCCAAACCCTACTAGAGGTCGTTTGACCGTTAGGTTGATTTTACTATATATTGAAGTTGTTTGTGCTATGATTGGATATTTGATATATTATATGTGATATGTGTATGATGTCTATTATATGCTATAATTGATTAAATGTTACTTATTTGTAAGTTGATTTTACTGTTGAATATATATTTTGGTTGTTGTTGATGTCTGTTGTGACTGCTGATGTCTGAGTAGAATTAGGTAGTGATATACATTGGGTGATGAATGTGTGATGAGAAAGTCGAGGTTATATATATATATATATATATGTCGTAGTGCTCAACCTAGTGATATAGTTGATCTGTTAAGGTTGTGATATAAGTTGATACCCGGTTAAGCCGGATGAAAGTTGGTCGTGGTTGTATATAAGTAGTGGTTGAGGCACTAAGTGTTGATTCTGAGATGAGTCGATGAGATTCATATTGCATAGTTGTTGTTCATCACTGTGTTGGCATACGGGCGATTTCGATCTTACCTACGGGGAGATGGTCGTATCGATTAGTTTGGCGTAGGGACGATTTCGATTTTACCTGCAGGGAGGTGGTCGTACCCGTTAGTTGAATTGTAGACGGACGGGCGCATATTTCGACCTAGACTGCGGGTGGGGGGATATGTCGTTACCGAAAGTTGAGTTGTTAACGAACGGGCGAATGCTCCGACCTAGCCTGCGGGCGGGAGAACATGTCGTTACCGTAAGTTGCGTTGTTGATGGGCGAATATTTCGACCTGGCCTGAGGGCGGGGGAATATGTCGTATCCATGAGACGATTTGGGCCTGCGAGCTTTAGACCGAACCTTATTTTATGGGGGTGGCATAGTGATGATTGGGATACCTTGATTCGTTGGGGATGTCACGTCGTGCTCGCGTCCATATAGTCGTTAGTTGCATGCGTGTGACAGACAGTATTTAAGGGAAAAATTATCCGGAAGTTGTTTGGTTGTCACAGTTGTGATTTGGTGTGTTGCTATCTATATACATTATTTATATCGTTGTTTTTCCCATGTATAGCATATTACTGTTTCTTATCCCTTGTACTTTTCTATGTTATATTTCTTTATTCTCGACTGTACGAGAAGACCCTGATGAGGAGTTTCCAGAGGAGGTTGACGGTATACCTGTTGAGCCTGTTGCCGGCGGGAGAGCCTCGGATCCCAATGCTGGGGGACCTTGAGAGCTAGGAGAGGATCTCTGATGTGCCTTTATTTCCGTTGTTATGTTTTTAGTTTTATCTACTGTATACTCTGAAGTCTTTTATATTTGGCATCAGTGTTGTAGGCTCTACTGATGGAGCCAGTACTATTATGTATGCATACTTTATTATGGTATCAGTATGTATTGTATGTTTTAATATTTCCGCAAATTTTATACTACTACGCTACGCTATAACGCTAATAATTATAAGTGGGGTCACCAATGGGACCTCCTAGAAAGGGGTTGTCTCAAGGCACACTGCCTCCAATGATGGAGGGATTGAAAAACTATTTTGGTGCGACGGTTGTTGTCAGTTTGATTATGAAGTGTTTGGAGATGTTTTGGCTTTTGATGCAACTTATGGAAGGAACAAGCACAACCGCCCTTTAGTTATTTTTTCTGGTGTGAACCATCACAACAATACAATTGTTTTTGCAAGTGCTGTAGCAAGTGATGAAATTGAAGCAACTTATGTGTGGATGTTAGAGAAATTTTGGAGGCAATGAATGAAAAATCTCCAATATTTGTGATAAAAGATGGGGGACCTGGCCATGAGGAATGCTATAAAAAGAGTATTTCCTAATGCGCATCATAGATTATGGCGTGGCATTTGATGCGTAATGCAACATCAAATGTTGGTTGTAGCAAGTTTACAGAGCTGTTCACATCGTGTATGTTAAGTGATTTTGATGTTGATGTTTTTTGCCAGAAGTGGGAGTTTATGGTGGTTGAATGTGGGGTTGAAAATAATAGACGAGTTAATGAAATGTATGAAAAAAAAGGAGATGTGGGCAGCAGCATACATGCGCGGTAAATTCTTTGCCGGATTTAGGACAACTTCTCGATGTGAGGGCTTGCATTCACAACTTGGGAAGTATGTATGTTTTAGACACGATTAGCATAACTGATACAACATTTCCAACGTGCATTGGATGCTATGCACAATACGGAGGTCGAGGTTGACTTCAAGTCAGCCTATGGGCTTCTTGTATTGCAAACACATTTGGTTGATCTTGAGAGGCATGCTAGTAAGGTGTTCACACGAGAGATATTTGATATTTTCCGAACTTACTTGGTCAAGGCCTGGTGGTTGAAGGTTGTTAGTCGTAAAGAAACTCCATCTTATTCAATTTACACAGTGTGCAAGTATAAAAGACCAAATATTTGTTGGTATGTTTCTTGTGATGATAACCTTAACCAAATAAACTGTTCTTGTCATAGGATTGAGTCTTTCGGCATTCCATGTGCACATATTGTATGTGTACTTTTTAATTTAGATGTTGAAGAGCTTGTAGAATGTGTGATTCTGAAAAGGTGGACGAAGACAGCTAAGCAAGATTTTGACTTCTCTAGTAGACACAGTCCATGGGTTGGTGATGCATTGTATTGGTGTCGTTTCCATTGTTTGCTTGAAGTTTGCAGATTCACATAATGTCAGCTGATAAGTTTGCAGATTCATCTCTTTACACACCATTTGGCATGGCTAACTGGGAAATCAAGGAGACTAAGGGGGTGCCAAACGGAGGGAGCAGGTGACTACTACCACATTCATGGTTAATTTATAAGTTTATAGTAACAGTTACTAATTGGATTATCTTCATTGAATGAAAACAGTGTCAATTCATCAGTATGGATATTACAATGGTTGTCCATGGAAGGCACATTCCAACCTGAAGTGCTTGGACTGGTATTGATCACCATACTTTATCTATTTTCTAATATTTACCACAAATACTGTTTATTGATCACCATAATTTATCTACTTTCTTATATTTTCTCTAAACTTTTTTGTATATGTTCGCAGCTCAATGAAATCAGTGTCCGTGTTAAGACTGCTATGTCACTGATGGCAAGCCCATTTAATAAGAAGAAAAGTTGCCTTCAAACAAGTGCAGCACGAGCTTGGAATGAATCAACAAATTAATGCAGCACTAATGGAAAACATTTTTTTGAACCTAGATGCAACCAATTCTAGGCATTCGTGTTCTAAGTTTGGATTTACTTGGCCATGTAGCCAATTTTTGTTATGACTAGTTATTTGAAACTCTAGCTACTACCTTTTGATGGCCATGGCCTTCAGTTATTTCACTCAGAGAAATATGCTTGCCCGATATGTTTATGTTCATTGCAATTATGTTTTTCTTTGCTTCTACTAAAGTCTATGTCTATGTTAAACAACTAAACAAAATTAAGCATGCTTTATAAGTCTATCTAAATGTATCATGTTGAGATTCAATTAAGCATGTTACTTTTGAGCAGCCTAAACACAATTAAGCATGTTACTTTTGAAAATGGATGATATAGATAAAGAAATATTCAGTAGGCTACATTGATAAACCATATCTTAATTATGCTAAAACTGGTTGTCTACCACAAAAGTCTCATTTACAATAAAAATAAAGCTATATCCTAGCAGTAGACATCTTTCACTACAATAAACCCAACTCCTACACCATCTGGCTAACAAATTGTTGAGCATTAACAATCATGTGACCTCTATATATCTCCCCATTTAAACTAAAAAGAACATTCCCACTGCCCTACCATACACCACAAAAATATTTTGCATCTAATATTAGTTGGATTTAAGAATTTAAGAATTACAAAAACCAAAGGAGTTTTCCATTTTATGAAATGCCAATGGAAATGATCCTACTACTAATCCTAATCCTAATCCTAATTAATGAAATACTTCAAGCATTAAGATATGATGTGGCACTTTATCAAACACCTTATACACATCCCAGAACACCTTAAACCATAGGATGAAAAAACACAAATAACAAATCACCACTCAACAAATATCAAACCGCAACTAAGAATTGCAAACTTAACCAAAAAGAAGAATAAGTACTTAATTACATCATTGAGTGTAATGTGTCTATTTGTACAACTCACTGAGATCGTGTACATTACATTACATTTGTATGTAATTAGCTATTGTGTAAACCGCAACTAAGTTATGCAAACTCACTAAGAATGAATGAACAGTTTCTTGCCTTAATTGCTTGCAAACTAAAATTATGTGCGTTTTTTGCAAAATTAAACTTGTGTTTTTGAATAAAGACATTGCAAAAGATGTTTTTCAGAACAAGGACAAGCTATTCCACAACCAAAAAATAATTGTTCGGTACCTTTATTTTTTACAAACCAACGATAATTAATAAGTTTACCCTCAATGAATGATAACATCCATCTCTATGGGTATTAATAATACAAATAATCTCAGGTAATGCAAATTGAAGGTACATAATATCAGATAACACAACCCAAGAATCTTATCATCGTCGTCGAAGTACCTGATTCTTCTTCGATCGCCACCATAACCTCCACGCGGATGACGAAAGTATCGCTTCTATTCAATGGTCGTGATTATGTAGGCAAGGTTGTACGCAAGCTGCGGACCAGTTGAAACAAAAGCATATTTGAAGGTGTACGTAGGGTTGACGCCAAGGTACAAGAACACCGAACAACACTGCCATCATCGAATCTTGAACCAATTCAAAAAAGGGGATCAGAATTGTAACCGTACATAGACAAAAACTTGGGGGGAATAGTTGAAAACCTAGCTCTAAAAAGGTTTGGGGGAGGAAGATGGCAACCATTGACAAAGGGAAATTGGGCTTTTAATTTGGACAACAGTAGAAACCCTAGCTACATTTAGATTTGGGGAAGGAAGACAACAAAATGAGCTTTTCATTTGCAAAATACAAAAAAATATTTTAATATGAAAAGGGAGTTCAAATTAAATATAAACATCTAAAACAACTTTCTCATAAATTCTGGTAGGGACTAATATATAAATATTATGTTAATCAATATCTTATATCTTAAATTAAAACAATCGCTTTTAGTTTTGATCTGAACCATTCAATTTTTGTGGATCAGATCCAATGGTTGTAAGTAGGATGGCACCCCAAACGTTGGGGACTATCATAAAACCCGCAGAAATCCAACTATCATGTTCCAATAACACAGCAAAAACATCAGTGTTATAAAGAATATATAGAGCTCTCTTCAATCCTTTAAAATCAGCTGCAATGGCCATTCTCCTTCTCTGATCAAACGCAAACAGCAAAAAAAGGGTGTTGTACCTCCCTATTAATTTACCCAGACACAGAGGCAAAGAGGCAGCAATTGCATAACATCTAGGGAAGAAACGTATCTACCCTCACCTGATACAGAGAGCTGCCTTTCAACAATCCGAGCTAAAGAAAACCCAATAAACTAATCCCCAACCGCAGAAGTATCCACTTGTGAACAGCTATTAACTAAGCAAGAATGACGGACAAAACAAAACTAGGCAATAATGCCATTACTGAAGATATCATAAAAATCATTTATTTTGTATTTTTTTTATACAATGGTGGCAATAAAATTTGAACTTGTGATCTTATAAAAAATTACAAACTATCCAAGTCACTAATCCAATCCTAATGGCTTAAATATGTTATACGATTACGTAGTCTCTCGCCTTTGAAAACTAAGACCAACAAGAAACAGTCAAGATATAAGTTAATAGGAAGAGAAAATTTGCTTAAAGAAAGTTGATTATGATATTGGAAAAAGAAAATTATAATTCACACTGAACACACAAAAAGGAAAGGAAAGAATACAGGGTCAACATTTATGTGATAAAAAGACAAAAATATTAAGAATTTTCTATATGAACTCTTCCCTTTCAATAGTATTAAGTGGTATTCTTGCTATCAAGTTCTATGTTCATGTAAAAATATACAGTTAGAAAGAAGTTTTATATAAGCTTTTTCTCCATTGTGATTCCTTTTTCTATTCAAGTAATGTTAATATAATTCCGGATTTTTGCTTTTTGGTGCTATATAATTCCGGATTAATGGTGAGTCTTATATCCGCATATATCTTTCATCAAATTTTATCATATCCTCTTAAAAAAATTGTACTATGACCTATGAAAATCTTTCCTCTTTCTCTCGTCTCCTATATATTCTCATAGACGCCACCATCCATTTACTTCATTTTTTCTTTTCTTTTCATAAGTGGGTTTTTCACATATATCTGGATCTTTTTGTGTTTTTTCCTTGTTTTTCGTAATCTTGGTGTGGTTTTGTTTGGTTTCTCGTCTTGGTGTGGTGCTGTTTGATTCTTATCTTGGTGTGGTGCTCGTTTGTTTCAGATTGACAGATCTGCTTCGATCCATCACAGATTTGATTAAGACTTGGATCTCAATGCTACAAATCCGGAAGCATGGGTATTCCGATGACTTTGATAGTGTTACTTTTGTAGTCAATTTGACTTTATTGTATTATGCTTTTAACCTGGGTGTTGTGAGTTTGTTCGCAGTTTCATCTTTTTCGATTTTTAGCAATTTTGGATCTGTATTGTCATCGATGTACTCTATCAATTTGAATGAATGAATGTCTTTCCTTGTCAATTTTTTTTTATCATACCCATATGTATTTGTAATTTAAATTAGATTTTAAATAATAGATACACTATAACATATATAATTCATCATAATTCCACGTCTATACAAACATTACACTTTCCATGTTTAAATTTTGATGCACACGGAAGTATTAACAAATAGTCAAACATTAATTCCTTTTAAGCTGTACACTTCTCTTGTTTTCAACATTGCACTTTAGTAGCTTCCCCTTTGTAAAAAGCACAAGCAAAAAAATCGTGTCTCCATCGTTCACGGAACGGTTTAGTTCTGATTAGCATAAAAAAAATCTGACCTATCAAAATCAATTGGTTCGATTTGAATCGGATTTGTAGCTTTTTTTTCAGGAAATCTGAACCAAACAAATCCATTTAAGAACGGATTGGTTCAGTTCAGCTCGATTCGGATCCAAAGAATATATATATATATATATATATATATATATATATATATATATATATAATCAAATATATTAAAAAAATTAAATTTAAAAATATAGTAAATATAAAAAATTAAATATTTAAAATATAGTAAATATTTCGGTTCGATTCGGATTTGCAAATTTTTTTCAGGAAACCTAACCAATCCGTTCAAGAATGGGTTGATTTGATTCGATTAGGATTAGGATTAGACCCGAAAAATATGGAATATATATAAACAATCAAATATATTAAAAAATTTAAAATATAAAAATATAAAAAATAAATATTTAAAATATAGTAAATATTAATATATATATATATATATATATATATATATATAAAAGTATTAGAATATAGTAATCAGTTAGGTTCGGATCAGTTCGGTTTCAAAATCTTTAAACCCAAAAACCGAATCAATTACTATTAGATTTGGTTTGGTTTGGTTCGGATCCAAACATAAAAAAAATCTAAACCAATTTAATGGATTTTGTTCAGATCTTCAGATTCATCGGATCGATCTGAACCAACCAACACTCCTATCTCGTGCAATAGCAAATGGACAATTTTGGAAAGTAATTGTACGTATACGATACTCCTGGGGAAACAATCTCGTATCCCCCCTCCCACAAAAAAAAAAAAAACAAAAACAAAAACAAAAGCTTAATCCATAAGCTTCTCGTTGCGTGGCTTCTTTGAGAAGCTCACAAAGACGTGTCGGCTGCCGCATAGAAAAATCATAATTAATGAAGGGTTATGCTCCTCTGTGTTCGTGTGTTTTCTTCGCTCTTTGACGCCAACATCCCAGCCAATGCCATCATTCCATATCATTTTACACTTCCAACCAAATTGACAAAAACATCACTCCGACGATACCTGTCACTTGTTGATCCGAGCAACACGGAAAACATAACGACTTTGGAAGCAAGTGTCGTACTATACCATATCAGAATCTCTCTCTCTCTCTCTCTCTCTCTCTCTCTCATGGAAAATAAGATGCGGATTGTTATATTCGTGCCCCCTAAGCTAAATGAGATATAGAGAAACACGTTGAAAAAGTATCATAATCCAACATTTAATAGGGAAATGGATTCTAATTAATGAGGATTGCATGTCTCCACAAATTGCAATAAGTGGTAGTAATACCATCAAGCCAAGATAAAATCAGTCCTCTAATTAGCAAAAGTATCTGGATATTTCAACATGTTTTGCATGAAAATTTGAACACCTTTTCGTTGAACGAAGCACATGAGTAATTACTTTGGAAGAAGTGTTTGATCTGGGTGTGTGAAGGGAATGCATATCTAGAGCGCGTTAGAGAGATTCGTTACTTTAAATATGAAGTCTACGTGAAGAAAGGCAATGGGAGGAATATACAGTTTATTACTTTATTTTGTTGGTTGGTGCAAAAATACGTACTTAAATTAATCATAAACGTATTCCTTAATTATGTTACATTTTCAAATGTTCGTATGTACATTTCTGATGACTATGGATTTTTACATAGCTTTAAGGGCACTCCAATTTGACACTGCAGCTGATGAATTCCCAACACACAGACACTCCCTCTCTAAAGTGGTGAAACGTCCTAAGAAGAATAAGGTTGCCCCATCTCCACTCTTACCACCACCTTTTCTTCTTTTATTTTTTTTTTTACATATATATTCCCAATCTTTTTCTTTAACTCGTGAATTTTTATGATTTATAATTATGGATAAATTATCTTTTTGTTACTAAAGTTATAAATCTTTCATGTATCATAATGACACTCTTTTATGGAGTAGTAATTGCTTAGGCCAAGTGCAATTAGTTATATATTTTTAACCCCTACTACACCAAAAAGAAATTAGCTAGCGAGGCAGCATTTATTCCTTGATGCAGGCGTATATACGGGAACATAGCCAAACTTGACGTCCAAGCAACCTTTCCTATATCTATACTTCCCTTGTTTCCCACTTTTCTTTTATTGGTTATTATACCCTTTATCTCTTCGCTCTCGCAATTACCAGTTTGGGAAAATAGGCACAGTTCAATCATCATTGAATCATATAACACACACATAATAGTACATACTGAAGAAGGAAAAGTGAGAGCCTGGGATGATTAATTTTTCTCCCTCTCAGCAACAACAACAACAACAACAACAAGGTGATTCAGGATCCCAAAAGAGACAATTGCTCCTACTACCTTTACCTTTCTTCACCCTTTTTCTTCTCTAATTTTTAGGGTTTTTCTTTCTTTCTTTTTTTCAAATTAGTTTTTATTATTAGAGATCGAGGGAGCTGATATTGTAGGAGGGATAGGAAGAAAAAGGCTGATCAGTTTTGTGATAATAACACAGAAAGATGACATGGTGCAATGACTCCGATGAGGAGAGGGGCATTGAATCAATCACGCCCACTATTACTCCTAGAGCTAATAACAACAACACTAGTACTGTTACTGACATAAAACTTACCGAAGAAATTCGAACCATAACTTGCCCCTCCTGCGGCCATAACATTCAATTCCAAGATCAGGAGGTACTACACTAATTAATTTAGTTTTTACATTCCCCGGCCCCATGCACACACATATATATATGATTCCTTCTCCTATATATACATGTTAATTGGTCCTATGTATGTTTGTTTTAATTAAGAAGTTGCTAATTTTATTTATGCACTACCAATTAATTGCTTGAGTTTTTGTTGTGTGTGAACTGATTATGATAGGGTGGAATTCATGACTTGCCGGGGTTACCAGCTGGAGTGAAGTTTGATCCCAATGACCAGGAAATACTAGAGCATTTGGAGGCAAAAGTGGCGTCTGATGTGCGCAAGCTTCATCCCCTTATTGATCAGTTCATACCAACGCTTGAAGGCGAGAATGGGATTTGTTATACACACCCAGAAAAGCTACCAGGTTTTTGATATTTTGTTTTTTTATTAAAATTTATTTCTCTAATTAATATTATTGTTTAATGGTTTGGAATACCGTTTGATGCATAGCATAGGTTATACTAATCATTGAAAATCTATTTTATTGAGAGACATATCTTGATGTGCACGGTACCGCATGCACGAAATTAATGTTTTTAAGTAATAAAATGATTTTTTTTTCTTTGCAAAGAATCTTAAGTTCTTAACTGTAAGGCGGTTAATTGAGAACGACTGCAAAACATTTATACTCTCTACAGATAAGATCTCAAAAAAATATTACTATGATAAAATGTTTTTAGCTCAAACATGGTTTCTTAAACATCTTCTTATTTGTAGAGTTTTAAAAAAATTCAGAAGGGATTAAAAATCCTGGTATATGAAACTTGGGAAGAAAAATAAACAGAGACCCTGAAGTAACAGATTTTAATTACCATTCTAAAAAATTATGTCTCTTTCGCTTCGTCTTTCTTGCATTTAAAACGTTGCAAAGAAAATTCTCTGTCCAGTAGAGGGTATATGTCATTCTTAGAAGTTGTTACATGAAAGAAAGAAGCACATGGGATTGGAGGAGCACTCACCTCTTTTATATAACTAACTCGTTCAAGTACTCCATGTTGCAAGAAAGTGTGGTTGAGTTGGCAATGACTACCAAACTTTGTAGTCGCATCCTATCTTAGATTAACCATGTAGGCGTAGCAAGTGAAATGTAAATATGTTAATTAGTCCTTAATTTTCAGCAACATTTTTAATGACAAATTTCAACCTTACAACAAATAAAAAGTTGTTGTCAGCAAATTCTATCAACCCAAAAAATGAGAGGTTGGTGCCTTGTTACTCTTGACAAGGGCTAATTTCTTAACCCCTTACTGGATAATATTCAGATTTTTTGATGAAATTAACTCCTAAACATTCATAAAAAAAAAAAAAAAATTAACTCCTATAAACGTCAATCACATATTTAAAATTGCTGATTAATCGGTTGTTTATTAACAGTACACATATATATTACTACTTATGACGTAAGTGTATTTTTTTTTTAACAAAACCAACTCATATGATCATTTCCAAATGAACTTATTCCCCAATACAATGGGGAATACCAGAAAAATCAAATGAGGAAGCATAAGAGTTAGATACCCTTGCTAAAGCATATGAGCAAGTAAGTTTGCTTGTCTCTTAATAAATCTAACTTGGTAATTAGAACAAAACTTCAATAGATCGTTTCTTGCACCCTTCTAAAATGACTCCAAATTCTGTTAGATTTGTGTTATTGTTGCATAGGCCATCCGTCACCATTAATAAAGATAAAAAGAGAAATAAATTTTCCCAAGTCTTGCAAAATCAATTAATTTCTTCTTCTTTTTTCTTATGACGTTTATCCCATATTTTTTTATGTGTGTGTTTAGATTAACTTATTTTGTGCTCAAAATATCTTATAATTGAAACCTCTCTAAAAAACTTTTAAAAAAAATATTATTTTTAAAAATTAAAGAATTACCAAATAATATTTACTAAGTATAAGACTAAATTCTTAGTTGGAGTAGTCTTTGGTATCTTCACCCACAAGCTAGCCTTTTATTTATATACTCAACTAATGTACAAACTAGCAATCCATGTGCATCGTACTTGTGCATGTGAAAGGAAGTAATCTTGACTAACAAACCATCTGTCCTGATATATATATATATATATATATATATATATATATATATATATATATATATATATATATATATATATATATAGTACATACTTCCATAATTCACCGTAACTTTGTGTATCTCTTCTTCTCATGTTCTCCTTTAACTAATTACTTCGAATCAGTAATATTCATCAATATAGCGTACGTTTTGCATTCTTTATCATCATTTCCTCTCTTTTCATTATATATACGTTGAGTACTTAAGCATAAATCTCATACTAACAAGAAGAGTTTCTCTAGATAATATGCAAGATAATGAAAAATCGTTATGTGATTTGATGCAGGAGTAAGCAAGGATGGGCAGATTCGCCACTTCTTTCATAGGCCTTCTAAAGCATACACAACTGGAACAAGGAAAAGAAGAAAGGTTCACACTGATGAAGAAGGAAGTGAGACAAGATGGCACAAAACAGGAAAAACTAGACCAGTTTTTGCTGGTGGTGCCGTGAAGGGTTTTAAAAAGATACTAGTGCTCTACACCAACTATGGCAGGCAAAAGAAGCCTGAGAAGACTAATTGGGTGATGCATCAATACCATCTTGGCAGTAACGAAGAAGAGAAAGATGGAGAATTAGTGGTTTCAAAGGTCTTCTACCAGACACAACCTAGACAATGCGGTAATAATTCCATTATTATAAAGGATCCATATGATCAGAATATATTGAATAACCGAATTAGCCACGATGACAGTACAACAATACCTACAAATGCATCATCACTTGTGGATTACTACGGTTCTCATTACATAAATTATGACCATGTGGGTCACGATAGGGAAAGCTCACCTCAACTCATTCCAAACATGGTTGCTCCAGGTGATGGCTCTTCTTTTATTCGCTTAGGAATGGATGCAAACAAAGCAAGACTTGAGAGAAAGTGAAAGCTTCTTGGTAGAGCACTATTGAGTCCAGTGACGATGATTACATGCATGAATTAGATCGTTTCTGTTACTAAGTAACAGTATATATATATATATATATATGGGATAATTAGAATGAAGGAGTTCCAAGTTAAAAGAGATAAGGTTGGCTTCCGTATTGGGATATATATATATATATATATATATGTATGTATGTATGTATGGACTTAACCATAATTGACACCCTGACTGATCAAATTTGAGAGGCAAGCTAGGTATTTGTGGTACAGTGGTCTTATCTTAAGTTTAGTGTACATGCAATATTCTTTAACATGTTTTTACAGATATAATATTACAGTAGAGTTGTTGTCAATCTACTCATCACTATGTCAATATATACTGTACAGTTGTGTTATTTGAATATCAAGTTTTGGATATCGTATGTAACATGTTTTTACAGATATAATATTACAGTAGAGTTGTTGTCAGTCTACTCATCACTATGTCAATATATACTGTATAGTTGTGTTATTTGAATATCAAGTTTTGGATATCGTATGTGATATCGTATATATTTATCTCTATCTCTCACTTACTTTTTCTCTTCTTTGTATACAAACAATTCAAAAATACATCAAAAAACAAAGAGACTGTTGGCATGAGCTGTAAATAGCTAAATTGAAGGAGTAAATCTGTTAGTGTATTATGTAAATCCCTGTAATGCAGTGATATCCCATATCTTAGGCAAATCTGTTTTATTTTATTACTTTGTATAGATCAGTCATAGCTGTGTAGGAGGAGTATTTTTCGTGTAACATTTCTATAAATATTGGAGATTGTATCAAAAGAATATATAAGAAATGGAGAAAACCAGAGTGTTTACCTCTGTTTAACATGGTATCAGAGCAACGATCCTAGGCAGGTATTGTTGTCTTTGACGTTGTTCCCATTGTCGACGGTGATCTGTCAGATCAGTCACCACCCAAAGAATTACCACTCAAAGAATCCTCCATTGACCTCATCAAATCCTTGACTTTGAAGATGACTTAAGCTCTAACCCAGAACCAGACTTCACTCCAAACAGGAACACACGATAACTCTGTTGCACGGATTGGAGTAAAACTTGATGGGACCAACTATGCATTGTGGTCTCAAATCATGGAGATGTATATCTCCAAGAAAGATAAGCTTGGGTATATCACAGGGGATATTCCTCAGCCAACGTTGATTGACCCAAATTTCCGATGATGGAGGACCGAGAACGTCGTCGTAAAAGGTTGGCTTATCAACTCCATGGATCCCAATTTAATCAGTAACTTTATTTGGTTTCCAACAACCAAATAGGTATAGGACTGCATTTCTATTACATACTTTGATGGATCTGATACCTCTCAATTGTTTGCCTTGAAGAAACGGGTCAACAACACCAAGCAGGCAGGAGGTTCCATTGAGTTGTATTATAACACACTCCAAGGTTTGTGGAGGGAGATTGATTTCAGACGTCCAAATCCCATGAACTGTGCCGGAGATATAGAAAAATACAATTCTCTTTTGCAGGAAGATCGTGTCTACACTTTTTTGGATGGTCTTAATGACAGACTTGACAAAATTCGCAGTGACGTATTACATACCAGCCCTTTTCTAACAGTTGAGCAGGCTTATGCGCATGTCCGCCGATAGGATATCCGCCAGACAGTAATGCTTGGAGACTTGGCCAACGAAACATCTGCAGTCATGGCAACCAAAGGAGTTGGGGGACCAATGCAACCTTTGAGAACTCTCCAACTGACAAAGGATGGACATTCCTATTCATCTGGAGGAAAATAAAATCCTAGAAGCAAAGGAGCAGCTATGGATGGTGAATGGTGTACTCACTGTGGGCACAAGAAACATACTCGGGATACTTGTTTTAAATTACACGGTTACCCTGATTGGTGGCATGATTTGAAGGCAAAAAAATCCAAAGACACTAAAAGCAGCTCAGGATGAGTGGCAGCTGTGACAGCTGAACCTCAACTCTCCCTTATTTCTCTAGTTGACCGTGACAATGAATCAATATATCGAATCTCTAACCAAGGTAACCAAAGTGTTGTCTTATTATCATCTATATATTCTCGAGAGGAAGGGTGGTTAGTGGACTCAGGGGGCACAGACCACATGACTTATTGCTCCAATGACTTCACCAACACCACTACACCAAGGCAATCCCACATTATTAATGCTAATGAGGTATTATATCCAGTTGCAGGGGCTGGCTCAGTAGAACTCTCTAGTTCTATCTCTTTATCTAATACCTTATTAGTGCCTTCTCTTTCAAATAAAATTTTGTCAGTAGGGCAAGCAACTACTGAACTAAATTGTGTGGCTCTAATGTATCCCAATTTTTGTCATTTTCAGGACATCCTTACCAAGGAAATCATCGGGCGTGGTACTAAGAGAGGGGGTCTCTACTATGTGGATGATTTTAATTCAAGCAAAGTTAATAAAGTGCAACACTGTGATGGGCCAAAACAGACACTACTCAAACTATGGCATTGTCGTTTGGGTCATCCTTCATATGGATACATGAAACATTTGCTTCCGCATTTATTCCCCAATGTGGACCAATCAGCATTATATTGTGAAACTTGTATTTTGGCCAAGAGTCATCGTGTATCTTTTCCAATTAATTCCAATAAAAGTGACATTCCTTTTGCCTTAATACACACTGATGTCTGGGGACCATCCCCTATCACCACCATATCAGGAACTAGGTGGTTTGTGACATTTATTGATGATTACACCAGAATGACTTGGCTATATTTTTTAAAGCACAAAAATGATGTTTTCTCTGTGTTTTGTGCCTTCCATGCTATGATTAAAACCTAATTCTCAGCTGATGTTCGAACAATCAGGTCTGACAATGGGGGTGAATTTGTCAACCACCATTTTCACACTTACTTCCAGACTGATGGACTCGTCCATGAAACCTCATGCTCACATACTCCACAACAAAATGGAGTGGTCGAACGGAAGAACAGACATATTCTTGAAACGGCTAGGGCTTTATTAATTGGCTCTCATGTACCCAACAAATACTGGGAGGATGTCGTTAGCACAGCAGTTCATTTACTCAACCGAATGCCTGCTAAGGCATTGCATTTTACCACCCCTCTTCAAGCTCTCGCAGGTCATTTTCCCTTACTTTCTAGCTCCATCGTTCCTCCTCGAATTTTTGGCTGCGTAGCATTTGTTCATTTACATAAGCACCAGCGGAGTAAACTAGATCCTTGTGCTATTCGGTGTATTTTCTTGGGCTATGCCACTCATACTAAAGGCTATCGCTACTATGACCCGATTGGAAAGCGCCACTACACTACCATGGATGCAACTTTCCTAGAATCAGAATCATATTACTCATCTCCAACCACCACTTCAGATCTTCAGGGGGAGACTTGGAATGGAGACCTGAAATGGTGGGACTGTATGGCTGAATGTGAGGACACTCCCATTGGAATAATTGAGCATGAAAAGGCTACTGCATAAACTACATATACAGAACCAGGAATGAAGAATTCTGCTCTTCAAACTAAAACTGAAACTGAAATTGGCCTTCTTCAGAGTGATGAAGCAGATCCTGATGAAGCAATGAATACTACCCCTCTCTCTAATGTACCAGGCAATGATTCTCTTAAGGATGTCCATGAGGAATGTTCTTCAGAACCATCTTTAGATGAAAACTTTGATATTAATACTGGGTACAAGCTTCCTTTCAGGCATAATAGGGGTAAACCCCCAAACAGGTATTCTCCAGAGATTGAAAAGACACACTCCAAATACCCAATTGCTAACTATGTAACCACTCAAAGATTATCTAAGTCCTTACAAAGTTTTGTTCATAAGATATCATCTTGTCATATCCCAACAGGAGTTCAGGAAGCTTTATTAGACTCAGATTGGTCACAGGCAATTCAGGAAGAGATGGGAGCCTTGGAGAAAAATAACACATGGAGTTTGGTTGCACTACCCAAAGGGAAAAAGACAGTAGGCTGCAAATGGGTTTTTTCCCTTAAACACAAAGCTGATAGATCCATAGAAAGGTACAAAGCACGACTAGTGGCTAAAGGTTATACCCAAACATACGGTATAGACTATGAGGAGGCTTTCTCACCAGTAGCAAAGTTAAATACAGTGAGAATCCTACTATCGCTGGTTGCAAATTTAGACTGGGCATTGCACCAATTTGATGTGAAGAATGCTTTTCTCCACGGGGATCTTGAGGAAGAGGTATACATGGACATTCCACTAGGCTATGTTGTACCTTCAGGAGGTGAACCGGTATGCAAATTACAGCGAGCTTTATATGGTTTGAAACAATCACCACGTGCATGGTTTTGACGATTCAGCCTTGCTATGAAAAAATATGGTTACCAACAAAGCAATGCTGATCATACTCTTTTTTTGAAACACCGTCAGGAAAAGGTAACTGCTCTCATTATCTATGTTGATGATATGATCATTACAGGGAATGATAATGAAGAGATTGCTAAGATTCAGATGCAGCTAAGTACTGAGTTCGAGATGAAAAATCTAGGAAGACTGAAATACTTAGAAGTTGCCAGATCAGGTGAAGGCATTTTTATTTCTCAAAGGAAGTATGTGTTAGATTTATTATCTGAAGTAGGAATGCTTGATTGCAAACCAGTAGGTATACCAACTGAGCAAAACCAGAAACTAGATGAAAAAGGTGATCAGGTGCCTACTAATAAAGAACAATACCAGAGATTAGTAGGTAAGTTAATCTACTTGTCACATACCCGTCCAGATATCGCTTATGTAGTTAGCGTTGTATCTCAGTACATGCAGAATCCAAGTGAAAGACATATGGAAGCGGTACTCAGAATACTCCGCTATTTAAAATTTGCTCCAGGAAGAGGAATTATGTTCTCAAGGAATAACCATCTGAACGTAGAAGGGTATACAGATGCAGATTGGGCTGGTTCCTTATCTGATAGAAAATCTACATCAGGATATTTCACCTTTGTTGGGGGTAACCTTGTAACATGGAGGAGCAAGAAGCAGAAAGTCGTAGCTCTATCTAGTGCAGAAGCAAAATTCCGAAGGATGTCTAAAGGATTGTGTGAATTATTGTGGGTGAAAAGACTATTAACTGAAATTGGATTTGGACCCAAAACAGAGATGAATTTATTCTGTGATAATAAGGAAGCAATTGAAATTGCACATAATCCAGTTCAACATGACCGTACGAAGCATATCGAGATAGATAGACACTTTATAAAACAGAATTTGGAGGAGAAAGTTATCAAATTTCCTTTTGTTCAATCTGAAGACTAACTTGCTGATATGCTGACAAAGGTTGTGTCAAGCAAAGTGTTTCACAACTCACTAGACAAATTGGGCATTAAGGACATCTATGCTCCAACTAGAGGGGGAGTGTTGGCGTGGGTTGTAAATAGCTAAATTGAAGGAGTAAATCTGTTAGTGTATTATGTAAATCCCTATAATGCAGTGATATCCCATATCTTAGGCAAATCTGTTTTATTTTATTACTTTATATAGATCAGTCATAGCTGTGTAGGAGGAGTATTTTTCGTGTAACATTTCTATAAATATTGGAGATTGTATCAGAAGAATATATAAGAAATGGAGAAAACCAGAGTGCTTACCTCTGTTTAACAGAGACAACATGTTGTTGTCTCATTTTGTTTTCCGAAAAACATTTCTCATATACTATACTATACATGTTTTATCAAGAAAGAATTAAACTCTTTCTTTCGGTTTTTCTCCAGAGATGTTTATTATTATATATCTCAGCAACTTTGAAGAAGGTTACCAACTATAGTGTGCGTTTTGAACCTTTTATTGTTTTCCTTTTCTTTTAATAAATGCGGAGGATTTTGATCGTGCAACCATGTTGTTCTGGACCGAGATGAGAGGGTGTCTCACAGTTGTGCCTCCTTGCTATGTACGTATCTGCAACACACCCCCAACATTCAAGTTAATTAGTGAATTAGGAGTGCAAAGAATGGGGAAAGGATCCAATTCCATAGCTTAGAGGCCATTCCTTCTATATAGTGTGAACTGTGAAGTGATTTGGGAAGTAGGAGTAGCTATTGAATTGAACAGCCCTTTTGCCTTGTAAAATATCTTGAAAAAGTTAAGGATCTTTTTTGGATAAGGCTCTTTTAAAATAAAGTTTTTTTTAAAGTGAACAAATAAAAGTGTTTTTACTCTTGATTTAATAAAGTGTATGGAAATATTAAATTACTTTATTAAATCAATGGTAGAAACATCTTTACTTACTCACTTTAGAGATAAACTTACGTTAAAGGAGTTTTTTCTTTTCTTTTTGATTTGCTAGCTGATAATCATTGGCATTTAATGGAGAATATTTCTTGATTCGATAAGGATGGGGACTTCTCCTTTACTGATGTGGTGTATCCTATCTTTGATTGGGCTTGACCTTTTTGGCCCAAATGCCCAAATTGGAATGAATGTAAAGGCGGTAAATATGTTGATCTCTCTGGTGATCATGAACTTATCTAGTTGTCGAATTGTACTTTTCTTTATTCACTTTTGAACGGATAAATGACTTTTGTTACTTTAACTTGTTCAACATATTCTCTTAATTTTAATAAATTTTGGTTGGGTTCTATTTAATTTTTTTTGAATTTTTACTATTACTCTATTATTCCTAGTTACAAATCTAGTATGTAAATCTTGTTCATATACCGATTTTGTCTTCTAATATAGTAATTGATTGGTTAATCCAATTGTAAGCCTTGGTTTGAGTTCATCGATTTTGTTTTCAATTCAACAATCCTAGGGAAATAAGGCAACATATGGCTTCCACAAGGTTACTCTAAAGTTAGTTTATGTATAAATGAATAAATGTCCCGATCCCTGCGGGCAAAAGATATAAATCAAAGAGGAGTTGCCACCAATTAGATTTTTTTTATTTGGGAAAATATTGAAAAACTCTTTTATTTGAAAATCGGTCTTTGATCCTAAAAGACGAGTTCGAAAGTCGTTTACGAGTAAGGAAGATATTAACACTCTACACCGCTCATTTTAAAATGGTACCCTTAAGTTGTTTGTGCTAAATTTTTAACAACCTTAAAAGTATATTTGATTTAACCCTTTTGATATGTAAAAAATATATATAAAAAAAACTATGAATTAATATTTACAAAGAAAACAAGATATAAAGGATTCTAAAAATTACAATTGATTTCTTTTTTTTATTGTTTTTAGGCGACAGGTAGTAACATATTCAGCTTTAAATTAATAATTTACATAGAAATCTCAATATAATCAATAATTTAAGTGTAAATACATTTTTACTTTTTGACTTTAGAGATAATCACACTTTAAATGAACTTGTTCCTCCTACTTAACTATAAATTTTTGGCATTCTCAACTTTGTAATACATTATTATTTAGCAAAAAATATAGGATTTAATTGGTATATACTGTCAGTATAAAGATTTTTTTACACAGACAACGAATCAGAAATTGCCACATAAACTAAAGTGTTTGACTCTTATCCTAACCACCTTAAGTCTCATACACCATGATTTCTGATTGGTTGTCAGTGTAAAAAACTTTACACTAACAATGCATAATAATTAAACTCAAAAATATATACTACCTTAATTAAGTAGATTATTTTGATCTCTTACTTTAATTATACCTTAAATGCTATAATTGAGATAATATATATTCAACAATATAGTATGACATAAATGATATGAATGTGGCTTCTTTAAAGTGAGTGAAACTCAAAAATAAGAAAGTAAAGGGCAATTCACCCTTAGATCATTTAGTAGGTTGAGATCTCTATGTACTTAATCAAATTAACGGTGGATAACTCCTTACTTTCTCACTTTAGAGCTCCACTCACTTTAGAGGAGTCAAATCCGATATGATATATATCTTACTCCGAGCCTAAAATTTTGGACTAAATTACTTTTTTTGTTCCTCATTTGTTTTAATTTATTCAAGTTGGTCCTTCTATTTTAAAAATATTCAAATTGGTCCCTTTCTTAACAAACGTTAATCAATTTGGTCCTTTCTGTTAAGTTTAATCGTTAAGTTTCGACTAAATTACTCTTTTGGTCCCTTATTTGTTTTAATTTATTCAACTTGATTCCTCATTTGTTTTAATTTATTCAACTTAATCTCTCATTTATTTTAATTTATTCAACTTAGCAGAAATAATCAAATTGCTTAACGTTTGACAAATAAAAAATCAACTTAAATATTTTTAAAATAAAGAAACCAAACTGAATAAATTAAAAGAAATGAGTGGACAACCCATAAATTTAACCAAAATTTTGTCATGAAATATACACGTTCAAATATATGAGACAAGTGCCCCTCTACTCATAGGCTGGTATGTCGGCCATGCAGATTAAAGATATACGGGGTCAAAAAGTCATTGCAAAAGGAGGCCAGTCATGCAATTTTCTCTGCTGGTACAAAATATTTTTTACATCAGCACTTGCTGAAATTTATGTGTTTTTCAAAGGCTAGTTGTCTAAATTAAGGTTCTCTTTCATAAAAATGATTGATAAGCTAGTTTATAACTGATAAGCTAATTTATAGCTGATAAATTAATTTTTAGCTAAAAGATTATAGCTAATAGTTGATATTTGAAAAGCTAGCTGATTGAATTTGAAGTGTTTGATAAAATTAGTTATTAAACTAGCTTATAAATGTAAAATGACATAAAAGGACATATTTATGGCAAGCATAGTAAAGTGGAATTTCATTAAATGTATAAGGGTAAAAATGAGAAAAAAGTCAATAAGCTAATGAGATAAACTTGTTTATCAAACACCTCTATTTCAGTCAAACAAATTTGTAAGTTAACTTATTGGACATGTCAAACAAAGTCTAAATTCAAAAGGTAGGCACACTAAAATGTATAAAATCCATGATATATATATCCAATGTCATGAAGAATACTCTGCTAAAGTGAGGTTATCTCAAAAGTAAATAAATGTATATTTACCTTGAATCATTTAGTGAGTTGAGATACTTTAAAAATCAAGAGTAGATACACTCTCACTTATTCACTTTAAAATAAGCTCACGTTGGAGACAAATTACTGCTAATATTTATTTGGATTTAAAACCACCCTAATATTTGAAATAGTTGATTCTTTATGTAAAACTAAAAGAGGTCCATTCCTTACCAAAAAAATAATCGCTTGCTTGATTCTTTATGTAAAACTAAAATAGGTCCATTGCTTAATACAAAAAAAATTGCTTACCAAAAAATGAGGTCCATTGTAACAAAATACAGTCAGCAAAAGGGGAAAGCCTTTTATAGCCAATAACATTTAGACTTGGTCATTGGATGTTGTCTAATTAATTCAATTTTTTTCATCTAGTAAACAATACACGGATCTCAATACTCTCCATCATCTCTTCATCCAAAAATCAACTGTTAGATTAATCTATTAGTCGAGGAAAAAAATATTTCAACCATTAGATTAATCTAATGACTGATATTTAGATGAAAAGAAATTTTAGATGGAAAGAATCTAAATTGTAGAATATTCGAGATATACATTTGGCACTTCACTTAAGATTGGAGTTTATTATGAAACATTACAAAATTCTTTTCAATCCACATTTCAAGAACGAAAGAGATGTACACACCGCATAAGGCTAATCTAAGTGTGTTTGGCAAAGATAAATTTTTCCACTTTCAGTTGTTTTTGTTACTAAAATACTATTTCATAGATAATCTGTTATATTTAACAATTAACTTCAATTTTGGAAAAAAGCTTTTTTTTTCAAAAAATGTTTTTATACCATCTATTTCATTGGACTATTAGATTGTTCGATTTTAATTATTTTTGCAACTCAAGGTAGCTTACCCATCTTACCCATCATTTCTAACACGTTTATTAAATAAAACATCAAATATTATTAATACAAACAAATAACTTAATCTTTTTCGTAATTTACTATGTAAAAGTTTTCTTTACACCACCACCATCCAAACGAAATATATTACCTTAAATCGCTTTTCAACATACATACCCAAACAAAAACAGATTCTGATTATAATCAATTACCCTAATAATCGATTATACATATAATCGATTATATAATCTATCTTTTTCAAATTTTCCGAACACATCCTAAATGTATGATTTAAAGCATATCTAACGTCCAAGGTTAGTAGTATTAACAAACAAATACAGAATACAATTATAATTATAAATTATAAAATATTTACTAAATACAACTTACTCAAGTATATGACAAATCAAGATCATACCATCAACACTTTTCTTTGGCAAACCCGATGACCATTGCCTGCAAACTCAAGTAAACACGCCTAGTATAATAAAACACTCAAAAAAACATGTCACCACTTTTAGTCAAAATGTTAGCTACCATGGCATACATGAGATTTATATGGTAGAGTCGGCCACTGGTGGTTGTGATTACATGCTTCCTCCTAATTTCGTAAGTGCTATGACTTCTGAAGAACACATTTCTCGTACAGGGCAAGGATAGCTTTCTTGTTGGGATGCTTCAACCCAAGCAGCTGATCACCGTAGTTGTGTTTTGTCAGCTCTTGCTTAAGCTTCTGGATTGTAAACTTTTTATAGTCTTCCTCATTTGTTTCCGGACTATGGTTGTCCTCATCGCCCTCAAAAATGGAACCACCATCTTCTGGAGGCGTGTATCTAAGAGGACTAGATGTACTCTTGGATCTCTTAGTTCCCCTTACAATTCTAGGACTCATATCCATGTCTTGAACAGATTCTACACCATTTTCATCATCTACTCTCAAACGCTTTCCATGAGAAGCAGTTTTTAGCTTACCGTCTAATACTGTTTCATTCAGACGAAACTTAGTCAGCTCTTGATGGAGAGAATTGATTTTGGCTTGGGCAGACTGTAACTGGATAGAGAGAGCTTCAGCCCTGTTATTTGCCTGAGCATGCGCTTCACGTTCTGATTCCAAAAGTTGTTCAAGAATCTGTGAGCTATTTCGTCTTTGTGTTCCATCTTTCTCCAAAAGTGCATCTATATCCTTCTCTCTCTGTTCTACCTTTTCCTCTAGTTCTGAAACTCTGGTAAGTGCATCCTTCTCTGAATCCCTTACTCTGTTCAATTCATCTCCCATAGTATCTTTCTCCCTCTCCAAACTTTCAATTTTCCTCTGAGCACTCTCAATATGTGCCATCCTCTCCATTGCAAGCCTCTGCATCTCGCTCTTCTCCTTCTGAGCCATGCCTGCTTCAGCCCGTGCTTTGTCAGCCACTTCAGTAGCCCTTGCAGCTTCATTTTCAGCAGTTTTACACCTTTCCTGGACCTCCTCAAATCTTATGAACTCGGATTTGTACTTCTGCTCTAGATGGATCTTCTCCTGCTGAAATACCATCACATCCCTCTCATATGACTGAGCCTTAGCATTTTCAGTTTTCAACCTCTCAGTCAATTCTTTAATTTCAAGCCCCAGTGATGATGTTTGAGCTTCGTAATTCCTAATTTTTGACTCAGCAGCCTACACATAGATCTAGAGTTAGACATGGCATTTAATCCCAAAAGGTCTTTGAAGACAAATACAAAAACTTCAATTATAAGAGTATCCAAATTGGCTTGAGGTATTAAAATAATTCTCTGCTGTATTGTTTCAATAAATTGCAACAATTAAAATATCCACTATGGCAATTCACATGATTGAGTTTAGAACTCCCAACACTTTCAAGTCTCAACTGCAACCACCATTTCAGATGGGGATGGGGGAGAAATAGGCCAGATGTATCAGTATCATAATATGAAACACAACTCATGCATAAGATAAATCTTGTCTAACTGAGAGCCCTTTGAAAATAGTGCTCGTAGGTACAAACACTCCATCTGTCTATTCATGTGAAGTTGGCATGAAAGTGAAACTGGAAGTAAAGGTTTTATAAAGTGATCTTTTCCAATTATCTATGTAGCCAAGAATCTCACCTTCAATTCTAATTTCAAAGTAGTTAAACACCGCTCAGCATGCTCAATTTTGGCAGTCTTCTCCTTTATTTCATCTTCCTGCATAGTCAGCAAGGAGGAAACGAATAAGAACACCATTTTGTATCCCATTCATCATATAAAACATTGACAAGCTGAAATCTTAGTGTTAAAGTGATCTTGATGTAATAGCAATTAAAGGTAAATAGATATTTGCAAAATAAATGTGCAGGAACATCAGAGAGAGAGCTCACTTTTTCAGCCACGGTGCCAGAAAATTCTTCTCTTAAAGCATCTTCCCTCAACTGTGTTTGCCTGTTTGTGCGCTCCTGCACGATTGCCGCCTTCTCTAGAGCAGCTTTTGCTTCTCTAACAGCAATGTCATACTTCCGCTTCCACTCTTCAGCCTCCTCTTGAGCAGACTGAGATTGTTCCCTTGCAGCAGCCAACCTTGCTTCAGCAGCACTGTTCCGGGACTTGAGGGCTGCTATTTCAGAACTAGCTTGATCTTCCTCAGAGTTCTGCCTCGATAAAACTTGTTCATATTTTCTTTTCCAATCTATGGATACTTGCTTTGTAGACTCCAATGTTTTTAATAAGGAAGAATATCTCTCGTCCAATGAGTGACGGTTAGCCTGCATATCAGATATGCGATTCATATATTCATCAGTTAGCTTCTTCTTATCATTGATAGCATCCTCATAGCGCTTAATATACTCAGACTTTCCACTTTCACTGGACTCCATCCGCTTGTTGAGCAGGGCCATCTTATCTTCAATCAATCGACATTTTAAAGTGAGAGAACTCTTCTCTGATTCAACTTTATCTATTAGCCTCCTGGTCAGGTCTAGTACTGGGCCTTCAAAACTGGTGTCAGCAACATGTAAATTGTTAAATTTAAAAGTCAAATTAAAAAAAAATTGAACATTATCTACCGACAAACCTTTGTTGTAAGAAGGCAGCAAGTCTTTGCCACTTCCCTGGACCTTGAATTGATTTTTCATATTCACATAAAAGAGCATCCAGAACCTGCATCAAAGATACATTACCAAATCTAGTTGTCATTTCAACAGGGCCACCTTACATCTTGCAAAAGGGGGAGGACCATATAAAATGTACTGATGAGTTTTTCTCCTATTAGGGTCTCAAGCATGGAGAAGATCGATTATCTTGAATTGTGAAACATCAGTGATGAGAGATTGTTGGAAAAGCCGCCTTAATTGCGATCCGCCCCTAACCTCCTTAATTGCAGCAACTTTGGGCTGCCTTCATGGCAGTCTCTAGCACCTTCATTGTGCAGGATAGGAGGGGGTGTGTTTAGTCCCACATCGCCTAGAGATATGGTCTAAGCAGTGCTTATAAGGCTTGAACAATCCTCAACTTACAAGCCGGATTTGTGGGGTTAAGTTTGGCCCAAGCCCATATTCTAAGATGGTATCAAAGCCTATCCTATATCCGTTGTTGGGCCGCCCGCATCGTCCACGCTCCAGGTGCACCCTGGGCGTGAAGGGGTGTGTTGGAAAAGCCGCCTTAATTGCGGCCCACCCCTAACCGCCTTAATTGCGGCAACTTTGGGCTGCCTTCATTGCAACCTCTAGCACCTTCATCGTGTTGGGTGTGAGGGGGTCTCCGCCTAGAGATATGGCCTAAGTAGTGCTTATAAGGCTTGGACAATCCTCACCTTACAAGCCGGTTATGTGGGATTGAGTTAGGCCCAAACCCAAATTCGAAGAGAGATTAAACTTATACTGCCACTAATTAACTAAAAAATTGACAACTTAAAATGAATGAACACATCATTGAAAACTAAATAATTGTTCTTTGTTTTGAAAAAAATGATAACACATCACTTAACTAAATGGTTGTTTCTTTCGTTTTTTCTTCAGGGCAGCAGAAGCAAGGGATAAATATGATAGAACAGTCGATATGAAGAAAGCAACAAGACTTGCATATTAAACCATATAAGCAGGTCGATAAGTCGCTAAGCATACAAAGATGCAACATTGAAAGCAAAATAATCTATGGAAAAAAACTAACTATTTCAGGCTTTCCCTTCTTTATCTGTTGTTTCTATTTGGGGGACACAGGATGATGCAAATGAGATACCATGACCAGGTGCAGCATAGCACTACAGAAAAAATACAGACCTCAGTAGGTATCATTATCAGTAATTAAAAAATGGCTCATTAAGTGACCTGAGTATACAGAGGAAAACAACATAACATGAAAAGTTGCTTTTAACTGCTATCATGTAGAACAAACCTTGTTTTTACACTATATTTGACATATGATATAATTTATACAGAGCTGAAAACCCCACTATGACAAATACAGCTGCTTGTGATAACCAAACTAAATTATGTTTAGCTCATCTAACACACCGTGTTCACAAGATTTCTAATTGCCAAAGCCATACATTTCAACTCCCCATTGATGACTACAAAACTTTAATCATAAATCATCAAAGAGGTTTCAAACAAAGGAAGAATGATAGGAATAACCTCCTATCAGTGAAGTGTATGTATTATTAAAATAAAGAGGATACAAGAAGATTAAGAGGCTAGGCGTCCCAGGTCAGAGAAGAATTCTAGACCCCAAGTCAGAGAAGGATCTGTAGACTCCCAAATCACAACAATATTCAGCATACCCTTTTCCTCATACCCCTCTCCCTATATAACCAATTCTGTTACCCGTTCCCACCACTTCCACAATTTCTCTCTCCATAACTAACGTATTTCCTAATTAAATCCTATTTAGCATATTTTCTCCTTCCTGCTAGAGGTTACTTTGGGTATTTGGCCTCCGAGTATAGACTTTGAGGGCCTTTGTGTGTTGCGGACTAACTTGCTGGGGTTGGTTCATATCAAAGAATCTCATCTAGAAACAAAGATCCCCTCATTCATATATAGCATTTTAAAGATTCAAAGGCAAAAGAAAAGTGAGGGCAGGAACTCAGTGAAACCAAATTTCAGAAAATTACTATCCCACTAAGCCGTCATGCATGGAACTAACAGACAGCCTAGTTAGGTCCATTATTCTTGCCATCACATTACCAATCAAAATTATAAAAATAAAATAAAAAACTTTGGTAAATAGGAACCAAGTCACCAACAGCAAGAGCACTCCAACTGGTGTAATCAATATTTACAAATAACCACACAACAATTACCTTGGCAATATTATCTATCCTTGCATCAGAAGCATTACAAGCCGCCCTCAGCCTCTTTTCCATAGACTGTACGGCATTTGAGCATTGTAGATCAGCCTCCATAAATGCATTCCTCTTATAATCCTGTACAAAGGGCCGACAAATTAGTAGTGACACACGACATCGGCCCATTCCCAAACCAAAACAAAAAGGTACACGCATAAAAAGTTAACTGGTATAAGAACTACAGTCAATTTAGGATTGTCAAAAGCAAAAATTCATCTTAATAATTCGATAAATTTTCAATATAAGCGCCAAATTATGTTTGTAAAAAACTAACAACAAAGAACAAAACTAAACAAATTAGACAAAATGTATTGAACTACTAGCAACAAGGAAAGGGTCTTGGCTCAGAACAACCAAGACAGTCAGATATGGAAATACTAATAATGAACAGTGTTATATTGCCAAAATAAAACATCAATCACCTTATATGGAACATGATTAAACTTCTCTAGATTAGAGGAGTTATTTATTCTCTCAGCAAGACTAGAGAGTTGAGATGAATCATATATAGTAGAAGTAGAAATTTATTAGAATCATTCTAGTACAAATATCCTGCTCATATATAATCTGCTGCCTACTTAATTTAATTTTAAGCATCTTTAGCAAATGTTATCACAGTAGCGTATAGCCGTACACAAAAAAAATCCCATTGCATGTAAAATGACAATAGAAACTGCCAATAACACCCCACCCCTACCACCTCACCAAAAATAAAAACATAGACACTTGAGCGAACAAATACTTAAATATACTCTGAACATTTACCACAGTTTAATCAGCTGATTTAACTCAATTAATTTTAAATCTCCAATACCTCAAATGCCTTTTTGAGGAATTTCTGAAGAAGCCCTTCAAATTTCTTCCTTGCTGAACCAACTCCTACAGCACTAGCATTAAAAGCAGCCACTGAAAGTCGAGCTGCTTCTTCATGTGCTTCCCTCAAAGCAACCTAGAAGCACTGCAATCAGAAAGGGGAAGGAAAAAGAAATACATAACCAACATTTACTTAATGCGGATTACTCACTTCCTCAGGCGGCTTTGAACGATCAAAAGAAGACATATAAACTTCGGTGGCAGAATCATATGCTCTACGACACTCGGCTTCTTCAACACTCTGCAAGCCAACAATAAAAGCAAACAAAAACTCAAGAACTTACACTCATATTTTCTACACCAACAGCTATTTTTCTTCTTCCACTAATAGATTACATATACTTGGTAAACCACAAATGAAATCCCCATAGTTATAACTTAAAGATCCATAAAAAGGGCCACGATTCACAGTATAAGGAAAGGCATACGAGACACAGTACACAAGATTGTTTAATGTGAAGAAGTTTCCTGATTTTTATTTTCAACTGTAGAATATATTTTCACTTCCAGAAGACATTTTGGTGGTTGTGAAAATAATGAATATCATGCCATTTGTACAAGCTACATAAATATTCAAGGCTTCGTCAATCATCTTATTTCCTATACAGAGACCAAAGATTGAAAAAGCATGACACCAATCTCAAGCAGAAATAAAAGGGTGTGTAAAATGCAGAACAGGACAGCGGATGTCTAAAAATCATATTATGGAATGAGCCACTAATGCCTCTGGGAATATATTTATATTTTTTGGTGCACAGGAAACAAACCAAGAAACTAAACTAAGATACAGGATCACCGGCATCAGCTACCAGTAGGGCACGTAGGCCCATGAGAATATATTCATTTTACTACGTATGATCAAAATCTGAAACATGATCTACTTACATTAAAGAATCCTTTATATGATATGCCATAGGTTAAACATTTTTCTTTATCACATAAATTCATGATTTAAAGATGTAATATTGACCTGCCAGGAGGATGAAATTGTGGGTACAGCACCATGGTTGAGAGCATCCAAATAAGATTCGGTAATACCAACCAACACAGGGCCTGTCATCATAGTTGCCCCAACTTGTTTTGGCCTTGTTCTCTCAAAAACAAACTTGATCAAAGCATCAAGGCCAGATCGAAATTCAGGTCGTAACCTTTCCATCTGCACATTAAAGATAAAATTTCAAGACATAAAAGAGACAACAAAAAGAATGACAAAAGAATATGGTAGCTGGTAAGTCACCAACCGATATCTGGTCAAGGCGCTGTAGATCATTTTCTTTGTTCAAAGGTCGAACAAGGGTGAAGCATTCCCTGTCTGGGAATAAAGCCCGAATGGAATCTCGAATCTAATCATTGATAGTGTGAGAAATTTAGGGCCTATACAAATCTTTGAAAACAGAAAACAAAATGAAAACAAGGTGCCATTTTTGCAATTATTAATAAAAACGGAAATCAAAATAGAAAACGTTTTCTCAAACCAAACACATCCTTAGCTACTCCAGAGAGGAAACCAAGTTCATTATTTTCAATATGCAATACAAGCTTAAGTCTCAAGAAATGCATTTGGTTTGCAATAATAGTGCATAACTTATAATAAAAGCAAACACTAAATAAAGTAAAATAAACTGCAAAAGGATGCAGGACCACACGATGTTATAGAATAGAAAGTGGACCAGTACAATACTAGATTGACATTCTGAATAAATACATCCTGATATAGTTATTTTACTTCCTAGACTATTTCATGCATTCTGAAATGTAGCAAAAACCCAGTATGGTCCTTATTTGTAATGAGTAAGGACTTGGGTCAAATTAGGAAATTCCAATACTTAACTAAGGTTCATGATCACATGGATAGGCCTTGTGACTAGATAATATTTATGATATACTCGGTTGCTTACTTAAATCCTTGAAGAACCAAAGTAGGAAGTAGAAAAATACCTCATTTTTAGCACCAATATCTTTTCCACTCCCTTGGACCGACCTCAAAGCAAGTTCAAGGTAGTCACGGGGGGTTATTTTTCTGTTATCTTCTGCTAGGTCCAAATAGAAGTCCTGCCAGCAAGAGGAAAAACAAGGCAAATCATGGGACTAGACAGTGAAAGTTAAGATACTATCAAAATGCAAGATCATGACATAAATTTAAGTTTCCCAAATATCTGATGGAACACGGTAACAAAAGGTTTCTGAACTTCATACTCTTAGAAGCCAAACAAAAATTGGGGAAAACTGTCCAAGTTCAGATGCAGAACTCCTTCCTCCTGATGCTCTAACACGAATGTGCTTTGTCATTTGAGTGACAAGAGAAAGACGATCAAGGGCAGACTCATCTATACCACCCATCTAGGCAAGTGAGAAGAGGGAATAAATTTGTATGCTCAGTAATGAACCCACAAAATGGTTATTAAAAGTCAAAATCAAAGAATATGTACAAGTAAAACCACACTCAGTCATGACTAAAAATAGGTTTCTCAAATCTGTCCCAACCTGATTATAAATGAACATGCTAGACAAAAGGACAGCCAATGAGAAGATCTGGGTGCTGTATGTTCCCTGCATAGTAAAAATATGGACAGAAAGACATCACAATAATTAGAAATGGGCTACCAGCATGTACATAAGCAACTAAATACTAAAAGTATTACTCCAACAATAGGTATCATAATCCAGATTCCAGAGTGATTAGAACACCAAAGTGACATAAAATAAAAGAAAACATATGTCTATCACATAGAAAACTCAAGCTAACCGTTTGATCATAAGCATCTATTCCTTCACTGTCTAATAGCAATAGATTGTACTCCGTTCCGTCAAGAGCAGTTCTCTTCAAAGGTGCACTCCACAACCAAAGCCCTTTGGTACATGGCCGATGTGTTGGTGCAACTTGAAATCCACTGCTCCTCCCTAGAAGCTGCAATGTAAAAACACAACCCAGAAACTTTGAATAATGAGAACAAAGGTTCACTTCTTTTTATTTCAAGACATACAAAAAAAAAAAAAAGGTTAGAGCTCGAAATATTTTCTTAAACTTACTAATATAGCAACCTTGACTTGCCAACCAAATGTTCAATGGAGATGAAGAAGGTAAAAAGTACAAACAAATTCAATTTCATATTGCCAATATCAGGCAAAGCAAAGTTACAAATAGCCAAATACTATACCTGAGAGGGATTAGATCTCTACATAGGTCGCCCACACATCAAGCAACCTTATACAGTAGTTAATTTCAGTCCATCATTATCACCAATCATTCGTATTGTAAACTATGACATTACAATTTTACAAAGTAGAATTCTTTTGACCATAGATGAGATGTTATAGATGAACATTTCCAAAAGATATTAGATGAAACAAACAAAAGAGACCAGTGGAATGTTTAATATGTTCCAACTTCCAATCAGATGTTCAGCCAGTTAACCCCATAGAGAAATCCACAGGCCTTAAAATGCTAAGGTGAGAGCTCAACCAGCAGGGAGCTTTTGGTAAATACAACACTATACAATCCAACATTCTCATGGACAAACAGTCTCTTGAGCACAGAACATGTAGTCAATACCTGGCACAGAAAGTTATTTATGAAAATCAACCCTGGATCAAACAAACCACCGATGAAAATTTCACCAAAACTTTAAAGATATTCTCAGTTAACCTCCTCAAAGCTAACTTCAAAGGAACACTCTAATATGTTTTCTTCGAGTGAAGAGTCAAATATCATGACTAAAATACACATATCTCGCTGAATCACTATCAATGTATTAAAACCCTGGGGAAAAACCTAAAACGACGTGTCTAACAGTGTGGAATTTAGAACCCTAAAGTTGAAAGCATGGAGGTTTGAGTTAGAATTGCAAAAAGAGTGACCTGATTTAAAATGAAGCTCTTGCCCTGGCGAGCGCGTCCGCAGACAGAGACGACGCCGATAGGTTCCTTAACGAGTTGGAGTGTGGCAACGGCTTCCGGGTCCATGCGGAACTTTCCCTTGTCATCGCAATACACGAGGCGGATGGGCCTCGCGGGGCCGGTGACCGCCGAGGAAGAAGGCGTCGACGCCGTGGAGATTGGCGAGGCATCGGCGGTATTGTCCCTTCCTAGGTTGAAAAAGCTTCTCATCTTCTTCTTCTTCTTCTTCAATTCTACTTACCCTATTTGCGTTTTGTGTTTACTTCAAAGTTGGGGAGACAAGTTTAAAATTGGGGAGGGAAGCCTTTAACTTCGAAATGTCCATCCTCACCTCTGCCTATATTTGTTCTCGTCACCATTTATATTGGATTCGATTCGATTCGATTCTACCTATATAATATTGGCATCATTAGCAGTTATTTGGACCCAACGTGGCTGAGTGTGATGGGCCTTCACCCACATCTAGTCCAGCACAAATAGATAATTAACGTGCATCAAACACCATCCTTATTCTGGAACCCAGAGCAAGTAAATAAACTGAGGAATTTTATTCTTTTTTTAAGAAGCATTAAAAAATCTATATCTATATCTATATAATATATATTTACAAGTGATGACGAAGGAAACTTTTTGCATATGTCAATCTGTCATGTAATAGCTTCTCATGTACTTTTTCTATGTACTTTTTATTTCAGGCAAGTTTTCAATAGGGTTTTCCAAGTTAGTGGATAATAGCTATGTTTTCATGTACAATTTCTATTATTTGCTTTTGTAATCACTTTGGTTTGCTGATATTAAAACATTATTTCTATTACTTAAACAGTTTCTATTATACTTACTCTTATTTCAATTTGTAATCTATAATTTCATTGTATTTGCAGGTAGGAATCTGTCAACCAGTTTTGTATCGAAGTCATTTCAAGTATTTTGTTATATTGGACCTTATAAATAATGTTAGTAAACTGTTTCTTTTGAGGATGATAATTTGTTTTTCCTATATCTGATAATCTGTTTTAATTACTACATTTTTATAGCATGAAGATGATGATTGTTGATGCCAATTTTGATCATGAATGTCTGTTATGAATGTCAATTATTTGACTCAATGTAAAAATCTGGTATTTCTGTATTGGGGGATGTGTGTTGTTTCTTGTGGCTGCACTTTGGAGGCATATTGCTTGTGCAACTGGAGGATGTTTTATCAAGAAGCATGACAACTGTGAAAAAGTTGTTTGGCTTTACTGTTTTGTACTGTTTTCTTTTGCTTTGTGTAATAGTTGGGGATATTTTAGGTGTATTGGGGTTTTTGGTTTGTATGGTTTGGATCTAGGAGTTATATTTGTGTAGAGGGATACATTACTCCAAATTTGTGTCTATGGAGCTATTGTACTTAAGTAAGTAGCTTTTGCAGGTTATGCTCCAAGAGTTGTAAGGGGTATTTTCCATGTTTTATTGGGATTGACTCTTGAATACCGGTGTAATTTTTCTATCTAACTTTAAGCACATGATAGGGTGCTGCTCTTCAACCCTTCCTAGAAGGTGGGGAGAGTATACAATATGATACTTGAGTTTAGACTTTTTAATGAAATCTTATAATTATCAGGAAAAAAAATGTATTAGGGAATATCATTATTATGATTTTTTGGTTGACAGAAAGATCTTTATTATGATTAAGATTACGGATATCGTATACATGATATATTTTACATTTATATTTATATTGACTATAATATTTTGTACTGTTTTGGTGTTTCTTTCTAATTGTATTTCCATTTCCATTTAAACTTTTTCTTTTCATACTCTTATTCAAATTACTTAGATTTTTTAACGTTCCAAAATATTTGTTAATCCCGTGCGTTGCACGGATTCTGACACTAGTTTATTAAATAGGCGTCCGTTGCTGTCGAATCGGGGATTAGTTTCATAGCCAATCTAAAGGGACAAAGCTGTACGGACACCCTGATGGATCCACTAGAAAGCCAAATGCCCTAATTACGATGGATTCGGAATCCAAAAAAATATTAAATAATTTAAATATTTAGAGAAATAATTTATTGACAAACAAAATAATTTAGATATACATTATTTATTATGAAAAATTAAATTAATAGTTGGCTTGTGTATGATTAGGATATGCTCCTCTAAAATAAAGTTTATTTCTAAAGTGGGTAAGTAACGATATATCAATGATTTGAGGATTGATAGACGCCCTTACTTACTCATATTTACAGATAGAGTAGTGTTATTAATACACTTTCTAACACTTTTGTAGTAAATTGTATCAACGGTGGCAGTGATAGAAGTTTTAGTGGGTGGAGTTTGGTAAAACATATCAAAGACTTAACGAATGCAGATCGGAGGGGGCAAGTGCTTCATGTTTATCGGGAAGCAAATAAATGTGTTGATGTCCTAGCAAATATAGGATGTGAGCATGATTCTTATTTAGGGTACGTTTGGGTATACAGCTTATTTAAGCGCTTATGCAATAAGCTCTTTTTTAAATAAGCTAAAACCAGCTTATGAAAAGATCATAAATTATTTTCATAAACTATTTGTATAAGTTTAATTCCATAAGCTATTCTCATAAGCTCTCCATAAGCTCTTCCAAACGTACCCTTAGTGATGTATGAGCAACCTCCTATGCAGCTTACTCAGGTGCTGCTTACCGATGCTATGGGAGTTTTTACTCCACATCTAATTCTGTTGTAATTGTCTTTTTTTGGCCCCAGTCCCCTTTTATCACCAAAAGAAAACTCAAATAGGTTCCACTATTTTGGAAATGAGTTCCACTAATTCATGTGGATCTCACCAAAAGAGTGTATGTTGGAAAAAGAGTATTAGAGAGTATATTGCTAACATTTCTCTTATGAAAACTCACTTTAGATGAGCATTTTCAGTAAGATTATAGGAGCCATAAATACATCTAACTCTAAAAATATCTTTATATATGCTAATTGTACCATATTGAACTAGACATGTATTCTATTTAAAGAAAAAATTAATAAATTATTTTTATGTTGCAAGATGTTTAATACTTTTCATTTTTATTGTATTTTAATTTTAATTCTTTAACTATTGTCATTAAGACATTGTTCTGAACAATATTTATCTTATGAGTTAATATTAATTTTTTTTGTCTTTAATTGAGGTTTCTCCACAATTGTGAAACCCCTGGACACTAGTATAAGTATGAATTATTATTTTAATTTTAGTTATATACTGAAAATTGTTTAAATAATTACATAGTTATTCAATTATTAGTATACAGTTTATTTAATAAGAGTTATTAAACCCAAAGTAATTATTTTATCAGCGATTTTACAATTTTTTTGGATAAAAACTACATAAATGTTAAGAAATAGAACAAACAAATTTTGATAGTAATTAACTTTCTAAGACGTTCCCTAAAAAAAAACAAAAAACTTTCTAAGACGTTCATTCCTCTCTAAACATGAATATTATAATTCTTGAAACACTAATGGACCAAATTTATCGACAAATTACGCGCAACCACAAAGCAATGGGCAATATCAAATCATCGTTAACTTTTATCGATGCTCTATGATGAGGTCATGATCGATATTACTAACAGGTCTATTTGTCAGTATATAGTATGGATGGTAGGACGGTAAAGTGGATCAATCCGTCCCGTCCCGTCATCATCAATCCACTCAAAACGGTGTTGCGGCGGACCAACCCGTTTTACTCGTATGGGTTGAACCCCCAACCCATCCCACCAAACACATAAAAACATAAATTGAGTTGATGAGTTATTTCGCTATAACATTAAAAAAATTTAAAAAAAAATCATATAACATTTCTTTTTTTTAGACAATCTTTATAACTTTTCTTAAATTATTATTAAAAAATTAAAATAATTTTATCTTATAGCATATAATTTATGTTATAAAAGTAAAGATATTATTTTATATGAAATAATTCCATGTAATAATTAAATTAAATTAAATTAAATTAAATAATTAATAAATTAATAAAAAAATATTATTTAATCGCCAACCCGCCATCAACCCGTTTTTGGGTGGGTTAAGCGGGACGGGTCAAAGTGGGTTGATGGGTTGAGGTCCATCAAATTTTGGAGAGTTAACCATCCTTAAATTATTTAATAGGTTGGAATCTCTATATACTTAATCAAATCAATAATGGATAACTCCTTATTTACTCACGTTTGAAGAAACCAAATCCATCAAATTATTGGTCACTTAACATTTACTAACGCCTACAATGTTGGTAATGAATGATATCTTTTAAAATATCTACATACTATTAATTAATAAATTATTCAAATAATATGAAAAAATATAAGTAATACAAATATAAAAATTTGAGAATAGTAATACAAATATCTATAACTTCTCCATACAAAAGACTTTAGCAAATTTTCTCGTAATGATTAATTTTAAAGGTACCATACAATATTATGTTGACTAATGTGATAAAAAACAAGTAGTTATCAAATATGAAAAAGATATTCAGACTACACAAACAGTATTATGAGCAAACCCACATAGTAATTAAACTAACCAATTGTACTGGACTTTGAGTTAACCAAAGCTAGATATTAGTTAGGGTAAATATTTTTGAACATACAAAAAGAGATATCATAGGATATACCTTTATGTTTTAGGTGTATTTTTGAGAAGAATATAAAAAGTAAGTGAGAGATAAAGATAAATATATACGATATTATATACGGCATCTAAATTTTTATATTCAAATAACACA
The DNA here is from genome assembly GCA_039655645.1 of Ammopiptanthus mongolicus. Lineage (NCBI taxonomy): Eukaryota > Viridiplantae > Streptophyta > Magnoliopsida > Fabales > Fabaceae > Ammopiptanthus > Ammopiptanthus mongolicus. The sequence goes on along the minus strand of CM077344.1, from coordinate 102,724,920 downwards.
ACTCTAGTAGTTATAAGTTAACCTGTGGTGCCAGAATCAAAGAATTTGAACCAAGATTTTTAGAAAGGTCTTGCTAACGAGTATTCTAAAGATACTGATTAATAAATCAATAAGAGAAAATTTTGTATTGAAAAATGTGTAAAACTATTCAATATACTAATACAAGATTTTTCCATAGAAAATTTCCTTTTTTTTTATTTTTTTAGTTTTCTCCTTTATAGAAAATAGATCAAGATAATTTTTAGTATTCACTCAGTATTCACTATAGGTGAGTATATGGGTAAGTGACATTTGTTGGTGCTTTTGGGTAGGGGTGGCAAAACGGGCCAACCCGCCCAACATGTCTAAACGGGATGGGATGGATTGATCCGCTTGAACAAAATGAATTAGACCTCCTAACCCACCCTATTTAGTGGTGGATTGGCTAGTTGATCCGCAAAAAAAATAAATAGAAAAATAAGTTGACGAATTTGTGGGTTGGCCCGCCAAAAAATAATAGAAATAATTATAAAAGATAGAAATTAGACATAAAAATCGAAAATGGGTTGAAGTGTCAACCCGTCCCGTCCCGCCTCCAAACTATTAAAATAGTAAAAAACTAATTAAAATATATATTTTTGGAATAGCCAACCCGCCCCATCTCTGACCCGCCTTCTTGGTGGGTTAAGCGGGACCGGTAAAAACGGATTGGTGGGTTAAGAATCCCAACCCAACCCGCCAAAATAGGCGGGTTAAACGGGTTAGCCCATCGGGTCCAACCCATTTTGCCACCTTTACTTTTGGATCAACAGCTTGATCAAGTGCTTATTCAATAAGTTTTTTTTAAATAAGTAACATCTTATTTTCATAAGCTTCTCCGATAAGATTATTGAAATAAATTAAAGACCTTATAAAAAGATGATAAACTATTTTCAAAAAATTATTTTCATAAGCTATTTTCATTAGACCAAATCAATTATTTTATAATATCTTCTAAAGGCCCCCATTATATGCTATACAGTTATTTTTTTTGTTGGAAAATAATAAAGAAGTCTCATATGGATTGGAAATATAAGCAAATAATCATTTATAATAACTTAGAGCAATTCTTACTCTCTGAGCTGGCTTTTAGAGTGGAGTTAAGTTCAATTATTCTAACACGGTAGCAGAACTTATGTGATGCAACAACCCATTAACCATCCAAGTAAAAAAAAGTCAAACAAATGTTGCAGACCTGCGACCTTTGAGACCCAAGTCTAGAAAAGTAACACAAACTCAGACAATAAAATGAAGATGAACTTAGCCTCTTAGGCTAAAAAAACTTGAAGTAAAAGCCCAAGTTGGATACTAAAAGCAAGTTACAACTGAGCCAAGCCAGTTGGACTTGAGGGTGAGTGTTAGGTAGGGATGGCAATGGGTAGGGTACTATAGTACCCGTCCCCATACCCGTATTTGGAAAAAAAAATATCCGTACCCGCACCCACACCCACGTGGGTAGCAACTGAACTACTCTTACCTGTATCCTATAGGTACCTAAGTACCCATACCCGCATCCATTACCCGCACTTTATCTAAGAAAAAAGAAAAAAAATAACACAAAGAATATCAGCAGCTGTTGTTAGTGCTTAGGATAGTAGGTGATTAAGTCTGACAGAGAAAAATAATTAAGAAACCCTAGATTACATTAATTTTATTTTTAAAATTTGATATATAATTATAATTATATGTATTAATATAAATAAATAAATATATAAATATGTATATTTATATATGCGGATGCGGGACGGGGTGGGTATTAGAGTACTCGTACCCGCACCCATACCCTCTCTTGTTTGCTGGTAATTATCCGTATCCGTATCCACAAAACAGGTATTTACCCTGCCCATTATGGATATTTTTTGCCAGTACCCAGCGGATAAGGTTCAAATTGTCATCCCTAATGTTAGGAAATGGTAACAGATACTTATTAAGGAATCAAGAAATGATAATACATTAAAAAATTAAAAGCTTCACTTCTCAATGCATTAATTACACATTTTCCCCTTATAAAAAAAAACTGCACATTTGACCTGTAATACGTTACCTTTTTAATTCCACAACGAGTGTCATTACCATTTCCCACACTTTTTTTTGGTGCTTGCGATTTTCCCATACTTTTAATACATACATACAAGTCATAGTAATTAATAGACTCTCATAAATCAAATACTCTCTCCCTCCCATATATATATATATATATATATATATATATATATATATATATATATATATGTGTGTGTGTGTGTCATATTTTACTAAATCATATAGTTTAAGATAAAACAATAAATGAAAGAAAAAATGTGATAATTTTATCAAATTGACCTTATTAATCATTGATGTATTAAATATTAAATATTATCATAAATGTAAAATGGAGTATTTAAGGATACCATTGATAGAAAATATTTAATATTACATTGAAAATAGAAAATGACATATTTTGGGACAAATTTTTTATGTAAATGTGACATATATAATCGAACGGAGGGAGTAAACCAAAACGTGAAACTTACCGATTAATCCACTAATTGAGAGGAGAAGAAGTTCTCCAACCATATTTAGAACATCTTTTTCCCAGTGATTGTACACGTCCAAGATGATGAATGAAGATTTTCTGTCCCAATTTTCTGTCATCTTATCTATCTCCCACCAATAACAATTTGATACTTACAAAAACAAAATCACAACTCATTAATATTTATACTCATTCCCAGCATTTGATGGGGGACACTGAAACACCATTTTTTGAGACACCAGATTTCTATCCCAAGATAATGTGGGCGGCCTCATAAACTAATTGAAACATAATGAATGTTCAAAATCTCTCTAACTGGCTTTTCAACACAACGTAGTTTCTATTGCCTAAGTGATACCGTAAAAGAAATTTAAAACAAACCAAGTAGAAAGGAGCGGAACTGTAACAAAGAAAAGAAAAAAGGAGGGGAGCAAAGAAAATTTTGCGTATAAATTTCTCTCTCAAAAAAAAAAAAAAAGCAACATGTGCATATTAAATTTCAAAACAGTTATTCGTATGAACGATGATAGATCACGTTAACATATTTTGTCATGTTGCCCTAAATTTTTATTGACAAAAATAAAATTGAAAACAACCGCCCCCTACTCAAAGCCACAAGGCACCGGCATCCTTTAGGATAGGAACCAATTCACCAGAAATATGAGTGGCCATCACTCTTTCCAACCCTCCAAACAACTTCCCACCCACAAACACCGCCGGAAACTGCACCGTTCCGCCGCCTTCACCAACCTGGCCAGACAGGTGGGCTGCCACAGCAGCTTCATGGTCCTCATGGATCTCGTGGACAGAAGGGTTGACTCCTAGACCTTGTAACAACCTTTGAACAACATGGCACATGCAGCAACCACGTGTCCCGACAATTATCACTGCGTTCTCCGATACCATTCTAACCACCTTGGATGGATCCGGATCCGGATCCGGATCATCCACGCCATTGGTTTCTCGGATTTCTCCGCTGAGGGGCAGATCACGTGAGTCACTTGTGCTGGCAGCATGCCAGGTCCTATAAGGGATTGCTTGATGCATATATGGTCGAGTAAGAGAGAGAGAGAGAGAGAGAATGAATTGAACGAAGCAGGGGAGTAGTGTGGGCAGCAGCACAAGGGAGGCAGGTTATAGTGGAAGTATAAGAAATAATCCGTCATTTCAATATTTAATAAACCACGTTCAATTTATGTAATACATTTTTACTTTAAATTACAATATATTTCAATACTTTAATCCTTATTATTAATGGTTAAAAATATAAGTTAAAGGAGTATATATATGTACTAACACTTTAAAACTTTTTTACACAATCAGATTTCATCAATCCTCCAATCAGATTTCATGATGTAAATATTTGTTAAGATATTTTAAGAAGTAATATAATAAAATGACATATTGATAAAATCTGATTTAATGACTGTATAAAAAAGTTTTACACTATTAGTATATACTCCATTAACTCTAAAAATATATAATAAACCAGTACTAAAGGGTACAAAATGGCTTCACCAAACAAAAAAATGGGTACAAAATAGAAAAACTGTTTCAATAAAAAAAACCAACGTGAAACGACTCTAACGTCAACGGCAGCTACGCACTCTTGTGCGTCACAGCCACTATGGGGGACGTCATATTGAGTCACGGACTCGGTCAACAGATTCGTAGAAGCTACACCACCACACCCACCCCATGATAACTGCTTTCTCTGCTTTTATCTGTTCGGAGACATTTGGAATGCCTGTTATAGTACATGTTTGATTTAGATGAAGCAAAATCGCATTTGGATATTAGGTTAGAGAAAAGTTTGTTTCATATAACTTTCAAATTAATTATTTTGGAAACTGTTGTTTTTATATTTGCATCAAGAATAATCTCAACCAAACATAAATATAACGAATTTAATTGGTATTAATCATTAATTATTAATAAAGATTTTTTACATTGTCAATAAATTATAATCGACAAATTATTAAAATGTTTGATTCTTTCTTTAACTGTCTTAAAAGTCACGCATATCATAATTTATTATTAATTAACTATGCAAAATTTTTTACACCGACAATACATATCAATTAAATTTTAATATAATCTAATACAATCTAAAAGGCCTATTAAACGGTAATCGAGTAGAGCAAAACATAGATGACTTTTAGTTTTTCAGAGGATATAATTTTAGGTGAATTTTCTGTTATCGAGAAAACGAAAGTGTAAAAGTTTATCCTGTTTAGGTGACTCAACCAGATGGTGAGAACCATTTGACATGATCCACTAACTTGACATGGCCCCCTAAACTAGAGAACTCACCTATTTTTATTTATAATCATAAATATATTATATTTTTTATTCTTATTTGATGTTTTTTATAGCTTTTGTGAAAATATTAAAAAATATATTTTTACTATTTAAAAAAAAACAAAATAATAAATATAGCAAAAAATTATATTCTTATATTAACTAAAAAAATAAAAGATGAATTCAACACTACCTTAATAATCAAAAATTCGGTTTGTCTTATTTATTTAAATAAATCAAATTCAAATTTTAAGTTTTAAAATATTTAAAGTTTGGCCTGACTCATTTAACCTTTTATATTTGAAATATGGTGCATTCTTCGGTACCCTCAATAATTTTGGGGTAAAAGTTATCCTACCTAATCAAAATGTGCCACCTCAATTAAATGAGTCATGTTAATGGATCAAGTCAAATGGTTCTCACCATTTGATTGAGCCACTTTGACAGGATAAAGTTATATTTGGGGTACCAGTGAATTAACCTTGAAATATTTCTTTAAATTTTCAAATAACTTTTTGGAGGTTTTAATTTATTAATTTAATAATTAATATACATCTATTTATTAAAAGATAAATTAACAATGAAATTATAATTTGTAAAGTGGTAATAATAATAATAATAATAGTTGTTCTAGTTGTGCGGAACAGTACAAGTACAATGAGTAGTCCCACTCTCTAATCTCTATGCTCTAGCTCTCTCTATTTTCCAACGATTCCCCCTTCCCTTGTTGCCTGGCCTTCTTTCTTATAATCCTCTAGTAGGCATAAGGTGTGTGATTATGTTGCTTGGTGGGCCCAAGTGGTTAGCGGAATATGCAAGAACACACATTTTTCCTTTCGTCATCCCTTATAGGTGTGTCCAACATGGCCTTCTAGAAGACTTCCTTTCTACGTGAGCAATTGCTCTTCTGGGCATGGCCAAGACGTCGGGATTGTCTCGAACGTCGGAGCCAAGTAGTCGGAAGGTCGAGTTCTGTGGTCCTACTGAGGCTTTAGTGGTGCCACCTTTTGGAGCTTGGGCCTGAACCAAATCTGGCAGGAACAATAACAAATTAATAATAAGGTCCATCAAAATCGATATATATATATATATATATATATATATATATATATATATATATATATATATATATATATATATATATATAATATATATATAACTTTTTTTCCCTTAAACTTTGTCAGTGTAGTTACCTAGAACTTCTTCTTTAAACGTAAGCTCGTCAATAGATTGTATTGCAATAAAAAGTTAGAACTGAAGCTTCAACATAAGCAACTGATTAAGCTTCATTCACTCTTGTAACTTTGAAGTTTGCTAAAAATTCATGTTAAATCTTATAAATCTAAGTAGTACTTTCAAATCTTATAAATTCTTATGATATTAATCTTATAAAATCTAAACATCAAGATCTAGATTATAACAATATTTTAAAAAAAAATTATAAGTCATTAAATTTTTAAATTGTCTTTTAAAATCCACAAGATTTTTTTTTATGCCAAAATAGTATTTTTAAATCCTAATTGAATACACTCTTTTCATCAATGGATTTGATCTATCTATATATACATGCGTGTTTTGTGTGAGGAGTATATTTATATTAGAGTGAGAAAAGTCATTAAGTCATACATAAATGATTCATATTAAAATATGGTTAACGTTATGTGATTACTTAAAAAGTCACATGAATTTATTTTCAAATATTGACCACTCATGTATGATTCAAGGGTCAAGAATTAATAATCTATCTCACAATCATACATATCCTCTCTCTCTCTCTCTCTCTCTCTCTCTCTCTCTCTCTCTCTCTCTCTCTCTCTCTCTCTCTCTCTCTCTCTCTCTCTCTCTCTCTATATATATATATATATATATATATATATATATATATATGTTTGTATGTGTATAAAACAGTTGGGAGGGGCCTCACATTAGACGCGTAACAATAGTTGGGAAAATTAATCTTTTGTATATCAAGTGGAGATATACCCATACATAATAAATAAATAAAACACACCATATCATTATAATACTAAAAATATAAAAAATAATTCATTATAAATAGTTCAAAATTAAATTAAGAAATTAAAGTGAACTTCTAGAAAGCACAAAAAAACATGGGTGGGGATGACAATTTTACCCACCCGCAAATATCGGTGGATAAAACCAGTAATAGGTAGGGGACAGGTAGCTTAACGGATATCTACGGATAAAATAAACGGATATTTTCTTTATCCACTTATTAATGGGGCAGAGGGCGGATATTAAGATACCCGTACTCGCGGATACTCATACCCGATATTGAAATTACTTATATCATCTAGTTATATACCTAATTAAATGCAATGGCAATAATATGACTTACCACTAATATTTCATAGGTTTCCTTCGTTATTGATACTCTGAGAATACATAGAATTATGTAAGGGAAATTTAAGTCCTAACTGCATTTTGTAAATTTAAGGGAAATTATATGATTACGTGGTTGGTCTCATTATTCCGATTGGTGTATATGGACTATGGCATGTCTTAACACATTCTCATACCTCCTAATGTAATGAAGACAAACTTAAAAAGTTACAATGGTATGTCTGATATTTCCCACATTCGCTTACCTTGGTATGTCTGATAAAAAGTTTCATTGGTGTATATGGACTATGGCATGTCTTAACACATTATCTTACCTCCTAATATATGCATATTTCCCACATAATGTAAAACCCATGTATGATCTTATACAAGCTATAAATTTATGTTCATGTTTGGTAAATTTATGCTGGTGTTTCCAAATTGATTTCCGATCCGTTTTACGCATGGACTAAACGGATAAAAGAATGTGTTAAGACATGCCATAGATCAGTTCGTGGACTTACACAATATAAAAAAAAATGCTGAATAAGAAGGGCTACGCGTCCAAAGAATTTAGGATCCAATTTATGACCCACCAGATTACTTTGGATTGTGTTTAATGTACTTATGTTTGATGTACTTCAGCCAAATATTAATTGTTTTGGAGAACTTTTAGATAAAATTGCATGAAAATGGTTCAGGTTATTAAAGCAAGTCATATTCAGACTTTGCATTTACCAATTTCAATCTTTGTAGCATAAAAAAGGTTTTAACTACAAAAAATAAATAAATAAATAAAATTTAGAACTGACCTATAAAATTTGCTCATCTATTTTTTTGAGTCCGTGGACCAGTCCATTTAACCCGAGGACTATGCGGACTGGACGCGGACTTGATAAATATAAGTCAATTTATTTTGCGGACTATTTCGGTCCGGTCCGTCTAAGTGCAGACTAATACTGACCGGTTCGTATACCCAGCTCTAATTGTGAGACGTGAGAGGTGAGAGAAGCAAATCTGGACATTTGGATCATACATGAACGATCAAGATTAGAACATAAAGTCATGTGACTTTTTTAAATGATCACATGACCACCAACTAACTTCTAATCCCGACCACCCATGTATATTTTAATGGCCCAAATTTATTCCTCTCACTCTCACAATAACACACTCCTCTCACATGAGTCGCCCCCTATATATATATATGAGATGTATTGAGAGGAGTATTTTTATATAAGAGTGATAGGAACAAATTTTAGCACTTGGATCAAGCCAAGAATGATAAAGATTAAAACATAAAGAGCCTGTTTGGCAAGGCAATTTTACGAGCTTATAGCGGATAGCTTATAGCGGATGAGAAAGTAGCCCCGTTTGGTAAGCGCTTCTGTCACGAGCTTATAGCGTTTTTTCACGAGCTTATAGCGTTTTTTCCAGACGCTACTTGAAGTAGCGTTTGAGCTTATAGCGTTTCATTTTTCTTTCCACTTTTATCCTTATTATCTACATTCAATTCTACCTTTATTCTCTTCTCTCTCTTTTATGTAAAATCATTAATGAAGATGTCTTTTTATGTCTTTTTATATTTTTCAGCTAGTTCAACCGCTAGTTTTACCAAATACTTCCACAAAAAATAAGCTAGCTTATCCGCTATCCGCTATCAGCTACCTCATCCGCTATCCACTATAAGCTATCCGCTATCAGCTAGCTTATCCGCTAACAGCTAATTTTACCAAACAGGCCCAAAGTCACATTATTTTTTTAAGTAATCACATGATCACTAACAAACTTTTAATCTCGACCAATTATGTATGATTTTAATGATCAACATTTATTTTTCTCGTCTCAGATTAAAAACTTTTCTCACTAGATATGACTATATATACATTTATATATATATAAGATTTGACTTATCTAACCGGAGTTCACTTTATAAGGTAAAGTAAACACATCTTTATTATTAAATAACTTAATGGCTGAGATTATTTTATAATATAAATGTTTTTAATTAAAAATACTAAAAACAACAAAACTGCGCGTGAGCATACCAACCGGCTGCATTTGCTGGGAGTATCTTCCCCCAACGTCGCACGTATCATCCCATCTTCTCAAATTTAAGGGAACATCTTTATACCTCATGGACTAGACTTGTAAGCAAATACATTAAAGTATACCCCTACGGATGAATTTAGTTCTTCCAGCTAATGTGTCTCTGGTCATTTTTTATCTTAACTCCCTTGCTGTGGTCCATGGAAAATGCCACTCAGACAAGTTCAATTTAATTTCACTATGTAGTTCTTGGTGGATTTGATTTATTATTTATCAGAAGATTGTTCTCTAAATGTTTTCAGTTTCAGTACTTATATTTACCTATGAGGATGTTTGCTGGAAATTTTGAATTTGTTGTATTCGGCAGAGTAGCAAAACGATGGGGAATATATAAGTTTGAGCAAACATATTAGCAATCAACATAAAAATTAATAGTTTAAATACATCCATCCCTAAAGCCACCACTAGCCGCTGCTTTCTGCCACCCGTCCATGTGGCCGTGTCTCCCACCGGCGTAAACTCAGCCCCACCCACCGTCACGAGTTGCCACCCATGTTGCAGAACCACCCACTGCGGGCACGAGCTGCCACCCAACGGCGACGTCCAGCCGCTCCAGCACTGCGAGATCCACCCACGCCGAACCTGCCGCCGTTCGCTGCGCGTGAGTGTAAAACATTAAAACCAGAACAAGATGTTTGTCTAATGTGTCAAATCTCAGTCGGTTGGTATGCTCCCAGTAAGTTTTGTTTTTTTAATATTTTTAAGGATTTAATTGATATATATTGTCAATGTAAAGATTTTTTACACAAAAAATCAATCAGAATTTGTCATATAAGTTAAAGTGTTGGACTCTTATCCTAATTAACTTAAAATTCATATACGTCATGATTTCTGATTAATTGTCAATGTAAAAAAACTTTATACTGATAATATATAACAATTAAATTTTATTTTTAATTAAAAACATTTGTATTATAAATCTTTACTCTATCCTTTAAGGTGAATATATATATATATTTTATATATATATATATATATATCGCCTACCGGCCAAAACCACACTTCACAAAGGTCACTGACAAGTGCCAGCGAAGTCTTTGTCGAGGACGGTGCAGCAAAACGACAGCGTCGTGATGACGTCCTTCACCATTTGCACGAACTCCGTTCGCTAGCATTGTTTGCCACGTGGTGGTGGAAAAGGGAATGATCATCGCCGTCCATCATGTCCGGAGCTGTCGTTTTTGAATAATGGGGGTGTGGTTCAGTTCCACTACACGTTTTCATTGAACTTGTTTATTCTTTGATGTTAATATTAACCGGTATTTTAAAGATATTTTTTTTAAAAATTAATAAAAATAATTTTATATTAAAAAATTAAGTATAACATCTTTATAAATATTAAATATATTAATTTTTAATAAAAATAATTTTTTTTATTTCTTTAACAAGCATCTTTAAAATATTAGTTTGCGTTTTCTATTCTTTAACACGGTTGAAGATAAGATTGGCACTCATCAAAATTAAATATCAGACCCGTGAATTAACACGCTGTGGGACCAGTGAGTCATGTCAAGTAGGGGTTGAAAGATGAGTTGGATTGGATGTATCAATCTATTTCACCTATCTATTTTAATGGGTAGAATTGAAATTTTTAATCAATCAATCTATTTTGACTTATTTCATTTAATTTATTAAGAAAATGGAATAAAGGCGAATCGAGAGGGATTGGTTTGTTAATCCATCAATTTTAAATATATATATATATTATAATTATTTTTTAATTTTTTATTATTTTTTAGTGAGATAATCCATTTTATTATTATTTTTAATATTTTATTATTTTTAACGGATCAACTTATTAACCCTTTTTTTAATTTTTATTTTTAATGAGTTAATCCATCAATCCGTTACAAAACAGAATGGATTGAAAGATTCAACTTATTTTGATCAAACAAATCAATCCATTTGCCCAGTTTTTTTGTGGGTCAATATTAGTGGGTCGATACAAATCGAGTCGAATTTGTCCGTTATGTCACCCCCAATGTCAAGGACCATATGTGTTTGGTTTTTTATTTGGAAGATTATTAACGTTAGCTTTATTCAAACGCCTTTAAGACATTTTTAATGGAAAATCAAACCCACAACCATGAACTTTGTGAGATTTACCTTGATTATATTGGTAATCCTTTCATTTTAAAGAATTGAGTATAACTTTTAAATAAAAGAAATATCAAATATAATTAAATCAAATCTCATAGAAGCTACATATAATTTTCCTTTCTTTCAAATATATTATGTTCATCAATTAATGTTGGTGTAATCTTTCTGTCTTCCCGTTGTGGCTCTAATTGTAACACGAGGTAGTCATGGATAGTTTTAAATTATAAATTTTCTGTTAGTTTACTAATACTTTTTTAAGTTTTTCTATCAATTTTAGTCTCATAAATAATAATACTATTCTTTTAGGATTTGTTTGGTAATTGTCGGTGTAAATATTTTTATATTATCAATTAATTATAAATTATAATATTATTAAAAATATTTAACCTTTGTAGTTATTATTTTAAAGTCACATAGAATTATTTATAATTGATTGTCAATGAAAAAAAAAAAACTTTATCCTAAAAATATATCAAAATTAAACCCATTTTCTTAACCTGTCATATAGAAATAATCTATCTCCCCCTCAACTTCTTTCCAAGTATGAATTTAATCAGTTGTGCCCCACTTGCTTTTATTATTTGAATTTCTTTCTAATGACTAATGAGAATGTGGTTGGGTAGTCATTTAAGTAATGGAAATAAAATGGCACCCGAATATCTTATAAACATTTTATTAGGTAGTATATTGGGAGTGAAAATGATTGAATAAAATGAAAAAAATGATGGAATTCACGTTAAGTTATTGTATATGTACTAGTATTTAACTAGTAATATTAATAGAGCTAGGTATATGGACTTGGGTTCGTGAACAGTCCGTTTAGCCCGCAGCCCGCTCGGATTTAGACTAAACAAAATTCATGTCCATTTAACAGCGGACTTTTTAAGTCCGATCTGTTTAACCCGTGAACTAAACGGATTTAGTCCGCGGACTTATATAATATATAAAAAAAAAATCCTGAAATAGGAAGACTTACGCACCCAAAGAATTTAGGGCTCAATTTGTGACTCACCAGATTGCTTTGGATTGTGTTTGATGTACTTCAGTCAAATATTATTTGTATTGGGAATTTTTAGATAAAATTGCATGAAAATGGTATAGGCTATTAAAGTAAGTCATATTCGGACTTTACATTTACCAATTTCAGTCTTTGTATCATAAAAAAGATTTTAACTAAAGAAAATAAACAAATAAATAAAATTCAGAATTGACCTATAAAATTTGCTCCTTTATTTATTTGAATCCTTGGAACAGTCCATTTAACCCGTAGACTATGCAGATTGGACGCGGACTTGATAAATACAAGTCCATTTATTTTGCGAACTATTCCGGTCCGATCCGTCTAAGTGCGGACTAATGCGGACCGGACCGGTCCATATATCCAGCTCTAAATATTGGTAAGTGAGTTGTAACTAGAGCTAGGTATATGGACCTTGGTCCGCGGATAGTCCGTTTAAACCGCAGCCCGCGCGAGTCTGGACTAGACAAATTTCAGATCCATTTAAACGCGGGCTATTTAAGTCCAGTCCGTTTAACCCGTGGACTAAACGGACTTGGTCCGCGGACTTACACATAAAAAAATAATTACTTTGGATTATGTATAGAAATAGAATGCCTTGCTTTGTATTATGTTTTGCTTTTTAAGTGCAACCTTACTTATGTTATGAATTATGACTTGTAGGAAAACATGAAGATATAGATGAGGTGATTGAGCCAAAGGAGGAGCCAACTATCTCTATGAGAAAGTCAAATATTATTGTTGATGTTTGATGTACTTGTTTGTGTTGGAGTATTGTTGGATTATTTTTGATGTACTTGGCAGTATTATGGATTATGTTTGATGTACTTGTTTGTGTTAGAGCATTGTTGGGTTATGTTTGATTAGCGTTCAGTATGGATTGTGTTTAAGATATTATTGCTTTGAATTGTGTCTGATGTACTTGAGCTAAATATTACTTGCTTTGGAGAATTTTTAGATAAAATTGCTTGGAAATGGTGTAGGCTATTAAAGCAAGTCATATTCAGACTTTACATTTACTAATTTCAATTTTTGTAACATAAAAAAAGATTTTAACTAAAGAAAATAAACAAATAAATAAAATTTAGAATCGGCCTACAAAATTTGCTCATCTATTTTTTTGAGTCCGTGGATCAGTCCATTTAACCGATGGACTATGCGGACTGGACGCAGACTTGATAAATACAAGTCCATTTATTTTGCGGACTATTCAAGTCCGGTCCGTGTATGGACGGACTAATGCGGACCGGACTACCCAACTCTAGTTGTAACTGAGTTTACAATTGTGCTATTCCGTATTTATATATAAGCAAAAAAGTATCTAAATTTTTTGAACTCAAATATAAGCAAAATTCAACCAAATCAATCCTATTTAATGTTAGTGTTTCAAAAATATCGTTTGGTTAATTGTTTTTTATTTTTTTAAGAGCATTATATATTCTCAAAACAAAACTTCCAAGAGCACTAAAGGGTAATTTAATAATTATAACTTATATTTTACACAAATTAAAACAATTAAATTAATTTTCTTAATACGTATGAAGATAATTTTTTTTATTTATATATAGATTCGTAATGAGTAATTATCAATGTGATTGTTAATGTGGAAGAAAATAGTAGGCCGTGACATGTGGCTTTGAGACACTGCAGTAAATGGTGGACATCATGGGGTGAGGAAGTCTTGGATCAAAGAGGAACTAAATCAGTTTGTGCACTTTAAACGTATTATCAGGTCTCGAGAGACAAACGCGTAGTCGACATATAATCTACACATGGATGGATAAGGTAACAGGTCACCCTCAACTGCAATCAAATTGAGATTGGAGTCCGAAGGAAAGGAAGCCAGGAACGGTGTACCCTCAAGTGCTGAGAGAATATTTCCTATGAGAGAAAGAGTTCCCTTGCTAGACTGAGCAATATCGAGGCAGAGGAAGTATTTAAGTTTTGGATGTTGAATTTCAATTTAAATATATATATCCCATATGGATTAGCATTAATCAATAATTAAAATATTGTTAAATTATTAATATATCAATTTTTGTTATTATGGTTTATGATATAGCATTTGGTATATGTAATTGGGCTTTATATTGTGAGTGATCCGTGATGGGTTGGGTTATTCACTGTTAGCATGTTGAGAGGTCCCTACTCTCATCTGGTAAAGAAATAAAACTGTTCCCCATTAAGCAGTTGAACACACACAGAAACTTACCAGGTAGAGGGAAGTTATTCTCTCACACAAGGATCTACTTTGGCTTTTCCTTGCTGAACAACAATGGACCCCGGGATCATGCAAGGTACACATTCTTGATCTATTTCTAATATGGATGGGTTTAATATGCTATAATTTTGTGTCTATAATTGATTCTAGGTTTATAGGATTCTGTTTAAATCCTTCAATTGGTATCAGAGCCAAATAGATACAGATTATGGCTATTATTATTTGTTCTGTTTCCTTAAGTAAATCACATTTTCGCAACCTATGAACCCTAATGTTTTGGTATTCGATTTCACATAAATAGTTCAATGATTTGCGAAATTGATTGAGGGCTTTTCTTAGTCGCATATCACAGACCAATATGCCCGAAAATTACAATAAACCGTCGCGTGTATAGCGAGATCGAATTGGATCATTGTCGCGATTTGTATGTGAACAAAACCCAAGATTGTTTGTTTCGTTTTTCACCATTTGAAGCTGTTTTTTTTTAAAATTAGTTTGGGGCTTCCATAGATCGGTGGTAGAAGAACAACATACTGAAAAATTGTGCCATTTGGTGGTTTTATGTGAGAGATATCGGCGGGTCTAATTGCGGGTTGTACAACCCGTTTTGCTTCTATGCGGGTGAAGAAGAAGGAGCATCCTGCTTTAGTTGACGCCCACTCGCGAGGCCAAGCGCGTGAGAGCGCGTGGGCCCAAATCCTGGGCCCAAAATTTTTTTTTTTTTGTTCTAAAATATTTATTTAATATTTCTACGAATTTTGATAATTTTTTGGGTTTTTTTTGGACACCCATAAATATTTTATAATGCTAAATCCGAAAATAATTTATATTTTAAAATATTATACTCTCAGTTATTTGGCCTGTAATTTTTTGTGACTGTTCCTTACTTTACTATTGACACTTCGATATATGATACTCTCCTTGATAATGTGTCATCGTCATGGAATTATTTTGGTTTATAAGTGAATTGAATATTTTATTATGCATGATATGTATTTATTATATTCTATTCTATTGAGTATAATTACTGATGTTTTGAATAATTGTGAGCTCACCTATCGTGGGTACAATTATGCAAATTTTGTGATTTGAATGATTTTTTTTTAATCATTTTTATTGCATTAATAATGATTATACCCCATCGGTGTGTTGTTATTAATGTAATTTGTTGTACAATGCGTTTTTGTTTTATGCTTATGTCAATTATGTTTTCGAGTACCCTATCGGTATTAGAAATTTTGGTGATATAAGATTTATGCATTGTATTATGATATTTCTTAATTATTATGGTTCGGGACCCTTAAGCGGGACCATGATAAGTAAGAAATTTTTCTAAAAGGCATTTTTTTTTCCGGTTGTGCATACGGAACCATTTAATCCTCTTATTGCATGATAACATTATGCATATTAAATGTTTCCTTTGTTGTTATGATGCCAGCCTCTATGCCTATGCAATTGACTTCTGCCAAGACTTTGAATGGGACAAACTTTGAGGATTGGAAAGAATCTCTGGATCTGTATTTGGCTATCACTAATATGGACTTGGCTTTGAGAGAAGAAGAGTCTGCTGCTCCTACTGCTGAGTCCACTGCTGCTGACAAGGCTTCTCGTGAAAAATGGGAGCACTCAAACAGGGTGTGTCTTATGGTGATGAAGTACACCATGGAGAAATCAATCAGACAGAGCATTCCAGAGAGCAAGAAGGCTAAGGATTTTCTGAAATCTATTGGTGAGAAATTCACGACTTTTGAAAAGGCTCAGAAAGGCCAGTATCTTTCTTTGATTGAGAAGACTAAATATGATGGTGTTAGTGGAGTTCGTGAGCACATCATGAAGTTAGTTCACTATTTTAATAAACTGAAGTCTCTCAAGGTTGATCTCGGTGAGAGTTATCTAATCTGGCAGGTTCTGGAGTCACTCCCTTCTCAATTTGATGTTCTGAAGACCTCTTATAACACTCAAAAAAATGAATGGACAGTTGATGAGATGATTGCTATTGTTACTCAAGAAGAGGAGTCTATAAAGAAAGGGAAATCACACAGTGTTCAGTTTGTTGCTTCTACTGCTGGTTCTAAATATGAGAAAAAGAAAGGTCACAAAGGCAAGTTTTAACATGACAAGAAGAAAGGAGGGAAAGTATCTCAACACTTGGAGCCTAAAAAGAATTTCTTCAAGGGAAGCTGCAAGTATTGCAAGAAGTTTGGCCATAAGTTGGATGATTGTTATTTTCTGAAGAAGAAACATGAGAAGCAAGGTACACTCCTAGCTCTAGCTTGTTTTGAATCAAATGTGATTGATGTTGCTCCCAATACTTGGTGGTTTGACTCAGGTGCAACCATTCACGTTGTGAATTCTTTACAGGGGTTCACAAGTCTGAGGAAGCCAAGTAATGTTGAATCCAAGATTATTGTGGGAGATGGAGCTAGAGTATCAGTGGAAGAAATAGGAGTAGTTACCTTGTATTTATCTTCTGGTCATACTTTATTGTTGAAAGATGCTGTTTATGCACCTTCCATGAGAAGGAATTTGATTTCAATTTCAGCTTTGGATAGACGTGGCTACACTTTTGAATTTGGTAATGGAAAAGTTGTTGTTTGTTTTAATTCTGTTGCAGTTGGTTCAGAAGTTTTGTCTGATGGGCTATATATGCTGAATTTGAATGATATGTCTGTTAACTCTGTTGCTGGAAATAAGTGTAGTAGGACTGATGAGAGTTCTTCTATGCTATGGCATAGACGCTTAGGGCACATCTCTAGGCCCCGGATTGAAAGACTGGTTAGGGAAGGTATTCTTCATGAGCTTGACTTTTCTGATTTTGACACTTGTGTTGATTGTGTTAAAGGCAAGTTCACAGCCAAAACTAGGAATAAAGGAGCAAACAGGTGTGATGATGTGTTGCAGCTGATTCACACTGACATGTGTGGACCTATTACACCCATTGCCATGGGCGGATATAGGTATTTTATTACCTTCATAGATGACTTCTCCAGATTCGGTTGGATAGATCTTCTTCACGAAAAATCTAGTTCTTTGGATTCTTTCAGATCGTTCAAGGCTGCTATTGAATTGAAGACATGGAAGAAGATTAAATGTGTGAGGTCTGACAGAGGAGGTGAGTATTACGGCAGATATGATGAAACTGGAAGAAACCCAGGACCGTTTGCTAGATTTCTCGATGAATGTGGAATTGAAGCTCAATATACTATGCCTGGTACTCCTCAGCAGAATGGAGTTGCAGAGAGACGCAACCGCACACTTCTGGATATGGTGAGATGCATGTTGAGTCATTCATCATTGGCAGATTTTCTTTGGGGAGACGCCTTGAAGACTGCTGTGTACATTCTTAATCAAGTACCCAGCAAGTCTATGCCAAAAACTCCCTATGAGCTGATGACTGCAAAGAAGCCGAGTTTGAAACACTTTCATGTGTGGGGTTGTAAAGCAGAAGTTAGACCTTACAATCCTCAGCAGAAGAAGCTTGATCTTAAGACTGTTAGCGGTTTCTTCATTGGCTACTGTGTAGGCTCCAGAGGTTGTAGATTTTATTGTCCTTCACATTCCATGAGAGTCATAGAGTCTGACCGAGCGATATTCTTTGAGGATGATTTGGATAGTGGGAGCCATACACCACGACCAGTCAATCTTAAAGAAGATCGGACCATAGTCCCTGTACCAGTTTTTTCTCTCCCTGCTGATATCATGGTTCCAGATACTCATAATGATGATCAGGCTCTTCAAGGAGAAAATGATGTTGTGGCACCACCAGCTGATGAACAGGAACCTGATGACATTGCTGAAGTAATCCCTTTAAGGCGATCTCAGAGAGCACGCAAGCCTTCTATAACAGATGATTATGTTGTATATCTTCATGAACATGATTTTGATCTTCATGATGACGATGATCCTATCACTTTTGAAGAGGCAATCTCTAGCACTCATGTTTCAGACTGGCTAAATGCTATGCATGATGAATTGTCTTCTATGTCTCATAATTCTGTTTGGGATCTCGTAGAGTTGCCGTTTGGTTGCAAACCCGTTGGGTGCAAATGGGTTTTCAGAACCAAGCGTAGTCCAGATGGTAAAGTTGAGAGGTACAAAGCTAGACTAGTAGCTAAAGGCTATAGTCAAAGAGAAGGCATTGATTATAAGGAGACTTTCTCACCGGTCTCTACAAAAGATGCTTTTCGAGTTGTTATGGCTTTGGTAGCTCATTTTGATTTAGAACTTCACCAAATGGATGTGAAGACGGCTTTTCTGAATGGAGATCTAGCTGAGGATGTCTATATGGTTCAGCCTGATGGGTTTGCTGAATCGGGTAAGGAGCATTTGGTTTGCAAACTCAAAAAGTCCATTTATGGACTAAAACAAGCATCGAGGCAATGGTATTTGAAATTTGATCAGGTCATCACTTCTTTTGGCTTCGAGGAAAATGCCTCTGATCAGTGCATTTACTTGAAGACTAGTGGGAGAAATTTTATAATTCTTGTGCTATATGTCGATGACATTCTTCTTGCTAGCAGTTGCGTTAAACTTTTGATAGAGACAAAATTGATGTTGAGTAGCCACTTTGATATGAAGGACCTTGGTGATGCTTCTGTTGTTTTAGGCATCCAAATCTTTCGTGATAGGTCACGTGGCATTGTTGGATTGTCTCAAAGAGGATATATTGAAAAGATCCTCAAGCGGTTTAACATGCATTCTTGCTCCACATGTGCTGCACCTGTTCAAAAGGGTGATAAACTCTCTAAATCCCAATGTCCTCAAAATGATACAGAGATAGCTGAAATGGAAAAAGTCCCTTATGCTTCCGCTGTTGGCAGTTTAATGTATGCTCAAGTTTGTACTCGTCCCGATATTGCTTTTGCTGTTAATGCTTTAGGGAGATACTTGAGTAACCCAGGTTTGGGTCATTGGAAAGCCGTGAAAAAGGTCTTGAGATATTTGCAGGGAACCAAGAATTATATGTTGACCTATAAGAAGTCTGATCAACTTCAGGTCATTGGTTATTCTGATTCTGATTTTGCAGGTTGCCCTGACGACCGAAAGTCCACTTCCGGCTCTATTTTTATTATGGCGGGAGGAGCTATCTCTTGGAAGAGTGTTAAACAGAATCTTACAGCTACTTCTACCATGGAGGCAGAGTATGTCACTTGCTATGAGGCTACTTGTCAGGCCATGTGGTTAAAAAACTTAATCTCTGGCTTTCATATTATTGAAAGCATATCTAGGCCACTTGTGATATATTGCGACAATACTGCTGCTGTGCATTTCTCTCATAACAACAGAAGTTCTTCTTGCTCAAAGCATTTTGACATTAAATATCTGTTTGTTAGAGAGAAAATTCTGGAGTTTCAGACTCGTATTGAGCATATTGCTACAGAAAACATGTTAGCAGATCCACTAACTAAAGGCTTAACTGTTGGAGCTTTTCAGAATCATGTAGCTCATATGGATTTAGTTAAGTCTTTTGATGTTTTGGGTTAGTGGGAGTCTGAAAATTATAAATTTACTTAGTAATTCTTATGAGATATGTATGAAATGACGTCACTTTTATTATCATATCTCTTATAGCATTTTCAGATGCTTGGACCGTTATTGGATTGCATATTTGTTTGAATTAATTATGTTTTTCCATATTCATTATTCTTTATGTGAGATGTGAGTTTTTAACATGTATGATTTACTTCCCTATCGGATACTATTTCTGCAGCGTTAAAGCTTATGTTTCTTAGAATGTTGATTGACATGTGCTTGGGCCATAATTGATATTCCAGTCTTAATGATTCTTATATTTTTAATGATTGACTAATGCTATCCAAGTGGGAGAATTGTTGAATTTCAATTTAAATATATATATCCTATATGGATTAGCATTAATCAATAATTAAAATATTGTTAAATCATTAATATATCAATTTTTGTTATTATGGTTTATGATATAGCATTTGGTATATGTAATTGGGCTTTATGTTGTGAGTGGCCCGTGATGGGTTGGGTTATTCACTGTTAGCCTGTTGAGAGGTCCCTACTCTCATCTGGTAAAGAAATAAAACTGTTCCCCATTAAGCAGTTGAACACACACAGAAACTTACCAGGTAGAGGGAAGTTATTCTCTCACACAAGGATCTCCTTTGGCTTTTCCTTGCTGAACAACAATGGACCCCGGGATCATGCAAGGTACACATTCTTGATCTATTTCTAATATGGATGGGTTTAATATGCTATAATTTTGTGTCTATAATTGATTCTAGTTTATAGGATTCTGTTTAAATCCTTCATTGGAAAAATATCGTTCAAAGTGAATAAAAATGTAAAAATAAAAAAGTAAGAATATATATATTATTAATTCGTTAAAATGGATTAAAATTTTAATATATTTTAACCAATTAATAATGAAAATATTTTTACGTTTTCACATTATATTTTATATTTTTCCTCATAGTTAATCCATTTAATCCAGTCCACTGAACATATTAAAATGTACCCTGAACATGTTAGAAATGATGGGTAAATTGGATTTACATGGGATTGGATGGTTAATATATTTATTAATTATTTTGCCCCTCTTAGCCACAAACTCATACTATGCCCTCTAGTAAACAAGGAATAGTCACACTTTGATTGTTGGAAACCATGAGCCAATAAAAAGGTCGAGAATTTGGAAAACAACTATTGAGAGGCTCGTTTCAAGTCATAGAGGAGCTTGTTGAGCCTCAAACCATGTTCTTCCCCTATTGAATATACTTTTGAGGCAGTTCCATATGGACTTTTTCAAAGATCTTCATTTAAAAATGCAATATTCATATCCAATTGTTCCAAGCTCTATCCTTTAATTGTAGCTAAGGTTAAAAGCACTTAGACAATGGTTTATAATATAGTACCTGAAGACGTTACCTATCCCTTTTATGGCCTCTGTCGGACCTTTTTGTGGGTGTCAATATTGTTTACAGATGAGAGTGCATGAGTGGTAAACAAGTGCGAAGGGGTTCGTAGTGGTAGTGTTCTAGCAGTTATTAACTTAGATCTGGCACCCTCATGACTAAATCCAACCACATCCTTCACCAGC
Organism: Ammopiptanthus mongolicus; assembly: GCA_039655645.1. Lineage (NCBI taxonomy): Eukaryota > Viridiplantae > Streptophyta > Magnoliopsida > Fabales > Fabaceae > Ammopiptanthus > Ammopiptanthus mongolicus. The sequence goes on along the minus strand of CM077344.1, from coordinate 102,703,229 downwards.
AACAATGAAGGCACTGAGGCTCCATCTCTGGGAACTTTATCCAAGCAACACACCTTGTCTTCTCCGTCATATAGAACAAGTGATGGTGATGTTAGATTTGTGATGATGGTTGTTTGGTGGTAGAGGCGGCTGAGTGTCGTTGGAGAGGGTGGGGTAGTGGTTTGATTGAAGAGTGACAATGAAGATGGGAAAAAGTCTTACTTACAAATACATCGAGATTAAACCTCTTTTGTAAATATCATAACATCTCCTACAAAACTTATCAACCGGTTATCACCTATTCCATTTTATGACAATCTAACCGTCAAGATAAAGGGAGCATTGATACAACCCATTTTGGGGGTTGCATGGGGAGTGTTGGGTTTGAATGATCTTCATGTTTGGGTTACTATTATGATCATTGTGAGTTAAATTTGGTCAAGGAATACGAATTTAACCAGAGATTACTTCTTTTTAAAGTGTAAAGCTTGAGTTGTAATTATTTAACCTCCATGAGTATGTTGTATGTATGTAACACAAGAAAAACCTTTTGACTATTGGACTCACAAGATGCTAGATAGCGCAATGGATAACCCTATTCCTGTTATTGATAAACACTTGCTAACTAATTTATTATGTTTCTTGTTAGGTGATCGTTATCTTCTTTTTCTAGCTCTTTGGCCAGCAAAGGAATCGAAAGAAACAAATATAGAATACGTCTATGCTTTCATCTTCCGTCACTTTATATTCTCTATTCAATCACTTTCGCCCCTTGTTAAATGGAAACCATGCACTCAGCCTGGCTATCTGGCTATCCCCAACTATTTTGGTTCTATAAGAATCTATAAAGGGGATACACAATCCAAATTATTCCAATTTTTCTTTGTTCACAAAATTTGACTTTCCACATCATTTTGGACATACTTATAATCACTATAATATATACCAATCAGTTGAACACACAATATACTTTACATATTTTACATACGTCATTTAATTGAAGGCTGATGACATATCCAGCAATGAAAGTCTCTCAATCAATCTCAATGTTTAAATTATAATCCTTACTTAGTGAGTCATATAGCATCATATACATCAAACATTTCTTTTGTAATATTTTATTTATTTTTTAAATGTGCTTTTAAATCTCTTAATTAGTTGTTATAATTACTAAATCCTTAATTATTTTTTCATTTAATTATTTTAATTTTCAGGACAAATATTTATACATGCTTAATAGTAATTTCTGGCTTATCTACATTATTAGCTATAATATCCCATTCAAATTATTATCTTTTTAAAATTAATTCAAGTCCTAATTATTTGCTAATTCATTATCAACAGGGGTTAGCACATCTGGTCAAGTCTTCCGCTTACACTCGCTATGGTTTGGGATCGATTTTCTCAGGTTTCTCCTTGATATGCGATATATAAATTCAACTATAAATCATCGTTGAGATTTGTGGTATTCCATGGTCTTACAAGAGAGCGTGCCATCCCCTAATCTAAACTTTAGTTTGATCAAAAAATTTGCTAATTCATTTTATTCAAATTATTACTTTTTAAAATTAATTCCAATACTAATTATTTACGTATTCAAATTGTAATATTTTAAAACTCATATTATAAACTTTACAATTTTTCATATAACGTTTTTAAAACCAAATATTAACAAATCAAACAGTTGAGATTTAATATATTTATTTATCTTGGGAGTAAAGCAAAATCGATTACATGACAATCTAAAATATTGTATAGGCAATAATGTTATTCTTTATCCATATCATATTTTTATGTTGAAACAGAGAGATTAAAAATATATGAAAATAACATTATTGTTATGTAACATTCTTTTGCCGGCGATGTCAAAGTTTATATATATATATATATATATATATATATATAGAGAGAGAGAGAGAGAGAGAGAGAGAGAGAGAGAGAGAGAGAGAGAGAGAGAGAGAGGATATGTTGACATCAAGTATCAAACTTTATTTTTACACTAAATTATAATCGTTTATTTTAGGTTGATCTTATAACTAAACTTATCATTTTTATTTAAGAGAAATAATAATTAAAACTAAATTTCATATGAACAGAAAAAATAGAATATATTTAATGATAATAGATATTAAGTATTTAAACTTTTCTTTAAAATTATAACATTCATTTATTAAATATTTTATATTTTTTTTCTAGATATTTATTATTTATTAAATACTTTATATTTAAAATTTGCTAATGTGTATTAGTCATACTTTTTAAAGTTTTATTATTTTGTGTTGAATTTAATATATTAAAAATATCTAAGTATTACCCAGACGAGGTTGACCTAATGGAAACATGCTAGATTCGTAAGGTATGACGAATGTGTATAGGAATACTTTCTAGAGATACGTCTCTGGTTGGATCCCCCCTTGTGCAAAATAAGTCCCCTTGGGAGGGGTTCACCCATTATTGCTTCAGACCCCAAGGTGGTACCTTACTTTCTAAGATTATTTTTCAAAAAATATCTATGTATTAATATTTACAAATTAAAAATTCATAATATTTTTTGAATTTGAATTTTATAATATTTTTTATTTTTTTTAAATCTTACAACTAATTGAAAATTTTAACAAATAATAAAATTAACTATAATTTTATCTACAAATATAATACAAATAAAATTGAGTTTAATTTCTATACACTGACAGTGTAAAGCTTTTTTACATAGACATCCAATCATAAATTGTCACGTCAGCACATTTGTTTGACTATTATCATAATTATTTTAAAAATCATCTATATCATGATTGGTGATTGGTTGACAATGTAAAAAACTTTACACTAATAGTGCATAGAAATTAAACTCATTCTCTAATGTGTATGTTATTTTTTTTTATTGAATTTAATATTTAAAAATATCTACTTATTAATATCTTCAAATTTAAATTTTTAAGTTTTTTTATGAATTTAGCATCATATAATTTAACGTCTTATAATTTTTTAAGTTTTTTTTTATGAATTTAACGTGGTATAAGAATAATGTCATATAAATCTGCATATTTGTTTAAATCAATTTTGCTAGGAATTAAATTTACTTATCATTAACGAATTTCTATTTGTAAAATTTAAAAATAAAAGAAGATTTGAAAATTATTTTACTGTTATAGCTTTTTTAATTAAAAAATTCATGTCAAAATAAATCAATTATTATTTATATAACTTCCAAAAAATCATTTTTTTGTAACAACCAAAAATATTTTTTATAAATCAAATTAATCTTTGACTTTTGGTGATTAATTAATATTTAAAAAATTTTCTTGTTCAAAAAACAGTGTAAAGTAAGTTCTAAACATAAAACTAAAGGTTATGTTTAAACGTTGTACAATCATATAATTTATTTCTTTTACTTTGGAACCCACCATAATTAGGGTATTTAGCTCCCCAGTTGGTCATATGCCCTATCGTAATTCGGAACCCACCATAAGTACTTTAAATTATAAGACGTTAAATTAATAAAAAAACTTAGAAAATTTAAATTTGTAGATATTAATAATTTAAGACATTAAGTAAGAATTTAAAATTTCTAAAAAATTATAAAATTTTAGATTAAGATAATATTATAAAGTTTTAAATTGTAATATTAATATCTAGATATTTTTAATATATTAAATCCAGCAAAAAAATAAAAATTTAAAAATTGACTAATATTAACAAATTTTAAATATGATGTATGTAATAAATAATAAATATCTAGAAACAAAATATATAAAAAATTATTAAAAGAATGTTATAATTTTAATAAAAGATACTCAATATCTTTCTTTATTAAACATATTCTACTTTTCCACTCCATAATAAAGTTAGTCTTAATTATTTCCTCTTTTAAATAAAAATGATAAGCTTAGTTGTTGAATCAAACCCAAATCAACGATTACAATTTGATGTGAAAGTAAAGTTCGACACCTGATATCAATAGATCTTATCTTTTATATGTTAGTACGTATATGCAGCCATAATTACTTCACCTCCCTTAGTTCATATATTTCAAACTAGGCTTAATTATGTTTTTAGTCTCTATAAAATATGATTCTTCGGCTATTAGGCCTAAAAAAATGTTTTTGAATTCCTAGTTAAAAATATTGAAATACCTACTTTTAGTCCTCATAGTTAAGTTGCTTATGCTAAGTATTGATGTGACAAACATAATCTCACGTCAGTATTAACACAAAAACGACACTTGGATAAGTGGGACTCATGTGACCCACTCTCAAACCCACAATCCCTAAAGTTTCCCCCATTGACGCGACTCAAAATTTGAAGTCTCTAAAAAGTTGTTCTCATGAAACCTTCAACTGCGTGATGAGAGCGCGAGTAACAGCGAAAAGTTGTTCTCCAAAAACCCAAAACTTGAGTTTTCGTGCGTGGTGGTCCAGTATGTATAGTGTTTGCGAGATTCAATGGAAGAGCATGTCCGTGCATATATCTGAAAGGTATGTCATCTCCACCTTCAAAATATTTTTTTGTAAGTGAAAATGGGAACCTTTTTGTGTTTTTTCATTTACATGTTTGTGTTAAAAATGGATCCCCTACATTGAAGAAAGCACACATTCACACATTTACTAAGTGTGCACCATTGGATCAATCACTAAAAGTGTTCGATGAAATCTAATTGATTCAACGGTGCATACTTAATGAATGCATGAATGCAAGTTTTATTAAATGCAAGGGATCCAGATTTGTTTGTGTTAGTAGTAGGACAATTGAGGATTTTGAAATATTTTAGAGTTTATGATTGTTATGTGTAAATGCATGTGGACCAAATGGTGTTGCTGAGATTGGGATGTGTGTACCATAAACTGATTTTTTAGGGTTTTTGTAGCTAGGGACCACAAATGTTTCTTTGTTGGAGATGCTACAATGTTATGGTACATTGTTATAAAGTGAAATTATAAAGTGTGCTTTACCCTCCTCAGACAAGATCATATGAAAACCAAGCCAAGCGTAACATCTTGCCCAAACTTCATAAGATGCCCTACAAGAGAAAAAAGATGCGTAGTAGATTCATTCATAGTATTACAGAATACACATTTTAGATCTCCGACCTCCTATATTCTTCTTCTTTTTCTCAAGTTTACTCTTGTATGAATTCTATTTAGCATAATCCTCCGAGCAAGGCTTATTAACACATTCCCTCTCTACTTTTCTTATCATTCGCCTTTCTTCTTTTTATTTATTTATAGTTATTTTTCCTAGTGAAGAAAGGAACTTAACCAAGTCCATGTGAAAAATGCTAGTTCAAAGGAATTCTGCAAAATACAGAAACTTTTTTAAGCTTAAATGACATGTTTTCCTAGAATAAGGCTTGGTGCCAACTATCATGTTAGTTTCAAAGGTCGGCAGAATCAATTAAATAGAAACAATATAATGCCCATGAGATGGAGAAGGAGCTTGGGCCATCCAAACCCGAAAAGTGGTCATTGGGTCAAAGGCCCAATAACCAATAAAGTCAAGCCCAATGTTTCACATAACGTGACTTTACTCACCCAACAAAATCAGTGTTCCCCCCTCTCTCTCTCTCTTAAGTCAGCACACCAGCTTAAATAGGTAATGGAAAGTTTCTTTCAAGACACTTGTTTGACCATGAGATCTACTAAGACTAATTCCATTATGGGTGCGTTTGGGTAAACAACTTAATTAAGTGTTTATGCAATAATCTTTTTTCAAATATGCTAAAAACAACTTATTTTCATAAGCTTCTTTGACAAGCTTATGAAAATTAGCTAAAAAAAGCTTTGCACCCTATATATAGTTATAGTAACCATGAGGGTAAAAAAAAAATATCGCTCATCAAGGTTATTCTAGAAATTTCAGGGCTTTAGGCAAATTTTTTTTGGGGGTCTAGTTTAATATAACTCATCAACTCTCATTTCAATATTCTAGCTTCTTGATATGCAAAATCTTTATCAAAGTTTTATAACCAAGTAATTTTAACATTATATTCTCAATTGATAATATGATTAATCTATTCAGTATATTTTGTAATTGATCTCAAATAGGATTGAAGTATTTTTACTTTCCAAAAACTTCATTCAACCAGAGGGACAATAATAGGTATTATCATTTATCAACAATATTCTATAATTAATGAATGCATTTGGAAAAGAATATAATATTTTGCTATATATAGCAACAATTTGGAAATTTGTCATTTGGAAATTATAACAAGAATTTAGAAATAAAATTGAGAATTAATAGCAATTATTGTGTTGATAATGAATTTGATTTAAAGTGGCATAAAACCCAAAAAGACTAAAAATATCAAAGTAAAACTTATTACCTAAATTATTCAAAAAAAAAAAAACTTATTAATGATATAAGGATTTTTTGGGGGGCCTAAATGGGTATAAGGCAACCACTAGGGGTGGCAAATGGGCCAACCCGACCAGCTTTGCTTCGTCATCGACCCGCAAAAAATGGGGGCGGGCTGGATTAACCCTTTTTGATAGAATGATTTGAACTTCTTATCCATCCCGTTTAGCAGCAGGTTGACCCGTCAAGCAAAAACAATAGAAAATGGTGGGTTGCCTGCTACAAAAAAATTTACAACATTATAAGTTAATGGTTATTAGTTTCTTAACTAAAATATGCTTTTGCCTTATAGGATTCATTGTCATGAATGATTTGCTTTCCAAAGCAAACAGGAACACGAACTATGCATAACAAAATATTTTTTGATAGTGAAATGTTGATGTTGTACTACTACAAATTGCTGAGAAATGGAGTGCAATAAGGATGAGGCCACCAAAGCTAAAGAAATTGATGAGAGGAAGTTTATTGCAAAAGATAGTTTGGGTGCGACGAAGGCTCAAAATTTATTTCCTGCTCTTGATAAATTTGCACCAATTAAACAGAGGACCAATGAGAAAGAGGGTAAACGAATCCCGCAAGACACGGTTAACGAACCACCCAAGACGGTGAGAGACATGGTCGCACGAGACTGTCAGAGTGTCAGACTATGTGACCGAGAAGGACAAAGGATCGCCCAACGGCATTGGGTGGGGACTAGGTAGCGGCACTGACGCTCAAATCCTATGTCCAAACTAGTAAATCCGTAAAATGCATGCACCAAAGGCAAGTCTAGATATAAGAAAAAACCCTAATTTTTCTTTCTAAACTATATTCTCTACTTCTGGTAAAGGCAAACTTAAAATTAAACAATTAAATTATAAATAAAAGGGGTTGGTGGGTAGGACTCACCCCGAAATGGGTTGAACCCACTTTCTTGGTGGGTTAGATAGAACGGATCAAAATAGATTGATGGGTTGAGAACCCCAATCCAAACCGTCAAAAAAGTAGGTTAAACGGGTTGCCCCGTCGGACCCAACCCGTTTTACCACCTATAGCAACCACGACTTGCCGTTCATTACACTTGCCTTAGACCCTAAGTGACTTAGCATTTAAAATTCTTATTGGTACCCATTCCTCCTCTCCAACACATCCATATTCAACTCGTTTTAATCCAAGAAACCTAATAATTCAGGATATAATACCTTACTTAAACTTAGGTGTATTCTTATATTTACAGTCGCAACAATGCCTAATGAAGTAAATCAACGTCGTACAGAAGGGGAAGGCTGGCATGGCCATGGCTCCTACCCCTCAAAACTTCACTTTAAAATTTTGAAATCTTTCAAAAAAAAAATTCATGAGCACTCCATTTGATATTTTTGGTATAAGACCCTCCATTTTCGAAAATCACATTGGACTTCGATTAATAAAAGTCAGGTCAGAAATATCCATTCAAGTTGTCAAAACCCTCAAATCGTCTATTTTTTTCATTCACAAGATTCGAACCCAACATCTTATTTATGGAGAATCAAGCTCCTTGACACTTGAACGAAGAGGGGTTGGTTCCAATTCATATTTGATTACTCTTTGTCGCCTACATGATAAAATTCATGGGTCTTCCCCAATGTAAATGTATTATATTATGTATTAAAAAATTTTACCGGTATAAATGTTGTCGTCTATTGCATATATAAAATGCTGCCACATGTCCTTTAAGTCAATTGAACTCTTAAAAAGTTTAAATAATGTGATTACGGTAAAATCATGATTCTAGGAAAATCTCCTTGTTATGTTACTAGCCCCCTTCCATTTGAAATTACACTTTTTGAATTTTGACAAAAATAAAACTTGTAAAAACATGGCCAAGCGACCAGCCTGGTAGAATAAATTGATACATGACCCCATGAATTATTATTGAGCACAACCATATAAATGCAACATTAGTTTGAAAACTTATGGTCCCAACTCCCAACTGAAAATTATGCATGTCATTCCATTCGTACACTCCTCAGTTTATGGTTGGTTACAATATATAGTTATATACCATACGAGAGGCAATTAGAGATGTCGCGTACTTCAGTTTATGAGATTAGATCAAGTGCTGCCAGTCAAAGTAGCTTTTTATGATCAATGAGATTTACTCGATTAGTAGGATAGATACTTAAACAAGAAGCTCTCCTTACTAGAATTTAAGAAAAGCAAATTCGTCACTTAATGCTTACTAAATACCAACCACTTCAGCGATCAGAAATTACGTAAGTTTCACTAATGCTCTTATGAAGTTTCGAGAAGCCTAGCCTAGTTTAGCACTCAAGATCCGGCTGCTGGAGGATGCTATTCCTATGAAATATGAGTATTTTTTACTTAGATACAGTCTACTGTATGTATGTTCGGACGTAGCTGAACCAATACAACCTATGGTAGGTCACAATGTTTTAAGAGATAAATGCTGAGGGTATGTGTTTTTCCTCCTCTTTCTCTTGGGCAAGAGGTCTTCATATATAACCTTTGAGTGAGCTTGAGACGCGTGACTTGGCTACGCTCGGTGGGGCCCGACAGTCGTTGGCACGATTTACGGATGTGTGATCTCATCCTAGCAACCTTTCTAGAAGGTTCCTCCCTTGCGTGGCAAGGCCTTTATTTGCGTGAGCGATGCTTACCTACATAGGGCCTGGTTGGGCTCCCGATGTCATGTTTTCAACTCGGGCCCCTGGGTCTTTGTGGAAGGTCCTGATCTTTGAGGCCTTCACACTACTAGACTGTGATTCTGAGCTTAAGATTGACACGGGCTGTTGGACACTACATTCTTATATGGTATTGGACTTGTCGAAACTTGATAGGAACACTACTATTCCCCCCCCCCCCCCCCCCCGCAGCTTACTATTATTTCATTTCATGAACATTTTGCGTTAAGAAGTGTCAAAAGAGGGTTGATTTATCATCCAAAAATAGATGCCACATTAAAAGCTAGATAATCTCACTATTGCAGAGTTATGCTTTTCGTGACATGCAAAATCTGCCGCAGAACTACTACGATTCTGCCTTTGTTCAGTATGACTACGTCACAGAAGGTGGATAAAAATGCATAGCATTGCTGTACCTCTTACAGTTCAGACTTCAGAGTATACATCTCTTATAGGTCAACGTGAGAGTATGCATATAAGATTAATAATACAAGCAATCTAATGCGGTCATAGCCAATTTAAAATAAAATTATCCAAATCATGCAGATAGTTAATTTTTTTGTTCTTTCTTGAAATCCACAAGTTATTATAGCAACCACATAACCAGAGCAAGTATGAACACTTTCTTCTGCTACTTCATGCCAGTGTCATACTGCTAGCACACATCATGATTCTCAAGTCAATACTGCAATACACCCTGCAAACAATATGAAGAATTATCTTAAATCATGTTCAAGCATGAGAGGATAACAACCTATATACTGCATGTTTGTGACAGGATAAAGATAGCTTACTTTGGTGCAGTTACTTCCAACTGCCTTACTCCTGAGAGAATGGCCAGGATGGAACTCAACTTCAACAGGTCTACCAAAGGAAGGTCCAGAATTCAATTGACAAGTGATTGTAGAAGGGTCAGCTTCTTTACTTGCAATGTGTGTCCCCTCAGTTAATGAAAAACCAAAGAGTCTGCAGCTACTTTTACATGAGGAAACCATCTCTTGACTACCTCTCAGTGCTGACACTGACTCGTGTGATCGAGGACCGTCCAACTGATCAAGATTAAACATACCAAAAGAATTTGTGGCTTCCTGAGCTCTCCCAGAGAAAATAGGCTCATCAGATGCGGAAGATGCAAATATTCCACCTTTTACTTCAGAAGCATATGAACCGCGGTAATGGATTGTACCCTCCGTCTCCCGATTGCGTTTGTTATTATAATCACAGTTTAAAACTGGATTGACTGCTTGCTGGAACATTAACACAGACGATGGAGATGACACTTGCCCTGATGGAACAGATGCATGCAAATGTGAAGAATTATCATGCATCTGAGCAGACCATCCATTTCTGGAGCTAAGAAGTTGATAACCATCAAAATGTCCAAAGCGACCACTTCCATGAGCCTCATTGATAGACAAGGCTCTTCCATATGGTTGGCTTGGAAGTATTTCTTGACCTTGCAAGACCTTCTGGAATCGTAAAGATTCACTAAAGCCTATGCCATTGTAGGAAAAATCAGAACTCACTTGCGGGATTCTGACATTATTTCCTGTAGCAGCAATCCCAGAACAGTTTGAACCAGGATAGCACCTCCCTAACTCATATAACTGTGGACTCCGAGCATTAATACCATCAAAGGGAGTATTAACACCCAAAATTTCTTGACCTTGCAAGACCTTCTGGAACCTTAATGATTCCCCAAAGTCTAATGTTCCAATCCCATCTGTCGGAAGTGACAACTTATCAATATTGTTGCACAAGGTAGGATAACTCACAAATTAACAGGAAAAAAAAATCCCAAGACTTACTAGGAATTGGAAGTTCTGGCTTCGCTGAAGTCAATCCAATCCTGGTCCTCTTCAAACTAGCTGCCGTCAAGTTATTGGAAGTAGAAACAGAACCAGATGGCTCAATTTCCCATGGGGAAACCCTATTATGCCTAGCAGCTTCTATGTCATCCCACCTTACCTGTAAAGATGAGAAATAATTTACAGCTACCACCAACAATGTTATCATATAACAATAATATCACTTAACAGGTCATAATTACATCAGGACAATGACAAACATGAACCAGTGTCCATTATGAAAAAAATACAATCAATCTTTTGAAGTTTGACAGGTGAGTTGATGAACAAAACAAGGTTTTACAGGTAACTTAAAGCAGAAAATTCCAATTAAAAAGTGTAGACAATCTTTTCAGATGGATGATATCCATTCACCTGTAATATTGAAGCATGCCTAGTAGGACTCTGAATTTTTAAAAAAGAAGTATGCCACTAGCAGCTATTAGAAGAGGATTAAAGCAATGACACTCCACAGTTACTAATTAGCATTGAGAGACACATTAAACTATGGCTGAAACAGATTCCTATCAAATTTGAGTACCAAGCTTCAACCAGCTAAATTCAAAAACCAATTTTACTAAGCAAGGAATATGCTTCATCTATAAGTTCATGATTTTCATCAAATTAACATTCATATCAGTCATGTCCTAGAAAAACAGTAGTTAGTAGAACCAATACACAATCTAGAAAGCAATTAGCTGCAAATCCCAAGATGAGTATGCAGGCTACATCTTTCACATTGAGTTGACCAGTCATCTTAAACATTGATATATCAAGCATAACAGATTAAAGACAGTCATCTTCCAACACACGATTTTATGCATGTAAACAATAACAATATTGAAGAATGTTTGAAACAGCACAAAGACATACCACTAGGCATCTCCATTTTGATCCAGGCCATCTAACAGGATCCGCATCACTAATTCCAGCAATTAATCCTGTAAATCTGCCCAAAAGAAGTTTGACCAAGATCAGTAATGATAGGTTATCTTTATGTAGCAAGCACAAGCACGACAGTTGACAAACCTTCGCTCTGCTGCATCTTCAGTTTCAAAACGCATCCTGAACCTCATTCCAACTGAATAAGAACAATCAAGGCTCTTCAAGAATTTGGGGAGTGGTATGATAAATTCTGAAGAGCTGACCCTAAAAAAAACATTGAAATATAAAAGACAACAATCACATACCACGGTCGGCAAGAAAGAAAGCAAATGAAATTCAACAGAGAGAGAGAGAGAGAGAGAGCTCAAAGCAGTAGGTATAATTAACTGCATGGCTGGGAGTAAATTCAGAACTCAGCATTAAGTACAGCTAGCATGACATAAAAGTGGCTCAACTAATTCGGGCATTAGTACATTGCAGCACTGTGTATGGGACTATTTTGGATAATGAACTGCTTGAATATACACATAAGACAAAAAATGGTGACCAGGTAATGATGTTTGTCAATAGTTGGAAGGGAAGCCTATTCACCTGGGGAATAATTACTATGCTTTTGGTAAAAATAACACTAGGGAGAATGAGTAATGATGACCGTATTGGCTGTAAGGCATGAACACATATAAACTACTGGTGAAACAATTAGAAACAAATTACATTCACAAAGGAGCACTTCCAGTACCAAATCGGGAAGTTTCTAAAAGCTTTGGTCAAGGTTTCTTTTCTTCCATTAAACCAAATCTCCGGGCCAGCACCTTAAAATAGAAAAGCTGACGTGAAATGGAAAAATGCCAATGGCCACATTAGGCATATTATAATGAAGCTTCCTTCTAAGTCCTCATCTTATACAAGCCTACAAAGCATGGATGTAGATACGGACGCCGATACAATGCAACACTATACATGGATATGGCAAATTCTAAAAATTATAGGATATGATATGGCTAACATATAAAATTCATATAATATCAACTTAAAAACTCAGCCTAAATTAAAAAAAAAAAAAAAAAAGTTTCATATGTCAACTTTAATCATTGTAGACACAATAAAATACTATAATTTATCAAATCATTGTGGTATTCCACTTATATTGATTCAAAAAACAATTGAAAGAGAGAGTCCACAAGTATCCGAGAAGGATCAATGTGGCATGGATAGAAACATAAAACACTCCACAATTGTACTTAGAAACTGAAAGATTACATTTCACTAGCTCCCGAGGAAACTGCAAGTGAATAGCAAGAAGAATACCTTGGATTATAGCAAACACTAAAGGCACATCGTGTAGATAAAGCATTAACAACATCCATGAGAGTGCCAGGATTCAATTGCTGACCAGAGGGAGGGGCTGCAAAGGTACCACCACTTTTCAATTGAGCTGCCCTACGAATCCCTAATCTCAGCTCTCCATCCTCACCCCTGTTGCAAATTAAAAATGTAAGTCACAGTTAGGAATACTAGTTCATATTTGAGAGAATTTAGGTCATGATACCTGAGAAATAACACAGCATCGCCAGAAACAAGCTTCTTCTTGTTGACAAATGCACTCCATCCAGTCGTGAGCAAATGCCTCCGTGGCTGCCCTGCTCAAACCAACACAGGAAATAAATCCCCCAAGCAGTAAAATGGTAACATACTTGCATGGTAATAACTAATAAGTGACATACCCCTGTATATATGTCGAAACCTCCATTCATGGCCATGCAGATCCTTTGCCACAAGCTCCTGTGAAGGTCTTTGTAGACTGTAATCCTAAAGTAAAAGTTGCATTTAATTTAAAGAAGTTATGAAATAAATATCTTAACAAACTTCTAGGAATTTGATATCATGACAGAAGAAAATTTTGAAATCGGGTGAGGTTACCACATTTCAAAACATCTATAAGATCAGACTTGGCCATAGCATATAAAAATAGGCTATTTATATGAAATAAAAACAATCAGTGAAACACTTGAGGGGGTCAAATTAACAAGAGAAAGGAATGCATCATGATTCATAATTACCAGGGGAGGAAAGCAATCTTCAGCTGCTCGACGAGGAACAGAAAATCCTCCATGAGTGCTGGTATCAGAAGCTGTCAAAGTCTTGCAGAACATATGGGGTGTTGTTGACTTCACTACAGCTTCAGCATCCTCCTCTTCACCATCAGCAACAATTTCCCCTTCCCGCAAGTTTTGCTCCACTCGCTATCATCAATGACCATGTTCAAGTAAAAGTAAAATCAGTTAATAAAGGCGCTCCATTTAGTACTTATCTTTCTTTGCCCTTTCATTCCTATAGTATAATGACATAATACGAAATTGTTTTGTACTTGTATTTTTCTCTGTTAAGGTCATGTTGAAAGCGTTAGTAAGTAACATGGACATAGATAGAAAACGCAGCTATATAGCTACTATATTGTGTACTTGTTTTGTCGTCTGGTTTCAAGAGACATGACACTCTTCTTAAGTAAACAATTTATTTCATTATAATTGGTCTGTTTAGTCAATTTTACTTGATCCCTAAAAGACTTGGGCACTCACTGAGTAGTTCAAGTTTCAGAAGTTTAGATATGTTTCTCTCTCAGTGCTTTCTCCAAACCCAAACAGAACCCAAGTAAGATCACATCATAAAGAAGGCTCACCTCACTTTCAGGAACCAACAAGAGCTGGCAATACACTTCATCGCTCCCTTCCTCTGCCTGCCCAGAAAAAGCACAAGCATCTCATGTCAAATTCAAGCCAATACAAGCCTACCTAACCTATAGTTCCCTTTACACATGACTCATCCAAAAGCATCACATACATACAAGGATAAAGATAAAGATTAAAAGTACATTACGGTATATCAAGACAAATAAGTAAAAAAAAGGGGCATTCACAAATTTATAAACTTGAAAAAGAATCCTTTTTGTGAAAAGAGAATAGAATAGAAGAAAAACCCTGATATGAAACCCCAGAAAGATATCAAATTTGAGAAAATCAACAAGAGAAACTCCTGACCCGACCAATTAGAGACAGCATTGGTTTTGTGAAAAGGAATAGGAACACTTACATGAAGCTTGACATCAAGGACGCGACAGAACACATGGGGTGGGATGTTATAGGCAGTGACCGGAAAATCATGAGCCTGTTGCTCAAAGTGTCCTTGTGGGAAGTACACAACAACGGTTCCTTTCTTGGGGAGAGAGATCATAGGACCCGCACAGGCGTGCCATAACTCCAAGCACACAGAAGAAGGAGGCAAGGCTGAAGCACAAGTGCTTATACCTGAGTGAGGGGAAGAAGAAGAAGAAACAGTGGAACCAGACGATGGTGTTTCATCGTCCTCTGTGGTGTTGAGATCGATCAAGCCCATTGGAACAACAAAGTGGTGATGTTGTCAAATGATGAAGCGGTTTTTTGGAAGAGAAGAAGGGGGAGAGAGATTTGAAGGAGTGGTTTCATGTCTGCATTTTTCAGAGAGGCGTGAGGTGTTGTTGTTAGAGCAACTTTGGCATTTGCTAAAAGAGGCTGACCCAATACTCCAAAAACGAAAGAGACCCTCTTTCCCTCTCTGCTAAATTTTTTTCCTTTTGTTTCTTTTTTGGGGTTCTTTTCTTTTACTTTATTTGTGGGCTTGGAAGAAGGGAGAGAGTCAGAGAGTGAGTGAGTGAATGAATGAGTTATTATTATGAGTGAAATGAGGGGGGGTTTTTGGGGTAGCATCAAATCAAGCTTTCATTGGGATTTAAGTTGGGGTGTTATAAAAATGGGATTTTTATCCCCTATTTTTTTACTCATTTCATTTTTCTTTTCCCTTATTATTATTTTTTGGGCTCTTTTGGTTGTCTGTTGCAGGCAGATGCAGGAGCAGCAGTGCTGCAGTTGCTGCTGCAATGCTGAGACTGTTGGGGGTGTGATGTGTGGCAGAGAGAGAAGAGAAGAGAGAGAGAGAAAGTGAAGGAACAAAGACTGTAGTAGTAGTGGTGGCTCACTTTTTTTGTGAGGTTATATTTGTGTTGTTGGTTAGATTAGAGACCAATAATAAAATATCACATACTGAATAAAAAGGTATTGAAGACTGTACGGTCTCCCTGTATTTCCGGGCGGATGTCTATTCTGTCCCCTTCTACTTCATCAAATCTCACACCTATCCCTCTGCATAACGGTGCACTTCATATAAGTGTTTGTTTTGATGAGAAAATAAAATTAGGTCATCCTATTATTATTACCACTTATTAGATCTCATTTCCTATATGGTTTCTGTGGAGATTTTGTTTGTTGACCATGCCATTCATTGTCGGTCTACACAGATTCTCCTACCATTTTAGTACACTGTTTCTGGTACGGATTTCTGAGGCCTAAATACTAGTATTGCACCATTTTTAGCATTATGGTATGTGGGGTTTACCCCAAATTTATAAAGTAATAATAATCTGTAATCTGTAATGCCCAACGTTCACATATCATTTGTGTAGTGTAGAATATTTTGCTTCCTGGGGAATTTTCCGAATCAAAATCCTGTTGAGACTTAATCATAGAGGGTGTTACCACTCATATTTGGCAGGCTTTGTTGGTTAATGTTGACAATTATCCAAAAAAACAGAGACAAGTGAAAGACAAATGGTTTTTGATATAGATAGTGATATAATGTTTTTTTAAACATTCATCTTTTCGCTTTAGGAACGGCCAATTACTTTGCCTACCCAAGTTTTGACTTTGTTATTAGGGTCCTATCATCATTATTAGCTGTTTCCTTAGACAAAAAGTAATGACAAATCCATATCACTCTGGCTAACCAATTATGCAACCGGTAAATTAATGAATAGCTCTATACTTTCTAGCCTAGAAGATCATAAAGGCATGAGGCCACCCCTTACAAATTTGGAGCTATTCGTTGCTTTAAATATGACACGTTAGTGTAATCATGGATGTCCATACTTGCACCTTCGCTAATGCCTCCCTACAAAGATTTTTTTTTTATCAAACTACCTGGAAAAAAAAAACGTGGCAGAACCTCTTATGTTTATCAGCACGCTTTTCTTTTTTCTAGTAAAAATGTAAAATAGTAATGATAATAATAGATTACTCAAATGTTATCGGTGAAGGTATAAGTTAAAATTTCATCCGATTTGTTGAGTCCCACTTAAAAAATTAGGTTAATGAGTTTTTTTATGAACTATCGTAATTAGAGTTTTTATCTCTTTAATGACATCTTAGGACATCCCATAAGTTTATATCATTTGGATAGAATATGAGATTAATTATCGATCAATTGTTTATCACTCGATCAACCTTTGATTGATTATAATAACGAGATTTACTTAAAAGGTTTTGTTGGTTAAACAATATAAAATATGAAAATTTTAGTCTTGTGGTTAAAATTGTGTTGCGTAATTTAGTGAGTAATAAAAGTTAAGAATTTTATATAGTTTCTTGAGTTACTTCTTTTTCGGTATTTATATTAGTTCAAAAATCAAATAAAATATTAGTAAAAGCTTTTTATTATTGTCTCCTATTTTTTTTTTTGCAAATTAAACGAATTCTAAAACTTTTAACAGTTAAACCAGCAGACTCGAGCATTTGTCAACATGTTTTTTTTTTTAATGTATTTTTCGTGCGCAACTGTAGAGATTAATTTCTCGTGATATTGGATGATTTTTAAGGGCTGATATCCAGGGCCTGTCCAAGCATAAAGCAGTCCAAGCCCTTGCTTTAGGCCTCTCAAAAAATCAATTTTTTTTCTTTAGAAAAAAAAACCCACTTTGTATTTTTTATATTATTTTTTTGATATGTTTCATACATCAACAAATATAAATTAATTCATTTAGTATAAAAACTTATCGTTAACTACAAAGTCCAGGGATCAACTTCGTGTTTTGTACAAAATAATTAATATTTTAATTTTTTAAAAAGGCTTCATCACAAGATTTGCTTTAGGCCTCCCAACCAGATTTTTCTCCATACACAAAAGTCGAAGACAAAACTCATGATCATTTACTTAAAGGATCCAAACTCATTAACACCTAGATCAACCACATATTCTTATTTGTCAACATGTTTAATTAGCAAGAAATGTCCCCATTCTATGCAGAGAAATGAGAAGATCCAGAAGAAAATAATCCATGGAAGGGAGAAGAAATGATGACACACATCGAGATAACACCATCACGTCGTTATAGGAATCCGCAGACAGCAGACCTCCACTTAAAATATTACACCTTTTTGGTGAGACACTCATGACACTTCGTTTTTCAGCACCGTATATGTAAGATTATCAACAACGGTGATATGTGAAGAGGAAGGTCACGAGGATAAACTAACTATAACGAGTATTACTACTAATGCTTAAGATTTTATTTAAAAGTTATTATATGATATTTTAAATTTAATGTAATGATATATAAGTAATTACAATTTTCACGTATTTTGTTTTTAATAAATTGAGTGTAATACTTTCAAAATATATCAAAATTTCCCGAGTAGAATAGGCTAAGTTTGCAAAAAGGACATTTAATATACAACATATTTTAAAAAGAAATTATTTTAGGTGTAAACATTTAATTTAGCTTTCTAAAAATAAAGGGTATTTCATTTTGGTTATCTAAAAAGGTCATATTAATTATTCCACTATTATTAAAAGTAACATCATTGTTTCCAACAACATTTGACATTGATTTAGTCTTATCAATAAATAAAAAAATTGCATGAATTCATCTTCTATTCACATAGAATGTCATTAATTTATTTATTTAACTCGTGTACATAGAGATTAAGGTGGCCCAAATGGATTCCCATCCCAGCCGTGGGGAATCCAGCACTTAAGCAATCCTAATCATATGTATTTGATCGGATGACTTATAAATTTGTAGATTTTGAATTTTTTTATTAATCGAATTTGTCAAGCTTGAATTCTAGATCGTCCGATCTTGATCAAACGATCATTGATGAGCCGACTGCGTTAATGTAGGATTTTTCCGACTACCGGGAATCCTCATCCTAATTCTCTCTTCTTTTTGTGGTGTTTTCTCTCTTCCTTGTGGTGTTTTGGTCTCTTCTTTTGTTTATGTTTAATGATGGTTGTCACTCCAATAGACTAGAGTACATTAGTTTTAGAATCAAATAGTTTATTAAAACACTTGAATTTCACCTTAATATTTGAGTGAGAATTCATTGCCTCCAAGAATAACTTTAAATACTTACGCCCAATCTCATCCATTCATTTTTAGTCGCATCTAAATATTTCAAATTTCTTCATTAAAAAAATCACGTGACGCCTAACATCCCCCTCTATGCGCAGAAGAAGACCAATTTCATCCCTGCACATGATTCCAGGATAGCTTGCTTGCCTCTCACGCTTGACGGGAAGTTCCTCACCCGTCGGAGCTGTTCATGTGGGTCATGGTAAAAATGAAAGTGTAGTGTGATAAAGGAGGAGGAGGAGATTGACGCTGTCAGAGATGGACGAGGGAGGGGCAGGGATCGAGAGTGAGAGAAAGAAGGAAATGAAAACCAAATATAGTGAGGGAGGTGTATGATAATATCATGTGACACCAAGTAATCAACTGCTATCCGTGGCTGCTCACGATGAGAGACATGAGAAGTCAATCACCCTAGAATTCACCTTACCAGTACTAGCATGGATTTGTTTATCTATAATCCAATGTATTTTTATTTATTTATTTTTATTAATAATCCAGTGTATTTTTATTTTGTCAACAAATGATCCATTTTGACTAAAATAACCGAACTAGAAGGAAGGAAGGAAGGAAGGAATGCATGCTTGTACAGGATATATTTGGATGAAAGGTTAAAGTTTATTATTTTTTTATCTATATTTTGATGTATATTTAAGTTTTTTTTTAAAATGAATGAACAAATTAAAAAATGATTGTCATATAACTTTTCAATCACCATTTATTCATTTTTTAAATATATTGTAGTTTTCTTATTTTAGAAATAAAAAATAACCTTTTTATTTCATTTCTTTCCAAAACCTTCCATCCAAACATTCTCATAAATAGGGATAGCAATAGGTACTTTACCCAATGGATAACCCACAAAAATTATCCATAATGGGTAGGATCATTACCCGCATAATAGGTATGAGTACGGGGACGGATAATTACTCACAAGATTTGATGGATATGGGTGCGGGTACCTTAATACCCATCCCGTTCCATACCCGCATACCTATATATATATATATAACTATTAATATATTAAATTAAAAAATTTGAAATGAAAGTCAGATTATTACTACTTCCCTATTCTTCCTAAGTTCCTACTTCTAGCGTCGTTTTGTCCGTTCACCGCTTCACCATAACTTTCTTCTTTTTATTCTTCTTATTTAATTGTAATATTTGTTATTTGTTTGAGAACATATTAAAATAATATGCCTTGTTATATATACTATCATGATATTTTAGATTTTAATATTAGTCTTTTTTATTTATTGATTTTTCATAATTAATTAAAGTGCAGGTAATGAGTGCAGGTATGGATATTTAGGTACCTAGTAGATAAAGATATGAATACTTAAGTTGCTATCTACGCTGATAAGAATCCACGTATGAGTATTTTTTTAAAATGCGGATATGAAAATAAATACTATAGTAATATATCCATTGCCATTTCTAGTATGTGGGACATAGACAGGGTGTACCATCATCACATATATATCCTGTACAGTACTACATTGCCGCTGCACAATGAGAGAGAAGCAACGCCGTTGTATAGAAATCCAATTAACCCAAAATGCATAATTATTCAGCTTTTACTTTCGATCTGGTATGCTTGTCAACGGGAAAGAGTCGCACTGCAAAAGGAAAAAGGAGTCACATGTAAAATATTGTTTCAACCTTCAACTTTTTCAACACATGAGCTTAGCCGACATCAAAAGCATGAATGAAGAATAGGAGAACAATGTTAACTTGTTACAAGGCATAGGAATTTTTTTAACCTGAATATTCTCATTATGCTATTGTTTTATTTGTATATATTTACTCACATATTATTTATATTTAGATAAAATCTATCATTTAATTATAATTAATAAATTTTACACTTTAATTCTTGTAAGACTATAAAGTATACGAGTAAAGATTTTTTTTCATTTCTCACGAGAAATGGACAGTTCATTTATTATGATTTTTGGATATATAGGGGATATTTGAACCTCATCTAATATCACATTATTATATTTATATCCCTAAAACTATAATAATAGAGAGAGAAAATGGAGAGGAAGATGATCTCATCCCAAGTAGGGGTGGCAAAACGGACAGACCAGCCCCGTCCCGTCATTGACCCGTCTAAAACGGGACGGGACGGGTTGACCCGCTTGAAAAAATGGGTTAGACCTCCTAACCCATCCCATTTAGTGGTGAGTTGGTCCGCCAAAAACAAAAAAATAGAAAAATAGATTGATGGATTGACAGGTCAACCCGCAAAAAATAATAAAAAAATAATAAAATATAAAAATTAGACATAAAAATCGAAAATGAATCGACGGTTTGGCGGGTCAACCCGCTCCGCTTCTAAATTATTAAAATAGTAAAAAATTAATTAAAATATATATATTTTTAGAATAGGCGGTTGATGGGCTAACCCGTCCTGTCCCGCCTTTGACCCGCCTTCTTGATGGATTACATATATTTCAACCCTAATCCCAAGCTATATAGCTAAGTTTTACATATATTTCAATCACTCCACTTTAATTCTATGAAAATTGATATAAAACTTACAGATATACATCTAGCATTATATATTCTTGAGTGAATACAGTCGTCGAAGTGGCGAAATTATTGAAAGGCTAAATAAATAACATTATATATTTGTAGAATCTCAAAACAGGGTGGCAAGTATGGACCCGGAGGGAATGAAAGTGAACCCAGTAGGCAAATTGGGTACCATGCTAGCTTGCACACTTTACTATTGGAAAATGCATCATGAATTTTCTCGGTGAGTAGTGAGAGGTCCTTCCCCTTCCCCGGAAAGAAAAGGGCACATTTGTGAATTCACCCACTCTCAGTGCATTAGACAATAGTAATCCAGTGACCAGTAGTCCTAGTCCCAGTAATGAAAAGGGGCAGGTCTTTATCAGAAACCATCAATTGCGAAGAACCCAAAACACAGGCACAGGCACAGGCACAGGCAGCTGGTCTAGTCTAGGTCCCAATGACCCCCTCCTGCTTTCTAGCCCCTAGCTAGTTGGCTAGTTGGACAA
The DNA here is from genome assembly GCA_039655645.1 of Ammopiptanthus mongolicus. Classification (NCBI taxonomy): domain Eukaryota; kingdom Viridiplantae; phylum Streptophyta; class Magnoliopsida; order Fabales; family Fabaceae; genus Ammopiptanthus; species Ammopiptanthus mongolicus. The sequence continues at coordinate 102,681,256 of CM077344.1, read as the reverse complement.
AATGGGTCACGTACCACTCAGTGCGTAACCGGTTAAACCGATGCCCCTTGCTTTTAACCTATTCTGGAAACCCTCTTACTCCACGCTCCTTTATGCGCGTGCTGCCTTTCCGATTGGTGTTTATGGGGCAAAATAATGATATTGGTAATGTGACTTGAGACAAAAGTTACCGAGCCATGTTCTATGCATGTTGCCGGTTGTGCTCCATGATTTCATTAATCTGACCAAACTCATCCTATATAAACACTTGGATTCAATTATTAATTATGTAGCGATATAGGTAAAATCGTGAATATTTAATAATTAAGGTTAGTACTTCTACCACCAAAGGTTAACACAATAGTAACTAGTAAGTACTGAATCCTGTGAGTTAATTAGTTATTCATTATTTAGATTTTAGTAAGACGTTATTCGTGAATTATTTGTAAGAAGTTTTATAATTGTCTATTGAGTTTAGAAGTTTTTCCTGGTTTTGACATACATAACTACTTTTAACCCTAATTTTCAAGTAGAGCTATAACTATCTATGCAAAAAGATAATAAATAAAAGTAAATATCTTTTACTTCCAAGTACCTTGTGGTTTTTTTTTTTTAGCTTTTTGAAACTTGAAACCCTTCTCACGGTATGCATACAAGACTTCAAATTTATGGAAGGTTCAGATATCATTTGGTCAAAATTTAAAATTCTTCAGAGCCAACCATCAGGTATATATCAGTTATTTATCACACGAATGAAATCTCAACAAATTAAAGTACAGCCTATTATGGGATGTGATGGTGTGATTCCTATTTCAACAACCTTTGAAGGCGTTTTTCTATCCAAAAAAAAAAAAAAAACCTTTGAAGGCGTTAACGTTTGAACATATTTATATTTTTTTTTAATACACCAAATAATAAGCATTAAGGAGCTTAGGCTTGACTTAGATCGAAAAACTATTAACCGATCACTAGAAGTTATTCACTCTCAACTTAATTATAAGTAAAAAAATATTCAAATATAGTGGACTTAAATATAAGCAAATGTCAATCAATCTATTCATATTTAATATTGTTTTTTCAAAAACATTTTAAAGTTATTAATTCATTAATGTTGTGAGCACATTTATGATTAAGGGTAGTTTAGTAAATGTATTTAATTTCTTTATATGAAACCAAGAAAATTAAATATACTTAACTACCATTCTTAATTAGTGTACAAGTAGGTATTTTTACTTATAATTAAGTTCGGAGGAAGTATAAGTTAAGGACCGAGCTCAATCCAATTATAAATGTTAAGCCTCAAAAGTACATATATTAAATTTTCAAGTGAAGATAAATTTGAATTCTCTAAAACTAAAACATAAATAAATATTTGAGTTAGTTTTGGACATATAATTAACTTGTAGATTTTGTTGGTAAAGCTTCATTTTAGTTTTAAGTATCACTCCATGATTGAGTAAATACTCAATTTGGTCCCTGAAATTATAGGGTCGTATCAACTTAATCCTCCACATTATCAATATTCCAAAATGATCCCTGGAATTGTAGAAAGTTAATCAGATTCGTCCCTCCGTTAAAATTTGCATGGACTATAATGACATTAAGTTGATAATGTCAGGGATGTATTTGAAACTAAGTAGATAATGTCAGGGATTTATTTGCTATATTTTGTAATTTCAAGGATCATGTTGGAATATTGATAATATAGAGGACTAAGTTGATACGACCCTACAATTTCAGGGACCAAATTGGATATTTACTCCTCTATGATTTCCTTGAAACTTGTAATCGTATGTCTTGACTCTGAAAGGGAACTACTTTCCCTATTTCTATTTTTTTTTTGTCTTTCAAAAAAGAAATTTAACATAGCAAATCTTGTATTAGGATTGTATATTAATGGAGCTGAAGTAAGATGATTGCTTAGAATATTTTAGATAAAAAAAATGATAAGTAAAGGCTCAAATTGGTCCTTGACAAAAAAACACGGTGACATTTTGGTCCCTGAGAAATGAAAATACCAATTCGGTCCTGAAAAATGTAAAATGTGGGTCAAATTGGTCCTTTTTAGGGTATTTTTTAGGGACATTTTAGTCCCTGTCAGGGATTAATTTGACCCGCATTTTACATTCTTGAGGACCAAATTGATATTATCCATTTCTTAGGGATCAAAATGTCATCGTGATTTTTTGTCGATGACCAATTTGGATCTTTACTCAAAAATGATTGATTAGAATATTCGAGATTTTCCAAGAATTAAAATTGAAAATAATATTCATAAACCCTCAAAGGAGTGACAAACGGTTTATAATTTACCAACATATAGTTAGTCCGAGTGATAAGGGACTCGGACACCTTAAGCGAGTGATCAAGGGTTCGAATCCTGATTCTTATGTATGGAGAAAACCTGGTTGCGAAGGAGAGAACCCACCTTGAGTGTCCAATAGATTTCCCGACAGAAATTAGTCACTGCTAACGGTGATGGGTACTTCATACCTATAACATGACTGCCAAAAAAAACTGTCAATAATTTTTTTTATTCTATAAGTTATATTCCTATAATTATCTTAATGTCAAATAACCGTAAGGGTGCGTTTAATTTGCAAAAAAGTAAAGGATTTGGTAGGACAAAAATAATTGTTCCATGTTTGATTTGTAAAATGATCACGGGACATGACAAAAAAAAGGTGAGGGACTGAACAAAAACCCAAAATCTTGTCCCTTCCCAAACTAGGAGACAACTTTTTGTCCCATGAACATACTACTCAAAAAGACAAAATTATCTATACTTATTTATTATTCTCTCTCTCCCTTTCTCCCCATATATATATATATATATATATATATATATATATATATATATATATATATATATATATATATATAAAAGGATTAAGTAAATTTTATATTATTTTACTTGTGTTGTCCATTATCCATCAAATAATTAATATACGGGACAAAGAGTTTTGTTGTGACTCAAGTATTTGTCATGTGTTGTTCTCCTTGTCATGTACCTTAATACGAATCAAACGCACCCTAAGGATGTGTTTGCATGGAGTAATTTTAGAGAGTATAGTACTTTTAGAGGATATTTAAAATACCACACCTCACATTACTTTGTTTGGATTAAAAAACAAAAGTATTTTAAAATTCCAGGATATTTCAATGAGGTATTTTTATTATGTAAAATTGGGTATTTAGAGAATTTTGAAATTCCTCTATTGGTTGCTCTCATGTTCAAGCCCGAAACAGAGCCACTGGCGGCCACCGTTGTTTTATAATTAAAGAAAATTAAATTCCTTTATCCAAGCAAAGAATTATTTTAAATACAAGTAATATGAATTGTTTTATCCAAACAAAATATTTTGAAAATTAAAGCAATTCAATTGAAGCAATTTAGTTGACCTTCTATTCAAATATCTTAAAATTTTGAACATCTAAATACACACTAAAAATAAATCCATCTCCTCCTCTCTTAATAATAATAATATATATATATATATATATATATATATATATATATGAAATATTTGTAATTTAATCAACTAACTTAATTTTAGTTTTTCAGTTAGTTGTGTTAAACAAATCCTTTATATGACTGCTTATTTAAGGAATTATTATCTTTTTTTACTTTGGAGTGCTGCTGCTTCCTTACCGTTGCATATAGTTTTGTCCTTGACAACACTTCAAAATCAAACTCCAATGCAAATCTCACAACTTTTTTCGTTCCCATAATACAGATAAAAAGCCATTTTTTCACAATATAATAAAATAACTAAAAAGAGTGATTTCATATTATAACACTTGCATTGATTAATTAGTAAATCTATTACCAAAAAAAAAGTTAGTAAATCATTTGCGGTTTCTATTTACATCTACAACTCCTACAATAAACAAGTAGATAAATTAATATTTTAAAAATCATATTAACTAGTGTCTTAAGAATACTTATTAAAAAATTATTAGAAAGTGATGTATTTAATATATTAAAAAATTATAATTTATAATTTATAATAAAAAAATTTGAATCTTATTAAGAAGTATTCTTGTTAAGGAATTAGTTCAAAGTAAATTTTTATTGAAAAACTAAATATATAATTTTTCAAAATATAAATACATCACTTTCAAATAAAAATTTTCTTTTTCTGATTTCTTTACCACTGCTCATAGTATTTTCCTAAAGAAATTATCTATTAATTTTTTAAAGAAATTGAGTAACATTTATCATATTTTAAAGTTAAATACTCTAATAGTACTATTTAGCAGCGGTTATTCTAATGCAGCGAGTACCATAAACAATCCTCGCATAAAAAGTGACAATTAATGTTTGCATCATTAATTTTAACAAGCTAGATTAATTATCACTGAAAGAGTTGTTATAAATTTAAATTCTACTCCTTTTGTCCCATTACATATGTCACATTTACAAAAAAAAATTGTCTCAAAATATATGTCATTTTCTATTTTCAATGTAATTTTAAATGTTTTATCTCAATTTTACCATTAATTATGTTTTTATAATTATGTTATGTGATGCATTAATCGAAGTGATCACTTTTTAATTTTTAAAGTGAAATATTTAAGTGACCAATAACTGTATTTTGTTCTATTATTAATATCTTGAAATATGTTTTTTTTCGTTGAACGTAATTTATCATTAATGATAATATTATTTATAAAAATAAAGAAAATATAAATAATATTAAATATTAATTTAATACAATCATTGCTCATTTTATTTTATTTATTATTATGTTTTAAATCGTGTGATTTAGTTACGTATAAAATATATAGATAGATGGAGTAGATATTAACAGCCAAAATCCCAAAAAGAAAGAAATTAAAAGTTAAAACCAAAGATGTCAAAAGGCTGAATGCACCTTTATTAAGGCTTCTTCATTTTGAAACATAACAATAAATTGAAGCGATACAAGTCAGTTAATGCACTGCAGCATCTCTTTTATGCATCATAAAGAAAAAAGCGATACTACTATTATACAAGCGCAGAAAAAGAAAGAAAAAATTGAATGGCAGCATCTAATCATTATCGCTTACTTTTGGTTTCTTTTCTATTTCACGCTTGTTTATTCTTTATTTAAACTAATTACTCACTCTAATAACAAGTAAGGAAGGTTATAAGTTACACTCTTCCTAACAACTAACCCTAAGCAAGCATTTGGAAGGGGATTATTTTTAGTTTTTTAAGAATCATAAGTTGAGAATCCTAATTTCCAACATTTGATATGTTTTTTAAAAAATAGATTTTCGGAAAATTAACATTCCCAAGAATGTTTTTTTTTGTTATTTCCCCACAAAAACATTCTCATGGGGAAGGATGAGAATTAGTTTTCCATAATCATGGAAAGTTTTAATTATTTAAAAAGATTATTATATCCATAAAACCTAACTTCTCTTCCCTCTTCTCCTTCCTGCCTCTCTACTCTCCTCTTTTCCTCTTTTCCTCTCCACCGTCATTTCTCCACCATCATTGAAACTCATCCTCTGGATCGTTCTGCTAGTGGGCATCCCAAAAAAATTGTCATGCCCAATGTCAAATCCAAATGCTCTGATTCTATTTCCAAATAATTTCATATTCAAAACCCCAGGCTAATCAGCTCTCAACCTCTGCTTGCCACTACATCTGAAGATCCTTCCCCTAATTTGCCAAAAGGGAGCACCTCGAAGCAAGCCATCATTTTTGGGTTTGTATTTTTCCAGTTTTTGGGTTTGTATTTTCCACTTTATTGGGTTTGTATTTTTTTAGTTTATTGTACCAATTCTTACTCCTCCAATCCACTTCTCCTTCCTCTCTTTGCTGCGTTGTATAACAATTGGGAATGAAAAACCAATAAAACTCTCCTATTTTAGAATAGAGAAAGTTGCTTTCTATGTTGCAATGTCCTTTCCAGTTTGTGATGGTAAAAGTGGGGCGGGGTCGGACCGGTATTTTTGAGAATTATACTGATATTTCCAGGAAACTTGTAACTAAACCAAACATGAAACAAAAAATTCTCAACTAAAATTCTTAGAAATGTTTAAGACCTACCAAATATATTTTTGACATTCCCAACAATCATCATTCCCAAGAATCATGATTCCCAGGGACAAAAAAAAATCCCCCTACCAAACGTTCCCTAAGGACATTGTTTAAGGAATCTAACAATAGAAAAATTTTATTGGAAAATGTAACTTTTGAATGTTCAATGTATTGAATACTCCACTTTCAACGCAAAGTTTATATCTTTGATTCCTTAATCAATATCCTTAAAGCATTGGTTAGCATTTGCCTATAAGTTATAGGGAAATGTTAACCGGTATAAGTTATAGAAAAATGCTAACCAGTGCCCTAAGGGTACTAATTAAGGAATTACAAAAACAATTTTTTTATAGGAAATAATATAGTCAATTCATGGAGAAGTGGGATTTTGAGTTTTTCAATATAGTTTTACTATATTTTTATTCCTTAATCAATGTTCGTAGTACACTGATTAACAAGACCTTAAGTTATATCTAAGGTTACATTCGTGCATCAAAGAATAGATATTACATAAGAGTTCAATTGATATGCATTGTCAGTGTAATATTTTTTTATACTATCAACTAATCAGAAATCATGGAATGAATGACTTTTAAAGTAGTTTAGGATAAGTGACAGTCATTTTTTTAATGATATGTCAATATATGATTGATTGTCAGTGTAAAAAATTTTTACACTAATAATGCATATACTTTTTTTTTGTATGGTACAATGCATATCAATTAAATCCTTTATATAATAAAAATAAAAATGAAAATTAATGAATTAAAATGATAAGTCTATTTAAGCACAACAAAAATGAGAATTCTATTTGGATTTTATAATTTGGTAGAACGTTATATAATATAAAATGAAAAATAATTGCATAATGTAGTGTATAAGATATAATATGAAATAAAATCTAAGTTGATGCAAATGATAATATATTTTTTAAATATAAAAAATTAAAATATCTCTCGTTATAAAATATGAATGTGTATTTTTGAAATAATATTTAAGATTATTTGTTTATATCAAAATTTTGATAATATTATTGTACTCTGATATGCACGAGCATAAACTTTTACTCTCTCCTGTCAAAAATAGAAGCACAAATTAAAGCTTGAAAGTTGGATAGAAGTTATATGAAATTAGATAGATTAGGATTTGGTAGATTATATTTGAGCATTTTTGTCAACTTTTTAAATTAAAACAATGGTATATTAGATAAACGTTTTGGAATCTGAATTCACAAAAATATAAACATATTTCCCTTCTTCTATTTTTAGGAATGAGATTCCACAAATTTGTTAAATTTAAAATTAAGAATAGGTGTAGGGATGTCAACGGGGCGGGGCGGGGCGGACTCCCCACCCCCAGATTGTCCCCCTTCCCCGTCCCCGATCCCCGCTGTGGGGAGCTTTTCTCCCCTGTCCCTGCCCCCGCGGTCCCCGCGGGAACCCTGAAAATGCTCAAATTTTAAAAAGAAGATAGGAATTTTTCTATCATGCAAACAAGAAAATTGCAACTACAGTTTATAATTCCATATCAGCAAACAATAATAGAAAACATTATCATCAACCACCAAAATGTAATAATCTTTATGGCTTGTTAATAAAATACAAGAATAAAAAATGGAGAAACAAATGAAAACACCTTGAATCAGTGTTCTGTATTCTGTAATATAAAATATGAGGAACTATTCCAACCATTTCAGCAACCATATCAAAACAAAGAAAGAATGAACTATTCCATAAATTAAAACAAATATGGGACAAGCCTATTTTCAAAACTCATTCCAGCAACAAACATAGTAAGGAAAATGGCTAAAAAAATGAAAACACAGTTAGTACCTGAGCAGCGACGGAGCCGCGACCAGAGGTGGTCGGAGACGCGAGCAGATTTGACAGAGACGCGAGTAGAATGGACGAGACGCGAGCAGGGCTGGTGGAGACGCGATCAAGCATGGCTGGAGGAGACGCGGTGGTCAGCTGTCTCTGGTGACGACGGCGCGGGACGACGCTGTAGCCTCTAGGCTTTAGGGTTAAGGTTGAGACTCTTGAGAGTGGAGAGAATGAGAGGAGACTTTTCAGAAATGGAAATGGAAATATGGAATTAAGAAAAGGAGATTAATGAAAAGAGTTGGTGATGTCTGTTGTTTTTTTTTTTTTTTTAAAGGCATTAAAAAGATTAAAAAGACCTAAGGTATTATTAGTTGGTATTATATAAAATTAGGGTAATTATGTAATTTCCTCGGGGCGGGGGGTATGATCCCCGTCCCCTCGATGAAAAATTCCCTGCCCGCGGGTTCCGGAATGGGGCAGTCCCCACGGGGATCCCCGTGCACGGGTGAAAATTGCCATCCCTAAATAGGTGAGAATAAAAAAAAAAGTAAGAATAGGAATGCTATTCTATATTATTTTTTATTAACAAACGTAGGAATTCTCTTACTTTAGATTCTAGAATGACATTGTGTGTGTTGGGGGACAATAATAAACTAGCCTTATTTATCATATATACTTTAGCTGTTAAGTTAAAACGATGAAAAATACATCACATTATATGTTAAAAATAATTAAATTTCGTTATTCTGACGTCTAAAACGTTTCCAAATATGCTTCACCAAATCTGCTTGAAGCTGCCGATCATGAATTTGTCTTTCATAAAGTTGTGTTCTCCTTTGTAGATATGCTGCAAAATCAGGAGAAGGACCATTATATACTTCGACTTTTGAGACGTCATTGTATACATGATCATAAGAATAATCAAAATTGCTATTATATGTGTGTCGTTCATCTTCAACTATCATGTTATGTATTATGATGCATGGAAATATTGTATTCTTGATTGTATCCATGTGCCAAGCACATACGAGCCACGTAAATTCGCAAATCGAGATTGAAGCACTCCGAACACCCACTCCACATCCTTTCTTGCCGATTCTATCAATTTTTTTTTTATTCAAACCCCTTATCATATTTGACTCTTGTATCACAACGACATTAATCTAGAAGCTTCCCCCTATTATCACTATTCTCACGAAAAAATCTATGATCACTTTCTCTCTATCTCCCTCTCGGTCCATGTTTGTCTCACTATTCTCCCTTTCACTCAATCTGCCTTCTCCCTCTTGGTCTCCCTTTCTCCATCTTCTTCTCTCATTTCCATTTCTCCCTTTTCTCCCTTACGGTATCTCATATTCGTTTCTTCCTCTCAATCCCTCATCTCCTTGGTCTCCCAAACCCCATGTCGACTTCCCTTGAGGTGCGGCCATACGAGATCCGACAGAGGCCTAGCCATGTGAGATCCAACACAAGGTGGGACCATGCAAATGCCGACAAAGGTGCGGCCATGCGAGATCCTGGCGAGGTGAGGCCATTGTGGAGGTGCGGCCATGAAGAAGAAGGTTTTCTTCTGATTGGGTTTTTTTTTTTTATTTCTTATTGGGGTTTTGATGATTTTTTTTTTCAAGTATGGAACTGTGTTCGTAATTTCTTTTATTTTTTTTTTTATGAAATGTGTTTAATTTGTTCATGAGATTCATTCTAGTTAACTGTGTTGTATGTTTGTGGGAGGCAAAACCGTTTCCCCCCTCAAATTTCTCTTCTTTTAGTTATGGGCTTCAATCTTCCACATAAATTAATTTTTTGGTTGGTAAGCATTTGTTCCTTATACAAGGAACGATGCTTAATTTTAAGCAGCAATTGATTTCAGGTAATCCAGCTCCAACACTGAAAGTAAATAAGCAACAATTGCTTATGTTTAAGAAATTAACCCATAAGCAACCTGCAATGGAGATGCTTTAAGAGTTGTATTATTTAGACAAACATTTGTTTTGCATCAATAAACAAACAACTTCTTCAGCACATGCTTTTTCTATCTTGTTGTTTCTCTTTCTGTAACTCATTTTTCTTCTATTACACCCATCCCTGTTTCTTTCCTTCTAATCTTCTTCAACCTTTTTTTATATTATGATGTTGGCTGACAGTAATGGGGAGTAACATAAGTGGGTGGCTAAGAGCAGTTGTGTGGTGTGGTTGGCAAGGACCGTGATCGAACTATTACACAAATTTGTTCTATTTTTCATGTAAACCCGTCTCTTTATTTTTGTGGGTTTGTAACTACCTTATTTTGTTTTAGAATTTGTGTCTATGCTGGTTTCGACGGTAGTGGCAAATTTGTGGCAGCGATGGTGGTTCAAGTAACGATAATAGCATATCTATGGTGGCGACGACGACAGCAGTGGGGCGGAAGAGAAAAAGAAAATCGGAGATAAAGGGGGAGAAGAAAACAAAGAAAATACAAGAAATATATGAGAATACTAAAAATACAGGGTCTCATATGTTGTCAATTTTGTGATGTACAAATAACAACAGTGCATTTTTTAGCAAAAAACATCACATGAAACTGAAAAATGAAGGGAAAATGTAAATATATGCAAGATCAAAATATAAATAAGTTTAAAAATAACTGTTTGCACTAACTAATTATCCGCTACCACCATATCACTGCTAGAGCACCTGAGGCAACAACACTGCAAAAGCACGAACTTATGATTCGTAACAATGTATCCCAATCAGCATAAGACATGTGAAAACTGTATTGTCATCAAGGATTTATTCGCTTGAAGCGAAAACCACCCAAGATATAACAAGCTCGTCCCGATCGGAACCGAGGTGTGAGAAGAGTGTTAGAAGTTTTCAACTGTTTGAGTGAACCCATGAAGAAGGGAGAACAAGAGAAGTGAGAGAACGTAGATCAAAAATCTGTAATTTGTTTAAACTGTGATAGGCATTTTAAACTTTAAAAAATCTTAACGTTATAAGCCAATGAGATTATGATAAGATACCAATAGAAACCGCGATTTTGAAAGAGTCAAATAACGTTTAAAATCATATAAGTTTTTTCGATAAGATCAAGTAAAAAAATAAACGTTTAAAAAATATCCATTTCTGAATAAGGCTTCTAGACTATTATTAATTTTAAGTTTCGTAAAAAAAAAAAATTTAATTTCATCATAAGCAAAAAGCCCGTGAGGCTTATTATAATGTGTGCGGGGGCAAATTAGATCAGGATTTGCACTGCATTGGCTCAATCTTTTACGCTTGAGCCCAATCCTTTCACAAGCTCAAAACACAAATTAACTTAATTATAAAGTCTCTAAAAGTGTGATGGCAAAACAATTAATGTCTGACATTAACTTTTGAAATACTTCACAATGAATACAACAGCCACTTCATATTCATCAAATATGTAGGAAACTCGTTTGTATTAATTAACATTTTCTTTATGGTTAAGAAGTCAAAAGAGATAAATTTTCTTTGAAAAGTAATTTATTTAATATATCGAAAAATGATGTACATAGATTACAAATGAAAACTACCATTTTTTGGTTCCTGAACCAATATTTTTAGAACACTGATTAGCAAGAACTTAAAGAAATTCTCTAACCCCTTCTCTTCTAACCACTAAGCATGTAGGATAGCTTTAGTAGGCCGTGCTTTAGTGACATATCATCCACTATATGTAAGAGCAACGAATTATTAAATGCCATATCAAACTCCGAAGAGTAAGAAACTAACAAACAATGATTCAATATGTGCCCGGAAGAAACAAGGATGAATTAAATTGAGTACAATAAGATATTTCTTTTGTAAGAGTCGCACACATTTGGTTTCTTAGCACGCATGATTATACCTTAGCATGGGATACTTTTCTCCGTATTGATTCCGTCAATCTATAAATAGTGCGAACTCCAATCATGTTGGCAATCTTCAAAATTTTTTTTGGCATTAGTAGTAATAATGTTTAAAAGAAAGAGATCGACCTGGATAATGGTTTTTGAGTATAAATAAAGATTCAATTGAAGCATCAACATCAACCATACTAACGGGTTATTAATATTTGCTCATTCTCCTTAGTCAAAGGTTGAATTATGAATTTTATCTTGATTATTGGAGTTAAACATAGACTATGACAGTACCAAAAAATAAAATAAAAAAATAAACATAGACTTTTTAAATCCAAATGCTTCATTATGCTTGGTTTTAGGCATATGTAATACGCAAAAATGCCATTTTTATTGGAAGAGATAATACTTAGCCCGTTTCATATGCAAAAATGTCACACACATCACATTAATATTGAGCAAAACTTGGTTGTCTATCAAAGCTGCACCATATTAAAAATTATTCTTTATTTAGGATTAGATATTTGTCCTAGCTTGGCGATGAATGCAGAAATGTAAATGTGCCTTTATGAATCTTGTTGTATGAGTTAGCATGGCAACATGTGGAGATCACAGGAAAGGCATATGTGATGCCAAATTGCCCCTAAATCATAATAACACTTTCAGCCTCCCCTTGAACCAAAGTCACCTAAATATTCCAAATAGAAGCGCACACTCTCTCTCTCTCTCTCTCCCCCACTTGGCCTGCCCCATCAATGCAAGGCTGCAAGCTGCATGATTTTTCAATACATCAACCAACCAACCAAACCCCACACTAATTTTCTTTTTATATATTCCTTTGAATCTATATATAAGTAAAAAAATATTTATATATTTTGGACTTAAATATAAATAAAAGTCAATCAAATTAAATGTTAGTGTTTCAAAAATATCCTTTGATTAATTATTATTTTTATTTTTTCAAGAGTATTATACACTTTCAAGACACAACTTTCAAGAGTATTATACACTCCCAAAAAAGAATAATTTAATAACTATAACTTATTTTTTTACACAAATCAAGACAATTAAATTAATATAACTAACATTCTTAATATATATGAAATTAATTTTTTTTATTTATATATAAATATGGAGGGAATAGTATACCCCTCCCTACCAAACACCACGCAGTGGAACCACCCTGATCATTTCACAATAATAATATACATATTCCAAGAACTAGCTCATTTTCTTATCTTACCCGAGCAAGCAAGAGTTAAGACCCTTCCATTCTCACAAAACAACCAGCTCAAGCCCCAGGCCCACCAATCACATTATACGCGTGTGTTGCACGCTCATGGTGTTGCGGTGTTAAAGAAAGAAAGGTGATATGATGAAAGGGGCAGAGAGTTAAGAGAGAGAGTGAGGTGTTACAGTTGCAGGAGCGGGGAGGGGGGCAGAAACCCTCGACTTTTACGCGGGTGATGTCTCTCTTTTTCTTTTTCTCTCTCTCTCTCTATCAGTCTGTCACCCTTTCATCGTACTTTTATTCATGTTATCCGTCTAAACCAACGGACAAGCGATCGGTTACTCTGCTCCGCCACAGTCCACGTGTCGTTCTCTCAGAGTTGTTGAAGGGTGCTTTCCGATGAGGGTTATATTTGTCATTACGCAACAAGTGTGAATGGTGTGGCCCCGGATGGGAGGGTTGCCAAAAGGAACTAGACCGGTCTTTGTCTCCATCAGAGGCTGTCGGCTACCACCCCAGTGGGTTTTCAATCGTACGGTCATGAATGGCCAAAATAGAAATTAAAGCGTCACAGACCCACCCCATTCTCAATCTCTCTCTCCCGCGCTGTTTGAGTGTTTGGTACTGCCTCTACTCCAAAATATATGTCATATTTTATCAAATCAAACAGTTTTAAAAAAAATAAAACATAAAAAATAATAATAATAATTTTATAAAATTAATCTTATTAATTATTAATGTATTAAATATTATTATAAATATAAAATTAAGTATTTATAGATATAATTAATAAAAAATATTTAATATTACATTAAAAATAAAGAATGATATATATTTTGGGATAATATTATTTTATAAACGTGACATATATATTGGGATGGAGGGCGTAATAAGAAATAGGAAAGGAGAAAAAATGAAAATATAATATAAAATAAAAAATAAAAAAAGAAAGTAATTATAGGGTTAAATATGTTTTTAGTCCCTAGAAAATAAGAGAATTTTGGTTTTGGTCCCTATAAAAAATTTTCTTTGGTTTTCTTCCCTCTAAAATATGAAATTACAAATTTTGGTCTCTATAAAATGAGTAAATTTTGGTTTTGATCCCTGTAAATTATTTTTTTTTGGTTTTCATCCCTCTCAAATTTAATATCACTATTTTTAGTCCCTAGCATTCATTTTAGGGTAGGTAAATATGATTCATTTTAAGGTTCAAAGACAATTTTAGAGGAATCATATGTTAACATGACACCACAGAGGTCATTGGATGTCACTTGGGATGACCATATGACCTTCTATAGTTCTATTGGACACATAAGTAGTTAATGGATATCACATGACGGAAAGGGATCAAAAATAGTAATTTTAGATTTTAGAGGGACAAAAACCAACGAATTTTTTTTATAGGGACCAAAACCAAAACTCTCTCATTTTACGGGGACCAAAAACATATTTAACCAATAATTATATTATTGTATTATTTTTATTGTGTTATATTAATATATGAGTTTAATTACTATGCACTGTCAGTATAAAGTTTTTACACTATCGACTAATCAGAAATCATGATATAAATGACTTTTAAGATAGTTAGGGTAAAAAGTCAAACATGTTACTGTGGCAATTTATTATTGGTTGACAGTGTAAAATTTTTTTACATTGTCAGTACATACCAATTAAAGTCTTATTATATTATTGCCTATAAATAAAATAACAAAAATGTTATAAACGTATTTTTTATAAACTTTTTTAAAACAATTTTTTTTTTTCAGAGTATGCTCTCATCCGATTGGTAACTAATCTCCCGCTAGTCCGGGGCCTAAACAGGGAGCCCTCCCAATAGTATTTTTTCACATGCATGAATCCAACTATCCAAGGATCAAATCTAGGACCACATGCTTAAGGGATCCAAGCTCCTCCCACTTAGACCATAATATTCATAATATGATTTAAAAATTAAATAAAGTATGAGATGTGATTTTATAAAAAATGCATTGTTAATATTTCTTATAATAAATATAGTAAGTAAAGTAGGATAAAATTAGAACAGTTAAATTATTCTTTTGATCTTAAAAATAGTTTTACTGGATTTTTTAAATAGGTCTTTATATTCTCTAAAAAAAAAGGTCTTTATATAGTTTATTTTTTTAAAAGAAAATCAATCCTTTTTTTAAAACTTTTTGAAATATGAGGACTTAATTGAAAAAATTAAACTATAAAGACTTATATAAATAAATATTTAAAAATTAAAAAATTAATTCAACAAAAAATATCATTTTCCTCGTAATCCCTAAATGAAAAGAGAAAAAAATGTTATTAACATATATTTTTTTTTAAATACACTCTCTCCTAATAGAACAAATTTCCACTATATTTAAAATATGATTTATAAATAAGATAAAGTATGAGATGTGGCCTAGTAAAAAATATATTAAAAATATATGGTTAATATTTCTTATAATAAATATATTAGATATTGTAAGTAAAGTAGGATAAAATAAAAACAGTTAAATTAATTTTTTGATCTTTAAAAATATTTTTACTCGATTTTTAAATAGATCTTTACATAGTTGGTCTTTAAAAAAAAAGTTAAATATATCCTTCAGTTTAAATTGTTTTTGAAATATAGAACCTATTGTTTCGACTAGGCAGGACACAATGGACTCTCAGTCTCTAAGTCTCTATTTTTATTCAACCCCTTTCCCTTATTGTCGCCGTTCTCCTATAGCTCTCTCTGGGGTGTGAGAGGTGTGATTCTATTACGTAGATGGGCCTCATGCCTAGACGCATCATGCGGGGAGATGCTTTTGCCCTCGCTTCACACCCTGCAGGTGTGTCTTACATGACCTTCTAGAAGATTCTGCCCTCATCCCGTATGCATGACATTCTCCTCGGGCTTAGCTACTCGGTCGTTTGCCAAGCAAGGCCAGACTTGGCAACTCGGGCATGTGATGCCCGAGCTCTTTATAATTCACTGGTGGACTGGGCCCTCATTTTAATGGGCTATGCCTTTGAATTGGGTCTCCTACCATATATGGTAATAACACCTAATTGAAAAAATTTATCTATAAAGATTTATTTAAAAATTCAATAAAATTGTAAAATTTAAAAAGTAATTCAACAAAAAAAATTATTTTTCCTCGTAATTCCTAAAAAATAATACTTTCCATCTTAAGTTCATATCAAATAAGAGGAATGAGAATTTTTTTTTCCCACCATAGAAGCATGTACCAAACAAAGGCTTCTGTATGGGAACGTGATACCTGGAACCAGAGGCCCAAAAAAGGGCTGCTTTTCTGTGCTACGTGACACTGCATCCTCTGACTGAAGCTGCTCCACCTTTGTGCTCTTTCATTCTATTTATCTATTTTTTCTTTACAAAAAATATTTAAGATCTAGGGCAGAATAAGCTTAAATAGTTAAATATAGTAAAATTAATATTGTTGCGATAAAGAGCATGTAACACCTTATAATCACAGAATTTTTAAAAAACAAATGATTATTTCTAATAATTTAATCCAAACATTCCTTTAATTTCATTTTTTTTTTTTTTTGAAAATTGTATGCTGGTTCTAATGGGAAAGTAGAGTAACGTACACTACAATGCAAAGCCCAGCTAGGGCCTAGGGGCTCTAGGTGGGGCTCTTATTTGTCAGGGGACACAACTCGTTGCTGCGTAAAATAGAAACTTCCGTAGAAATGGCAATTGGAAATATTTTACTTTTCTCATTTCTTCAATCGAAAAAACAAAAATTAGTAGGGGCATGTAGTCAACCAAAATCTGCCTTTCTTTTTCATTTTCACGAAAGATAATGATCTTCCACTTGTTTTTCTCGAGAGGGATGAGTTTCGATTAACCATTTTTGATAAATGTAGAGAAGGGACTCTAATGAATCAAATATGCAAGATAAACAAAAATATTACTGCACGTGCAACCCAGCCCCGATATTTTTAAAGAACTTGACAGTTTGATTTTTTGGATTTTTAGTTGAACAGGATGAACTTATCTGTCCTTTGTTTTAGAAAAGACTCATCAATAATCGAAAAATACAATCACAAACAGCTAATGTGGGGTGCATATGAAAGCAATGGAAGATAAATTAGGAAGAAAAAAGAAACAAATTAGTCATCAAAGTTTACGCGGTTTTATCATGTGTTATGTCAAATTACGGCAATTACAGAACATATACCTCTTTTAAATAAAGGATTTTATAAGCCAGTAGGGTAAGTGTTAGAGGGGTCTTAAATTACAGTAAGTTTAATCAATGGAAGCTTATGTTGTGAAGTCCACCTTGCTGCTTGAATTTTGCCTATCATCAGGTGAAAATAAAAGTATGACAAAGCCAATAATTTATCTAGAGCTTTTCTTCCTTGACTATCAATCATTTATCATATGATGTTAGCTATATCCCCCCACCTTTCAAATCTCAAATTTTCTCCCGATTGGTTTGTGGTGCTGGTCCCCGCTTGCTGTAGCACTTGTATTCTTGTGTTGTTATATTTTTCTGAGAAACAGAATATGTCATTTTCAATCGATTGGTTGAGCATAGAATTATAATTATTAATTTATGTTTACGGAACTTGAGTAGTCTACATCACATGCATGTCTGAATTGGGGCTATGGTCATAGGCTGGATGGCTTCTTCTGAAGCTATATGGACCACGGAAATTATTAACTTTCAAAAGAAGAACGTGATACGTTTTTATGAGTATCATAGACATATCTTATACATTCTATTCAACTCAGATAATGTATATGGATATGGGATATAATTTTTATTTTTAAATATAGCTATAAAAATCTTATATAAATTATATGTCTGGTTATGCATTATTTATAAAAAAGATATTTAAGTTTTACCCTCATCCATCATCATTGATGCAAAAATGATTCGCTAAAATGTGTTTTTGATCCTCATAAAATGAACGAATTTTGGTTTTGATTTTTGTAAAAAAATTCCTTTGATTTTTGTCCCTCTAAAATCATTATTTTCGGTCGCTACTGTCATGTGACATTCATTAACTATTTATGTGTCAACAGAAGATCATATGGTCATCTCAAGTGACATCCAATGACCTCCATAGTATTATGTTAGCATATGATTCCCTTCAAATTTTCCTTGAACCCTAAAAAAAATTATATATATCTATCCTAAAATAAATGATAGGGGACTAAAAATGGTGATATTAAATTTTAGAGGGATGAAAACCAAAGAAAAATAATTTACAAGAATCAAAATCAAAATTTGTTCATTTTATAGGCCGAAATTATTAATGTCATATTTTAGAGGGATGAAAACAAAAAAAAATTGTTTGCAGAGATCAAAACCAAAATCTGCTCATTTTTTAGGGATTAAAAACTAAAAACATATTTAACCCAAAATGATTTAATAGCACTAACCAAGGGTTGGTCGAATGGTAATCATCTCGATCCCATATTAAGGAGGAGAACACAAGTTTGAATCATGGTGACATGGAGGTTGGGAAAACCAATGGTTAATTCTCTGCTCTAAGCAGCCGACCGAAGATTAGTCTTATAGCCGATCCAAAGGATCGAAGCTTATGAGGATGCCACTGGGGAGCCAAAGACCCTACTTACAATGGTTTATAAAAAAAATTATTTAATAGTTCAAAATTATTATTATTAATGAAGATAGGTACTATTAAAACATGACTTAAATGGAAACATAAAAATTGAGTTGTTTTTAATGAAAATAAACCTTTTTATCTTAATAATATCTTTTAAAATGGTAATAATTACATATTTATAATAACAATTTTCTCATTACATTGAATAATTTAGTTAATTAAAGTGTTAAATTTTACTCAACAAATTGAAAGTCACTAACGATAGAATATTTATTTTTTATAGCCTCTTAACCTACACAATATAGGGAAACATTTTTATATAGTCCACTTTTATTTTTCTTTATTTTTATTTTCATATCTTAAAATATTCTGAAACCTACTTCTCAATGTACAAAATAACTTGATACATGCTCAAAAGTCCATTTTGTTAAATATAGCGATAAGATAAAAATAAATATATTTTTTTTCTCACAAATGCCATGAGATAATCAAATTACCAATTTCGTTAATTACATGTAGATTATATGTATTATAGATAATTAATAATTTAAGTGAGAATATTAATTTTTTTTAATGGAAATACATAAATTTTTGTGATAAAATTTTTCATATAAGAAATATTCGTTTACACTCGTGTAAGTCATTTTTTATTTACACCGACTTTCCGCCGTTAATTTTATTTTTATTCAATGGTATAAACTACTATTAAAATTATAATCACAATCCTCGTTGGATGAAAACAAAATTCAAGACTGAACGAATGTAAGTAAAAAATGACTTATATGTCTCAAATCTTAAATATCAATATATTTTATGTTTAAACATAAAAACTAGCTGCTATATACTAAATGCCTACTTGTTTTTATCCATCAACTCCATTCATCAAAAATGTACTAGTGTGGTAACGAATCCTTTCATCAAGAGGAGAAAATGGGTTTGTTTATACAGTACCCCGGGCAACAAAAATGAATGTATACGCTTGTAAAAAAAAAAAAATGAATGTATACTTTTTTTTGACAATAAAAATGAATGTATACTATAATTGTGTTACAATATATTTGGGTTATTAAAATCACTTAGGTTCAGTACCACAAAAAATCACTTAGGTCAATTTACTTATTTAGCAGTTTTAGTTACTAGTATTTGGGTTAGTTAGAGATTAATTTAGTTTGTTTTTTTTTTTTTTCGATCTACTTCGAGTAGTATCCTACCGCCAGCCTGAGACGGGAACTAATCTCCCGCGGGAGTTTGTTCGGCACCTCAATAGGTGTCATCCCTCCCAGCTGAGATTTTTTCCATATCCAAGGCTCGAACCCGACACCTTGATTAAGGAGCGAGAGGCCTTTAACTACTCACGTCAACTTGAATTGGTTAATTTATTTTGTTTCTTTACCAATTAGTTACTATCTCACATTATATATAAGTTACACTATTGACTTGATGTACATACATTCACTCATTTAATAAAATTAACTTTATAATTCTCTAATTTATCTCCTCTCTAGTTATTTACCAACAAATCGAAACTTAGGTTAAAACCCTTTATTTAGTCCATTGGATTGCAAAAGTGGGTCCAATGGTGGACTTTCAAACTTAACCGAAGACTTTAAAAACAAAGGTACGTCAATAACAGAAGGCCAGTGAAATAGGGTACCGGGCCCATATGAGTAGGCTGACAAGGCCTCAAGGGCAATAGAGGGATAGGAAGATGACAGTTTCGATCAAAGTTTCGAACTGCAGCAATGAGGGATAGGACAGTTTTTTCAGACTGCTTAAATAAGTTGATATTTTTTTTTATCAGACAATAAGATGATATTTTAATATGCGCCTCTGATTAATTATTTGCTAAAATGAATTAATTAAGAATTTAATAGAATAATCATCAATCTAAAAATGCTAGTCTATCGTTAACTACAATTAAATTGTTAATTAGACATCAACGAAGATTGGTCCAATTGATAAAGGATACGATTCATATTTCACAAGAATGTGAATTTGAATCTTCAAAGTGATATAAGCTCAACATGGACTGAGCAGTGAGGCTGGAGCATATCCTGAGAGAGGGGAATTTTTGTGCTGACTTTATGGCCAAATTAAGAGCTATATATAAATGATACCGCTATGCGGTTTTTTTGCTGATCCTCCTCCGCGTCTTAGCACTCACCTTGTGGCCGATGCTCCGGGTGTTGCTGTCATGAGAATGTAATTTTTCTTCTGTTTTTGTTTTTTTTTCCGCCTTCTACAAAAAAAAAAAAAAACATATCTTTCACATGTTGGACGCAACCAACAATTTGTTACTCATTAAATTGATCATATGGCTTTAGGTTTTA
Organism: Ammopiptanthus mongolicus; assembly: GCA_039655645.1. Taxonomy (NCBI): domain Eukaryota; kingdom Viridiplantae; phylum Streptophyta; class Magnoliopsida; order Fabales; family Fabaceae; genus Ammopiptanthus; species Ammopiptanthus mongolicus. The sequence continues at coordinate 102,660,428 of CM077344.1, read as the reverse complement.
GGCATTGGAAATTGAAAGTGTGAGCCACATTAAAAAAGAATGGATAATTAACTAAATGCAGGCTAAATTAGAGAAATGGGGTGCTAGGAAAATAAAGTTATTAATCATAAATTATAACTATATCTATATCAACAGTTGTGGATTTGTAGTTACAATGTCTATATCAACAGTTGTGGATTTGTAGTTACATAATAATATAGGTAACTCTATTTTGTGACTTGATGATTATCTACCGTGTTTATTTAGTATGAGATCTCTTATGTGAAGCATTGAAACTCTGATATGCCAAACAGAATAATAAGCTACTCCTTTTGATTGGTTGATAATCTCACATGTGGAATATGAGAGAAGAACTTGTACGATTTAATTGCATGTTTTATTTATGATTTTAGTCTTCTTAGCTAATTCTGTGAGTGCAACCCACACATATACTTATTAGCCATGAATGTGGCATTCAGGATTTTAGATTCACCCACTTTGCTCGTGTCATTTACAATTACAAGTCAAAAGCAGAGCTTTGCTTGTAAGAAAAATATTCCTTGTTTTTCAATAATCTAATTTGGTACGCCAACTCATTTTGTTATAGCATGCGTTGGCACATTTATACACACTTGCACTTCATGCTCTAAAATATATCTTTTGAATTACAATTTTATTTTATGTAGTTTCTCTAATATTTTCAAAACGCCATACAAAGCTATTTTGTTTCTGAATTTGATATTTTAGGATTGTACAATCCTCAACATAATCTCAATCTTTTTTTTCTTCTTTTGCCAACCTAGTATAGTCTTACATATTGATCTAGAAGAATAAATTGCTTCATAAATCTCATCGAATTTGTACTTCATTATAAACCATTGCTTGTTCCTTGCTAGCTCAGATATTCCTTCATACGTTAATGCCTCTCTTTGCCATCTGAAACTGGTCTCCCTGAGACCTATCATAAGGATGCAGTGGCCTAAAATTAGAATCAAGATAATGGAGGACCAGCACCATAACCACTGAGCAAATGAACATGGGTATTGGCCCAAAAAACCAAAGCAGTAAGTCAAGAGCAAAATAGAGGGCTCGAAGACCAAGTGCCCAAAAATCACTTCCCCTTATCACTGCTATTTCCACACTAATCACTGGGATAAAACTATCCGGGGTGCTTATCAGATAATTTGCATGAACAAAGTGCCTGGCTGATTGAATAAAGCAAGCGAAAGCAAGAAGGAAGCAGGTTAGTAGGGTGATGTACTTGATGGAAATGGTGATTGGCCTTGTGTCACCATATATTAGTTGACTCTGGATGAAAACATTGGAACTATTAGCAATCCAAGCTCCAATAAGAGAACAAAGAGTCAAAGAGACCGAGGCCAAGAATGTAGCAGCTGAAGTGTTGGATTGAATCACAGACAGTGCTGTGCCAACATCCCTTTTGTCAACCTGATCATATACCAAGTTAAAAATATATAAGCAAAAGAATAATTATTAAGGGGTTTTCACTTTTCAATAAAATCAAAAGAAGGAAGGAATTGAAGAAGTGGTATACTTGCCTGCATAATTCTTTCAACCCAAGCTCTTCTATCATTGTTCTCAAATCCCATAACAGTAGTGTGAGGCCGATTGAGATATCTAGAAAGCAGAAAGAGGTGATAAGCAAACATGATTAGCAACCCACAAGGGACCAAAATCAAATCCAGGTACTCCTTGTGGAACTTCATATTGTTCCTTTCTAGGAGTCCCAATTGAGGAGTACTAATGGGTTTTTATCAAAGCCTTCCAATTATGAAGTTTGACAAATAAATAAACTAGGACTAGGACTAGGAGGAATCCATGCTCATCTTTCACATTAACATTTAATTTGCTCGAATGACCATTGACCTTTCGTAACTTGGCTGGCAACCGATTGCAACTTGCTATACTTTCCCACCCTATTTTATTTCGAACCATTGAAGTTATTTATAAGTGCAGCTAAAATATTAAAGAAAGGAAAATATTCCGCAAGTAGATATCCCTGCTCTATATATCACTTCCATAAGCTGTGGTGGTTGTTGTTTTTTTTTTAATTTTTGTTTTGTTTAAAATATAAAATAATTGATTCTCATATGTAGGTCTGGAGAAGGTAAGTATGACTTTTTTTAGTAGGTCTTTTTTGGGTGAGGTTATTGACAATTTTAATTATTCATTTACATTCATCAATAACCAATAATACTTTTGTAAATAAAAAACTAAAATTTTGATCTGTTTGTAGGAAGTGCTGATAGAAAGTTTTAATAGCATTTTGTTGCTCTCTTAATAAAAAAGAAGAAAGTGCCTAAGGAGACAAAAAGTGCCTTGCAATGAAGAAACAAGTTTTGTATTGATTAGAGTGAAGGGTTCGAGCTCTGAACATGTAATTTTGAGTTTAATTTCAAGATTCACCAGATAGAAAAAATATTCTTGAGAGAAATTTATGCTTAGACATTTGATGGACTCAAATACTCTTTATCCAAAATCTCTCTTTATTTTCTTTTCAGTTAAATGTCGGTCTTTATATTAATCTAACGGCTAGAGAGAGAGAGATCTCAATCGTTAGATCTAGCTGCTGACATTTGACGAAAGAGATGATGAATGAGGATTTTTGATGAAAAGAATCCATTTTAACATTTGATTATATCTAAGAAATTAACCTTTGACCTATTGACTTTGAAAAACTTTAAGAAACTAATTTTTTTTTGACAAATTATATATATATATATATATATATATATATATATATATATATATATATATATATATATATATATATTCTTGCTGAGCAGAACAATACAAGTGTGTCCTACGGGACTTTCTAGAATACTCCCTTATCTCTTTGCGTGACCAATTGTTTTCTTGGGGCGGACCACTTGATGCCCACTAAAGGCATGGCCAAGAAGTCGGGATTGTCCCGGGTGCTAGAGCCGAGTAGTAGGGAGACTGAGCTCTTTGGTCCTACTGAAGTGAGGCTTTAGCGGTGCCACTTTGTGGGGCTTGGGCCTGACCCAAATCTGGTAGGAACAATATATATATATATATATATATATATATATATATATATATATATATATATATATATATATATATATATATATTGTAAATAATTTTTTACTTACACTCACTTTCGATTATTAGTCTTATTTCCATCTATCTAATGATGATCATGATTTTAACTTTAGTAATAATTTACATCGTGAGATGAAATAAGACCAATGGAATGTTGTACCTTTTACTTTAAAGCCACTTTTAATTGTAGTGCTACATACCTATAACTTTCCTAAAAGATAAGAACCACTGTGATTAAATATATAGAACTCAAGATATGTTCAAAACGCAAAGGTCCTCTTAGAAAGTGTTGATTTTTGCGAAGTCATGCAATTTATTTCAAAATTACCAAGTTAAGCTCAATTTCACAAAACATGATCAAGGACACTCAATTAAGCATAAAAAAGAGTTAAGTAGGTCAAGTATAAAGGTAACTAAATATAGAGTTTAATTTTGATACATTGTCAGTGTAAAACTTTTTATATTGTCAATCAATCACAAATCAACGTATGTGTGACTTTTAAGATAGTATGAGAAGATTCAAACGTGTTTAGTGATATAACAATTTATGATTGGTTGATAGTATTAAAATATTTACATTGACAATACATACCTATTAAATCCTTAAATGCATGAAAAATTGAAAATTGGTCTTGGTCTCATATAAATCTTTTTGGAACTCACCTTCACCCCATTGTGACATATGAGCAATACTCTATGCCACCTTCCCATCCCCACAACTATTTATAGCATATATATATATATATATATATATATATATATATATATATATTTGAATATTAATTTTATTAACTTACAATTAGGCGATACTCTTTTTTTAATTGAGATGATAAGTTTCTTAAAAAAATAATAATTCCAGTATTGATAACATTTTTTTACTCATAAAAATATAAAAAAATAAATGTTGATTAAAATGTATATAAACTAGCCAATATCTTGAAGGGTTTCTATTAGACAGCGTTTGATACCAGTTATATTTTAAGATAAATGTTAACAACACACTCTTTAATACTCTCTTTTTTAATACACTCTTTACTATTGGTTGAAATTCATGTGGGTCCTACAAAATTCAATTGAGACCCACATGAATTTGTGGGACCAACATGAATTTCAACAATAGGAGAGTGTGTGTTGAAAAAAGAGTGTTAGAGAGTGTTGGTAGCACTCCTCATATTTTAATATTCTCGAGAACCTGGGCCTGTCAATAAAAGTTCCTCATGTTTAGTACAAATTTTAAAAAACTATTTCAGACATAAAAGATATCCGAGAATAAAATTAGTGAATGAAAATTAAAAATTCTATTCCCATATGTGAGATGAGAAAGAAATATTTCTTAAAATAAAATCCCCAAAAATATAGTTTATTTGACAATAAAATTTTTCATTAGCCAAACGTGATCATAATCACCACCCAACCCTAAGAATCAGGTTTCGGCCTTTGACTTTTGACATAAAAGTATAAAACTGTATATCCTTTGAATATCTCATAATTTAATACAAAATAATAAAATAAACAATTAATAAGCTCATACTTTGTCAAGAAAAGGTTCCTATGCCCCCAATCACACACACAAAATTATAAACCACAAAATACTTACGGTTACATGGCCCAGAACATTTTTCATTTTTATTTTAATTCGAAGTTATAAAATACTATGAGTTTAATTGTTATGCATTATCAGTGTAAAAATTTTACGTTGACAATCAATCAAAAATCATGATGTGTGTGATTCTTAAGGTAGTTAGGATAAGAATCAAATATTTTAATTTATGTGACAATTTTTGATTGATTGTTTATGTAAACAATCTTTATACTGACAATATATACCAATTAAATCCAAATACTAAATAGATTTCTTCGTTTCAGATCCTGAAATAAAAGTAAATAATACATTGATAAATTCTTTGGTATTTATATAACGTATTGCATAAATAATAATGAGAATATGGCCCGTCGGTGACCAATTAAAGCCCAATTCTTACCAGATCAAAAAGAAAAGCTCAATTCACTGTTCTCTCACTGTACCTTTCCTTTTTGTCTACAAACTTTAGTTAACAATGTTCTCTCTCAACGTATTTCTCTTTTATGTCCATTGTTCTATTATTTTTTTTTGGGTAAAGAATGAGAACAAAAAGAAAAAGAATCAAAACTAAACTAACACCAGCATAGCTATTTTCGAAGGAATGCAATTCCTAATCTATCCATTGTTCTACCTGATAACTAACCTGTATTTTAACCACACAACAATAAATTTAACTTATAACTAAAATAAAATTATAAATATTTTGGATAATAAATAATTATAATAATAATTAAGTAAAAAGTAACTTTTATTTAATATTTAATATTTTTTTGACTGGATATTTAATATTTAATATTTTTTATTCTATATTTTATTTTTAATATTAAGAGATAAAAACAAAATTTAAAATTAATAATTTTGTATTTTTAAATGTTTTAAATAGTAAATAATTAAAAAGACATTAAAGTTCTCAAAATACTAGTAATTTAAAAATGAATAAGGTATGTATGTTACAAAAAAAAAAAGAATATGGTATATATTTTCATTTAATATCTTGAACAATTATTTAATTGTTTTTTTTTTTGATGAGGACGTGAGTGATTATATAATTATGTTGAGGATTATAGAATCCATATCTCATAAGGATGTGAGTTCGAATCCCGCTGTCGATGTGAGGACTTCGTTGATGGGTAATCTGTAAGTACCTCTGTAAGAACTCTTTGAGTAGTGAAACCTGCTCTGATCCTGGTAAGCCCTCGGGACTTAACTCATCTAAACTTTTACTAACAGAGAAAAAAAATTATACTTATATCTACATGTAGGGGCGTAAACGAGCTGAGACTAACTTGATTAACGGAATTAACATTGAGAGATTTTTTTCATGACTTAACTACTTTCAGGGACTGAACTGATAGAGCCTCACACTTTCAGAGACAAAAAATGATGGATTACTCTAAAACGTACGGTTATAAATTTGTTTTTAAAATAAATAATAAATAATAAAATAATAGAGTAAAAAACTAGTGTTTCAATTGTTTTCGGGTTCCCACACATTTTTTTCTTTTCCTTTGTCTCGTAACTCGTAAGTAGAATGTAAATGAACTGAGTTATTTGTGAATTAGTTGGGCTCGACTCGTTAGTTAATAAGCCAAGCTCAAGCTTCAAGTGCTCGGCTTGACTCGTTTACACCCCTATCTTTAGGGAAAGAATAAAAAAAGCTAATAAAAAAGGAAGATTCTATGGTACCCTTTAGATACCATACCCTTATTTATGTGATCTAATCAGATGGCGTAAACTTAGTTCATGTGATCTAGACATGACTCAATTAATTGAGATGATATATTCTGATTGGATATAAGATATTTAAACCCTCTATTTTTCAAGATTACTGTACCAACGTCCCATAAAAAAACGGAGTCATGAGTTGGGTGATGATGATGATCCGGTCCGAGAATGATATGCATGAGTAGTGAAATAAATGCTGTTTCCCTTGGCGTGTTTAAATAGACGGATGATTCTCCTACGTTTTGTTTTTGGACAGCATAGGCCCCTAGAGTGAGTTTGTGTCTTTGTGATGGTGGGTTGGACATGCGACAGCAGGCTTGACACCAACCAGAAGGGCTTTTCTAAGGATCGGTTTGGTTCGATTATTTTTTATTTTTATTTTTAATGAAAATAAAAAATAAATTTGAAAATGCGTTTGATTGAGTTTAGTGAAAATGTTTTCACTGAAAACATTCTTGAATTGGACCCAAATCCGAAAATAAAAAATAGTTGTTTTCAATGTTTTCATTCTTAAATTTTTGAAAATAAGAAATGAAAACAGAAACAGGAAGTCAAAACAAACACGTTTTCAAATTTTTCAAAATTTGAAAATGAAAACAATTTTCAGAAAATAGACACAGGAAATAAAAACAGGAAATGAAAATGCAAACCAAACAGGCCCTAAGGCACCCTAAAATTGCTACGCTCATTCTCAGAAATAGTATATTTATCAAAATACCCTCTTAAAATTTTTTTATCATTTGGCTCACTATTTGTCAGTGGGAAAAATGTTTGCACTCTCCCAAATATAATATTTGCGAGTAAGTTATTTTTTGAGAATTGCTCGCTCGCAAATATGATATTTACGAGTGATGGAAAAGAAAAATTTCTTTACTCGCAAATATCTTATATGTGAGTACCGGATGATTTCGCAAATAAGATATTTGCGAGTGTGAAAAATTTTTCTTCACTTGCAAAAACGAGTGAAGAAAATTTTTCACATTCGCAAATACCTTATTTGCGACATCACAAATCAATCAAATATTTCGCAATTAGCTAAATTGCGAGTGAAGAAGATATTTGCGAAAATGCTATACTTATTTGTGAGATTCCAGAAAAAAATTACCAACTCTTTGAAATTGGTAATCTGCGAGGGTAAGAATGGGGGATAAAAAAATATTGAGTTTTAAGGATTTTTTTGGTGGGGATATTTTGATAAATACACTGTTTACGAGGGTGTCCTTAGTAATTTGAGGATACCCTTAGCAAAGCCCCAACAATAATCTATCAAGAGTTGGGTTGGGGTTTACTTGATCGGATGGGCCTGAATCATTCCAAGAAAAGAAAAGAAAAGGGGAAAATACGAAGTAGAAATTAGAATCTTCAAATAATACATACCACAACATACATAGTAGTTCTTAGTTGTGAGTTGTGACTGCAAACAAAGGTAGTGGAATTGTAATAATCGTGAACAAAGTTTTTTGCGTAAAGATAAAGAGAATTTAAGATACAAAATCTTATTATTCTTGATTGTAAGCAACAGAAAAGCAAAGCGTAAATCACAGTATCTGCTCCTGAGAATGGATATTATTTTTTAGATTAATTCAAGGATAAACTTCAATCAGGGACCTCATACCAAAGATGGGTGTTATCTTGTAGTGACTGAATCCAGCTTCCTTGAAGAGCTTTTCCCATTCTTGTTCTTCTCTCTCTCTTCCAGTAACCAGAACCATCATTAACACATCAAAAAAGAGCTTTGCTTCTTTCAATTCGTGGTTATCATCCTTCTCATTGATCACTATGTCTATGATAATTACTTTTCCTTCGTTGCCTTTGCTTGAAATAGCTTCTCTGCACTTCTTCAGTACCTTAACGCAGTCTTCATCACTATAAGCATGCAAGACTAACTGCAAGATGCATATTAATAATTTTTCAGCCAACCTTCTTACTTGAATTTCAAGAAATCACTACTGGCAAAGTATACAAAATAACTATTCAATTTATGCAATATACAAATTAAGAAAGCTCAAAATCCAACTAAACATTTATATATGCAACAAAAAGTTATGCAAAGATGAACAATTTGCATACCTTAAGAAGAATAGCATCTGCTGAAGGAATAGACTGAAACATGTCACCTCCAACAAATTTCAAATTATTGCTATCTGACAAATTTTCAACCACATGTGGAAGATCTAGCACTGTCCATTGCAAATTAGGCAGTGACTCAGAAACTATCCTAGCTACAGCTCCTTTGCCACCACCAACATCAACCAGTGAATTCAATCCTTCAAAAACAGACTTACAATCTTTGATTACCAAATTCATCATCCCGGAATCACTAATCATTGCTTCATTGAAGAGGCCGTTAAACTCTTGGTTTTGGCTTAAATAGTCCCAATAGCTCACGTTGTATGCAGTGTGAAAGGGTGTGAGCTCATTTGTGTGAAACCATTCTCCCAAGAGCTCTGATGAGTGAAGTAGAGCTGGATGGAACATTGCCTTCACAAAAGGAGACAAGGTTGGGACGTTGTCTTTGAGGAGCAGCCTAGAGGAAGGTGTGAGATCATACCCCACTTCTTCCTTCTCATCTTTAACAACCTTTGTTGTGGCAAAGAATCCAGCATGCACTAGCAAGCGCATGAGCCTATACACATAACTAGATTTAGTAGGGTGGATCTTAAGTGCCAAGACCAACTGAGGGACAGTAATGGGTTGACCATGGTTGTAGATTATGTCTGGTATTCCCAAATGAACTGCACTTTTGAGGCACATAGAACCAATGAAATTATAAGTGTAGTTATATAAATGGGACTGAGCCTGAAACAACTCTTCCGCACCCTGCCCTTGATTGATGTCCATATTTAGAACAATCCTCTGCTTCTTCTGATCAATTGGCCTTCTTTTTATGACAAACAAAAACCAGAACTAAAATCAAAGATAAGAAGTAGTATTGTTGCTTCTTAATTATTATCTCTTGTCCCTTTCTCTGGTTTTCTCTTGTCTTGTAGAGTTGACCGCCAACTTATTTCTTTTGTCCAACTCCTCATCTTGAGAGGTGACTTTGACCTTTGACTTTTTCTAAGAGTAAAAAGAGGTATTTTTAACTTTGAACACTAGAAAGAGATAAACCCTAGATTTCATTCAAAATAAACTAGTCCTCAAAATGATACTTTAATGTAAAGAAATGTCATTTGAATACCAATGAATAAATTAATGTTCTAAATGAGGAAGAAAAGTCAGTAGTTTGAAAGTTGAAGATGAAGATAAGAAAAGAAAAGTGGCATTCAAGAAGGTTTTTACGTAATATTAATTCGTATTAAGTTTTATGATAGATAAACTGACTAAATTTTAAAACAATTATTTTTTATGAGTTGATTTTATTATAATACATCCAAACGAAATAAATTATACTAAAATCGTTTTTCAACAAATACATTCAAACATAAGATCGATTCTATTATAATTGATTATAATAATAATCAATTATGTAATATAATCGATTATTGAAATAATCATTTTTGTTATTTAATTCAAACACACCAAGTACAATATATGGATATAATAATATTATTTAATTTTAAGGCTTAGATAGAATTTTGGGATCTCAAGCAGGAGTTTTAGTAGCTTTAGGCTTGAACCGTCCCTTATTATAGGTTTACATATTTAAACCTAATTTAAAAGAACTACGTGTTACTATATAAAAAATTAAAATGGATTAAACCTTACTAAGAAAATGCTTAATTAACCACTAAAATTTTGAAGAAAAAAAAAAGTAGTTACCATTTGGCATTTGCATTTGGGGGCAGTGTGTCTTTGAGTCTTTGTTTCCGTTTACAGAGATGTTTGGGAGGAGTGGGCCTGGTTCCTATTGCTATTAGTAAGGGCATACACTTATAGTAATACTAGTATACTACTAAACTGTACCGAGATCTGTTACATTCCTTCTCCAAAATAAAATCAAAATTCATCAACATTTATTTGTGTTTATTTTCAAAAGAGGAAATGATCGAGACACTATTTTTGTTTTTGGGAAAACAGATTTTGTGCAGCCGCTGTAAGTAAGTAATGAATGCATGAGGGATGAGTCATGAGGTGTGGAGAGTGTGAGTGCGTTCGAGGAAGGAAGGAAGGAAGGAAGGAAGGGATCCCAGGCCAGGCCAAGAGAAGAGTAAGAGTTCGCCTTCGTGGACCATTGCCTTTCGCTGGTAAATTGTTATTAATCAATAATTATTTATTAAAATCTAGAAATCCCGGTTGAGTTGACGATTTCATATTCAACGCCTTCGTTCATCTGTCTGTCGGCTCCTATTATTATTATTATTATTATTATTCATCAACAACAACATCAGTTAGATTGATTGATTGATTGCATTGAAATTGAGATTGAGATTGAGATTGAGAAAGCATCATATCTCGTATCATCATAAGGAAGGAAGGAAGGATGGTGCTGCCGCTATTGAAGTTAGGGACATTGGCTTTGAAAACCCTGAGCAAACCGGTTGCCAGTAGGCTTAAGAAGCAGGCTGCTATTCACCCCAGGTTCCGCCAACTCATCGTCAATATGGCACAGGTCACCTTCTTTTCCCTTTTTGCCCTTTCTTTCCACTTTCCACTTTCATTTCATTTCATTTCATGTTGGATGTTGTTATTAAATAACAGGCTAATCATCAAATAACTACGAAGATGCAAAGGCGGATCTATGGGCATGCCACAGATGTTAAGATTCACCCTTTGAACGAGGAAAAAGCTATTCAATCCGCCGTTGATCTCATCGGAGAACTCTTTGTCTTCTCCGTTGGAGGACTTCTCTTGATCTTTGAGGTTCAAAGAAGTTCTAGATCTGAAGCAAGAAAGGAGGACCTACGAAAGCAAGACCTCGGGGTTGAATACTCTATTCTTTTCTTTTCTTTTCTTTATATATTATTGTTATTATTATTTCATATTTACTTTAATTATCTTATCTTGCTATATCATCTCCTCCCCATTTTCTGATACAAAGGACCATGTGATACTGATACCAATACCATTGCCATTCCATCCTGTAATATTATAGTTCCTTGCTTAACCATGGTCACTCCTCAATATGTTCATGGAACAACTTTGACCAAATGGAATACATGATTAATTTTGCTTACTAGTATTCCCATAATTGGATTAGTGGGCAATGGGCATACAAGAAAGGGTAAAATCAGTAACGAGTGTATTAGAGGGAAATCAAGAGTGGCACCTATTGAGGAAAAGATGGTACCAATCACGCTTATGATGGTTTGGGGTTTGGACATGTGAGAAGAAGATCAATAGAAGCCCCAATTAGAAGAGTTGGCCTGGTGGAGGATAGCCCAATAATTAGAGGGAGAGCAAGACCAAGAAAAACTTCAGGTGAAACCATTAGAAAGGATTTATACCTAAATCATATGTCTTATCAGATGATTTGGTTTTTGATTTTGATCCGTGTGGCCGACCCCACCTAGTAGGAAAAGACTTTTGGTTGTTGTTGTTCTTGTTGTTTCCACTTTATCCTGAAGATAAATAAAATCTGGCGGCTCATGTAGTCTCATGTTTTGTTTTAATCATTAATCTTTCACATAAACGAATTAAAAGTTAATTTCTAGAGCAGCTGAACAGAGGCTGTGATAGATTATTATGCTTAGGGCCTCATATATTGAAGATATCAGGATACAGTATTTCTAACTTTTCCAGCTTTTGATTGAGAATCGATCCCTATATTTTCTGGTTGGTGCCAGGAATTTCATTTTTGTTTCCCAAAGGTTGCATAATGCTTTGTGAAGTATTTATTTTGAAAACTCTGATTAAATTGATTGTCATGCTGAATTTTAGAATGATTAAAATATCTTAAAAGCTGCATTACGACAGTATCATGTTTTTTGTACTTGCTTTTGGGTTGAAATGGATATTGTTAGATGTCTGAGTTAACATGTTTAAATGGAGTGATAGATTTAAGGCCAGGCTGTCTATTATAGCTATCTCACCTGGGATTTTTTAGAGCATTACTGTTAAAGGAAAAGTGGATTCTTTTACTAATTCATGGCAAACTGTCCTCTTCTTGTTCTAAATATAAAATCACAAGAACAAACTTTGTATATTCACTGTCATTGGTTTCCAATTTGGGCAAACTGAGAAAAGTTGATTAATTTTGTCAAGGTTTCATAATTCACCGTTCTCCAACCATTGTTCATTCTTATTTAGGCTGTGAAGCAAGTAAGTGAGGACTTGTCAAAGGAAGTGGAACTTCTTAAGCACAGACTTCAAGAACTGGAACAGTTGACAAGGGGACGAGGACTCAGCGGCGTTCTAAATTTCAGACACAATACAGAAAGTGGAAAGACAGAGAAAGCTGCTTGACCTGATGAAGAGGATGATAGTAATGTATCAACATTTTTTTCATTTATCTATGGGATAAATGTAATATCTTCTGACACAATTTCTGATTCATTAGAGGGACTCTTCAGCAATAAAAAATTTTTTTTACCCCATTCCTTGGCTTTTAGTTTCAAATTCAAATTCTTTGTCTTAAGAATATCTCGCCGATTGAATTTTTTTATTGTATCACCCAAGATAAGTTGCAGAGACTGTAACTTATGGTGGCAAAGATGGGACGCCATCAGTTGAGTGGAAAATGCATCATATCAAATATACCATTTGCTTTCTCAACTCAAGTTCACTTTTCCCCTTCTTTTAAATAACATTTATTTTCCATGTACCTACTTTCTCTCTCTTTCAGTATGAATGAATACGCAGCTGGTGATTGCTTGGACTAATCTGCATTGCAGAATAGCAAGGTCCTCTTGTCCTTTATTCATTTGAGCATGCCCACAGAATCTGTTGAAGGCAATTTTGTCTTCAAGATGATGGTAACCATTTTTGCCTGTAATGCTTGGCTATGAAAATGAAGCAATTCATGTGATTATATTTCAAGGTTGGTGACAATTAAAGGTATCCACCGCATTTGATACTCAATTAATTGCGAGTACTTGTGACAAAGACGCCACCACCCCCTTTTCTGTTTCTATTGAGGATTATGAGTATGCCATATTGCCATGTGGCTGGTCTGAATGATAAATCATGAGATGCTGGTAATCTTAAGCAGGTATTATTTTAAGTTTTTAACCCTAAGCACCTCCATTAAGCTCTTCTTCCATTTAAGAGTAGCATCAAAACAGGAATGTGTTGGATGGTAGTGGAGTGTGCTTTATTCCTTCCTTACCCGGATCATCTTTCACCTATTCAGTACTCAATACAGGAATTTCATTTTTATTTGTTATGTTTAGCAAGAAAAGAGGAATCACCTGTTTGTTCCTTTTTGTTTATTTTTTTCGTGCGGGCTCTAGTATTTTTTTTCATCACCCTTTACGAGCAGTGGTTTCGAGTCACCAACAAAGAGTTTGCCAAATAAATTTTGTAAAACGAATGAGAAAAATTAAACATTAAATATAGAGAGAACGTTTATCCCCCTTTCATTTCTTAAAGTAATTAGACCAAATCAACCATGAAGAAGAGCCATAACATTTTTGTTCTTCCAAGTTCCAGTTGTTTATTATCGACCACCACACCTCAAATGATGTACATGTCAATGTCCTTAAAAAAAATAAAACCTTTTTTTTTTTTTATAATTTTCGGATGATACCTATTAGACACACAACTTTCTTTTTCCCATGAAGTGGTGAGATTCAATGTAGAAGGGTGGTGGCAGCTGGTCGCATGGGTACAACAGAAATGACTGGTCCGTCAGTCTTGGGGGTGACTGGTGCAGGTGTCCGCTCGGTTGAGGTGCAATGGTTTGTGAAGGCTAACGACAGTGGTTGATGTGTCGGTTTGGGTGGCGGTTTGTGCAATTGGGCCATAGTTGGTGTGGTGATTCACGGCGGATGAATGTTTTTGAGGACGTGTGTTCTGATGGCAGTTGATAATATATTGTTGATAATTGTAAATATAGTAGTTGGTAACATACGTGATCAGTTGATAACATGATAATAGGTTGTGTAATAAATGTTTCAGACCCTTTCGAGTAATTTTCCTGTAACTCAAGAAAAAGGAATATAACTTTGAGACTCAGCAGGTCTAATGGTGGTATGATCTACCTTGTGTCGAAAGAATTTACCATCGGGTATATTGTCAAATATCAGTTAAAATAAAGACCATTTAGCTGTTCATCATATTGTACAATAGCTTCAAACCACTTGGGATAAGCCCTTAACGGATGATCAAGGCTAGCATTTGCAGCTACGGTTCTTGTAAATAGAAGTATTTTGTCTATTAAGACTAGACAATTGGATAGCCTTTCGAAACACTAAAAGATCATTAACAGAATAATTTCTTTAGAATATAGTTACGTAGTATATTTTTGTCTCTAACTAAACTTTTTTGTTTTTTCCCATTTGAATCCATACCGAACATCCCCCCCTTCCGACCATAGAGTCAATTCTGATTTCACGTAGATTGTAAATTATGAATCAATTAGCTAGTGCCATACTTGCCATACACGAGGCCCAAATGAATCTCACTTCAACCTCCAGAAAAATACTGACTAGTTCCAAATTAGTATTGCTACTATTCTCTAGTAAAGTGTGTTTGTGGTAAAAATAGCGTTTCCTGCAATTGGAGCTAGATGGGATATCAAAGAGGTGACTAGTGGAAAAAAAAAATGTCAACTGTAGGTGAATCAAAATCCCATCATAAGTCAGCCCTTTTTCCCAGGTCACTTCCAAAAGAGAAGGAGAAGTAAGAAAAAAGAGCTTTACATATATGTAAACAACATATACTGCGATAATATAAACTTAGATATTGCATACCAGCTTCCCATCAAGATGGCTTCATCTAAATAGGCACAATTATTATCATATTCTTGTACACGCTATTACAAACTCTGGCAGAGCCTAAATACGAACTGATCTCATAGTAGGACCAGTGCTCACAACAGGAACTGACATAATTACAGGTTGGATAGGTATAAAGTTGGACAATCACCCCATCCAGTCATCCACGACCACCAGAACGGTGATTCTGAGCATCACTGCTAAGCACCATCATCTTCCAGGGTGTTCACCCGTTCGCATTCATCAATCCACTCACTGTATCTGCATAGTTGAAAATACGCTCCTTGAGTAGAGAGAGACACACAGAGAGAGAGAGAGAGAGAGAGAGAGAGAGAGAGAGAGAGAGAGAGAGGGAGGGAGGGAGGGAGGGAAGGAAGGAGGTGGTGGTTTGCCACATATATATTGAACTTACATGTCTATTGCCTCAGATAAAGCTGCAAATACAAGAAGAAAAAAAGTTAATTAGTCTACCAAAAAACAAAGTTAATTATTAGCTACATGCCTACATTTGCGATGCATATGCTCTCAGCAGATATATAAAATTGTGAATATCTGACTTTTCAAATCGCTTCAATAAAATGGCAAAACACTTCATTTTTAACCTGAATACTAAAGAGGAAAAAATCACTTAATTTTCTTCCAAACATCCACATAGAAGGGAGGGAGAGGCAGAGAGAAACTTATTCCTGATGTTCTACCAAACAACCCAAAAATGATTATTTATTCGCCTGAATAAATCTGTTGTTTTCCTTTTTCGCATTTTCAAATTCCACGAGGCAAAAGGTTGACAAGACTAGGTAGCAAATGCTAGTAACTTCATCAAAGCTAAAATGCATATAAAGTTGACAAGCAAGTCACAAGAGAACACCATCCATATCAAGTTGCTTTTTATAAAGATCAACAAAGTATTTTTTTTTTAATAAACAAATGGTATATTGATAGGAGTACAAGGGATACTCCAATCCATATACAAGAACAAGAATAAAAAGAAACAGGCCGTATGTAAATATGATATTGCCTCTCAACCAAGTCAGTATGAATTTTACAAAAGCCTTTTTCCCTAAATGCTTAAACCATTAAACTATAACCATCCAAAAAGGAATCATTCCCCTTTATCCAAAAAATAGCAAGTCAGCAGAGGAGATACCCTTGCATTCCTTTCCCCTACTACAATGTGATAACCGCAGCCAAGCATCCCTTCCCATTTAGCAGTAACAATATCAAAGCCATCCTATTATGTCTCCTTAGCAAAACCAAACTGACACGGCCCATTGGTGCAATATCAAGCCATTTTGGTGTCCTTTTCAACAAAATATGTTATTTATATGTCATCCTTAGCTATTCAGTGCCAGCCATGATAAAGAAAACAAAAACTACCACTACATACCATCTGGAATTGACTGCTTCATTAAAAATCAATGCCATAGATTCTAAACACAGCCCATTGAAACAAACCTGTGATGGTAGTGCTAAAGCTCTCTTGGCATATCCTGCAAGAAGCTTCCCCTATCAAGTTCTTCATGTCGCTGTCAAAAGAACCCAAAAAAAGGAGCTTCAAACAAAGTAGAATCCATCTCTAACAAGTAAAATGGAAGGTTTTCTGAGTGATTCAAAAGAAAAATACGGCCTAACGTTTTTGGATGCATATTTATTTAAAAAAAAACACACACACACACAGACCCCTTAAAGTAGTTAAAAAATGCTTACATGCGGCATTCAACACTGGTGCCATGATTGCAGAAGGGGCAGCTGAAGACAGTGTCAAGCTTATCCATTCGTTTCTTTGGAGGTGGCTTTGTTTTTGCCTTCCTCTTTCCCATAGCTCAGATCTGCTTTTGATATAAATGTTTTAGAACATGCAAACAATTCAGTGAAATGAAAACTTCTCACCATTCCACAAATTGAAAATGCTGACATTGATTACCTTAAAAGCTAAAACCATCCCCAGTTCCATACAACGATTAAACTCCTTAAGCAATTCACTCAAACAAGGAAGCTTTGTTTTTTTTAATCTATCTATGCTTAGTAATACTAACTGCTCTCCTAACATTTCTAAATAATATGTGCCAAATGTGAAATAGAAACCTGAATCATAAAATTATGTGTTTCATAGGATTTTCGGTTAATATCAAAACAATGAGGGGGGGGGGGGGGGGAATAATTTTCAATCAACCGCATCGATTCAGGATAAAGGTTATTTAACATAGATCACTTAATTTTCTGTCCCTCTTTGTTGATTAATGGGCAAAACAACGGATAAATACTCCACGTCGAAATTTAAATTATTCTCGGTACCTGTGAAAAGAAAGCACAATATTTTGCAAAACAAAGTTATGAACTTTTTTATTAGATTCACGAATTTGCTCAGCAGCCAAAAGGCAGAAAGGAAAAAACGAAAATCAAATCAAACCCTAAAAACAAAAAAGGAAAAGAGAAGGGGAGACATACCAAGATCGAAGCAAAGCGAACCCTAGAGGTTAGAGAGAGATAGAGCGAACGTGTGTGTGTGTGTAGGGGTCAAGACACCAAATTGCTGAGAGAGGGAGTTATAGGACAAATTGACAAATTCTTCACGAGCAGACTTTTATGCCCCCGAAAATATTTATCTAAAAAAATTATCTTTTTCACAAAACTATCTTTTAGCATTCATCAAAAAATAAATAAATACTATCTTTTACCACTTATATTAATGTTTTAAGAATCCAACGGCAGATTGAGCCAACTAGAAGGTCGAATCATTGATTCAAGATTTAATCCATTCAATTGCTTTAATCTATTATTAAATCGGATGATTAATAAATAAAATAAATAAATAAAATACAAAATTTCATAGATAATACATGCAGATTATAATTTATAAGTGAAATCCATAAAAATTCATAACAAATACAAATTTTCATAATATAAATTTAAACATTAAATCTCAAATCAAAAAATAAATCATAGGACATTTATGACTTGTTAAATATTGGTGCATTATGTAACTGTCTTAGGTTTTGAGACGGGTAAAGTGATAGAAAAAGTTAAAGAACAGATAAAGAAAAAGCTGAAACGAGAGAAAGAATTGGTAAGGTGAAAGAAAACTGAAAAAAATAAATAAAAGGAGCTCAAATTTATGACCGGGTGATTTTGAAGAACTGGCCCCGATTCACTGGTTCGATCCGATTCAGGCCGGTTCAATCCGATTTTTACGATTTTTTAGCAATTTTTTGGTACTAGCGGTTCTTAAGGACCAAACGAATCGTAGACAAGACCGATTCCTAGTTCAATCGGTTGAACCGACCGGTTCGGTTCTTGAAACCTTGACTTATAAAAACGCACTTTATATTACCGAATGAGTGTGGCTTAATTGGTTGAGCAGAATAACCTTGTGGGGGAGGACCTAAGTTCGAAACCTGCAAAACACAATTTTGGGAATGGATGAAGAACCTTAATTGTGACTAGGCACCCGAACAGATATTAGTCTCATAGCGGGTCGAAAGTATCTGAGCTTGTGGGATATTCCGTTGACCCATTGGGGAGTCAAAGATCCTAATTACGTGGGTTCCAACAAAAAAAAGCATACTTTATATTTACCAATAATACCCAACACATTTGGTAGATAACTGAGTTCTTTAAATATGTTATTAGGGGCTTCATTTCTGTCGTGTATATAGAAATTTTTTTGTCGTGAGAGGCAAAACTCATTTCGATGATCTTCACGCCTCAAAAGGGATTAGTCTTCGACTATCGGAATGAAAAAAACACACCTTATATTTAAAAAACAGACACGACCCGCAAAACTAATTTAACAACGTTTTTTTTTGTTTTCCAGAGTATCTTCTCATCCAATATGTGAGAGTCTAATCTTTCGGGGTACTGTCGGACGCTTAAGTGAGGACCCCTCTCAATTGTGTTTTTTCCATACACATAAATTCAAGAATCGAACCTAGGACCATATGTTTAAGGAACCTAAACCTATTCCATTTAGACCAACACACATCGATACTGGTACAAATTTAACAGCTTTAAATTGGTAAATAAAATTATTTTTCAATTAATTAATGACTTTAAAATATTATTGATACCCTTTAATTTCATTACTATTCCTTGCAATATTTTAGTAAATTATTATTATAATATTATTTAATTATTTTTATTATTTTAATATTTTTTTCAGTTGGACGTGTCGCATGAAACCACATGACAAAACGTTTGTAACGTAGACACATTCCGTTAGTTTTTTAATGACAACTTAATGGAAAGACGAACGTTTTAATATTAAAAATTTGTGATAATTAAATTTACTCAAAAAAAAATGAAGGGATGAATTTTATCAAAATAAAAAACTTAACGATTAAAATTGCATTTTAACCTAAAATTTTTGATTATATATTGATTGAATAATATAGTTTTTTAACGATTAATCCAAATAGACTAGATGAATGGCGATGAATATTGCAAAACTAAGAATTTATTATGTTTGGGCCAAGAACAATATAATGAGAGGATCCAGTTATGAACATAGAGATATCTGCCCCCAAACACACTCTCCAACTCTCTTCTTCAATGGCTTCTGTACCAAGTACCTTACTGTTCACCCCTCTTGTTCCCCTTCGCCCCAACTTCAAATTCTTACCAACATTGAACCTTACGAACTCCAAAGACTCCATCTTCGTCCTCTCCTGTTCTTCTCCGAAGGCCGTTCCCCTCACAGAGCAGCAAGTGCTTCAAGCCATAGCTGACTCCGATGACAAGAACCTCCCATGTGTCAGGACCTACGAGAATGACTTGTCTCAGCTCACTCTCGTCGGAGCCGTCGATTTCCATCAGGCTTTAACGGCGGCTGCAGCTGACGGCGGTCAAGTTGCCACCGAGCACGTCAACGCTGACATCGAGGCCATGGTCGTAGAAACCGTCTTTCCTGGTTCTTCAGACAACCATAGCACTGTCTCCACTCGTCTGGTTCGTTCAATTTCATTTTCTTCTCCATTTTGTTCATATGAAATTAAACTCCTGTTGATATTTGATAGCTAAAGCAATGAATGATTTGGTTTTTGTTTTTTAATGTTTTTTGATTGACTAATTCTAATGCCAGAATGTTTGATTTCTTAGGCTGGCATGCCCATGAAAAATGCACTGTAGGTGGTTCTATTGGTCAATATTATATCTTGAGCTACTAGGAAAAGTGAGAGGGTTGGAGCAGAAAAGATAGTATGCTTTGTAATGATGGAATACTAGTATAAACATATTTGAGCTGTATATATGTATTTGATGTGTATATGTAGTTAATCGTCACAGAAGTGCAGGCTGCGATAAGGATATGTTTGGTAGTCCGTTTTGGAAACGTTTTGGGGTTAATTTATGCATGTTATCTTCTTATCTTTAGTAGAAATTTGTAGTAACGCAATTTGAGGAGTCAAATTCAAAGCTTTTTGTTTTCACAGTTCTTACCTGCTAGGAAAGTTAAGGAAAAAGCTGCTAAGCTCAGGAAGTCTCTCTCCAAAGATATATTTTCTGGCACTACATCTAGAAATATACTTGCTATGACCTTTAGGCAAGTAGTCTTGCAGCAACTGTGGAACTTTGATCTGATTGTCTTTCAACCAGGAGAAGAACGAAAAATGGAGGATCTTGAAAACCCAAGAGAGGTTTCTTACCTTCTTTCTTTATTTTGAGTTTTAATATCTTCAATGCTTTTGTAAATTGTAATGTTATATTAAAATGTCTGACCTGCAGGTGCCCCTGATACTGATATGTTCAGTTCTTTTTATGCATTTCATATAAGCAGGTTCCTGTATCTTTCACTCTCAGCTCATCCGATGAATATCTTATCTCCATGATTGCAGAAGCTGTTTGCATCTCTGCTCTTCAAAGCACTCAAAGACAATTTCTTGATGATCTTCAGGGTGGTAATAGAAGTGGTTTCTTTCACTGGTTTCAAAAGTCTGAAAGGATTCAATCAAAGGATTCCTCAGTCATCTTATGCAAATTATTTGAAGACGAGATAGTTGAAAATGCTAGGAGTCTATTGGATAACTATAATTTAATGAAGGATAGCTTCAAGCCTGTAAAAATAAAATCAGGACATCGTTGGTGGAAGCCATCCTGTCATGAAAAGTTAGAGAAAATTGGTGGTTCTGATTTTGGTGCTTGGACAAGTGAGTATGTACCTGCATATCGGTTAGAGATTGACAACAAGATAATAGGAGATGCAAAATTTGAGGGCTTGAAGAAGTCTGCAGAGAATAGGTGGGAAGTTCTTTTGACCCACTCTCAAATGGTACTTTATCTTTTCCTTTTGCATTGGCCTTTAGATTTTTAATATTAATTTTTATTTTTAATTGTTAGGAGTCATGGCTCAAGCATATTTAAGTAAACTTAGTAGTGGACTTTAGTTTTTGTCCTCAATTTTATCAAGAAAGAGAAGGAAGAGAAGATAGTAAGATCTTTCGGTCCATATTCTTGATTATAAATTCTGCGTTGCCTCTTTTTCACTGCAGAGTTGCTAGAGTAGCCGAAGAGAAAAAAGAGTAGTCAATTGACTGCAATTGTTGATGATTATTAGCATTTAAGATTAGCCCCAATTGAATGAGTGAGTTGATTTGTATAATAAGTTTGGGAGTTACTTTGTTGTCCAAAAGGTCTTAGACAATTTGGATTCAAGCTTCCCAACTTATATACATTTCAATTGTCTTTATTTTGCCCTATGTGGGACTTTATTCTCCAACTGGAAATCTAGTTGTGACTTGCTCAAATTGATTTTTGATTTTTTTTTTGTTTATGGCTTGTACTAATTTTTTTTAGCCTTAGAGGCCTCAGATCCATTGGTTTGTTTTTTTTTCTTGATTGCCTGGGCTTATGCCTTTTTTTTTTTGAGTCAGAGGCCTCAATTTGTTTGTTTGTTTTTTTAACGGGCTCTGATACCAGAATAGCATTTAAGATTGGGCTCAATTGAAGGAATGAGTTGATTTGTATAATAAGTTTGGGAGTTACTTTGTTGTCCAAAAGGTCTAGATAATTTGGACTCAAACTTCCCAACTTATATACATTTCAATTGTCATTATTTTGCCCTATGTGGGACTTTATTCTCCAACAACGATCAAATGGGCCATAGGAAAGTACCATTTTTAACATGGGGCCAAAGTAAGGTCTTAAAGTTTAGCTTGTCAAAACCTTCGAAACATAAACTTGATCTGAATTTTGTCTTTAAAAGAGAAAAAAGAATAACAGACAAACAAATAAATAAACACAAATTTATAAAGTAAGGGTTGATATAAATATAGAAGAAAAAGGAAGAATGCTAGCAAGGAGTCAAGGACCAGTCAGTATCGTGACAAGTGACAACATTTGATGATTTATGATTTACTTCTTGAATGATCAAAACTGAAAATGAGAAACATGGAAACTAAACTTTGTTCGGTCTTGAGAATTTTCCAACAGATTTATGATATTTTTCTGAAATGTAGAAGAAATCTAGAAAGTTCTGAAAATGATTTGGCTCTTAACTTTACTAGTGCTAATTTCTATATTTTTGTTTGGTAAGCTCAATTATGGTGGCTTTAGTTCTATATTTAATAATTGCACCATTTGTTTAGATTTTGCTTATTGCCTATACTCCTATGCTGCAAAAGGGTGTACTGCATAAGGTCACCTGAAGTTTTGTGACAACTGTGTCATCAATATCATGTATACAATCGATGTTCATTCTGTTATAAGTTTAACAAAATTGCAGGTTGGGTTGGCAGAAACGCTAGATATGTACTATGTGGATCCTTATTCGCTACCTGATAAGCAATTATCCTGTGGTGTGGCTGCTAAATTTGCCAAAGTGTCTAATAAAAAGGTAATCAAATGTCTTTTATCTGTTCCTTGAATCTTCAGTAAATTTAGCATTTAAAAGTAAGGTAGTCAAGTGTCTGTTGTCAGTTCTTTAAATCCTTACTAAAAGTAGCATTTAAAACACTTAATTTATGTGTTATGATAGTGTATGTGGGAAAAGTGTTTAGCTCTCTTAGTGCGAGAGGAAGATGATATGTGATAAGGTGTCTTTCTGAATTCTGTATCAAAAGTTAGTCTTCCAATAATCTCCTTGTTGTTCAAGATCATGGTGTAAAAACATATGTAGAATCTTTCAAGTGTGAACAGGAGAATCAAAGCCAAATATCATTGTTTTCCATTTTCGATGTTTAACATTTTACTATAAAACTTTATTTGTGGCTTCCATTGTTGTGGCCCAAAAAAGAAGGGAAACTGAATACCTTTTTAGAAAAAGAACAGTGTTGAAATTTACCTAGTTGCTGATGCTGAGATTGTTACGACTCAAGTACATAACTGGGAAATGGAGAAAGAAAAGAACAAACTTTATTGAGTACTTGAACAGAAACAAAACAAGAAAAGGAGAGTGACCTCCTCCAAAGGTTTTCCCTTTCACAAAACTACAATTCTCTGAATGAATGCCTTCCACCCTCATTCCCCTTATTTATCTAACTGACCCCTTTGAACTAACAGCTCTAATTGTCCCTAATTACTTTCCCATTCCTTCTGTCCTAACAGAGTTAAACAGCAAAGATATAATTTTCTGTACTCATACAAACAAAGAAGTAGGGACATATAAAGTTATTCATGATTTTCTTCATTAATAATATTTTCTGCTTATAAGTTGATTTCTTTCATATGACTCTGTTGAGTAGAGTAGGTTGGCATTTAGCTGATTGGTTTAAATTTTTGTAGGGGAGCTCTTCTTTATCAAAACTTTTGTCAGTCACCCTTGCAAGTGGTATATTTCTTGCAGCAATCAGTGCTCTGAATCAATTTTGCTTGCGTCCTTTATTCAAGGAAAGGAAACACCCTCTAGAACATAGATCTCTACCATCATCCGAAGTCAACATTGCAATGCATGACCTTTTGGATGCAACAAAGGTATGCGGTCTATCCTTTTTTTTCTTTTTATTATTTTGTGTGATTATGTCACTTATTATGTAGAGAATATTCACGAGCAATATATATACCAAATGTGCATGCTGTTTATGATTGGGTAAATACTGAGTTCATTATTAAACTATTTCCTTATATGTTGCTCTTTCTTTTGTGCTCTTTTATTTCTCTTGTACTTTCAAATGGTCTATGCACTAAATTATTTGAAGTCTGTCACAATTATTAAGATCTAAAATAGTTGTTACTTTGTCATAAATCTCATTGACTCCTTTGTTTTAGCATTTTAGTGTTATAGCCATAGGTTCTATATCAGAGCCATTTCCTTTTTCTTTACTTCCATACTTAAACTGTTCAAAGTGAGCTTATGTGCCTCCATATGATGTTATTGAAAGAGAAAATAAAATTTTTTGTTTTGTTTTTTGGGATAAATGAAGAATTCATTAAGAGAGGAGAACCAGGAACCCCTTGGAAAGGACATTAGGGTCTGTTTGGTTTGTTTCTAGTTTCCTATTTTTATAAATAATTTCAACACAAATAATTACAAATTTGTCATATTGTTTCCATTTTGTTTCTTATTTTCAAAAATTTGTACAAGAAACATTGAAAACATCTTTTTGTTTTCATTGTTTCCTATACAAATCTTTGGAAACAAGAAACAACATGAAAACAATGTGACGGTTTTGTAATTATTTGTGTTGTAATTATTTTTGAAATCAGGAAATGAAAACAGGAAACTAGAAACAAACCAACCAGGTCCTTACAAATGAAGGTATAATAATTACATACATATATTACCCTCATAAGAAAAAAATACACACACACACATAAGCTCAAAAGAGACAGCCTGTACCTTTGCATATCAAACAAACAAACACCCTTTCAAAATCCCTGAGCAGAAACCCACAGGGAAGATAAGAAAACAAGCCTATACCATAAAAGGTGTGCAGGGGAAGTTGGTGGCTAAAATTTCTGGCATTACATGCCAGCCAAATGCATCATACTCAGTGAAAAGTGCATGACTCTGAAATGCCTTATTGCTCTTCTTACTCAGAAAGGCCCTATATAATGTTAAAATTATAAAAACATAATTCTTAAATGTTAAAACTTTACCAAGAGGCTTTATAATGTTTCAGGTATAGGCTTGAATGTTCACACACTCAAAATGAGCTGAACAAGAAATCAATTTGAATTATATACATCAGAACAAGAAATGTTAAACCCTCCTGGCATATTTGTACTATTTGTTTCCTGGTTTACGCTTTACAGTACCTTCTACTTCTGTCTGAAAAATGCTTCTTTGGATTTTTTATGAGCATAGTCGGAAGAGTTTTGCACCTTAGCTGTAGCAAAGGTAAAAGATGCTTTTGGTTGGTCCGATGATATTAAGGTGGAAGATGGTATTGGTGCCTGGATTGGAGAATTGCCGGCTTACCTGAGAGGTGAAGGTGTTGCTACTCTTTCTAATTCTTCAGAGAATATAGATGAAGATGCAAAAGCGTCCATACAGGACATTGCTTGTTACCAGGTACTCCAGATTTTCAGAACATTCTAATCAACCCGCATCATCACTGTGTTGCATGCATTTTTATTGAAAGTTGAGACATGACTAGTCATTAGGACATCAATTCCATGAACCCTTTCTGTATATGGAGGAAAAATTGTGTTAATGCGTGTCATGTTTTGTTTGTATTCTTCAACATTTTCCGGATTTTTACAATATCGTCAGGCAACTCTTATTACTGCAATTGATAATGTTCCTGCCCTTGCAATTAGGTGGTTTTCTCTAGCGATGGGAAGATAGTTGGTTTTCAACCTTTGAGCCGTGTGGCCGTCAATTTTTGGGGTGCAAACCCTCTAGCAAGGGAGCTGTATGGAGGGAAAAAGCTTTCCCCTGGTAGGTTCTAATTGCTTTTGATACTTTATATTTTAGTATGAATTGCTACTGAGGCTGTGAACTTTTCTCAAACAGGTATTATTGAACCAGGTCTCAAGGTCCCCCTTCCAAGAAAGGTTATTGTTGTAGAGTTATTGATGTCAGAAAACCCAGATGCCCATTTTGCTGTAGCCAGGCCATTTCACCTTCGGTGACCCCTTTTCTTGTGAGGCCCTAGTATGCTGCTTTCACAATATTGCATCGATTTAAGGTTATATTCCCGGTAGTGGAAATTTTCATGCACCGGAAGCTATATGCCTTGAGTTCTTATCAGTTTTCAGATTATATTGGAAAATCAATAAATTCAAAAAAAAGAAAGAAAAGAAAAACCACAGCAGCAGGTTAAACAAAGAAATCAAGTAAATCAGGCCTGAACCATTTATTGTTTTTCACAGTAAAATAGTTTCTTCTATCTTTATGTGTGTGCTTCCTTTGGGAGGGTTTATCTGCATCCCTAAGTGAAGAAAGATTGAACAAGATAATGGAGGTGTTCAAATAATGCAGTATATGGAGAAACGAAATTGCAGTTCTTTACCAATAGACAGATGCTGAAATCAAAGATTAGCAAGGGCGTATAGTCGAGCAATGGCGATGGTGAGTGTTGTTTTAGAAGAAAGAAATTGGGGAAAGCCAAGAAGACGACTGTGAAAAATAAAATAGGGTAATTCATTAGGGATAGTTTTAACCGTAAGATAAAATTTTGTAATCCTCTCCATTTAAAATCAAAGTGGTTTTTTTACCAAAAATAATAATTAATCAATATGGTTCTTTCTAATAATTTTAATTTTTTTGTTCTAAATAAATTTTCACTTATTATTACACATATAATAATAAAAAAATATGAGTTTAATTTTTATACACTGTCAGTGTAAAGATTTTTACACTGTCAACCAATCAAAAATCATGATATGTGTGACTTTTAAGATAGTTAGGATAATAGTCAATCATTTTAATTTATGTGACAATTTCTGGTTGGTTGTCTGTATAAAAAATCTTTACATTGACAGTGTATATCAATTAAATTCAAAAAATATTGCCATTTAAATGTATAGCTAATGAAAGGTAACACAATCCCGTAATTTATTTTCACAGCACTTCTCCCGTGTTGTATAATAATTTTTATGGATTAGTGATCCACAATCTTTTGCATTCATGTTTAACAAAAAAATGGAGATAAATACTCGAGATTTAATTTTAGTTCTAAATTTTTTTAGATTATCATACTGAAGTTCTTTTTTTAGAAATACCATGTAGAGTTGAAGGTGCTTTTTGAAGTCCCTCTCAATTGTAAATTAGACCATTAAAGCAAATACAATATCGTGAGATGAAGCTTATACAATGAAGTTTGGAATATTTTTTTTTGACAGGAATAAAGTTTGGAACATAGCATGAGGCGAGTAAATGACGATACAACGCGTAAGAGAGCTTATTATATCAAAAAAAAAAAAACTTGTAAGAGAGCTTAATTACTCCATTAAAATTGGTTACACTGAAATCATTGAAAAAAATATAGACCACCACAATTTTCTGTTACACAGTATTCGCCTTCTTTTCTTCGTTTTCTTTATAGTTCGATATATTAATTGCTAATTTGCAATAAGCATGCGCTTTTTTTTTTTTTGGGTTAAGGCGCAAAAGGCGAGCCAATGCCAAGTAAACCCATTTTCTCAACGGAAACAGAAAGAATATGAAGAAACAACTCCTAGAGATAGTATCCATGAATTTCATGACTTTCCAAACTGATGGCATTGGTTAAAATGACAAGGGCATGAAGCGATATTCCCATCTCATTGTTGTTGTATCAAATTTTAAAGAATTACTATTGCAATCCACGTCATTATCATAGCAGGAGTATCACATTCTTGTGCTTTCAAATAGTTTCCATAGTCTTAATTCCTTTTCATCAACCATGGGTGTCAACACCTTTCATGTTGCAATGTATCCATGGTTTGCCTTAGGCCACCTTACCTCATACCTTCACATATCCAACAAACTTGCTGAGAGAGGCCACAAGATTTCATTTCTCATGCCTAGAAATATCATACCCAAATTGGAGCATTTCAATCCCCACCCACATCTCATCTCTTTCATTCCAATCTCCATACCACATGTTGATGGCCTCCCTATGAGCTCAACTGCAGACCTTCCTTTCCCACTGCATTCCCTTCTCATGACTGCAATGGACCTCACTAAGCCTGTCATTGAAGTTTCTCTCAAAGAGCTAAGACCACATATGGTCTTCTATGATTTCACATACTGGTTACCTGCACTGGCATGCCGGTTAGGCATTAAGGCTTTACACTATTGCACAATTAGCCCTGCCACTGTGGGGTATCTGATAAGTACGGAAAGAAAAATCCATGAAAAGCCATTAACAGAAGCTGGTATGATAGACCCTCCACCAAACTTTCCTCCATCAGCCATCAAGCTACAACCTCATGAAGCAAGAAGGTCAGCCACAATCACTGTAAAGGACTATGGGAAAGGCATTTCATTTATGGAGCGTCAATGGATCTCTCTCACCCACTGTGATGCTATTGTTTTCAAAACTTGTCGAGAAATGGAAGGCCCTTATTGTGATTATCCTGAAAGCCAAATGAGAAAGCAAGTGATTTTGGCAGGACCAGTTTTGCCAGACCCACCAACATTGACATTAGAAGAAAAATGGGTGACTTGGTTAGAAAGTTTCAAACCCAAAACAGTGATTTTTTGTGCCTTTGGAAGCGAATGCACTTTGAAGAGTAATCAATTTAAGGAACTGTTATTGGGTTTTGAACTTACAGGAATGCCTTTTCTAGCTGCCTTGAAACCCCCTATTGGAGCTGAAACAATGAAGTCAGCTTTGCCTGAAGGATTTAATGACAGAACAAAGGGGAGAGGGATAGTTC
Source organism: Ammopiptanthus mongolicus (assembly GCA_039655645.1). Taxonomy (NCBI): domain Eukaryota; kingdom Viridiplantae; phylum Streptophyta; class Magnoliopsida; order Fabales; family Fabaceae; genus Ammopiptanthus; species Ammopiptanthus mongolicus. The sequence goes on along the minus strand of CM077344.1, from coordinate 102,631,502 downwards.
ATGGAGATTGGGTTCAACAACAATTGATCTTGAGCCACCCATCTGTGGGCTGCTTTGTGACTCATTGTGGGACTGGGTCATTAACTGAGGCCATGGTGAATGAGTGCCAATTAGTACTGCTTCCTCACTCAGGAGATCAATTTATCAATGCAAGAATAATGAGTGGAGATTTAAAAGTAGGTGTAGAGGTTGAGAAAAGTGAAGAAGATGGACTATTTACCAGGGAAGCTGTGTGCAAGGTTGTGAGATCCGTAATGGACAATGATAGTGAAGTGGGTCAAGTGGTGAGAACCAATCATGCTAAATGGAGGGAATTCTTACTCAACAAGAGGCTGGAAAACTATTATGTGGATGATTTGGTTCAGAAGTTGCATAGTCTACTTGAATCTTGATTCACAAATTAAATATTTTGAAAGCCACTGGGTAAATAAAAAGCATTTACGAATGATGAGAAAACATAAATTGTTAATAGTCATATAGGCATAGCTGAATGTGATTATTTTTAAGGTATAAGCTGAATATGACTGGATAGTAGATTAAAATTAGATTCTGTTGCTGGAAAGTTATCTTGTGCTACAAATGACACACAATTTCTACTTTTCTCATATCTCAACTATAGGATATATTGTGTTTCCAAGTACAAAGGTAGAAAGCTTTGCAGCACAATTATGTTGTTGAACTTCTTAAAAACATATGAACAAACAAAAAATGCATACAATGGAGAGAATACCACACATACAAAAACATATGAACAAGTTAAAAGTAAGGGCATATTAATGGCGGGACCTGTTTCCTACAATATTTATGCTAAAGGACCAAATAATCACTCAATGTGGTTATTCGGTTCAAAGTAGTTATTTGATCCTTCAACACAAATAGTACCAACATCAATTTTTCTCTATCTGCAATGTCCAAAAGTGTTAATAAAGAACCCAACTTTCATTGAGAAAATCCACAAGCAAAAGTAATTTCTAATTAGGAGGAATTGAAAAAGGAAATATTACTGCAGTTTAACTAGATATACTGAATGCGACAAAAACCTGCTTCGAGTGACACCAATTTCCTAGTTATTTTCCATGAAGTTGCATGAAATAAAAAGTCAAACTTCCATCCAGTTGTTGAACAAATCATTTTTCACCAGTGCCTTGATTTTCCAGCCCAAAACGACGCCTGAATTTGGCAATCTGACCTAAACTCTCGGCCATTTGACGCTTTGCTCGGAAGTGGTAGACTTTCCCAACAGGGTGTATCTTTGTCATCATGACATGCATCAATCTACCCGATTGTGTAACATAAGATATCCACTGCTTCTGTGGGTGCACTCCTTTCTTCATTTGCTGCCAAATTTGCAACCAAAATCAATCTCATAACCACCACACATTTCATCCAACACTTGGTAGGCAACAAAAACATAATTTCATTTTGGAATAAAAATAAAAAACCAAGGAAAGAAAATTTTGTACACTTACTCCTAGTCATATAAAAAAAACTAGACACTGATATGTGAATATCACTGGTTTTAAAATTGAATTAGCAACACAAAATTAGACACACACCTTTTTGCGGCTGGAACAGAGGAGAGTGAGAGAGATTTAGGGCAGTGGGAGAGGCTCGAGGCACAGTGACGGCGGCTCTGGTTGGAGGACGCGAGAACAGTGCTGCTGAACTGGACTTGATGAAATAACGGCCACCGTGGGAGGGGGCGGTGGTGTGTGCGATGATGCTCAGCCTTGTGTGTGCGACAAAGCGAAAAAACGAGGGTTTCAGACTTTCAGTTTCCCTTTACAAGTTTCGTTTTTTTTTTTATTATAATTTTTTTAAATCTGGAAATGTTTTGGACCAGTGGGTTGGCCCGACCCGTGATGGGTCACTCGGTGACAGATCAATAAATTTCTGAATCGGATCCGCTCGAACCAAATATTGATAACTCAGTTCACCATTTATATCAGGCCAACCAGGTCATTTCATCGAGTCTGGGCCATTTTAATTGGATGATTTCATAAATAAGATATTTGTGAGTGTGAAAAAATTTTCTTCACTCTCAAATAAGGTATTTGCGAGTTGGTAATTTTTTTTTAGAATCTCGCAAATAAGTATAGCATTTTCGCAAATATCTTCTTCACTCGCAAATATGATATTTGGGAGTGAGTTATTTTTTAAGAATTGCTCACTCGTAAATATGATATTTGCGAGTAAAGCAAGTACTGGCAAATATCATATTTACGAGTAAAAAATAAAAAATACCTCTTTGATGAGGGTATTTTGATAAATATACTATTTATGGAGGTGTCATTAATAATTTGGGGTGCCCTTATCAAAGCTCTCGTATAATCTTGTACTAAGGCCAATTTGTTGGGTCCATTTGGATTAGCCTAAATATTTTCACACCAATATGGAATTAAAAAAATAAAAATAAAAAAAGGCCAAAGTGGTTCTAAAAATAAATACCAACACACATTTGATTTGTAAAAATGGTAATTTGAATCTCGAAAATCTCAAATGTGGGTCAAGTTATTTTGACCAACATTTGAGATTGTTGAAAATTAAGGGGGTGTATTGGATTGATATTTTAAAAAACTATTTTGATATAAAAAAGTTTTGTGGATTTTAAAAGACTATAAATGAATGTAATGAATTATAAGATTTTTTTAAAGATTTTATAATCAAGATTTTATAATTTGTGTTTTATAATGTTTGAAAGAAACACATGATGGAGAATAAAAATAAAATTTGTAAATCAGATTCTATTTCTGTAGTGGAGAATAAACATATAAATTCTAATTACAACGTTATAGAATAAATTATAGTGAAGAAGACAACATAGTCACAAAGTTGTTTTGTTTACATGTTATTGTATTTATATAATAGGAAAGGATATTGTGAACTGAAACAAAAAAATAACTTTATTTTCATAATATCATAAATACTACATTCTATACTTTTATTGCTTACTGTAACTGATATGTTTGCTATCAAGAGTATATAAATTTGATGTGTCATAGCTAAATGTGTACTTGCAAACTAATTCTACTATATATTTAGGTAGCGTTTGACCCGACATTTTGGGGGCTTAAAAACTACTTTAAAGTTAAAATTAAAAATAAGTATTTTAAAAGTAAAACTATTAAAGTTGTTTGGTAATTTATGTTGGGTTGAACGACAACCGTGGGGAGAGAGAGGAAGAGAGAAGGGGGGATATAGAGAGGTGAAGATATAAGGTGAAGAGAAGGGTTGAGAATCCTGAGAAATCTCATATGTCATGATAAGACTTTTTGTTACTAAAAAGTCACACAAAGGTCAACAAAATCCACCTTAGAAAACAACCTTTCAAATTTAGAAATTTTGTTAGGATTTAATTGGTATACATTGTCAGTGTAAAGATTTTTTACACAATCAACCAATCAGAAATTGAAACATCAACTAAAATGTTTGACTTTTATCCTAACTACCTTAAAAATCACTCATATCATGATTTCTGATTGGTTAATAGTGTAAAAAAATTTTACATTGACAGTGTTTACAATTAAACTCCTTTTTTTAATACTACAAAACTTTTTGTTACTTGTAAAACTAAAAAGTGTTGATAGAAATCTACTAGATCTGGACATCCTCTTTAAAAAATGTTGCTAGTCCTGATTGAACACTACAAAACTTTTTTAAATTACTTAAAATCTTGATTAAATACCATGAGATATTTTTATAAAAAAAATCTTTTAAAATTTCAATTCAAAATATCCTATTTAAATTAAAAAAAATTTCATTTTTAAGGAACCAATATGTTTTTTTTTTCAAGATGCATCAATTTGGGTCCTTATTTATCATTAAAATTTATTTTGAATGCTTATTTAAAGAAAGAAAAGAAACTGCGGAATTCGACATTCAGTCATCAAATTTTGTATGGAGTTAAAGAGGAAAAATAAATAAAATAATAAAAGGGAGAAGCTAGGGTTTTTGGAATATTAAAAAAGGATTCGACTTCTGGAATAAAGTGCAACCCCTTTTTCTCTTCTACTGTAACATTAATCTATATCAAAAATTGGTTGCAGAATCTGATCATCATCGTTGGGTGTACTGAATTGCGATGGGAAGGGGAAAATTCAAGAGCAAGCCCACCGGTCGCCGCCAATTCTCCACCCCGGAAGACATGCGTAAGCATAATTCATCAACCCTAACCCCCCTTTCAATTTTCCCTTTGCTATTCCCATTTTTGTTTCTGGGTATCTAAATCCAACAGTTTGTTGCACAATATTGATTTAGAGCTAAAAAGGATTATTTTTTCCCCTATCTGTAAAAAAAAAAAACAGTTTTATGTCTTATTGAAGCAATAGAATAGAATGGGTGTTTTAGAGATGTTCTCCTGTGGAGGTTTATGGTTCAATGAATGAAATTTGTTGGAATTGTTAGATCTGGAGATCTTGTTGTTTGGACTGAATTCAAATTACTGCCGATAGCTGCGTATCTTGTGAAATTAATTGTTTAAAGTATTGTACTTTTGGTTTGATTCTTTTGTCTGGGGCTACAGTTGCAATAGACTTGAGTCAGGAAAGTAGATGAACAGGAAAAACTATGCATTTTTTTTTGTAGAATAGGAAAGGTAACGATCTAATGGTGTTGCTGAGATTGTCATTTTGTTGTCTAAGGTTTGAGTGAGCTTCTATTTGAGCTACCCCAGAGGAGAAAAATTGTCTCTTACTACTCATAGATATCTCTGTGGTGTTTGTGGGTTTAATAGAGATGAGAAAATAGAATAGAACTTGAACGGCCTGTTTTGTTGATACAACTGATTTTTCTTTTATGATTTGTTAATCGTATCAAAAACGGATTCTATTGGGGAGAAATGGCTTGGATTGTTGACATGGGACTGACAAATCAAACAGGGACTCATAGCTAGTTATTCTAACCAGTTCTACAAAGTGTTGGTAGATCCTACAATTTTTACACCTGATAGTAGGTTCTAAAAAGGAAGTGCGGGGAAGAACTTGTATGATGCCTATATTTGTTCAGTCCTTTGATTGCTATTGAATTTTGATACACTATTTCATGTTCACTGCCAGTTGTTTTACCTTTGTAGTATCTTTAGAGGGTGAGGTAGTAACATACATATTGGGAAATTAAATGATTTTTATTGTGTTCTGACTTCTATGGCCCGGTCCAGTATCAAAGTACTATTTGGAGGGATTAGTTAAATTATAAGCAAATTCTCTAATTTTGAAACTGAACTGAAGTAAAATGAACAAAACGTTTCTTGTTGATGCCAACACCCTTTTGCCCCCCTCCCCTCTTAGAAAAGAAACAGAAAAATGATATTCTTATTGGCTGAAGAGGATAAAAAAAGGCACTTCTGAAAACATAATGTTTCTTTTGACTACTGCAGTTGCTGGAACATCTAACCGTCCTCGAACTTTTAGACAGGTTTTCTTATGCATCCTTTCATCCTCCTCCTCCTGACTCTCTCTCTCTCAAGCGCACACACATGTGATCACTTACACTCGGAATAGTTCTTTCCCTATATAGTATCTCACCATCTATGATGACAGTTCATTTTTATTTGTACATGGTTCATATTAAGTTGATTTCCATTTTCTTTTTATCATGTACAAATCAATTTTATTTTACCCGGTCATTTGCTTTGCAACCATATTAGAAAGAAGCCGAGCATGAAGTTGAAGAAACTGAGGAAGCTTCTGGGGATGAATCTGGAGAAGAATCTGAAGAAGAAACTAGAGTTAGTATCTCACAATCATTACTAGTATAGATGGATTGCTATTTTTTTTTCTTTCTAATTTGTGGGTGTTTACTTTGTTTCCATGGTCTAGCCCCATCAATATGAAATTGACTGTCTTCTTGCTATAATGTATGCAGAAAAATAAAGGAACTCAAGGGATTATTGAGGTTGAAAATCCTAACCTGGTAAAGCCGAAGAGCTTGAAAGCTAGAGATGTGGATGTGAGTTAAACTTTTCATTTTTGAATTTTGATCCTTGCATAGACATCGTTTTAGTAATTAAATTATGGGTCTTGCTAAGAAGTGTCCTAAGGGCATTGTTTAAGGAATCCAAAGATAGAATAGCATTTGCCTTAAATTATATGGGAAGAATAATGCTATTTTCTTGTTGATGCAGGTTGGAAAAACTACTGAGCTATCACGGCGTGAAAGGTTTGTTGCTTTTCATTTGCTTGTTGTTTGAAGGGGAGTGTAGAATCATGCACTTCAACTTAAAGTGGGTGTTACTAATTGTTAGAAGGGAGCAGAACATTTTTTTCGTCTAATTCCTTCAGTTCTATGTTGGGAAAATGTTGAAGGTAAAGCTTCTGTATTGACATGTTTTCTGAATATCTTTAAATTTTGTCACCTGTTTGCAGAGAGGAGCTAGAGAAACAGAGAGCTCATGAGCGCTATATGAGGCTGCAAGAGCAAGGAAAAACAGATCAATCAAAGAAAGATTTAGGTATCGGTAGCTCTTGAAATAGTGTCTCTAATTATGGTGTTTTTGTTTGCTCCTTTATATTTGATACTATACTATTACATATGTCAACCATTGAATGATTGGTAAATAGTATGATATGAGGTTTAACCGGAAAAATTGCTTTCCAGGGAGAAATGAACAAGTATCGTAGTCGTTAAATTACTTTTGTTATGTGGGGCTTTCATTTCCCAATGGTTATTGTTTTTGTTTCTTTGTCATGCAGAACGTTTAGCTCTTATACGCCAGCAAAGAGCAGAAGCTGCTAAAAAGCGTGATGAAGAGAAAGCTGGTAAGCACTAAATGCTGTTTGTTTTTCTTTCTCTATCCTTCCTGATATCCAAAAGATTGAAGCTGACTGTTAGATCTGTTTCAGCCAAAGAGCAGAAGAAGGCTGAAGCACGCAAGTGAATTTCCTGGATAATGTCGTGTGGCCTGGTTTTACTCCAATTAGTAGGAGGAATCTGTGCTCTCAATACACTTCAACATTGTGTCCATTTAGCTTTATAATTGATATTACCATTTCAAGTTGGCAACATGTAATGCAATTATTTTCCCCCGGGGGGTGGGGGCTTTCCAAATATCATTTCTATATTTTTCTAAATTTTTGGCAATAGTTGTGCCTCCTTGGAGAGTAAATCTACTTAGCTTTTCCTTGTAATTGCTTTTTGTTATTAGCTAGCCTTACAGGTTTTTCCATTATGCTACTTTACAGTTTTCTTCCGTAACAAGTGATCTGGTCGGGCCATGCCGGTTTATTTAGGTTTAAGATTCAAATTTTGGAAACTAATATTATCACCACCAATTACCTTCATCTTTTTTTTTTCCCATCCATATTTTTGCTTCTTTTTATCACAGCACTTTTTCTTCGATCTCAGGGGACCTTCACCCTTCTCCCATTTTTTGGTCTTTGACCGAGTATCTTCAGAGACAAGCTGTGAGACTAACTTTCGAGTCGAAGGTGGTGGTTAGGTAAAACCCTTTTCAGAGTGGCGACTTCAGGATTCGAATTTCTCATATTGCAGGTGAAGGTTGATTGGAGTCGCAATCCATTTTCACTGTGACTAATCATTCTTGAGTACCCTTCCATTTAAGATCAATTTCGTTTTTTCACACTAGCTCCAAAGAAAAATTCAGGAAGAAGAATGTCATTATGTAACCTCAATAACTAGTGTTGAACTCTGCTATATACTTAGCTTAAACTAATCTAAGTTTTAGCAACTTCCTGGGGTGATAGTTGAAGTAGGTTCCCAATGTGCTCTATAGTGTATTCTTGATGGTTTGTGCAGTTAACCTTCTTGTGGAATGTAGTTGTGAGGTTTGCTTGAAAAGTACATTTAGATTAATGTTCTAGCCGAGTGAAAACATGATCATGATCCAGATCCCTGCATTTCTCGTAAGTCCATAAGGATACCTTATTTCTTAGTTTTATGTTCTTTTTTTTTTTTTTTGTTAATTTGTTTCGGCTAGGGTCGTTCTTGTTTATTTTATTTAGAAAAACCAACCCTTCTTTTGAGGGGTCTTTTCTGAGACACTATTCTTAACAAATCTCCAATCTATTACATGGTTCATAAACATCAACCCATATATTATTTTTTAGATAAGTTAAATCAAATTTGTTTCCATTTACAAAAAAAAAAAATGTTTTCACAATATTTTAAAATATTTATTTTTATGGTAATGGAGGTTCGCTCACCTGGTCTACCTTCCATTTAGAATAAGAGCATAACTTTTGCTTGATTAATTTTGGAATTTATGTTAGTAGATAATTTGTAATTTCACTATAAGTTTTCACTGAGATTGATAGTTTGTCTTGACATTGAAATGAAAAGAGTCTCTCCTCATTCTAAATTTTCTTCACAAAAAATATTTATTTTATTAATTGCTGTACAATCTCTAAAACACAAATAAATTTTTAACACCTACTGGTGTTCTGAATAGCTGATGCTTATAAGAATAGATGTTTTATTTGTATTAGGTGTATAAGTGACGTGTACAAAATGATAAAAGAATAGCATAACTCACCTAAAATTATAGCAATTCTGTAAATATCAAAACCTAAGTTATAAATAAAAACGTAATTTTCAACTTAAATATTTATATTCGGACAGTCAAGAAACTGGCATTTGTTTTGGATATACATACCACTTAAAAAGTTGTGGTTTTAATTAATGTATTATGATAGACTTGCACTTTAGGTCTTCAGGAAAGGGATCAAGGATAATAATGAAATGAAAGTTGGCTTGGCCGGCAACAAAAGCAAAGGCCGGCAGGTTAATTTATATCACATTCGTAGTAGAAAGTTTCGAAGTGAACCACGATTCACAAGGGCTTACGTGGTTGTCTTATCACTGCATACCCAGCTGTAATTGATGATGATGAACTATTAACTTATAATAATGTCAAGATCGTTGCTCAAAAGACTTTCCTTCAAAGATGTCACTCAAGTTTAACTGCAGTTTAATGGAATTGTTGCATTACGATGATGTTTGTTTGGCACCAATCCCCCTTAGAGCACCTATATGATGTGTCTCAATTTATCAAAAGAAATGAATGATTTCATTACAGTAGTTTTAGTATATAAAGACATATATTTTTAAAATGAGTGATATTTAGTAGGTTTTTATATGTTTTATACATTCAAAATTATAGTAATGGAACCTTCTATTTCTTTTGTAAAATGGAGAGGGTCTCAACTCATATATGATAGTGTCATAGGTATTGCATTGTCGCATAATCTTTAAGGTTTGCGGGGTTTGGTTTGGTTTGGTTTGTTTTATTTTATTGCTTCCAACTGCTTGAAAAAAAAAATAAGTAAATGAATTATTGGGAAACCTTATTATTAAATATACGAATTAAAATATGTAACATGAAACATGATATAATTAATAATTGTATTATCCTGTAAGGACTCAACATAATATCATATTCATAAACATTGAGCTTGGCTCAATGGTGAGGATAGCTTAGTTGTTATACAGTTTCATCATCGTGATTATTGCCCGGTTGCATGTTTTCTTCCTCATTTTAATTTCACCAAAATTTATAATTCTGTACAACTTTATAGTTCTGATTCTTCTTTTGAAAACTTCTATCAACATCCATTGGCGGTTGCGGATATTTTTTGCAGGAATATTCTGAAAATTTTGCTGCCATTTTTTCAAAAATAAGGTTTTTTTTCTTTCTGTAAATTAAAATTCGTAGGAAAATTTATAGGAAATTTGTAATTTTGACATTTTCTGCAGAAAGAATTGTAGGAAATTTCCCAACAAAACATGTTAGTTGAAAATCAGCATGAAATTTTATAGGTAACTTTACTGCGAATTTTGCTTCGAATTTATTTGCCGGGGATTTACCTGTGAATTTACTTAAATGCTCATTACAATAATTTTTTGTTTTTGCTACCAACTTTACCTATTAATAAAATTAGTAGCTATTTTAATTTTTTTTTTTTTACATTAGCTATTTTAAAGTTAATTAACTACATATTCATTAAGTATAAATATTAATCATTTGTCTTTCTTGCTTAAAAATAAATATTAATTCATTCATTTATTTTTATAGAAAAGCTTGTCGTTTAAAAGTTGAATTTCACTACAAAAAATATTAGAATTTCACTGATTTTATTAGTAGCTAATTCTTGGCTAATTAATTATAAATTAACTGTAGAGTATCCCGTTAAAAAAACTACATCGTATCTTTTTTTTTTTTTAACAATACAGAGTATCTTTTCTATTAATTTATTTTTATAAGTTTATTTTTCACGTTTCAACTGTTCTCCCTATCGGACTCAAATATTTTTCTCTTTGGTTCTGCGCTCTGTCACATTTTAGTGTCTCAAATAATCACATTTCGATCTGCATTATGAGCTCACATTTCTCCGATCATCTGCGTTCTCCATCCGTCTCCGATGGATGTACGTTCTCCATCTGTCTTTGGTCGATGTGCGTTCTCGCTCTGTCTCCGATCTTCATTCTTTCTCAATCTCCTATCTACGCTCTCTGTCTCCGATCTGTTCTCTCTCTCTTTGAAGGTGAGCATCTCTTGTATCTCTAAAATTTCTTTCTATTGTTATTTACAAACAAAACTGCAGTGAGCTTTCATCTCCAAGATTTTTTTTTCGATTTGGAGTTGGAGTTTTTGTTTTGAATTTCTTAGATGTAAGATATTTGAATTTTCTAATATTTATCGATATTTTCCAAGTGATAGTAATTGTAAAATTTAAACATGGTAATTTGTTAATCTGTAGGATTAATTTGAATCATATAAACAAATTACACACTTATTTAAGAAATAAATATGGTAAAGTGTATGATATATAACATATATAGTGATTTCCGTACAGATTCAGTACAGAATGAAGAGCACGAATAACATGTAAGTCATAGCAATGCGTTGGGGTTTTGGGTTATATTAATCACGAAGTTTTTTTTTTTCAGCCTTCCTGATAGCAACAAGGCCCAAACTCCCAGACCCAAGCGGATCACTAAGAGGCCCAAACACCTGAAAGACTATGCATGACTCAATATCAGAAAAGTCCAGTAGCTCAGTGACTAGTAGGCTGAGTTTAGATTCCATTCCTTTTGCTATTTTCTGTTATGACGCATATGACCGTATCCTGACATTGCAGCTAGCTAATGGTCAGTCTTGTAAACGTGCTTATATTGAATGAAAGAAGTAAGAAAAGTATTATCCTAAAGTCGGGAGATTGACCACACATTTATTTTTATGTTAAAATCGAGCGACCGATACACACCTTTTATTTTCCTGTCAGAGTTGGGAGACTGACTCACACTCTTATTTTCCTGTAAAGTCGGGAGTCTGACCCGCACCTTTACTTTCCTGTCAAAGTCGGGAGACTGACCCGCATCTTTATTTTCCTGTCAAATTCGGGATACTGGCCCACACCTTTATTTTATTGTCGAAGTCGGGAATTTAACCTGCAAACTTATTTTCCAGCCAATTCGCTTTTGTAGTTTTTGTCGTTCAATGGTGATCACACGACAAAATTATGGTTCACTTCTTTACTCATTTTTTACAAAAATAATATGAAAAGTATGGTTATTCATATTATCTAGTAAAAAAATAAGTAAATAGAGGCATCTGTGAACATCTAATTTTGTCCGGTAAATAAAACAAAACCAAAAAAGAAAGAAAAAAGATACGGGGAGAGAAAAATGGGAGTTTTTGAAGAGAAAAATGGGAGTATAATTTTTTATATCTCTTATGAGCTTAAATGAGCATGTAAAGACAATGACTTATTGTGAGCTACACTAATCCAAATGAGGTGTTCATTATGTCGTTAGAAAGCTAAGGGAAAGATCTGCAGGTTTGAGATGTGGTTTTGTATGCATGATTTTGAGTGCTACTTCGGTTGATAATATCTTAAGTTGTAGATATCCTTTTGAGATGAAACTACTGTCATTGGAAAGCTAGCAACAATGTCTATAATTGTTATGAATATCTTAAAACCAAATAATATCATTTCAAGTGTCATATATTTGCTAGAAGTCGACTATTTAGTTGTTATTGATACTTTAAAAATCTCACATTTGATATACTCTCTCAACCTCACTATTGAAGTCTCACATTGTCAAAACCACTCCTTTTCAACATGTTCTTCTTCTATATAAGAAATGCACTACCAAGCATTGAGGACCCAAGGGTAAGATCCTATAATAAAGGGTTATATGGGTTTAGTACGTCAATCTTTTTTTATTCTTTTCTTTATATTCCGTTTTTAGTTAAAAATATACTTATTTTTTGTCATTTTTTATTGATAGTGTTAAATACTTTTGTTATATTTGCTATTATTAATCATTATTGTTATTTTGGATGTAAGTAAAAAAAGACTTATACTGAAGTAAATAGATCCCTCCTCATTTTATATTTAAAAACTAATTCAACAATTAATTTTATCAAATACTTCAAATTCAATCAATTAGTCTTTTAGTTATCAACTTTTAACTAAAAATTAATTTATCTATCATAAACTAGCTTATCAACTATTTTTGTGAAAGAGATTCTCGCCATTACTTGTGATAAGAGTATCCCAATCCCTTCCATTATATTTAATGCACGAGTTAAGCAATTTTTTTTTTATAATAATAACGAAAAAATATGGAGGGCAATGCGCTTATACGTAGCTCATCTTAAACTTTTGTATATCTATCTATGAGATTCAGATATCTACATTTGCAGATGTGGTCAATTTTGGCTCAGATATTTGCATCAGTAGCAACATTATTTTATTCTAAATTACTTATTTCTTATGTTTGACTAAAATTTAAAAGGAGTTTTTTTTTTATCAACCACTGTAATTAGGGCTTGGCTTCGCGCTGGCATTCTGGGATATCCCATAAATTTCGGCCCTTTCATCGATTATGAGACTAATCCACGGTCAATTACTTAAAACAGAGAATTAATCATTGGTTTTCGCAACCTTACAACTACAGTGTCTTTCATCAAGATTCAAACTTGCGTTCTTTTTTTTATGGGATCAAGATGTTTATCATTAGATCAACCCTTGATTGGTAAAAAAAAAGCATGACTATTAAGATTATAAAAAAAGATTTATGAAATAACTCAAACTCTTTATCAATATCATTCTAAGAACTTTTACAAAAGTGAAATGAATTATTCATTATAATGATTTTAAATAAAGGGATTAAGATTTAAGAACGTGACTATTTCTATGAGAAGTCACAATTAACCGATCAACATAGAAAGTGATTGATCTCTTCATAACAACTTATAGACCCATGCATTGTGGAAAGATTTTGGGTTTAACCACCTCCTCCTGCCAACATCTTTTGAATAAGAATGTGGTTCTTGCATAAGAGCTGTTTCCACCAACATCAAGATTATACAAAAGGCTAGTTGGTCTGCATTTCCCCTGTTCTTCCACCCTAACGACTCTCTTTATTTTAGTGCTCTGTCTCTGTCCTTAGCTAGCTAATAGTCAAACCTGAGAAAGTCAGCGTTCCCATTTTCTTTCGTGAAGTGCTAACTCCCTTGTCAGTGGGAAATTTTAATGTAATAAATATATTCTGTTTTCCAAAAAAAAATAAACTAATATAATTTTTTTTGACATGTAATATAAAATGTGTTAAATTAATTTTAGATTTTAATTTTGAATTTTTGATAACTTGGTGTAAAGTTTTTTACACTGCCAATTAATCACAAATCATCATATATGTGATTTTTAAGATAATTATGATAAAAGTCAAACATTTTTTAATTATGTGATGTGCGGGCTAATTTGGGGTGAGGGCATGATTCCCGCTTCGTGATTTATGAGTATCCACATGTACAATCAGTATAGGTTTTGCTCATTGATTTAACTAGAGTTTCTACTTTCCGTATTATTTTTGTGTAATTTTTCTTTATTTGGGCTTTGACCTCGTTAATCACAAAAAAAAATTATACAAACATTATATACCAATTAAATCTGTCATTTTATAGCATTTTATGACAAAATTTAGACCGCTAAATATATTACTCTTCGAATAAAATTTTTCCACTTAACAAAAGCAGAGCAGGAGCAGAAATAATTAAACTCCTCAACATTTATTTTTTATGGTATCAATAATCAACATAATAAAGCACCAAAAAAAAAAAATAATCAACATAATAATAGGGATGGAAATAATTTTTTTGAGATATTTTAACGAACTTTTAGAGATTTGATTCTTACTTCCATAACTAGTTTGATTAGATTTAGAGTTTAGACACACTGACAAGAAATGTACAAATGATATCAATTAGCCTACATCTTAAGTATACACTGCGTTTATTTTGCAGTTAATCTATGAGACAAATGTTGAGTAAATGGTATTATGTACGAGCTGTTTTTTTTTTCCAACACATAGTTTTTCTCGTAAAAACAGAAGAGGATGCTATTTCACTGTTCAAAATTTTGTTTCTTTGTTTAAGTCGAGTACAAAACTACATGTCTCCTTAGGATGCCGCTCCAACTTGCTCAAAGACAAAGATCAGAAGCTGCTTAAAGCCTGTCCAAACAACTATCCAATTGTCTAAGCTTTGAATCTCTCACAAAAACAAAAAAAAAACTCGAAAATTTTGTTTATTCTCAGCATTCCGTGTGCATTGTGCATAGGCAATTTAAGACTAACGTATTCGTAATTTCTTATTAGAATATCTAAGGTTGAACGTGCGAAATGAAAGCGATTCAATGTTTTTTGGTACATTCCAAGCTAGCTATAATAATAATAATAATATGGTAGTACACCTAATCATAGACACATTATCTATAACCATCTTATTTTAGGAATTTCCATCTCATTTTCTATATGCGTACCCTATGATTGTGTCACATAACATGAGATGATTTGTTTCTTGGTAGATGTGTAAGAAGCATTTTTCTAATAATAATAATAATTATTGTTATTATTTTAACCATGATCATCATCTCGGACGGCAAGCTAGGTGATCAGTTGTCTTATTGTATGAGACCATTTAATTTTCATTTTGTCATGGAACAAAAAGCACAAGGGGAGAGTATGAGGTACACACTATTCAGCTGGCAATTTGCTGTAACAATGTAATAATAAGGATTATCTCCCTTCCTAAAAAATGAGAGCGAAGTGCCCCCATGTTCATTCCTTCTTGTTTATATCCTCAATAATTTGACCTTGTCTAAACTATCTCGACTTTGTTGTTACTTTCAACATTGAAGGGGTGCTGATGAAAGGACACCGAAAGAAACCTTGTTTAGGTGGTTGATTATTCAAACACTTATGTTTTCTTATAGCTTTCTTCTGCTGAATATTTCATTGAAAATGATATTTCAGGGAAGCAATCAGAATTAGAAAGACTTCATCAAAAGTTCTTACACTTGCTTGTTTTTTGCGGGCCATTTCTTGCTGAAATATAATAAAAATATGATGATTATGGTTAGTGGCCACCATGCGACAATTATTTTATTTTATTTTTGGAGTTAAATCCAATTCTAACCGTTGAAAACATACATGCAAAAGCCATTGACTTAGTAAATTGTATTAGTTAGCCATGTTGAAGACGCGTCCATTGTTGTCTGTTGATCCAAGTTTGTCATACTACCAGGGCTTTGTTTTCCTCGTTAAAGGAGGATGATGGACTATTTCACAGCTCAGATAATTTGGTGATCCTTGCTTCCATCTGAAAATTCAGATTAGATTTGTGATACAGCAACTGAAAATATCTTTTGAATAATGGACCAACAAAATAAAGTGTTTCTTCTTCTGCTGTTGCTGCTTCTTTTCCAAGTTCTGCTTGTAGCAGCACAGACAGGCAATCAAGACTGTAAGTTCTATTCAACTTTTGGGATATTTTACTCTTTGTTTGAAGTTTGATGTATATTTATCACATTACTTGCTTATATTCTTTCAAATCTCATGTAAAAAGCAAGGACTATTTTGCAATCATTTGTTTCTTTTTTTGGGGGGTGCTCCTACATACGATGAAGTGCCTTAACTCTTGTAGGTTTGTGTTTTGAAGTCTATTTTGGGCGCTTCAATTTTATGCAACTTATGATATTAGTTACAAGTAGCCAAGATTTGTTTCTGTATCTCTTACCAAATATTCTCCCCCCTCTTTGTATAGATACATCATAAATGACACCAAACAAAGAAAATATATATGCAGTTTAAATTACTTGTTCTGTCTTCATCTCAACATAATGACTACGAAAATCTGTGCTTATACATGTAATTTAGGAAAATGTTTGTGGGTGGAAAATTCTACCATCAAGATCTTAAAAACAGATTTTGGTTTGTTTTTAAAAAAGTTGACAGTTCTTTATGTAGTTTTGTTTCAGAATTTAGTCATTTTTTGGCAATTTTTTTATGTGAATTGTACCATGCAGTTTCTGGCCTACAATCTCTCACACAATCCTGGAATAACAAACCACCAAGCTGGGTGGGTACAGATCCTTGTGGCAGTGGTTGGGAAGGAATTCGTTGCACCAATTCTAGAGTTATCCAATTGTTAGTTCTTGGTTTCTTTGGCCCCTTCAAATTGATATGAAAGATTGGCTCTTACTTTCTATTTCTTAAAAAAATTAATCTGAAAACACTGCTTTTATTTTCAGGAAACTGCCAGCCATGAATTTGGTGGGCCAGCTGTCCTCAGCAATCCAGTCACTATCAGAACTAGACACACTGTAAATTTTCTACTTCTCATATTAGTTAAACAGACATAGTTGATGTGGTTAAATTACCATTAAGCTGAAATTCTTCTTCAAATCCTCAGATGCTAAAATGTTTCTGAACTGGCTGTTTTTGTTCATACAGGGATCTCTCTTACAACAAGGGATTGACAGGAACAATTCCACAAGCAATTGGGAATTTGAAAAAGCTAAAATCCCTGTAAGGAAGGAAGTTTACATAGTAATAAATATGTTGAATATAAACTGAATTTCTTTGACTGAATTCTTGCTAACTAAGATTTTTCTACCACTTTTACGTTTTCTTTTCCGTTACAAAATGTATTATGCTTTTTGATATGTTGTTTCTCGTACTGATTTTGCAGTGCATTGGTTGGTTGTGGTTTCTTTGGTCCTATTCCAGACTCAATAGGATCTCTAAAGCAGCTAACCTTTCTGTAAGGATTCCATCTTAACAACTGTGCTACTACATTTATGAAAGGTCTACACACATAATACTTATTATAGAAGCAAAGTCATTCCAATGTAACAAAGGATGATGCTTCATATGAAACATCTTTTGTTGGGTGTGCACCATTCATTTATATCATGTTCATTTCATAAAATTATCCAACTTAATCTTAGAAGCTCTATGTTTCTTCTATGGGCTAATATATGGTAAATTATGAATCACTTATCATCTTACTGCTTTTCCATGCAGAGCACTGAATTCTAATCGGTTCAGTGGAAGTATTCCACGCACCATTGGCAATCTAGCCAATATTAATTGGCTAGACCTTGCTGATAACCAGCTTGAAGGACCTATTCCAGTCTCTGATGGCCAAGGACAACCAGGTCTTGACATGCTCCTTAAGGCCCAACACTTGTATGTCATGTCCACTCTCATTGTCAGTTTTCAGTTGATATTATTGAGCTAATAAGACTGGCTATTTTCCAGTTCATTGACTGATCCATGACTATGTCTCCCTTTTTTGTAGTCATATGGGAAACAATATGCTCTCTGGTCAAATACCAGCAAAACTTTTCAACTCCAGTATGATTCTAGAACACGTGTAAGCTTCATTATATCTTATAGTTATTTATTTTCTGGAATTTCAAAAACTAAATAAGGGCATGGAAGTGAAGTGAAGTCAAGGTTCCCCATGTCCCATAATCAAAAGACTCTATCTAAGTTTGCTCATAATAAGGTGACCCTTTAATGTTGTTTTTGCCAGGCTTTTCGACAGTAATCAACTAGTGGGTAGTATTCCACGCACCCTCGGTCTTGTGACCACAGTGGATGTGGTGTAAGTATCTTGTCACCTGTGTCTTGTGAATAAATTCACACAATTATGTTGCCTATGAATTTCTTTGGACTTTCTCATTATTGAATATTTCTTCTTGACCGCAGGCGCTTTGATAGGAATCGGTTAACAGGGGGATTGCCTTCAAACTTCAACAATCTCGGAAAACTTAGTGAGCTGTAAGAAAACTGAAGAAACATGTCCTATTAAGTTCATATTAGTTTATCGGTAAAAATGGTATATATTTTCCTAAACAATCAATTTTGCTGAGGGAAGGCTTTGACTATATTTTTGCAGGTATTTATCTCACAACCAGTTCAATGGTTCTCTCCCGGATCTTACTGGAATGAATAGTCTAACCTATGTGTAAGTAGTAAAATAGTGATACTCTATTAGATATTTTTTATTAATTGCATCGGAAGTTTAGGATCAATTAAATTCTCAATCTTATAGCCTAGAAAAAATGCTGACAATGATTATTTTCCCCATCACGTAAATTTATGCAACAACAAAATATAATTCGTGCATGATACAATCATTTTAATTTGCATATTTTTATTGGAAATTATTTACAGGGATATGAGCAACAATAGTTTCACTTCTTCTGATTATATTCCTTCATGGGTTACAAGTTTGGAAGAGCTAACGACAGTGTATGTTGTTCCTTCCTCCTCACACTACCTTTCTCTAATTCTCTCTTTCTCTAATATCTTTTAAGTGTTAGGTTACTGGTCTATCTTGTGAAACAAAACATTAAAACACTAAAAGATGTTGATAAATAAACAAATGGTGGTTATGACTCATAGTTACCAGATTCTCTCATTTATCCTACCTACAGCGTATCTGGTTCGTCGTATCACATATTATGTATCAGATTCACCTTAAAGAAAGTTTTGTAATAAAAATGTAAAAAGTGATGAACCGCGTGCCAAATGCCCCCCACGTACCTTTACCGCATACTAACTATGTTATGACTTACGAGGTAATTGTAATGCAATGTGTAACAGGATATTGGCGGACAACCTGATCACTGGCACATTTAATATCAGCAATGACAACAGCAACAGTCTGCAACTAATTAATTTGCAGAATAATGGAATAACCGACTACAAGCCAGGAAACCAAAACTTAACCTTTGAAGTGATGTAAGCTTCGTTATTTATGATATGGCAGATTTTTATTTGGTTTTTACATCTATTTGCATAGACTCAAGTCAAAACCACTGGTTGTTGCCTTTTCTTCTCTGAGGCAGTTATCTAATGTTTTTGCAGACTGGCTGGCAACCCATTTTGTCTTGAAACTGGAGTTTCTCAACAGAGTTACTGCCAAACGCCCCAACTCATTCCCTCATATTCAACACCACCAAATAACTGTTTACCTCAAACATGCAGTAACAGTCAGATTTCCAGCCCAAACTGTAAATGTGCATATCCTTATACTGGAAATCTGTTCTCTAGAGCTCTTAGCATCTCAAACTTTGACACAAGTTACTATAAGGATCTTGAGAAGTCTCTGGTGGATAGTTTTGGAGCCCAAAATCTTCCAGTGGATTCAGTTTCTCTGAGTAATCCCAGTAGGAATTCATCTACTGATAATTTTCAGTTCACTCTGAATGTCTTCCCATCTCAAACTGTTAGTTTCAATAGAACTGGAGTTTCAAGCATTGCTTTTGTGCTTAGCAACCAAATCTTCAAACCCCCAGAGTTTTTCTCCCCTTACTTCTTCATTGGCTTTGACTATGGATACTATGGAGGTGATTCAATGTCTCCTCATGAACTAGAAATGCTAAATTCTTTGTCTGATCTGTCTTATAATTCTCTTTTCCGTCTCTTACACTGTTACTCGGATGTCTCATAGGAGAACCTAAAAAATCAAAATCAGTACATACAGGGGTTATAGTTGGTGCAGTACTTGCTGCTGTGGTCTTTCTTGTACTAGCACTCTTTGCAGGGATGTATGCCATCCGCCAAAAAAGAAGAGCACAAAGAACTGCAGAGCAGAACCCTTTTGGTGAGATATGATGGATGCATGGTTGGCTTAATTAGTTAATTTTGTCCCTTGCTAAGAAATTTTCTAGTGGTCTTTTACCGATCCAGTGTCATTTTTAAATGCAGCTAATTGGGAACTGAACAAGAGCAGTGGCACTGCTCCTCAATTGAAAGGAGCAAGATGGTTTTCTTTTGAAGAGCTAAGGAAATACAGCAACAACTTCTCAGAAGCCAATACTATTGGATCTGGGGGCTATGGAAAGGTTCATATTAATGACATCTTATGACTATCTTATAATCTTTTCACATTTAAAGAATTCTGTTTATGATACTTGCTCCAGAAACATCAAAGTATTTTTCCAGATCATTCTCTTCTTGTTTAATGCCATGCAAGATCTAATTAGTCCTCATTCACAAGGTTTACCAAGGTGTTCTTCCCACTGGGGAATTAGTTGCTATCAAACGGGCTGCACAAGAATCTATGCAGGGTGCTGTTGAGTTTAAAACTGAGATTGAACTTCTATCAAGGGTCCATCATAAGAATCTTGTTGATCTTGTGGGTTTCTGTTATGAGAAGGGTGAACAAATGCTGGTGTATGAATACATTCCAAATGGCAGTTTAATGGATAGTCTTTCAGGTACTTCCAATTCCTTCACCACTCCATATGTACCATATTGTGTCATAGACTCGCATATAGAAAAGGAATAGGGATGGAGTGATGATAAATTTTCTTCAGTAAATTTGTTCAAATTCATTACTCTTGACTTTTAGAAGGTAGACCTCCCATATGCCCATTTAATTGTAAATTACCATGATTGGTCTCAGTATTATCACGATCTACCACTGATATACTTTTACAACAAGCAATTCAACGATCTAATAAAGCAAAAGTCTTTCAGGTTGCCTTGCACATTTCTTAATTAATTTTTTTTATTTGACTTTGTATATGCAGGAAAGTCTGGGATCTCGATGGATTGGATACGGAGGCTAAAAGTAACATTGGGTGCAGCCAGGGGTTTGTCCTATCTTCATGAACTTGCTAATCCACCAATCATACACAGGGACATAAAATCAAGCAATATCCTACTTGATAATCACCTTAACGCGAAAGTTGCTGATTTTGGTCTCTCCAAACTTCTTGTTGATAGTGAAAGGGGCCATGTCACTACTCAAGTCAAAGGGACAATGGTTTGTATAGATTTCTTTAGACTCTTACTTTATGAAGCAGCATACTTCTTTGTTTAAAAGGCATATTAAGTTTAATAGTTACCTATCTTTCAATAGTTTAAATGGTTCTCCACCTTTAAAATTTCTTACACATGACATGAAATCAGCTTTTGCTATGTAGCTATGCAATCAAACTAATCTCTCTAAGGCAAAAGAAAATATAAAGTTTTGGGATACTTGCCTATGTCAGGAAAAGCTTACCTACAAAACACTTTTCTTCTCCTCTCGTGTTCATTTTTTCATCCCACCTTATGGAATGCTTGGTACACTACTTAGAATCTGTTGGGAACAGGGGAATCCCGCACATGTCTCCACACCATGGTATGATATTTGTCCATTTTGGGCTTAAACCCTCATGGATTTGCTTTTGGACATTACCCAAACGAACTCATACCAATGGAGACAACTTCCATGCTTATAAACTCAAGTTCCTCCTCTTGCTTGAACAATGTGTGACCTTTGTTTGTACCTCAACAAAATCTAAACAAACTTACTGTTAGAAGTAAGTGTCTATTTAAAACAAAATTTGAATCAATATTTTGTATGAAATTTAGCTTTAAACTTGATATTTGCAAGAGTGATAGCTGATGCAAATTTGTTTCTTCTTGTTCTCACAGGGGTACTTGGATCCTGAATATTACATGACCCAGCAGTTGACTGAAAAAAGCGACGTATATAGCTTTGGAGTGTTAATGCTGGAACTAGTGACAGCAAGAAGGCCAATAGAGCAAGGAAAGTATATTGTAAGAGAGGTAATGAGGGTATTGGATACATCAAAAGATTTGTACAACCTTCATTCCATTCTAGATCCAACCATAATCAAAGTGACAAGACCAAAAGGTTTAGAGAAGTTTGTAGAATTGGCAATGAGGTGTGTCAAAGAATATGCAGCTGAGAGGCCTACAATGGCTGAGGTTGTAAAAGAGATTGAGAACTTAGTCATGCTTGCTGGTTTGAATCCCAATTCTGAATCAGCTACAACATCAGAAAGTTATGATGTAGAGGGTGGGGGGAATGTCCAACATCCTTATGGCAACGAAGATTTTAACTATAGTGGAATTTTTCCATCAGCAAAGGTAGAACCTCAGTGAGTTTTGGTGTATTTTCTCTTGTAATTCTTTTCCCTTTTCAGATGCAATCATTGAGGTCTGGTGTGTCAATTTTGGATTCAAATTCCCTTTGGACCTCATATAGGTTGGTGCTATAGAAAATGATGAGTGTTCAGCCTGAATTTTTAAATTGATTGGCTTTCAGTGCATTGGAAAGTGTATTGTTAACATTAACAATGGTTTTTCCAGAAGGGGAGGAGAAAAGGCAACTGCCGTGGTAATCAAATGCCATTCCCAGTTGTTATATGTATGTTCTAGTCATGAAAACATTTTGCCAATTTCTGAATGTTTGTCATATTTGAATGTAAGTATACTATTGAACGTTGATCTTTCAAAGGCAGCAGCATGTGTTTCTCCTCTTTTTTTTTTTTTTTTTTTCATAAACAACTCTTGACAGCGGGGAATGGATTGTTATCATGTGACTAGGTGGATGACAGATAAGTACAAAGAAATTGTATTAGTAGGTGCAGTAAAAAATATATATTATTGCTTTTACCGATAATTTGTATCACTTTGTGAATTAATGACTAAAATAGCTCCTACTATTAATAATGATCATGGATTGATGCATTTAGGTTAAAAGACTTGAAATAGCAAAAACTTGTAGTAAAGATCCTCTCCATTTCTCAAAAGAAATGGAGGGCTCCATTACTATAGTTTTGGTGTATAAAACACATAAAAGCCTAATAAATGTCATCTATTTTAAAAATATATGTCTTTATACATCCAAAACTATAGTAATAGAATCATCCGTTTCTTTTGTGAAATGGAGAGAATCTCAACTCAAAAACTTGGGGGTAAGCCTAACACTTGTGCAATTATTGTAATAATTTTTATGCTTGAGTATTGGTTTTATTGGACTTTGTATATTTCTTATGTCACGATACCAATCAAATAATAAATATCCTTTTTTGGTGGTCTCTGAGTTCCTACTCACTTATAACCCGCTTTCACCCACAACATGTTGGCACTACAAAATATGATTGTTGGATTTTTTAATGCTTAATTGCTTAACGCAAGAACTAAGTTTGTGAAAATAGTTCTCCTTATACCGGTTATCGTGTGAAGTCCAATAAAGATTTAAAGAAATAAGATAATCAGTTAGTAAAGTGTCTGAGTAATTTAGGACAAAATGTTTAATAGTGCGTTTGGATATACGTTGAAGTGATGATGAACGAATTTCAAAATCACATTATGTGATGAGTAACAAATTGTTGCTTTTAGAGAAACATCTCTTTGGAACCACACTAACGAAAAAACAAACATACCTTAAGTCGATTCAAATATGCGTTAGCATCACATCGACTTAAGGTGATGGTTCAAAAAATGTTTTATTTTTAAGTAAATTACATTCTCGGGATGTGAATGTTTGGTTCAGGGAACTTTTTTTTTCTTCCGTAAACTACATTTTCAGGAATCATTCCTTTAACCGGAATCTAGAATCTCTCTAAATATTTCTCCAACTTTTACTAATTAAGCTATCAACATACAATTAAATATTTTATTTTGAATATATTTATTTATGATTCATATTTTATTAAAATGGAGGGAATAAGTGAAATTCTATTATTTTTTTTAAATCTCAAACTGAGACAACCTTTTAATACTCCACAAGTGTCCTTTATGAAACGTGGCATTGTATGCAAGATCAGTAGAGCATGTTCTATTCCATATATCTTAATTAATGATGTTAGGGATTTTATTATATCTCAATTCTGAAGGTTGCGAACTCTAAACAAAAGCATGAGTGAGAGTAAGCCCAAGGCCCCAAATCCCGTTCCACCATCATCTTCTAAATCTTCCTCAAGTGGAAGCAAATATTCAGGGCATATAAACCCCCCAGAGGCAGTGAATCCGGATGCGGCAACTCTGAGAGATCAATGGAGGTATGCTATTAAACAGTACAGCAGGTGGTACTCTCACGCTTGGGGCACTGCCATTCTCGCTGGCCTTACCTTCTTTGCACTTGGTTGGGTCATCAAGGGACAGAACCCTTTGCCCTCTTTCCACTCCCCTCCCTCTCCCTCTCCCTCTTCCCCTGACTCTGATTCCGACGACAAACCATCCTCATGAAGGCCAGGTTGAGTCACTTTCATCATGCTTTATTCTATTTTGATGGACTCGTTCAAAATGATTATGTATTCGCCTATTAGGGTATAATAATAAAGCCTAATTCATACATTATTTCCACTCAATAGTCAATTATTTTGGTATTTGATTAGTGTTTCATGCCTATTTTATGCATAATTTCCTATTTTGTGTAATTAGGATCCCTAGAATTACTGTATACCTGTATATATATGTATGTGTATATATCTATACACACACATATGCGTGCCTATACAGAGAATAACACAGAGAAACAAAAAATATTCTTTTTATCTTGGTGGCAAAGTGGATTGCGATCCGTTCTTTCTTCAAACCTTAATCTACTCTAAACTAAATCAGCTGTAATGGCTGGAGAAAAGCAGGGAGACATTGTCCCTGTCCCAAGTCAGAATGGTGGCTCTGAGCCATCCAATAATCAACACCATACCTTTCAGTTCAAACTGAACGACACAAACTTTAAAGTATGGTCGAAGATGGTGGAGGTTCAGGCTGCAGGCTTCAATAAACTTGGCTACTTGAATGGAAAAACGTGAAAGTCGAAGAAGAAGATCGTGGTTATTCCAAATGGGTCATCAAGGATGCCGTCGTATGGGGATTGATGTTGAAAACCGCAGAACCTCATCTTAGTATGTTTATTGAGTTACCAACCGCTCGAGACAACTTGGATAGTGTGACCTAGTTGTTCTATGATGGAGAAGATGAAGTGTGACCCAAATGTTCTATGATGGAGAAGATGAAGCCTGATATTATGAATTGCAACGTAAGGCAACTCGGATTTGACAAAATGGTTTATGGTTGTCATGTGAATCTTTACTTTGCTGAATTGAAAAGTATATGGTTGGAGATGGATAAGCTACATCCAAGTAGAATGGTGTTTGTTGTGGACATAAAAAGCTTTAAGGAAGATCTGCACAAGGATCGGGTATTTGATTTTCTTGCGGGACTCAACAAGGAGTTTGATTCAGTTCGAAGTGATATTCTCCGAAAGAAATCGCTCCCGGGACTTGAAGAGTGTTGCAATATTATTCGTCGTGAATTTCAGAGGCACGAAACTATGCTTGGAAGAAAGGACTTTGTAGTGGAGTCATCCATGGCGGTGGTTTCAAAAACTGCCTCAGAGATGCGACCTCATTCTTTGCGGGACTTTGATGAAGTCGAGAAAGACAAACTCATATCCAGTCATTGCAACAAGGCTCCACATACACATGAAACTTGCTTTGAACTTCATGACTATCCCGAATGGTTGTTGGTTAAGAGGAGGCAAATGAGAGCTAAAGGCAAGCGTTCAAGACAAGCAAAGCTCATTGATGCAATTTCAGAGGCAGATGAAGCCGCGATTGCTATTGTTGCAACGACCCGAGGTGGCTCTGCAGACCAGTCAATCCAAATTGATGAGCCAGGTGTCCAACCAAGATGAAGCAAGCAAATTGTTGTCTCTTCTCAGCTAGGTTGATGTGAATATGTCAACTGATAATTTAGGTAATATTGGTGTCGCTTTAGTTGCCTCCACTGATCAAGATACGAGATGGGTATTGACTCAAGAGCTGCAAATCATGACATATGATTCGTCTCTTTTTCAATCTAAAAGTAGACCATCAAAAGACAGTGTCATAACAACAAATGGTGATGCTGCTCGGACACTAGAGCAGTTCTGTTCCAAATTTTTTTATTGCTTCAGGATATCCGATCTCGAGCAATCATTGGGCGTGGTACAAAGAGAGGTTGTACTATGTAGATGATGTGACATCGAGCCATGTTAATCATGTCATAAGCAATGTTAACAAAATAAAGATAATCTGGATATGGCATCGTCGACTGGGTCAATGCATCTTTGGTTATCTGAAGAAACTACTTCCTTCTTTATTTCACAATGTTTTAAACTCTTCTTTTAAATGCAATGCTTGTGTGTTATCAAAAAGCCATCATGCTTCGTACGCTTTGAGTTTTAATGAAAGAGCAGTTCTGTTTGAGTTGATTCATTTAGATGTGTAGGGACTTTCTCTTATTTCTACCCAACAAGGCACTTGTTGGTTTATTACTTTTGTGGATGATTGCACTAGAATGGGATGGATATATACTATGAGAAACAAAAGTGATGTGCGCACAATTTTAAAATCATTTTGTCGTATGATTCAAAATCAATATTCTCTTCCTATTAAGTTTCTTTGATCCGATAATGGTGGAGAGTATATCAATCTTGAATTATCTAAGATCCTTAAGGAAAAAGGCATTCTTCACGATATCACCTGTCCTCGAACTCCACAACAAAATGTGTGGCAGAGAGGGAAAATAGACATATCCTTGAAACCACCAGAGCTCTTCTCATTGGTTCATATGCTCCTAAAGCTTATTGGGCTGGTGCAGTTACATATGCAGTGTACCTCCTGAACCATATGTCGTCGCGTGTTCTTTCCTTTTGGACTCCACTCGAAGGAGTTTGGTAATTGTGTTACTATTCTGTCATCCTTACACTTACAACCACATGTTTTTGGGTGTATGATACTATGTTATCAATAGTGGGGCGATCGCGTGCGATCGCGGATTTGCGTCGTAGAATGCACCTTCCCTGCTATGCTAAACTCGGGAGCGTGGCGTTTTGCAGGTGCGGTTTTCGCGGCCGCAAATCGTGCCTGAATTGCGTCGGTTGCGGCCGCTACAGTGAAACCGACATGAAAGGAGCTTCACGTTTATGTGAGAGAACACTCAGAGCAGCTACACCCTTGCAATTTGCGAAGACCCAGTCGATGCTCCCCAACTCTGTTCGTTTTCCGGCGACGACGACTTCGTTTTCCGGCGACAGTGACGTTTTGCATCAATCCTGCATCAAGTGCCACTAGTTGTTCTTCTCTCTCAGTTTCTCCATATGATGTTTCATTTTCTGATAACCCTAAAATAAGTAACTCCGTAGCAAAAGGGGTTAGGCCCAAGAAAGTTAAAAAAAAAACCTATCTTTACAACCTGATACTAATAGTTTAGAACTTTAGATAATAAAAAATAATAAATTGGATATCTGAAAAAACATAATAAATTATATTGGAATTTTAAACAATCATTCACTAATAACAAATTATTATTCATTATTAATTATTAATTATTAATTAATATTTAAAAGCTTGTACTGAAAAGTATATATTAAAAAGCACCAAAACAGTTCACTGGAATATTTTTTTGAAATAATATATATATATACATAAATATATAATTTCAGAATATTTTTTATTAATTGATTACTTAAGTTATATTGGATTTGTTGTTAATGACAATGAATTTTGATTATTAATTATGAATATGTCTTTGATTTTATGTATTTTTCTATGTTTGAGCATTTATGTGTATAGTATAAATTATATACACTATTTCTAATCTTTGCAATAGCGGTCATCCTGTTATCCCGCTTTAGCGGTTTTGGCGGTATAAATTATGTATACTATTTCTAATCTTCGCGCCGCTATCTGGGATTGACAAGATAGGCACGATATATGTGCATCTTCATAAAACCAACGGAGCTAACTTGACCCTTAGGCTGAGAAGCGTGTCTTTCTTGGGTTTTGTCCACAACAAAAGGGGTATTGGTGTTATCATCCATCTACTTGGCATATGTATGTTGCCAAGGATGTTATTTTTTCCGAGGCTGAGATGTTTTTTCTTCCTGAGAATTCTGATCATCATCTTCAGGGGGAGGTTGGTACTAGTGAAGACTGTGGCTAGATTGATTTTCAGGATAACAATTGCGTGAATGATGAGCCTGAAGATAACAGTTATGTGGTTGTTGAGCCTGAAGCAACCCAGGATTTGAGTTTGGGTTCAGGGGGAGAAACCAATACCCTGCCAAGTCCTATTGAACATGATAAGTTGGATTGAGACACAAACAACCATGACAGTTCCTGAACAGGTTGAAGTTTCTTTTGATACTCCCACTGAAGATAACCCCCCATTCTCTCCTCATGTACACGTTGTTGGCCTTGTGGATATCCACCTGGAGAATACATGTCAGGTCGTTTCTCATCATCGTGGGAAACGACTTGACATGTATTCCAGATGGAAAAGTTTGTTATGCTATTGCACAGTATGTCTCCACACTTCAACTTTCACCAAAGAATCAAGCATTTGTGTTCAAAATGTCTGGAATCAAGATACCAACGAAGGTTGAAGAGGCTTTGAAAGATCCAAAATAGGTGGAAGCATTACAGGTTGAGATGGATTCTTTACAGAAAAATGGCACTTGGAGTGTTGTTTCACTTCAAAAAGTAAAGAAACCAGTGGGATGCAAGTGGGTACTCACTATGAAACATAGACCTAACGAAATTATTGACAGATACAAGGCGAGGTTAGTAGCTAAACGTTATACTCAGACCTTTGGTGTTGACTATCAAGAGACATTTGCTCCAGTTGCTAAGATAAATACAACTAGAGTTTATTGTCTCTAGCTGCTAGTTTTGATGTGAAAAATGTTTTTCCTTCATGGTGACTTGGAGTAGGAGGTATATATGGATCTTTCGCCAGGCTATGGTGTTCAAAATTCCACCGGACAAGTATGCAGGCTTCGAAAGGCTTTGTATGGCATTAAGCAATCCCCAAAGGGCTTGTTTGGGAGGTTCGCACAGGCAATGAAGAAATTTGGTTATCGCCAAGCGAACTCTGATCATACCTTGTTCATCAAGCGCAATGGTAATAAAGTTACTTTATTAATTATATATGTGGATGACATGGTTGTTACACGGAATGATATAGAGGAGATTAGTAGACTACAAGAGTACTTGCCTTTCGAGTTTGAGATGAAGGATGTTGGAGGACTCAAGTATTTTTTGGGGATTGAGGTTGCACCTTCTCAAGACGGTATATACTTGTCACAAAGAAAGTATATACTATACCTCTTATCCAAGACCGGCATGCTGGCTTGCAAGCCAGCTGAGACCCCCTATTATGCAAAATCATCACCTTGCCATTTATTCAGACCAGGTTCCAACAGATAAGGAAAGATACCGAAGGTTAGTCGAAAGGTTAATTTATTTGTCCCTCACCTGACATTGCTTATGTTGTGAGTGTGGTTAGTCAATTTATGCATGTCTCCAGTGAAGGCCATATGTCTGTTGTGATGCATATTCTGAGCTATCTGAAAGGAGCTCTTGGGAAAGGGCTAATGTTTAAGAAGCACGGACACATGGAAGTCAAAGTATATACTGATGCAGATTGGCTGGTAATATCACAGATAGACATTCTACATCAGGCTACTTTACATTTGTAGCAGGTAATCTCATGACATGGAGGAGTAAAACAAAATGTAATAGCACGGTCAACAGCAGAGGCGAAGTATAGAGGGATGGCACATGGTATTTGTGAGCTCTTATGGCTTCGGATTCTTCTCACCCAGATTGGAATCAAACCAGAAGGTCCAATGCTGCTCTATTGTGACAATAAGGCTGCACGAGAAATAGCTAACAATTTTGTTCAACATGATCGAACAAAACGTTGAAATGGTAAGACATTTCATAAAGGAGAAACTGGAGGCCAAGTTAGTAGATATACGGTATACCTTTTATATGTTCAGAGGAACAACTAGCTGACGTGTTGACACATGTTGTATCTGCAAGAGCATTTCATGACTCACTAGACAAGTTGGCTTAGGAGATATCTATGCACCAACTTGAGGGGAGTGTTGGCGTGAGTCAAGGAGATATATTTGTAAAGAATTATAATTATAATTTCCTATTTTGTGTGATTAGGATCCCTAGAATAACAGAGAAACAGAAAATATTCTTTTTATCTCCAATTCTACATACTACTTGCTTCGCAGTCCTCATAAATTTTATATTTGAATTGAAATTGATATTTAGATTCAGGTTAGAAGCCTGAAATATAGTGAACAAATTTGGACTGATAAATTGGCAACTGCAGAGGAATTGTTTTTTCTCCTCATCTTAGTACATTCATGTTTCTTAGACTAACTTTTCTCTGCCTTTGCATATAATAAACTTGTTGATATCTTGTGCATACTACATCCTTATTTGTTCATAAAAACATTAAATTGCAGGTGCCATTCACTGGAATCAGCCACATAACTGCTTTTGGTTGATAGTGCCCCGAAGGCTCACCACCTTAATTTCAATGCTCTATGGATGTTTATAATCGAGTCTCGTGACAAAATTTCTATTTTGGTTTTCTTAAATTAGTTCTTGCCACTCTTTTGATATGGATCTATATGGATGAGGAATTTGTTTACCTAATTTTGTGCTACAAGGTACAAATAAAAGTTTGTACATATTCAAATGCCTCACTCCAACTTGAAATTTATGGGTGATTATGGTCCAGTTTAACTCAAGTTTGATTCTGTTTGATGTTCAAAACTAAATTGACATTCATCGGTCCCCATTTTTCAAAATTAACCAGAATCACTAAATCTTCTTAAGCTGAGTAAACCAAGTTTACGCGTTTGCTTCATTAGAGTTTCAAATTATAGCTCATTGTTTTTCTAATTTACGATACTGCTCTTTTATTTGTGGGAAAAAAAAAATCCTGATACTTGCTCCTGGAAATGGGGTAATGCTATTGTGCTTATTTTTTTATTTGATTGAGCTGAAACCTTGTTGAATGTTATTGTGGTTTTTTTTTAATTTTTTTTTTCCAAAGATTAAGACCCTCTAACATGCTGCACTCCATCTTCTTACATGGTGCTCACTACTTCAACGCATTTTTCCTTTTGCTTTTTCTTATACCGACCAGCGTTATTGTGCATGTCTTCGCTTTTTTCATGAAATTTACCCAAATAATAGATTTCGGTCGTCTCATTTTTCTTGAAAAAAAACCATGGCAGCTGAGATTTTTTTAATAAACAGCTCTTTTAAGGACTAAGTAACTTGCCAATTGCCATTGTCTGCGCAAGAGTAAACTAGTTGTGCAAAAGTGTCTTTTCCTTGTGAAAAATGCTAAATGTCCCGCATTTTTATTTATGTGGCAGAATTAAAATGAATCTAGATATAATTAATGGTAAAAACTGTAAAAGTCCAAGGGTAGATGGTACAAATTAATCGGCAAACAATTATTGGAAAAGCCTATGGCGCCCTTCATATTTTTAAGCCATGGCAACGTCTGCCAAAAAAACCCTCAAATAGCCCATTTTAATTGGAAAAGCCTAAAGGATAGGAATCCTCCACCTCCTTTTGTGGCAAACGCAAACTCTCATTCTTTGGTAAATTGAGCAGCTTCCTTTTTTTGTTTTTTTTTTTTTTTGGTGGTGGGGGCGGTGGTGGTTAATAACATCGCTTTAGTAAAAGCAATTTTTAATCTAATTATCACATAAAAAATATTGTAAATATCTGTTTTTTCTCTGTTTTTGGAGTTACTCTTAAGCACTTTTATTTTAAGCTGCAAATTTAACAAATAAAGGAATTTAACTTTCAGAAGAAAGCGAAACAATTTAGATATTAAGAGACAATATGGAAATATACAAGGGTGATCATGCACAAAGCTAAACAGGAAAGGAACTAAACTACAAGTAAACAGCAAGCGTAGACAAGAACAAACAAAATGAAGAAGCCTAGTAAAAGCTTCGATATATCTGAAATTAGGTAAAAGGATACCTTCATAAAGCACAACAAAAAAGGAATCAAGCATGATGAAAGTGCATGTTTCCTAAACATTTGACTAATATTGAACAGATTTCTCTACAGACCAAAACAGAAAGTTGAGAGAGTGATGCTGCTCTCCACACAATCATTTTCAGGCTGTAACGCTGTGATCTCTACATAGATATAAACAGGGCATAATTTTAAGGTATAAGAATACAGAGATTTATACTGTATGCTCAAGCAGAGCAACATCCAGCTTTCTTCACAGCTGATACATCATCACGCGACCCAACGTTAATTGTCTCTCCTTTGGGTAAAGTTGCTGGATCATCACCTATGTCAAGAGCCTTCTTGCTTACAACACGATAGATCTGGGTCAACACTTCCGTGAAGGCACTTTCAACGTTCATGGACTCAAGGGCAGATGTTTCCATGAAAAATGTGTTCTCTCTTTCAGCAAAGGCTGTAGCATCTTCGGTGGAAACTGCTCGCAGATGACGTAAATCTGCTTTGTTCCCAACAAGCATCACCACAATGTTGACATCTGTGTGATCTCTCAGCTCCTTCAACCATCTCTCCACATTTTCAAACGTAACATGGCGCGTAACATCATAGACTAGTAAAGCACCAACAGCTCCCCGATAATATGCACTTGTAATTGCCCGGTACCTTTAATAAAGGAAAAACAAACTAAGATATCTTACATGCAAATTTAACACAATGCAGCATTGTACATAGTTATTCATGTAGAATCCAGAATTAGGCAATTTTACTCATAAAGATTCTTGTTGGGATTATGAAACAAGAAGACTACTAAGTTTCATTACAGGATATCCACATCATTCTGGCGTTTAATTACAAGCCAAATTAAGAAATTAAATAACGCATCCAATGATCAATGTAATTAACCAGAAAAAGGAAATTTGACTTTTTTATTTTCAATTTTTCCATATTTTTGTGCACTCTCCTTATAAATTTATCCTTCCTCAAGCAATCGGTTTATCAATATTCTTATGTCTCTTAAGACCTGGTAGATAGTTGCAGTTGTCCTTGGAAATATGGAAGGTAGCTGGAAAAGAATATAGTAATCCTTCAAAGAAAATCATTATAATTTCCATCTTAGTTATACTAAAGGAGAATGAAAAGGAACTGTTGAAGGTGCTGTTTTGGAAATAAAGCAACATTGCCAAAGACAAGGGATCTCTAAAAACAAAAATTAACACAACGAAAGCTGAAAACATTGCCAAAGAAAGATGAAACTTAGCTTGTAAAAGAAAATAGTAATCTTTCAAAGAAAATCATTATGATTTTCAATTTGGTTATACTAAAGCAGAATGGAAAGGAACTATTGAAGGTGCTGTTTTGGAAATAAAGCAACATTGCCAAAGGCTTTGGATCTCTAAAAACGAAAATTAACACAAAGAAAGCTATAACAAAAAATCATATTAACACCAGCACAAGCATAAATTAAACAATGTAGTTAAACTGAGTATAGAAAACAAATTCTACTGGTATAAAATGTTACGACTGCAATAGTGTTTCATTAGAAGGAAACCAATTTGAGGAGCTGACCAACATCCACTTCGGCACATGACTACAAGTCTATAACTCTTTAGCTAACCAGTTTCTTAACAGCATTACCATAATGACTTTCTTTTTAAGCCACCATATAGCAACAAATTTTAGACATTAGTAATAAATAATCATAATAATAACAACTCCACCTAGTGAGATAAGACTTGGTTGTCGGTGGTGGAATTATTATAGAAATTATTATAACAATACTAGCCCCACTCATGTCTTAAATTTTCTGTGTCTCAGTAATCAGTATATGATCCATACACAATTACCAGCAACTCCTAAATGTTCATCATGCAGCTACAGCCATAATAAGAATATTAAAATTTTGACACATCAATCTTAAAAACTAGGGGGGAAATCTTCACAATTTAGCAACAGCAGAATTCAAACTATTACAACAAGAAATCTTCAATCATAGGACTTTATAAGTCATTTTGATATAACAAGCCAATTTCAAGCCGAGGTCTAATAAGAGCATACCAACAAAATGGTTTTAGAAAGGTAATTAGAACATTTTATTTTATTATTACAAACTCGAGACATTGACAACCTTGGCAAGAAAGACTAGTCAGGTGATAACCATATCTTTTATTGCTTAGTAAATGCTCCATAAATAGTTACCAGCAACTCTAACATATTTTTCCAACATGCTACGAGTACAACTGCAATAATAATATTGACATGCTTACATATCGTTATTAAATGTGAGAGGAAAGAACTATCTGCATATGTGAATGTCATAATTCAGATTATATCAACAAGAACACAATACATAAATGCTAGGATTTGTATCTCATTTTGAAATAAAAACTGCATTGAGTTTAGGGTCCAATAATAATATAGTAAAACAATGGCTAACGCAAAGAAATTTCAAAATTCTAATTCCAGTACAATATGCTTAAGTGCTCCTGGAGCAAGAGAAATCTCTGTGTCATCAAATGCGGGTCACATAAGTTAAAACATTAAAAATGTAGTTAAGGTGGGAGACAATGATGGCCCAGAAAGCTGATGTAGGACATATTTAATGGTATAGAACAAGAAATTTCTTGCTCTTAGAGCACCTACGAATTCCTCACATAGGTTTCACCTTTTTCAAGCACAATGTTGGAAAACAGATAAGCCTCCCAATGCATCTCCTTATCTAGTTATCTATCAGCAGCATAAAGGGTGCAAAAAAAAAACAATAGCAGCTTAAAGAACCACATACGCATCTTTGTTAGAAGAATCAAATCATGGAGATCATACAAACAGAATCAATGGCTAACCCAACCAAAACGCATTAATTCCGAATTGAAGAGAGAATGAGAAAACAAGAATGCACCTTTCCTGACCAGCAGTGTCCCAAATCTGAGCCTTGACAATCTTATCATCAACCCGAATGCTTCTGGTGGCAAATTCAACCCCAATGGTAGACTTGGATTCCAGGCTGAACTCATTCTTTGTGAACCTCGACAAAAGGTTCGATTTTCCCACACCAGAGTCACCAATCAGCACCACCTTGAACAGATAATCGTAATCGTCATCAGCTCTGTACGCCCCCATTTCCCACGCACACCCCCTTTTCTCTCTGGTGTTTGGCTATAGAGAGAGAGAGAGAGAGAGAGAAAAAAAAAATGAAAAAATAAATGATTTTGATATGTGGGTTCTATCAGATATTCAAATGGGTTGCTGTGAATCTATATTAATAATCAAAGAATCATACTTTTGTTTGAAATCCAGATTTGGAAAAATGTCAAAAAAATGAATGAGAAGCTAATTGAAAACAGCAACGCTGGAAATGTGGGGTTTTGTTGCCAAAAAATTGTGCGAATGATAGCGGTCGTGGTACCCCAAGTACCAAACAATTAGATTAATCATATTAAGATATTCTTTTATTTATATATATATTATGAGTGTAAAATTTTCAGCATTATTAACTAATCACACATCACACCATGCATGACTTTTAAAGTAATCTATCTTTACTATATACTTATAGTTAATTCAATCTCATTTTTTATGCAATATTGTAGCATCTCATTTTTTTTGTTTTAACTTTAAATAATCTCCAATTACTCTTCTAATTAAGAAAGTAAAATAGCTAGTAATAAGTTGTTTTTCTGATGAAAGTAACTAAATTTGTTACACTTAAAAGACTTTGTTAGAGAATTAAAAAAAAAAAATTTGTTACCATTAAAAAAGAACATTAGTTAAACATATTTTATCATAAACAAAAAATTCTAGAAATTCTTGATCTTGAAAGCAAGATAAGCAGTGTAGGTAGTCAATTTAATACGGTTGAGGAGAAAGGGAGGAAAAAAGAATAGAGAAAGGAGGAACACCTTGTATGGAAATTTATCTTTTTAACAAAAAAAACTAAAATTCCTCAATTTGGTGGAACTAAAAAATGAATCACATGAGGGCATTAATTATAAGGCTATTCTTCTTTCGCTGTTCGTTTTCCCTTCTTCTTCAAACCCTTTTAGAGATGTAATTAGTTATAAATTAATTAGTAGTTAATTACTTTCTTATCTTTAATTATATATATTCCCCACCTAAAAGCAGAGTATTTCTGCCATTTAAACTGCTTTATTAGTTGGGTATTGGGTGTTTTGTTTTAATCTGATGAATTCATTGCATCAGTATTCTCGTAAGCACAAACAATATAAAGAGCCTGGGAAATATACAAGGCTTTCAATGCTTTTAGTTTATGCAAGGGCATTGTTCATTTGCACCTGTTATGTGTCTTCTTTAGTGCATTGAAGCATATACAAGGATTACGATGTTAATTATTGAAGCATTTACACCGCCTGTTATGTGTCTTCTTTAGTGCAGTCTTCATTTCAACTGCACAAATATCACGCTTAAAATATGAAAGGGTTTTCGGCTGGTGCCTCTGAAAATCTTCTCGGCATTTTTACGTCGATTGATTTCTCTGTCTCTGGCTTAAGATTCGATTTCTCTTCCATTGTTTTTTTTCATTTTTACTCCCTCCAAACACCTTCATTTTACATTCAATTCGAGTTACTCAGACTTTTAAATCTGGTATTCTCCCTCCATATCATTTGATGCTTTGATCTTTTGCACAAGACCCACTTCAAGAAGCAGCTTGGAGATGTTATGAGGCAACTCAGTGGCTAGAAAGCCAAGTGGGTCCTCTTGGCATATCCAACCAACCCACACACCATTAACAAGATTCATCCAGGAGCAGTGTCAGGTGGTTGGTAATCCAGTAGCTTGCACAATCGCTTACCTGGGAAATATCATGCTTGTTTCTGGATTGTCATTGACCATTGGGCTGAAATCCACTATGCAATTTCACCTTTCTTCTGTTTCGTTGGGACTGTTGTTGGATGCAGTTGGTTGTTGTCGTTGGATTTCTATCCATGGGACATATCCTGTTTGTTTATGGGGGTATTAGGCAATGAGACTGTATGCATTTGGTTTTGGTTAAGTTTGCGGAGTTTATGTCGTGCTCACCAGGTGTTTGTGTTAAGTCCCCTGTGATGACAAATTCAAATTCCTTTTGGTTTCTTGCCAGTTTTGATAACATCTACCTTATTTTCTTTGGTGAAGATTGACTTCATTCTTGTACATCCTATATTACATTGGCTTTGTTTCTTGCTTATGTCCATCGTGGTGACTAAGCGTTTGCCTTAATTTGGCATTGATTTTTGGAGGCCTACAGAGCCAATTCGGAATGACTTTTGACTGATGTTAATTACAACAAGTCGACTCATTTCATATACAGATTCACTTTTTGGCAATGTTCATTCTAGAAAGATTCATTTGCTTTTGGATCGAGTGTCGCGGAGATGTTAAAAGAAGATCGAAGATGAGGCTCAAAAAAAGGTCGAAGATTTCTCATATACGTGAACTTCGGTCGTTGCCTATATCATTGTTATATTTTTCTTGATTAGTCGATGTAATTATGGCTTGCACCTTTGTAATTTTCATTGATGTTTGTTCTTTCTTTTTCACTTATATTGTTTTGTTCATTCCCAAGCTTGAAGTGACAGTTTCAGCTTGCCGGGAGGACTATTAGAGATGTAATTAGTTAGAAAATAGTTAGTAGTAGCTACTTTCCTATTCTCTATATAAGTCATTTAAATGTGTTGATATAATCATTTTTTCTCATTTTATTTTATCAATTCCATATTTCAGACTTTTCTTTCAACTTTTTCCATCCTTCCATCGATGTAAAGTTTTCTAACAAACCCTTCCCCTCCCAACTCTCAAACAAACCCTTAGGGAATCCACATATTTTCCATATCCTCCTCCAATCTTTGTCTAGAAGCTTGTGGGAAAAAGAATTATATAGTCATACACCTTGAGTTTATATGGATTATCAACTATAAAGAATCAAAGAAAGGATTGACTCACTTCAATAGTCAATGCTACCCTTACTAGCCTTAGAACCAAAAGAAGAAGTGTAATATCTCAAATTTCCTAATTGGATAAATAACATTACCCAATAAGTAGAAGAAAACTATCTTTGAGGGAGAAGTGTCTTAATAGTGGTTAAGAATAAATGTTCTGATTTATAAAGGAAGAAATGTTTAGAATTAAGACAGGAGCATAAAGAGTAAGTTGGGTTTTATTATTAAAAGAAAACAAAATAAAAATAAAAAAATAGAAAGGGATAAGAAGAAGGGGGAGACGTGAGTGAGGGAAGGAAAAATAGGAAAGAAGAAAAGGGAGAAAGGGAGAAAGGAAGAGAGAAAGAAAGAAATGGAGAAAGGAAGAGAGAAAGAAGTGGAAGACGAGAAAGCTCCATGGGAGAAGAAGAGAAGAAGAAAAGGAATGAGACTTCAATGGAGCAAGGAG
This sequence comes from Ammopiptanthus mongolicus, assembly GCA_039655645.1. NCBI lineage: Eukaryota > Viridiplantae > Streptophyta > Magnoliopsida > Fabales > Fabaceae > Ammopiptanthus > Ammopiptanthus mongolicus. The sequence continues at coordinate 102,593,205 of CM077344.1, read as the reverse complement.
ATGAAAAGCTAGGTTTTCAACCATGGAGAATGATGAAGAGAAGAGTGGAAGATTGCCTTTGGAGAGATTGAAGTCAAGAGAGAGGGCTAGGATTTTGGAGTAGAGAGGAAATAGAGCAAGGTGAAACTTAATTAGGATCCAAGCTTGGTTGAGGTGAGTTTCCTTAATCATATAGCTTGGTAACCACAAATCCAAGCATAGGATCTACTTGTTGGTATGTTATAATCTGTTTCTGTTGATTGCATGTGAATTGTTTGTGAAATGTCCTAGATGAATGCTTAAAGTACGATTTGATATGTTATAATCTGTTTTATTGATTGCATGTGAACTATTTATGAAAAGTCCTAGATGAATGTTTGAAGTGGGATTGCATTAGAGAAGTGGGTAATCATAAATCCCACCCTAAGACTAAGTTTCCTACACATTTCATGAATAGATAATGTTGTCCATAAAACCGTATTGACATAGGTTTAGTGTTTTGCTTATAATTGTTTCTGTAGAAACCCTTTTTAAATGATTCTTGTTTTTTTGGAAACTAGAATCGATTTGCTACAGTTTAGGCACTAATTTTGCTGTTTTTCATTGAGTATTAATATAGAAAAACCTGTTACAAGTCAAAGGACAGTTTCTGTCCTGTTTATCGAATACAGTAGCTTTTTGGTTAAAACTGTACTTTTTGGGCAGCTTTTTCCGAAAAGTAAAATTTTATTTATAAACTAGACATATTAAGCTTTCCATAAAGGGGTCGTTTGCCAAAATCCAACATCGTTTGGTATTTTAATAAAATCATATAAGTTGGCTAAAAACTGTAGGAATACTGCATATGTTGTTGATGCAGTTTCTTCTTAATTACTTGTTTGAGGGCTGCATTGGCTGAGTTAATTCAATTATGCAGTAGAATGATAGATATGTAAATCATCACTTGACATCCAACAACGATAACCATCTTATGCCCGACATGATTCGAATTAAAATGGTTATCAAGGACATTTCAGATATCAATCCTAGCTAGAGTCCTTCCCGTTTAGAAGGCAATCACAGAGTCCTTCTCGTTCGGAAGGCAAGAAGGTAAGTGTAAAGCAAGTGGGATGCCGCTTGTGGTCATAGACCTATGATCTGCCTTACATCATAAAGCTAGTTCCTCTTAAGTACCTTAGTGCGCGGGGGGACAGCGATGTTTTTCACTGATAAAAATACAAGGGATGTCCAAGTGTGTGATTTATATATATGATGCAATGTGTACAAGTTTGTTTTATATATATATATTGAACTGAGTGCCTTGTTGCAGGGAACTCATTGAGATCTCGTATCTCACCCTTTCATCCTTTTGTTCGTGGTTATTCTTTTCCTATATTGGGAACTGTGAAGTATCTCCGGAAATACTTGATAGTTGTCCCAATGTAAGCTGAAGTTCTTGAGGTCGTTGCCGGATTGGAGTTTAGAGTTATAATGTTATAGTTGTAATTGACATGTACAAACTGTAATGTATAAGGTTTTATATGAGACGTGGTATGAAAACTGAATTATTTTTGCACTAGCATATGTAATTAAAAGTAAGTAGTATCCTAATGTACATTGGGGTATTACAAGAAGCGCTCTTGCATGCATAAGTCTTACCAATTGCCTTAACACTTTGTTTGGTGTAGGAAAGAAAGTGGGAGAAAAGAAAATGGAAGGAAAAAAGGGGAAAAATATAAAAAGAGTAGAAAATGAGATGATTGTTTGGTAGGAGAGAAAATGAAAGGAAAGAAAGTTAAAATTTTCTTTTCACTTGTTTGATTGGGTAGAAAGTGAAAAGAAAGAAAAAAACATATTTGTAAAATGATATAAATAACCTCACATAGCAATTGAAAAAATAACGAAATGGGTTTTTTTTTTTGTCTTTTTATGCGAAGAAGGTGCGTTCTCGTTTATGTTTCCGCGCACCACTGATGAGAAAACTTTTAAAAGTCGGTCCTTCAAATTTTGCATTAATGGCAGTAAAAAAACAGCCGTAATTGCGTCCGCCATTCGATATAATATGGCGGTTTTCAACTGCCGCAATATACAATGATAAAACGATGATTCACTTTTCGTATAAAACGTCGGTTCAAACCGCCAAAGTCTTCAATACAAAAGCCATATTTTCTGGTATAAAACAACAGTTCTAACCACCATAATGTAATGTATAAAATGACAGTTTTTAATCGTTGTAATATCCACTATATAAAATGGCAATTAAAACTGCCATAATCTATAGAAAACGCTTTTAAAACAATAATATTATGGCAGTTAAGAACTACCATTATTTTATTTATATTTAATTTTTTTATAATTAACTTTTTAAAATTTTGTTTCACATTAATAATTATTTTGACACAACCTACAAGATTAGGGGTGGGCATGGGTACGGGTCGACCCGCGAATTCGGTGTACCCAATACAACCCAACCCACAAATACTGGGTTGGTTCGGGTCATTGGGTTGGGTTGGTTTCTAAAGAAGTAGATCCATAGTTTATGGGTTGGGTGCTGGGTCCAAAGATTGTAAACCCACTCAACCCAACCCAACCCACATATTGAGAGGAATATTATAGGTCCAGGTGCTGGAGCGTGGAGGGACTCTTCTATCTTGAATTTGATGACTCTTCTTTAATACTCAGCCGTCTAAATTGAAGTGACCATTTTTTGGTTACATGAGCAGAAATAGTTTGAAGACATGCAAAAATAGCTTGAAGGCATAGTCAAGGAAATTGTTTAGGAATTGTTTGAAGACATTATTATTATTTTTTATTTCACTTGTTTATTTAATTTTGATGGATATTGTGCTCTAAATTGAAGTGGTATGCTTCATTTTGTATTTGAAAGTTCAAATTAATGCATTAGTAGTATTTTTCTTCCCTATTTTCCCCCCATTATTTTGCTTTTGATAAAAACAAAATAATTTACTACCAAACCCGGTCACCCGACCCAAACCAACCCGTATGAGGTTGGGTTGGGTTGGTTTGGGTTACATGAAAATTTTCGAAGAAACCGATCCAACCCAACCCATATTTATTTGATTGGGTTGGGTCTTTAAATGCACCAAAACCCACCCAACCCGACCCATGCCCACCCCTATACAAGATATACATATAATTTAGGGAAATTATATTAAAAAAGAAAATACTCAATCATTAATTCGACACAAGTTACATCAATTTATCAACTACAAAATTATATAAAAGGTCTTAAAGTCATAAATATTTTTATCTTGCCAGAAAAATCAATTACCGAAAACTATAGTCTTTAAGATACTTTAGCGATCGAATTTAGCGACCACACTTAATCGGTTACTAAATATGAAAATTTAGTCGCTAAACCATTTAACGACCACCAAACGGTTTACCGACTAGACAATATGCCACCATGTTGGGTGATTGCTAAATCGGTCACTAAAAATTTAGCGACCGATTTTTCATATTTAACGACTGAATTTTGTAATAGTTAAACATCTCTTTTTTTTTTTTTTTTTTATAGTGAGTCTTGATAAATGACATCCTAAATTATTCATTTGCCCCCCATTGGTAAATGATCAATGAGAACTAGGGTGATCCACTGACAGGTGTTACTTGCATCTGATGATCTGCAATTTTTTCACATTATTTAGTACTCTCATGCCAAATGGAAGTAGTGGAATATCATATATCAATTGCTTTATCAGCTACAGAAAAAACTGTTACTAGGTGTACAGAGACACTACAACATTGCCATGTTCTATTAAAATGAAAGGAAATAGATAAGTTCCAACTACGAAATAAAGGATATAAGGCATTAATAACAAAAACCATTTACCCAGGATGCCTATTCTCCTGTTCATCAACAGGAGCAGGTATATTGAGATCAATAAGGTAGTGCTCCTTGTTTGATCACGACAGTGACGCAAAAGAGAGAGAAACTCAAAACGTATTCAACCTCAAGAGCCCGGAGAGATGTAGAAGCGAACGACAGAGATGCAAATAAGCTGTCACCCAACGTGAAATAAAGAAAAGGGGTTTACAAAGGTTGCTGGTGGTTCGTTTGCTGGGAAGAGCAAGGACGTACAAAGGTGGTGGAGGTTCGGGTTGGTCCACGAGTTTTGTTTGATGTCTGAGACACTGGTTGTAGTGAGGAGGTTTCCACACGGCAGTTCTAGCAGGCCCCACCTATTCCCTCTCTTCCCTGCAAAGGGCAAACCACTCTTCTCTCTCAAACCCTAATTTTATTCCATTTCTCTATTTCACTATTCCAATTTTTTATGCTAAGAGACCAAAAACATTAAAAATTTCATGTCCCCTTTGAATAAGACAACTTCCTTTGTTCTTGTTTTTCATCAAAATTTGATTTTTGAGTTTGCGGGTTTCTTACAGGCTCCTAGATTACCTTACATTTCAAATCAGAAACGGCCGAAGAGAATGCTAATCAAAGTTGTGTTTACAAACACTATATACCCATTTCCTTGTTAGTGTCCTACCGTGTTGGCCCATCCACTTTTAAAAGCTTTTTGGTATTTAGTTATTTAGAGAAGTTGGAGGAAGGAGACGAAGCATACTTTTTTTTTTTTTTATTTTTCTATATTTAAATATATTTTATATTATTTAATTATTTTAATAACTTTATTGCCAACTGGACATGTCAATTGCATGCCATGTGGCTAATGTGTGCCACCTCATCAACTTCGGTTAATTTTTTGACAGCAACTTGATGGAGGGACCGTTTTTGCATAATTAAAAAAAATGAAGGATTAAAATCGTGCAAAAAAAAAATGTGGGGATGAATTTTGCCAAATGGAAAAACACGAGGACGAAAAGTGCATTTTAGTCTTAATTTTAAGAGAAGCAGGAATTTCTAACTTTTTAATTGAGTAGAATGGATTCTAGATGTGAGACCTACAAAATTATTTATATTTACACATCAAAAGTAATTTTGTTTAATCACCCAAACAAAATCAATTCTTCTAAACTTACTTTTAAAATATCATTACCAAACACAAATCAATTTTTTTAAATTCGATTTTTTAAAAATCAATTCTTTTAACATCATTTTCCCAACATCAATTCTATCAAAATCTAAACGAAACGAATCCTAAACCTTCTTACTTAAATGAGGATGCATTATTTTTATACATAAGTATTATACACATTAATTCACCAAAAGAAAGCATTATCCACGTTGAGATTATTGACATAAAAATGTGCTTATTCCTCCTTAAAAAGAGAGCAAATAATGTGACATATTTGCAGATTTTTAGATGAATGAGTAGTTTTATATCCTATTTCGTCTCACAGTTTTCCCATATTACTACAAAAAAAAAATCGGTGTTTTAATGATCAAATATATCGGTTGCTAGATATAAAATTTGGTCTCTATATCGTTTTAGACAAAAGAATAGTTTTATATCCTATTTTGTCCCATAAAAGACAAATGTAAGGAAAATTGTAGATCGGAAATGTATAGAATCGAGTGTAAAGATCGATGTTACTGTTTACTTACCCATGGAACAATTTTTATCCCAAATATAAAAAGGAAAAATGTTAAACTACACCTATTTTTTATACTCATGTTATAAAGAGAGAGGAAGAAGAAAATATTTCTCTCGTTCTTTCGTTTTTATAAATGATATGTATAAAGTGAAAGTGTACAAAATGATAAATTTTTACATAAAAAATATGGTATTTTAAAGTTAGGTACACTTGGCCAATTATATAATTAATCATGGTATTTAATTAATATTATCTATTTATTAACTATACTAATCATTTATTAATTAATAATATAACTATCATAATACACTTAAGTTGTGCGTACCAAAAACCAACAGATGGTTGTTCCGAGTGGTAAGGAATTCGAACACCTTAAGTAAATGGTCAGGAGTTCGAATCCTGATTCTTACGTAGGGAGAAAACGTGTTTGGAAAAGGAGAATCAACCTTTTGTATTTAACAGGTTTTCCAATCGAGATTAATCACCACTAAAAATGATGAATACTTCATACATGATAATGCAAAAAAATCGTGGACCAAAAACTGCAATAGAAGAAATCCAATATGGACAACAACAATCCAATCAAAGTCAAAGTGACTGTCCCTTCACCTAACACTCTCTCGTGGGGGATATAACCAGAAGGACATAACAAAATCAGGCTTTGCCAGCACCACCACACCAATATACTCAGCTCAACTGTAGTACGTTCCAAACCAAATATCACATCCATGTGACTGAAACTCTCTGGCCACCAAAAAGTCTGAGACACACTTGCTTCTTTTTTCCTCAACCATGCTTCCTTTCCATCCATCACCTAAACAAAGAGAACCGCATAAAGTGAGAGATAGAGAGAGAGAGAGTGAAATACCATTCACATCATATTAGTTTGCAAAGGGTGCGAAGTAGGCAGAAGTCATGATGGTCATGATTATATTTTGTGATCATAATTCAATATACCATACTTGATGTGGTTCAATATGCAGAAGAAAATGGATGTTTGGGTGTGACATAGCATAAAGATCATTGAAGGAAAAGGGAAGAAAAGAGATTGTGATCAGGAATTTCAATTGGCAGATATATATTATTATATATACATATATAACTCCCCTTGATATATCCAAGTCGCTTAGTCAAATCGAGGCATCAAAACATGAGACCAAACACTGTTGTTATCAAACTACACGTAAACCAATCTGCAACTGTGCCTGTGAAGCTGTGACCTCTCGTCAACAACCACTCTCCTATTCTCTTCTCTTTTTTCTCTGGGATATTGTGGTTGAATTGAATTGAACTTATAGGAAAGGAATGAATGAGTTGTGATGTGAACAAATTTGCCATTGTCCTCACTCCTCACCAATTGGTAGTTTATGTGAAAACATTAGTACCATTCCGTTTCGGGTCAGACCTTTCTGATTCGTGTAAACAATATGCGGTTTAAAATGGCATGCAGTGAGGTTGGGACCTATATTTTTTTAATCAGACTAAACTATGAAACGAAATCTGAAACCTTAATTAAATACCACTCCTTTGGTTTAAAATTTAAATTTTGTATAAAATTGGTATATATTGGGATTTTGTTGACATGTACAGTCAATATAAAGGTTTATGTACTCCGATCCTGAGATTTTGGATGTCTTGTGCAAATCACGAAAATTGTGTCCTCATAATTATTTGAAAATTATCCTCCTTACATTTTTTGCTGTAAAATCATTAATAATCCGTTCATAATCAAAGTTCTTTTAAAAATTACTCTCGATAAAAATTAAAGCAAGACTATTTAACCTACCTTGTGATATAGTAGATCTCAAATAAGATTTTAACAATTTCAATTTAGAAAAACTTCTTTCAGCTAATGCAACAGTAACAGAGATAATTAATATTATACTATAAGTTGTCATGCATTAGGAAAACAATTAAATGTTTTCAAAGAACTCAATATCATAAATTATGATTTTGATTCAATTGTTAAGACCTCTCTGATGACTTTTAATTTTTCAAATAGAATGTCTCCATCAAGATCATAAGAATTATCATGTTTTAGATAAGATTGAAGATACTTACAACATAATTTCAATTTCTTATCTGAGAATAACCTAAACCTTTCAATAAACAAAAAACCATAAAACTCCTCATATGTCTTATATATAATTCTCATATAGAGAAAGATTGAGATAGATAGAAAGTCAGAGAGAATGAGATAGAGAGAGAAAAAAAGAAGGAGAAAATTAGGGAAAAGGAAAAATCTAAATAGTAAATAAATTAGGAATATAACAAATTTTAAAATATATTAAATTAAGAAGATATTATAATATACACATATACACTTATGATATTATTTTCTATCACTCTATTATTATTTTTGGAATAACTATTTTTTATTGGTAAAATAATAATTATATAAAACTTTTATTTCATATTTATATTTATATATACTAAGTAAAATTTTACCTACTATCTAATACCCCAAAAAATGGGGCCCTAAGCGGTCACCCACCTCAACTATGCTCAGGGCCACCACTCCTATCGACCAATCATAACTTATCAGATTAGCTGAAATGTTTGACTTTTACCTAACTACTTTAAAAGTCATTCATCTCAAAATTTGTAATTGGTTGACAGTGTAAAAAACTTTACATTGACAATACATAACAATTAAACTTTATATATTGTGGTGGAAAAAAAAATATAGTTTTCGATTTTTGTTATTTGTAAAATACATTTGAATAACATTTAAGTTAATAATGTACATTTACATACTTTTTTTCATTCTATCTCAAAATATTTCACATAAATCAAATATTATAATAAACAATTCTCTCAAGAACATTCTTACACTTCACTGTGAAACCAACTTTAATATTTTAAGTTCATATATGTATTTATAATTACTTATTTAAAATTATATTTTACTTTTTCATATGAAAAACTATAGAAAATTTACTATCATTATATATTTTTTATACAATATTTTCTTTTCTTTTGTATAGCATGTATAAAGAAAGAGATGATAATGGCAAACCCATTTTCATTATACAGGCTGAGAACATATACATATATATGTGTGTGTGATTAAAGATATTTTTATAGTGCCAAACAATTATGAATTGTTACATTATTAAAAATGTTTCATTCTGACAATAACGTACATTAAAAGTTATATATATTATGATTTGTTATTGATTGAATAAAAAACTTTAACAATGTAACAAAATTAAACTCATGCACAAAAGGGAAATGTTTATTAGTGTATATGTTGAATTAATAACTTTCGTATTAAAGTTTTTAATTGGCTGATTGTTTTTAATCTTTAATTACTTATTCCACGACTTACTCATCCATAATCTTTGTTATTTTTTCTATTGTCACTTCTGTTCGTATGATGTATGAATTTGCTTCGTACTGAAATACATCTTTCTAAAATATTTGTGAATTTCTGCTTTGTTTTATTTAAAGAATCAATCAGCAAATTTTCCATCATGATGCAAGCTAATTTTACTCTTTTAACATTTTTTAATAAAGAATTAACATATCTAATCTAAAGTTTACCCCCTTCCATAATCCAAGACTCCAATCTAGGGCTTTTTGACGTGTGTACGGTAATTTGAAGGAAAAATTATTAAAATAGTACAACTTTTAAAGTATTTACCCGATTATTGTATTTTTAAACAAGTCGTGCATAATGCATACGACTTGATGGTTTTTGAATTTTTTTTAAAAAATAACGTAAGTCGTATACTTTGAAAATGATTTACATGTTTATTATTATTTTTATTTATCTTTATATATAGAAGAAGTCGTTTACACTAAACATGACTTTCTTATTTTTTTTATTTTCTCTTATATAACGTAAGCAAAGTCATATTTAATATTAACTATTTTGTTATTATATTTTTTGTTTTTAGAAAACCTAAGCAAAGTCATACTTCTTAGTTATGACTTGCAGGCTAAAAGTCATTAATAGTGGAAACGACTTCTTTGGGTCATTTTTTTGCTTTCGTACTAAAGGCAAGGCAAACACTCATTGGTTTTGATTTTTACATATTATATGGAAATTAAAAAATAAATATACACATAACTGGAGAAAATTAAAAAAAAGTAAACACGCATTATCAATGGTGGGATGATGTCCCATAATGAGGTCTCCTTCTCTCATGTTGTGGTAGAATCCTTCGTTGTTGTTTCACTCATTGTGTCATGCACGAGGATGAAAAAAATAATATAATAAAGAAGTCGTTAATAGAAGAAATGACTTCACTTACGTGAAAAAAAATTTAATTGAAGTCGTTGGCAATATAAACAAAATGTTATTTATTTAAAAAAAAAATTACAAACACTTAGGTTGTACTCAGCAAAAATGTCTGGTTTAAAATTACACCTCCTGGAGCCATATTTTCATTTGGGAATTTTTTACCCAAATTACACCACAGAGGTCAAAAAGCCACAATCTAGCTTACCATTTTTTTAAGAGATAAAGTTTAGGAGAGATGAGATTACACTGTTATGAGAGTAGGGAATTAATTCCACAAAACTTCAAGGAGGACAGAAGGCTTACAATGATAGACTTATCAATGAAAAACCACTAACACGAATTAAATCATTTTTTTTTTGTGAAGGAATCAAACCACTTCTAATGATATCATATTTTTGTGCAACATTATGATTTACAGTTTTAAGGGTTACTCTAAATAATAGACATAACTCAACAAACATGTAGTATATAATTTAACAAACATGAATTCACTTCGTTTGTAATTTTTTTTAACTCCGACGTAAAGGGTCTGTGTATTCAATCAAACAGAATAGGTGTTCGCACAAATATCTCACTTTATCCAAAATACAAAAACGAACTATGTTTTAACAATTTCTCTCACTCTACCTTTTTTATTACACGAAAAGCAATACAAACAAGCGTAAAGTATCATAAATGAAAGAGAACAAATATCTTCTATGTTTTACCCAAAAAATTTAATTATATATCTGGAACCAACCTAATCACAGTTTCACATAAAAGTAGAAGTATATGTGCCATAGATGGCAGGAGAAAAAGCAGCATGAAATAATAATGCTTACTTCAAGCATAAACATGTGCAACCCAAAAGCTGGCAGATCATATGAGCATAATGATCTCACCTTAACTGCACTACAAATTCACAATCGCTGTGTCCATATTTACGTAAACATTTAATGCACACATAATTTTTAACTACAATTTCAGATTACTCGTTAGTCTTTCTTTTATTGGTAAATAACAATAAACAAAACCACATCCAAAAGCCACAAACCATATCATATAAAGTAATAAAAATAGCTTGCTTAAGACGAAAGAAAATTACATATTTTGGTCCACAAAGTCATGATATCATTGTTGAACAATATAGACCCATCTTATATAAGTCATTCTCATGAGCAGTGTCTTGGAATCCCTATTCATAACCCTAACAGTAATACGCAGGTAAAGACAAAGATAACAAGAAAAGAGGGGTGGGAACTGGTAAGCGAGAGAGACTGATAGAAATAGACAAAGAAAACACCATATATATATATATATATATATATGTCTAAAAAAACCATTCACTCGATCCTTCAGCTTTCTGCTTCCTAAATCTGCAAAATGATATATTATAAAAAAAAAACTAGGTCAGTATTCAGTAACTTTTCAACCGGGAAGCTTTAATCACACAGTTAATTAACAAAAAAAAGGTAATTAATTGTTTTAACGTGCGCACCAAGTAATAACATGCGCCATGCTGGAGTGAGTGGAGGGTGACACCCCACTGATTTGTGAGAACAGGATGACCAGTGGGGTGGATGAGCACCGCATCATCACCAAAGGTCTCGCGCACGTTGAAAGGTCCCACTGCCACTTCGAATGCCACATCATTAATGAACACCGTTGATTTTGGCGTAACAGCTGCATCTCCAATGCCTGAGATACACCGAATCATCTCTCATGAGCAAGTCGAAACACACTAGAAAGAAAGTCAACAAAAAGCCATGCACAAGTGACCAAAATTCGATGGTACCCTCATTATTATGCAAATCTCATGTTTCATTCTGGTATATCATAACATATTTCAATCAATAATATCTGGTCATGTATTCTATTTTTTTAATATTAAATAAAATTTCAACTTACATGATAATGTATTATTGGTTAAAACATAATATGATACATTAAAATGAGACAGGAGATCCGCATTCCATTCCCCTCCTTCAACCCACGCAATTAACATGAGAACATTAACCCCTAGGGTAAGGGTGCCGGTTAAAGAATATGAAAAAAATGTTATATTTATTATTTTAAGAAATTGTATGTTTAGAACTTTTTATATCTTTTTTAATCAATATCCTTATTAATCAATATACTTACGATGTCAGTTAATAAGACCTTACTAATAATATAATAAAATTTTATATGGATGGTTGAGGATTAGCGAATATGACCCAAAAGGAAGATATTTCTAAAGTTCATCATGCACAACCAAAAAATTCAGTAAAATTAAAAAATAATAATAAATTAATTACCTTGAACTTGAGTGATGATGGGGGATGAAACAGTAACGGTGGTGGTAGTGATGGGAGGGACAACGGTAGCAGTGTGAATAGTTGTAGTGGGAGTGAAACAGAAACTAAGGTGTGAATATGGATGCATTATTTTGACGGACTTGTCTTGATCTTGATCTTTTTTTGAGGAAGCTCCATGGTTCATGATCTCGCTAAGCAAGAGACTGGTGGAAGGACCATCATTATGTCGACCATGTTGTGGTCGAGATTGAACAACACGGGAGAGCTCGGAGAAGCAAAACCCTTGTGATGCTATGTCATTATTAGGTAATACTCCATGTCCTTGCCCTGCGTGATGTTGCACTGGGAAGAAGAATGCCTCAGTTGCTGGTGGTGGTACTGGCAAAGAGGTCTCATTGTGGGTGTGAAAATAGGTCTGGTTCACAGAGGCGGTGGGAGAATTGGGCACCACATCACTGACGGTAGAGAAGCCAATGGAGAATACCTTTGTGGGTATTGTTTCTTTTGGGGAGGATTTCTCAGAGGAAGAAGATGAGGAAGAATTAGGTGCAATGGATTGAGGGAGAGAAACAGTGTTTTGTTGGGCTTCTGGTGGGTTTTGGTAATTCTTCGAGTTCTGGAGTTGTCGGAGCTTGTGTTTGCTCCTTGATTTGCGGTTCTGGAACCAGTAGAAGACATTGGCATCACCCACTTGCCCATACTCTTGCAACTGTGCCCTTATCTTCCTTATCTCATCCCTTGGAGGATTCACCATTCCAGAGTTGAATATGGTTTCCAGTATGCGAATTTGCTCAGGTTTTGGGTTCCACCTTGGCTTTGGCTCTGGACTTCTCTCCTCACACCCCGCAGCTATTAGATTAATTAATTATTTAGAAAGAGAGAAAAGTCAGGTTGATACTTAGATAAACGCCAAATAGAAACCAAGATCTCTACATTCTCTACCTATATATATTTCATGCACAAAAGTTAATCAATATCTAGTGCTATGAAATTTGCAAAGTGGAACTTATAAGTGTAAGGGTGAGGTGAGATACTAGTTACATATGCTAGTAGGCTATATAGTTGGAAAGAGTTTTCAAGTGTGTTATAACTTTTCAAATAATTAAAATAACAGATGAAAAAGATTTATGTGATATTGAGTTTGACAAACCTGAAGTGTAAGGGATTCTGTGGCAACCAGTTGACATGAGAGAAGAATTGATGTCATGCTGCCATTGGTGGTGATGAGAGTTGCAGGGCTTGGGCTTGGACTTGAACATGCTTGGCCAATGTCTGTTAGAAGAAGCCATGATGATGATGATGATGATGGGGTGAAGGAGAGTGACGAGAATTAATTACTGAAATGAAAGCTAGATATATCAAACACAGCCAATCAAATAAGAAAACAATCTAAGAAGCTGCCCTTTTGTGGTTCTTGCTTTAAATTTTGGTCTCAACTGAACTGAACTGAACTCACTGGGCCAACATAGCAGACCCTTCTTATATAGCCTCTTCACCTACCGCCCCCCTCTGTCACTGTGTCTCTCACCATTCTATTGCAATAATAATAATAATAATGAAAAATCTGTTATATATCACTTATCATCTTGGCATCTCCCGAAGAAAAATAAAATATGTATAAATAATATTATTGACGTTACATATGTATATTAGCTTTTAATAAATATAATAGAATGCAAGATAAAAAAAGTTATTAAATTAAATATCTATCTATCTATATATATATAAATGGACGCAACCCTTAGCCACCACAGGAATCGCCTGTTAGAAAAAGATAAACTAGAAAGGAAAGGGGGAAATAAATAAAAAGGGAATGACGATAAGAGAGAGTACCATGTCTCCCATCCCCTGCGCTAAAGCTAGCTTTTGCTAGTTACACTACTTTTGCATTAATAGTAGGAAGAAAAGAATGCTTTTGGTGTGTGGAAAGTTGTTTAAAGTACAAGGAAATTCCCCCCAGATGAGAAGCAAAGGGAACATGGGAAGGAATACATGCTGGGGACTTAATTAGGATTAATCTTGCTGCTGCAGCAGAGATGGCAGATCAGAAAAAGCTCTTAATGCTACCTAGGGCTTTCCTTTCATCAGTGTGTGTGTGTGAGAGAGAGAGAGAGGGTAATTCTGATCGATCAGTTTCTTTCTTTCTTTCTTTTACTACCAGATTTCTATGGCGGAAGGGAAGGGAATTCTATTTCTCACATGGGTTTGCTATCAGTGTATTAATGGGAATGCGAAGAGAAGCGGTAGAAGTAAGTGTGGGATTATTATTCTAATCCGAGAGCCCAAGAGTTGTTGCCGGAATAAATAAGGGTGGTGGCTGGTTTGAAAGGCATGGAGATGTTTTGTTCTAATTTTTTGTCATTTTTTTTATTCTTTATCAATAAAATAAAATTATAATTTATTAATATTTATAATTATTTTTAATATTTAATTAACGGGGACATTGAAACATCATTTTTTTTATAGGCATAAATTTTATTCGTTTCAAAGTTAATAAAGGGACGTGTAGTAGTGTTTGATTGGAAAGCGGTGGTGGTTTATTAACTGCAAGTATTTTGGGTTATTTTGTGCAAAGTGAGGAGGGGGAGAGGTTTGGATTGACTCGAGGAGCATATTTATTATAGTTACATTATTTGATTACTTAAAAATTAAATTTTCATGATATATTTTATTCATATTTATATACTTCCTCCTCAACTTTATATATATATAAAAAGTTGAGGAGGAAGAATATAAATATGAATAAAATATATCATGAAAATTTAATCTTACACGTATTAAGAAAGTTAGTTATGTTAGTTTAATTATCTTGATTTGTGTATAAAATAAGTTATAGTTACTAAACTATTCTTTTTTAAAAGTTGTTTCTTAGGAGTGTATAATATTCTTGAAAAAGTAAAAAGACAATTAACCAAAGGGTATTTTTGGAACACTGACATTAAATCGAGTTGAATTAGTTAACTTTTGCTTATATTTGGGTCCAAAAAATCTAGGTACTTTTTTTGCTTATATATGAGTCCAGAGGGAGTAAAATATATGAGTTTAATTTTGATCCAATACTTTTAGCATAAATCTTTTTACATTGTTAACCAATCACAAGTTATGATATGAATGACTTTTCATATAGTTAGTATAAGAGACAAAGAGTTTTAATGACGTGGCAATTTATGATTCATTGATAGCGTAAAAAATCTTACACGGATAGTATATATCAATTTTTTTAACGAGTACATACAAATTAAATCTATAATGTATTTATTTTTAATTTATATATAATATTTTTTGGATATTATATATATATATATATATATATATATATATATATATATATATATATATATTTTGTTACTTTAAGAGAGTTACTTTCAATCTCATGCATTCATTTATTCTAATCCAACAAAGGTCATGTAGATTCTTTAATGAATTAATATAAATCCATTGGATTAGAATAAATGGATGGATGAGATTGAGAGTAACTCTCTTAAAGTTACTCTTAGAGTAACTTGATCCCTCCTCATATACATTTTTCTTTTTTTTGTTGAATTTAATATCAACATATATATACTTGTCCATCCAAACGTCCTTTCATGGCTATTCAAATTTCATTTTTATTTGTTATCCATCTTACACTTGTATTTTGGGTCAACTAAAATTCCTCCTTATCTCACAACTTCAAAACTCGCAAAGCATTACTCTCTCCAATTCCGAATATAAGAGAGAAGAGGTATTTTTTTTTCAAATATATAAGAAATATTAATCAATTTTTAAGTTAGATTCTATTTTTATTCTTATTTATTATAAAATTTATATTAAAAAGATTCAACAATTCGTGATATAAGTGCTTTAATTGGTTTAGCTTATTAGTATTTATACAGAGCAGTTTTTTATCATGAGAGACACCTAGAGACATACACATTGCACCAAAAGACACACTCATTAGTCAGATAACATAATGTTTGGATTTAAAAATAAATAAGTTAGTTGAATTAGAAGTAATTAAATAGGACATTTGTAGAATAAAATTTAAAATAAATTGATTTCAATAATTTTTTTTAGTCTTGATGAATTATGATTTTATATCTTATATTCCGGATCCGACGGAATATAATTATAGTTTAAATGATCAAATAGATCGTGCTGAACCGAAAAGATCGAATGTAGATGTCATATCCAACAAATGAATCGGTTTGCAAATATAGGTTTTATTGTGTGTATTTGGTTCATCATTAAATTAAAATTATGTTTACGTTCATAAATGGTTTGGATTTCTCTTTAGAAGTATAATAATTAACACATTATATATGACACTCAATTGGCAAAACTATATCCGAGGTTCAATGCATGGCAATTTGAGTCAAAATTTTACCAAATTAATGAAACACCGAATCAACCTTTTTTGATATATGTCTCTGATTTTAATGAATTTGGCTCAGTAAAAATTCTATAAATTGAGAAAATAAGAATATATCTATTTTTGGATCATTTTTAATGGGTTAAAATCTTTATGCATTCATCAAATCAATGATGGATGCACCATTACTTTCCTACGTTAGAGGAGCCAAATCCAGTTTTAATATAAGGGCATTGCTTCCGTGCCTTTAAAAAATACAGGGCATTGATACCTTTACCATGTGGACCCATAATTAAGTGACTAATGTTTTAATAATGTTGTGTAATTTTTTATATAATTGCTTCAGAGTCCCCAGCTCCCCTTGTTTTTTTTTTCTCTCAAGTGCATATGGTTTTATCATTTAAAAAGAAGACAAGGTAACCAAAACTAATAACCTTGAGGATTGAACCCGTTACATGCTCATCGCAGGTAAGGGTCTTAAACCAGCACACCAGGAATCACATTGATAATTCCAGTTGACGCTTATTCCTTTTTAAAGTATTAACGTTCATGGAGGAACTGTTCATCTTCCTCCCCCGTTTGCAGAAAAATGGGTCATGCGACCCGCGAACACGACCCGAACAGATCTCTCAATTCAAGCAACGGATTGCTTTGATATTCCAGTATAGTAGTCACATGATAGTGAGTAAAGGAAGGCCCAAGTCAATTTTTAAGTTTTCAACAAAAAAACGAGCAAAAAATGATGAAACTGAGGCTTGCATTTGTCTATATGTGTTTTTATCCCTATCTTGTGTTGCCAAAGATTCAGGCATCCACACATGGAAGGAGAAAAACGCGAAGGACACGACGACGCTATACTGGGTGTGAGTTTCCACGGTGACGACAATTATTTTGGGTATATTCATAAGTGAATTTTGATATTGCAATAAGAGAGAGATTGCGACAACGGAGGAGAACAGAGTGTTGGGTGGTGGTGGCTGCCGGAGCCCCCTAAGGCTGTGGTCAGACAAAGGTCATGAAAGACAAAAATTTATTTGCAATATATCAGATTTTGAAAATAAAAATTATAGGGACCCTGAAGCAATTATATAAAAAAATTATACAACATTATTAAAACATTACTCACTTATTGGTCCACATGGTAAAGTTATCAATGCCCTCTATTTTTCAAAGGCACCGAAGCAGTACCCTATATATAATGCTGATGTGTACCAATAGTTTACCAACAATTATCAAAAGTTTGATTTTGAAGTGTTCCGAGATTTCCATTGGTGTGAACATATCAGGGAACAAAAATAACAAGAACAGGGGTCTGTAATCTGTTTTTTAAGTGAAGTGTTTAAGTAGGTCAGCTCTCTTTAGGTTTAGTCACTTCAATGTAATTACACTTGACATTTCTATTGTTTCACAAGCGCAATAGTTATACTCTTAAAGGGGGGTAAGTCAATTGATAACTAAATTTTAATAGATGAGTGTAACTTTTGAAATAAAAATGGCGTCAAATATAATTATACTAAAACTTCAGAAGGTCCCCTTTTTCTTTCTCCCTCCCTTCCTAACGGTGTTGGCTCATGGAGGTGGGTGGCACGTGGTCCTCCACTCACCTGTCCTATCGTGACCACACCATCCACACCCTTGCCACTCTAGCAAAGTTATCTCGTGTTTAATTATGGTGGTTTAGGCGACGGTAATGTCAAAATTTCATGAGGGTCGGGACTACCGCAACGCCACTTAGGCTATGTTTGGAAGGATGAAGTGAATTGATTATTGTTGAAGTGAAGGGGTAAAATAACCTTAATTAACTCATTATTTGAGAGTTTTTTAGTAATGTAATGAGATGGTTAAGGATAGGAACCCAAATCATTTCATGTCGCTCAAACCTTATATTTTCATACCCTCTAATATTGGGGGGTTTGTAATGGATCGAGTAGAGTGTAAATACCCTTTATAAAAAATCACTCCACTCCATTAATTATTTTGCCAAACAATGGAGTGGAATCTCCCCCCATTCCCTCATTAAAACTTCCAAACAATGGAGTGATATAATTTTACCTTTAATTTACACTCTACTTCATTCTAAATACTCCCTCATTAATACAATCACTGTTAGATGAAAATAAAATCAATGACTGAGAGTGAGTTCAAGTGAAAAATGACCCTTACACTAATGTAAACATAACTCTCACTCTCTCACACACATTTATCTATTAGATGCTAATATGCATGGATAAGAAAGTATGAGAAAAGCTACCACTTTTTTACATTACATGGTAACAGAAATAATGCAGGGCTTGCTTACGCTTAGGGGAACTTTGGTAGGTAGATCTTTTTTCTTGGGAATCATGATCCGTGCATAATTTCTTGAGAATCAAGATCCGCATGATTCTTGAGAATCATGATCTTATGAATGTTAAAATTGTGTTTGGTAAGCCTCAAACATTCTTGGGAATGTTTACTTGGGAATTTTAATTCTCATGTTTGGCTTAAAGGCATATCTTTCCTAAAACTGTTAGTATTATTTTCAAAAAGACCATTGAATATACAATAATTGAAAAAAGGTATTTTAACAACCGAGTTTAGCGATCGAATTTAATCGATCACTATATATAGAAATTTGGTAGTTAAATATGAAAATTTGATCGCTAAATGATTTAGCGGACAATGTAGCGGCCGCCAAACGGTTTAACGAGTAGGTATTCTGCATTCATCAAATTCGGTCGCTAAATATGCAAATTTGGTCACTAATTAAATGGTTTGGTAACGGAATTTGCATATTTAGCGACCGAATTTGGTGATCGTTAAAAATCTCTCTCTCTTTTTTTTTTGTAGATTTCTTATTTAATAGACTTATTTTTTATTAACAAGAATTGTGAATAGAAAATTAAAAACGCGAATAATTTCATCCCATAATGAGACGTAGAGTTTAAATGTTATGCACTATTAGTTTAAAATTACTGTCTCAACCAATTTCACAAATCATAATATAAATGACTTTTAAGATAGGTAAGATAAGAGTCAAACATTTTTACTCATATGATAATTTATGATGGTTGACAGTGTAAAAAATCTTTATACTGACCGTGTATACCAATTAAATCCTTAGATGTATTATTATAAATTTTAATCTTAAAACGCTTGTATGTGAATATCATAAATTCATCACTCTATATAGGAATGCACATTACACACAACATAAAGAATTTTCTTCCCACCCCGCTTTAATTAAGAGATTCAGGTCTGTTTGGAAGTCAGGATAAAGAAGATAGGATATAATAAACTATCATATCCTTTTTTAATATATTGTTTAGTGAGTCCATAGGATAGGATAAGTTTATCCTATTGATTTATCTTATCTTGCTCATTACTTAAAATTTTATACTATGGGGGGAGCTAGGCTAGAAATCAGCATGATATGATAGAAAAAATGCTTCCAATTTAACCCTCGCCCCACCCCTAACCCTATAAGTCCTACTTCGTCGGGCGACGACAATGTTAGTCGTGGCTCCATCATGGTGGTGGAGCAACGACGAGGCGATGGTAGGCTTCAGCGGTGGAGCTCCAGTGAGGTGCTAGAGCAACTGCCAGACTTCTATGTGAAATCAAATCGGAAATACTAATTAACTCTAACTGCAAGTGTCAAATCCTCATCTTCACCGTTTACCTATCAGAGTAAGAGGAATTTTTAGAATTTACTTCTCCAAGCATTCCAATTTTAACCCACACCATCCCTAGTCCATGCAAATTCTTGCTCCAATTCCAAGTTTCAGCCCCCTCTTCCCGTACCCATGCCCACCGATGACAAGTCAGGATTGACCCAACACCTATTAAGGTCTAAAACAAACATTAAGGTGAAGCTTTTTTAAAGCTAAATGAGGGAGAAGAAAGCGGAAATAAATAGGTCATTTTGAGGAGGGGAAATAAATTGAGTTAGTATTATTAACTAAATTTTTTTAGGACTAAACCCTAACTTTGGTAGCTTGCAGCGCCAAGCGGACCACCACCTTCCATACCATCACAACATCAATGGGAAAGAGGTGACTCACAGTGGCGGCGTCATGGCTTGATGCGTTTTGGTTTGACAGCGCAGTTTGGAGGTGCTAGATCGGTGATGTGAGCCGGTAGTTTTGGGGTGGGGCCATTTGAGGATGTGTTGGGAACTGCTGGCAGTTCAGGGTGCGAAATGAGCACGAAAAAGAAGGATGGTTCAAATCTATTTTTTTTAAAAATACTAATTTAATAAAATTAAAAGTAATATGTTATAATATTAATAATTATTTTTTTAAAATTCTTAAATTATAGCTTGATTAAAAAAACAATATTTTGGCCAATGTAGCGTTGACGTGGTAGTGTTGATGTGGCGTTTCATTAGCCACATCATCAGTTAAAAGAACGGAAATAATGACGGGGACTAATTCCAATGGTTTTGAACTTAATTGCAGGGATCAAATCTTAAGAAAAAAAAATTATACGGACGAAAACAAAATCTCAACAAAGATTCAAAAGGATATTCCAAGCATGAAAATGATATTCAACACAAAACGCATTCAATTCTTTGAACAAAATTGGGATTTCAAAACTAATAAGGAAATTGGGTTAAATATGTTTTTAGTCCCCAGAAAATGAGCGGATTTTTGTTTTGGTTCCTATAAAAAAATTTCTTTTGTTTTCATCCCTCTAAAATATGAAATTATCAATGTTGATCCTTATAAAATGAGCAAATTTTGATTTTGATCCATATAAATTATTTTCTTTGATTTTCCTCTAAAATTTAATATCACCGTTTTAGTCCCTAGCATTCATTTTAGGCTAGATAAATATAATTCATTTTAAGGTTTTCAAGAAAAATTTTAGGGGAATTATATGTTAACATGATACCATAGAGGTTATTAGGTGTTATCTGAGATGACCGTATAATCATCTGTTAGACATATAAGTATTTAGTGGATGTCACATGACAGTAGGGATCACAAATAGTGATTTTAGAAGGACAAAAACGAAAGGAAATTTTTTACAAAGACTAAAACCAAAATCACTCATTTTACGGGGATAAAAAACATATTTAACCCTAAGGAAATTTTATCAATATCACGATTTAAAAACTAAAAAGAAATAACTTATGCTTGCCCCTTAGAACGGAGTCAAAGGATGCGACCAAGTCCTATAAAAATCCTACCAAAAAACACAACGAAGGACTGCGAACATAAATGGATACACGATCCAGGTGGGACATGTTTTTTTTTTTTTTTTAAAGAACAGAAAAGATAACACTTCTTTGAGGAAACATTATTAAAGGCGGAGTGCGTTTTTTAAAAAATGGGGGAAAAGATAATGGTGTCATTAGGAAGCGCTATTAAATGCATACCTTTTAATAGAGCTTCTTCGAAAAAACATTATAAAAGGTGGAATACGTTTTTTTAGAAAAGGTATGGGGTAAAGAATGTATTTCCCTGTGAAACACTATTAAAAATATATTTTTTTAATAATATTTCTTTATAAAAACACTATTAAACACTTCCGCGTATTTTTTTAAAAACGTTTTCTCCCAAAAACTCTATTAAATAAACAATTTTAAAAGTCTGTGATCCGGTGTTTCCATTTTAGCATTGATGTCATTTGTTGTATGTGTAATGTGTTTACTCATTTTATTTAAATCCGTCAAGAAGTATTTTATTTCAAACCGACTCTAACCTATCCAAATCTAATTATAAGGCGCGATGTCACCCATGGGGGCAACAATATTTTTTTTTTTTTTTTTTTGCTTTTAGAAGGTGGTGAATTCTTTGGTATCCCATGAGTAACTTTATCCTACCTTGATGATCCAATCAGATGATGAAAATCATTTGATTTGATTCATTAACATGACACATTTAATTGAGGTGGTGAATTATGATTGAATATGATAACTTTTATCCTCAAATTATTAAAGATACAGGAGAAAGAAGGTTGATTGCAAAACTCATGATTTATGCATAATCTTCATGTGTTTGGAACCACGCTTGTTATGAGAAGAAATATGTCAGTTACTCACCTTGGCTTCCATCGAGAGGCATTTTCAATGATATTGGACCCATTTCGAAACACACTTAAATTCCTAAGAACAATTGGTATTGAACAAACTAAGACGTAATAAATGACTTCTTCCATTATTATTTTAGGAGAATGTTAACCATAACGCGTAAGGTATTATTTAAGATATCAAGAGATAAATTTTTTTATAAAAAATGATGTATTTAATATATTAAAATGTATTATGCTTAATTTTCCAATAAAATCTTTTCTTTTATTGATTCTTTAACTAAAGTCTTTAAGGTACTCGTTAGGAAGATCTTTATTATTATTATTATTATTATTATTATTATTATTGATTATTATTATTATTTTTGTTAAACATTAATATTATTAATATGGAGAATACTAACCAGTATTTTAAGGATATTGATTAAAGAATCAAAAGAAAAAAAAATTTATTGGGAATGATATATTTAATATTTTGAGAAGTTAGATACTTTATTCTCTAAGAAAAATTTTCTATTTATGAATTTTTTAATATATATCTTTAAAACACTCGTTAAGAAGACCCTCTTAATTATTGCTATACAAAAAAAATCATCATATATGAATGCATTTAATGTAAAAGTTAAATTATGAGAAAGCGAGAAAAACTATATATTTTCTTAGTGATCTATATAAATCTTTTCATAGGTTCTGGCATATCAAAAGGGGACCATGCATGGCCAACTGAGTCCACTGATCTCTCTCATGCTCTCTGTTTGGGGCAGACAGACAGGAAACTAGGCAGAAAATTGGGACTACAATCGCATCAAACAACTTTAGCAACTGAAGTAGACCTTCCTGAGAGGTGGCATTACTATACTTGTGCTTGATTAGTGTAGTGGCCACAACTTTTCGAGCCCCATTTGGCGTTTTTGCCATAACTCCACTCCTCCTACTACACAACACGCAATTAATATACACCTAGCAAAGTGCAAAACGTGCGCACATAAGTGTACCATTTTATTTTTGATAACGTAAGTGTACCTTCTTGACAATTATGATGGAAAAAATCAACATATCCGTACCATTCCATATAAGCCAGGCCATTGCAAATACCCATTCCTTCCCTGCTATTTTCTCTATAAGTATTAATTATATCTCTTTGATTTGTACTTCTAGTTCTAGCTAGCTTCTATACCAGACTGGGTCTTGATCCTCTGCTACACTGCCCACGTACGTTTATATTTATTGCTTTCTTTTACTACCTGTTTCTTTTTCTCCTTTATTTTCCTTTCTAATCATCTTTTCCTTTTTCTGTTCCAACCGTTCTGTCTACACCAAAAATGAGAGAAAATTCAGTAAGTAATCTCTTCCTGGACCACCTCTGAAGACTGTAGTCCGTCCTCTAGCTCTAACTTGAAGTTTCTTCCCATCCTTTTCTCTGTCAAGTCACTGTGATGACCCCCTAGCCTCCGATGGGAGCTCTGGTTAAGGCTTTCTGTAGGTTTCTTATTAACCATGATTATAATTTGGGTATCACACAAATACAAGTTGTAAATGATTGGAGACAAAATTTGAAGTTTCCAAGTCAGTGCATGGTTATTTATATCTGCTGGGGATTGGGGTTTACCTGGACGTGAAAATAGTACAGGTATTCACTTGTAACACCAAAAAGAAAAAAGAAAAAAAAAATCAAATATTGAATTTAACTAAAAGACCAAGTTAATTTTGACATAGAGTTAGTATAAATTTTTTTACACTATCAATTTAATTATAAATCATCTAATATATGATTTTTAAGATAGTCATTATAAAAGTGAAACATTTTTTATGATGTGATTAATCATACCCTAACTAAGCATTGACTGCAAGTGATTTGAATTAATCATACCCTAACTATAGGGTATGGTTATTAGCCTTCTTAAAATTTATTTAACACTTCTTATTAACTAATTATAATTTTAAAAATAACAACTACAAATTATGATTGATTAGTAAAAAATATAAATAGGCAAATTGGATCGAGTGTCAATCGCCTTACCCTATTATAATAGCAATCCTCTGTTTATTTTTCATTGTATAAAATTATAGTGACAATTATAAATGACGTTTTTTATAAGCAAGATAATCTTATTAAAGTAATGATGGTTTTAATATGCCAATTGCCTTACCCTACTTTTGCACTCATTTCCCATAGGCATATTTGAATACAGAAATAAAGATAAATTTGTCTTTATCTTTCAAACAGTAATAGTGGTTGGAATTAAAATTCACATCCATGTAATACATATAAACTTATAAAAATAACTTGTTTAAAATCAAAAAATATGTAATATAATGTTTATATTATAATATTCTATGCCATGCATACAAAATAATTTGAAGTAAGAACTTTGTTAAGAATTAACTAAATTATAGGCTGAATGAAATAGATAAATGAAGTAAACAAGAGAATTATATATATATTTTTGTTACATAATGAACATAAAATATATTGATTATCTTTTAAATTAAAATAAATATAAAAAATCATAAAATTATTCATAAAATTTGTCAAATTATACTCATTTAATTTGTATATCATAATTTGATAAACTTATATTCACTCTTATACTCGAATATGCTTATTTACACAACATTTTTATCAAATTTATCAATAATTATTATTATAATAATTCATATCTTTTATAGATAAAATAATTGAAAACATCATATTTATTTAGAAATTATTAAACTGGATGACTAAAAAAGCAAGAATATTATGAAAAAAACGTTTTCATATACGTTTTATATCCATTATTTGTTAGAGAGTATACAAAAAAAATATTTGTTTAATTAAAATATATATTTAAATGAATAATACTCTTTTTTATAAGATTTTCAATTATATATTTTATTTTTCAAATTAAAAAGTTAACTTTATTTTTTAAATAAAAAAATATAAGATTAATCTTTAAAAAAAATTAGTATGTAAATATCGAATAACTTATTAGATATTTTTAATTTTTAAGTGATTTGATGATATTAAGTCAATCATTACACTAAAGCGTAGGATAAAGTGTAATTTATGGTAAAGTTTGGAGTTTATTTTTATTTTAACAAACTTAAATATGGTAAAGAGAATATCCTTAGGAAGCATATAAGATCTTGATGATATAGATTACAAAAAAAGGTACATGGATTACGAATATTTTGATTTTGTTACACAAATTGGCGATGTGAGAAAAATAAGATTAACGTGACATGATCAACTTCATAAATTCCAATGGTCTGATTTTTGGACAAAATTATGCTGTTCGAGAAATGATATCTTGATATTCTTCCTTAATCAAAAGTTGATAATGTATATAAATATTAATAAATTATAATTTTATTTTATTAAATGATATATTAATAATCATTGACGAGAGCCAAAGAACATCTTATCGTGATTCTTGTGTGAGTTTCCAAAATATATGAGGAACTTACGCAAATGAAATCTTCAATCAAAGGTGAAAGTCTTAACGTACTTATCCATTAAAGATCACTTCGATGCTTTTATTGGTTTTGAGCAATTGCAAAGTACATTGATCTATCATGTCTTTCATGATCTAACATTGACGGGACATGCCAAGTTCTTGTCAGAAGCTAGGACAAACATACTTTGTTAAAGTCATATCTATATCCCAAACATGAATATTTCGCTAAAAATAAAGCAGGGTATACTAGAACTAAATCTATCACCTTCAGGTTAACACTAACACAAACCAATTATAAAAAGCGGAACAGAATGCTTGATTTCTATTTGTAGTTTTGCTTTCTAAAGGCGTTGAGCTTGCACATGATATTAAAATGTTGGGTATTGCTTCGCTGCCTTGTTATTTCTAATGGCACTGATGCAGTTATTAATAGGACCCATAAATGTATGACGGATGTGTAAATGTTGTCACGTCATTTGTATAGTGGTTTAGTGATTAAATGTTTTTTTATAACATAGTGATTAAATGTTCTTTGACATAGTGATTGAATGTTGTACATCAGGAAAATGATCCCTTTATTGACAACATTTAAAAAAATGATCATTTTTTATAATTTTTGTTGAGTTGTTCGGATAATAAACCCCTTTGCATGACCTGTAATATAAACTCCCATGCCTTCTTGATTCATGAATGTGTTATGTGTTTTCTAGTCAAGTTTGTTTTTCTTGGAATAGTATTCGATTTTTCATTATTTTAAATATTGTCAATAAAGGGATCATTTTCCTGCAAGTATTGAAAATGGAAAATCACTTTCCTTCGAAGAGAAGCAAACGTAACTGAAAGACACATAACACAGGTACTTGTTGCAACATTGTTTCAAAATAAAAAAAACCAACTGATTTGGTAACTTTTGAAATTCCAACACACCTGAAAGGCTGAAAAGAGAAGCCTAAATTATTTGTATTGAGAGAAGTCAATACCAATTCACCAGAACCTAATGGTCGTGTGGGAAGATGAAAACTCATCTCATACTCAGCAGATTTAATTGCAATATTTAAAAGAACATAGCAAATAATATGATGTGGCAACATTTACACGTGTCAAATATTTACTACTCCTACTAATAACTACATCAGTGCCATTAGAAATAACAAGGCAGGGAAGCAATACCCTAAAATGTTTCGGATTAATCTAATGCAAAACATAAGATGCGGGTATGTGTGTCGTGGCCAAAATTCGCCAACGACGTACAGTCACTAAATGCTAACATGCACGCAGTAAATACACAACATGGGGATATTGAATGCTATAATTTTGTTGCACATGCTATCGCAACGCACATGAGGTCGTTGCACCCTTGGGATGGTTAAGCTTGCTTATAATATATCCTTGGCACAGAAAAAATTGGAGCTAGAGACAGAAAGTTATGCCACTTATTGGTGGTGTAACATTTATTTCATGACTTAAAAACCTTACATATGAAAGGGCTAAGTTTAAACTTTCATTCACACTTTTGTGGATGACCTGTTAGTACCAGAGTATGCAGCGAACTGAAAAAGAGTTCAAAAACTCCCTCTTGTGAGAATCTTACTAGAAAAATTATCAAGGTGAAGCCAATCCCAACAATAATAGTAATAAAGGAGTAGAAAATCGAAAATACAAGGACATCACAATTTTTAGCGTGAAAAACTTCCCTCAATGTGAGAGAATAAAAATCATGGAACTTAGTCCAATAAATCTTCCACTATGTAAAATAATGGATACACTAATATAGTCTTTCTAGTACCACTAGAGATCAACAAAGCATCAGAATCATCACCAAATAAGAAATCAACATTATAAAACCAAACAATAGATAATATTTGACACTAACAACGGAGAAGACAAAATTACAAATTAAATATATCAAAATGAAAAGTTCAATTGCAGGAACATACTAAAATTTCAGCAAAAATGGAACACGTTTGTTGTACCAATCATCTGCAAGAGAACCCCTTTCTTTTTCTCTACTATGGTCGCAAGCTAAATTTCTCACTGCTGCTCTACTTTTTGATTTTCTTCTGATTACAATTAGGGATTGAATCCCTTTTGGAATAGAAACATGGACTTTGGCCCATTATTCCACCATTCCATGTTTTTTTTAGGGCGTTTCTTTTTAGATCACAAATTTTTCTAATACACCATATTTTTAGAAAAAAAATGAATATTTCTAAAATACCCTCATTGTCTCCTTCCTTCTCGTTTACATACCCGCATCAATTTTCGTAACCTTCCAACAATAAACTTCCGGTAGCTTTATTTTATACTACGGGAAATAAAATTCCGGTAACCACTGTCTAGCATATCGGAAATTAACTTCTAATACTATAAAAGAAGGTGAATTGTATCGGAAATATAATTCTGGTACATTGGAAAGAATAATATCCTGAACCCATCATCCATCATTGAGTATCAAATACCATAAGCAGGTTTTCTTATTTCCATAGTTTTATTCACAAATACGTTGAACCCAACAACAACCCCAACCTTAACGTTAACCATAACCATAACCAAGTTTTTCCAACTTTATACTTCGCTTTGTGAAACCCGTAACTTTTCACCCTGCTTATTCTTTTTCACCCATCGATTTCTGCATTTCACCCCTTATTTTTCTAACTCTTCATCCATTCAGTCACAACGTTTCTCCATGCCCCTACTTACCCAGCTTCTCCCCAACACCCAAACCCCACTACCCATCACTAATAACCTTTCATACCCAAATTTCAAATAACCTGGAAAGAATAACTAGGAATTGGTGGATTCATAGTTTTATATTCTTATTTTCGATCATTTCCTTGTTGGGAACTCGTTTTGATTCCAGACGGATTCCTTACCGGAAATATAATTCCGGTACACTGTATAAGTTCCGATAGATATTACAAGGATATTTTGGATATATTCAAAAAATTTAGAAAAATTGTGGTGTGTTAGATAAATTTGTGGTATAAAAAGCTAATATCTTTTTTTTAAAAGTTAACATGGCCCCACTTGGGAGTGACCCACCTCCGATTGCTAAACATTCATTAATTTAGTCATTTTTATTTTTCAATTTTTTAGTAAATTCATACTAATGGAAAGCTGCCAAAGGGTTTAACATTTTCCTTTATTGCCTTGATTCCAAAAAAGATAGCCCTCAATCCCTATCTGTTGTCGCCACTTCACTTCCCACTATGCAAATTCAAACTCCAAGGGATTTAAGAGAATCGCAATTGTTGAATTTGAGTTAGATTAAAAAAAAAACTAGTGGATATAATTATATTTTTTTGGGTTAAATATGTTTTTGATCCATATAAAATAATAAAATTTCATTTTCACTACCTCGTTTTTAGAACGTCATTTTTTGGTTCCTCAATTTTTAAAATACCATACTTTTGATCCCTAACATTAGCTCAATTTTCAAAATAGGGATAAAGGATAAGTTATTTTGAAAATTGAGAGACCAAAAAATGACATTTTGAAAATGAAAGACAAAAAACGAATTTTCAATTTTACAAGAACCAAAAACATATTTAACCCTTATAATAATACTCTTCTTCAATACTTTATTTTGATTTTTTATTAAAATGATATACAACTCATAATTATTCTATGCAAATAGCAAATAATCATATAATGCAATTATTATATAGTTTGAGTTTTAAATTAAATAACCATAACATAAATTTATTTAATTTTTACTAATAATAAATAAATTTGTAAATAATATATATATATATATATATATATATATATATATATATATATATTATAGTAAGTCAAAATTATTACTTTTTTGGTCGTTTATTTGATTAGAATAATTCTAGTTTTTCTTGGAATGTTTATTACTATTCTTTTTCATCTAACTTTTTTGCCTATTTTTCAGAGATGCCCTTTATTAAATTATTTATTTATTAAATATCACTCCTACCTATCTCGATTTATAATTAATAACTATAATAATTATTTTTTATATAAAAAATACATCCTAATTATAATGATAGATTTCTTTTAATTCAATGTTCCTTAACCCAAACAATAAAACTTAACACAATAGAGATAATTTGTATTATTCATCTATAATATTATAAAAATGATTTCCCAACTTGGTATGTTAGTTTGGTTTTTTAAATTATCATTTTAAATTATACATTTAATAATTTAAAGTAATTTAAAAAATATAATTATAAATATATTTATTGAGGATTAAAAATTTAAAGATAAACTTGTAAAAGATAATGTTATAAATAAATTTTACTCACTTATCAAATAGTTTTCAACTTTATACTATATAATTATAATGCATTTTATATAATTAAAAATGTTTTTGGTCTATGTAAAATAGCAAAAATTCATTTTTAGACGTCCCATATTTTCAAAATGTCATTTTTTGCTCCATCATTTTTCAAAATAGCTCACTTTTGGTCCTTAACGTTAGCTCAATTTTAAAAATAGAGATCAAAGGTGAGCTATTTTGAAAATTGAGGGACAAAAAAAGGACGTTTTGAAAATGAGGGACTAAAAATGAATTTTCGCTATTTTACAAGGACCAAAAAACATATTTATCCCTACCTTTTGATGGGTATTTATTCCTGGAACTTCTTATTATCGGCATTTTTTTTTAAAAAGCACACAATCTAGGAGAAGCATATGCTCCCCCTAGTGTTAATGTAGGTGTAGCAAATAATCATATAATATAATTATTATATAGTTTGAGTTTTAAATTAAATAACCATAACATAAATTTATTTAATTTTTACTAATAATAAATAAATTTGTAAATAATATATATATATATATATATATATATATATATATATATATATATATATATATATATATATTATAGTAAGTCAATATTATTACTTTTTTTATTAGAATAATTATAGTTTTTCTTGGAATGTTTATTACCATTTTTTTTAATCTAACTTTTTTGCCTATTTTTCAGAGATGCCCTTTATTAAATTATTTATTTATTAAATATCACTCCTACCTATCTCGATTTATAATTAATAACTATAATAATTATTTTTTATATAAAAAATACATCCTAATTATAATGATAGATTTCTTTTAATTCAATGTTCCTTAACCCAAACAATAAAACTTAACACAATAGAGATAATTTGTATTATTCATCTATAATATTATAAAAATGATTTCCCAACTCAGTATGTTAGTTTGGTTTTTTAAATTATCATTTTAAATTATACATTTAATAATTTAAAGTAATTTAAAAAATATAATTATAAATATATTTATCGAGGATTAAAAATTTAAAGATAAACTTGTAAAAGATAATGTTAAAAATAAATTTTACTCACTTATCAAATAGTTTTCAACTTTATACTATATAATTATAATGCATTTTATATAATTAAAAATGTTTTTGGTCTATGTAAAATACCAAAAATTCGTTTTTAGACGTCCCATATTTTCAAAATGTCCTTTTTTGCTCCATCATTTTTCAAAATAGCTCACTTTTGGTCCTTACCGTTAGCTCAATTTTAAAAATAGAGATCAAAGGTGAGCTATTTTGAAAATTGAGGGACAAAAAAAGGACGTTTTGAAAATGAGGGACTAAAAATGAATTTTCGCTATTTTACAAGGACCAAAAAACATATTTATCCCTACCTTTTGATGGATATTTATTCCTCGAACTTCTTATTATCGGCATTTTTTTTTTAAAAAGCACACAATCTAGGAGAAGCATATGCTCCCCCTCGTGTTAATGTAGGTGTAGCTCTCCCATTGTCAACACACTTACATTTTGTTTGGTTGGTAAGAAGTTGATCCGTGGAAAGTTACTTTTCTCTTGTTTGGTTTACATGTGAAGAGAAAATGCAGAGAGGGAAAAAAACTTATGTAGGACTAGAGGTGACAATTTGGGTTGCCCGACCCAATCTAGTCAGGCCAGGGGGTTGAATCGGGTCGGGTCAAATTTGGTCCAATATTTTAAAGAAGCATTTCTTTTATAAAAGTCATTATATATATATATATATATATATATATATATATATATATATATATATATATATATATATATATATATATATATATATTATCATAAACTATTAGTTTAACTAACTTAAGCAACATTTTTTTTAATAAATTAAAAATTGTAATATGAAGTATTGAATTATGTTACTATATTTAGAGATAATTGTAGGGAAAATGGCCCATGGGTTAACCCGCGACCCGACTTTTTTCGAACCAGCAATCCTCTGGCCCGGCATGACCCCAAGTCGAGCTTGTTGAGGTAGGCCCATTGAGCCGACCCCAAATTGCCACTTCTCTGTGGAATCACACTAAATTTTTTCTCCTCTCTAGTGGGAAGAAAACGTTGAGAGACAGAATAAAATTCATCTTTTGTTTATCTACCCTTCTTCCTACTCTCATCTGACACTTCTTAATTATTTTTTAAAAAATATTTTTATTAATATAAGATAATTCATAAAAATATATTTATGAAGCTCATTTTTTCCTCATTCCATAAATACCCTTGCCTCCATGCACAGTGAACGATTGTTATTATTGTTAAAATAGAGTCATTATTGTCTATTCAACAAAAACTAATTTTCTTTGTTTTCATTTTCTATCCTACTAAACAAGTGGAGAAAGAATTTGCATTTTTTCTCTTCACTCTTTTTCATGTTTCTTTCATACCAAACAATCTTTAAAATTCACTATTTTTCTCACTAATTTTTTTACTCAATTCTTTCTATCTATCTTCTTTCTTTCCATTTTCTTTCTCATACCAAATAAAATGTGTTTCATTTTTCTTTCTAAACAAACAAGATAAAAACATGGTATTTGATGATATAGATATGGCTCATTTCTCATTGTAACATGTATATAGTATGAATGAGCCATTCATGGTGTACAAAAAAGTGAATAATTTTTGGTGCATAATTACATGATCACTCCAACTTTGTGTTTGTGTGTGTCACTTGTGGGCAGAGAAAGTGCTTTCATTCTTTCTGGTTTTTTCTTTTTCTTTGTCTCTATCTTTTTGGAGGGGAATGTGGAGAAGTCAAAAGTAGATAACTTCATGAATTGCGACTATATTTTGTTCTGACGTAGCATGCATAGGTTACAACCCAGAGGAAAATACCCTATGCGTACCGGGTATTTCTCCTTATTATTTGGGATAATCTGCGGAGTCTTCAACTCTTTTATCAAGATGAAGTTTCAATGAGCCTGATAAATTAGGTCAGAGCACTTTGAATGCTAACACTAACCCTGTCCTTGACCATGTGAACATACTCTTACGTAGTCGTTAATTATTGCATTAAAATTTAAAACTGAGATATATAGAAGACATTTTTTACAATATCTGTTAAAGTTTCATATAAGAGGATAAAGAGATTAATCTTCCTCTAGTTAAGTTGTTCCCCATGATTAATGAGATCCCCAATTTTTATTTCTTTTATTATTTTGAAATGTAAAAATCGATTTTCTGATTACATGATTTATACATGATTCATTTATCCAACTCAGTTGAAAAAGGTTTTGGTTGTTGTTAACTAGTTATTTTAAAATGTAAACAGGGTTGGGCTGGTATGGAATGGCATTAAGACAACCATAAGCAACTGAGTTGAAACATTAAATCACTAACCTAAGAGAATATGATTCTCACGCAGGTGTATAATATAGGTGTTGTGTAAGTTGTACCGTCCAAAAAAGTGGTGCAAAATACACCATCCTAGTAGACCAATCAAAACCATCCATGTGGATTAGTGTGTTTGACCTGGTCAAATCTTTCTTTGTTGGTCAAATATATTTATTGCATGTTGTATTTGCAATTGAGAGATGTATTTTGTTGTATTTGCATGTATATTTTTATTCTTGTTTTTGCACATTAGGGTGTTACAGACCTGGCCTTATGCTATGCCTTATCACATACCAAAAAAGAAAAATGTGAAACCAACTGCACAGAACCAAGCTTCATTTTCCACCGTTACAATTTAAGAGGAATCTCATAACCTTGATAGAGGTCAGCCATAATCGCAGAGGCTCTCTATATAATAGAATCACAAATATTAAATAATATTGTGGTTTCAATTCTGTTATTAAATGATTTTGTTGAAAGATAACTGGATCTGAAAATATTTAGAGGAAAGTGCAGGTCCTTTTCTTGCGTGCTTTCTTCTTTGGCTTTGGTGGCCTTAATGCAACCTTTATTGCAGCATCAAAAACTATCTTCACATTCTTAAACACAAAGAATGAAAGAATAAGAACAGACAGTTAAATGTAGTTTCCATTTTTGAATTGGATTGAATTTGAGAACACCTTAAACTAAATCTTGAGTTTGCTTCAAAATATGTCTAAATTTTTAATGCAACGAATTGTTGACATTTACCTGCTGTGTTTTAGAACTGCACTCTACATAAGTTACTGCGCTGATCATTTTCTTCAGCTCTTCACCCTGTTCATCACAGTCATTGTTAAGTCCATTGTCTATGCAAAAGATTCAGATTCTAAATAGGCATGTTTTTTGTTTAATTTGATGAGAACATGCCTGAGAAGTTGAAATTCGTGTGGCTCCGGGATGATCAGTCAAGAATTGCTTGTCCTCTCTCAAATCTGTGCAAATAGAAGAGTTAATTGAAAGCCAACATTAGTATGAAGTTTAAATTCCATTGACGAAAAGTGACGCAAATGTTATGTAAGCAACAACCGGATGAAATGTTACAAGATGTTGATGATTTTATAAACGAATTTGATATGGAAAACATTATTACAATATACATTCACTCAGCAAATAAAAGAAGTTGGAAGATATAGTTTTCTTTTTGGCTTCAACAAAGTAATAATTGTATGTCTTGCCTAACTGTCGTAAATTGGTCTTATTGTCTCTTTTCTGTGCCATGGCACACAGCGTGCAATTGAAATTCGAAAATATGTTGGTAAGTAATGCATTTTATAAAGTTTCACATGTGCATTGAATCAGACTTACATCACAAAAGAAAATTAAGCTTCCTTTATGTTTGAATTGATAAAGATCGAGAATATGCTCAAAGGTTGTCCTTAATATGCAGAAAGTGAGGTTTCATGATATACCAATTTTATTATTGGCTTAAAAGGGAAAAACAAGTTTAACGTAGCAAGTCAACTCATGATTATAATGCTACTTTGACGGAATTATCTTACCTAGTTTTGTTCCTACCAGCACGACTGGCACATTTGGAGCATAATGTCTCAGCTCAGGTATCCACTGTTTGTCAAGAATCCAATAATTTCACTTAAAGACTGGAAAGGTGGAAGATAGTAATGTGAGAGAAAACATGATTACAGTTACAGAACAAGAGCAGAGAGGAGAAAACCTTTTTGGAAATGTTCTCATAACTGGCTTTACTGATGAGAGAAAAACACAACAAAAACACATCAGCTCCTCTGTAAC
This sequence comes from Ammopiptanthus mongolicus, assembly GCA_039655645.1. Taxonomy (NCBI): domain Eukaryota; kingdom Viridiplantae; phylum Streptophyta; class Magnoliopsida; order Fabales; family Fabaceae; genus Ammopiptanthus; species Ammopiptanthus mongolicus. The sequence continues at coordinate 102,557,981 of CM077344.1, read as the reverse complement.
TTAAAGGCCTTAGCCTGTTGTAATCTTCTTGTCCTGTAATCCACAAATTATACCAATTACTTAACTCAATGTCATACAAGCTCACAACAAAATTTAACTCATCAACAATTGGAGTTTAACATATAAGAAGTAACCTCACAAGAAAGGATCACCAACCTGCAGTATCCCACAAACCAAGATTAACTGTACTGCCATCTACTACTACATTAGCACTAAAATTGTCAAACACTGTTGGAACATAATCCTATCACAAAGGAAGCAAATGAAAAGAATATGAGCTTTAGTACTAGCTCTTTCAACCATGATTCACTTTCTTCTGATCAAATGTGCATATTAACCTTCCATTATCAGCAGATAACTTAACAAAAAAAAAACGTACTGTGGGAAAGGTATTGCTGGTATAGGATATAAGCATGCATGTCTTTCCAACGGCACCATCCCCAACTGTAACACACTTGATGAATCTGGCAGTGGTCATTGTCTTGGGTTCTTCTTCTTACCTTAAGAAAGATTCTCTACTTACAAACAAATGAAACAATAATTTTATGAAGTTTGAAATGGAAAGAATAAAAGAAGTGAAAGGGAAGGGCGGTGGCTGGACCTTAACAACCTAGCAGCAAGTCTATGATCTACTTTACTTGTGGCTCATCCAATTGATGTAATTTAAAATCATTGCCCCTTGAAGCTTTTCTTTTCTTTAAGTGCAAGGCCAAAACTAGAGAGGGTAACGAAGTAGGTGTAGTGCTGGCGTTAGTTGGTTAAGGGAGAGAATGAATGATGAAAAGCAAAGAATTTGCTTAATTAACCAATACACCATGATGAAATGAAAGAACAAATTAAGATAAGACTATATGATGCAAAGCAAGTCAAAAAGTTTGTTGGGAAATGTCTTGGTTTCTCTCAACTATATTATTTCGTATTAGTTCCATGCATATGTGGGCTGAGCTACCATCGGCACTTTCCCGGTCCACCGTTTTTAGCAAAGCCCAAATGTGAATGCCTTTACCTTTCTGTTAAACATAAATTGGAATGAAAAGAAATGCAATGTCTTCTTGATAATTGTTTGTTTTACAAGCTATGATTTAAACAGATTAAAAACATTGTTTTCATATAAAATAAATTAGAGATTATTTTTTTAGAGATTTTTAAGTAAAGCAGAAGCTAATTTATACTTTATTTACTTTTATTTAAAAAATGATTTTTGGCTTACTTGGATAGAACAATATAAAAGTGTTTTTTTGTTACAAAATTACAATAAACAAAGGGCATTACGATACTATTTCTTTACCATCTTCTTTTTTCTCGATATCATGTCTGTTTCCCCCCAACAATGAATAATAATAATAATAATAATAATAATAATAATAATAATAATAATAATAAGAAGAAGAAGAAGAAGAAGCAGGAGGAGGAGGAGGAGGAGGAACTTTCGGTGCTCCAATTCATCGAATTCAAATTCATGGACATTTTTACCAGCCTGGTGGTGTTCATTCCCACGGGGTGGGGCCTGATATTGATTGCCCAAGTATTGAGGCCATTTTGCAGTATGAGCGCGAAGAATGCAGAGTAGGGATACGGTCACAGTTCGTAATATCTAAAACTTAATAAGGTTATTTAAGTCCAAAAAACGGATCCATTTTTTTTTTTTCTTGTTGCACACTGTATCCTCTATAAAATCATATTTTAATCAGAAGCTATTCAAAATAAATTCAGATTTTTTTTCACATTAATCATTTTTTCAAAATCTTATTATTTCCAAAAGCTTAAACAAACACATTTGAAATCCCATAAGTGATTATATTTTTTTTAAAATAAAAGTAACATGCAAAAACATCACTATGAGGCTCTTGTCATCTCAACTAGGTTGGCACCACAAACCCCACCAATCATTTGCAGCGCACTACAAATTTATTAAATATCGGAAAAAATAAAAAACAAGAACATGAGAGGACATGAACCAAAATCCAAGAAAAACAAAACAAAGAGTCATCGAAATCTATAATTAGGAAGCCCTAGTCTATTACGACTAAAATCCTCTCTAATAAAAGAAGGAATTAAATCCCATCAATGAAATCCAAAATGAAGAATACCATATCCAACCAATGTGTCTGCACAAATATTACCTTCTCGAAAAATATGAGAAACTTGAAAATTCATATCTTTTGCCAACATCATACAATTTGTCTATCTATTTTGCAACTTCCAAGGAACCACTTCCACTAATTTGAAGGCTCTAACACATTGAATTTGTTTCCAGCCATAGTCGAGACCAACCTTTTGACTTGCAATTTCAATAGCATACATTGCAGTAGATAACTCAGCATTTAAGAGAAGTTGCGATGCCAAGATTACAAGCAAAACAACCCATTACTGCACCATTATAATCGCGGAAAAGGCCACCACATACAGCTGAACCCGGACACCCTTTTGCAGCACCATCTATGTTACACTTTGTCCAATTACAGAGAGGAGGGTACCATTCCACTTTTTTAATCTTAGTAGCCTTGCAAGGATGTCCGGGAATCTTGAAAGATTTCAAAACGGAATTATCTTCCATTGAGTTTGTCATGAAACCATGAGACATATTTCCATTGAAAGAAATAGCAGTTATAACAAGGTTTTGAGCCAACACTAAAGTAATATGCTTGTTATCAAATCTACATCTAATTCTTGTTGGAAAATATATTCCAAAATAGTTTGTTTTTAAAAGGTTTAAATCTTTCTTTTATAATTTATTGCAATTAATTTTGTCACTTATTTCTATTAAGGTTTTGATACTTTTATTATCCTTAATTGCCTTTTAATATTTTTAATATGATTAATTGCACATGTATCTTTATATATAAAAGTAAAGTAGTGATGTGGTATATTTGTAAAATCACTTCATAATGATTGGGATATATTTGGTATTTTTTGTCTAATAAAGGGTATTTTTGTATATATGTTTCTTTATTGTATTTCTTTTTTTAATTATCTTAAAAATCAGCATCCATGGGTCTTCATTATTGTGAACACTCATTTTTGGGTCTAATTTATTTTTCAATATATAATTTTAAATTCATTTTTTAATTTTAATTAAAAATTTCATTTCCTTCTTTATTTTTAAATTTATTTTCTTTATCATTTTTAGATTTTAAATTTAATTTGGTTTTGTACTATAAAATTTACCTTCCATTTTTATATTTTATTTTATGTCATTTTAGTTTGATTTTAATTTCATTTTATTTATTCAAAAAATAAAAAAGATTGAATGCTTCATCTTTCATATCAATAATTTATTTTTATTTTTATTTTTATTTGCTATTCCATGATGGGGTGGGTTAGTGGGTTGAGACTTGAGTTATTGCTCTTTAGATATTAACACACATATATAAAGATGCAAGAATATGTAAAAACAAAACGATTTAATAAATGGGCATTATGAAATTGTAGTCTTTTGGCTTTTCTTTTTCTGCTTTAGTTTTGCTAGGAGTTGGTACTGTATTGCAAGTAGTTAGACATTTTGATTTTTTATTTTGTATTCTATTTTGGTAACAGTGTATCATTTCTTTGTTGTTGGTGCCTGATACATTTTGTGTTTTTTTTTTACCTTCCTCTTTTATTTATTTTAATGAAATTTTGCTTATAAGAAAATATACTCACTCAAGAAAAAACAATCAAGTTGATCAATTTGATTGTGCTTTATCAAAGCAGATAAATGAATAAACAATATTATTAAGTTAATTATTTTCTTTTTCAAAGTTTATATTTCCATCTCACGATCTTACTTTATTGTGTTTTATTTTTTTAAAATTCTATTAATGTATTCCAGTTTCTAACCATTAATCAGAAATATTTTCCCAATTTCATCATAAAATCTAATATTTGTTTATCAAAACTTTCATTAGAATTTTGCTTAATTTTAATTTATGTGAGAAATATTTATCAGATATAAAATATTTATTTGAAAACGTGTATGTATTTAGAGAAAAATACATACATTATATATGAATGAAAATTTACTTAAAACACATTAATTTTGAAGTCAATAAAAGTAAATATAAATAAAAATGTAATAACCTAATCTACACAAAAAGACTTTTAAAATAAATATTGTGTTTATGGTTAGAACTTTTTAAATTACTTCATATTTTTTTGGATACATCACAAATGATAAAACTTTTGATAAACATATTAATATACATTATAAAATATATATCAAAAACAATAATTGATGCTATATAGATTCAATTTCATTATTTGTTATAATAAAATTGGATTTCACATATATTATATTTATTTATTGTATCTTAAGATATATAAAAGTAAGGAACATTTGAGTCTTTTTTTCGTCCAATTGCAGATCTATATTGTATACCATGCATAGATATATTGTTCTGTAGAATTTAGGATTTAGGGTATGTTTATTTTAGTGTATCTGTATATAGTAATCATTATCAAATAATTTACATTTGAATATATATGGAAAGATCTAATTTTTCAATATTTTATGCTTTAATTGTAATAAAAAGATCTAATTGTTAGTCTTTTATAACTGTACAGACAATAAGGTTGGGAGTACAATTATGTAACATTTGGAAAGACAATAAGCTTTTGTATGTCAAAAATAATAATATTATTAATTAAAACTGTGGAGTAATTAATATTTGTGTTATATTTATACTAACCCAAATAGATAACAAAAATGCTAAATGATGCTTTCAATTTGTTGAAGGATGTTTTCTTTTATTTCTTTGTATTTCCCTTTCGACTCTTCTCAGATGAAATATCCGTCACCAAATTCCTTATTGCATTGATTATTTAATCATTAAAAGCAAAGAAATAAGTCTCTTGACTTCTTCAGTCACTTCTTTGTGCATATCTTCTGACTGATCCTCTCTATTGCCAACAAGTAAGATACTAGAACTTGAGATGGGGATATAAAAGTCATTTCTCATGCACTTAAACCAAGTATTTTCATTTTGCCTAAGAACAAAAAGAAATCATGAAAGTTCTTCTCCTAAAGAGATTAGTACCAAACATCCTTTTCCATTTTCTCTTGGCTGCAAAATAAAATTGATTAGTAATTGTATCATAAAACACCAAAAAAAAAAAACATTTAACTACAATACTATACGTCCATGTTCTAACTGACAAAAGATAACCATAATTCAAGTCTTGAAAGGAAAATAGAACGGGAGCGAGTAAAAAACTCTTGAACAAAAGGTTGCTTGAAGACCATACAATCATTCATAATCTGCATATATTCATTAAGGCATATAAATGTCCATACAAAGAGTTTGAGAAATGTTAGGAGACAGCATAAGACATATATTTTCATTAAACCAAATGATTTATGTTCAACTAGGATACTGATAAGACAGCAAAAGAATTTTCATTTTGAAATTGAACCAAGTATTTATGTTCATAAGATAGCAAAAGAATTCCCAATTTGCACTTGAACCAAGTATTTTCAAAATATTTGATTTATGTGTTCTGATTTACACAAGGTACAATTAGGATATTGATAATATAAATGCTCATACAATGAATTCTCTACAATTCGAACAAAATCAACCTTTAGATCCAGAACATTGCACACTCAGTGGACTAAATTGTCAAAAGAATGAATTAGACACTAATAAAAAAGAAGAAGAAGAACACAGGAATTTAATAAAAGTTATAACACAGTTAAAGGAAGGACAATAAGACACCAGTTAATCCATGATTGAGAGTTAGAGACAACAAAAGCATACAACCATAACTTTCATGGTCCAACAAGATCAAACCAGAGCTAAAGGAATTATAACTGAAAATTAGATATGGCCCCAAAATAAATTTTACAATTTATTACAACCTAACAAAATGATAGTAAAATCAGGTTTAATATCTTATGGAAAAGAATAATATAATAAGCGACATTCTTCTTTTGTGGTTTGATTCATGTCTTAAATTATCTTCAAAAGAACAAAGGCGGTAGAGATTATAAATAATGATATGTTAATATTTTATTTTTATATGCAAAAAAATGTGATTTTTTTGGGTTTGGCTTCATTGGTCAAAGTTGTTGTTGTTGTAGACTGCTATTAGGGTTGGTCCCTGTGAAGCTTAGGGTGTTACAAGGATTGTCGCTGATTTTGCACCTATGGAGATGCAAGTATTAGAAGGGACTGTTCAAACTATGCCATTTTGGAATATCCTTTATAGTTTTGTACTTTTATATGCACTGAATGGATAGTTCAATAATTAGAAATAGGAAACTAAGATTACATCTTATAGTTTTTTATGTTAATTTTCTTAATTTTGTATAAAGAAGCAAAGATGTTAACAACGATAGAACATTCATTTAGTATTAGTGTGATAACTTATTGAGCACTAAGAGAATGACAATTTGCAAACCATAACGTCGTCTTAAGAGTTGTTCACAAAAGTTCATTTCCCCAACGATTTAGCTTTAATAACTCAAAAGTACAAACCCTCTCCCGAACCATTCAAATACAACACAAATATGTATTCGTTCATATTTTAATGTGTCACTTCCTACATTTTAAAAAAAAACATTCAAACAAAAAGAAATAGAAAAACATGATACATCCATGCATCACACGGGTGGTAAAGAAGAATATACTAGGCGACATTCTTTTTTTGTGGTTTGTTCATGTCTTAACTAATCTTCAAAAGAACAAAGACAGTAGAGATTATGAATAATGATATGTTAATATTTTATTTTTCTATGCAAAAAAAATTGTGCTTTTATGGGTTTGACTCCATTGGTCAAATTAAGTTGTTGTTGTAGATTTCTATTGGGGTTGGTCCCCATTAAGCTTAGGGTATTACAAGGATAACCACTGATTTTGCATCAATGTAGATGCAAGTATTAGAATGGACCGTTCAAACTGTGTCTTTTTGGAATATCCTTTGAAGTGTTTTGTACTTTTATTTGCACATAATGGATAGTTTAATGATTAGACATAGGAAAAACTAAGGTTATATCTTATCACTTTTTATATTAATTTTTCTCTGTATAAAGAAGCAAATATGTTAACAACGATAGAACAACCATTCAGCATTAGTGGGATGACTTAATGAGCATCTAAGAGAATGATAATTGCAAACCATAAAGTCGTCTTAAAAGTTGTTCACAAAAGTACATTTCCCCAACGATTTAACTTTAATGACTGAAACATACAAACCCCCTCCTGAACCATTCAAATACAACACAAATTTATTTTCGTTCACCTTTTAATGTGTTACTTCCTACATTTAAAAAAATATTCAAACAAAAAAATAGAAAAACGTGATACACCCGTGCATCGCACGGGTACATGATCTAGTTTGTTTTTAGAAGGAGAAAATGAGAATTGCAATTCTTGTAACTTGCATTTCATTCCAAAGTAACAGTTTTATTTTTGGCTTTATGTTGCTATTATTTCTTCTTAAAAGCTAATTAATAGGTGAAGAAAAGAAGGTGGTAAAGTGGGTGATGACAATCAACTATATATGGCAGTTGCTCCATAACAAAGTTTTTTGAGAGAGCGCATTCTATTTCTTTTAGTTTTGATGTTATGGCGGTGGACTTTTTAAGAACCTTTCTTCCTTCTCTTTTTTCTCTTTACTGTACGAGAGTTGATATCGTTCTTGTTGCTTCGCGTACCCTGATTATTCTGGAAGAATCTGTTAAATCCTGGGGGATATTCACATTATTATAATTTTTGTGGCGAAATAATCCTTAAGGACAGTGTGATTCCACACGTTTCAGACTATAAACAATCTATCGATGTTCTTCATATATTTCTCTATTTATTTTATTTATCTATTTATTTATTATTTTTACAACAATCTTAAGGATTATTTCCTATGAAAAATTTGATTGGTTACTTTGTTTAGTTTGTTTTCCCTGTTAGAGGAATGAATGCATAAACATGAACATTTTTTATTCTATTTTTTTTAAGGGAAAAATGATTTTCTAGACTATTGCTCCACGTCTCACCAAACTGTGTGAAGAGTCTCTTAGAGACTAGGACCCAAGCTAGATCTTAGTAACTCTCAATATTGATACAAAGTAGTCAGCAAACATTTGAATATGATGCTATGATAAATATGTGTATCTTGCACTATTCCTTCATTTTGTTGGATTAAAATCGGTGATATGTATGCCTTAATAGCTTAATTTTAAAACTCATCCAAACCCTAAACAACATCTGCTTCTAATAATAATAGCTTCTGTTCCTATTTGTACATGGGAGAACACTTTTTTTTAAAGTCAATCCAAATGGCCCCTAATACCCCATTTAGTGCCCACGTACCTAAAAGCTTACAGTGACTGCTCCAACTGGAGAAGGCAGTACAGCGATGAGGATCAACGGACAACAGGTGCCCCTCCTTTCTTCTTTCTCAGATAAGCAAGCAATCTCGTTAAATTCTCCCACCACCACCCAATCTCTGCTTAATTAGTGAATTCTCTTGCATTGTGAATTCGACGTCTAGGAAAAGAGAGAGTGATTACAGAGAATGAAAGTAAGGCTAATCATTTTCCAAATCCTTCATTCTCTACGTGCTTCTCTTCGCCACCATTAAACTGGACTTCATCTTAAACAAAATTAAAGGAAATAAATCAAGCGAAGAAGGAAAAGTCTAACACTATTAGTTAATCATCTAATTTTGCTCTGTTGTTGCTTACGATCAAAGTTCGTCCTGCAAAAGCAAGTGTATTATGAGGTTATGGAATTGTCATTGATATGTTTTCTCATGTTATCTATGGTTATGATTGAAAACATTTCAAGATTAGCAGTATAGCTTTTTTGGGCAAGGTATTGTTGTGTGCAAAGCAAGCTGTAAAAAATAAAATTGTGAGAAAAGGTTGAACAGGGGGGTTAGCAATTTGGAAAATGTTCATGAAATAAAGGTTGAAGATTTGTCATCTCACCGATGGCATTTGATGTTGTTGCTGGAAAATCAGTAACAACACCATCAACAGAAGCCCCTTTGTCTATAAAGATTGCAGGTACTCAGCTATAGGGTCATAGCTATAATTGTCACTTGAAAAGAAATCATAAGCAAAACCAGATACATATACTTTTAGTTTAAGTTATGATGTATTTTTTTTCTTTCCTTTTATCCTACTTTAATTTTCTGCAATATCCTACTTTAATTTTATGCATTAGCAAAACCAGACTCATGTTTTATGTAATTATGTTGTGTAAAGCTATCTGGGTATTGGTCTAGTATAGGTAAATTTGGATCATCAGATTCATTTGCACATTGGTGGCTCATTTTTCGGTATTCTATTATAGCATTCATTGTCAGTTGGTTTTCTATATATTGCTGCTACCACTCCATTCAATTTATGCTTTCCAATTTATGATTTTAATATTTTATCTGTTATGTGGGCAAAACAAAATGATGCACGTACTTCCTCCGAAGAAAATCAAGAATAATGACAATAATACTGAGGATGGTTTCATAGTGATTAAGTCTAAATCTCAGAAGAAATATAACCTGAGAGCGAATAGGAAACCTAATTTTAGGTTTACTTGATTCTCGTTGTTTTTTTTTTTCATGGGTTTTGATTTAAGTCCCCCATAATTTGTTTTCCTTTTTTTTCCTTTTTTAATATATTTATGTTGACTTGTCACCTTGCTTTAAAAAAAAAAATTTATGCTTTCCAATTACCACCAGCTCCCAGCACATTGACTTTGTAATTTCACTCATATCAAATCAGTAACATAATTGTTTTCTCTAAAATCCACCCATAAGTTCATCTCTCTCTTAGAGTAATATGGACTTGGATTTAATGGGTTTTTTACCTTTCCAAATCCCAACATATTCTGGATCCTTTTGATACACTGGAGTAGCAGACCAGACAAAGTAACCCTCGGGTCACAAGACACGATTAAGAGTAGGTTACCCCCTGCACTTACATTTTGCAATGCTTGAAGCGGTCCTATAATCAGGAATAATAGAAACATAGAAACATACCTAGTAATGGTTTTATCTCATGATCAAAAGCCCTTTTTCTTTCCCTTTTTTTTCTAATAAATTTAGTCATTTCTGAGAACACCTAAAAAAAAAAAAGTCATTTCTGTAGAAATTATTATGTCGATTATAATTCCCCAAAAAAAAAAAAAAAAAGAACAGTTTTTAGCAAAAAAGAAAAAATACAAACACTGTATCTTTCTGAAAATTGAAAAATAAAAAAAAACGTGGATATATTATATGTACAGCACATGAAAAAAATAAGATGTTTTGTGTTCCTATAACTAAGAATCTGTTTCTAAGTTTTTCAATAAGAAAAAAAATATAAAGAATTAGATCAATTGGTTATGCAAAATAACATGTTAGCAAGAGAATGTGATTTTTCCTCTTCTTTTGTTAAAAAAATTGTCATGTGTTGTGTATGTGATAGGCAATAAAATAATGTGATTTTGCAAAAGTAACAATAATTATTCCGCAAAGAAAACATATTGAATTTATTGTGAAGAAAGAATATGGGTGGATTCTCTGATATCGTCAGTGTGATTTTTACCTTGATTAGGTGGCTCAATCATATGGTGAGAATTTAATCCCATGTGAAATTTGTTGACTTATTTAGTTGAGGTGACGCATTCTGGTTAGGTAGAATAACTTTTATCTCAATATTATTGAGGATACCAGAAAAGGCACCAAAAATATATTTTGATTTTGACCATAGCGAAATGGTGAAAGTATTTATGCAGCTAGCTTTCCAAGATGAAGGAAAAAAATAAATAAAAATAGATATTATATGCATTCAGGATTTGGATATTTCAGAGTATTTATGCATTTCTTGTAAGCAGTAAGCTAGAATAACAACTGACAGGTCTGGAGATTATTAGCTGTAAAGAAATCATGAAATTTTTTCGGAGGCGCACTAATAATTTAAGAGGTTTGGTGAAGTCCACATAATCAATTTTTTTTTTTCTGGTTTCATTTTGGTTCATTCAAACCCAAATATATTGGGCCAATTAACACATGCATATTTTAATATGGCTATAGGACTCTGGTTCGCAAAGGCTCCAGGTACAGGCTTGCTTTAGGATACAAGCTAGCATCTTTGAGAGTCGTTCTCATTTGATCAACACCATAACCTTTTCTTGGGAAGTTTGATATCAATCTGTAGTTCCCAATCCCTGGCAAACCTAATTAATCGATGTATGAGAAAATGGACTGGATTTTGTCTGTGCACAGGAATGTGTGCTCTCCTCTTTCACCATTTGGACACTTATCAGTATCTACAAACAGAAAATTTGACAAACATACTTAAGTTTATAAATCTTTACAAAACTTGGACATATCGAAAAGTTTATACACCCATTCTGCCTCATCATGAAATAGTAAAAAATAATGAAATCTTTCCAATAATTAGTAACTCCTCAAGTGTCATTTACATAAGGTATAAAATGCTTACCAAGATCCAAAACCTCTTTCCCAATGTGTGGGACAAGTGGCTTTGGTATAACTCTAGTTGTATGTCTACTTGTCCAGCATATGCCATTAACAGAGGAAATGCAGCAATTGCACTCAACTAGCCCAGCAACATCATGAAACAGATGCATGGTAATGCTGCATTGTACTAAACTAGCCAGTGCAAAATCAAAATAGTTCCCAAATGAAATGCTCATTTCTTCTATTGATATCACTCACAAAATATTAGTGTGGCACTGAATAGTCAGATTACCATACTTGTAACTTACAATATAAACTTACATTTGAATCTTCTGTGAAGTTAAAATACTCGAATAAGATTGCCACAACCAAGAGGACAATAACAACAACTATACCCAACGACTCATGCCTGCACAGAAAAAAATATAGCACAGTCGACGAAGAACCAAAAAGAGGTCATTGTTGTAACATTACACAGTCCATTTCTCTCATTTTGAATTTGTATTTCTACCCCTTCAGCAAGACAAGCTCTGCAAGCAACTAGTTCATATATTTACTAAACCAATCCACCATTGCTCAATCAGTACTAGTCAGTAGTAATGAGGATAATTGGTGCTATATATTACTCCATCCAAACAATATCATTTGGAAAAATAGCAACCTGTATTTGGGGAGGAAACGTTGCTGCAAAAGTAATACAAAGACAAGCATATGAGCTAATTGAGAGATAAAGACAAAAGCAGAAATTTGTGATTGTAGCCAATTTTTTTGTCACTCTTTTTTCTGAGGTTGTTAAGTGAATGTAGTGAATACCCTGTATCTTCTTTTCATTTGTGACTCAGCTGCATTACACACTCTACGTTCACACACTCATGCACTTCATTCACTATCCTAGCAGCACAAAATATAAGGCAACATCCAAAAATTGTTATTGCTTCCTGTTTGCAAATAATCAAACACCTTATGTTCATCATCTTCAACCCAACATAAAAACGTAAATAGAAATTCTAACAGTTCCTGAACACCAATCAGACCCATCCCACATACAGACACAAACCACACACAAGAAACAAAAGAAAAATTTAACTGTACAACAGAAACCAACAAGTGACCAACAAATCAAAGTTTGCATGTGAAACCCAAAACAGACGAATCAAGCAGAAATATTGATCCAGACATTTCCTCAAACAGATTGAAGGCAAGTAATTAAATAAAAGTTCGAGATTGCCTAAGCAATTGGTGAAACACCAAAATATGCATAAATGCGAGTTATCAACCCTGAAAAGTAACCAACCTGTTCTATGCTATTGTGTGACGTTGCGTCTTTCACCGGAGTGCGTCACGTGGTGCTGTTTTATTTTTTTTTAATAAATTCAGCCCCACCAATCAGATCGCGACGCTTGGCACGACCAGATTTTTTTAAGTTGGCACCATGGGGACCTATTGGATGATACGTAGTTAGTTAGCTTAGTCCGCAATGTGTAATTAACACATGGTTAAGTTAGTTAATGTTAGTTGGTTTTTTTACATGAAACGAACCACTGATATGGTAAAATTGCCCTAATTTCAAAAATATTTTAGTTGATGTGTGTGAAATTTGCGATTTTTTTAATTTTTGATGAGTGTAAATGCCTTATATAGACAATTGTTATCTAACATTATAAGCGTCCAGATCCTCTCCATTTTGGAGAGAAATGGAGATCTCCATTCCATTAAGTACGGTGCTGACAAGTGTTCCCAAATTGAATCAATGGCCCAAAATTTTTTGTTTCAAATAAAATGATTTTAAACTAAAAAAAAAAAAACAGAAAGTTGAAACAGTTACTGAACATATGGAGCACGTAAACAACTTTCCTCTATGTTGATAGACCTTGGCGTCACTCTCACTCGTATTCTTCTTCTTCTTGCTATTTTGCTTTCTATACATTGTGACTTGGCTGGCCTCTCTATTGCATTGGCTTCATCTCCATGTTTCTCTCCCTCTCCCTTTAACTCTCCCTGCTTGTAAGCCCGAGACGAACCAGACAGAGACGCAGCAAAAGTGTTCACTGTGTTGCCCCGTTTCTTGAAAGATTGTGCCCCGTGGTACCGCCCTGACGACCTGTCGTTGTGCCGTCGTGTCCGCTGCCGGCTGGCCTTTGTGACACCACGCCCGCCCCTGTGACGAACCGCCACCGCGCCCTTGTACCATCACCCCCTGCCACCATTCTAATCAATATCATATGGAAGTATTGTGCAATTATGTCCACGTAATTGATCATGTCCAACAAGCTTGCCAGATATAGCTAAATCAAGCTCTAAAAGAAAGAAAAAAAATCAAACTATCTACTTTTGCTTCAAAGTCGCGAACAGCACTGCTCTGCCAAGTTGTTATATTTCAGGTACAATTAATAATATTGAAGTTGTATATAACATAAGGCCACCGCAAAAAACCTTTCTTAAGTTTTAAGCTTGCTTCACTTTTAATATTATTTAATGTCATTGTTAGCCTACGAAGGGCAGCAGCATGTACTTTGGTTTTGCATCAAGAGAATTGAATGGAAATCAATTGAGAAATTATCCTCCTCTGTATGTGAGTGTCATGAGTTTGAGAGAGAAAAATTAGTGTGGTGAGTACCATAACTCAGTCTGTATGTTATTCTCTTGATATTAAATTTCTTGTTATTTGATGGAGCCAGGGAATTAGGCTATACAATTATCAGGTATCTCAGTCTTTGCAGCAATAATTGCAAAGATGTTTATTACTTGCGTGCCTATAATCACACCCAATTTGCAAACTTATTTGTAAATTGGTAGGTAATTTTATCTTTTGCCAGGATGGGGGAGCCATTGACTGGGTTGGAGTGGATTAGAAACCAAAAACATTGCACTCTTAATTGTTAAGCTATGCCTGAAGGCATTACAGGCAGGCATTGGGCTAGATGTCATGTTATGCTATAATACGTTTTCTGCTCCTTCTAAATCTTAGCATCTGAGCTCTCTTTATCTATATTACTTAGTTTCAATGCAAAAAATATTACTTAGTTTCAATACAAAAACAAGGAGACATAATTATCCATGGGATGGTAGCAATAAAAGTATGTATTGGCAGATTTGGTTGATTTTATCTGCAAATAAGATTTGGTTTAACATCTTGTAATAACTTCATTTACCAAAACACACTGCAAAAACATCATGGTCTGGGTTTCTTGATCTGAAACTTGTTCAGGTTTTATCAATATTTACCATGATCAATTTGGTTAGTGGTCAGCAAGTTACATGATATATCATTTGGATGGAGTGAGTCAGTCAAGTTTGCCCATTCACTGATTGTTTTGGGATCAGACTTTTAATATGTGTCCTTTAAAAGATTAATTTGTTGTATTTATTCTATTACTTAGCTGAAAAATAGAAATAAAAGGAATGTTGATTTGATAGCTTAGTTGAATTATTAGTCCATAGTATCTGCCAAATTTTTCACAGTATCGTGAATGGAGTATTTTCTTTCATTTAATCACTAATATTAGGAGATAAATTGCACATTCAGATATATTAGAAAACATATTGGAGCTTTCTTAATTGAATTCTTCCGATATTCACATGGAGGAAATTTTACAAATGAAGACCAACAATTAGATAATACTAAGATCTCTCTATTACATCAACTACACTTAGGAATTAATTGAATTCTTCCTCTACTACACTTAGGACATGCACTAATCATCACATTTCTTACCCCAGATCAGTTGCCATTCCTTTCATGAACTTTTTGCACATGATGAACCAAAGTGTTAGAGAATACTAAGATCTTTCTGCATCTAGGGGCAGGGCATTTTTTTTTTTTTGATTAAGAAATGGGCAAGTGGACAGTGAGGCCTTTACAAAACTCGTCAAACCAAATAAAAATAAAATGTACTAATCATCAAAACAAAGTCAACAACAATAGAATTTTTTTATTTAAGTAAAGAAATCAATTGATTTAGAGCACAAGGGGTGCCCAAACCCAGATACAAAGAACAAAATAAACTGGAACCTCTAACTGATAACGCCTAAACCATCTATGTAACTAATACACATTACCTACAAGATTACAAAACTGTTACACAGAAATCAGCACAAAACCGAAACATAGTAAACCAAACCAGTAAAAAATCAACTTCAAACTAATCCTGATACATGGTTTCAGCACCAAAAAATCCTAACCAAATAAAAAATCACCCCTTCATTATAGCAAACCATGACAGTGGGTGCAACAAGACTCATAGCACATAGACACCAGATGCTACTAACTTCTTCTTTGGTCATTGTAGTTGGAAAACGTAGATGTTACTCTTGAGTTGCTTGTGCCATAGCCTAGGCTTTTCTTCTTCCCATTGAGAATAAAATTTCCAGTCATAACCACAATTTTTTAGAGTCTACTTGTAGCCACTTGGACAGGTTAATATCAAACAAAACCATTAACTTGGCAAAAGAAACTCTAGTGCACTAGCAACTTATTTGGTCCCCTGCACACTCCAAACTGATCTGCATCTATCATTTGCATCGAGACAGTAGCCTCTGGATAGCAAAAGACTGATATTCATCCATGTTAAGTAACCATTCCTTTGAACCTTTCCTTTGTATACCTAAAAACCAACTTTATCCATTCACAATACACTGCTGCTGCACAAACATAGTTGAGCCGACCTCAACCAACATGTAAGCTCCTTTAACAAATGTGTATATTAACCCAAAGTCACCCTCAATCGTCCTGCATTCCTTCATCAGGGAAACTAATTGCAAATGATCCTGTTTTGCAGAATAGGAAAGTTGAAAATGGGTTTAATGCAATTTGAAATGGAAATGCAATGGCTCAAAGCTGAAACTGGCTGTAACACCAATAGAAAACTGGAAATGCAATTTCAAAGGGAACTTAAATATCAACAATGAGACATCATGCAGACTATACTTCGAATTAAATAAACTCCACTATCAACATGAGACATCATGTAATCCGTACATACCCTAAACCACCCAAATCCATTCATACCAGATCCGAAATTGGCGAAGCGGCAGGGCGGTACAACGAGTGGTGACACGACGGCACAACGACAGGTCGTCGGGGCGGTACCACGGGGCACAGTCTTTCAAGAAACGGGGCAACACAGTGAACACTTCTGCTGTGTCTCCGTCTGGTTCGTCTCGAGTTTACAAGCAGGGAGAGTTAGAGGGAGAGGGAGAGAAACATGAAGATGAAGACAATGCAACAGAGAGGCCAGCCAAGTCACAATGTATAGAAAGCAAAATAGCAAGAAGAAGAAGAATACGAGTGAGAGTGACGCCAAGGTCTATCAACATAGAGGAAGGTTGTTTACGTGCTCCGTATGTTCAACAACTGTTTTAACTTTCTGTTTCTTTTTTTTTTTTTAGTTTAAAATTATTTTATTTGAAACAAGAAATTTTGGACCATTGATTCAATTTGGGAACACTTGTCAGCACCGTACTTAATGGAATGGAGATCTCCATTTCTCTCTAAAATGGAGAGGATCTGGACGGACGTTATAAGAACCAAGTTTAACTATTCTAACTAACTGGCAGTAATTGTCTTAACTAATCTACAATTTTTTTTTGGTATTCACTAATCTATAATTTAAATAGAATTAATTACATATGCTGCATAATTTAGCACCAAAAAAAATATGCTGCATAATTAATTGGTAATAATATGTATAAATTAATTAGTGATAACGGAATGATTTAATTAAACTGCCCATGACTTGTTGAGAATTGAGATATATGGTTGAAGTTATTGCCTATTTAGATACACATCAAACCAAAAACCAATTAGATAACGTTACAGAAGAGAAAGAATTCCGGAAAACAGTTGGATCAGTGTTCTTGTGGTTCTTGGCATATATGCATTATCAAAGAATGAAACGTCGTGATGCATGCGCAGCTTGCAAGGCCAGTAGGAGTAAGTGCAGGGAAGATTGTGTTATGGCTCCTTACTTCCCAAGCGGGATGAAGAAAGAGTTTGATGATGCTAAAAGAGTTTTTGGGTTCAGCCAAATGGTAAAGATGCTCCAAGACCTTGATGAACAACAGAGGCAACAAGCTGTCAACTCTTTCAAATGGGAAGCAGCGATGTGGAAACAAGACCCTGTTCGTGGACCTCTTGGTTACTACAATGATTTATTGCGAGCGTACAACGAATTACAGCTACAGCATCAGAATCTCATGAACCAATTCCTTGGCAACAATGACGCTAGTGTAGCAGTTTCTCTTAAACCAAGCATTAGCAGTTTCCAGCAACAAGCTCAGCAATATTGGTTTCAACAGCAATTACATTATCAGCACCATACTCGTGGAGCTGAACTTGGTTTGCATTATTCTTTACATCCTCTTGCACCAGCCAATAGCCTTGGAGTTCATCAACAAGGTCAACAAAGTTCTCAACAGCAAACACAGGACCATACCCTTGGAGGTCAACATAGTACGCCTTCTTTTTATAATTTACTTGCACAAACGAATAGTAGTGTTCAACAAGAAGGCCAACAACTTCCTCAAGATCAGAGCCATACTTATCATCTTCTTGCACCAGTTCAACAAGAAGGCCAACAACTTCCTCAAGATCAGATTCAGAGCCATAATCTTCAAGGTGAATCTTGTTTCCCTCCTCTCTCTTTCTCTTCTTTTATTATAATTAGTGTATGGAATTGAAAGTGAGGATAGATAGTAAGACTTTTACGTACTTAAAAAGAACTAGGTGAAATCTTTTTGCTTAATTTGTGCTGTATTTATTCCATTCATAGCAAAGTTTGTGAGGGGTTAGATCTTAGACAATGGAGATAAAATTACTTTCAAATTGTGACCAAGTGGTAACGGGAAAATGTTGACACCTACAAATACTTCATAATTTTTTGTCCATAATATTTGGTTATATTAATTTAGAGAAGGAAAAAGGAAAGCAACAGGAGATTGTTCCCACGCTAGGCCTAGCAAAGGTGGTTATATTACTCTTTGTAACTATATGAGGATTCATAAGGTTCTTCTGTCTTTAGTCATTGTATTTTGGGTATTGGCCAATGCCTACTATTTTTAGGTTCAACCCATTGATCAAATTGTACTTTTAGTTTCTTACGGCTTAATTAGAAGGCGACCAAAACCCTTTTAAGCTTTTCTCTAAAATTTTACAAATTCAGAATTGCATATATGCATGCCTACACATAACTTCTTTTCATTCATTCAATATTACAAGATAACTATTTCATGCATATGGATGATGAACTCACAGTCCTAGACTTTTCCTTCTTCTGTTGATTTATTTTCTATGATTTTGTTTTAGATGAAGGCCAATTGCATGATATTGAAGAGAAGCATGTAGAGAATCAAGGATTTGGAAAATGATTAGCTTTACTCAGTTACACTTATCAGAAATCCTGTTTCATTCTTTGTAATCACTCTTTTCCTAGACGTTGAATTCACAATGCAAGAGAATTCACTAATTAAACTAGTTGGTGTAAAAATTTAGCAGAGACTGGGTTATCCTTTTATTCAAGAATGTTGAGAATTATATAGAGTTTACATAGAGATTTTGCTACAATCGATAGCCCACGATTTTATCATATCCGACCATTCTGTTGAGAAATATGAAAATTCAAAATAGGTGTGATAACATGTAAAACTACTAGAATTAAAACTGGGTTTTGAACCAGGTTCAATTGGATTCAAAGCAAGTTAACTTGTCTTAGCTGAGACTCTTGAGTCTTGACACTCTTCATGAAGAGGGTAACAACTGGATTACCAGTGGGAGTGAGTAACATAGATGATATCTTGACTTGAGCCATATGCAATATGCACAAAATTAAGGTCAATGATCAGGTGTAGAGCATATGAGACATTTTATAGATTTTTCACTATTTGAATAATTTTGCACTTAAACAAGTAATTTTATGTAGTTTCATACATGGTTATAAATTTTTGTGTGATCATAATTATACAATTTTCTCATCATCACTATCTATCGAAGTAAAATTTCACTGAAGTTAAATTAAGTAGTAAATGTTTATTCATGGATGCTGTAGTGGAGCAGCTAGCTGCATTCAAGAATCAACGGCGGTACTTTGCTGGTGGTGTTTTCTTCTCTAATTATTTTCTAATCTCACCTTTTGATCCTAATGAACTAATATATATATATATATACATACTCATATAATTGTTGTTCTCTCTGATCCTATCGCTTCTTGCTTATAAAGGCTTTACCACTAATGATCACTGTTTCACGTCTCTGGTCATGACATATACGTGTGTACATATGTTCTGTCTGCTTTATAATTTCACTCCTATAATTACCCCTTTTCTCTTTATTAAATTAGTTTAAACCTATACAAACTAACCTTTTCTTTTCTGTAGCTAGATATACGTGGGCTAGGTTTATGAATTTTATTTTGTGCATGCCGGTCTCTCTTAGTGATTCACTTATCTTGATTTATTGCTTTTATCTCTTGGTCCGGTTACTCGTGTCCCCATAAATAATTGCTATGATATAATTAAAACTAGCACTTCTGATGTTGCGGTTTTGGTTTATGACTTTTTTCATTTTGATTTTACTGATAAAATCTCTAGGTTCTGAACACAGAACACCAACTTATTACGGTTTCAATGTGTTTACTGCTACAGTAGCCTGTTAGTTGGTTGCGATTACTTGAACCACATAATGATCTTTACTACCTTAATTACGCTAAGAGTGAAAATATATATACTGCCATGTTCCTCCAATTCCTTATTGCATAAATCTACTACATGAGTCTCTTGTAATTAATAGATATTCTCTCTTTTATTTTGCTTGCGGCACCCGCGCATATGTTTTGGCTTTGAAATTATGTACCTGTTCTTCTTCTAATTGATTCTTCTTTCATAGCTTGAATTATGTTACTCATGTCTAATTAGTTTATGCAATGCACCGTTTTATTAATTAAAAAAAAAAAATTTCAAAATTCAAAACCCTAAACCCACCCATATACATTGTACGGCAGAGTAAGAGAGCACGAAGTTTCTGAATTCTTTGTTCTCCTTCAATGTCCAAACAACCTTCTCCATTTTCACTCACTTTCCCACCAAATCTTTGCATCCATTAGCTTGTATAGCTTGAGCTAAGTCTCTAATCTTATACTCTCTTTTTTATTATGAGTTTTAATTTTGATACATTGATTAGTGGAAAGTTTTTTATGTTGAAAAAAGGATGGTTATGCAACAAAGAACAAAGAACAATGCATGTCTTCAAGGTGTCTGTGTGCACTAAGTTTTATGTTCAATTCGCCCCCACCAATTTAGGTTTTCACTGAATGCAAGAGGTGTAAGAGTGAATTCCTTTCAAAATACAATAGAGATCTCTTGATGTAATTTGCAGCTCATAATCAAGGCTAACGCCAATGATATTTCAAAACAATAATTCCCTCCAATCTCTGCGCACAAAAGAAGAAAAGAAGTGATTTGGAATGCGAAATCTAAGCCAAAATTTGAATGGAAATCTGTATGGAGAAAAACTCTATTATACACCTTCTCATAACCTTTGATGAGGAGAAATAACCCTTCAAAGAAGATATGCAACTTTTAATGAATGCATCATTTGATGAAGTGATGCATATAATCATGAAAGAACACACACATATAGAAAGACACGATTATCCAAAAGGACCACAACTCTTGGAAATGTTTTAGAAATCGGATCGATCGTTGAACTAGTGAATACACTGGTTCATTGTTCACTAATCCAACCGTGGCCAAACCGGATTTAATTAAATAATATATTAATTTTATATAAGACATTTAATTTAATAATAAATTATGTTGTTTTCCAATAAAGATTTAATAGCCTTTCAATTTTCCAATACTAAATTGCCTATTCTCTCTTTTTTTCAGTACACGCTAGAGGCACATCGACTTTAATGTTTTCCCATCCCCCTTGCACCATTATCTCCTCCTCTTAGACGAAGACAATATCAAGCCATCAATGTTTTCGCCTTCCCCTTTGCACCATTATATTGATTCTTCACTTCTCGCACCGAAACCGAACAGGAGGAAGACAAACCCCAGTCCAGAATGCAAGACAGAGGAAAAATGGAAGACGATTCTGCTATGTTCTCCTATTTCCTTTCGTGGCTGTGAGGAAGACAGGCCTAATGTGAACAAAACCTTAGCAAAAAAGACATTGTATGCCTTTTTTTTCTTTTCCTTTTTTAAAAAGTTGACTTTCAGCTATAGTTGACTTTCAGGTTCATCTGGACTGGTATCTACTGTTCGACACCGATTTTAAACTATTTCAACTACAATAGACTTTCAGGTTCATCTAGATCGGTAGTTGGCCTGATTCACCGGTCCAGACTGATTTTAAAAACAATGTTTGGAACAACTCCAAAGGCAGGTTTTGCAGAATTTTGTTGTCTTGGAACAAAACATTCATTAGTGCCCTAGAGAACTGTTGTCTCCGATACCCAAGCGTCAGGCGCCCAGCCAGCGTCGGACGCCAATGGCCAATAACCAATGTCGAGCCCTTGCCCAGAAATGTTGCTTTTGGGTACTCGAACGCCCAAGGCCCAGCATCGACCACCCATACAATCTTTCTAACTTTAGGTATTTTTGGATTTTTACATTTTGGTTACATTTTACGTTGTCAACCAATCACAAATTATATAAAAGAGATAAAAAAAAAATAAGCACGGTTAAACTAATAGTTTGATCCCAATACGTGACACTAATTTTGAATTTGGTTCTTCTACGTGAAATTTTTTGAAATTGGTCCCTATATATACGATCATTTTTAATTTGGTTCTCGCCATTTATTAATGTTATAACGCCGTCATATGATAAGGACTAATTTCAAAATGATTGTTACATGTAGGGATCGAATTTGAAAAAAAAAAAAAGAACTAGGTTATTTAAATGTGACAATATTTACAATCACTATAAGAAAAATGTTGTTTAGCTACCGAATTTTCCGGTAGCTATTAACTAAAATTCGGTAGCTAAACAATTTAGCCACCGAATTAGCTACCGAATTGAGTTGGTAACTAAAGTGCTGGTAACTAATCGCTTTAGCTACCGAATTTCACTCCGGTCGCCAATAGCTACCGAATATTTTGGTAGCTAAATATAAATATTGTAGTCGCTGAAATGGTCCCGTAAATGGTGTCTGTTACCAGTTTAACGACTGAATTGATGACAAATAATATTCAGTAGCTAACTATATATTTTAATTTAGCTACCGAATCATATTCGATAGCTAAATTTTAAATTTGTAGATTTTATTTAGCTACCGAATATTCGGTAGCTAAATATAATTTATTTTTTTTTGCAAAAATACCAAACTTTTACCAAAATTACCACTCTGCTTAATCATACAAAACAAAGATAAATTGTATAAAATTATACTCAACTCAAGCAACAATATAAATCCACCATATATATAAACATCTAATACAATATCCAATATCCAAATAGAAACAACACATGTAGTACAATGGTGGTGATAACTAAATGTAACAAATATAATATCCCGTTGTCCTTCGCTGCCAGCTCAGCATTGAGATTGGCGATAACCTCTCAGCGGCTTTGTTGATCAAAGACATGTGACAAGCCAGCACTTATAGTGCCACGGGGAAGTCTATAGAGATCCAATTTTTGAAATCTACAACTGCCTGGTAATCATATATTACATGTCAGAATTCAGTATTAGATTAAGTGATGCAAATTTGTCGACCAAATTGTTTTAACCATATCCACACTCACTAGCCACAAATAAAAAAATCCATGCCATATTTCTAGGGTTCAGCCACGAAAATCACTTAAAATAAGGAAACCAAATTCAATACACATACAAATTTTTTAAACTTGAGGGTTGAAGAGAATATCATAATCAATTTTCAAGAACATGGACTTATCCAGACATAGAACAAGGTATATTAATGTTGAGAGCAAAAGGAGCACAACGGAGTATTTTAGTTTAATAATTGATTCTGAGCTAGACCTGGGAAATCATAAGGGTGCTAACAGAGCACATGAAATGCTTTACCTCATTACCACAAGCAATTAAAATGAATATCAGTCTATAAAGCATTGCATTTATTAATAATTAATGATATTAAAATTTAATAATGTACGGTTGGTGTTGGCAAATATAATGTTGATTATTATGAAATAAAAGTGAAGTGAGGAGTGAGATATGAAGGATAGAATAAATGGTGGTATTTCACTAAGTTATGGGAGTCATGATTAGATATATAACTAGATAGAAATTCAAGTCAGTGTTTAGATGTTCAATGGTGTGATTATCTATAACGCTTCAAACATCAAGCTGAAAGCATCCTGTTTCTAGAAGTAATAATATATCATTTTCTTTTCATATTATTTTCTAAATGGGAGGGGGAGGGAGTAGGGTGGGATGTTGTATTATTGAAAGATGTAAAGTTTACACCACTTCCTGAATACTAAGACACAACCATTCCCTTGAACCTGGAATTTCAAATTCAGATACCAATGACAGAAACTTCCTCTCAATTTCTTAGGTGTAATGCTGAAGGTGGAAAAGAAGGACAACAACAAGCACGGAAAGACGTAGTCAACATCAACACTTCAGAACTACAAAATATGACACCTTATCCGAATATCAGAAATTTGTAACCGAGGATTGGTTGGACTCTCAAGCCATACAAGCTTAGTCCGGGGTCCAATAGCAAATGAAACTTCATTTAGATCACTTGTATTTACCTGTCTGCACATGCACGAATAAGTATGATCGCTAATGGACTTGTGCTTCATGGAACCAACAAACTTGGCTAGTTTGTTTCTATAATTAATTACTCATTATAGAGGAAATAAATAACCACAACTGAGGAATCGTACTAACTTCACCACAACTCCAGTCTTTGGAATTACTTGGGATAGCAACCTATCTGAGCCACCATACAGATCATCTCCACCAACAATTTCCTCATCTGTATGTACAGTATCGGGAGTAAATAACAAGAAACTATCATGAACAACAAAAACAACAATCAATGAAAAATAGCCAGAATAATGAGACCAAATTAATTGAAGTGCCGCAGTAAGAAAAAAAATTGCTACACTAGGTCATAAAGACAGTGTGAGTGACTGCAGAGCAAAGGCTCCAAAGCTTAAAATTGAGTAAGATTCTTAGTCTGGTACTCCGGTGCATCTCTAGTGCGCTTGATTTTTTTTTTTATAGTTAAATTATAATATAATCACAAATATTTGATAAACTAATCCAAGACCTTATAAGTACGTAGGGACAAATTTAATCTAAATTTACATAACTAACTGAAATAGACAGATGCAAACACTAAAAGGGGGTTGAATGGTGTTTGACAAATTTATGCGGAATTTAGAAACTTTTTCGCAAGCACAGATGGGTTATGATAGACGAGTAAACACAGGCAGGTCAATCAGACTGATAACTAGTCTGAAGGTTTTCACAGAAAACACACAATCATGCAAGATAAAAAAAGGTTTGATAAACACAATTATAAACCCCTTTAGTTAGATGATAGTTAAGACAAATAATCAAACTAAAAAGTTAAGGGAAAGAGAGATCACTCAACAGGTTTTATCCTGGTTCACCCCTTAACAATGAGGCTACGTCCAGTCCTTGGCAGCACCAAGTTTTCTCACTATAACTGATTTAGGTTACAGGACAGACAAGTATTATTTTCACACCTAGCCTCTTCAGGCTCCTGACGAGTATTATTTTCACACCTAGCCTCTCCAGGCTCCAGATAAGTATTATTTGCACACTTAGCCTCTTCAGGCTCAGACGGGTTTGTTTGAGAGAAGTTATAAAAAGATTACAATTAGCAAGTCTTTCACAAGCACTCAGACGAGTGTATTAAATGTGAAGATCTAAAAGACTGCGTAATAACTTCAAATGATTGAAGAATAAATAATGAAAGAATGAAGATATAAATGTACAGAGTAATTGCTCTTGATTGCTTTGATCGTTCTCTTGTCTGCTTGAATCTTCGAAGTCTTCTTCATTAAATAGGCTTCAAGATTTTAAAGCCGTTGACACAAAGTCTGAAGGCTTGGTTTCTTGCAGTTCTTCAATAAATGCAATAGAGTCGTTCTGATCAGCCATTAAATCATAAGGAACTTTGCTTGTTCTCTCTCATCAGAGTGATACAGACTTCTGATATACCTTTGATCTCAGCAGGTCTGTATACGTGCTTCTTGTTTGTAAAGGGAAGACTTTCCCTTTTGGTGTAAGATGCAGTTGTGTTTAGGCAAAACACTTTGTTGAAGTTCCTTATCAGAGTCGAGACAGCTTTCATCCAATGTATTCTTTAACGTTAGTCACTAGACGGATGAGTAGCGGGTTGACTCTTTAACAAAGAGATGACGTCAGTTGCAAAGTCTTTTAGACGGGTGAGTCTTCCTTTGATCAGACGGTTGAAGACTTCATTAGACGGGTGAACTTCTCTTAGTTCAGACGAGTGAACCTTGGCTGGTTCAGACGAGTGAACTTTTAGTTAGTTCAGACGTGTGAACTTAAGTTAGTTCAGACGGGTGAACTTATCTAAGTTCAAACGAGTGAACAGTTCATATAGACATTTAATGTTTTAATCTGCATACTAAGTAGACGAGTTAAATACCACATACGAGTTCAATTAAATCATTGAATAACTGTTTTAATCTCATCAAAACTATGATAAATGCACGTCAGACATTTGGAGACTCAACACTAACTGTTAGTAGCAGGCCCCAATCAGGAAAGTTTATATTAGAAAGCAGAAAGATGGGTCAAGGAGCTAACTAGGCCAACCCCTGGTGGGCTGATTGAAACTACTGCTAATAGACATGATTGGTTAAGTAGTTGAAGTTAGTTAGACCCCTAACAGTAGGGTAGAGAGAAGGTATAAAGGGAGGAGAGAGAGGGAGATATCAGTTATTTTGTTAGGAAATTGGAGGGAGAGGTTAGGCTCTAAAAGTCGTGAAGTTGTAAATCTTTCTTGTTCTTTCTTGACACTACCATTGATCAAGAGTTAGGAAGGGTTATTCAATAAAATCTACATATTTCTTTCTATTTTCTCTTTAATTCAGCACCAGTCCTATCACTAAATTAAAAAAGATCAGATTTTATCACAATGAAGAAAAAAAAAGCACCAATTCTAACAAGATGAGCAACAGCACTCAAAGCAGCCAATCCACTGATGAAGCATAGGGCTCTATCCGCTTTATCAAGTTTTGCCAATAAACTGAGAACACAAAAAATGCAAAGTCAAAAAGGATGTACAAAGAAACATAATATGTAACATCTGCAGTTGCAATAAAAGAAAACAAACCAATAGGTCATATCGAACCTTTCTAAAGCATCTCGAGTAGGATTTCCACTTCTGGTATAGTCATAGGGACCATTTTCTACTGAAGAAGGCTGCATGAAAAGAGTACAAAACATAAAATACGATGAAATTAATTAGAAGAAAAATATTCAATAAGTATACTAAATACACATAATACTCATGAGTTCATCATGCAATGATCAAAGATATCGGAGTCACACAAATGGACAATACCGGCAGCGAGGACTTCTGTCACATAATGTACAAAATCAAAGCCTCACCTGCTTAAAAGTCTAGCACCAAGGCGATCAAACTGCTTGACTTTTGCAGAAGCGTTCAAATTTCCGTCCTTGAGAAAAGCCTCTACCATATGTTTCCCAATTTGATACCCCAAAAGCCCCAGCCTCAAGAGCTGCCCTCTTGACAGCCTGCATCCTCGGTATCAACGGGGCACGCCGTGGCTCCACAATCTTATCGGAGGACAATGCCTTCCCCAACCCCATCAAATCCTCTTGTAGCACTGACGCCACCAAAGCACCCACTTACCTTCACCGCCGTCACATCCCTTTGATTGTAGAGAATAGAGAGAACAAAAACAATTGACACAAAAATAAATCATGTTTTAATCGAACTTTGATTCCAAAACACAAGAATGATAAAATACCAATTTGCATTCATCTCAATTTAAAGAGAAAGTTTAGTGTATTGGCAAGCATTACATCCCTTTAACCAAGCCTCACAATCCATCCGATAAAGGGCACTTTCACACAGATAAAAGGCAAAACCGTCCTTTAGTTGAGGATGAAAAAGGGAGAGGGAGAGATGAGGGTACCTGTGCGTGGACGGACGAGGAAACGAGGCGAGGGGCGGTGATTGTAACGCCCCTCGTTACATTAGTAACCCAAGATAATAATTTAAATAAAACAAGGTAATTAAAAAAAATTCCTTAATAAATACTGAATAAGTTCATAGTATAATATTAATCCAAAATAATTGTTTATACCAATCCAATAAACAAAAATACATAATAAGTTTTAAACCAAATAACTGGGCGTCTATTACAACTCGCATAAATAAATAAATAAACGGTATTAAAAGTCCTCCTGGCATATGCCATGACACACTAACCCAAGCTACTACTAGAACAAAATCCTCAAGCGTCTGGCTGCTCATCAGGGTCGTCCTCAGTCTCTGAAAACAACACTACTAATGAGATTTATAATCCCAATGAATAGAAATACGTTTATAAAAGGTTTTGACAAAAGCGTTGTTCTCAGCCGGCGCGGTAACCGGAAAAACTAACCATGGCACCCGCTATTTTCAAAATAATTAGATAAATATTATAAACTCAAATAATAACCATAAACATTCAGTAGCACATCATAAACAAATATATCATAACTTAATATACATATCAAATATTCTCAACATAATTATAGGTCATATGACTTTCAAACTACACATAACAATAGCGTTCCATTGCTTACCTTACTCATGAAGGTATTTCGATGTCACCTTCTCTTCAGTGACATTACACATTTCGATACCAACCATTGTACACTGGTGGTATTACTCATTTCGACATCCCAACGTGTGGCGATGTTACTTTCGATATCCTATCATGGCGGTATTTCATATTTCGACACCCCAATTCATTGGCAGTGTTACTTTCGATACCCCTATCATAGGCGGTATTGCAGCAGACAACATTCAACATATTAACAGTTATTGAATCATGTCAATATCACAATTATCATCAAATAGTACATATATAGCATGTCAATTCAACCAAATCACGTATGTATCATATAAATCATATCATCGATCTCAATAATAAATATTTAATTGCCAGCAGAAACATCTTAGAAGGAAAACCCCCAAATTTATAAAATCAGGGTTTGACCAAATCAGGATTATTTTCTAAAAAACGTGTTTTTAAAGCATAACCCAACCCCAAGACAAATTGCACCATGGAAAGGGTGAGAAAGAGTATTTCTACTCACCTCTTAAAGATCTTCAAATGCTCCAATTATTGCCTAAGATAAATCTTAACGTTTTACCGATAATTCTTGTTCTCTTTGCTGACGCTATTATTCCCTGTAATGGCGTAAAAGTGTACCGCTCCAAGCTTCCCGATGCAAATTGACGCTCCTCTGCTCTGTACTGTAAACGACCCTCTCAGTATATATATATATATATATATATATATATATATATATATATATATATATATATATATATATATATATATATATATTTTTCACTCCTATGGTTATGCGACGCTGCACTTCTTAAACCAAATAGATTTCTACTTTTCAAATTAGAATAACTAACAGTGTACGTGAAAGTTCTCAATATACCCCTCTATATTCTCTTAAGTCAATTCAATATATGTAAGGCCCACTTTTTCTTTTGTTTTTTTTTTCCTTTTATTATTTCATTTATTCTTTCAAATCAAACACTTCATATTATTGTTTCTCACTAATTCTTTTAAATTCCAATTTCGTATTTCTTTTGCAATTATTAATCAATTCCTGATAAATTCTTATACTAGCAATCTTCTATACTAAATCTCATAATAGTTTAATATTTCTATTAAAATAATTATATTGAAATTTTAGGATGTTACATTTTCTCTCCTCCTTCAAGAATTTCGTCCCCGAAATTAACACCATACTCTAGCAATCCATCTAACATATAACACAATTAACAACATTAAGAGTTAATGTACCTTAGTTAGCGAGATCTGGATACTGACGCATTATATCCTCTTCAAGTTCCCAAGTAGTTTCCTCAGGAGTTAATCCTTCCCAAACCACCTTTACCAAAGGAATTGTCTTGTTCCGCAGAGTCTTAGTGCTCTTGTCAACGATCTGACTAGGTTTGGGCTTAAAGACCAAGTTATCTCTTAATTGTATTGACTCAGGTGTTATTATATGAGACTCATCATGTACATATTTTCTGAGTTGCGATACATGAAAAACATCATGAAGGTTGGACAACAAAGGTGGAAGAGCCAATTGGTAAGCAACTGACCCAACTCTTTTTAGAATTTGAAAAGGACCAAGGAATCGCGGATTTAGCTTTCTGACTTTCATGGATCTTCCCACCCCAGTCTTAGGAGTAACTCTCAAAAATACATGCTCACCTTCTTGGAATTCTAAAGGCTTTCTCCTCTTATCGGCATAGCTCTTCTGCCTGCTTTGCGCAGTACGCATTCTCTCCCTAATCAACTCAATCTTATTTGTGGTTGGCTGAACTAAGTCAGGTCCTATCAAGGTTTTCTTACCTACCTCGCACCAACACAAAGGGGATCTACACTTTCTTCCATAAAGAGCTTCATAGGGTACCATGCCTATGCTAGCGTGATAACTATTGTTATACGCAAACTCTATGAGAGGTAAAAACTTATCCCAACATCCACCTTCATCTAAAACACACGCTCTAAGCATATCCTCAAGGGTCTGAATGGTCCTCTCTGACTGACCATCCGTCTGGGGGTGATAGGCTGTGCTAAAACTCAACTTGGAACTAAAGGCTTGCTGAAAAGCTCTCCAAAATCTAGAGATAAACCTCGGGTCTCTATCTGACACTATAGAGGTGGGTATACCATGAAGCTTGACTATCTCCCTGATGTATAAGTCTGCCAACTTATCCAAGCTATATGTTGCCTTAATTGGCAAGAAGTGAGCAGACTTGGTCAACCTATCCACTATTACCCATATGGCATCTAAACTCAAACG
Source organism: Ammopiptanthus mongolicus (assembly GCA_039655645.1). NCBI lineage: Eukaryota > Viridiplantae > Streptophyta > Magnoliopsida > Fabales > Fabaceae > Ammopiptanthus > Ammopiptanthus mongolicus. Next base: position 102,527,548 of record CM077344.1, on the reverse strand, counting down.
AGTCCTAGGTAACCCCATTACAAAATCCATGGATATTTTCTCCCACGTCCACTCAAGAATTTCTAAAGGTTGCAATAAACCTGGAGGTTTTTGATGTTCTATCTTAACCTTTTGACATACTAAACACTTAGACACAAAAATGGCCACATCCTTTTTCATTCCTGACCACCAATACATCTTTTTAAGGTCCTGGTACATCTTAGTTATCCCTGGATGTATGGTGCATTTTCCCTTATGTGCTTCCTCTAACACTTTTTCTCTGAGGCTCCCCTTCTTAGGAACAACGATCCTACCCTTAAACTTTACTAAGCCATCAGCAGACAACTCATAACCCTCTTGTCCCAACAAGGATAATAATTCTTGATTTAGAAGTTGTTTATGCTTAATCTCTTCCCTAAGGTCGCTATGAATTTCCAATCTATTCAACCTCAAACTCAAAGCACTCAAAGACACATCAAGATTCAAGTCTCTAAACTCCTCTAACAGATTCATCTCTTGCACCATTAAACTAGACATGTGTATGGTCTTCCTACTAAGAGCATCGGCTACTACGTTAGCCTTCCCTGGGTGGTACTTCAATTCAAAATCATAGTCTTTAAGGAATTCCATCCACCTCCTCTGCCTCATATTCAATTCCTTTTGGTCAAACAAGTACCTAAGGCTCTTATGGTCACTAAAAACCTCAAACTTAGCACCATATAAATAGTGCCTCCAAATTTTAAGAGCAAAAACTACTGCTGCTAACTCAAGGTCATGTGTAGGATAATTCACCTCATGGGTTGTAAGCTGCCTAGATGCATAAGCTACAACCTTACCCTCTTGCATCAAAACACATCCTAAACCATTCTTAGACGCATCGCAATAAACCACAAAACTCACTAAAGGGTCCGGTATGGTCAAGACAGGCGCTGTCACTAATCTCTTCTTAAGCTCTAGGAAGTTTTCCTCACATTCCTGGTCCCACACAAAAGACTTTCCTTTCCTAGTTAACTGGGTTAAAGGTAACGCTAGTCTAGAAAAACCTTCTATAAACTTCCTATAGTAACCAGCTAATCCTAGGAAACTCCTTACTTCAGTTACCGTCTTAGGTGGTTCCCACTCTAGCCCTGCATCTACTTTAGAAGAATCGACTGCTACACCACTCTTAGAAATGGCGTGTCCCAGAAACTTCACCTCATCTAACCAAAACTCACACTTCTCTGGCTTAGCGTACAAACACTCATCCCTTAAGATTTGTAACACTACCCTCAGATGCTCCTTATGCTCCATAGGTGTTCTAGAATATATCAAGATATCATCTATGAACACCACCACAAACTTATCTAAGAAGGGTCTAAAGATCCGATTCATGTAGTCCATGAAAACGGCTGGAGCGTTCGTCACTCCGAAGGGCATCACTACGTACTCATAGTGCCCATACCTTGTTTTAAAGGCTGTCTTAGAGATGTCCTCACTCCTCACTCTAATCTGATGGTACCCCGATCTTAAATCTATTTTGGAAAACACTGTCGCTCCCCTCAGCTGATCTAACAGGTCATCTATCCTAGGTAAAGGGTACTTATTCTTTATGGTCACTTTGTTTAGTTGCCTATAGTCAACACACAACCTCATACTTTCATCTTTCTTCTTTACCAAAAGAACCGGCGCTCCCCAAGGTGACACACTCGGCCTAATGAATCCCTTATCTAACAACTCCTCTATTTGTTTCTTAAGCTCACTCAATTCTAGAGGTGCCATTCTATAGGGTGCTACTGAAACAGGTCCACTACCAGGCATAAGATTATGTTAAACTCGACCTCCCTACTCGGTGGTAAACTAGAGACCTCTTTAGGAAACACATCTAAAAACTCGCATACAACAGGCAATGCCGCTATATCACTTTCAGCCTCTATCCTAGCAGAAAAGAGAAGTATGTATCCCTGAGCCCCCTCAACTAAGTTCTTGTGGCAAGATACAGCAGACAGAAAGCAATCCGACATAGAAGGGTCAACAGACATTGGTTGTGGAAGAAAAGAAATGGTTCAAGAAGAACAATTGATAACAGCATTATTATGTGACAACCAATCCATACCAAGTATGACATCTAGACCCGACATAGGTAAGCATATCAAATCAACATCATAAGACCAGTCTTGGTATATCAAAGAACATTTCAAACAGGCAATAGAAGTTACCAATTTATCTTTGGCAGGAGTAGAATCACATAAATCAAATGGTAGTTTAGAAACAGGCAACTCTAAATTCTTAACACAACTAAGAGATATGAAAGAATGGGTTGCTCCTGAATCAAACAATATCATAACTTTTCTATCTTTAATAAAACCCATACCTTGGATCAAACCGTCAGACTCCTTCACTTCCTCTCCTTGGATGGTGAAAACTCTTCCTTGGCTCTGGGGTCTGGTCTGAGATTGTCCTCCTCCCTGACAGACTCTAGCAAAGTGTCCCATCTTTCCACATTTGTTGCAGGAGACTTGCGCCGCGGGGCATGCGCGATCCTCATGGTGCCAACCACATCTGAAACATCCATCTCCCTTATTTGTTTGAGCTCCTTGGACCTGCTTGCCCTTTGAGATGGTAGGAACTGGTCGCAGGCTCTTTAGAAAATTACCCCCTTTGCTATGAAATTTCTTGCCTTCAACAGAACTCTTCTCTTTTGGCTTCTCCATCTCTAAAGCTTGCATCTTCTGCTCAGCTACCCTACACTTGTTTACCAGGGTGGGGTAGTCCCGAATCTCCAAGATCCCAATAAAATGTTGCATCTCTGGCTTCAAACCTTGCTCAAATTTGATCACCTTCCAGTCGTCCAAAGGATTGTCCCTCAAGTACCGAGAGAACCTTGCCAAGCTTTCAAACTTAGCAACATATTCAGCAATAGACATGCCTCCCTGACGGAGTTGAAGGAACTCTGTTTCCTTCTGAATGCGAACACTATGAGGAAAGTACTTCTCCAAGAAAACTTCCTTGAATCCGTCCCATGTGATTTGAGCGTCCACGGCTAGCAAACCACTCCTAGCACAATTCAACCAGTGCTCCGCATCAGACTCCAGCATGTAGGTGGCGAAATCCACTTTCTGTGGATCAGCGCACCTCATAACTCGAAAAATCTTCTCTAATTTCAGCAACCACTCTTCTGCCTCAACCGGATCTGTAGTACCTCGGAAGGTTGGCGGATCGTTCTTCCTAAACTCTGACAGTCCCATGTACTGTGGATTCTGAGCTGCAACTGCTCCAACATTATGCACATTCCCGTTGTCCCTCATCTGACGGAGTGTCTCCGTCTGCTCTTGCATGACTCTGGTCATTTCAGCCAGAACTGCTGCAAGTGCATCATTAGCGTTATCCCCACGCCTGTTAGTAGCCATAAATCTGCACACCACCAATCAAACATTGGGTTGATCAGGTCCAATATCTCAAAGAATAGCATGTAGCATATATAACTCTAGCAAGCAGTCCTATGCGCCCATATTTGATTTTTTTGAAAAACAACCCAATACCACAGTCCAATTTAGGATTGAACTGCTCTGATACCAAAAATGTAACGCCCCTCGTTACATTAGTAACCCAAGAAAATAATTTAAATAAAACAAGGTAATTAAAAAAAATTCCTTAATAAATATTGAATAAGTTCATAATATAATATTAATCCAAAATAATTGTTTATACCAATCCAATAAACAAAAATACATAATAAGTTTTAAACCAAATAACTGGGCGTCTATTACAACTCGCATAAATAAATAAATAAATAAACGGTATTAAAAGTCCTCCTGGCATATGCCATGACACTAACCCAAGCTACTACTAGAACAAAATCCTCAAGCGTCTTGCTGCTCAACAGGGTCGTCCTCAGTCTCTGAAAACAACACTACTAATGAGATTTATAATCCCAATGAATAGAAATACATTTATAAAAGGTTTTCACAAAAGCGTTGTTCTCAGCCGGCGCGGTAACCGGAAAAACTAACCATGGCACCCGCTATTTTCAAAATAATTAGATAAATATTATAAACTCAAATAATAACCATAAACATTCAGCAGCACATCATAAACAAATATATCATAACTTAATATACATATCAAATATTCTCAACATAATTATAGGTCATATGACTTTCAAACTACACATAACAATGGCGTCCCATTGCCTACCTTACTCATGAAAGTATTTCGATGTCACCTTCTCTTCAGTGACATTACACATTTCGATACCAACCATTATACACCGGTGGTATTACTCATTTCGACATCCCAACGTGTGGTGATGTTACTTTCGATACCTCATCATGGCGGTATTTCATATTTTGACACCCCAATTCATTGGCAGTGTTACTTTCGATACCCCTATCATAGGCGGTATTGCAGCAGACAACATTCAACATATTAACAGTTATTGAATCATGTCAATATCACAATTATCATCAAATAGTACATATATAGTGTAACACCCGGGGCTGACGAGGGCGGGGAGTGATCGCTGGTGCATGAGGCACGGACAAGGAGCGGCTCCTGGTAGGCTTCTAGGCGGAGGGATACATGAATGAACCGATTCACATCAGAATGAGAGGGATCCTGAGGCTGTGCAGGTACGGGACCGTACAGTTGAAGGAAGACTTATAAGAATTAATTTGTACTACCTATACCAATAAGATGCATTTTCTTTTCGGTAGCCCATCACTTAAGAATTCCAAAGTTAAGCGTGCTTGACTTGGAGTAATTCTGGGATGGGTGACCTCCTGGGAAGTTTTCCTAGGAAGCGTGTGAGTGAGGACAAAGCATGCTGAAGAGACCCGTGTTGGTTTGTGGAGACAGTCGGCAATCTTTAAAAGCAGTCCGGGCCGTTACAAATGGTATCAGAGCGGACCTCTCCTAGTACGGTGTGGTTCGGGGACGAACCAAGCGGAAGCTAGTGGGCATGTAACACCCGGGGCTGACGAGGGCGGGGAGTGATCGCCGGTGCATGAGGCACGGACAAGGAGCGGCTCCTGGCAGGCTTCTAGGCGGAGGGATACATGAATGAACCGATTCACATCAGAATGAGAGGGATCCTGAGGCTGTGCAGGTATGGGACTGTACAGTTGAAGGAAGGCTTATAAGAATTGATTTTTACTACCTATACCAATAAGATGCATCTTCTTTTCGGTAGCTCATCACTTAAGAACTCCAAAGTTAAGCGTGCTTGACTTGGAGTAATTCTGGGATGGGTGACCTCCTGGGAAGTTTTCCTAGGAAGCGTATGAGTGAAGACAAAGCACGCTGAAGAGACCCGTGTTGGTTTGTGGGGACAGTCGGCAATCCTTAAAAGCAGTCCGGGCCGTTACAGCGATGGAGAGAGAGAGAGTGAGGCAGCGGCGCAGAGAGTGAGAGTGAGAGTGAGAGGCAGAGTGCAGCGTTTGAGAAGAAAATGAGGGGGAGCTGAAGATTTAGAGATTTAGTTTAGCGATCCAAATTTTCAATCGTTAAAAGCGTTTCTAAACTATTAAATGATTAGCTATCAATACATTTTTGGTCGCTAATGTAAAAATATGACCGTTGAACTAGGATTCGGTCTCAGATTCAGTAGCTAAAAAGTCAACAAGTTTGACATTAAAAATTATAGTTTTGACGACCGTATTAGCTATCGAATATTTGCGACACCAAATTGCGTTAGCTAATCTCGTAGCTAAATGCCAATATTTATTAGTTTTTAAAAAACTAAAATTTGATAGTTAATACGGTCGTTTTCCGTAGCTAATTTCGATCGTTAAAAACTCATTTTCTAGTAGTGAATTTGATCCCTAGCTATATTTTAACTCCTACAAACAGTGTTATAACACAAATAAGTAAATTAAAAACAAGTGTACATATAAGAGTCAATTACAAAATTTTTCATGTATAGATCATTTTCAATTTTGCACGTAATAAATAAAAAATAAAAAATAATTATATACAATATTATCAAATACATTTCAAAATTTAATATATAAAATCTCACAGAAGCTAGTCCCTTGAAATAAAAGCAAGAGGACACTAGTACAAAAAAAAGCGAGAGCACACAACAGACGTCAAACTTCGAAGAACTTTAAAATTCGATTCAACTTTGAGTGCTTTTCATTTGAAAAGAGAATATACTCACTCTGGAAAATTATTATCTCGAGATTGAAGGACATTCGATACCAAAATTGGCTTTGTCTTCCTCTCGATATTGGTCTAGAAACACCCAAGAAAATGGAAAAAACAAAACGAAAATGACCTCGATGTAAAATGTCCATTTTTCTTTGGTCTAAATTTCAAACCACGTTCTTCACCAAATAAAAATAAATTTCAAACCACGTGAAGCTATCGTGGCATGGGCAATTAATCCTCTAATCTATTTTGTTCAAACATGGCATTTTTTTTTATTGTTTTAATTAAGTTATTGATATAAAATATTCACTGTTTTAAATAATAATTCATCGAAAAACCTAGACGACATTTAAGGATTGTTCCATCCCAACTAATTTTTTCATATAAAAATTTAGGAATCGTATTCGTGACCACTTGCTTAAGAGATCCGAATCCGCTACCACTTGAATCAACCATATGTTAGTAAATACAACTTTTCTCCTTTACTCAGATTTTATTAATTTATTTTTATTTCTAAGCAAAATTTAACTTCAATATTAATACTTATTTATTTTTTTAGGATGAAAAAAATTAAATAAGTATAGAGAACAATTTTTTGCCTTGTTGGCAAATGTAACATGTTATTTTTCTAAAAAAATAATAAAATTTTTAGTAAGTTTATTTTGAAATAAGATATCATTGAAATAAAAATATTAAAATATTCAAGTTTTAATGAGCATTAAACAATTACTTAAATAAAAAAGAAACGTTTTACTTTCTTTTGAAATATTTTTTTCAATAGGTCATCCGAAAAGGAATCTCTCCCAATAATATAATCCAAGATTCACGGCAAAAACCTTAAATTAAAATCAAGATATATCATTGATTTGAATGATAATTCGAATACCTTAAACAAGTGATTAAGAATTAGAATTTTAACTTTTACAAATGAAAAAAATATGATTAAAAGAGAAAATTCCACCTTATTTTTTCATTAGATTTTTCGACGAAAATTAATTATTAGATAAATATCCCGTGTCGATAACATCCTTATTATTAAAAAAAATGAAGATATATTAATCAAGAAAAAAATAAACAAATGAAAAGAGACGAAAAGTCAAAAACAAAGATCGGTATAGGACTTCTACTAACTGTGGGACCCTTCAACTTTACTCTCAACAACCGCCCTCATCGGAAGGTGACGTCACAAATGTGCAAATTCTTCTAAACATTCCAATAGCTCCATGGTGATGCACTTGATGAGGTCACTTATCAAATACTATATATATATATATCAACAAATTGCATTGAAATAAATTATTTATAATTAATATTTATATAAATATACAAAATTAATCTTTCAATAATTAATGAACAAACATATTTATATAAAATGTTGATATTGTCTCATAAATATAAATTTATTATAAATAAAAATAAAAATAAAAATTAATCTTTAATCTTTAATATTTATGAAAATACATGCAGGTATCTTATATTTATTAGGGGATGCAGGGAGAAGGAAGGAGCCCGCCGGTGCAGAGCTGCCATGCCCTCTGGCTTTTGCAAACAGACCCCCACACCATAACCTTTTCATCATATCAACTTTTCTACACTTTAATTTTAATCATTTATCTACTGTACTGTTATTTTTAAAGAAAAATGATTTAACTAATAATTGTAAGGAAGATTTTATAATATCTTTCATCGTATCGTTCGTTATGTGACTCAATCTAAAACGAGGAGGATGTGAGCACCCAAAAAAAAAGAGTAGGTAATTAAAATTATTGAAGTTGCAATATTGTGAATACAAAGGAAAAGTAATGGCAATTTTATAATCCTAGTACCACCACCACCAACAAATAGCAAAGTCAGTCCATTCTTCTGTGTGTTCCGGTATCCTTCCTCTCTGCCACAAAGTATTCTATCGCTCAACACCAAAAAATATAATTCTATGACCCCACCTGTGCCCATTTATTCCAAAGATAAATGCAAGACCATAGCCACTTAGCACAATCTTCCCATTTCTTCAAAACTATTATATCACACCACCCAAGAGAGAGAGAGAGAGAGAGAGAGGCTCTCACACGGAAACACAGGCAGGGGAAGCAAGAAAAGAAAAACCAAAAGGAAGAGGAAAGTATAGAAGAAGAAGAAGCGATGGTTTTACTCTCCCAATCCCAAACAGAGTTACCCTTGAATGAGAATGACTCACAGGACATGGTCATATACCAAGTTCTCAACGAGGCCAATGATGTGAGCAACACGTTTCTGCCTCAGAGGCACCACCATCACCATCAAGCTCTCAGTACCCAGCACGGCCTAGAACCCACCAGGAACATAGCCAAGAAGCACTATAGAGGGGTGAGGCGCCGCCCATGGGGCAAGTACGCGGCGGAGATTCGTGACTCTACTCGTCATGGAGCCAGGATATGGCTTGGCACCTTCCAAACAGCGGAAGAGGCTGCCATGGCTTATGATAGAGCTGCTTTCAAGATGAGGGGTGCCAAGGCTTTGCTTAACTTTCCAGCTGAAGTTGTTGCAGCTGCTTCTTCCATCAACTTCTCTTCTTCTAATCAGGATTGTTGTGGTTCAAGTGCTAGCAGCTCTTGCACAAATTCCATTGGGGTACATAGGTCACAGTTAGAAAGCACAGGCAGTAGCACCGCAACTACGGTCCTTTGGGGCACACTGGAACATGGGATTAAGAAAGCTGAGGACGGATTCTAGGAATCTTTTGAAGCTGTTTTTTCTTTTCTGAAACGGGGTAGTTTATTTGTAAAATTGGATCCCTTTGCCAAACAAACAAGGGAACAAAGCAGAAATTGAATGTGATGGTAGGATCATGAATATGTTTAAAAGTTCGGTAACTTTTGTTTTCTCCTTGTCAAATCTTTTTTGGTTTAGTTTTAAGTGTTATATGTTGGTTCTATGTTCTATGACGGGTCCCTAGCTAGAGTCGATCTGTATATGTAGAGAGGCCAGTCGATCTTCTACAAAATAATGGCAAGCAAAAGTGACCATAGCATCACCAAAGGTGATCCAGCAATTTAAAGTAAATCCCCGTTTTTGAATCGCTTATAAGAATCTTGTTTGATTGATCTTGATATTGCGGCTATAAAGAAAGGAAAATGCTTTAAAATAAGTGTTGGGTATAAGATATTATTTTTGTCTTGACAAATAATCCTATCAGGAATCCTGTAGTCAGATGGAAATTGGAGCAACTGAAATGAGTATTTTCGATAAAGATGTTCTAACAAGGATTGATGAAGTGATGAACATTTCGACTGGAGAGATTATTAAGATTCATGGCCAGAACTTGAGAAATCATTTAAAGATAAGAAATCATTCAAAGCTAAGGTTGTTGATTTTGACAACCAGAAATCTGACAATGAGGTATGTCAACATCTATAAAAGACAATCAAGTGGCAAATGGTTAGGGAGATTATCCGACGTAAATTTCGTCAAGTAATAAGCATATCAGAAGTAAAGAATAGAACAAAGAACTTGACTTAACTCTTAACAAAAGAGGTCATTGGATTCTCACTCTCATGCATGGCTTATTTGTTGAAAAAATGGCAGTTACTAGAATTTGAATTCGAAAGTGAAAGCCAATTATTGAAGAAAGTGAGAGAGCTTGAATCCAAGTTTAAAGAAATTGTCCTTAATTATGACTTAGTGGGTAGTTAATTAAAGGGCATTGCTTCGGTGCCTTTAAAAAATACAGGGCATTGATACGTTTATCATGTGGACCCATAATTAAGTGACTAATGTTTTAATAATGTTGTGTAATTTTTTATATAATTGCTTCGGAGTCCCCAGCAGCCCTTGTTTTTTTTTCTTCTCTCAAGTGCATATGGTTTTATCATTTAAAAAGAAGACAAGGTAACCAAAACTAATAACCTTGAGGATCGAACCCGTTACATGCTCATCGCAAGTAAGGGTCTTAAACCAGCACACCAGGAATCGCATTGATAATTCCAGTTGACACTTATTTCTTTTTAAAGTATTAACGTTCGCGGAGGAACTATTCATCTTCCTCCCCCGTTTGCAGAAAAACGAGTCATGCGACCCGCGAACACGACCCGAACAGATCTCTCAATTCAAGCAACGGATTGCTTTGACATTTCAGTATAGTAGTTACATGATAGTGAGTAAAGAAAGGCCCAAGTCAATTTTTAAGTTTTCAACAAAAAAACGAGCAAAAAATGATGAAACTGAGGCTTGCATTTGTTTATATGTGCTTTTATTCCTATCTTGTGTTGCCAAAGATTCAGGCATCCGCACATGGAAGGAGAAAAACGCGAAGGGCACGACGACGCTATACTGGGTGTGAGGTTCAACGATGACGGCAATTATTTTGGATATATTCATAAGTGAATTTTAATATTGCAATAAGAGAGAGATTGCGACAACAGAGGAGAACAGAGTGTTGGGTGGTGGTGGCAGCCGGAGCCCCCTAAGGCTGTGGTCAGACAAAGGTCATGAAAGACAAAAATTTATTTGCAATATATCAGATTTTGAAAATAAAAATTATAGGGACGTTGAAGCAATTATATAAAAAAAGTATACAACATTATTAAAACATTACTCACTTAATTATTGGTCCACATGATAAAGGTATCAATGCCCTCTATTTTTCAAAGGCGCTGAAGCAGTGCCCTTAATTAAAAGCATGTGTTTAAATGTGTTAGTGGGACAAGTGTGTTAGTAGATTAGGAGATAAACAATTACTTTGTTTGCCTATAAATACTAGCAAGAATAATGTACATGAGATTAGTTTCCTTGATTAAGATCCTACATGTCGAATTGCTATCAAGTATGTCTTTCACCTTTAAATTCGGGCCCTTTTAATTTCATTGTAATTAATTTCTTTTCAAACATTTTTTTGTTTTCTGCATTTACTTTCCACCATTTCCTTCCATTTCTTATACTTTCTCGTCTCCTCCCTCAACTTTTCTGCGCTTTTATTTGCTTATTTCTTTATGATTATGCATTTTTAATTTTCAAATCTTTTAAGTTTTTGCATATTTAATTTCACATTTTAAGTTGTTGTGTGAGTCGGTATAGTATTTACATTTAGCTAGCTTTTTCTTTTTCTCGTTGTTACTCTTGTATATGGGTTAAAATATCCCTTATATGAAGACATTTATTATTGATCCTAAGCTTGTTCCTGATAACAAATGAACACCCAAGATCAATAAACCAAACGCGGAATAAATGGAACCACGACGTACCTCCCGCCATTGTCACGTAGTCAGCTGTGGTGATGAGTCTTCTGTCTTTGGCTCTTCCAAGCCTTTACTCTCACTCACAGATGGTGTATTTTCGGGAGGAAAAAGATAAGAGCAAGCTTAGGGATCAAAGACTATTTATAGTCATTCTACCATCAAGAATGCAATCAACCATTACCACCTCTATAATGGTCATTCAAAATCATTTATCTTCAGACTATTCAAAATCCAAAACGTCTAAAACTGATGGGCCACACTTAATGAGATTTCATGTCAAATAATTCATTTTGTAACTGCATAATTATTACATTATACTCTTATTAATATATTTTTTTTTTTACTTATAAAAAAAATCCTCTACACTTCACATTTTTTTGCATTTTTACTTTTTCTGCACGTTTACTTTTCGCAGAACTTTACTTTTTGTTATATTTAACATTCCAGCGCCTTTAATTTCTTTGTCATTCCTGTAGAAAATCACTTTTAACATTCTAGCACCTTTTAATTTTGAAGCAGTACTTTTAAATCTATGCAAAGTTACTTTTAACTAATGTGGAAAATCACTTCTTTCCCAACGAACATTTTAAGTACACAAGGTTATCATAAAAACTTGAGAATCCCCAGTCACACTTCACAAACCCATATCTCACCTCCAACAATACAAAAAATATTTTGTCAAAATTTAACGAATGAAAAATGGAGCCGTTTTACAATAAAGATATGTGCCAGTTTGTAATCCCAAAATCCTGATAATATATCCATGAAACATTGCACCATGTCTTTTGTCCGCCATTTTCGTACCATTTAGCAATGCTCGGAAATATTAAACCAAATGCTATACTATGATTCCCTAAAAACCCAATTCAAACCTAGTTGTCAAGGATGAACAGGTCTTCAAGTCTGCCTTTATTAATGAAAAGTCAGCATACGTAGTAATTATTAAATATAAAGTCAGCATTTGATTAGGTTGCACAAATGAAAAACATTATTATCTAACCTTGCAGTCAATGTTTATTAATCGTAAAAAAAATATTTTCCATATGTCCTTGTCAATTAAGCACATGTTTCGAATTGTATTGTTTTCTCAATTTTGTAAAAACTGACCAAACCTCCCTCTCAAATTTACATTTTTTAATGGGAAAAGAATAAAAATAGTATATAAAAAAAAGTAGCAAGTTTCACCGTTATTATCATTTTTTTATATTCATAAATACATGTGAAAAACTGTAAGGTGTGGTTCTTAGAAGTGAAAATACGATAATTAATTAAAAGAATATATAATAGACAATATATTCAAAGAGTAGTGTTAGTCGCTGATAATTTGCAACTATAATATAACTCATACAGGGGATTGTGTATTATTGATTTTGTGTAGAAAATGAGAACCAAGGAAAGATGAAGGTGGAACCTTCACAACCAGAGAGCATGAAAGTGCTATTCACAACAGAGAGGAATCTCGAAGTATGGTTTGAAAAGAGAAATTTTCATTAGATTGAAAACTGATTACAAACTACCTATACATACAAGAGTAATGTTAGGTTGACACCCAACATCGACAACATACGATGGACATCGTAGGTGTAAATGACAAAATAGTAATAAAACAACTCAACAATCATCACTCCCAAGACACATAATTGTTTTCCCACTTCTTTATTGTTTTCTTCTCTCTCATCATGTATTTCATCACTCCCAAGACACTCACCTAATATTTCTCTCATCTCAACACTCGTCTAATCTGATCTTCACCCGTCTGACTGAGAAAGCTCACCCATCTACTCTCAGTTTCACCCGTCTGAAGCTGAAGATCTTCACCCGTCTGATCACTATCAGTGAAGAAATGTTCACCCGTATGATGACTCTCAGACGGGTGAACATTTCTTCACTGATAGTGATCAAACGGGTGAAGATCTTCAGCTTCAGATAGGTGATCATTTAAAAGGTTATTCACTGAGAGTCATCAGATGGGTGAACATTTCCTCACTGAGAGTAATTAGACGGGTGAACATTTCCTCACTGAGAGTCATCAGACGAGTGAACATTTCTTCACTCAGAGTCATCAGACGGGTGAAGATTTTCAGCTTCAGACGGGTGAAAGTGAGAGTAGACGAGTGAGCTTTCTCGGTCAAACGGGTCATATATCTTCATCAGACGGGTGAAGATCAGCTTAGACGAGTGTTGAGATGAGAGAAATATCAGGTGAGTGTCTTGGGAGTGATGAAATACATGATGAGAGAGAAGAAAATAATAAATAAGTGGGAAAGCAATTATGTGTCTTGGGAGTGATGATTGTTGAGTTGTTTTATTACTATTTTGCCATTTACACATACGGTATCACCGTAGGTGTCCCAAATTTGGTTGTCAACTTAACATTTCTCTATATACAATGATAAGTAGGGATGTCAATTTGTTATTGTGCATCGGGATCCCCGTAGGGACTGTCCCGAATGGGGTCCAATGGGGGTGGGGGGAGGGCGGGGATTTTTTCTCTATGGGGACGGGGGAGAAAATCCCTCCAAAGGCACTTTAGGGACAGAGAGGGGGAATCCCGTGGGGTTTCCGATTCCTAAAATATTACTAAAATATTTTTAATTATAAATATATGTGGATATATATATATATATATATATATATATATATATATAATTAATTTTAAATATATATTATTTTAATAAATAAATAAAATATTAAAAATATTTCAACCCTTAATTGCAAATGCTTCATCAATTCCTCCTTCACATGATATTATGACTAATTATATGTATGATATTATTTTAATAATATCACTATTTTCTTGTTTTTAATAAGATTACTAGAATAACATATTTAAACTCTCTAACCTAACATGTTGACATGATAAGAAGAACTGAACTTGATATTGTAATCTTTGACCTTATCATAATTTTATCAAATCTTTGTTTATACTATTTAAGGTTAAACTTGTTATAGTGTCTTGGAGAGTGCTTTAATTTTAAATATTTAATATTTTAGTACTTTTATATTTTATTGAATTTTAGTTAATTATATGAGTTTTTTTTTATTTTTAGGTCACCGAACTCTCCGCGGCCGTGAAGAATGAGGACGGGGAAGAAAAACTTTCCATGACTAGAAATGAGAATAGGAACGGGGAGTAAAATTGGGGGCGGGGACGGGGAGTGAGGGAGTACTCTCCACCCCCACTCTGTCCCGTTCTCATCCCTAATGATAAGTTAGTCTTACTGTAGCCAACAGTTTCTAACCTAACTGTAACTGCTGACTATTAAGGAAACAGAAAGCTAGTTAACTCACAATAAATCATAACTTTGACATGTTGAAAATAAAAGGGAGAGACAGAAAGAAAGAGAAATAAACAGTGGTAAAACTAGATCGTTATAAGAGAAATTCTCTATGTAAATAATTGATCTCAATTTCAGTCATGTATCTTACTTATATTTTCACTCTTACATGTGAGTGTAAAGTTTGTATGCAACTGAATACAAAAAAGAAAAAAAAAAAAAAAAGTTTGTATACAACTTTATTTTCCTTACACAAGGTGTGTTCATGCCGACTGAGTGTGACTAATTATCAATCTCACATTTGATGGCACGGTCCTAGTAACGTGCCTCCAATGAAATTTAAAGCCCACTCACTTAATAGTTTAAGTTACCAATTAAGCCACACCTAATGATTAGTTACTATACAACTTTACCCCCTTCCACTAGGCATTCAAAAAACTGGTTTTGCCTTACAAAAAATAGAATAAACTGAAAGCGTTAAAGCAATGACCTGCAGTCACCAAAGAAGTACGTTAGTCAATGCCACAATAATGTACTTATCTTGGTCAAAATATATTATTACATATATACATATAATTAATGGCAAAAATCTTAAAATAAATAAAAAGAAATTAATCTCCAAAATACACACTTCCTCATTATTTCCCAAACTACACATTTTTTTCAACCCACAGGAAAGAATTAACCAACTTCCCTATCTATGTTTTTTTTTTCTTATTAAAATTATTTAATAAAGATTTTTTTTAAAAAAAATAAGAAGGGAAATTGGCAAATGAAGTACGAACTCCCCATCAAAAAAAACAAGGGAAGTCGGTAAATGGGATGCCGACTTCCCAACAAGAAAATAGAAGGAAAAAACAGGAGAAGCACTAAAAAAACAGCCATTTACAAATCGAATTTAAGGATCAATTCTATTAGTTTCTAACGGGGACGTTTTAGGGATTGAATCAATGATTTTAAAAAATTGGTCATTAAAGATTGACTTCCATATGACAAAAAAAAACATGTATTCTGAGAATTAATTGAGAAAAAATGTGTGCTTTTGAAAATTACTTTTTTTTCTTCTATTATTTAAATATTTTGCCTATAATTAATTAGTCTCAAGTTCATCGTTCTACACAAACAAGTTGAAAGCGGGTAGTAGTAGTACCAAAACAATTATTTTGAGGGTTTATTAATTGTTACAAATAATTAAAGTAGATGATATGTGGAAAAACTTAAATTCTTCAAACAGAAACTTTTAACGAGCATGAATACTTAGGACATGTTTGAATTCCCTTTTCAAAAATTATTTTTCATTTTTAAAAACTCAAAAACTTGTTTGATAAATCTTGTTTTTTAAAATAGTTTTGAAATCTGATTTTATTTTTTAGTTTTGGAAATTAAAAAACAAAAGAGATAAAAGTTGTTTTCATTTTCAATTTTACATCTCACTCCCTAAAACTAAAAACACACGGAGAAGTGACAGTATTCACTAATGGCTATTACGTAATATTGCAATTCTGATTAAAAGGGTTGAATTTGTTTTGCTTGATGGTTGGTATCAGCTAATCTCCTCTCCACTCTCCTCTCTGCGATCTAGGATCCCTAATCGCCGCCAACTCTGCAAAGCTCCGCCGCCGAGCTCTGCCGCCGACTCTCCACTGTTCTGTCGCCACCATCCAAGGTAATCACCGTTTTCCCCTTCTTCCACCATACGTTTACCCCTTTCTTTCTTGCCTCAAGGGGATGTTTTGGATTTTAGAATCTTGTGGGTGATTTTAGTTTAGTTTTGTTGTCGGAAATGGTGGTGGAGTTGTTGTTGTTGTTGTATTGTGGGAAGAACACTAGTAGGAGACCCATGTTATCGGAAATGGTGGTGGAGTTGTTGTTGTTGTTGTATTGTTATCGCTACTTGTGCTTGTGTTTGTGCTCCTGTTGCTGCCTTTTGCCATTGTCAATAGACCCATATCTCTTGCTCTGTGTGTGTGTGTGTGTGTGTGTGTGTCTTGGTGGGAGCAATTGATTGTTTACTGGGATAGGATTTATTAGATTCAGTTGATCACAGTTTTTATTTTCTTCAGATTTTTCAAATCTTTTCCTCAGATTTTGTCCCCTTTGGAATTCTATCATTATTTATTAGATTCATTAGTAGTACAAAATATTACAATAATGATTGTTTCTTATTTGTTTGGGGGAAAATTTAAGGTCAAAGATCATTGACTCATTTGAGACTGGGGAGAGCTTCCAAGCTCAATGAACATAAAGATATATTCACATAATATAACAAACCCGAAAAGAATCCAATTAAGATCTAGGGGCTGTTGATACAAGTGAAAAAGGGAAGTTTGAATCTATGGCTTAGTTTGATTTAAGCTATGCTTTCGTTTTGATTACAAATTGGTAACCAAATAGCATTTTATTAATTATATTTGATTAACTACTGTCTTGTCCAGTTTGTTCTGCTTCCTAAGGCTTACACTTAATTGTTAGCAACTTCTAATGTAATTCCTTCCCAGCAATCTCCATAGCTTGTTTATGGATCAACTATAGAAGTGTTCCTTCAAGAAACTTATGCAAAAGTTTTGTGTTTTGATTTCTAAAAGACCTGATCAGGAAGCAGTAGCAGTAGCATTTCTACAAGATGGAAAGGACTTTTCACAATGTTAGGTCTAATTTCAATTCCATAAGGACTGGGAGAGCAAACCCAACTATGCTTGACAGAACTAAGGTATGTCACTTGTTGCAATCTTGTGTTAAGTTGTTGTTTCTCAGAGATTGAGGCCCAACATGAACAATTATTTGTGCTGAACTGTATCTGTTGTGTTTGGCTGTTGATATATCAATCTTTATATTTTCTCTTGATGCCTTTTGAGTGTAACTAATTGTTTTTGTTCTGATCTGTATCTGTTGATTTCAATTTTAATTTTCAGTTTGTGAAAATGCATAATACCTTGCTTCTCATTCACTACATATGTCACTACATTCAAACATCCTTGCAATAGCTCTTGCCCACGCATTAACACTATCATATTGTTTGCACATGACAAATTTGAAGAGTAAGATTCATAGTTGTCTGGATAGACAAAGATCAAGGTTTAACAATCATATATTTGAAAATAGAAATTACAATTATAGGTGTACATGAGATGATGTTACATATGCACTAAACTATGTGCAGAGTTATAAGTGAATCAATAAAGTGAAACATGTATTACCATAGTTAGCGTATGGTTATATTGTGGTTAAGTTAGTGTTAGCTAGAAGTTAGTTAGATTTGTTTCATTAGTAAGCAAATTGGTCATTAGTTAGTTTCTGATCTGTCTATTGTTCCATATAAGTCACATTAGTAGCTTATTATACACACTTTTCACCATTCCATAAATTTCAGCCTGAGTTCTCTCATTTTTCTCCTATCTACCATGTCAAAAGAGTGCTTTAAGGTCAGTGCTTGGAATGGTTGTTGTTACTAGCAGAAAAGGATACAGTACAAGTCTATTGTCCACTTTCTCTTTCCCTAAGGGTTTAACCTTCTTCAGGCAGACACACTTCTTTGCTTCCTGATGCTCTAAACTATAGTTTCTTGTTAGTTGTTGCCCTTTATCTGCAGCTGTCCACAGCCTTTAATTGTGATAATTCTGCCACTGGTGCTGGTCCACAAAAACCAAAACCTGCCATTGCAATCTCTGAGATTCCTTTTAGTTTTATCAATAACACTAGCGAGCACTCCCAAAGGCCAAAGCCATATGAATACATTCTAATACAAAGAAAAGTTGTTTATTTCTTTATGTGATTTATAAACTTATCTATCTGGTATTCTTCTACAGAGAGTAAAAGGACAGAGTAAATAAGTAGATTGGTGATAATATATCTTCTACGTGGGCACTTAAAATTTGCAGAAGAATATGCAGAATTTCAACTTGAACCGATAGTACTAAGAGGGTAAAAAAAACACTACTAACAATCCATAGTTGGAAAGGAAGTGCACAACTAGCAGAAGCAACAGTGGGGAAACCATTAGAAACAACTTCACTTGGTCCATCAAGCTCTCCATTATAGGCTCATAGTTTGAGTACCATGAGAAACCAAGGAACATGAAGAGGGTAAGGAGGAAGAAACACAAGTGCAAAGGGAGAGAAAACTGAGAGTTTTGATCAGAGTAGTAGGCCATTTTCTTTGGTTTTGATCTTGAAACTATTATTGGGGCTGAAGCTGTATTGTAGTATTGGTAGTAGTAGTAATAGTAGTGTGTTGTTTGTGGGAGAAAATTGTGCAGCAAAGAAGGTTTATATAGAGGTAATAATGAGCTAATTGCAGTGTTTAATATCAGAGAAGTTTTAAGTTTTTTCTTTCTCGTTTATTGGTTAGTTTTTGTTTTTAGCTAAAGGTTCCTGCTTTCTATAAAATCAACACAGGCTTTTGCCGAAATATTCTAAGGGTCGGTGAGAGTTTTATATATGAGGTTTAATTTATTGATAACAAATGAGAAGCTGCCACGTACCACCGACCAGAAGCTTTAATTAATTCCTTCTATTGCTAGTAGCACCATCACCAGAAACATTTAGGTGTTTGCTGATTATAGTTGAGAAACATGTCTCTATTTGCCAATTCATATTGAATGATCTTATTTGTATTTCTGATAGATGGCAACTAATGTTGACAATAGTGACTCAAAGCTTTGGCCTGACTTAGTAACTAAAGCTTTCATAGATATTATGGTTGATGAAGCCACAAAAGGAAATATGTCAAATGGTGTGTTTCACACTAGAGTATGGAACTCGATGACTACTAGGTTGAATTCCA
The DNA here is from genome assembly GCA_039655645.1 of Ammopiptanthus mongolicus. Lineage (NCBI taxonomy): Eukaryota > Viridiplantae > Streptophyta > Magnoliopsida > Fabales > Fabaceae > Ammopiptanthus > Ammopiptanthus mongolicus. The sequence goes on along the minus strand of CM077344.1, from coordinate 102,508,173 downwards.
TAACTAATCGTTTATATAAAAAAGAACAACTAAAGGCAAAAATGCATAGGTTGCGAGCCATGTATCGTGAGTTCTATTTATTGCTGTAAAACACTGGTTTTGGTTGGGATGCAGACACTAACACGGTTACTGCAAGTGAAGAGGTCTGGCAAAGTTATCTTCGGGTATGGTTTAATTTTTATATTTTTTGATAGTGGGATTTTCATAAATTTTATTTGTCATTATTTTTAATATTGTATACTTATTTTATTTTAGGTACATGATAAAGCTGCCCAATTTCAAAAGAAAGGGTGTGACCATTATAAGTTGTTGGGAATTATATTCAACAAAAATAATGCAACCGGAGTGCTTCATCACTCATCTAACCAAGACCCACCAAATACAGATGAAGAAAACGACCTTGAAACTCAATACCTTAACACTGGGAGTAATATTCGTGTTGATAATGATAGTTCAGATGATGATATACAAGAAGTGGAACGCAGCACACATAGTGGAAAGCGAAAAATTCATGTAAAAGATCACAAATCCAAGAAACAATCTACGTCACGTCAGATGGGAGATGCACTTGCAGCATGGGCTGAAGCATCTAAGGCAAAAGCTGAAAAGTATGGTAGGAGTGTGGAGGCTACTTCAACACTTGTAACTCCAGATTGTTCTATTTCCAAGTGTGTGGCTGCTCTTGAAGAGATTGAAGACACTTCAGATGATATCTATATGAAAGCCTTGGAAAAGTTTAGGGAGCCTGATTGGAGAGAAATGTTTCTTGCCATGTCTAATGACAGGAGACGTGCATGGCTATTTAGACTTTAAGGATAAAACTTTACCCACATATGTTGTGTTAGTGATGAGACACACTGTTTCTTAATATTTTGTTATGACTTGTTTTGAATATTATAGTTATGTTATTGGACCTTTTATTTCATTTTCATTGAATATCTCTTTCCAAATCTTTTTGGGGGGGAAAATTGATAAACTTGTTAATTTTGGGACATAAATCTTGATTAGTAGACATTTGGAGAATTATTTTGAAAGTGAAATAATGATTAATAATATATCTGAATTATTGTTTTGGAGGATGTCTTCTTGCACGTGCCCAACCCACCAGACTTTGTTCAGATTTTCTTTTCTTGCTCCTTGTTCTGAAAGCAAGCAAGCCAGCCCAGCATAGATCCATTTGCTCAACTAGAACTCCATTGTTTTTTTTTTCTCTGCTACTTTTCGTTTTTGGTTAGATAATTGATAATCTTATCAATTTGTACGTTTCTACCATTGTATTAATCGTAGTTGTACATGAATTTGTACATATAAAAATTGATATAGCTATATACACAGCATAGATTTGGAAGTAAATATAATAATGTAAAAAGGAGATACAAGAGTTTGAAGTAAAAAATGTTTGGGTTTTAATTAAGAATGGAACTACTTAAACAACCAAAAGTAAAGTAAAATAATATAATTATGTCTGCAGCATCAATCATATAAAAGTATGCACAAGTAGTTGTATTCCTTTCTTAAACACTTAGATCTGGAGAAACATAGAAAGTGGTAAAATATGTATCAAACAAGTTTTCTATTTTTTAATTTTCGAAACATATTTTGAAAACAAGTTTATCAAATAAGTTTTTTCATTTTCTCATCTCTAAAACAGTTTTAGAAAATAAGGTTACCAAACAGATTTTTTTTTTAATTCTCTTCTTAAAACAGTTTTTTAAATTAATTTATAAAATAATTTTCAAAAACTAAAAATCAAAAATAAGTCAAAGATGCCCTTACACATCATCATAAGAAGGACCCAGTACATGCTAGTGTAGCACCACCGAACCTATTTTAGATTAGAATGAAAAGGGAATGGAGGAAAAAGCTATGCCACATTATTTATTGATTAAACTGTGACATATATGTGCCATGAACAACTATCTATCTGTATATTGACATGGACAGATTGATTAAGTCAAGGGTAAGGCAAATGAGATTGGCTTAGGATGCGTTTGGATATACAACTTATTTAAATATTTATGCAATAAGTTTTTTTTTAAATAAGCTAAAATAAACTTATTTTTATAAGCTTATCTGACAAGCTTAGGGAAATAAGCTAAAAACAGCTTATGGACAGATCATAAACTATTTGTATAAGTTTAATTTCATAAGTTATTTTCATAAACTCTTCTAAACGCATCCTTAATTCAGAGCAACTTGTATGGTCCCGAAAACTATCATCAGCCATACGACATTTTTATTCACACGGATGTTAGAGGAAATTATGAGTGTGCAGAACCCATCCCGACCCGAAGCGTTCTGGTCGGGTCAAATCCTAACCCGCGACATAAACAGGACGACCTTGTGTCGTAATTGATGACCCAATACCAGATTAGGGATGGGTCCGGGTCGGGTTACTCGGCTCGTCCCGCATACTCATCTTGCTTAGTTTTTTTACTATATCGTCACCCAGTTACTCTCTCTATCTCACTCACGTCTCACGATTAGGGATTTCATTCACCCCTCTGTCTCTCTCAACGATTAGCGTTGTTGTAGCTTCTCTCACTCACGTCTCACGATTAGGGATTCCATCTCATGATTAGTGTTGCTGCAACTTCTCCCACTTGCGCACCGCACCATTCGCGCCACACCGTTCTTCAGATTCTCAAAGCCTAGCTTGCTTAGATTAAGAGAATAAGAGCGTCCTCAAACCCATGGTTTCTCTCTTTCCCTCTCTCCTTTCAATTCGTGTTATGATTACTAGAAGTTAGAACATCATTGATGTTTGTATCGCATGATAATGAAATTAAAGTTAGAACATCAATTCCCTTTTCAAAGATAATGGAATTGGAGTTGTCCCACCTTTGTATCTTCTGATTATATTTTTACTTTGGGAAAAAATGTTAAATGAAGTCATTACATTTGGGCTCTGGCTGGCTCCTGGGGATTCAGAAGAGGTTGCAACTGCTTTCTCTCAAGTTTTAAAGAATTGTGTAGAAAGGTTTATTTCCTTACTCTTCAAATTGGATTTAATCTTGATTATATTTCCTAAACTTAATTGCTTGTTTTCAATTTAAACTTGATAGGGAGATCGATGTAATCATAGAAGGGCAAGTTATATGTAATCAAAGAATGGCAAATTAAACTAAGCATATGCATATAGGGGTTGTTATTTAGTTGTTCTAGAACACCAAGTTTATACTGTATGGAAGATGCTTGGAGTTCATAGGTCCTGTACCTAATTTAATGTGTACAATTAGTCTATAAATATCATCCATTCTCAGAAACTAAGTCAGATAAAAAGATAATTCTTATTTAAATCAGCTAGAAGATCTTAAAGTGTATACACTAATCTTGGCTACAGGCTAAGTTAGTTTTCATTGTTATCATTATTCACATTCTGTTTTCATTGCATACAGGGACTGTTGTTGGATAGCCTCTAATTCCAGTAATGGCATCCATTGGTGCAGTATTTGGTCCCATGTCTCCCTACCTTGTTTATGGATGAGCAGATAATCCTCCGGAGAGGAAATGTAAATCATGAACAACCGTCAAACCCACAATGGAATATTGAAATTAGAGTCTACAATATGAACCAGGAAATGTTAGCAAGATGGTGTACTACTAACATTTTGATCCACTCTAGCATTTTAATTCATTGGATCTATTCAACTTCGGTTGAATCCGGTCTCGTTCCATTTTGGCCCGGTCTTAAACCAACCCGCATATGATCGGGTTCTTTCAAGTCTAGGGACAGGTTCCGGTTCAAATAATTGGTCTGATCAACGTTTAGGACCGGGTGAAATACATGTCTAATCCGTCCAAACCCGTCCCACCCTCACCGCTAAAGGAAATAACATGATTATTCTTTAGTATTCGTGCTTCTCGTTTCAAGCGATCTTGAAAAGAGAATTCATAATAAGCGGCATATATGAGAAAAAAAATCAATATGGATGATGAATGGCATGAAGGATGTTCGTCCCGGATACTAGTCTTACCCTCGAGAATATAAAAAATCCAAAAGCTCTGTAATCAAACAAGACAATATTAATGAATTATTTTACGATTGATTGTGTGATTATGTTGCAATATGGTGTAATTAAAATCAGTAAGAAAAACTGAAATGGGTTTAGCGAATCATATTTATCTATTATATTTAGCAATAACAAAAAATGTATTTCAGAGCTTAGTCAATGGATGAATAATAATCCCAAAAATAGAAATATCTCATAAAAATGGAGACTTTGCAGTTGCTGCTCCCTTACTTTCTGTTGCCAACATTATTTCCTTCATTTAAATTAAAGGTAGAGCAGCATGAAAGCAACTGCAAATAGTCCTCACACCAATCCAACCCTGGAACAGGCCTTGGACGGGATTGGTACACCGACATTTTATTGTTGGGCTCGGCTCGAGACACAATATATCAGGTGTTGCTGCCTGCACCACCCCGGTAGCACCACCCATTTACCCCACACCACCACATTTTAACTTTTATTTTTATTTATTTCCAAAATACCCCTACCCTCACACACCGCCTCCAATCTTGTTTTCCCATGAACACTACCCTTCCCTTTCGGACCACCCTATTCTCACTCATTAATTAATTTAATGCCTGTCACCACAACAATAAAGTTTAGGTACTACCAAGCTGAGAGACGGTATATATAGACTGTACGTCCTTATTGGGCCAAGCCTACTAGACTAGCATGAACTTGACTCATTATCTTTGCATCACGAGACCTGACCTCCTATATAAGTATTAGGCATTTGTTTTAGATAACCCACGTATTACACTCCTTACCTCTCCTTTCCATTTTTTCCCAAATAAATTCCTAACTATCCTTTCACTCTATACCTCCCCCTTTCCATTTTTTATATTTACATAATTTCCGTATTGTATTCAAGCATTTTTTATATTACAGAAACTATAATTTCCGTAGTGTATTTAATTTTTTTAATACATTAGTTTTTGTAATATAAAAAATGTAAAAAATTGGATATCTTACAGATAGTTTCCGTAATGCATCCAATTTTTTTTACATTACGAAAACTATAGTTTCCGTAGTGTATTCAATTTTCTTAATACATTACGGAAACTATAATTTCCGTAATGTATTTAATTTTTTTTACATAATGTATTCAATTTGTTTATATTACGGAAACTATAAAAAATGTAAAAAAATTAAATACATCCGTATATTCAAGTTTTTTTACATTAGTTTCCGTAATGTATTCAATTTTTTTACATTACGGAAACTATAATATATACAATTTTTAATACATTACGGATAGTTTCCGTAATGTAAATCCGTAATGTATTAAAAATTGTAAAAAAAACAAAATACATTATGGATTCAATTCTTTTACATTACGAAAACTATAGTTTTCTTAATGTATTCAATTTTTTTTAATACATTACCGAAACTATAGTTTCTGTAATGTATTCTATAGTTTCCGTAATGTATTCAAGTTTTTTTACTTATAGTTTTCATAATGTATTCAATTTTTAATACATTACGGAAACTTTCCGTAATGTATTTCCGTAATGTACTTAATTTTTTTTACATTAGTTTCCGTAATGTATACAATTTTTAGTAAAGTATTCAATTTTTTTACCAATTTTTTTACTTTAACATTACTGAAGCTAATGTATTCAATTTTTTACATTAACATTAATGTAAAAAAAATGTAAAAAATTGAATTCATTAATGTATTCAATTTTTTAAATTACGGAAACTATAGCTTTTTTACATTATATTCAATTTTTTTACATAATATATTCAATTTTTTTATATTATGGAAACTATTGTATTTTATATTGAATACCTTAGCACCCAAATTTTGGTGCATTACGAAAAAAAAAAACATCTGAATCCTTGCGCAACATGCATGAAAAAAACGAATCCTTACACGTGTTCTCTCCCAAAAAAATATCACTATGTTGTGCTCATTATCTTATTAAGTTGTGCTCCCCTCTGCACCTTTCCCGATGTGACAATAAGTTGGATGGGATTGAGTTGAGAGTAAGAAAATAAAATTTGAAGAGAGAGAAAAAAAAAAAAGAAATAGAGGGGGTGGGAGGAGTTTGATCACAAGTAAGAAAGTTAAGGCATTTGCTTTTAAAATGAGGAGGGGGTAAGAATAGTAAATAATGGGGTATGAAAAACAAATGTCGAAAGTTCATTGTGGAAAAATAAGTTAGTATAGGGTGAAAGGATAGAAGGTTATTTTAGGAATTTATTTGGGAAAAAATGGGAAGGGGAGGTAAGAATTATAATAAGTGGGGTATCAAAAGCAAATGCTGAAGTATTATTTGTGCGTTCACTTCTTTGTTTGTACTCTTACCTCCGATTGACTTGAGCATTAGATGAATGAATGGGGTACTAATGACACTTTTCGTGTCAGATTCTCTATCCCCCACTAATGATAAACTGTTTAATAAAATAAAATCATAACTCATTAACACGCATGCACATCCCTAGCTTTTGATTGGTGGAAGACATCGATACACCATATTTTGGGTCAGCAGAACTTTGTTTTGGATGAATATCTATGGCCAATTGGATGAGGATCTCCTGTCCCATTTTGGTATACCACACCATGTTCTAAACTAATAATATTTTGCTATGTAAGTTAAAATTTATTCAATATTGAAAAAATAGAATAAATGACAAGATATTATTGGTTGGGATATGATGTGATATATCAAAATGAGATAAAGAAGATCCTGCCAACAAACGTGAAGCTCTCTTAAACCATATCAAACAGTCCAAACGATAAATAATAATAATAATAATAATAATAATAATAATTCAGAGCATTTTTATTCAACTACACAGATACTAGTAGTAGTTTGTGCATATATATTTTATGGAAAAAAAAGTGATTGTATTGGACCTGGATCGCCTGCAGTTCAAAAGAGAACCGCACGGCTAGCATTCGATATACCATTTTTTACAACAAAAAAATAAATAAATTATGTTAGACTGGTAATTTTTAATGGTGGCTTATCGACAAGTAATCAGTACTACCTAGGTCTTGGAAAACAAAACCATGATCAATTTCATTTTCTAGCATGCCTTCCAAGGTATCCACTCTTTTTGTCGCAGGCCGTTCATTCATCATCATATCAACACATTCTTCACCGTCCCGTGATCCTCTCTTCCTGCAGTTGTAAGAATTATTATTTTCGTTCCCCACGTATGTGCATGCATAGCAATCCTCTTGACAAGTTACAGAAACACAGGTAGTAAAATCAGTTCCTTTGATCAGCTGGCCAAATCCTAAAGGTTTTGAAACTTTTTCAAGTGGGAAATTTAGGTATGCCTTTGGACCTCTAATCCTGAAAGCAGCCTTGTCATAAGCTAAAGCTGCTTCTTCAGCTGTATCAAATGTTCCAAGCCAAACTCTACCACCTTTCTTAGAAGAGTCTCTAATCTCCGCTGCATATTTACCCCATGGCCTTCTCCTTACTCCCCTGTAGTGTTGTTTTGCAACTGCCTTCTCTTTTCTCACAGCATCTTCTACCTTTTTATTGGATTTATTAGTAGCACTGACAATTTCCAAATTGTTGTTGCTAGAAATATCTTCTGTATTGCTTGCAGCAGGTAGAATACCATCTAAAACTTCTTCCCAGAAATCAGCTCCCATTGATATCCATCTCCCTAAACTTGGAAGTCTTTGCAGAATTTCCATAGACCCATCTCCTCCATCAAGATTAGGCAGTTCTTCCCAGGAATTAGAAGTTTCTGCTACATCACTTGTTCTTCCATCTGCTCTATCACTGCTGATAATTTTAGACCATACATTCTCAAGAATCCCTTCAGAAGTTGCATCATGATTACTATGAATATCCATGTTGGCTGTCACGTAAGTTAAGAGAGGAGAAGGGATATTATGGGCGAAGATAGATATATAAAGCAAGATATGCAGTGTGAAGGCTTATTGACAGCTCGATCAGCTTTGCTTTAATCCGAATGAAAGGAAACCCAGTTGGAAATTTTGACATTAATACAATCACTAGCTAAGTTTATGGAGGATTTCAGGATTTTCAACACTAAGACAAGTTTAAAATAATATGGCCTATATTATCTTATTGGTTCGCTTTTGACTAGTGTGCTTGTTCAATCATCTGGGACTTCATTCAATGTAGATTCTGTATACTTTATGCATTGAATTGGAGTACATTCCTCAAATCCAACAATTAAACATTACGAAACAGAGAGGTAGAAGCATTTGAAAGCTGGCATGAGTTGACTTTGTTGCTTTTTGTTGGGGTTTGGACTTTGGAGCCATTATGATGAGATTGACACAACTAATTTAATATAATGTTTTCAGTGTCAAACCAAAGCCTACTGCCCAAATATAGTTTACGGGACATGCAAGTTAAACTAAATGTAGTTGTTCTTCTCATTTACTCTGCCTCAGATTGGATTATTTGGCTCAATGCACCATATGATAATAGTCCTTGTACGAAACCCATGACATCATTTGCTGAAATACAAAGAAAATTACTTGAGTATCAGCGATAAAGTAAAGGGAAGAATGGAAAGTTAAACTACGACTTATCTATTTCTTACGAAATTGATGACATTATTAAATATTTGGTCTTGGTGAAGTTTTTGGATATAGGTAAGATATAATGCTCCCCTCCTAATCTCAGAGGTTGAGGAGCTAATTGTTCCTATGCATTTCATGACTTTTTCTTCCATATTGTCCTTGAGGTTCTCACTTCTCTTGTAGAATTGTTAATTGTTTAAGCTTAGTCATTAATTGTACTTAAAAGGGCAAATGAGTACTGCTTTTCAGTATGAGGAATCCACCAACGAAATTTGACGGAAACAAAATAAACCAATCAAAGTAAAAAAATCATGGTTGGCCCATTAATAAAAGAGAAAGAAGCTGTTTTAGATAACAACGTTCGTATGCAAAATACAAAATTTAATTCGTACTAAATATTATTACTGTACTACGAACCTATTCCAAATCAAAACAAGGTGGCGTGAAGGAATCTACAAGGAGACTTTCTTGGGGCCTAAGAATGTTGTGTTTGATTGAGGAAGTGATGGATATATTAATAGAAGCGTGATATAAAATAGAAGCCACACGGTTGGACCTCTTAAAAATAGAAATCTACAAACGCTTTAACGGGAGGGCTAAGACGCTTAGCCCTGAAGCAAAATGGTAGTATGCGGAATCAACCTAACGGGTGAGTACAGTTGAATCAGACTCATTATTATTCAGGAATATTTTCCATACCATCGACTTGAGCTAATTCCAGATTGTGTGGTTTGACATCAAAATCTCTATGGAATATACTCGTAATGATCTTGGGCTTGGACTGTTTTCTGTGTTGGGCCTTTGTCTGTATCCAATGTACAACGATGCGAGATACGATCCTCATTCTTCGGATAGACACCAGCCAATTACGTTCTCATCTCACATCTTTGCGTATGATGCATTCATTTTATTTTTAATTTTTTATAATATAATTTGATATTCACTTATACTCAAATCAACATATGGTGTCCATACAAAATATCTTGTTGAAGAAAAGAACATTTTCCAAATTCATGCTATGCTCTTGTCCTTAATTACTAAGTTGCTACTCGTTATGATGAACAACATGCATATAAGTGTGTATTTGTTTGGGGTCAAATTTGATGCGACGTGAAAGGTACCTCTACTAGCTTATTAGCTTTCACATTTAAAAAAAAAAAAAAAAATCAGCATCCCACCACCAGAAACGTGAAAATGTCTTCAAATGTGATTATGTAACTTGAAACCAAATACATGTTTAATAGGAATCTGGATTCTTTACAATGAAAAAAAATCCTACATTCATGTATTTATACATTCACCCACCATTGAATTGATTATTGAAAGTATTTGTATTTGAGAAAGCTATGATTAATTTAAAGGTGGATAAATGCATAAATGTATGATTTTTTTGAATACAACGAATCTATTTCAGTGGAACGTCTTATTCACAGTCATATCATGGCTCCATTAACCTGCAATCCGGAAATCATTTTGAAAAAGAAAAAAAGAAGTGCAAGTTTCCCATCCAACGTTGAAAGCTGCATGTCCTCTTATTGGATAACAACAACCAAAATTTAGGACTAGGATGTTTACGGGAAGGATCGAACTCTCCAAGTAGGTTTGACTTGATATAAATTATTGAGAAGTATATTTTATAATATATATTTTAAAATAAATAATATTAATATAAATACACTATTATATTTTATAAAGTTATTATTTTAAGTTAAAAATATTATTATTTATAAGTAATTATCAAAAATATAAATTTTAAAATAGATTTGAAACCTCTCTTTTTTTCTCTTATGTTTCCTCTCATATTATATAAGAGAAAAAGGCAAAATCAAATTTTAATATATCCTACCTATAAATAAATTTGCTTTTTTTCTTTTTTTTTTTGTGGTATCCATATAATAAGTGCGGAGTATCCACCGTAGTTAAAAATGACTAATCTCCGACGGGAAACCTGAAGGTACACAAGGTGGGTTTTGCTTCTTTTGTTCCTTTTTTGGTACCCATGTGATAGGTGTGAAGTATCCACCGTCGTTAACAGTGACTAATCTTCGATGGGGAGCCTGAAGGCACACAAGGTGAGTAGTACTCTCTCAACCAGATTTTTTCCATTCGCAAGAGCCAGGTTTCGAACCCCTGACCACTTGCTTAAGAGGTCCAAACCCTTACCACCTGGATCAACCTAAATTGGTTGCTTTGTCTTTTTTTCTTTCATAACATGAAAGAAAAAAAATGAGAAGATCCAAATTCTTTTAAAACAAGGTGTAATACCAAATTAATTAAAATATCTGAATTCCATTCAAAACATAATGATTATAAATTTGTCTTAATGATCTATATGCACCTAAACAGGATAAAAAAGGCAAGACAAACGGCTGCAGTTGTACGTCTAATTAGGTTTTGTAAATGCATGTAAACTTAGCTACTCCTCAAAGCTCTGCCTCCTATCAAGTTTGGGGACGGGGTCTTAGTTTTTTGCCTTTTTGTTCTTTGTATTTTTCATTTGGGGTCTAAACTTTTGTAATAAGTATACTTCTTGTCTTTGACTTAGTATGCTATTTACATTGAGTCTGCTTATTTCTTGTTCTTACTCTTTATATATGCGTTAGGGTACCTCTTGTATACTTATTTAATACACTTTTGTTAATAAAAAAAAACTTAATAAAATTCATTCCTCTTAAATTAGAAAAAAAAAACTTAATTACCTCTCTTAATTAGATAAAATATTATTAAATTTATTTAATAAATAAGATTATTGTTTATTTTTATAAGATATATGTAAAGGCAGACATACTAAAACTAGAAGGCAACAGTCCTTGAGGCAGTTTAAGTGGTAAGAGCTAAAGAATGTTAGTATCACGTAAAGCAGCATCAGGATTTGATCTCCACTAGCCCCTTTCGTATTCCTTTCCCCTTCTCCATCTTCTTTGTGTGCCTATATATGTGGGTTTTTTTGACTCAATATATTTGGGTTCCCTGGTGACCACATAAATAAATAATAAATAAATAAATAAACTAATTGTGTGGACTCCGACTCAACATTGGATACAGTTTGAAACTTGTCATTCTGGATGGATACTTGACAGCGCCGTGAAAGGATTTAAGGATATATGTAATCGTGATGATATTTAAGATCAGCTGCATGCGTTACAATATTAGTTCAATTTTATTTTTGCATTATTTATATTAGTTGCTATTTATGTAAATAAGCTGTGATGAAAGCTAAGATAGTTTTACTCGATCGATGTGGTGAGAGAATGGATATGAGAAATGATTTTTGAAAATCAAAATGGGACAATAATATGATATCTTTTTGTTTTTTGATGTATTTTTAAATTATGTATATATAAAAAAAATAAAAAATAAGTAAAAGATAAAAATAGACATATATGATATCACATAGAATGCCAAAAACTTGATGTTCAAATAATACAACTGGATTGATATTATCAGACGTAAGCTAGTGCCACTTAAATCTTAAATAAAGCGGTTGAACGTGTGAGGATCGTCATCTTCTTTTGGTATTAACATAATTAAGCAGAAGACTCTCTCTGATCAGATGCACGATATTAATTAATTCATGATATGTTGTCCAATATTCATCTTATCTGGACATTGCCCAAACCAACTGTTATCAGAAAACAATAATTTATTCATGCTATGTACGTATATATGATTTGTATGTCTCCCACCCTAATTATTATACATATGATTAATTAAACCGAAGTAGATGTGACAAAATTAAGTTTGATTCAACTTCCCAACTAAAACAGACCCAAAATTCTTTGGTGTTGTTATTGGCACATGTAATTATTTATGTATATTTTTGTATTAATCACCTATAATTTATAAAAAAAAAATTAAAATTTTAATTAATTAAGTGTAACTAAACTAGTGCTAATAATTTTGTGAATTAAAATTTTCATGTGATTTTTTGTCATGTAGTCATGTAAAGGGGACGATAGACATAAAATGTTTTATTAGTGATTCCAATCAAAATTTATAATTATTTTTTATAATATTTATATTTATCTCTCTTATAGACCAGTAACCACGTGACAAATTTTTTCCCCGTAACTTCGTAATTTTAAGTTCATATTAAAAGTTAATGAATGGAAAGGGATATTTTGGTCATGAAATATTAGCCTTGTACTTGACCTATAGGTCTATAAGAGTATTACTGCCATACCATCATTTCTCTGTTCAAATTAACTTCTAACGCATATTCAGCTCAGCTCACTTATGGGGACCTCTGATACACATTTGTTGCTTTCCCTTACACAGATTCTCATTCTTTCCATGTTATGTTTCAAGGCCAAATTAGTTGAAGGAGCTTTAAACAAAAAGCTGGTCTCTGGCTTTTATGTGTTTGGAGATTCCACCGTAGACCCGGGAAACAACAACTATATAAAGACGCCTTTCAGGAGCAACTTTCCACCATATGGCAAAGATTTTCCCAACCATGTTCCTACAGGCAGGTTTACCAATGGGATGCTTGCCACTGATTACATTGGTACGTAATTAATTAACTTGCTTTCATGCACATATATATAGATGAAATTAATATCCATTGATATTCAAGGATAATAAAATTAAATATGTGGTTTGTATGTGTGAATGCAATGCAGCTTCATATATAGGCCTCAAGAAACAGCTTCTTCCACCTTATTTGGACCCAAACCTTAACATTGAAGAACTTATGACAGGAGTTAGTTTTGCCTCTGCTGGTTCTGGGTTTGACCCACTTACGCCAAGCATCACTGTATGCCATGCCTCTCTCATTTTCATTCTATTTGTGTTAATGTGTGTCATAATGCATGCCTACTGTCAAATAAGCAGTCTCTCTCACTGCTTCCCTCTAATCAGGGTTTTAAAATGAGTATTGTGGTTTTAATAGTCTTCAAAATCGTAATTGTGGTCGTATCGATCATATTTTCCTGCAACGATTAAAAATATATTATGATCATAATCATAATTTAAAACGTTACCTTTGATTAATTTGGAGACTTGAAAAAAAATTAAACATGCGTTATTCATAGAGAAAATAATATTAAAAAGATTATATATACATACATACAATTTATAATTGTTATTCTCGATCGATTTCTTTCAGAATGTGATTCCAATCCAAAAGCAGTTGGAATATTTTAAAGAATGCAAAAAGAGGCTGGAGATTGTGCTTGGTAAGCAAAGAACGGAAAATCATATAAAGAAGGCTGTGTTTTTCATCAGTGCTGGTACGAATGACTTCGTTCTTAATTATTTTACCCTACCAATACAAAGAAAGAGCTATACTCTCTTAGCCTACCAGCAGTTCTTGATCCAACATGTGAAAGAATTTATACAGGTTTGGTTCAATTACCCCACACATGCTATATATCTTCATCAAATTAAATGAATGACTTCTTATTAATTACAAGTTTAAATGATGATATGCATTCCATACATATATGGTTATAATTACATTGTAATTTAAATGTCTATTTATTATTTTACTTGTATGGTATTCTAATTAAGCAAGTATCTTCTTTGTGGTAAAAAAAATCTGCACAAACTTTGTTTCTTTTTTGATAAATTCTTTTTTTCTTTTTGCATAAATTACACAAACTTTCTTTGAAACAATATGCTTTAAAAATTTACACAAACTTCTCTTGAATTCTTTTTATTAGGATTCTTTTTAGACTAAAGGTCCAAACTGACCCCTTACAAAAAACATGTGGTTACTTTTGGTCTCTGACAAAAATAAATTAACCAGTTAGTCTCTCATAATTACAAACCTGGGACACGTTAGTCCCTCCGTTACTTTCCATCCAGGAACGTCCGTTAACGGACTGATGTGTCTCTTTATGTTGTCTATGTGTCCCGGCCGTTTAAGTTGTTTAAACACAAAATGGTGGTCCAAACTGGTTGTCCCTCACAAAAAAACACGGGGTCACTTTTGGCCCCTGACATCGTTTTGGTGTAATTCCAATTTTTTTCATCTTTTTCCTCCATTGCTTCTTCTTCCATTTCTTGTTATAAATCCATAAACTCAACCAAATCCAGAAACTCAAAATCTACACTCTTTTACACCCAAAATCTAAACCCAAAACTATTTTTTCTTCTTCTTGTGTTCTTCTTCCCCTCTTCTTCTTCCCCCATCTCATTTTCAGCTTTTACACGTACGTTTCAGAAATTGTCTGAAGGACGTGAGTGACCCATAAGCAAAATCTACACAAAGAATCAAACTTTAAGAAAGATGAATGAAGAGATAGAGGAAACTAAAGGAAACAAAAATGAAAATAATAACGTGAAGAGAAGACACACAGAACAGGGGTGCTGCTCATGGTGCTTGCGTTTGTTGTCCTTTGATAGCTCCCTCTTTGGGTTTGTCATTATTTTCTTTCTCCTTTTCTTCTTCCCTTCTCCGCCGTTGTGGTTCCTGGTTGCAGTTGTGTTGTGTGTTGTTCATGGAGAAATCCATATCTGATTTTTTCATGGGAAAAGTTGCCTCAGAAACTCATAGATGTTGGAAGACAAAGTACGAAGGTATTTATTTTTTTGATCGAAGGCTAACAACAGAATGATTTTTGGGTTTCTGAATTTGGTTGAGAGCTTATGGGTTTAGAAGAATAAATGGAAGAAGATGGGGGAAAGTTGGCACTACACTAAATAGACGTCAAGAACCAAAAGTGACCCTGTAATTTTTGTGATGGACCAGTTTAGGATATCATTTTGTGTTTTTTAAAGAAATTCTATGGTAGAAATTCACTAACGGTACACCTACGCAACTTAACGGGATATATCAGCACGTTAACGGTCGTTCCTCGACAGAAAGTAACAGAGGGATTAATGTGTCCTAGGTTTGTAATTCTGAGGGACGAAGTGGTTAATTTATTTTTGTCAGGGACCAAAAGTGATCCCACATTTTTTGTAAGGGACCGGTTTGGGCTTTTAGAGATCTTTTTAATGAGTGCCGTTTACTCAACAAAAATAAAAATCAGGGTTGGGAATATAATAATTCCTCCGGTCCTATATATAAGAAACAAAAATATATTTTTTCTTGGTCCTATTTATAAGAAACATTGTCCTATTTTTAAATGTATTTAAGGTTAAATTTCAATTATACCCTTATTTATTATGAGAGAGAATATTAGAAGTAATTAAGTTAGTGAATTAGGAGTAATTAATATAAGAACATTTATAGAATAAAATTTAAATTTATAGGAGTATTAAATGAAATCAACAGATTCCAATTAATGCATTTCTTTGGTCTTGATGATTTTGTCAAATGTTTTTTATATGAAAAAAACTCCTCTAAAGTGAATTTCTCTCTAAAGTGAACAAGTAAAGATGTTTCCACCATTGATTTAATAAAGTGGGTTAAAATCTCTATGCACTTTATTAAATCAAGGGTGAAAACATCTTTACTTATTAAATTTAGAGAGAAATTCACTTTAAAGGAACCGTATCCTTTTTATATATAGGACCGTATCTCGTAAAGTAGGTGGAAGAACATTCAAAATGCTTGTCTGAATTAAATACTCAACAATGAACAACCGTAAATTAAAGATTGGTTGGTAAACCATGCATTTCATAGGTATTGGAGTCAAACTCCAATCCCCTAAGAGGAGTGTTAACAACACACTCTTTAATACTTTTTTTTCAATACACACTCTCTTATTAGTTAAAATTCATGTTGGTCCCACTAATTCATGTGGATCCCACTTGAATTTTGTAGGACTCACATAAATTTCAACCAATAGGAGAAAATATATTGAACAGAGAGTGTTAGATAGTGTGTTGTTAGAATTTCTTATCGGTATAAAGTTTGAGTAAAATTTTGTTGCGTGGAGAAATGAGAAACTAGTAATTTTTATAGGGTCTTACTAACGATGGCTCTTAGGACACTTGTTAAGAATCTAAAAAAAAAATAAGTTTTATGGGAAAATTAAATATATCACTTCTTTGGATAAAAAATGTATCACTTTCCTAAAAAAATTACTTTTCTTAATTCCTTAACTAATACCCCCAAGACAAAAATGTATACTCCAGTTAATACCACTTTTTCATTTCATACTTTAAATATGCATACTTTTAATTCAACTAAATACTCGCTAATTAATGAAGAATATATAGGTATCAAAATATACATAATTTCTAAGCGGATTGTCGAGATACGTTAGGAGATAAATATTAAGGAAGATTTTATGGTATCCCTTGGGTTTCAATTAATTGAGATGACGCATGCTGATTGGACATAAGATACCCAAACCTTTTAAATTTCAAGGGTACCATAACAACGCCCAAATATTAATTTCCCATTTGAGATTAGTGTGACTTTTAATTGATATTTCTCAAGTTTTTATTTAGTAAATTTCCTTTAATATATACTACTTTTTTTGAAACCAATATATACTACTTCTACTAACCTGTGGTAGTTACAACGATATTTTTCAGAAATGCGTAGAATTTTTTTTGTAGATAGATAATGCTTAGAATTATCTTTTCAAAACTAGTATGATTTTTGCAAATTTTTAATAGGATTTGATTGGTATGCATTATTACAGTAAAGATTTTTTATATGATCAATCAATCATGAATTATCATATCATTAAAAATATTTGATTCTTATTATAATTATCTTCAAAATTATATATATGATGACTTGTGATTGATTGACAGTATAAAAATTTACACTAACAATATATCAAAATTAAACTCTTGATACTACCCCAAACGATCTAATTTTCGTTATGACATCATCCTTTAGTAACATAAAACCCTAATAACTTACTAAAATTACCGTACAATTAATATCTATCTTTTCATAAATTTGAAGTACTCGAAACATTTCTCAACTTTCAGTTTTCTTTTTTCACAAACTGAATTAGCCATGGGATTTCGAAATTATTATAGGCCCAAAGAAAAAGGATAGTCAGCAACTTGCTTCCACCAACGAAACTTTTATCAATATAAAGTAGGGGTGAAGATCCAAATTAGTCCCCGAAAATTTTTGAGGATCCACTTTTAGTCTCTGAAAAAAATAAATTAATCATTTAGTCTCTCAAATTTACAAACGTGGGACATATTAGTCCCTATTTTTAGTTCCAACGTCCATTTACTTGCCTACATGTCCCACTAACCATTCTACATGGCCCGTTAGTTGTCTTGTATGGCCTATGACGAATTTCCACCGCGAAAAATAAATGAAAAGTAACCAAGTGTATAAATCTCAGGTATTTTGAGTTTTAAAATTGTGCATGTTTTTTTCACTTTTTATTCGTTTTTCACAGAGGAAAATTCGTCATATGCCATGCAGGACCACTAACAAGTCAAGTAGGATGATTAATAAGACACGTAGGCAAGCAAATATACGTTAGAACTAAATCTAGGGACTAATGTGTCCCGTATTTGTAAATTTGAAAGACTAAATAATTAGTTTATTTTTTTTAGGAATTAAATAAATCTCCGAAAATTTTCAGGAACCAATTTGGATCTTCATTCAAAAAGTAAAAACACACACCAACATGTTAAAGAGGGAAAAGAAAAACAAGAAAGTCTGTGCACAGTAATGAAGAGGGGGCAGTATAAATTGGCAGTGTCGTTGAGGGTAGATAAGAAAAGTAATAAAGACCAACCCCACAAAACCCGGAAAGCTAGCTTCACCTTAATAAAGAAAGAAACGAAAGAGTACGTAGAAGAAGTAGCCAGCCTTGAATCAGCATCACCGCGGTAAATTAAGGTGGTATTAATTTTGGCTACGGACAAACGGATACCATACATGTATGTACATGGACCTTAAACATGGCAAATGCTATGGTGGAAGATCATGTCATCTCTTCTACCGTGAGCATGCTTTTTTTGCAAAAAAAATTATTATTTTAAAATCTTTTAAATTTTTTCAAATTTAAAAGATTCATTTCATCTCTTTCTCTTCCTCTCACTTTCTCCCTCAAGCCCCTTTGGATTCGAATGTGCAAGATCCACATGAGAGCTTCTTCAAGCTCTTGCAGTTCATAGAGAAGGCTACAATTCTAGCGTCGGTGAGCTTGCGGCACGTGCAGAGCTTGAGGCGCACGAGGTTAGGGCAACGCGTTGAGATGAGGACAAGTACGTCGCCTGTGATGCTCACGGGATCTGCAGTCACATTTGAGAAGCGAGCTTCATGACTGAGTCGAATCGAGAGAAGAAGGAAGGGATGACCGGAAGGATATCTGATTGGGCATTGAGAGAGAGAGACGATTGCGGTTCTGTCACTTGGTCTAGAGCCATTGCCAGCAAACGAGTGAGCAACGTTTGCGATTAGCGAAGCTAAGTGACTGAAACACGGAAGCCAGGCACTTGTCAGGGAGATCCGATATGTAGCTAGGGATAACCTCCTCTCCGCTGTTGTCTCCGGTCGTCGATGACGGTAACGACGTAGCATCAGAGAAACCGAGGAAGTGGTGGCCTATGGCGCTTTCGCGTTGGGAAGCGACGACGACTGCGGAAATTGCGTGACCCATCCACGATAGCAATGCGTATATTGATGAAACAGACGAATGATATTTTTAAGGGGCCACATCATTACTATCGTGGGTTCTTCCTCAGAGAAACCATCCACTCACTTGCTTAAGATCTTACAGCTGCAACATCTAGTTGTTGTTGTTCTTCGTTGGAATGGTTTGGGTTCAAAGCTCAGTGGCGAACAATAAATACAATTTTCATTCCACTTTTATGCAATTGGGTAATACATGAATGTCTTGAAATGTTAATGGATTTGGGCGGTGGGTGGGCGGCGAGGCTTGAGAGAAGAGGTGAGGGAGCTAGGAAAATGAGAGAAAAGGAGATGGGGTGAATTTTTTATATTTGAAAAAGTTTAGGAATTTTAAAATAATATTTTTTTTTTTTTGCAAAAAAGGACCTGCATGCTCACGGTGGGAGATATGGAATGGCCTAGCATTCGACCATTAAACATATAACATATTAATTAATTATAATGGAAGTAGCAAAAGAATCATAAACAGCTTAAAATAACATTAGGAAGAGATTGGTTAGAATTTTATTATTGGTTCAAATAATCCAAACAGTTAGTTAGTGTTGGGAAAGATCTTTTGGGCCAAAAACAACATTTTGGTTGAAAAAAATGTTTTTTGGATTTAATTTGATATATTTGACAAATCTGATTAAATTACAAAAAGTCATCTTTTTTAGAGAAGCTAAAAATTTGAAGTTTATTAAAAAAATTGTTAGATTATTTTAAAACCAATAATATTCTTCTCATTTCACCTCTACAAAACTAATTACCAAGTATGTATTATTAAAACAAACAAATAATTAATTTCATACCTTTTTTTAATTTATTATATAAAGGTGATTTTTTATCCCGCCTAAACGAAATAGATTATTTTGAAATCGTTTATTGAAATAATCAAATTTTCGCAGTTAATCCAAATATACCCTTAGCTGTAAATTAACCGGTAGTCACGCAACCCATTTGCCAAGATTATCCATTTGCAATGGATCTAGTGAATTATGGATGATATCAATTATAGAATAGTAGAATATGTGTGTTTGGATGAGCATTTGACTTGATTAATTTTAAATGAAATTGATTTGGAAATTTGATTTGGTTACAATCGAGTTTGAAGTGAAATGACTTATGTTTGGATATGTTTTTATTGTGAAAGCAAGTTTGCTGTAAAATTTAGTATAATTTTTTAACCCAACAGAGAAGTTACTTTCTGTCGCTTCTAGTCAAACCGAGGTTTGAAGGCAAAATCAATTTTGTCTAATAGTAACCAATTAATCACCTTACTAAAACCATGTTTGACAGGGGACAAAATCAATTTTAATATTCTCTATCGTGGAAATCAAACACACACTAATTATAATAATAGTTTGAAAAATGCTAATTAACTGGACCACACAAGCAATAAAAGGGTCTGTCATGTATCAAATAATAATAGTTTGAAGAATGTTAACCAGGACACTTGTAGCACTGGTTAAAGAATTATGGAAAACAAGTTTTTATGAGGGGGTGATATATTTGGCATTTCTAAAAAGTTTTATATTTGATTTTTCCATAAAAAATTATTTTTTGAATTCCTTAATGGGTGCTCTAAAAACGGTCGTTAGCTAGTTTTATATTTCTATAAACTCTCTTGCTGCGAAAGAGAGGAAACAGGCCCCTGCCGCCTCTAATTAAAATGAGGTCCCCTCCCTATGTTCAAAATTGTCTCCCTAATTATTGGGCCAAATTTATTTCGGCATAGAGGGGGTAATGTACGTTGAGCAACCATTATCAACTTTTCCTGAACTGTTTCCAATTGGTGTAAGTAAGTATAATTTTATATGAGTTACATTTTTAAGCAAATAAAATAAAATGAAGGAAATCTAAGGAACTTAGGTTGGTCCAAGTGGTAAGGTTTGGGTCCTTAAATAAGTGGTCAGCAGTTCGAATCCTAACTCTTGTGAATGAAAAAATTCTGATTGGGATGAGACTATCCATGTAACGGCTCGGACTGCTTTCAGAATTGCCGACTATCCCCACAAACCAACACGGATCTTTTCAGCATGCTTTGTCCTCACTCACATGCTTTCTAGGAAACTTCCCAGAAGGACCACTCATCCCACAATTGCTCCAAGTCAAGCAGATTTAACTATGGAATTCTTATATTCTGGGTTCCCGACAAAAAGATGCATCTTGTTGGTATAGGTACTACAAATCAATTCATTTAAGCCTTCCTCAACTGTACAGTCCCATACTTGTACAGTCTCAGGATCCCTCTCATTCCAGTGTGAATCGGTTCATTCATGTGTCCCTCCACCTAGAAGCCTGCCAGGAGCCGCTCCTTGTCCGTGCCTCATGCACCGGCGATCACTCCCCGCCCTCGTCAGTCCCGGATGTTACATCCCCACCAGCTTTCGCTTGGTTCGCCCCCGAACCACACCGTACTGGAAGAGGTCCGTTCTGATACCATTTGTAACGGCTCAGACTGCTTTCAGGATTGTCGACTATCCCCACAAACCAACACGGGTCTTTTCAGCGTAATTTGTCCTCACTCACACGCTTTCTGGAAAACTTCCCAGAAGGTCATCCATCCCACAATCGCTCTAAGTCAAGCACGTTTAACTATGAAGTTCTTATGTTCTGGGCTCCCGAAAAGAAGATGCATCTTATTGGTATAGGTAGTACAAATCAATTCCTTTAAGCCTTCTTCAACTGTACAGTCTCATACATGTACAGTCTCAGGATCCCTCTCATTCCGGCGTGAATTGGTTCATTCATGTGTCCTTCCGCCTAGAAGCCTGTCAGGAGTCGCTTCTTATTCGTGCCTCATGCACCGGCGATCACTCCCCGCCCTCGTCAGCCCCGGGTGTTACAACCCACCTTGTGTACCTTCAAGTTCCCCTACACAGATTAATCACTATTAACAACAGTGGATATTTCACAATATCACATGGGTACAAAATAAATGGAGGAAGTATATATGTTAGGGGCAGAGGGTACTGTATTTACACAATAGTTATGATTATCCTAAAATTCTTAAAAGTGAAGTTATAAATATTAAAGTGAAAAATTATCTGTTGGCTTGCTGCATCATACAGTTATTTAGCTAACAAGTACAGAGAGGGTACTTAAATAATAAAAGCGGAATGTTTTACATGAAAAAATAAAAAAAAATTAAGTTTTCAATATATTTAATGCTTTAATTTTCATTTAATTCATTAGACAAACCCAAATTTTATAGTATTATTTCTAATTTATTAGGAATAATTTCTTGACGAAGTTTATGACTAAAAAATTTGCTCAGGGTTTGTTGGCAGAAGGTGCTCGAAGAATTGCAATAGTTGGAGTACCTCCAATGGGATGCTTGCCGGTCATGATCACCTTGAGTTCGCCTAATGCCATTCTCCAGCGTGAATGTATCGCCAAGTATTCCTCCATTGCTAGAGATTACAATTTACTCCTTCAACATGAATTACATGTAATGCAATTGCAGCTCAATGTCGACAATCCAGGTGCCAAGATCTATTACATTGACATATATGGACCCTTAGCCGATATGATCCAAGCACCCAGAAGATTTGGTTTGTAAAAAAAAAATTCGTCACTTGCCTAAGACAATTACATTTTCTTTCTGAGGAAAAAACATTACAAAATCGGTGATCCGCTAACATTTTTCTTTTGCTTATGTGAGGTAGGATTTGATGAAGTTGATAGTGGCTGTTGTGGAAGTGGTTTCATTGAAGCAGCATTTATGTGTAATAAGATTTCGGATGTGTGCCCTGATCCATCCAAGTATGTATTCTGGGATTCATTTCACCCAACCGACAAGGCATACCACAACCTCTTCACCGCTAGCCTGCCCACCGTTGATTTCATCATCAACAACTAGAATAAGTTCCTATAGACATATATTCCTTCCTGTTTTCTTCTCATCGGTTATGGCCTATCAAAGTAATTCTATTTTTTCTCTCCAAAATAATAATAATAATATATCTATGTATTGGGACGATATGTGATTGTAGTTTGTTCTCGTGTGAAAAATAATATTAATGTTATGACTACAAAATGTGATAAACTTCAGTCCTGGGGGTTTTTAAATGATAGTGTTTTTTATGGGTGTAAGTAATTTTTTCAATTATACTCATTTTTAGTCGTCAATTTTATTTTCATTTAACGATAATTATGACTTTATGACTTTGACTCCTAGAAATCGATCACTGATCCAATTTGAGTACCTCTACAGGATAGACCTCAACAGAAAACTGAAGAGTAACGGCAGCAAGTGATTGAGTTCAGTAGTTCCTCATATAAAATTATTGACTCTAGAGATATAGTAATAAGTAATATGGAGAAGACATCCAGAAAGGCATTTAGGGAATCGCTCTGATTCGATCTCTGTTTCTGTTCGTTCTGATTCGATCTCTGTTTCAGACTAGTTATCAGGTCAGAGAGAGGCCTGGCCCGTAAACTGGCCCCCTTAAAAATAAAAACCCATTATTTCATAAGGATTTGTTACGTGCGATATGCCGACGACTTACTACTGGGAATCGTGGGTGCCGTCCATTTCGACAAAATACCCACACCCAAGTTCCATAGCTTTGGGGGTCCGCTAGCCCGATCATGATTTTCCTACCTCCAGAGGTAAATTCCCTTTTTGGCCGGTTGTGGGCGAGGAGGGATTCGAACCCCCGACACCGTGGTTCGTAGCCACGTGCTCTAATCCTCTGAGCTACAGGCCCCACCCCGTCTCCACTGGATCTGTTCCCCGGAGTACCCTAAAAAAGGGAACCTTTCCTCTCCCCAGCCAATTTAATTTCGGCATAGTGTTTCTTAAAACCATGCCCAGGATTGATTTTCACCGTATCCAACAGATATAGAACATCATACTCATCATTTTTAAACAGTCTTATTCCAATGTAACCAAATAAACCATATATACAGCATCATATCAAAGCATTTGTCAAGCAAATTTAAATTTTTACCCGAAACCAAACTGTAATGCTGACGATAGTGCTCAGAACTGGAATGTGGCAGCACCAATTGGAACCCTATAGCCAAGAGTAAAATTTATACCAAGATTGAGAAGTGAATCTACATGTGGAAAAAAGGTGAGAAACCGTTTCATGGTGATTGGTGACCAGCAAAAAGCACAAAAAACATGATTAGGATCCATAATGACGTTCCTCTTCAACAAGTTTTGTTTTGTAGGCAATCAATCAAGTAGGGCATGCCGTGAGAACTAAGACTTTTGGAGGAGCTAGCATTTCCAAAATTTATTAAATATGGCGGCACTCACTGGATATCTGACGTTTGCTATTCATTCCGATCATTATTATAAACAAAACTTAAATAAGATATATATATTAAGAAAGTTGATTAATTTCATTTAATATTGTTAAAAAATTAAGTGTATTATCTAAAGTAACTTTCATAAAAAACTTCAATTTTTATTAAATACATCCTACATTGAGTTATTGAAAAACAAAATTGATATTAAATGAATGGTATTTTAGGAATAATGTCATTAAATGGGATAAAAGTAATTAAAATTTGCTTATATATTTAACAAAAAAAAATTAATTTTTTTTTACTTATAATAATAATTGGAGGGAGGGAGGAAAATAGAATAAATTAGTAAGCTGATTTCACCGTATATATAGGAGCTTGTGCTGTCTAAATGCCAATACCAAGAATTATTAACATATCTCCAAAGAAAGTGCGTTTAATGGTTCGAAAAATTTATCATATAAATCTTCCTCCCAAGGAAACAATCCTCACACCACTTGAAGTTCCAAGACCAAATTTCATCATTCCAAATGCCCACTTAAGCTATGGTTGCATTCTTATTTTCGGAAAGAAGGAAATATTATGGATAACTTTTTGCTGAAAAAAAATTTATACCCATATATATATATACATATATATATATATATATATATATATATATATATATATATATATATGTATAGCCATCATATATTAATTTGGCTGTGCTGTGAAATGAGTTCTCTAGTAATAGATTCGATGGCATCATCAGCTATAATCTTGTACATCTTCTCTGTTGGATGAACAGCATCCCAGAATACGTATTTGTCTGGATCTGAACAAGTACTCATCCCTCTGCATGTATCCCCGTATTCTATTGTCCCTGTCCCACAACATCCCTTTGAACCTTCGAGAAAACCTGCCATCAATCCAAGTGAGGACAATATATTAAAATAAAAATAATTAAAACCTTGATCACGTGTATGTGTTTAATTGGAACGAGCAAACGCATTTTTCTAGGTGCAAAAGTACTCCAGAAAACAATCTTTTTCTCTTCTTTCTTAGGTCGGAACTCAAAAGCAATTCCTGTGATCTTGAAAGCAGCTAGAAAATGTGAAAGACAAAAACTATTATTAAATGTTAGAATAGTTGAATTTAATTCCATTTTAAAGGTTAGCTCATAAAGGAAAAGATTATCCAAATTATTATAAAGTGTCCTTTACTCTTTTCAACCACTTTGAGATTTTCTTATTTTCAACCACTATCCTTGAAGTCCAATTGGTTAGGCCCACTTGTGACTTTCCATTTAGTTAGATCTACCGTATTTGTTTGGGTCTTCTTCTTTTTTAAACTTTTTGTTTTTAATTTGACTTAGTTGAATTGTCAAATGTTACCTTATACAAGTTAATATAAATGATTCTTTACTCTTACTTCTAACTAATGTGAAACTTCTTTATTTTTCAAAAAACTCTTCTTTTAACTAAAACTCCTTATTGAAGTTTTATATATCTCCTGAGTCTTGCATATATATGAAACTTTTCCTTTGCTTTTCTAGCAAAGAGTCAAGCATAATTTGCATAAATAACATTACTCAGAACTCACAAAAGATATAACCATATGAAATGGTGGAGATTTTCTCCATTTCTCCTTCCATTATTATAATTTTAGCGTGTTAACCCTAAAACTATAGTAATAGATAGAAAAAATGGAGAGGATTTCAATCGCATATAAAAAGGCATCTCGCAAGTGATTCACTCCAAAATAATTGTCTTAAAAATAACTTTTGCAACAATATAAACTTCACAAAACAGCAAAGCAAGTTAATTAGCTTGACATACTAACCGTATTTTTTAGGGTTCATCACTGCACTTCGGATCATACCATAAGCATCAACATAAAAAGTCTTTAAGCCCAATTTAACCTTCAAATTGGCCAGTTGTTGCAACAATTTTGCATTGAATGAGTAGGCTACTTTGTTTAAACTTCTCACGCAGCTTTTCTGGTTCATAGATGTCTTGGTAAGTGGAATGCATCCCAGAGGTAGGACCCCCACAACTGCCAACCTACTAGCCCCTAGCCTATGCATCACCTGCAGCCAGCAAATGTTAAAGTATATATATGTTCAAAAGATTTAAAAGCAAAAATTCGGAGGGACAGATTGCTATCATCATGATACTTATCAGCAAGGAACTAGCATTGTTAACATGTTTAAGGTTGACAGATTAATCAAAATTTAAATGTGTTCAACAAGTGATGTTTAATAAAACGTATTGTTTGGTTCGAGAGGAATCCACGACTGGGATGGGAGGGATTAATAAAAATCTATTGTTTACTTCAAAATTTGAAGGGAAAGGGAAATAAGAGGGTCAAAATCCCTCCCCTCCAAAAGTATGAATTTTTGGAGTGGAGGGAAAATGACTAAAGTATTTATAGACTTTTTTTTTTTCTTTATTAAAATCTCTCGTCTCTCTTTTCATTTTTCTCTAAAATTCTTAACATTCAAACATAGCCTAATTCACCCAACAATTCACCACTATAAAACACATTGTTTGGTTCAAGAGGAATGCACGAGGGGAGGGATTAATAAAAATCTTTTGTTTACTTCAAAAATTTGAAGGGGAAGGGAAATAAGAGGGTCAAAATCCCTCCCCTCCAAAAGTGTGGATTTTTGGAGTGGAGAGAAAATGACTAAAGTATTTGTAGACTTTGAGCCTGTTTTGCAAGAGACTTCAACGAGCTCATAGCGGATAGCTTATAGCGGATGAGAAAGTAGTCTCATTTGGTAAGCGCATCTGTCACGAACTTATAGCGTTTTTTCACGAGTTTATAACGTTTTTTCCAGATGCTACTTCAAGTAGCGTTTGAGCTTATAGCTTATAGCGTTTCATTTTTCTTTCCACTTTTATCCTTATTATCTTCATTTAATTCTACCTTTATTCTCTTATTATGTAAAATCATTAATGAAGATGTCCTTTTATGTCATTGTATCTTTTTCAGCTAGTTCAATAGCTAGTTTTACCAAACACTTTCACAAAAAATAAGTTAGCTTATCTGCTATCCGCTATCAGCTACCTCATCCGTTATCCGCTATCAGCTAGCTTATCCGCTAACAGCTAATTTTATCAAACAGTCTCTTTCTATTCCCTTCATTAAAATCTCTTCTCTCCTCTGTACTCTTTTGAAGTAATCAATGCGTAAATCTCTCCATATGATTAATAGCATTAATCACACAAAGGTCCCCCCAATAGGGAGCCAGCACGCTAGGCTAGGTCCATCCCAACGCAAGAAAAGAAAATCGATGTACAAACAAAAATAAATGAAAAGGTGTACTAAGTAGGAGATGTTTTAAAGTGAATGGAGCAATGAATGCATTAGCAGAAGAAATACAACAAAGCTATGAATATGAATGCAACAATATTCAGTTTAGGTTGTGATCGAAAGTACCTCAATGTCCTTAGACATGCGGGATAGCAAGAAATTCTGAAATTCTTGCAAGCTGAATTGCTTTGGGCGAGTAGGTTCCAAGAAATAGTTTTGCAGGAAGTCATTTGCACCCATACTAACGAAATACAGGGCATTTCTTATAATGAATTCTGCCCTTTCTTCACCCAACAATTTTCTCATGTGGATCTTGTAATGCTCAAAATACTCAAGCTGTTTCGAAACAGGCAAAACATTCTGTTTCATCAAATGGTGAGAAAATTAGAAAAATAAGTGTTGAAGGGAATAAATAACCCATGAAGCTGCTGAAAATCAGTTTTTTCTTTGCTATTTTAAAGGTAACAAAGAGTCAAAGTAACTCTTAGGATAAAAATATTCTATCATCTATTCTTTAGATACTCCCTCACTTCCATTTCTTTTGTCTTTTTAACATTCTACACACAAATTAAGAAATCATTAATTTGTGTATAAATGTACCAAAATATCCAATAAAGAATTAAATAAAGTATTCAACCAAGAAGCATAACCTAGAATGACGTAAAGTCAATTGAGGGTATATATGGAAAAAATGGAGAAACTATACATTAGGTTTATAAAACCTCAATTGTTTTGAAACAAAAACAAATTGCTAAAGAGACTAATGATATGGAACGAAGGGAGTACTTATGTAATAGTATCTACTCCATCCGGTCAGTAGTATAAGCAAAAATTTAATGAAACACACATATTAAGGAAGTTGATTAATCTCATTTAATATAGTTAATAAATTAGGTCTATTATCTAAAATACATTTCATAAAGGGACTTGGAATTTGAGGACTTGGAATAAAATGAGTTATTGAAAAATAAAATTAGTAATAAATGAAAATGATATTTTAGGAATAATGTCATTAAATAGGAGAAAAGTAATTATCTTTTGCTTATATATTTAACCAAAAACTTTGAGATTTGTTTACTTATAATATTAAAAGGATGGCAGTTTCTTTTGTAATTCAATTATTTTATGATGATGTATTAATAAGATGTTCCGTTGCTCATTAAAATCAGCTATTTTAATTCTTAAATTTATTTCTTCTTGTTATCTGTGCACTTCAGTTTGTTAAATAATGGTCTTGCCATGTCAGTTAGAGAGTTCAGAGCTGAACAAATAATTTTATTGAAAAATATAATTTTTAAATGTTTAATATATTGAATATATTATTTTTAATGTAAAATTTTTATCTTTGATTCCTTAATCAATGTCCTTATAACACTAGTTAGCATTAAATAATCCATAATGCGTGGTGCTTAAAAGAATTGAGGTCATAGAATGTACCGAAATATTGGCAGTAAAATCATCATAACCAGTAGCTGCTGATGCAAAACTGACACCATATGGCAGATCTTCCAGCTTCAAATTTGGGTCAAGGAATGGCGGAATAATTTTTCTGTACCCCACTGCTTCAGCTGCAGATGTGTTTGGAAATACTGAGACTCAGAGTATACATATAGTATAGGATAGATTTCTTTTTATATGAGAAGAAAAAATAGGAACGAAACATGTAATGTGAATAACTGGAACATGTTTTATGAAAGTAGATGCCATTCCTAATATGGATATTGTAGTTGTATGAGTCTTGCCAAACTAGGAAGTTACCAATTCCCTTTGACTAGCAAGGAGCTTGCGCTCACTGAACCTTTTTAGATTGATGTTTCCAATTACTATGATGATGATTTTATACATATCAGCAACACCCCATGAATCACATAGAGCTAAAAAGTGAACAGAAAGGAGCAAGGGATCAGTTGAGCTTTTTACCAATGAAGTCTGTGGCAAGTCTCCCATTACTAAACCTTCCTGTTGGGCGGCTATTAAAGAAGTCCTTCCCATAAGGAGGAAAGTTGCCTTTCATGGTGGTGGGAAGAACATTGTTGTTGCCAGGATCAACACTTGAATCTCCAAAAACTAAGATGCAACTCATATTATTCTGAGCTGCCAACTTCCTCAGGATATGAATGTCCATAGCATGTGAGCGCCATGGCAGTATGGCCATGAGTGCCAGTATCACTTTCAACATCAACTCCATTGACATCCTAAGGCCTTGTAGGAAGGAACAGAAAAAGGACCCCGCCTCAGCATAGCACTTCCCAAGTGAGTTACGTACGTGAGTAACTGTGATTGAGCCCTCTCATGCACCATTCCTTAAATGCACGTAAGAATTTGTTGAGGTAGTTCGAGCATTTATGTTAGAACACATGCACACATGCAAGAAAGGAAAGAAGACAAGATTTATGTGATTCGGCGAATAGTATCTACTTCCACAGGAGTTGTTACGACTGTATTTCACTATATAGAAATAGGGTTACATAAGCGCAGTATTTATACTAATCACCACTGCGATAGAAATTATATTAATAACCTTTTACTAACCTTGATCTCGGGCGTCGGCCCAACTGTCAGTATCTTTATCAGTCATACTCAACAATTTAAAATATGGTTCTCTAAATTAATTACACCATCTAAATTTTAAAACTACTGTACTGCATTTTAACTGGAAAAGAAAGGACACAGACACAAAGCACTTAAGTGCAGTTCCCACACCCCAAAGTAAATGTGACTGAGACGCCTAGACTACTTTTAATTAATAGCACACACAAGAATTACTTGACCGGTTTGCAGGATCCGCCTATAGTGTATCATCCATCAAAGTGATATAGTGATGCATCATTCAAGTAGCAAAATGTTATCCACTCATTTTATCATTTGGTTTCGTCAAAAAGTCAAGAGGTAGGTTGCACTTTTCAATCATATATATTTGTATAGTCAAATATGTATTTTGCATTTAAGTACCTTATCTTTTTTTGTATTTGCAAATCCCATTTTTATTAGTGGCCCAATTCCTTTGTACATGTTGATGTATCTCTGTTGCTTTATTTTTCTTGGTTTTTTTTTTTCGTTTTTATTTATTTTTGTTCATTTAAAGATCATAACAGGTTTGTTGCTGTTGGTAGTTGTGTTAAGGGGCTAACCCCAAAAATCCCTTATGGTAGTAGGTCACATGATTTGTCTCCATTGGAATTGGTTGCCACCATAGTCGTTGTTTATACCCAGGGCCTTTTGATTGTGGATCACCAATTAGCCACTGACGAGGACCAAGCCTTATGTGAAGAAAATGGCCAAGAACCAGACACCAAGGGCTTCAAAGAGTTTTCTAGAGCTATCACTACTCTCTGAAAACAACCCTCTCACTGGCACCAGGGGTGAGATCAGAAAGTGGTAAACAGGGGTTTCACAATTTGGGGATTTCGGGATACAAATGCATTTGGGGATTTAGGCATGATTTAGGGATTCTTGAAGGGATATGTGCTGGAGATGATAGGGAGATTAACGTTGTGTTTGGTTTTAGTGAAAATGGAAGGAAAGAAAAGGAGTGAATGGAAAAGTAGGGGAAAATGATGGGTTCCTTCGTTTGGTTATGCAATGAAAGAAGAAGGAAAGAAGAATCATGGTGGTCCCCACGCCAGATTTCGTTTCTTCGCTAGATGGAGAGAAAACAAGAGGAATGCCTGAGATCTGATGAAAAAGACTTTTATATCCTTGAAACTCATTTCTTGAAACCCATTTCTAAAGCTCTCTTCTTCTTTCTGCCTACCATGCCACCGCATTTCACCATCGATGCCCCACCGCCAAAAGCCACCGCAACGCGCTGCCCAACGCCAGAGCTCCCATCGCATGTTGCCCTCCCGTCCGCTTCCCAACCACTGTGGTTCGTCTGGCCATCCATCACTGTCCCAACCATCGCCTACAACACCTTGCAGCTCATACCCATTTGAATCGTACCTCTGTCTGGTGTTTTGATGGTGATGAGTGAGTGGGATGGGAATGGAGCAAAAAATTGTGCTTTGAAATGGGAATTAATGGAGAAAATTGGCATCTAGAATGGGAATGGACATAGGAAAAGAATAGGAAGAGCTGATGACTTGGGGTTGTATCTCACTCAACAGACACCATTTAATTTTTATTTTAACTTATTATAAATTATTTTTTAATTTATGTTACTCATTAAACTTTTATTTTATTTTAAGAGGTAAAATAAATATTATTAAATTTATTATTATTTTTCAATTTATTTTGGGTTATTACTAAATTTTTTTTTTATTTTTTCAATTTTGATAGTATATTTTATATTTTTATCCTATTTAAACATTTCATTTTCATTCAAGGGTATATATGTCTTTTCACAATTCTGTCTTTTCTTTCCTTCCACTTTC
The DNA here is from genome assembly GCA_039655645.1 of Ammopiptanthus mongolicus. Lineage (NCBI taxonomy): Eukaryota > Viridiplantae > Streptophyta > Magnoliopsida > Fabales > Fabaceae > Ammopiptanthus > Ammopiptanthus mongolicus. The sequence continues at coordinate 102,476,211 of CM077344.1, read as the reverse complement.
TACACAACCAAACAAAAGAAGGGAAAAGTTTTAGTTTTCTTTCCTTTCATTTTCCCTCAAACCAAACAACTAAACAATCTTCTCATTTTCCACTTTTTTTTTCTCCATCCCCTTTCTTTCCTCTTGCTTTCTTTCCTCCCACTTTCTCTTCAACAACCAAACAGAGTGTAAAGCAGGAAATGGGTTAAGCACGAGCTCCACGGGAATCTTAATGAAATAGACAGATGCAAACTCTAAAAGGGAGATTGAATGATGTTTGAAAAATTTATGCAAAATTTAGAAACTTTTTCGCAAGCACAGACGGGTGATAATAGACGAGTAAACTTAGACAGGTCAATCAGACTAATAACTCGTCTGAAGGTTTTCACAGAAAACACACAATCATGCAAGATGAAAAAAGGTTTGATAAGCACAATTATAAACCCCTTTAGTTAGATGATAGTTAAGATAAATAATCAAACTAAAGAGTTAAGGGAAAGAGAGAGATCACTGAGCATGTTTTATCTTGATTCACCCCTTAATAATGAGGCTTCGTCCAGTCCTTGGCAGCACCAAGTTTTCTCACTATAACTGATTTAGGTTACAGGACAGACAAATATTATTTTTACACCTAGCCTCTTTAGGCTCCAGACGAGTATTGTTTGCACTGCACATCTAGACTCTTCAGGCTCAGACGGGTTTGTTTGAGAGAAGTTGCAAAATAAATTACAATTTTCAAGTCTTTCACAAGCACTCAGACGGGTGTATTAAATGTGAATTGCTAAAAGACTGAGTAATAACTTCAAATGATTGAAGAATAAATAATGAAAGAATGAAGATATAAATGCGTAGAGTAATTACTCTTTGATTGCTTTCTTCGTTTTCTTCTCTGCTTGAATCTTCAAAGTCTTCTTCATTAAATAGGCTTCAAGATTTTAAAGCCGTTAGACACAATGTTTGAAAGCTTGGCCTTTTGCAGATCTTCAATAAATACAATAGAGTCGTTCTGGTCAGCCATTAAAGAATAGGGAACTTCGCTTGTTCTCTTTCATCAGAGTGATAAAGACTTCTGATACACCTTGGCCTCAGCAGGTCTGTATATATGCTTTTTGTTTGCAGAGGGAAGACTTGCCCTTTTGGTGTAAGATGCAGTTGTGTTTAGGTAAAGCACTTTGTTGAAATTCCTTATCAGAGACGAGACAGCTTTCATCCAATGTATTCTTTAACGTTAGTCACCAGACGGGTGAGTAACTTCATTAGACGGGTTGACTCTTTAACAAAGAGATGACGTCAATTGCATAGTCTTTTAGACGGGTGAGTCTTCCTTTGATCAGACGGTTGAACTTTCCATTGTTCAGACGAGTGAACCTTAGCTAGTTTAGACGAGTGAACTTTATCTTAGTTCAGACGAGTGAACCTTAGTTAGTTCAGATGTGTAAACTTAAGTTAGTTCAGACGGGTGAACTTATCCAAGTTCAGACCAGTGAACAATTCATATAGACACTTAATGTTTTAATCTGCACACTAAGTAGACGAGTTAAATACCACAGACGGGTTCAATTAAACCATTGAATAACTGTTTTACTCTCATCAAAACTATGGTAAATGCACATCAGACATTTGGAGACTCAACAATCTCCCCCTTTTTGATGATGACAAAACATGTTAAATGACTTAATGAACTTAAGAAAATTCACATAAAGCAATCATGTATATGTATCAGACAATTGTAACATGATCAGACAGATTAAAACATTATTCCATTATTACAACTTACTCAGACAGATAAGCATTGAAAGCATTGATCTTTTTATCTTAGTCTTATCTCAGTATTTTCTCCCTCTTTTGACATTATCAAAAGCAATAAAACATGGACAGAGAGAAAAGAAAAGATACATATTATTTATCATATTTCCATATCAGACGGATATCATATTTCCATATCAGACGGATAAACATACTTCCATATCAGACGGATAAATAATTGGTCATATCAGACAGTTGTAACATTAAAACATTTTTCATTTAACTTTCTCCCCCTTTTGTCATAATCAAAAAAGAGAAACAGAGGAGGTAATTGTATTTAACCATCATTGGCTGGGTACAGGTAATTTAAAGAAAATTACAAATAAGGTACTAAGAGAACAAAAAGAGTTAAAAGCAAGTTTATCCTTTGGTTTTGCCTAAAGGCTTCTTCAACTGCTCCCTCTGAGCAAATGCATCCTTTTAAGGGTTTTAAAAACGAAGAGAAAAAGTTTGAAAAAAAAAACGTAAGAACGAAATACCTTTTAGAAAAAGAAAAAAAAGAGGTTTTCCCTTTTTAAAGACCAAAGACGGTTTTATTTTAAATGAAAACAACAAAAAAATGGAGATTTAAAAAAAGGTTTAGATTTAAAATAAAAACAGCCATGTACACATTTTGCCTCAGAGAAAGAAATGACATTAAAGATAATAACCATTTAAAAGAAAATATTTCAAATAAAGAGTATGATTCAAAGAGTCAGACGGTTAAACACAAACAGGTAACGTAAACACTCATCAGACAGGTTATTCAGCAAAGCGATGTATATTCAAGTTGTCTTTTATAAACTTAAACCTATCCTTAGCTAATGGTTTTGTAAAGATATCAGCCCATTGATTTTCAGTTTTAACAAATTTACATCAAATACACCTTTTTGAACATAATCTCTTATAAAATGATATTTGATTTCTATGTGCTTAGTCTTAGAATGTTGTATGGGATTCTTAGTTAGGCAAATAGCACTTGAATTATCACACCAGACAGGTATATTATGCTCAAATATAGAGTAATCTTCTAGTTGATGTTTTACCCATAATAGCTGTGAGCAGCAACTTGCAGCAGAGACATATTCTGCTTCTGCAGTTGAGAGAGCGATAGTCGTCTGTCTTTTGCTTGACCAGAAGACTAAGTTTGCTCCAATGAAGTGACATCCTCCACTGGTGTTTTTCCTTTCAATTCTATCTCCAGCAAAGTCAGCATCACAAAAACCAAATAATCTGTAATGTTGTGTTCTCAAATACATTAAACCAAGATTAGTGGTTCCAAGTAAATATCTAAAGATTCTTTTAACAGCCTTAAGATGAGATTCTTTGGGATAAGATTGGAATCTAGCACACATACAGACACTAAATTGAATATCAGGTCTGCTAGATGTTAGATAAAGAAGAGATCCTATCATACCTTTGTAGATAGTTGGGTCTACCTTTTTACCTTCCTCATCTTTGCTTAGATTAGCATTGGTTTGCATGGGAGTTTTCATAACCTTTGAGCTATCCATTTTGTACTTCTTTAGAATCTCCTTGATGTACTTTTGTTGATGAATGTAGATTCCATCACTCGTCTGCTTGATTTGCAGTCCAAGGAAGAACTTTAATTCTCCCATCATGCTCATTTCAAATTCTGCTTGCATCAACTTAGAGAATTCTTTTCACAATTTTTCATTAGTAGCTCCAAAAATAATATCATCAACATATACTTGAACTACTATGAAGTTATCTTTTGAGCATTTCTTAAATAAAGTTGTATCAACTTTTCCTCTTACAAAGTCATTATTCATAAGAAAAGAACTAAGTCTATCATACCATGCTCTAGGCACTTGTTTTAAACCATATAAAGCTTTGTTAAGTTTGAAAACATAATCTGGTTTTTCATTATCTTCAAAACCAGGAGGTTGTTTAACATACACTTCTTCTTCAATTATTCCATTTAAAAAAGCACTTTTTACATCCATTTGAAATAAAGTAATTTGATGTTGTGCAGCATATGACATAAGTATACGAATAGCTTCTATTCTAGCTACATGTACAAAAGTCTCAGTATAGTCAATACCTTCTTGTTGGTTGTAGCCTTGAGCTACTAAACTTGCTTTATTTCTGACGACTTTGCCATCTTCATCTAGGTTGTTTCTGAAAACCCATCTTGTTCCAATGACAGACTTGTCTGTTGGTTTGGAGACAAGTTTCAGACATCATTCCTTTTGAACTGATTAAGTTCCTCTTGCGTGGCAAGAATCCAGCTTTCATCTTCAAGAGCTTCCTCAATATGCTTTGGTTCAATTTCAGATAAAAAAGCCATATTGCTTGACTCTCTTAAGACAGATCTGGTTCTAACACCTTCAGAGGGACTTCCAATGATAAGATCTTCAAGATGATGAGCTTTGAATTTGCAGTCTCTTCTGAGATCATCAGTCTGATGTTGATTTGACTGATGGCTCGTCTGCTCCACTTGTCTGATAGATTCGTCAGCAGATTCAGTTTTTGATACGTCCGGCTATTGACTAGTCTGCTGGGTAAGGTCAAGTCTTGCAAGATCATCTTCTAGATCTGATAGTTCCCTATCAGTCTTTAGATTATCATTGAATTTTACATGAATGGATTCCTCAATAACAGAGGTTCTAGAGTTAAAAACTCTATATGCCTTAGACACTTCAGAATATCCAATGAAGATACCTTTGTCTACCTTGGAATCAAACTTTCCAAGTTGATCCTTGGTATTTAGGATGAAGCATTCACATCCAAATGCATGGAAATAAGCTATGTTGGGTTTTCTACCTTTCCACAATTCATAAGAAGTCTTCTTTAGGATAAACCTTATAAGTATTCTATTTTGCACATAACATGCAGTGTTTATTGCTTCAGCCCAGAAGTACTTAGGGAGATTATTTTCATTGAGTATTGATCTAGCCATCTCTTACAGAGATCTGTTCTTTCTCTCAACCACTCCATTTTACTGTGGAGTTCTAGGTGCAGAGAAGTTGTGAGGATTCCATTCTCTTCACCGAACAGTTTGAATTGCTCTTTTTCAAATTCTCCCCCATGATCACTTCTAAGGGTAGAAATACAGAAACCTTGCTCATTTTGTACTTTCTTACAATATACAGATTAGGCCTTAAAGGACTCATCCTTGTGGGTTAAGAAAAGTACCCATGTAAATCTAGAATAGTCATCAACAATGACAAATCCATATTTCCTTCCAGCTAAACTGGCAACACTAACTGGTCCAAACAGATCCATGTGTAACAGCTGAAGAGGTCTAGAGGTTGATACAAGGTTTTTTGATTTGAAACTTGATTTTACTTGTTTACTTCTCTGACATGCATCACATAAAACATCTTTCTTGAAACTAATATAAGGCAATCCTCTGACAAGGTTATCCTTTATCAATTTTGAAATAAGTTTCATACTAGTATGTCTTAGTTTCTTATGCCATAACCATATTTCATCCTCTTTAGACATTAGATAGGTTATACTTTGATCTGAGAGTTAAGTTAGCTCAATCTTATAAAGATTTTGCTGTCTATTAGCTGAAAAGAGGGTCTTGCCACTCTTGTCTTTGACTATGCATTCATTTTTAGTGAAAGAGATATCGAATCCACTATCACATAATTGACTTATGCTAAGTAAATTGTGTCTTAGTCTTTCAACCATAAGTATATTTGAGATTGAGGGAAGATGGGGTTTACCATCAATTGTACCAACACCAAGTACTCTTCCTTTTTGGTTGCCTCCAAAGGCAACAAATCCACCATTTTTAGACTGGAGGTCTTGGAACATAGACCTTTCTCCTGTCATATGTCGCGAGCAGCCACTATCTAGGTACCAGCAGAGGCGTTTGCTTTGTCTTATTAAGGATGTCTGCAACAGAAATTATTTTATCTTTAGGTACCCATATTTTTCTGGGTCCTTTTCTGTTAGTTCTAGGAGTCTGTGAAGACTTCCTCTTCTTCTTGTGAAAACACTTAGACATAACATGTCCAGCTTTTCCACAGAAGTTATCGACGGGTCTAATTCTAACTGGAGTGGGTTTAACATAGACAGTTGAAGGTTTTGTTGATACTTTATGATCAGCTTGATGATCATATCCAATGCTTTCTTTGTTAAGAGAGTGTCTCTGACATCCTAGAAGTTTTGTCAGATTATCTCTGCCATTAACAAATCTAGCAAGATCAAAAGTGAGTTCCTTCACTTTCTGTTGAAGTGTGACAACTTCTTCAGAATGTTCACTTGAGATCGAAGCTTCATCAGACTTTTCAGTCCTCAGCTGGCTATTCTCTTTGGCCAGCATCTCACACTCTTGAGATTTTTGTTTATGCTCACTGAAGAGTTTAACATAATCTCTCTTGAGGGATTTGAAAGCCTTAGATAAGCCTTTGGATTCCTCTACCAGCTCATCATAAACATCATGCAATTCCTCAAGTTCAGAATGTACCTCAGTTTCAGGTTCTGAATCTATGTTGGCCATCAGACAGAGATTGGCTTCCTCTTCTGTCTCTTCTCCTTCAGAAGATGAACATTCAAGATTTTCCCATGTGGCCATCATTTCTTTCTTCTTCTTTCTGAAGAACTTCTTTTTGGAAGCTTTCTTTAAAAGAGGGCATTCAGGTTTGATGTGACCAGGCTTTTTGCACTCATAGCAGACAACAAAACTCTTGTCTGTTGATGTGGATTCTTTGTGGGATTTTCTAAAAGGCTTCTCCTTTCTGAACTTCTTCTTTCTCTAGAGCTTTTTCAGCTTTCTGGTCATGAGAGAAGTCTCTTCATCATCATCAGAATCCTCATCATCAGACTCATCTATATCACAGTCACTCATCTGCCTTTGAAGCTTTTAAGGCTTTAGCTGCCCTTAGATCAACTTTTAGAGCAATGGCTTTGCTCTTTTTGATTGACACATCTTCATTGAGCTCTTGCTCATGAACAGTGAGTGTGCCAAAAAGTTCATCCATAGTAAAGGAGGTGAGATCCTTAGCTTGAGATATAGCAGTGACAAGAGGTCTCCACTGCCTTGGAAGACTTCTGAGAATCTTAACTTTATCAGCATTAGTATATATTTTACCAAGAGATTTTAAACCATTAGTAATAGTTTGGAATCTACCAATCATTTGAGCAACAGATTCACCTTCATCCATGGTGAACAATTCATATTTTCTAACAAGAATAGAAATTTTAGATTCTTTTACCTTTGCAGTTCCTTCGTGTGTGACAGATAAGGAGTCCCACATTTCTTTAGCAAAATCACAAGCACATACATTTTCAAACTCTTTTGGACTGAGAGCACAGATTATAGCATATCTGGCTTTATGGTTTAGATCCCATCTTATCTTTTCTGCAGGTGTCCATTGAGCCTTAGGCTTGTCTGAGCCATCATTATTTTGAGGAGGCTAAGGACCATCAGTAATGACATCCCATACATCAGAGTTTGTTGATAAGATGAACCAGTGAAACCTTTCTTTCCAGTAGTTATAATTTGTACCATTGAAGAAGGGAGGTCTGGTCATAGAGCCTCTTTCAGGTTGGGGGTTTCCACTTGAGCTTGCTCCAGAATTCATTGTCTATACTTCAGGATCTTTTCTCTACACTGTTAGGTGCTCAACCCAAAGGCTGAGCTTTGATACCAACTGAAATAGACAGATGCAAACACTAGAAGGGGGTTGAATGGTGTTTGACAAATTTATGCGGAATTTAGAAAATTTTTTGCAAGCACAGACGGGTGATAATAGACGAGTAAACTTAGAAGGTCAATCAGACTAATAACTCGTGTTAAAGGTTTTCACAGAAAACACACAATCATGCACGATGAAAAAAGGTTTGATAAATACAATTATAAACCCCTTTAGTTAAATGATAGTTAAGATAAATAATCAAACTAAAGAGTTAAGGGAAAGAGAGAGATCATTCAGCAGGTTTTATCCTGGTTCACCCCTTAACAATGAGGCTACGTCCAGTCCTTGGCAGCACCAAGTTTTCTCACTATAACTGATTTAGGTTACAAGACAGACAAGTATTATTTTTACGTCTTGCCTCTTCAGGCTCCAGACGAGTATTGTTTGCACACCTAGCCTCTCCAGGCTCCAGACAAGTATTGTTTGCACACCTAGCCTCTTCAGGCTCAGACTAGTTTGTTTGAGAGAAGTTGTAAAATAAATTACAATTTGCAAGTCTTTCACAAGCACTCAGACGAGTGTATTAAATGTGAAGTTCTAAAAGACTGAGTAATAACTTCAAATGATTGAAGAATAAATAATGAAAGAATGAAGATATAAATGCACAGAGTAATTGCTCTTTGATTGCTTTGTTCGTTTTCTTCTCTGCTTGAATCTTCAAAGTCTTCTTCATTAAATAGGCTTCAAGGTTTTAAAGTCGTTAGACACAATGTTTGAAAGCTTGGCCTTTTGCAGATCTTCAATAAATGCAATAGAGTCGTTCTGGTAACCCATGAACGCATAGGGAACTTCGCTTGTTCTCTTTCATTAGAGTGATAAAGACTTCTGATACACCTTTTGGTCTCAGCAGGTCTGTATACGTGCTTTTTGTTTGCAGAGGGAAGACTTTCCTTTTTGGTATAAGATGCAGTTGTGTTTAGGTAAAGCACTTTGTTGAAATTCCTTATCAGAGACGAGACAGCTTTCATCCAATGTATTCTTTAACGTTAGTCACTAGACGGGTGAGTAACTTCATTAGACGGGTTGACTCTTTAACAAAGAGATGACGTCAATTGCATAGTCTTTTAGACGGGTGAGTCTTCCTTTGATCAGACGGTTGAACTTTCCATTGTTCAGACGAGTGAACCTTAGCCAGTTCAAACGAGTGAACTTTATCTTAGTTCAGACGAATGAACCTTAGTTAGTTCAGACGTATGAACTTAAGTTAGTTCACACGGGTGAACTTATCTTAGTTCTGACGAGTAAACAGTTCATATAGACACTTAAATCTGCACACTAAGTAGACGAGTTAAATACCATAGACGGGTTCAATTAAATCATTGAATAACTGTTTTACTCTCATCAAAACTATGGTAAATGCACATCAGACATTTGGAGACTCAACACTTAACACTAGCTTGAGGAAGACAACCTTCAGGGAGAAACGAGCTCAAACATGAATAAGAGCTGAGGGAAGCTTGCAGCCTGAGACACCGGAATGGAAAGAGGAACGCCCTTAAAGGTGAGGTGAAGGAACTTAGGGGAGCAGCGGCCTTCGGACATCGACGCTGGAAGGACGAACGAGAGCAACGAAGGAGATCGACAAGTTGAGGGTTTCAAGTTTTTTTGGGGAAGCAACTAAGGGAAAGAGTTTTACTTTTTACATTTTCATATTATAGGCTCAATTAATTAAAAAAGGGGTCTTTAAGCAAATACAACAATACGGGACCTATTAATGCAAATACAACTTTAGTTTGACCGGTTGAAAAATTATAAATGAGTTGAAAAGTCAAACAAACCCAAGTGGCAAAATGAGCGGACCACATTTTGCCACTTGGATGGTGCACTACTGCACTATTATGATGGGTGGTGCACCATAAACGCACCCGTTGTTTGGTCGATAAAGGAAATAAATTTTTGATGAATTTTTATCAAGTTCCATTAAAAACCTTGTTTACAACATTTCTTGTCTGTTGGAAAATGATAGTATACAATGTTAAAAATATCCTTAAAATTTTAATATTTTAAAAAAGAGAAGTTCAGATCCGCTACATGGATCAAAAGTGTCCTATCATCTATCATTTTTATGGATGAATCATTTACCTCTAAATATTCACAATACCAAACCAAATTCTAAGTTCATGTAAAACTCAATTCTAGTAAAAAAAAAAAAAATACTAACATGATTTCATCTAAAATAACATATATCCTCTGCATAATTTGTGATTCTAACATAAAAGTTAATAAAATTATATTTCATTGACTTGAATGAACCGTTTTCCTCTCAACGTAATCTTATTTGCCCAATGGAAAGAAAAATTGTATAAAGCAGCAACGAACATTAGCTATATTTGATTTATCATTACAAACATACGTTTGTGTTCAAACATCTGTTTGCCCCAAAGGAATTCTATAAATATTTTGATCCAAACGTACGTTTACAGTTTCCTAAGTGTAAACCAAACATGCTCAATCTCATTACAATATCTAGCCTCAAACAATAATAAAATCGGGTTATCTAATCATGATCTGGTTTTAAGCCCTAGAACATTATTTTCCTTCAAAAATAATGTTTCATATAGTATTATTTTAATTATAAGTTTTCTAAAATGTAAGTATGTTTATATGGCTAGTCTACATTTATGAGCGGAATATATAAAAATTCAAGCTTAGAACAAATGAGTCAAAAAATTAATTTAAACTCAATTCATTAACTCCTAAACCTAACTTATTGAAGAGTTAACAAGCAATCCCTTTAGCAATAAGTCACAAATAAAAGTTGGGAATAGTATCTTTTTTTCAACAAATAAAAAATAGAGTTTATCTTGGCATATGGCCATCAATCCTTCACACAGAGTGGCAGCTCCCCGGATCAGTAGTCATCTGGTATTCGCAGAATGGACAAGGACATCCTATTAGGCATCCTTTGAGCTGAATAGTGTTACAAAATGGTAAAGTCAATAAACTGGCAGAGAAAGAGCTTCAAATAGAATGAGCAAAAATCATGTCAAACATTTGCTCTTGCTAACAAAAGGGTCAGAATTCAAACTCATTTTCATCAAGGCAGGTCAACCAGTGATCAAGATTCTGATGCATCAATTGCATTCCTGGATGATTGAATTGTCAATGGGATTTTTATGATGGAAAAGGGAAAATCATTTTCTTCAAAAATAATATCATCTACTCACTTAGGTGATTGTGAATCAAGCTGCATGGTAACTGGTCCATCGTTAACCAAATTTATCTGCCCGCCATCACAGGTGCGAGGATTGTTAACAGATAGTGTTAAGACATTGTCACACAATAAAGGCACCCTTAACAGGAATTGGGTAAGGTAAGTTTACCTTCATCATTGCTCCAAATACACCATCTGCATAAGAAATTGAAAGGAGCCTAAGAGGAGGGTTGAAGCTTAATTTAGAAGTGAATGAATACTAAGCAACACAAATACAACTAAAACTCTAAAAGGAAATCTGTACCGACAACCTTGCATAGAACAACTGATGTATTTCCAACTATGTGCCAGCGAAAAGAATTGAACGGTCATCATGATCATAGGTGCTCTCAAGATTGTGTTTACATAATTTAACTAACAATAAGTTAAAACACATGTTTCCATACGAGCATATACCCAATCCGATCCCTAAAATTATAGGATCGTATCAACTTAATCCCTTATATTATCAATATTCCAAAATGATTCTTGGAATTGCAAAATGTTAATCAGGTTCGTCCCTCCATTTGGATCCGTTAGCAAATGCATCCCTGATATTATTCACTTAGTTTCAAATGCATCTCTGACATTATCAACTTAATGTTATTATAGTCCATGCAAATATCAATGGAGGGATAAATTTGATTAACTTTCTGCAATTTCAGGGATCATTTTGGAATATTGATAATGTGGGGGACTAAGTTGATACGACCCTATAATTTTAGGGACCAGATTGGATAGGGCATGTTTGGTTTACCGTTGCAAACGTACGTTTGAGTCCAAAAACATGTTTGCCCTAAAGGAACTCTATAGATACTTTGGCTCAAACATACGTTTGGAATTTCCCAACAGCAAACCAAACATACACTTACTCGTTTCCATACATGGTCAATGAGAAGGAATGTAGACAATGGAAATTACATGTTAAACAAATTTTGAATTAACAATAACTTGATTTGATAGAGAGCATTGAAAGATTGCCCTGGCATTGCAATCTTCTTTGTTGACCACAATAAATAACTTGTTAATATTAGTCATCACTACATTGCATAAAATACCCGTCTGCTCTGTCAGGAAATAGAGAAAATAGAAAGGACTAGATGGCACTATAGCAGTTTTAGTAGACAACGAGCCTTGCAGCATTGTGGGGACTGGCCACTAGTGTCGCCAATGGTACAATCCTCTGAATACATACATAACCTGAGAGGATTCTGCACATCCAATGAGTCATGGTGAAGAAGATATCAAAGGTTTGTGTAGGAAAGATTGTGATACCGTGATTTTTGCAGAGGAAAAAGGAGCGAGGCTTGGGGCATACTATACAGGGCTATTTGGAGACATCCACGCTAGATCATTCCTCAGGTTGGCTAGGTCTATTCTCTAGTTGGGTTATCACACATTAGATACACTCTATCACATAATATTGTTTTGTAACTACATCAATTAGTTATAAATCATGAAAAATAATTAATACAGTGCTATGGTTCAAAGAGAATAAAAAGAATATAATTTAAAGGTTTAATTAATCCGTTGGTCCTTGAACTATTTGAGAATTTTCAAATAGGTCCCTATAATTTAAAAGTTCATAATTGGGTCCCTATACCCATAGAAAACTTGTAACTGGGTCCCTCATTCACTTTTCAGTTAGGGTTTCGTTAAGGTTCCAAAAAGTACAGGGACCTATTTGAATTTTCCTAACATGTTTAGGGACCTATTTGAATTTTTCCAAAAAGTTCAGTGACTCACAAATGACGAGTGGATAAATCACTTAATGGTAGGGGTGAGCATAACCCGGCCCGACCCGATGACCCGTTCCAACCCGTTGGCTTCGGGCCGGGTCAGACCCGGACCCGTGGGGGAAGAGGGGCGAACCCGCGTCCCACTAACTGGGACAATGCCGGGTCCGGGTTGACCTTCGGGTCACCCGGCCCGTCCCTATAGGCCCGTCCCTATAGGCCCGTCCCTATACTACTTCCTTAATTTTTTTTCCCTATTTTCCTACACTTCAACTTCATCACTCAACTCTCGCATCGCACGCATACCTCACTGGCTCACTCCATCACTCAACTCAACTCTCGCAGGCCTCAGCCTCTTCCGCCGCCATCGCGCATGACCAACACTGTTCGCTGCCTACTCCCTTCCTCTCTCTCAGTCACACGTGATTAGGGTATTCCCCACTCTCTCTCAACTAATCGGCACACCTCAAGCTTTGGTTAAGGAGCTTTTCCCTAGACCGCCGTTCACCACCAGGTACCCACTCTTCTCTCCTATCTAATTCAATTCCAGTTCTTTCTTCTTCATCTCTCCCTTATAACTATAACTAAAATTTTTTAAATTAGGGATTTCAACTCTAAAATTAGGGAAATTAGGGATTTCAATTCCACTTCGAAATTAGGTAATTCAACTTTGAAATTAGGTAATTCAACTTTGAAATTAGGGATTGCTGCAGTAGATTGCTAATTTCAATTAAGGATTTCAATTCTGAAATTTTTGAAATTAGGGATTTCAATTCAACTCTGAAATTAGGGATTTCAACCCCGACAGTGTGTAGTGTATGAATGTTACTTACTCTGTTTGTTGCTGCAGTAGATTGCTAATTCTGAGTTGTGCAGTGTGTGTGTGTTATGTACTCTGTTGTTGCTACAGTGTGTGAGTGTTATGTGCTCTCTGTTTTGTGCATTTTAGGTAACTGTCAGTGTTATGCTATAATAACAGTGAGGCAGCCTGCATGCTATAATAGCAGCATATGTTTATTCTGTGAGGCAGCCTGCATGCTATAATAACAGTGAATAAATAGTGCCTAAATTGAAATGCTTGTTATAATAACAGTGAAAAAAAAAATATAAAATTTACATTGAAATGCACTGCTGAGAATTTGTTCCTTGTTTTAGTGCATAGTGTTGAGAATTTGCTATCTGTTTTAGTGCATTGCGCTGAGAAAGTGTTCTTTCTTTTGAAGGCAGATCTTATTATGTTGCAGTTTTGAAGGTTGTGGCTGCTTGGAAAAATTGGAAGCTTGTGCTGAGAATGTGTTCTTTGTTTTGTCCCTTGTTCTTAGCTTGTGCTATCAGTCAATATTTGTTTTGTCCCTTGATCTTATTATGATAGTTTTTGTAATTTGTACCACTTGTTAGGACTATAATGACAGTTGTTTGATGTTGCTGATGGTTATGACAGATCTATATTGATGTTGCTTGTAGACTTTATTGAAAATAATTAACCTTGTTTTTTATTATTTCTACATTCTCTGTGTCTTCATATTTGCTCTTGCACTCAAAATAGCGCCAATGAGGTTTAGCTGATATTTAACTAGTGTCTGACACCCTTGCTTTTTATTATTTTTGCATTCTCTATGACTCCTTATTCTTGTGATTTAGCTGATACTTTTCTGGATTCAGGTGCAACATAGTGCTAGTGAATCAGTGATGGCAAAAGTTGATAGGATCCTGAGTCCAGAAGGATATTTGATCATAAGAGACAATGTTGAAACTATGTTGTTGTCAGTGAAATTGTGAATCAGGATTGGATTAATAATTTGCGGAGCATTTTTATATGATAAATGTCCTTTAGTTAACTTTTCTTAGCAATTTGCTGCTTGTGCCAACCTAATTAAGTACAAACAATGATTGAATATTCAATAATACTGAGAATGTAAAGATTTGTTGGTGTTTCAGTATTAATTACATCTTGTCTCTTCTATGCTTTTGGTCTGTGTTAAATTAAAAGTATTGGTGGCAGATTATGTGCGGTTAGCAGGCTGCAAATGACTGCATATGTTAGAAATGGCTGTAATTTAAAAGTATTAGTGGAAGATTATGTGCAGCTAGAAATTTCTATAAGTCTTTTCAACTTCGGATCAACCCGATCACGTCCCATCTTGGCCCGGTCTTAAACCAACCCGCATATGATCGGGTTCCTTCGGGTCTAGGGAGGGGTTCGGGTTCAAAGAATTGGCCTGATCAATGTTTAAAACCGGGTGAGGGACAAGCCTAACCCGTCCCACGCTCACCTCTACTTAATGGAACCCTAACGGATAGTTAACGAAACTCTAACAGAAAAGTGAATGAGTGACCCAATTACAAATTTTCTACGTGTTAAGGGACTCAATTACAAACTTTTAAAGTATAAAGACCTATTTGAAAATTACCAAATAGTAGAGGACCTATAGATTAATTTAACCTAATTTAAATGAAGCTTCTGTATCTATGACTCTATATCATATAGAATTGAAACATGCATACATTACCCTTGATAGCATCTGAGTTATAGGCGTTTCTAAACCTGTCAACTAAAGAAGCATAGAAGGGCTTGGCTTCCTGAGGGGGCATTGCAATGTGAAAATCGGGCTTGTTACCCTTCAGGAATCCATACAAGGTAAATTGACTCACTGTTACAAACCCATAGAAACACAAAAGGATTAAAAACAAACAAATTTACAGTTACTAATTTTATTTTATTTTATTGCGAAATTAAAGCTGCGAAAGTGAATACCTAGTAGAACTTGATAATTTTTCTGCATTACACTGTGGTCCCATGCTTTGCCTGTGTTTTCATTTGGGAACAATCTCATATTCAAGACCTTGCGACATCTGAAATAAAGGGAACTTATGTAATTCGATTTAATAAAATGAAAAAAAAAAAAAAAAAAAAAGAAAGGAGAAAGGAAAAGAATAGAAAAGGACATGTAATCGGCGTCTGCTTGGGAATCGGAGTGGTGGATTCCAACAAGGACGAGAAGGCCAGGTCCAATCTCCGACACGATGCGGCCTTCGACCTCGACGGATGCAGAGGAAACTCGCTGAACCACCGCTCGCATTGCTTTCACTGTCACTGCCTTCGTTTTGTTAGTGCCAATCCCAATTGTTGTGCGCTTCCTGCATACGCAGACTCCTCCCACTCCTACACTAACACTGGCCACAAACACCGATTGCATTTTTTATTCTTTATTATTATTATTGCCTTACATCTCTTTTTCTTTTTCCTCGTTTTTTTTATGCTACTATTCGTTTTTCCTTTTTTCTACTAGAGTGGTCTAAAAGTTGATTTATAGAATGGTAATAAAGGCTCATTTATCTCTCTAACAATTTTTGAGTTATTATTTTTTATTTTAAAAAAAAAAAACTCATCAAATAATTTTCAAAAATAATAAAATAGGGATATTTTAATTTCTTCATTTGTTTCTATCCAGAACACATCATTAGGGTGTTGATATGTATCGTTAATATATTAGGTGTCTAGATAATAATCTCTATATGTATAATAGATCATAAAAATAATTATATATTGACCCAATAAAGTCACTAATTATTATTTAAGTAACTCAATTTAGTCCTTGATAATGTCTAGAGACACATTAGTCCCTATATGTTATAAATAACACATCACATGCACCATATCTAATATACCAAGACATATTATATAAACGACTTTAATAGACATCTGAACACATTAATGATATATATCAATATTTTAACGTTATGTTTAAAATGAAGATAACGAAAGAATGAATGTGCCCATCTTTTATGATTGTTAGAGACTATTCAATATATTTTTTTCTCAGAAACTAAATGTTTATATAATTAGTGATCGTTTGTTGTTTGTTAAAAAAATTATAAAGATAAATTCACGTTTCAAAAGTTCCTCTCAGAAGTCAGGTAACTTTCAAAATAGAATCTCAACAGCACAAGTTACGTTTGTGGACAGTGCAACGTACCTGCTACACTTCCCATCTTATTTTTCGTAGTATTTAAATAAGTTTTTTATATGAAAATACCTAGAGTACCTTCGAGAGAACTTATGAAATACTTATTAGAAAAGTTTATGTAATTAAATTTATATAAATAGTTTATGATAATAGTTTATGATCTTTTCATAAGTTTTTTTAAAATTATTTTCATACGCTTGTGAGAGAAACTTATAAAAATAAATTATTTTTAACTTATTTAAAAAAAATTATTGAATAAATGTTTAATTAAACTGTTTACCCTTAACACACCTTTAATTAGAATGACATCTGATAAATTACTATGACAAATTAACTTGCATACATGTAACAATTATAGACATCTGTTAACTTACAAGAATCAAATTAATATTTTTTATTTTTAATAAATCAAAATATTATCATATATTTTTTTTTTGTCAAGATCGGTTGGGCCTTTATTCATTTATTCATGATTTAAATCTTCACAAATAATACTATCTACACAACTGTACACAACATTGCAAGTGCCTCAATCGACGCTTAACAATAATAAAAGCTAAAGCTCAAACGTAACCAAAAAAACAAAAGCTAAAGCTCAAAGGAAATGAAACCACCCGTGCAATTATGAATGCAAAAATTGTATAGATTCTATTTCTCAATTTTCACATATGCATGCTACAATCTTTTCTTTTCTCTCCATGCTTTTTCCCTCTTACCACTCTTATCGAACTCATTTTATCCATTGCAGCTACAAAAGCTCGAAAAAATTTCTGCTTATCCTTTGCTAAATCTTGAACAAGAGGCTTGGTTCGTGGGTCCAAAAATAGGGCCTGGTCAGAAGCTAGCAAGCCCAACTTGTTAAGCAAGTTCCCATAGTAGGCATGGTCAAATAAGAATGGTGTGGTAGCATCAAATGGGGCCACTATGTCTGAATTTCCACCATAACTTGGGCAATACATTCTCAATGCATGCATCAATCTGGGGTCCATATCCGGGTCGGGTTGTGCCGTGCCCCGGTAACTGTAGAGGCGGGTCACGAAGTGCTTGCAATGGGCAAAACCAAAAGTGTGGGCACCCGAGAGGGCAACCATGTCCTCTATGGTTAAGCCTTTGGAGTTGAAGAGTTTAATCATCTGATCAACGGTAGAGTTTGCACGGGGGATGTTAGGCCCCACCCTTGATGCCATTGATATCTTACCATCCCATCTTCCTTTCTTCACTTGGTAATAGGGCCCTCCAGCCTGAGTTACATAACAAAGTTTTCATTTTTGAAAATGAAAATGTTATATCTTCTTAATAATTTCGCGGTAATATTCTTTGGATTTAGTTAGTATACACAGTCAGTGTATAAATTTTTTACATTATCAATCAATCAGAAATTGATATATAAAATAAAATATTTGACTCGTATCCTAACTATCTTAAAAATCACTTATATCATAATTTTTTATTTTGATAGGTTGACAATATAAAAAACTTTATATTGACAGTACGTAACAATTAAACTCATATTCTTTTCTTTATTTAAAGCATAAAGTATTAAATGAGATTTTTTTCTTGTCACGGACTAATGTGAAGTCAATCACATATTTATTAAACCAAATTGATTATTCACTTATCTTTGTGGTTGGTGCCAAATAATCCAATCCAGCAGACAAAACAAGGTTCAGCCATTTTGGAAAATTAACATACCAAATAATAGAAATATGAAAATAAGAGAAGAAGAATGCGCGTTTAGATAATATATATATAAGTACTGTTTTTTCCCTATTATTTACTTTTTTTTAGAATTAGCACATCATAGATTCTAAAACAACGTAAATAAATTGATTTTTTTTTAATTCTGTTTATTCAATAATTTTATTCGAGCAATAAAAATATTTAAAAATAATTTTTCATTAAATTAGTTCTTTTTATAAAAAAAAAAAAAAAAAAACACACAAACCGACGCACAAAATTCAAATTTACATCGAATCCTATAAATAGCTGTATTAACTTTGGATGAACTATAGTTTAAAATTATAAATATATACACATATTATCAAATTTAATAATAAATCTTTTGTCACGTTACCGTAAACTTGAGTATATTAACATCACTCGAAGACTAAACCCATTTTGACTTTATGCTCAGTCCTTGTATGAAACAAGCAGCTCTGTGAACTGCTGCAAGATTATATTACGGAAGTGCATTTCCATAATTTGATGATCAACTATTAAACCAAGGCCAAGTTGTCTGTTTCTAGAGCTAAGTTAAGTGATTTTTAATAACCTAGAATCTAGACCAGCCTGTACGCCTAACAGATAGTATGTCTTTTTCGCCGGTCACAAATTAGTGAATGAAATGATGAATTATTGAATTTTATTCTGCAACATAACTGCTAGCTATGTCTATCTCCTTTTTATTTTTCCTTTTTGACATTATAAGAAACCTTTTTCCAAAATCCAAATATTTAATTTTTTGATTAAAGTAATAATTTGATCCCTATACGTGATATAGATTCTTTATTTAGTCCTTATACGTAAAAAAATTGGAAATGAGTCCCTACATGTGTAAACGTTAGCAAATTTGGTCCCTACATGTGCAAACTTTAGCAAATTCGTTCCTTGCCGTCAGCAAATTAGTCCTTATACATGACACAAGTCTTTGATTTAGTCCCTAAACCTGAAAAAAAAAAATTAAATTGGTCCCTATATGTGCAATCCATAATAATTTTGTCCCTATCGTCTGTCAAGGAGCTCGGACCCAACTAAAAATTCTTTTCGTATTGATTATTTTTCATATATTATATCAATCTATTTCTTCTATCGAAAGTTAACTTGAATAATTTCAGAATATAAAATCATTTACGGACCAAATTATACAACTTTTACTCTCAATAAAAGAAATAGATTGATATAATATATAGAAAATATTCCATACGAAAAAAATCTTTAGTTAGGTCCGAGCTCCTGGATAGATGGAAGGGACAAAATTATTATCGATTGCTCATATAAGTACTAATTTAATTTTTTTTTCCGGGTTTAAGGATCAAATCAAAAATTTATGTCACGTATAAGGATCAATTTGCTGACGGCAGGGATGAATTTGCTAACATTTGCACGTATAGGGATCAAATTTGTTAACTTTTACACATGTAGGGACTCATTTCCAAATGTTTTACGTATAAGAACTAAACGAGAAATCCGTGTCACGTATAGAGACCAAATTATTACTTTAACCAAATTTTTTTAAAATATTATGCAATTACCTATGGCTCACAAGAAGGCTGCAAGAAATTTAGCATACTTTTGTTCAGTAAAGAGCGCAACAATCACTTAACATCTTAGAAACAAAAAAAAAAAAAATTATTTTGAATTGGTCTTGCATGTGAACTAGGTAGTAGCTATGATGCCAAAACTTTAGCACTGGATGAAACGCTTTAGTAAAGTGCCCGCATTTTTTCACCAAAAAAAGTGCAAGCATTGTACAAAAAGGTAAGAAGAAACAGAAAAAGGGAGGAAAATAGAAAACAAAGTAACAAACAAATAGTTCTGAACAAAACTTGTGGCGTGATATGAATAGAATTATAGAAAGAGAGTATCAATGAGTTACCAGGTGTACGTAATCTCTGGCTGCAATTGCAAGAATGTCAGCACAGGACACTACCCCAGGGCACTTGCTCTCCACCAATGCCTTAGCCTTCCTTATAGTCTCAAAGCCCTCCACCCTCAATTCTTTGTTATCCTCTGCACCCTTCTCTGCCAACTCCTTGCTCCCAGGCTTTGATTCTATTAAAATTGATGCATCACAGCCCTGCATTCACTCATTTGAAAGTTATCATGTATAGACCCCAAGATAAAGAGAGCCAAACCACAAAATTAACAATCAAACATGCAGGACTATATATGCAATTTGAAAAACATTTATTCTTCTGAATACTTGAACTATAAGATCAAGATGAGTTTTCTTTCTTCTTTTTCTAACACAAAAAAACTTTGACACTATTAGAAAAGCATGTCAATACATGCATGCATGCAAAGCTAGAGCTTTTTTTTTGGTGGAATTGGACTTACTCCTACAAAGCAATCATGGAATAAGAGGCGAATGGTGGCAGGCCCAGAAACAGGTGATTCTTTGAATTGTTGAAATGTGATTGAGCCAACGAACTTCTCTAGTTGGGGGCAAGATTTGACATAGTAATCAACTGAGAGCTGGCTGTGGGGGCGGGTAGTTTTAGCAAGTTTGGCTACACTTGATGAAGTCTCAGTTAAAGTGAAGAAAACAAACAAAGAAGTGAGTAGAACCGAAGAAGAAGAAGCAGCAGAAGAAGGTACAAACATGATTTTGGATAATGAGGCAGTTTAGGACAAAGAAGGGCAGGGTGGCGTATAATATCAAAAAATGAAAACGAGGCTGAACGTTTCTGTGGGTCACATTACCAATGAAAAAAAAAGGGAATTTTAATATTGTAGGGAATCAAGACCCGTGAATCTCAGAGAAGAGAAATAAGAAACTAAGGTGCTGACAAACCAAAAAAGAAAATCAGAAAAAAATCCCAAAGGATTAGACCCTTGAATACATTGAAATTACACTTGCATTTCGCTCACCTGATACAACTTTCTGACATATATATTTGGTTCAATCATAAATGGGATATGTTTGGTCAAATGGAAATATAGGGCCTTATATATCCAGAAGCGTATTGTCGCTTTTGACAATATTTGAACTTTATTGAAATAATCAGTGACATATTGATAAACCAGCAAGAAAATTTATAAAATTATCAAAAGTGGATGGGTAGAATTATGAAGAAAAAAAAAAAAAGAGAGAGAATTATGAAAACAACAAGTGGAAAGAGTTAGGAACTAAGGAGTATAATATGTGTAATTAATGAGTTCAGATGTGATGATAAATAATCAACTTGGATTGTCTCTGGCGTCTCCAGTAATAAAATGAAAGTGAGAAGAGAGAGAAAAGGGGGAGAAAATTGAGAAATAATAAAGAAAGAGAAAAAAATAAGAAAGAGATAAAAATGATGGAAAAGAGGTGAATGGAGAGAATCCAAATCCATAAATAATGAGGATAAAATTGAAAAAAATTAATAATATTTTTTCCATATTCTCAAATTACATATAATTTGAGACAAATTTAACTTTTTTTAAATATAAATATAAAAAATGGAGGGAATGTTTGCACAATTTATAAAAAAAATTACATCACTTTTAATATTTGTATGAAATTAAATGCAAAATAAAATGGGCATTGTACAAAAAAAAAGTAGGGCTACACATAGATCAATTTTTTTCTTGGTCTAAACACTCGGTATTATGAAATCATATTTAACTCCGATTAATCTAAGTTGAGTTGGGTGAACCCATATAAGGGAGCAAAACTCTGCCGATGTTTACTTTTTTCATTCACAAGACTCGAACCTAAGACCTTACTTAAGAAGAATCAAGTTCCAATCAGTACTGATGTTGGTACATATATCAATCTTTGTAGAGGAAGAATATATAAAACGTAGGACAGTAAAAAGTAATATAAAAATGAAAGTAACGTTTTCAATTTACAAAGCTGGTTTCAAAATGATATGAGTGAAACGAATATTTAGCGTCACCATGTGTTGATTCTGGTAGTAAGGGATTCAGACATCTTAAACAAAATGATTACGGATTCGAATATTGACTCTTGTATATAGATTAAACTTAATTGGGAGGAAAGAATTTATTTTGTGTGTCCAATAGATTTTCAAATGGAGATTAGTTATTACTAATGATGATAGATATTTCTTATCTATATCATGTTTAAGAAGGAAAAAAAAAAACGAAAATTTAGTATGTGAGACCCACTAACACCTGGGTAGTACAGCCTCCTGCATGAGTTCTTAAATGAATGGCATGTGCAGGAAAAGATCCCACTACATGATAATTAAATGAACTTCTGTACACTCATTAATCTGGGCAAGTGATTTCTCCATCCTCTTCTGTCCATGCAGAGGACCCAAAATACTGAGTTGCTTTTCCTTTTTCAGGTCTGTCTTAAGTGGGCGTAGCCTTTTTGTTGTGACTACATTAAAAAGTTGTCGGACCATCTTTGTAAATTCATTCCGCCTGTAAGTTGTCGCATTAGTTGCTTTACCATAGTAAGATTCGTGGGCATAAGCTGAGTACGTTAAAGTAACACGTAGCCCTCCACTTTCTTGAGTAAATTATTGAATAAGAATGTGTATGAAAAAGTTGAAAAAAATAAATTATGTATAATTGATTATATTTAAAATTTGTTTTTTTGGATATATTTATTGAAAAGTAATTTTAAGATAATTTATTTCATTTGGGTGATATAAAAAATCACTTTTATATAGTAAATTATGAAAAATAATATAAAATTATTTTTATAATTTAATAATATTTGTTTGAAAGTTAGTTTTGTAAGGATAAATAGGAAAAAGAGTTTTGATAATGAAAAATAATCAAATCACAACAATCTTAAGCTAAAATAAATTAGATGACATAAAACAGTTTTTTTTTCCAAAAAAGTTTCATTTATAAATTTAAGCTAATTATAAAATATGATAGATTATATATGAAAACTTTTTAATCAAAAAACAGTTAAAATGGGAAAAATATTTTGCTCTAAACATCTAATTAATGAGACACTTTGGTTTATTTATTCACATTCTTTATCAATTAATAGTAATTTTATAAAATAATAATTTAAAATAATAATTGATTAATAAAAATATAAATAAGCAATTTAAAATGTTAATAACATTACAGATTCGGAAGCATGGGTATTCCGGTGACTTTGATAATGTCACTTTTATAGGCAATTTGACTTTGCTGTATTATTCTTTTAATTTGGGTGATGTGAGTTTGTTCGCAATTTTATCTTTTCGATTTTTAGTAATTTTGAATCTATATTATTATCAATATTCTCTATCAATTTGAATGAATGAATATCTTTCCTTATTAAAAAAAAAAACATTATCATTATTTTGATTTTTTAGCGCACCGCTATATAATACGACTACGAAATCACGAATCACGTGGATTTTTTTGGTTTTAATTATATTATTATTTAATTGAAAATTAACATAGAATAAAAAGCATTTCTTTTCTATTGTCATTTGGTGAAGCAGCCACACAAAGGCTCGCATGGACGACAGCAACGTGACAAGTCCGACGAGACGGTGGTGATTCGCGGCAACTGCGTTACACGTTGAGAGGCAGGACTGAGATGGTGCGTGGCTGAGCAATAGCGCTTCGTAGACGACTACGACAACAACCCGAGGTGGGGTGCAATCTAGATACGTCGTGGTAGAGCTTGAGGAAGGCTAGCTACTGTGTTCTGGTATGTGATGGTTGACAGTATGCGACGGTTTAGCTACTTGGAGAAAGTAGAGGTCGGTGTGCATTCGAGGAAGAATCGACATAGTGTGTATAAGAAGGAGGGGAAAATAAGAGACAAAAGTTGGAGAGGAAGAGGATGAGAGGTAGAGGAGGAATCCCACGTGACACAACCTTAATTCCTACATTTTTGCTCAACTAAAGATATCGACTTCCCAACTAGTAAATAAAGGGAAAAAAACACATAGAAAGGAAATCAACATTTAAAAAGCCGATAGTATAGTAAAGGTTTAATTAATCTGTCAGTCTCTGAACTATTTGAGAATTTTAAAATTGGTATTTATATTTTAAAAGTTTGTAATTGAGTCCCTGATTGAACACATAGGAAATTTATAGTTGGGTCCCTCATACACTTATCCATTAGGGTTTCGTTAAGTACAAGGACCGATTTGAATTTTTCGAAAAAGTTTAGGAATCCAGAAATGACAAGTAGATGAATAACTTAACGAAACCCTAATGAGAAAGTGTATGAGGAACTTAATTACAAATTTTCTGTATTCAGGAACCCAATTATAAACTTTTAAAATATATGGATCTATTTGAAATTTTTTAAATAATTGGGGAATCCACAAACTAATTTAACCTATAATGAATTTTTTCAAGGGAGATGTTGGGTTGTTAGTCGTGGGCCTCTCAAGTTGTGCCTAAACCCATGTTCCGGTCCATAATAATGCCCTTGTCCAACTTCAGCTACTATTTTATTGTACTACCATGCGAAGCCCCTTTTATTTTCATTTTTATCCGGTGGCTGAAGATGTTACACGTTATGGGCTGGGTGGGGGGCAGGGGGGCTTTCGGCATGTTTATATTTGTGATCGGAGCAAACTCAACATCATAGTGGAGCTCAATCAATAAATTGAACTTCATCTGGATGGATTTTATTTGCTGGAGTCTCAAATTCACTACGAGCAACCTGTGGTTAATTAAGATCAAGCCGACGTCTGCTATATATTGAAAATCCAGCCAAGCTTTAAATGTAATGATTGAAAATTTGTTTCAACCATCAACCACCAACTACACCATGCCCTCATTTGCATCTATAAATAGATACATTTGGGATGAAGGAAGAAACAACAACACAAAGCCTCACAACTAGAGAAAGAGTGTGAGAAAAAAAATAGAGAGAACCTTAGAAATAGTTTCTAAGAGAGAAAAATAGTGAGCCAATTTGTGAGTGTTATCCACAAATTGAAGATACAATATTATTGTATTTTTGTATTCCCATTATTTTATAGTGGAGGTTTAAATGGGCTACGGGTCCCGTGGTTTTTTCCTTGCTCACATTGAGGAGGTTTTCCACGCTAAAAATTTCCTGGTGCTGCTACACTTATTTTTACGTTTCCGCATAGTGCCTATTTTGAGTTCACAGAGGAGGAAAATTATGATGGCATTTCCCAACAGTGGCATCAGAGCTCTCAGAGCTCTCAGATACTAGGTGCCAGAGATTCATGAGAAAATTCTTAGTATGCTCTGTGGTTGCAGCATTGTCTGATCTTCCACATCAGAAAAGAATTATTCTTGTTGCTGGAAATAAAGTGTAGTAGTGTGAAAGTGCATTCTAGGAAAGTTCTGGCTAAGAAAGACTTGGTATTTAAGTGTGTCCATTAGTGACCCACCACTCTTTCCTGGGAACTTACTTGGTGCATTGTTTGCATACTGCATTTATTGTTCCAGTATACGGCACTATTCACGTATACGATATTGGCCTGTGTAACTCAAGATGGACGGAGCTATCACTCATGATTGAGATATGTTCAAGCTAACTGCAGATAACTACTCCTATTGGAAGCTGATGATGGAAGATCACTTATACTGCAAAGATTTGCATGAGCCAATCACCCATAAAGATAAACCGGAAAGGAAGACCGACAAAGAATGGGAGCTCCAGAATCGGAAGGCGGTAGCTATGATCCGCAAATACATTGATCGCAGTTTGTTTGAGCATGTGTCAACTTATACTAATGCGTATGAGTTGTGGACAAAACTTGAATCCTTGATTCAAAAGAAGACACCCAGAAATAAAGCTCACCTTGTCAGACGACTGGTGAAGTTGGAGTACTCGGACGGTCAGAACATGATCGAACATTTGAATACCTTCAAAGGTATCGTAAATCAGTTGACGAAGACCGAGATGAAGATAGATGATGAGTTGCAAACTCTTCTACTCCTCAGTTCTCTGCCTGAGAGTTGGGACACTCTAGTTGTCACTCTCAGCAATTCTGCTCCAGACGGAAAGCTTAGCATGGATTCTGTTACAGATTGTTTGCTAAATGAAGAGTCAAGACGAAGGGAAAAAGGCTTGAACAACCAGTTTGAAGCCAACGTTGTTGAAAACAGAGGAAGGAGTAAGAATCGTGAAAAAGGAGGTCGTGGAAAATCACAAGGTAGATCCAAATCTCGCACTAGACTAAACTGTTATTACTGTGGCAAACCGGGCCACAGAAAGTCTGAGTGCAGATTCTTGAAGAGAGACCAACAGGCTGGAACGGTCCACCCAGACCAGATCAACCCAAAGAAGAAGGAAGATGGAACAACTACTGCAGTAGCCTCGAATGATGAGAATATATTTCTTGTCGGAGAAGAAAATTATCTAAACATTGCATCTGATGATTGCATTTGGATAATTGACTCAGGAGCATCCTTTCATGTCACACCTCATGAAGAATTTTTCTCATCATACCAAAAAGGAGATTTTGGTACGGTAAAGATGGGCAACCATGTCACGAGTAAAATCGTTGGTATTGGAGAAGTAACTCTGATGACTGAGAATGGAAACAAGCTTGTGCTGAAGGAGGTAAGACATGTACCAGAGATGCGTCTAAACCTTATCTCAGCAGGCAAGCTAGACGAAGCTGGGATGATGAACCAATTTGGTGCCGGCAGATGGAAACTCAGCAGAGGAAGCATGATTGTTGCTTGTGGAAAGAAGGAAGGCTCCTTGTACATTATGCAAGGAAAGATATGCAAGGGAGAAATAAATGTTGCTCAAGACACAACCAAAGAACTGTGGCATAGACGATTGGGCCACATGAGCGAGAAGGGTTTGGAGATTCTTGCAAAAGATCATCTCCCAAACATAAAAGGACAGCCACTTGAATCCTGTGAAGACTGCCTAGCAGGCAAACAACACAGAGTATCTTTCAAAAGGTCAGATGATGCAAGAAGAAGAAAGCAGATTCTGGATCTTGTTCATTCAGATGTTTGCTCAACGTCTGAAAGGTCCGTTGGTGGTGCCCAATACTTTGTTACCTTCATTGATGATCACTCCAGGAAAGTGTAGGTGTATCCATTGAAGACAAAAGATCAGGTTCTTCAAGCTTTCAAGAAATTCCATGCTTCTGTAGAACGAGCATCTGGAAGAAAACTGAAATGCTTGAGAACTGATGATGGAGGAGAATACATAGGTTCGTTTGAGACATACTGCAAAACTCATGGGATAAGACATGAGAAAGTACCTCCCAAGACACCTCAGATGAATGGACTAGCAGAAAGAATGAATAGAACGATTGCAGAGAAAGTCAGAAGCATGCTTTCTCAAGCAAAACTTCCCAAATCATTTTGGGGCGAAGCGGTGAAAACTCCAGTGGATCTGATAAATCTGTCTCCTTCAAGACCTTTAAATGGAGAGATTCCAGATGAAGTATGGTTTGGAAAGAAATCCTCTTATGGTCACTTGAGAGTCTTTGGGTGCAGGGCATTTGTCCACATTCCTAAAGATGAAAGAGCAAAGCTTGATGCAAAGACGAAGGAATGCATATACCTTGATTCACCAAGAGATGAACTTGGCTTCAGATTATGGGATCCTGCAAACAAAAAGATTGTTCGAAGTAGAGATGTGGTATTCTTTGAAGACCAGACGATCCAGGACATTCAGCAATCTAAGAAGCCAAAGACCATTGTGATACACAATTCAGGGGGAGAGATTCTTCAAAGAAATGATGTACCTGATCAGACAATACAACCCAATCAGACGGAGCAACCTGATCAGACGGAACAACCTGACCAGACGGAACAAAGTCAGACAATACAGGGAGAACAAATGGAGACTGATCAGACAGAAGAAGAATCTCAAGTAAGACGATCGACGAGACTCAGACAACCTTCAAGGAGGTATTATTCCGATGAGTATGTCAATCTCACTGATGAAGGGGAACCTCAAAGCTTCATGGAAGCCATTGAGACGAATGAGAAGGAGAAATGGATGCAAGCCATGGAAGAAGAATTACAGTCCCTGAAAGAAAATTAGACGTATGACCTGGTGAGATTACCAGATGGTCGAAAGGCACTGAAAAATAAATGGGTGTTCAAGCTCAAGACTGAAGAGAACAACCCAAACCCCAGGTACAAAGCAAGAATTGTTGTGAAGGGGTACAACCAGAAGAAAGGCATAGATTTCGAAGAAATCTTCTCACCAGTGGTGAAGATGACATCCATTAGAACAATCCTTGGTCTAGCTGCAAAACTAGACTTGGAGATAGAGCAACTTGATGTTAAAACAGCATTCCTACATGGAGACCTAGAGGAAGAAATCTATATGGAGCAACCAGAAGGTTTTGCAGAACCAGGCAAAGAACACCTAGTGTGTCGTTTGAAGAAAAGCCTCTATGGTCTAAAGCAAGCTCCAAGACAATGGTACAAGAAATTTGATCTCTTCATGGCCCAACATAACTTCAAAAAGACGTCCGCAGACCACTGTGTGTTTGTGAAGAATTATGAGAATGGTGAATCCATCGTACTTCTATTGTATGTTGATTGTTGGGAAAGATAAGACAAAAATAGCTGCTCTCAAGAAGGCATTGAGCAAGTCTTTTGCAATGAAAGATCTGGGTGCAGTGAAGAAGATTCTTGGAATGAAAATTACTAGAGATCGTTCTAGAAGAATGTTGTGGATGTCACAAGAAGACTATATCAAGAAAATTCTTGAAAGGTTCAACATGCATAATGCCAAACCGGTGCATGTTCCATTACCTGGTCATCTGAAACTGAGTAAGACACAATGTTCAGGCAATGAAGAAGAAAAAGAAGAAATGCGCAAGGTGCCCTACTCTTCTGCAGTGGGTAGTCTTATGTATGCAATGGTCTGTACAAGACCAGACATTGCTTATGCGGTAGGAGTTGTAAGCAGATTCCTATCAAATCCAGGAAAGGAGCATTGGAACGCTGTGAAATGGATACTAAGGTATCTAAGAGGAACTGCCAAAAGGTGCTTGTGCTTTGGCAATGGAAATCTAAAGCTTCTTGGATATGCAGATGCAAATATGGCAGGAGATGTAGATTCAAGAAAGTCTACGTCTGGATATTTGATTACTTTTGCAGGGGGAGCTATCTCATGGCAATCACGACTACAAAAGTGCATTGCTTTGAGTACCACAGAAGCTGAATATATCGCAATCACTGAAGGTTGCAAGGAAATCTTGTGGATGAAGAAGTTCCTACAAGAGTTAGGCCAGAATCAAGAGAGCTATGTTCTCTATTGCGACAGTCAAAGCGCAATTCATCTCAGCAAGAACTCGACCTTTCATTCAAGGTCGAAACACATCGACGTAAGGTATCACTGGATCCGTGATGTGTTGGAAAGTAAACTGCTGCAGATTGAGAAAATACATACCAATGACAACGAGGCGGATATAATGACAAAAGCTCTACCAAAAGAGAAGCTAGAAGTTTGTAAAGATGTTGCAGGCTTAACATCAACCCCAAACTGATCCAAGGATATTTTCCCTTTGGCTGGAGGGGGAGAATTGTTGAAAATCCAGCCAAGCTTTAAATGTAATGGTTGAAAATTTGTTTCAACCATCAACCACCAACTACACCATGCCCTCATTTGCATCTATAAATAGATGCATTTGGGATGAAGGAAGAAACAACAACACAAAGCCTTACAACTAGAGAAAGAGTGTGAGAAAAAAAATAGAGAGAACCTTAGAGGGAGTTTCTAAGAGAGAAAAATAGTGAGCCAATTTGTGAGTGTTATCCACAAATTGAAGATACAACATTATTGTATTTTTGTATTCCCATTATTTTATAGTGGAGGTTTAAGTGGCCTACGGGTCCCGTGGTTTTTTCCTTGCTCACATTGAGGAGGTTTTCCACGCTAAAAATTTCCTGGTGCTGCTACACTTATTTTTACGTTTCCGTATAGTATCTATTTTGAGTTCACAGAGGAGGGAAATTATGATGGCATTTCCCAACACTATAAACCCAAAGGGTTAGTTAAATTTATAATAAAAATGTTTTTTTAACATGGTTCTGTATGGATGAACTTATTTGAGTTTATCTATTGCAATGATCACTTCTAAACTATTCTATTAGGATGAGCTTATTACAATAATTTAAAACAAATATAATTAGTTTTCGATTTATTTTCATAAATTATAAATTGAAGTTTATGAAAATTAGCCTGAATGGAGACTAAAAATAAATCATGTAGTAGATGCTTTTATAACCAATTAACTTTAATGAATAACAAAAATACTATTTATAGATGTGTTTTCTTTTTTTGGTAATGGAGCAAAAGAAAGTCGAAACAAAAACTATGGGCATGTTTGGTTTATTGTTACAAACGTATGGTTGGGTCCAAAAGCACATTTATCCTAAAGGAACTCTATATATACTTTATCTCAATTGTATATTTGAAATTTCCCACATGCAGTAAGAAAAGTGAACTAGAGAATCCTTGAGCAGCAAAGGCTCCAAAGCCAGCGTAGGGTCCATCCAAATCTTCCACTGGTGGACTTGATTATTTATAGATGTGTTTATTGAAATGTCAATCTGGATACTCCGATACTATTAGATTGGTTTAAAAATATACTGACCATAATAAAACTTACGCAAAATAGATTGATTCGTCCTATACGTTTATTTAATTTTTCACATCGGTCCCATAAGTTTTTTTTTTTTTTCAAATTGGTCCTACACGTTTCATTCTGTTTCCACATTAGTCATTTCCGTCAATTTCGACTTAACCCCGTCAAATAAAGAGACACGTGTTGCATTAATATCATGCCATGTCAGCTCAAAACTAATGGCGCTAGGTCAAAATTGACGGAAAGGACTAACGTGGAAACGGAATGAAACGTGTAGGAACAATTTGAAAAAAAAAAAACTTATGGGACCGATGTAAAAAATTAAATAAACGTATAGGACCAATCAACCTATTTTGCGTAAAACCTATTTAACAAACTTTATTAGCAAGGCCGAAAACTCTTTGTTAATCATTTGTTTGATTATAAGTTTTTATGAAAGTAATGATTTTTTTACCTAATATAATTAGTATTTAATATTGTTTTTTGGTAAAAGTATTTGATATATAATTTGATAGAGAAGTTGTAAATTTATTTCTAATTTTTTGGTCTGATGAGAAGTTGTACAAGTGAGATGGATTCGGATTTGAGCCTACCTCCCATAACTTCACAAAGCCTAATTGGGCCTAAGAATAAAGGTTGGAAAGTTTAAGGCTAGCTAGGATATACAGATTACAGATTACAGATTACAGAATAGCCTATATGTCAAACTGTTAAATGTGAATTTTAAGTCACTATCTATTCTTTCTTATTGTCTTTTGGGCAACAAGTTACAAGCCAGAGGCTACAGCATTCCTATGACAGCTGATTGAGAGCGTTGTGGATTGCCCATATCATCATAAGTGCTTATACTTTCCCACCTTGAGGATTTCCTACGGCGTAGATCCTGTGTTCCACCAAAAGTTGCAGCTCTTTCTAAAGTTTTGAGACTCCCATTGTAAAAACCTGTGCTGATTCTAAATGCCTTCTTCCAAATATTATTATCATCAACAGTTCCATTGCCTTGAAGTTGACCTTCCTCTTGATGATGGTAATGGTTAAGGTGGTAATTTGTGAGTAAGGCCAGTACTAAGCAGATGGTGGAAGTGGAAGCACATATAATGTAAAGACCCCAAAAATTGTTGAGGGTCAGGCTCTCAGTTTCAGTAGAGGTTGAGTTGTTTAAGCATTCCTTGGAAGGGGTCAACCATTGCTCTTCCAAAGTTTTTAGTGTCCCATCTTCTGCTAGTCTTAAAATGGCTTCAGAAAAGTCTTTTGCCATGGGAGATCCTTTTTGGAATACCTGCATATATCATATCATATCATATATAGTCATTGTAAGAAAAGCAAATCTTCTATCATTTAGTACAAATTTCTGCTCAAGAACAAGAAAACAAGTGTTCATTTCTAAAGGTTTCTTCACACTGAATATACTTGCACAGTTGCACTCCTCTTTTAAATAGTAACTTTGCATGTCTAAAATATGGTAGTCATATTTTTTGGAAGTTATTATCTATGTAGAGCAATATGTTTTACTAATGAACTCATCTGAGGTTCGTTGTAAAAAACAAACTTGAAAATGTAAGATACAGAATTAAAGATTGAGAAGGAGGGGTTGTAAGCACTCACAAAGCCTAATCCTCCAAATTTATAGGCAGCTGTGATTGCAGTGTAATCATTGCAGTACTTATTCAAGAAAACCTTCTCATATGGGCTCTCAAGAAAGAGAGCAGCAATTTTTTTGCTCTTGAATTTGTCAACAATGTCATGTTCACCATCAACATCTATTATATGCCGCGATTGGAAATTATACACGTTCACCAAAGTACTTCTTTACGAAGGTACTGCTATTATCACAACCAACTGGTAAGTTGTTCTGTTTTAGCCACTCAATGTCTCTTCCAGACTTCAATCTTTTGACTGTAAGCATTGAAGAAAGGCTGGCAGTGTAGCTTGAGGTCAGAACAAACACAAGAAATAACCATACGCCAAGTACTACTCGTGCAGAGTTGCTGTTTATTTTCTCCCCTGTGGTACATCAGAGCCAGACATGCTACTTAGAATTAGTTTAAAAAAGCAAGGTCTTCCAACTGCAGAAGCAATTTTATGAAATTCAACATTTTGATTTTTTTTCTCTAAACACAAAATTGTAAAGTATTGCAACTCAGAAGTGCCACCAAATTCCCTATAATATTGAAAACTATGCATAAAACAATATATAAAGAGGAAAAAGCAGTTCAAAATCTTTATCAGTGCTTCTGGCACCCTGCAAGTAATCAGCAAATGTATAGGGCAAAATCCCCTAGGATATTACAAAAAGTTTCAAATTACAAGGAACATACATTTGCTGAATGCTGATTACTGTAAGATTTTGAACTATTTTTTCCTCTTTATATATTGTTTTATGCATACTTTTCAGGGCTTTGCTTGAATAAGATTTGTGTAAAATAAATGGCACCTTTCTGACACAGAAATTCCACAAAAAGAAACACACTAAATTACTAATTACTAATAAATTTAGACTTCCAAGTATAACAAAAAACAAAATACAAAAGTTTTCATTTTTTGTAGATTTATACTTACTATGAGCAAAAAATAGAGAAGAGAAAGCAAACCACAGGGTGGTGCTGATCTGATTTTTTAACGGGCCACCGAATTCTGGATTGAGTTTATGCTCCAAGAACCAGATGATAAACATAGTGTAGATGAGGATGCCAATTGTTACCACCCACATTTCCCAGGTAAATGGTTTCATAAACAACCATGCCGAGCCTTCAGTCTCTGTTGGAAGTATGAGTGATAAACCTGACTCAGTGTATGGTTGAGTGAACCACACATTATTTGATCGTTCGGAAAGTATTGTTACATCTCCAACAATAGCATCATGGGTCTGCAATTGATTTTGCCAAAAAAAATGACTATATGATTTGATGAACAATTCTATTAGTCAAATTCTTATCCTTCTTTTCTTTGTTACACAAACTTGACTAGTTCTCAGTCTGTATGGCGGTTCTGTGAAAGTGAATTAGTGTCCTTGTCATGCTCAAATGAAGTATCATGAAACTCGAGAGAGGAAGTAGTTTAATAAGTATACCAGAAAGTATTTGTGTTGAGAAATTCACACAATAGGAAGGCTTTGATATGAATTTATCTTCCTTGACAAAATGCTTTTGTGTGTGCCAATTTGGTGCAGAATACAGACTTATACAGTTACTGCTGAATTATTCACTCTCAACCTAATCACCAGATTTTGGTTGTACAAATTCAATGGTCAATTAAGCCGGTTAATTACTTTAGAAACTTTCTGCTTTAGTTTTGAGAAAAAAATGATGTTTGATCTGTGTAATGTCATGTTGTGGTGTGCATGTACTGAAGATGTCAAATAAAATAAAATAAAAAGCTTAAGAGAACCAAATATTCAGAAGATAGGATTTTACCTGGTTTATGACATTCTGTAGAAGACTGTCATAGGATTCGTTGAAGGGCTGAAATACATAGGGCAGACCAAAATACTTGTCACTCAGAATTTCTCGTACCTTGTGGAAAAGATCAATACAGAAACCAGTATACTGCTTTTGGGAATCTTCCTTCAGAAAATTATCAAAAGCAGGATTTACAGGAATTGCAACTTTTAAAGGGTTTGTATCAGTAGGTATTTTCCATCCCTTAGGAGCAGTAGAAATTAGGCCTCCAGACCAAACCACCGGACCAGTTAAGTCTTTTGTAGCTGGATCACCTCTTTTCTCTCTATCCTTCAATATTTTACGAGATCTACCAAACTTCAACTTTGGGGTCCAAAAGTCCAATTCTGTTAATGTCTTATTAACCACGTTTATGACTCTTATTATTGGAGTGTAGGACAAATGACTTTCTTTGAATCTTACATTCCCATTTAAGCCATTGAAATTGCTAGAAAGCATTTTCTCTAAGAACACCCTTGAGTTACTAGAATTAGTATTCATTTTCTGCAAGGCCTTTGTGATGATTGTAATGCTATCATAAGCTCGTAGTGCATATGATCCTGGTTTAGACCCAACCGTTTCTGTATGTTCAGCTTGGAATTTTTCCTGCAACTGAGTATAAGCACTAGAACTTGTAGAATAGTAGGATTTGATTCCCAAAGTACCTTCCATAGAGGATAAAACAGATTCATTGGCAGAGTCCAACGTATTTGTAATCCTCTCATTGATTATCCAAGCTGACTCTTTCTCCAAAAATCCAATTTTCTTAGCTTCTCTAAACAAATGGGTCACCATAGGTAATGATGCTTGAAGAACAATAAAAACCCTAGATTTCAATGTCAACAGCTTCAACAATTCATCAAGAACAACCCCTTTTGGATCAGATAAAGAAGCAAATGGTGGAAGAACTAGTCGGTACTCAATCTGGGAGTTAACTTTTTGAAGAGCCTCAGATAAGAGGCTTAACATTCCAGAATCACCACTATAAGGGTTATCTTCATATACAGCTATAACCTTTTGCCAGTTGTAGGCATGGATGATATCTGCTATGCAGTTCATGTGTGCAGTGTTATCCTCAGCCATTTGAATCAAGAAAGGCCAACGAAGTTGCATTAATGGAGGGACTACTGGGGGAGCAGAAAATGAAATAACTGGTACTTGAGCTTTGGTTCCAAGGTCAGCAACTAGAGCTGCTTCTTGCCATGTCTCCATGCCAATGATGACTTCAACATTCTTCTTTGTAATTAGTTCTTCAGCTGGAAACAATAAGAAGTAAGATTTTCTGTAAGTGCTTATAGGAATGAAATTACAAAAGATGTTTTCAATCATAATATTCATCATCAAATAGTACTTACCTGCTGAAGCTGCTTGTAAAGGGTTTCTACTAGAGTCACGGAAGAGAAGGATTATGTTGTGAGTCTTTGAATGGTTATTGAAACTTTGAGCTGCAATTTCCATGGCTCTTCTCTGTTGTTTTCCCGTCTCAGAATTGACATCAATGACCACACCAACACTTGTATTTTGGGAACTGTTAGCAGCTTGAGCTCCTATGATAAAGCACTTCAATAGGAGAAGCGAGATTATTATTAGAGAAAACCGAAGCAAAAGGTTTGGAACTGCACTGGAAGTTTGGGTATGAAAATTCATATTGACATAAAGATCAACATACTGATATTATTCCTAAGATCCAAGTACCATATTATATACATATATAGTCAAGGGACTGGTCAATGGTCATAATCCCACAGTAGAATGGAAAATTATTAGTACGTTTGTGGCAATGATTCTTCTGTAATATCAGACTGGAATTTAGCATCTTGAATTGTATTACTTTGAACTGTTGCCATGACAGAAACACTTCAAAGATTTTTCTGCTCGGACC
This sequence comes from Ammopiptanthus mongolicus, assembly GCA_039655645.1. Classification (NCBI taxonomy): domain Eukaryota; kingdom Viridiplantae; phylum Streptophyta; class Magnoliopsida; order Fabales; family Fabaceae; genus Ammopiptanthus; species Ammopiptanthus mongolicus. Next base: position 102,440,361 of record CM077344.1, on the reverse strand, counting down.
CTGTCATGGAACATGAAGAATAAAATAGTCAGAGATTTCATATCATAAAAATATTAGTTAGAAATTTGAAACGTCAACATAGATGACTGAGTTGGTTGAAGAAGTAAGACAGGATCTGATCTGATCCCTTGTCCAAGAAAGTTGGAATGTCTCTTCTTAACCATATAAACCGTTAGAATCTTGCATATATATTATTCGGCAACTTTTGCTGTTATTTTCCTGAATGAAGATTAGTTTATTTTTTAGCTTATCTAGATTTATTTATTACAATCATGAACACTAACCAAAGATCACACACGTTGCTTTGAGTTCATTTTTACCAATTTAAGTTGAATATATATGTGTGTTTGGAAGGGTAGTGAGTTAGATGAAAGTTGTGTTTCAGCGCGTTTTTTAAGAAGTTGCAATACGTAACTTCTACTACACAGACGTGATTCTCTTGGTTTGGACGTGGTTTCAAACATATGCTATATAGATTGTGGTAGATTTTTTTTTTCAAAATATATATTTGGTCACTCATTTTTAATTTTTCTAATTTGGTCTCTTATTTTTATTTTTGTTAATTTGATCCTTAATCATATGAATTGTTATTTAATATGATCATTTTCACAATTTGGTCACCTCTTTAATAGGAATTTAATATGATCATTTTCACAATTTGGTCACCTCTTTAATAGGAATGAAGCCGTACCAATATCCGATGATGACCATTTCATCACCATATCATTATATATTATCACATAATCTATTTCATCAGAATTTGTGAGGGAATCATGACAGAAGTCTGCATTACATGAAAATAAATTTTAAAAAAAAGTAAATACTAACGAGTATCCTTGGGGTATGATTAACGAATTAATAAGGCAAAATTTTATGGTAGGTGATGTAGTTATTGTATCGTAAACTGAAGTTTTTAGTTTTTCAATAAAACATTACATTTTTTTTTATTCCTTAATTGATACCAGGATATTGGTTAGCAAAACCCTTTAATAAATAGGACAAAGTTAGAAACATACTCTTTTACAGGCGATGGCTAGGGTGAGAGACCATGCATGTCTCTCATCGTGACGCTTAGATGAAAAAGGTGCACCAGATACTAACATGGGTAGCCCACACCTGATTATTTTTATTTTTTTTCTCACTTTGATTCTTCTCTCTCACTCGCCCTCTCAGAGTCCCCCGCCTCTCCTCCGCCGTCGGAGGAGAGAGGGGCGTGGCCTTCTGGCCACCAGCGGCTCCACGATGAAGGAGACCTCAAGTCTGACGGCAGAGAGGATGCAAAGAGAACGAAAATGTTGGACCTGGCGACCGCGGGAAGCACGGTGGGCGACAGATTTGTGAGTCTCATGGTGGGGGGAAGAATGGAGGTTGTGCAACTGACGATGGTGTTGAGGCCGCGCGACCGCGCTGTGGAAAGGAAGAAATGAGGGTCGTGTTATGTGACTGACGGCAGTGACACGACGGTGGTATGGCGGCGACACAACAGTAGGTCTTCTCCTCTTTTTCTTTCTGCTTCTCCCTGTTTCCTTCCTTTTCTCCTTTGGTACGCTTATTCTCTTTCTTTTTATTTTTGTTCTTCTTATTATCTTTTCAAGAAAGAATGATTCTGATTTAGTGTTTTGGACTGTTGTTGACTGTGGAGTGCGGTGGCATTGAAAAGTCACGTCGTAGAAGTCGTTGTCGCAGAGATTGAGGTGACATAGATAACGGAGGGTGTCAAGCTCCGAGGGGATGTAGCCGTAGAGCGATTTCCCGATAAGGTCAATTCCTCCATATGCGGCTCCAGAAGGTCGGAGATGTTCGCGCAGGAGATTCCTGACCAGACACACGGTGGCAGTGGTCATGGTGGAGGCGGGAGGTGGAGGCGGCGTTGGGCCTGAGATGGATTGAGAGAGAAACCATACAAAAAAAAAATCAGATGTGGATGAGACTATGATGGTATCATGTGCACTTTGAATCTAATGGTTAAATTAAAGTCTCCCACGTGAGAGACATTAGGATGTGATGCACCGTAGAAGCATACTGTTTTAACAAACTCTTCCTTAGAGGGCAACATCTCACACTTTCTTTAATGTATGATTTAAAATTAAAAAAGTATCTTTAATTTTAAAGAGTACGGAGTTGTGACTCAATAAGAAAAAGTGCCTTAAAAAGAATGTGTTGTTAAACTTCGTCACAAAAAAAAAAAAAAGATAAATAACCAGATTACTTATTTTATTTTAGGATTTAATTATAATTCATTATCAGGGTAAAAATAATAATAACTACATTAAAATCCACACATGAAATGTATATAATTGGTTAATCGTGTAAAATATTTTTTATAACAATAATGTATCAAAATTAAACTCTTTATATATATATATATATATATATATATATATATAAAATTTGGTAGAAGAGATTAGCATAAAAAAAAAAAAGTTTGGTAGAAGAGATGATTACAGGGTTTGGGCCAAGCTCTAAAACTTGAGAAAGCCTAGTGACGTGGCTCTGATACTCCTCTTCCTTGGGTGAAGGAAGGAAGGAAGGAAGGAAGGAAATGTCGATGCAGTTCTGGAAACCAGGGACGGAGAAGCCTCCTCGGCTTGTGGAGGATGAAGAAGGCGGTGTTCTCTTCTTATCTAATTCTCTATCCTCTTCCTCATCTGGAGGATATGGACACGCTAGCATTGAGAAACAAAGGCAGCGATTGCCTGTTTACAAGTACCGTAATTCAATTCTATACCTGGTCGAGACTCACGGCACTACCATCATAGTCGGTGAGACCGGTAGTGGGAAGAGTACTCAAATCCCTCAGTACCTAAAAGAGGGAGGGTGGGGTGACGGTGGCCGTCTCATCGCTTGTACTCAACCTAGACGTTTAGCTGTCCAGGCCGTTGCTTCTAGGGTTGCACAAGAGATGGGAGTCAAACTAGGAGAACAAGTTGGATACACCATTAGGTTTGAAGATGTTACCAAACCGGTCAGCATCTCTCTCTCTCTCTCTCTCTCTATACACTTGTTATTTAGTATCACATAACTTAGTCGGTTATCAATGCTTTTCTTACACTTTTCCAATTTTGGGCAGCGCAGGATGTAACGGTACTTAAATTTTTAACAGATGGGGTTCTACTTAGGGAGATGATGGACGACCCTCTTTTGACCAAATATAGGTACTTACTACCTCTTATCACTCTCCAAATTCTCACTCAATTACCCACTAAAGCCCCGTTTGGATAGTACAACTTAGAACTTTTCTGCTCCTATAAGTGCTTTTATATTAAAAAATCAGCGTTTAGATAAGTAATTTATTAACCCTAAAGAGTTCTTTTTAGCTTATTTTATGAAGCCAAATTTTAGCTTATTGGAAAACTGTGTCAAAGCTTATAATGGGAAGCTGTTTTGCATATTTTATAAATTTTAAAAACGCTTCTTCGAGTATATATTCAAACACTAAATAATTTAATTTAACCGGAGCGAATGACATAAAAGCTTTTCTCATAAGCCATTCTTATATAAGCACTTAAATAAGTTTTTTACCCAAACTGGCCTAACTTCAAATGTGATTTGTGAGGTGTTAGTGCAAGGAGAAGATCTTGCATGGATACGGTCCCTATTGAATACAACCAATCAAATTCTCCATACTTACTAAAATAACAATTTCAAAAGACAGCAAAACCTTTACTCAAATTATTTTGAAGTTATCTTAAGATTTTGATTGGTTGCCCATACAAGATTTATTTACAAGGAAGACTGCTTCATGGTGGCTACACTCCTGCCATTTTTTCTTTTATTTTGCCTTTTGTTTTGACTTGACATAATTCCTAATTTTCTCCACACTCTTCTTCACTTTAGCAAGTATATCATGAAGAAAAGAGTTTCTATTCCATTTTTTCTGTCCTGTATTCCTTTCACTACTGAAAATACTTGTTGCAGTGTCATAATGGTAGATGAAGCTCATGAAAGGTCAATTTCAACTGATATTTTACTTGGACTATTGAAAAAGGTATTGCATCGTGTTATAGACTGGGGACAAATTGGTGTCTTCATTTTCACAATTTTAGATCTTTTACGTTCTATATTTTCTGTTTGCTATTTTTCTAGATTCAACGACGTCGACCGGAGTTGCGATTGATTATTGCGTCTGCTACTATTGAAGCAAAGTCGATGTCTGACTTCTTCCGAATGAGGTTTTGGTCTGATATTGCTATATTTCAATTGTTCTTCCTTTTCTTTTCACCTTAACATTCCTCTGGAAACTCTATCTATATAATTGGTCTTCATTGGAAAATGATGTATTAATATATTCTCAGAAAAAACAACCTAAAGTGCAAATGTTAGATTTTAAGATTCACCAGGTTCATATTTAGACAGCTACAAAAGTAAGCCCTAAGCAGCAAAACGCAAGGTTTCTCTATCAAAGATTATTGGAAGATGATCATTTTTACCCATATATACACCATCTACACATGTTGGCATTTAAACATTCCTTATTGTTTTCTCGTAGAAATGACCTTGTGATGCTGGCTCATGCTTTAATTTGACTTACATCTTTCAATTTATCTGCTGCACCAACAAAAGCACAAGGGCAATGTTGCATTTAATCTAGTTTGTTAAATTTGGGTAGTTGCACTTTTGAAGCAGGTCTATCAATTTAATATTAACATTGTTTTTACAGTTGCTTACTTCTCTCAGCTGTTCAGCATAACAACTGTCCTGGATTCAATGTCTAGCTGACTATTTCTACATTCATACTTATAACCATAAGATTATGTCCAATTGACTATACTTATTATTATCTAGTATGTACTACGACAGTTTTACTGAATTGTATGAAGTCGAAATTCTTGTTGCTGTTTTCCTGTCTTAAGTAAGCATATTTTGATTGTCACTTGAAAAGCATTCCCTAATTCAGCCACGTATGCGCTGTAAATAGAAAAAAGCGCCGTGGACCTGAAAATGAGGAAAGTGGACTACAAGTGGAACCTGCAATCTTATCAGTTGAGGTACTATTTTTGGAAATATGACCCATGCTTGCATATCTCTTCAATACTGTATCCTCACCCTGGTAATGCTACTGATTTTCTATTAAAAACACTAGTTTTCAGAATCTGGACTGGAATATAATTTGAAGATATATATTAGGAGTCACTGTGCCTTTGTGATTTCCATGGTATGTACAAATAAATTATGCTTTATGATTTTCAGGGTAGAGGCTTCAATGTGCAAATTAATTATGTTGAGGAACCTGTCCAAGACTATGTTCAGGCTGCTGTTTCAACAGTACTCTCGATTCATGAGCGGGTATTTTACCTTATGTTTGAGATAAGATAACTTCAACCAATTCATTCTACTTTTGAGGCATTTATTCGGTGTAATTACATATGTTATTCCATGGAGAGTGCATTAGGCTTGATCATGGACGCCAAAATATGAACACTGGCTGTTCCTTTTAATGATAACCAGAAATTATGGAGCCCTTCACTGGCAAAGCAAACACACTAACTCTAAACGTTTTCACTGTTGATATAAGCAGAAAGTCAAATTTGTCTTAATAGTTAAAAGTTAAAACAAAAAACAAATTAGACTGAAATGTTGGTTTTGGTCTATGCTATCTCCGCTTAGGAGTCTACAGGAGATGTTCTAGTCTTCCTTACTGGCCAAGATGATATTGATGCTGCTATTCAGTTACTTAACGAAGAAGTTCAAACTAATCGGAAACACTCTTCAGGTACACAGTACACACCATAAATAGTTCTTATTTGGACTGTTAGCTTTTGATATCTTTAACTACTTACAACTAAAAGTAAATGAGTAAAATATGCATAAATTAGTAGTGATCTGTACAATTGCATGAAGTTGTTAAAAAAGAGTGTGAAGGATGTACTTTTTCAGTGTAAACGGCATAAACTACCAATAGTCGCCCCCTCTTTTCCTTGTATCATGTGATGAGTTACTAACTAGAGGCAGCACTATTTTGCAAGTTTTCTATAACTAGTCGTTTAGAAACCAATGTGTTTCATCTGAAATTGTAGAGTGGAAATTTGTTTAGAATTCTTTTTTTACAATGGTTTAGAAAATTATAGAAACAATTAGAATTTGTACCATATTAGGATAGTAGCAGTTATTTAGGGACTTTAATTCATATAGGCATTACACAAGTGGTTGACATGAACATTTTCAACATAAAAATGTTTCTTTTAGTATCCTATTGTATTTTTAGGCCGTGTTCCATGTATGGTTTTTAATTTTACAATACAAGCTTGCTTGTGGTATGAAAATCTACAGATTGGGGAACTCATCCAACTTTTTTGTTCTTTTGTCCACTTAGTTGGATTACAATATTGGATTTCCTGAGCTGATGTTATACTTTTATTTTTGGTAACGGGATTTGTCATATTGAATTTTACTTCTATTAGCAAACAATAAGTAATTGTAAACTGCATTTTCATTTCTCTAAAGTAAATATATTGCAAAAAGACTTTCATGTTTTGCACATAATTTTGCTTAGAAATCAGATACCACTAATGCATGGAATTTTCTTTTGTTCCAGGATTGATTGTTTTGCCTCTGTATTCAGGACTTCCACGCGTTGAACAGGCTAGAAATATATCCGTGGATTTAGTTCTGAAAATTTTGTTTGTATAGTTATTTAAATTTCTGAATGTAGTGATATATGTTTTACTTTCTCTTAGGAGTTAGTGTTTTCTCCAGCTCCTAGAGGAAAGAGGAAAGTAATAATTTCTACTAATATAGCAGAAACATCACTCACATTGGAGGTAATATCTCTTCTACAAGAAGTCTGACTATTGTTGGAGGCAATATGGTGCTCCTTATCCATTCTTGTTTTTCTAATTGAGCAGGGCATTGTTTATGTTGTCGACAGTGGATTCTCAAAACAGCGTTTCTACAATCCGGTATTTCCATTTTGTTGTTTCTATTGAAGATATATTAATTAGCCCTGGATTGATTTGTTCCTGTTTTGGTATATAGAAGATTTTAATTAATATAACACATGCCCACTAGTTTAGTACTCTCTATCTTGGCTTCCATTTAAGTATTTTTTCCTCTGTATTCTTAATCTTACACTGTTCCACTGCAGAGGGGTTATACTAACTTTCGACTTCTGTTTTTTTCCTCTTAATTAGAGAAACTTCATCAATTTTTAATTTGTCATTTATAAACAATTCATTATTGGTTCATGAAGGATTTAATTCATTATTGGTTCATGAAGGATTTAGAACCTTAAAAATTTCCGTATATTGGGATGCCTGTTTCCCATGCAATATTCCACAAAATTTAGATTGATTCTCGCTGGTTCTTTTTTTCTTCCTGTCTCAGATGTCTTGATGTCATCAATTGTAACTTTCTGCCCTCCTTTGTTGCAGATTTCTGATATTGAAAATCTGGTTGTGGCACCAATATCTAGGGCTTCTGCTAGACAAAGAGCTGGTAGGGCTGGACGAGTTCGACCTGGAAAGTGTTACAGGTTTCTGACTGAAAGTATTTAGTTTCTTTTAGCTGGTTCTGGAGGATGTTTCACTTTTTCAATATAATTTCTTCACCTAACCAATTACTGCTTTGGAGATAAGAGATCAATATTTGTATAAGAGATCAATATTTTTATCTATGAAAGAATCACAATTATTTAACTAAAAGTTTGCTTTTTGTTTCTTGATGCAGTTTTTACTTCTACTTGAGAGATCTGGATAGGATTTTAGGCAAAATGAGTTTGTGAAAAATGCTTGAGTGATTAGCACTCAGCTGATTTAATTTCTTATATGCAATGAGAGTGGGCAGCCTTGATGAATTCTTGATTCTTTTTCCCTTTTTGTTCCTTGTTCGGAGAATATCTTATCCGCTCTAGCTGTTTTATGCAGCTAATTACATTAGCTGACTCACTGAATCAGATATATTCTAATATCATATGAGCAGAGATCCGTTTACATCAGTGTAAATCAAAAGCGTTCTTACACCCGTGAATAATTTTTTTATTGGATAAGTTTCTTACAAAATCAACTGTCGGATGAAAACAACTATTAATATATAGATCATATATATACAATTTCACAAAACTTGAGACAAATTATCTAGATGATAGATTGTTATAATTCAATGGTTTGATCGATAAAAATTATATTGCATAAAAAGTTATTGGGTGGTGTAAGAGTGCTAAGGCTTACACCAGTGTAAGTAGATCCTTCCTCATATTGTATTAACATTTTGTTTACGAAGCTAGTATTGCTTCCTCAATTTCATAGTGTAATATTGTTCATCGTACTTTTTCTTTTAATGTATTCATTTAATGTTCTGTTATCTTTCTTCCGTTATGCTATGATGTGTTCCTGTTACCATGTCACCATTTCACATCGTAATTTGTAATGATGATGTTAACTGTGTCGTCTTCTTTCTTAACAATCATTGTGCACATGACCCAGGCTATATACAGAAGAATATTTTTTAAATAACATGTCTAATGAGGGAATTCCAGAGATACAGAGATCAAATCTTGTCTCCTGTGTAATCCAGGTTAGTAATTTTCTTGGAATAATTTCACAGCAATGGCATTTTTTAGCCCTGTTTATTTCTTATTGTAGCACCACAATGGTTGGTCATTTTTATTTCTCCAGGCATAGTACTTTGACTGAGATTATATCCGTTTGGCAATTATGACTAATGATCAGTTGCATCAATGATCTTCTTATTTGTCATGAATTTGATCCGATCTAATAAATAGCAATTAAGAAGTGTATATGCTCTCAATATGATAATTTTTCAATTAAAAAAATTATCATGATTAGTTGAGGAGAGAAAAGAGGGTGGCTACTATAGACCACACAATGGGTCCGGCCTTTCTCTAGACTCTGCACATATCGGGAGCTTTATAGCACCAAGTTGCCTCTTTTAATTGGGGAGAGAGAAAGATGAAGTTGCATTTAAGTGTGTTTGGATTAGCTGTGAAAAATTGATTATTTCAATAATCGATTATTGTTATGATTGATTATCATTGAATCAGTTTTATATTTTGATGTGTATGTTGAAAGGCGATTTTAAGATAATCTATTTCGTTTGGGTTGTGTAAAAAAAATCACTTTTATATAGTACATTACAAAAAAAGGTATGAAGTTATTTGTATAATGTAATAGTATTTGTTTGGTACTTAGTTTTGTAGGGATGAAATGGGAAAAATGTTATTGATTTCAAAATAATATAACAGCTTTTTAAATAAGCTTCAAACTTCTAGTTTCTCTAAAAGCATTTTTTTCTCATAAAAACTGTTGATTTGCAATTTAGTCAGTTTACCTAAACATACCAGCTTCTACTCAAAAACAACTTTTACCATGAAAAACAATTATTTCGGTAAGATTTCTTACCCAAACGTACTCTAAACTATTGCTTTTGATAGTTCAGTTAACTAACTTTTTTCTTGAAATGAAACTGATGCATCCCTTTTCCCTGGTCTTGTATTTCTTGTTCAATGCCTAAAACATTTAGGTACTTCTTTATAAGAATCCTTTAATTTCTTCTCATTTGTTGTTGATTTTAGCATACTCTCTTGAACCACGTAAACTCCATTTATGGTGATATGGTCACAACTCACAACTGTTCAGAGGGAAGAATTTTGGAAGAAGGGCATGAACAGAGTTCCTTGTTGTAAAACCACAAACTAGCATATTAGTAGTCCCCTACATATACTATGTACATATTCGTTAGGATTGTTTTTATTACTTTCATATGGTGCTATGCTAATGATTAATTTTAAGTGGATCTCCACTTCTAACATGTGAAGGGATTAAACAGTTTTATTGCACTTTTTAGCCTCTGCCCCATAGTTATGCATCATTTCTCACTAATAAAATTTCTCCTTTTATCCAAAAAAGAAAATGCACGAACATAATAGTATTCTGTTCAATGATGTGGATTGTCCTATGGCCGACACTACCTTTTGTAATTGTGCCTGTACGTGAGTTCGCATCTATATATATTCTAGACTGAGTTAACGGTTGATCCTAAAGTAGTTACTTGTGCCTTTGTGATGATTTTCAGTTAAAGGCCTTGGGAATTGATAATATCTTGGGCTTTGATTGGCCAGCATCTCCATCTCCTGAAGCAATGATCCGAGCATTAGAAGTTCTCTACTCACTTGGGGTCTTGGATGATGATGCTAAGCTTACTTCGCCAACTGGATTTCAAGTTGCAGAGATTCCACTTGTATGTCTTGGATACATCTAAAATCATGTTTCAGTCATTTGTTAATACTTCATCTTTATTTGTTGAGTAATAAAGATTTGTTTTATTCACCATGGGCACAGGGTTAGTTCTAAGTACATCAGACATATAGCACAAAGGATTAGCAAAGCAAGTGAAAGTAAGAACTGAAAAATTAGGACTTGGACGGAATTCTAGTACTATTCAGGAACTCTGCCTTTAAAATATAAATATAGAATCTGGTTGTAGAAGTTCATGGGGAACCTGCACTCTTTTATTAAATATTAATGTATTTGTCATTTCCTTCCTTAAAAGTGCTGCTGATTTTTTTCTGCCATAGAGAAATGAACTGACCAGTTTTGCACTATTTTCCATTACATTTACATGGCTTTGATCTGCGTGCATGTGGTTCTAGCATATATTACATGGCTTTCTTTGCTCTCAAGTGTTTTTCTTAACTGTTTCATGCTTCTTCATTCTTTCTGTTATCCATAGATGCTAGATGTAGATTCACGAAACAAACTATATATTTAGAAGGTCATATGAGCTTCTACTCTTGCTTTCTTGTTAATATATTCTTTAAAGTAATATTACAAGTATTGCAATTGTTCTGCTGTTGCGGAGTTTTTGTTATGTCTGTCCATCTTGGCATTTTTAGATGCATTTCTCACCTTGTCACTATTAGCTTTCCTAACGCATTTATTACAATTTTGCCAAAATCTGCTTAATGGAATGTAATTTTGCCAGGACCCAATGATCTCAAAAGTGATAATAGCTTCCAACCAATTTGGGTGTTCAGAGGAGATCATCACAATTGCTGCTGTTCTTTCCATCCAAGTAAAGCTTTCTGCTCTGAGTCGTGACTAATTGTTCTGGCAAAAACATTTCTACCAATTTCTTTGTATGTTAAAATCAATTTTCACGCTGAAGTTGGGAAATATTAAATGAAATATATCTGGAAAACATCACAGAAATATAATTCAACATTGATGTAGTGATAGTGCAGTTATCTCAGTTTCAAAGTATCTATATATGCAGTCTATCTGGATCTCAGGGAGAGGGACACAAAAGGAATCGGACGAAGCTAAATTGAGATTTGCTGCTGCCGAGGTATTTTAGTTTGATTTTTTGCTCTCTCTCACTCACTCTCTCTCTCTCTCTCCCCTCTCTCTCTCTCTCTCTCTCTCTCTCTCTCTCTCTCACACACACACACACACACACACACACAATCTCACTTTCTCTGTTTATACCCATAATTGCCTCTACTTTATTCCTGTGTTAAACTTCCAATGGTTCTTTCAAGAACCCTTCCATTGTGTACAACAACAACCAATCCTCTTCCCATTAGGTAGGGTCAGCTACATGGATCAAACGACGTCATAATGTTCGTAAATCATGTCTATAAACAAACTATTGACCTATAAATCCTTCTTAACAGTTTCGCCTATAGTTGTTTTCGGCCTCCCTCTCCCTCTAGTGATTGGGTTGCCCTCCATCCGATCGACTCTCCTTACTAGGGATTCCACTGGTTTTCTTCACACCCCCAAACCACCTATCTTGTCCAGTATGCTCATTCATCCAACGCAACATTCTCATCTATGCTACACTGAATTTATTCTCTTGTTGATCTTCTACTGCCAACACTCTATGACATACAACATCGCATGTCTTATAGCTATGCGATAAAATTTTCCCTTTAACTTGAGTGGTACCTTTTTATCACAAATAACACCCGAGACTCCCCCCCATTTCATCTATCTCGCTTGAATCCTATGGTTTACATCTCCCTTTATTTCTTCGTCATTTTTTATGGTGGATCGTGTGACTTGTGGTATGGTCTTCAACTTTCACCTCTTAAGGTAGGAGAGACATGGCTCTTGCTAAACTTACATTCCATATACTCCGTTTTACTTCTACTTAAGAGAAAGTTGTGTGTTTTCAAAGCTTGTCTCCACATCTCTAATCTCCCATTTATTTCCTCTCTCGACTCTTCAACTAGGACTATATCATCTACAAAAAGCATGCATCACGTCACTGGCTCTTGAATGTACTTAGTAAGCACATCCAAGATCAAGGTAAAATGATAAGGGCTCAAAGTTGACCCTTGATGCAATCCTATAGTTATAGGAAAATCTTCTGAGGCTCCACCCTGTGTTCTCACACTAGTCGTGGCCCCATCATACATATCCTTGATAGCTTGGATGTAGGCATTACAAACTCCTTTCTTCGCTAGGGTTTTCCACAAAACCTCTCTTGGCATCCTATCATACGCCTTCTCCAAATCAATGAAAATCACATGCAAGTTTTTTTTTATCCCTTCGATATTGCTCTATGGATCATCGTAGCAAGTATATTGCTTCATGATCAACCTCCCGAGCATAAAACCAAATTGATTTCTAGTAATGTTGGTCTCGTCTTAATCTCCGCTCAATCACCCTCTCCCATAGCTTCATAGTATGACTCGTAAGTTTAATCCCCTTATAATTTGCGCAATTTTGTATATCTCCCTTGTTCTTATAAATAGGGATTGAAATGTTTCTCCTGCACCCGTCCGACATTTTCTAAGACTTCATAATCTCGTTGTAAAACTTTGTGAGCCAACTAATGCTTCTCTCTCGTAGACTCTTTCGTACCTCAATAGGTATATTATCTGGCCCAACTGTTTTACCATTATCCATCCTTCTCAAAGCTTCTTTTACCTCATGCTCCTGAATTCTACAATAAAATGTAAAATTTTGGCCCTCCTCTCTAGTGTTTAGCCTACTAGAGCGCGATCAAATTTCATGTCCTTCATTAAATAGTTTGTGGAAGTAATTCTTTCATCTTTCTTTGATATTCTGATCCGTAACCAAGATTTTACCTTCATCATCCTTAATGGATTTTACTTGATCCAAGTCTTTTGTCTTTCTTTCCCAACCTTTAGCAAGCATGTAAATAATTTTTTCTCCATCGTTGGTGCCTAAGGATTGGTATAACCCGTCAAAAGCTTTAGCTCTCACTTCGTCCACCGCCTTCTTAGCCTCTTTCTTAGCTACCTTATATTTTTCCCAATTTTCAACATTTTTACATAATGGCCATTCTTTATAACATTCCTTTTTAACCTTAACTTTATCTTGCTCACTTGTGTCCCACCACCAGGATTCTTTACCCTTAGCTCCAAAGCCTCTTTGATTCATCAAGTGTCTCTTTTGCTACCTTCCTAATCCCTTTGGCAATTTTGTCCTACATATCATTAACACTTCCTTGTGCCCCCCAAAACCCTCCCTCCAAAACCCTATGCCAAAAGCTCCTTTGTTTTCCCCCTTCAATTGCCACCACTTGATACTTGAAACCTTATCTTGGTCTTTTCTTTTTACTTTCCTTTTAATTCTTACATCCATAGCCAAGACTTTATGTTGGGTAATCAAGCTCTCTCCAAGTATGACTTTACAATCCATGCAACGATTTCTATGGGATTTCCTAGTACAAAAGAAATCGATTTGAGATCATGACACCCCACTTTTGTACGTTGATAAGATGCTCCTCCTGCTTCCAAAAACACGTGTTGGCTAAGTAAGATGGAAAGCTGATGAAAAATCTAGGATAGATTTACCCTCTGTATTTGCTTCCCGTATGCCATATCCCCATGCAAACCCTCGTATCCTCTAGATGCACTCCCTACATGACCATTTAGATCCCCTCCTAGGATAATCTTTTTTCCTAATGGTATTTCCTGAACTAAGCACAACTGTTTTTTTGTAACAGTGTCATGCATTAACTGTTTTTTCCGTTTATTAATGACCTTTTAATAATTGATACAGGGTGACCATGTAACCTTCCTTAATGTATATAAGGGGTTTCTTCATTGTGGTAAATCTTCACAGTGGTGTCAAAAGAACTATGTGAACTACCATGCCATGGTATGTGTTCAGCAACTTTGCACAATGTAAGCACATTCCAGTTTGTCCTTTTCACTAATTCATGTTGAAATGTCGACTTAAATTGCAGAGAAAGGTTATTGAAGTTAGAGAACAACTCAAAAGAATTGCACATAGGATAGGCATAGTCTTAAAATCTTGCGAAAGTGATATGCAGGTTGGTATTTCCGATACCCTTGCTGGTTTAGAAAAAGCTCTTCCAGAAAATGCATGCAATATTCCCTTGATTTTATTCCTTGTTGTATGCCGAAATAATTGAGTTAGATAAAGCTCCCCCCAAGTGTAATTATTCTTATTTATAGATTTATAGATTTTTTTTTTTTGACTGGGTATAGATTTGTAGATCTTGTATCATTCTTTGGCTTTTCACCTTACTATATGTTTTCACTTTCACTTCTTTGATTTCAATCTTATTAAGGCGAGTTAATTATATTTATGAGTTATACACTTACACTTCCCAGGCTGTTAGAAAAGCGGTTACTGCTGGCTTTTTTGCTAATGCATGCCGTCTAGAGGTGAGTGACTTCTTGACACTCTAGGATGCACGATATTTTATTATTATTTTTTTTCACTTTTCCTGTATATTAAATTTCTTTGCCACAAAATTTGTGGGAAAGAAAATAATTTGACTTTCATATTTTATTTGTTTCTGTACCTTGTTAAAAGGCATACAGTCATAATGGGTTGTACAAGACGTTAAGAGGATCAGAAGAAGTTTATATTCACCCATCGTCAGTGCTATTCAGGTTAGTCTGAAAACTGAGTTTATGAAAGTTTTAATGTATTATGTGCTGGTTTTACTACTATTTCTGCTTTAAAAATTATAAGTTCTTGAAATGGGGTCTAAAAAAGGTCTTAACAGAAATTCTGTACTCCTTCCGCATCTGAACTGGTGACTTTTGGATCTTTTCTTCTTCTTTTGGGGATCATGGTATCCTCAAATAGGCAATCAAACGCATTTACTGTTACCCATTAACATATCTCCTTTCTTGAAGACTATTGTATTGTGACATACTTATATGTTTCATGAACATGCACCTAGTGTCTCGGTATCTAAAGCCAACTAAAAATAATGTTCCTTTGCAGAGTAAATCCGAAGTGGGTTATTTACAATTCTCTTGTATTAACTGATCGGCAATACATGCGTAATGTCATAACTATAGATCCCTCATGGCTATTGGAGGCGGCTCCTCACTTCTACCAGTTACACCAATCTAATCCTCTTCAATGATTTGGAAGGCTGAGACGAAAGAAATTGTCAACATATATCGATTCTCAGTTCAAGTGGAGCAGAATTAACCAGAGATGCGGGGATATAAAATAGAAACCTCTTGTTACTCCCATGTAAATTCGAAACTTTCTGGAAGTTATTCGACGATTTTTATTCCGTCATATTCCCCACTGCCAGATCCAAGTTTCGGTGCTTTATGAATGTCAATTTTTGTTTAAGGGGATATTGCCATTTATCATGGCAAGTGAACATTTTAGTTACTTTAATTGATGTCAATTGACGCAAGAACTAATTTAATCATCAGAGTGCAATTTCAAAAGCTAAGGACTTAATTTCCTAAAATCATGAACTGATATGATTGGTTCATGTAATTGAATAAAATAAAAGTTCCTCGACATAACTATCATTAATTTACTATATACTATCAACTAAAAGAATCAAATACTGTATGAGTCTAAGGTTATGTGCAGTAAAAACGAATAGATAGTGGATAAGTTTATAGTAGATAATGGATGAGCTAGTGAATAAGCTAGTTTATTGGAATCGAAGTGTGTGGTAAAATATAAAATAACATAAAAGAATATGTTTATATGTTTTTTTTTATATAAATTTTATATATATATGTTATTCATTTTGAAATGATTATCACTTTTAATACTTAAATTTATTTTAAATTATTTATCATCTCAAAAATTAAAATATGAATTTTTATTTTTAATTATTTTGATTAAATAAAATAAAATAATATTAATAAAATGACTTGTTGGTATGATTTTTTATATAAATTTTTTCTATTTGTAGACAAAAGTATGTTCTATTATTTTTTATCCTAATTATATATCTAGTTATTGAACTAGTCCTTAACTAAATATTCTGTTAGGATATTTTATTTTATTTAATAGAAGATAGAGGAATAATTTAACTAAAATGGTAAGGATAAAAATGAGGGAAAAAAATAAGTTATAAGCTCAAACGTAGCATCTGAAAAAAAAGCTATAAGCTAGTATGTGAATGAGAAAAATGTTTATCAAATAGAATTACAAACTCATATGTTATAAGCTAAAGGTAGAAGGTCTAAGTCACTTCATAAAAGTTTCTGTTGTAAAACCAAATATTACTACTTGCAGAGTTTTAGACATTTAATCTATATCTAGTATGTGAATGAAACTATTCAACTTAAATATGGTACTATATATGATTTGTCAATAAATATCTAAAAGTGTTGGCCAGGGGAGTGGGGAAGGAGAAAACAACACACTATTACAAAATAATGCAGTTGAAAAATAATATGTATTATTAACATATAAATGGAACCGAAAAGTTAGCAGGCTGCACAAGCCATCTCAATATGGTGACAATAAAGCATGACAAAATCAACAACAGGATCACATGATAGAAATTATGTATTACACCAACAGAGAGAAGAAAAAATATATCGGGTTTTATCTACAATTTGTCTCTTCGTTGAATATACAAGATTGAAAAAGATAATAAACAGAAGCAATCAACAAATCACACCCACATGCAGGTCTGTCGACCCATTCCCTAAAGTGGTTTGAGTTTCCGTCACGTTCATATGCACAAATTGGAAGCAATCCAATGAATAAATAAGGTGGCTTTTTATCTTGACTTTTGGACAGTAACCAATTGAAAATCAATTTGACTCCGCTCGAGTTATAAGCAACCATTCCTTAGGACTCATTGCACTACTTCATGCACCACAGTTTTTTGTGTGGCAGGGTAAGACAATCTCCTAGCTTTTGTAGTCCCTTTTGCATTACCTAAAGGAGGTGTTCCTTTTGCATTGGTAGGAGGTTTGACTGGAAGGGGTGTGTTAGGAGTTGATGTGCTCTTATCCTTCTGAACCTTGCTTGACTGCCTATTTTGAGCTTTCTTCTGGTTAATGGATATGCTGGGGACACGGCTTTCCCATGGGCGCGCAGCAATCCAGCGTTCCTTCCAGCTCCATCCCCAATTAGCTTTGCTAAGTTCATAAATACCCAGCACTTGGCTCCGCCTAGAGTTGGCCCTCCACTATGATTCATAAGATATGCATTTGATTTTCAGTTGGATCAGGTGAAACAAGATAATGAGACATTCCTAAGATTAACCTACCTGGTGAGAAAAGGCATATGCCATGGCTCTTTCCCGCTTAACTGCTGCTTCTTCTCTCTGATGTACCCTACTGAGGATGTCCTCCATGGTTTCAGAACCACCACACCATTCTACCTGTAATTATTACGTCTAGTGCTCAGAAAAAATATTAACTGAATTGAGTTGAAACAAGCTCATGTATCTACTGACATAATTCTACCGCCATTAACTATTAAATGATAAACAATTTCAAGCACTAATCTAAGTACACTTCTGAAATTGCATAAGAAAATAATTTTTTATCGTCTAGGTTTACCTCCAGATCATGGAGCTTTGCCTCAAGTTTTAGTTGAGACTCTAGTTTCTTCCGCCTGATCCTATCTTCTGTCACCATACAGATTCGGCGAGCTCTAACCTCGGCCTGTATCTTGCTCCATGAATGAAGGAAAGTTATAGCTGTACTGGCTTGCTTTTTAACTGAGTAACCTTGTGTTAGGATCTTCAGTTTTGTGAACCCTTTCAAGCGACGAAGAGAATTTCTAGCCTGGAAGGTTTAAAAGTCATATTGCAAAACAAAAATCAGCAGAAGATTTTAACATAGGTTTGTAATACTATAATTAAGTAAGCCAAATCTACATCGCTCAGCTATAATCACAAATGGCATGCATATTAAGACAATAATCAAGATTCAAAAACACCTACAGAAAGAAGCTGCGTAGTGTAAGATTTTTTCTCTACAAAGGAGTCGATTCTGCAAATTCTGTTAGTAGGGGTTTAATCAAATCCTTGACAAGAAGAAATTAGTCTCACATAAAAGGTTGCATTTAAAAGAATAGTCCAAGATTTACCAATTCATGCTTATCTTGAAGGATCACATAGCATCCAGTAACAGTTAATAAACAGGGAAAAGGTGTCAACATAGAAAGCTAACATCACTCTTCACTCATAAAACAAGAGCAGAGTCCAGAAATCCACTTCGAGCATAAGTCAAGAAAAAATCTCCATATTATGTCAACATGAATTTAGTAAAATGGTGGGAAAAAAGTGGGTCAATTGACTTTGTCACCCTAATTTATTTGTCCAATTACACTTTCGCTTGATATATAAAGTCAAGCATACTCCACATTGATTTAATGACATTTCGCAATCTCCTGCTATCACCACCCAATATGGTAGATATATATCTTGAATGGTGCAATGCAAATATAGCAAAAATAACTATAATTTAATTTCATAGTATTACGTAAACTCAGCAATCATATACCCCTCTAAAATGCAAATCTGAAAGCTGGCATACCAGCAGTAACAGCACAATAGCACGTAGACATTCACAGTCGAAAAATGAAATATAGAAACAGATGCATGCTTGCTAAAGATGTGCTCAATCAATAAAGTCAGATTAGAGTCAGCCTGTACTTGTTTTTTTTATAGAAGAGTTAGCCTGTACTTTAAGAACTCTTCTCTGTGAAACTTCTAAATTGGCACACCTTATAAGCCCGGAATGCAGTCTGGATCCTTGTTGCAGCAATAGTTTCAACTGATCCCCTAGCTGACACCAGATTTTCACTTTTAATACCATTTGCTAAACCACTAGACTCTTTTCCTGTATAATTGTTTGACTTCAATGCACGTAGTTTCTCCGGAGCTAAAGTACCCTGTCTCAAATTCTGACCAGATATGAAGATAGAAGCATTCGGTTACAATGGCCCTCATACAAAATAAATTTTAATACTTGGTAATAAATGGTATTGCTGCAGCCTAAATGATAAAAAAGTTCATTGAGTGGTTGTTATAAACAGCAGCATATACTGTCCCAGATATGCATAATCATGCCAAACTCGGATAAAACTTTACCTTCTATCAGTCTTGTGTAAAAAACAAATTACATCAGTTTACAGGCATATTGCTGTCAGAAATCTTGAATAACTTGATAAAAAGCTTCTAAAGTAAATATTTTTCAATTTAAGGCAACTTAGTACTGCATTTAGACAAAAGGTCGTCATTTCAATTTTGGATAATGACTACTCTACGTCTGGTCTAGAGCCAACTTACTACAGTTTAATCCTTTTAGGAAATAAGAACCCTCTTATTCCAAATTGGTGAAATCACAAAACATGGCAGGTATAATAAGGTATACCAGAATACCATATGATTAAGTTAAATGACCATCAAAACATTCAAAAGACTAATTTGATTTTTTAGGAAAATAATGGCGATATGGAGGTTTGCAATTAACAGTTTGACACTCGTGCAACTTAATCTCCGCTAGGTTTAGTCAAAGAAACTAGAATTGACATGAAGCGAACTCGTACCTTTGCTTTCTTTGATCTGCCTTTTGATTTTCTTAAGCTAATTATTGTCTTGAACCAATAGCCTGAACCCATTCTTGATGTGAAGTAAGTTCTTTCAAATTAACATAGCCCTGGGAGTATTTTTCATAATATATAAGAAACATTAGCATATGACTCCACAAATACAGATTTATTGCGTTGTTCTTAACTACAAGAGATCCATACAAACAAACAAATGGCAAAACAGTGTTGAAGTTCCTGTCCCCAACTGTTTGCTTTTTTCATTATTCAAATAATTAAATGAAAGCCTTAGACCTACTTCTTCAAACATTAGCCTCTTTAGGAATACATTCTTTTAACAGTTTGATAACAAAATATGCTTGTATAAGTTGTTTGCAATCAAGTCCAATGAATTGTATGCAATTCGTACAGCTCTGCACCCATGAAGCATTATGTTACAAATACAATAGAGGGTGGATTCGATCAGCAAACACATTAAGATCAAAAAACATACACCTATAAGGCTGGACCAAAGTTTGTAACACAGTAAAACAGAAAACTGTAAATTACACATATTGAAGGTAACTAAAGCTATCAATATAGGCTATGCTGTTAAAGTTGATACCAAAAAAGCAACTCATTTTTTCCTTCCCAGTGTAAAACAAGTACTCCCAACAATAACAGCCAAACCAGTGGAAATTTACAAGAGATATGAAAACTCATACTGTGATCTACCAAACAGAACATAAAAACATGGATCAACAACTCAACTGATGAAAAACAAAAGAATATGGTTTACTTCCTAGCAAGTAGCAATCAGAACAAAGTATAGCAAAATCTATCTAGTGGTCACAGGACCAACCCAAAATCAACATGCAAATGGGGTATCCCAGAATCACGCAAGAAGAAACAAAAATGCATCTAGGGGGATGAGAATGACATACCAGATAAGAAGAAGAAGTATAGTGTCCAAAGGGCCCCCTTTTTCCTCAGTAAGGGAAACAAGAAAGATTTGGGATGGAAAATAATATTAGTGTTGAAGTAAAGAAGAAGGAAAGGTGAGAGAATGTGAAAGAGTCAGAAAAAGAATAAAAGGTGGGTGGAATGTGGATTGCCATGGCCCAGTGCCACCTTTAATTCACTCATATATAATGACTGATGTCATAGAAGGTGTGCTAGTTTTTATAAGTTTTTTTATAAACTTATTGAAATAAGCTTTAAAATAAGTCTATAGATAATTAAAAAAGTTACTCGTACGGATTTTATATATAAGAGATAAAATCCTAAAACATAGATGAAATAAGTTATTTGTAAGTAATATTTATATAAATTTATAAAATTATCCCTTGTAATTAATGAATAAACTTACTTGTATGAAAAATTGATCTTGTATCGTAAATATAAACTCTATTATAAATAAGGATAAAATTGAAAATAAGCATTTAATATTTGTCAAAATACATGCATGTCTCTCATATTTTGGACCATACAAAAAAGTAATCATTTGTCTTTTATAACGAGGATTGAAGGAGTATTTTATAAATTATTATCATAAACTATAATTATAAGTATAAATAAAATTTTATAATCTGTTCCAAACACTTATTTTATTCTCATAAAACCCTCAACCGACGAATATATGGGGTGTGGTATGTGTAGTGCCCAGAGGATCGTAATGTAGCACAGTTGATTGGAATTTTGAAGAATTCAGCGAGGGAAGGGAAGAAGGAGGCTACAATGACATTGACTTCTCAACAAACGGTGCCTACGTTTTGATGGGGACGGCTTGCTTTCTTCGCAAATACTTACTTATATAAACAATTAATAGCGTGTTTGGATGTTTCAATCATCAAGAGTCAAACGCCCGTCCCACCGAAGGTGCTGTGAGTAGTAATAGCTTCTACGGTGGAGACGAGCTTCTGTGTACAGAGATCCAAACATTTTAATAGTGTTAGTATAATTTTATATCATTACTCAATCACAAATCTGACTATTTAAGATAATTATGATAATAATAAAATATTTTTAATGATGTAACAAGTTATGATTAATTGATTGTATAAAATTTTATACCAACAATACATATTAATTAAATCCAATAATTAAACAGTAACTTTTTTTAACAATCATGGAGCGACAGCTTACTTTTTGTTTAGTTGAAGTGATCATAAAAAAGATACATAAATATAAATAAATATGTTAGGTATAAAAATATAATATAGATGTTCAAATAAATTGTATATGATAATAAAACTGATAATTAAATATGATGCACCCAAAAAATATTAACACGATAATTAATAATTAATTATCAATAATAATAACTTATACATAAATTTACATAATAAATTTCATGCAAGATTTTATCTACTTTCTTGAGTTATGGGTATAGTTTTTTTTTATACGAAACGTGAAACTAACAAAAGACAAAAGAAAAGAAATGAAATGACAGAAAAAAGAAGGATATAGAGTCTTAGATGCACAACCCCACTTGCATCCCCTCTTAGTAAATGCTCCAACCCCTCTCCCCCTAACGGCGACCAATGCACCTCCACCGGAAGCTCGCCGCTCGCACCTCTCTTCGCCGGAAAATCCGCACAGGAGTTCCCTTCACGAAGTACATCGCTCAACCTAACCACCCAATCCTACCGGAAGCTGAGTCAATATTCCAAAGCAAAGACGCGTAACACTGGAAAAACAAAGAACGAGCTTCAGAGACCAGCTTCAAAGTTTCCTTATAATTAGAGAAGATGAAGATCCTTCTTACCCCTTCTTCCCAAGCTAGAACCCCTTCTTCCCAAGCTAGACGAGGGCCATGGAGAATGGCATAGAGCTCAGCTTCAAGAATATTTGAGTTGTCATTCGAGTCTGACACTCCTCTAACTTAGGTACCATTACTATAACGTAAAATTGCTCCAAATCCCGCCCTTCTCGGGCTACCGAAAGCACTTCCATCAACATTGACAACATAATCAAACCCCATAGGAGGATCCCAACTAACTTCCCTGCTATTAACCCTAGCCTAATTGTGACCTTAGATTTGCAGGTTGATAAATGCCGCAAGCTAGGTTAGTAGCAGCCAAGTAAACTTTCCAAAGCACCCCATTGGAGATACAGTGGCTGTTTCGATCCTGCCATACCCACCATAGAGTGGCTAGGAATTTTGCTCCTTGGCTCTAATGTTGCCTCCTGATCTAGGTAATAGTATTGACCTCTTAATAGAACTGAGAGTCCCATGTCTCCATTCAGATAGCATAGTTTCTGGTTGATGGATATGTAATTGCATTTTGCAAAAGTTTTTTTTTTCAATTTATTTTTTAATTATTGGAAGAGATCATGAAGACAAAAAAAAAAAAAACAGAGAGAGAGAGAGAGATGGGGGATACTTGACTATCTGGGGTTGAGATGATGAGGTTATGGCTTGTTGTGGGATCTGGTACTGGCGGGTTTATTGGATCCTTAAATTAAGGTTACAACGTGGAAGGTTGTCAGTCGTTGGTGAGGAGAGAACACATGACAGATGTCGTGGATGATATGATTCATCATTGTTTCGTTTCTGGTAGTGTCACCTGCTGTTTTCTGACGTGGAGAACGGTGATTCGTTGACAAAGACTAAAGCGATAAGTTGGAAACATTAATAAAATTATTTTCCCAGTTGGTCCACAAGGCTCGAATTCGCGTCATAAGACCAACTTCCAACCTCTAACCAAATAGGTCTATTTTATAATTTCCTATAAAAGGGTTTAACGTGTGTTTAGATAAATAACTTAATTAAACGTTTATCATATAAGAGTATATGACTTTCTTAGCTCTTGTTAACTTATTTTATATGTTTTTTTGACTTATTGAAAAATAAAATAAAAAAATATATAGTAATTAAGATCATAAATTATTTTTTATAAGTTCTTACAAATATATACCTACTTAAGTGTATATGACGAGATTAGCTCAAATAAATTTCATATAAAAGCTCTTTCAAACACCTTTTGATATTTTGGCCCCCACACTTATAAGCACTATTAAGGTCATATCACTATCCAATGTGGGACTCCAATACACCCGTTCACGTCCAAGATTGGACATCTGGAGCATGAAGTTTGTAGGACTGGACATTTGCGGGTGGCCCAACGGATCTCGGATAGGCTCTGATACCATCAAAAGTTAACTCATAGGGTGAGGGTTGCTCCCCTACTTATAAGCACTATTCAGGCCATATCACAATCGAATGTGGGACTTCAACATTCTTTTGTTAAGTTGATCATTTTCTCATTATGAGACCCTAATTGAAGAAATGATGGGCAAACAATAAAAGCACAAATTGTTTTCTTAGATTCAAACAATATTTAACTGAAAGCAAAAATCCGACATTTCAGTCGTGATATGATTGCGAAACACCTCAGTCCATAATATTGATCTGCATTAGCATGAAATAGTCACAACAATATAACTTTACTCGATTGTGCAATTTAAAACTTTAAGTAAAAGTTCAAGTATAAAATTAATATGAAAGTTGATCCAGCATTCCTTTAATTATTGGAATTTTGCATAATTATTTCAATTTTGCCGTGAACTTAAAAATATAGCAAAAGTAGTGACAAGGTTCACTCACTCTCAGTTTATTAATTTGTTGTCGTTTCCTAGCGCTCCATTCAGGTTCCCTAATCCATCCGCAACATAAACTTAGAAATTGAGGAGAAATCTCATTCACAGACACATCACACCTACTATGGTTCTGGTTGGGAATGGGACCATGAGGGGGTCACCTTCAGAGTTCAGACGCTAAGTAATGACATTATTAATGTAACAGCTTTCAGCTTTTCCTTCTCATATATGCATGAACCAACCAAAAGAATCTTTTCCACGCTAGCTACTTGCATTACAAGAAATTTATTTTTTTAATGACTAATAAAATTTGTTTCTATATGTTTAAAATTCATAGATATATGTAAAACTGATATTGATCGGTCCTCATACCTTTACTTACAGTTGCATTTGACTATTATTATAGCTCTAACGTATAATCTATTGTGTCTATAGGTAAAAATAGTTAACTTATAGCGATGGTTTCTAATTGTGGATAAAAAGCTGATGTTTGTAAAAAAAAATAAACTTATACCAGAGTCATCATTTGTCATCTAATGTTGTTAAATTAATTACATTTTATTTTTTATAATTATATGAATTTTAGTTATTATAAGTTATTAATATATTTTTTATATAGCCTTTCAATTTTTAGATATATATAAGTCTGTTATTAGTTCCATTAATCATCAATTTTTTGTCTTTACAACACTCAATGAGTACGGGATGGCCTTCGCGAAATAATGTTGTGTTTGGAATAACGGTGAGATACAGAAGAATCACGTCCCTAAGGCAAGACGTGAAAGTTACATTGTGTAGCTTTCACGATTTGTGGTCAAATATTTACATATTTGTCATTGTCACCGTGAAAAATCACAAACGTGATATTAATTCCGGGCGAAGATACAAACACATACTAAGTTATATAATCTCTCCTCTAAACCTTTATCGATTGAGAACACGAAATACGAGTGAAAGAGACGCAAAAATAAGGTCACTCATGACCTTAGAAAGCTAGACTGATTATTGCACAAATTATTTTTTGAAGTATAAGGGATTTATATTCAAAATTAATTAAGTGCTATTTTTTATGTAATTTGATAAATAATCACCCATATCTCAGTTATATATATAGATATAGGAAAAAGTAAAACTCAGTGATTTCAAAGTTGATTGACGTATGCACGCATAATAAGTAAATTGAAACAAAATTTCTTTTCTACAATGAAGTCGTTTATTTAGGTGTGAACTAGTTACTCTATACACAAGAAATTGAATCGTTTGTCATGCTAAAGTCAATTAT
Organism: Ammopiptanthus mongolicus; assembly: GCA_039655645.1. NCBI lineage: Eukaryota > Viridiplantae > Streptophyta > Magnoliopsida > Fabales > Fabaceae > Ammopiptanthus > Ammopiptanthus mongolicus. Next base: position 102,414,753 of record CM077344.1, on the reverse strand, counting down.
CTTGACGGAGACAAAAGATTCAATTTGAAAAGTTTAACTTTCGTATTCTGATATTCTTTTCCACCCACCAAACCCACCATAATTTCCATTTCAAACCCGGAAAATATATTTCCAAGAAACAAGAATAAATTTAACCAAAACCACCTCCTTTGATTGACTGAACGCTGTGAAATCAAAGCATGGGGTTTGAAGGCAAAGATGGTGAGTCACTTGGTATAGGCCTTAAGGTCATGCTGGCTGCAGCTTTCTCTTTATTTGGCATGGTGTTAGTCATCATCATCCTTCATTTTTGTGCAAAATATCTCATAAGACGCCAAGAGAGAAGACGCCAAAACAACACTACTCTTTATCAGATCAACACTCAAATTGCACCAATTGATGTGAGTACCGCGGAGTCACCCAATTCTGGCCTTGACCCTTTGGTCTTAGCCTCGCTGCCTAAACTCTTTTACAGGCAAACAGACCAGTTCAAATTCAACCAAGGTGAAGTTATAGAGTGCTCGGTTTGCTTAGGCTCTATTGTGGAAGATGCAACAATTAGGGTACTGCCTAATTGTAAGCACATCTTTCATGTTGATTGTGTTGATAAGTGGTTTAGTTCAAACACCACATGCCCAATTTGCCGCACCGGGGCTGAACCTAGGGTCCAACCCACAGCACCACCAGTTGAGGTTAGTGGTGAGCCACGTGATGATAATGAATTGGAGAAGGTGGGGTGTTCAGGCTTGAGAATAGCATCTTTTCATAGGATGGTTAGCAGCAGGGAAGATCATTGAGAGGGTCTCAGAGCTCTGATATGAGTCTGCCATAGAAGAGGCACTAAATTAAGTAGTGACTATACTTTCATATGCATATATTTTCCTTCCATTAGGATGTACCTTAGTTTTTTTTTTGTTTGATCGAGTATTTCTATAGTCATAACTTTGAGATTAACCCTCAGGTGGTGACTACGTAAAGTCTTTCCAATGTGGTGATTCCAAATTTCGAACTCTTGACATTGCAAGTGAAGTTTGTCTGAAGTAGCGGTCTATCTGTGACCAACCACTGTTGGGTACGGTATCGCTTCTTGAAATTATTTGCACCAAATATTTTTTTTGGGTTAAGTATGTTATTAGTTCCAATAAAATGAATGAATTTTGATTTTACTCCCTGTAAAAAAATTTCTTTGGTTTTTGTCCCTCTAAAATTTCAAATCACTATTTTTGGTCTCTACTATCATGTCATATCCATTAACTACTTATGTGTCTAACAGAAGTTCGTATGGTCATATCAGTTGACACCCAATGACCTTTTTGGTATCATGTTAACATATGATTCACCTGAAGTTTTTCTTGAACCCTAAAATGAATTATATTTATCTACCTTAAAATAAATGTTAGGGATTATAAACGGTGATATTAAATTTTGGAGGGATGAAAACCAAAGAAAAACAATTTATAGGGATCAAAACCAAAATTTTCTTATTTTATTGGATCTAAAATTAGTAATTTCATATTTTAGAGGAAAGAAAAATTTTACAGGGACCAAAACCAAAGTCCACTCATTTTGTAGAGATTAAAAACATATTTAACCTTTTTTTTTTTTTGTATATATGAAAAAAAGTTTTGTTATTTGAATACCTACAATATCATATCTAGATTATATATATATATATATATATATATATATATATATATATATATATATATATATATATATATCATTTATTTATATATTTGTATATGATTTAACTTTACGTATAATATACAATCATACAGTAGAGCTATTAAAGTGAGTCAATCTAGCTCACCTGGGTTGACCCATCACGAAATTTCAAAAAAGTGAGTCAACCCAACCTGACACACTTTTTTGTGTGAGCCTAGAAATAACCAACCCGGCTCAACCATCGAGGGTTAGGGGATTAAACAGATTAACTCATTTAACTTTCTAAAAATATATAAAAAATCACATAAAATATTTTTAAAAAAATCAGCAAATTAAAAAAATACATAAAAATGATAAAATAGGTCAACTAGGTCCCACCCAACTGAACCTCACGAGTTAAATGAGCTGGATCAAAATAACTCTGGATAAAAGTGAGTCTGTATTTTCCCAATCCACCAATGAGCTAGGTTGGGTCGGGTTGGCTCATGGACTAAGACTCATTTTGACGATTCTAATTAAGATTCATACTCACATCAAAATATACGTACACTAAAATGTGATATTTGAGTTTTGCAAATTTCATTTTCTATTCGTAAAGAATTTGTATTTCTAGTTTTTTTTTCGATAATTGAGCAATTTATTAATAAATTCCAACCATAGTATCATAGTGCCCAACACCTCCCACCTTTTAGGAAGGGTTGAAGAGCAAGCACACAATCATGTGCTCCTAGTTAGAATATAACCAAAAAAAAGTATAGTTCATATCACAATATCCCCATTCATCACTTTCCTCTACTACCAAAGTCCTATCCCAATTCTCCTTTTACCTTGCTAACACCCCTATTTACATTTAACACCCTCAGCCTAACAACACCTGCCACTGTTCACGCCACTTACAAATAAGCCTTATTCAAGCACTCCTAAACATCAATACACAGAAGCAAAAGAAACTCCACTACTCATTGTAAAACTCCGAAGAAATCAGAAAACCATAACCTGTATATGACTTTTGGCCAGCTCCCATGTACATTCCTTGCTTCAAAACCAAGAACCTGTTACAAATTACTTCTCATGGCTTGCATAAAGTTCAAATCTCCGCCCATGGAGCCATTTATCTATCATTAGGACCACTTCTCTCCTTTTATTGTTTGCTATTGTATCATCCTTTATCCCATAATTTATCAGCATTCCCTGTCACATAAAACAAAACAAGACCACCACAGAAATCAGAGTATCAAAGTAAGAATATAAACCAAGATCCTTCCATTTGAGCTCCCTCTTTTGCAAGAAAATCTGCAATTTGGTTAGCTTCCCTATTCCTGTGGGTAAAAACAGCATTTCTCAAGATTAGCATTGTTTGAAGAATAGATAATAGTGTTTAAACATTCACCAGTTAGTCCTACGTATTAATTTTACTATTTTCAATATTTTGGAATATTATTGTATAATTAACAGTCATTTTATATTTGATGGATGAAAAAAACAACATTTGATTGACATCCGACTCATTGTTACACCCGGATTCCAGTAATGGTTTTGTTGGTAGATTATTCCAGTAATGTTTTTAGTCAGGGTGATATATATATATATATATATATATATATATGAGATTAATTTCTATGCATTGTCGGTGTAAAACCACTTTACACTGACAATCACTTATATTTGGCCACCTCATGTTCTCTTGCCACTTCACATTTATTTTAAATTAATTTAATTTAATTTTAAAAACAAATCTAGAATTCCTAAATTCGTTCCCACCTTCTTCCAGGCAACCTCCCCCATTCCTTCTGGATCTCATCATCTTCTCCAAGTTAGTAATTTTTTTCTCAATTTCTCACCCAGATAGAAAAGATACAGTGAAAAAGATATGCAGAACTCCCCCACCCCACCTTCTTATGCAGTCTCATTTCTATGGCTCTTTCCCTTTTCATTCTTTTCCGTTGATAGGAGGCTTTTGACGGTGGTTCTTGTTGGTGGCATGCTATGGTACAGCCCTGAGACGGTTGGAGAGGCGGATGACGACAGCGATAATGAGGTGATCGGACGTGATGGGGGACCTGCGGTGGTGGCTGCTCGGTTTCATCTCTTCTGATCTCAACTCCGTCATCCGTCGCCTTGATTCTTCTGTTGCAGGTGAGTTTTCATGTCTCTGTTGTGTATGGTGGTTCTGGTTCGTGATGCATCGCGGTGCTGCATGTGGAGGCTGGATCTGCGTGGATGGGTTCACGGTGGCTTGAACTGGGTTTTGCTTGGCGGCACGTCGATGTAGCGCGGTGGTGAAGGAAAATTGGTGTGTATGAAAGATGTAGTGAAGATGAAAGGTGAAAGATGGTCTGGATGATTAACTTGGAGATGATGATGAGATGCAAGTGGGATGGGGAGGTTGCGTGGAACTGAAAGAACGTGGGAGGGAGATGTTAATGCATTTAGGAATACGGGGTTGCTATGGTGTGGGAAGAAATTCAACTGCATTGGTGCCGTTGGACAATAAACCAATAGTTGAATAGGTTCCATTAATACAGCAATATCATAAAATTTATTACTTAAGAATAAAACTTAAACATATTGCAATTTAGTCCTCCACAGTAAAACATTTTTTTTACCCCTTGATTAATTTTAATAACTATTATCTGAAATTAAAAAAATTCTCTTAAATTTAAAATGTTTGAACCCAAAGTATCAAACCTAGAAGTCTTATCTTATCCTTCCGTGTAGTTTCACTCTCTCTCCCCATTCATGTATTTTGTTGAAAAATCCTTGAAGCTTGCGAGGTTGGGAAATGTTGTAGATGAATTGTGAATTCTACTGCACCTTGGTATTCTCTATCGTAAAATGTCTCATCACTGTTAGTACGAAATGTTTTTTTTTTTTTTGTGAAAGACTTCTAGAATTTCGATGCCTTAAATTACAAATCTTGCAAAACAGTGATTTTATTCAGAGATTTTATCCGTCTCTGTTTACAGAGTACTTGCCAATTTTGCGTGTTTAAAGAGTCTTAATTTTCAATTTTCAATCATGAAATTGATGTTGACTGTAATTACAGGACGGTGGCAGAACTCATTTTATTGACGAAGGCAAACCCATTGCCGAGTATTGTGTTAATTGAAGACAGTGCTGGCAACCGCTTCAATTGTACGATAGTTGAATGATGAAAAAATTAACCCAATATTTTTTAACTTTTAAATAAACATTAACATTTAAAATTTAAAATAATAATATACAAGTGAAAAAATGTTTTATGACAGGGAGTAAACTGCAAAAAAATGAATGAAAATCCTGCAAAATGGTCAAAGGATAGTATGACTTCATTAAATGAAATGCTATTCAACTATTGGTCAGATTTTAACTACATTGATGCAGTTAAATTTTCATGGACACCATAGAAATTCTCTTAGGAATATAGGTTTTGTTTTAAAATTAAATTAAATTAGTTCAAAATAAATGTGAGGTGGGAACAGAACATAAGGTGGCCGAATATAAGTGGTTGTCAGTGTAAAACGATTTTACACTGACAGTGCATAGAAATTAATCTAATATACTATTTTCTTAATTCTCTCTTTTTCTCTCACAATCAATATTTATATTATATATCAATTATATATTAATAAAGCTTTTTATATATAAATCTGTTTTGAGAATAGATAATATAAAGTGAAATAAATTAATTAGGTAATTAAGTTCACTATGAGTTAAGGAAAATTATATAAATTAATGGGAAATATAACTAAGATTTGAACTTAGATACTTGCATGCATATATATTTTAAGGAAAAAGATCCTCTCCATTATAAAGCTATTAATTAGCATCGCTTACTAATGTTTTTCTAATTTCATAATTATTTTATATTACTGAAATCATTGCAAGAAATCTATGAACTACTATTGTATATATACAAATGAGAGCCATATGAAAATTGAGCCAAATTAAATTCATGCATATTCAACATATGTGAGGGAAAAAAAAAGTTTGCACGTGAAATTTAATGTCATATTTTGTGGGATACTTGAAGAACAACTTTTGAGGATTAATGCTTTCCATCAGAGACCCTAAAAAATGAATTGTGAACGATGAAATTTGGCTTATATATAATTAGTGAGATTAGTTTCCATATTCTTTTACTAAAAAATCCACTTCAAATATTTCCTATTTATATACTTAATTTTTCTTCACGTGTAAATAATTCATTTTCCGACTCAAGAAGGCTTTGTCAGTGAAACACAAATTTGATCCTCTGAGCTTTTATAAATTATCCAAATTCCTTATTAATTACTATCCCAAACATTTGTAAAGATTTTATAACCATAACATAAATTTCATAGTTTCTATTTAAGCATAATTGCTTCTAGTTCGTACTTTACATATATGGTTATGTAATAAGTATAGTGATTATTGATGCAATTTTCAATTGAAAAATAATAAGAGATTCTCTCTAAATTGAACAAGTAAAAGGATTTCCACAACTAGATGATTTATTGGGTTCAAATCTCTATACATTTTATTAAATCAAGGGTGAAAATCCCTTTACTTGTTCACTTTAGAAAAACATTTTCTATTTAAAAATTGTTTGCTTACTATACGAATTGAATACGATTTGATTTAACAAAATTAGGAAGATCATTTCACCCGTTGAAGATCATGATGAAGGTTTTCTCAATAATGACATTAAAATTTGATCAAGTTCCATGACTTTCGAGGTATGGAATTATAAATTTATGAAAAGGATATTATTGTATTAATGAGTTCCTAATCAGTTTTGAACGAAGTCAATGTTTTAAGGTTGCAAATCATTTCCTGCCAAGGCCTAGCAAAGTAACAACGGTTAAGGATGCATTTATTCCTAGACAAATCTTTACATATATCTGGGAAACTAGTTTCATTTCAGTTTAGAAATCTAAATTTATTTGGCAATGTTAACAGATACGTAATCTTCTCATTTCTCCTAATAAATCCTTTATTCTTTCCATACTTTAATGCAAACCTTAATTTGAGAGTTATATTTCTCATCAAGTCTAAGAAAAATCACAATAAATGGCTGAATCTTTTGCATATATTCTCATAAATTTTCATTTGAAACTTAATGCGCTAGGTCAGTGCATCTTTAGGTATCAGTCTTCTCATCCAATGTTCTTTCCCCCCTCTTTTCTTATGCTCAGTTTGACTCCTCCAACATGTCACTGTTAATCATATATACATCTTAATTTATGCAGAAAATGAAAGTGACAAATTTTGTAGCTCATGCACCGGATGCAGAAGCCATTTATTAATTTTAACCACCCACGATTTAGATCCTACGATTCTACTTAATCTCTCTACCAGCATTTTTCATTACGAGGTTAGCTATTACTGGCATTCTATATAAAAGAAATCTGACCATATAATTGGATTTGGGCCTGTCTGAAGCTATGATCAATGAAAGAGGGGTTACAATATAATGATGGGGGGATGATCTTCATAATGAGTAAAGATTTACATCCGCAAGACCCATGTGGGTGCATTTCTTGTAGCCTCGCCAAATATTTATTAACTTACATATATATCTGCTCCTTAAAATGTATTTTTAGAAAGATTTGCTTTCAAAGAGGAAAAACATGATATTTTTTAGGTACAGAGGAAAAGCATAATTAAGGTCAAATTGATTTGACAAATCTTTCATTTTTTTTTTATTTTATTTTTTGCATATTAAAGGAGGTTTTGTGGCATAGATTGGTTGCCTTATGTAGCAGATAGATCTCTAATGGTTTTTTAAAATGCAAAATTTAAAGGCTGCCAGGTTGGAGACTGCACATATTTTTCCTAATAAAGTTTTTTCCCAAAATTGTAGACGTTACTTACAGGGTTTGTTTGTTTGCTGGCTCTTTCTATCCACTTGTTATAGCAATGAAGCATAGATAAGAGAAAGGTGTAATCAGAACAAATTTAATTAGCCTTCAAATTTAATTTCGTTAAAAACTAGAGAGGAAACACAATTATATGTATTTTGTTAATTCTCATTTTTATATGCAATTCCCATTTCCACACAAAATTAAAAGGAATAAAAAAGGACATGCACATATATAAATGACATAAGTAAATCCGTAACAAAGAAAAGACCCACCAAAACAATTTGCATTTGGGACAAATTTTTTTTTTTTTATTATTTTTTCCCGACTGAGATTAATTACTGTTAACGGTGGTGGATATTTCGTACCTATATCATGGTTAACAAAAAAAAATATATATATTCAAGAGTAGGGTCCACAAAAAGAACTATAAATTGCATGCAATTAAGTTGGCTAAGGAAAATAATGCAGTTCCTCCCGGTTAAAAATAGGAGATTTTCACACGCGCTTCACAAGAGTAGAAATTTCACTGCAGAAGAATCCTTAAATGCTTTGTTTTCTTACAGAGAAGAGAAAGCACAAGTGAGTGAGAAAAACATGGGCGAGAAAAACGAGAAGGCAAGAAAGATTCTGATGAATGCTTGGATTTCCGGGCTTTGAAAAACTCTCTCAATGTCTGATTTGTTTTTCTCGGACATTCAAAAGGGTCTGAGAAAATCCGGGAACACCTTAAGTTTAGATATCACTCTCTCTCTCACACATACACATACACAAGATTTTCCTAAGCTGTAGACAAGGTTTACTCTCCTTAATTGCACCAAGGTAGTAGGCGCATTCTCCTCTATACTCTGAGATTTTCTTTCCATATATCACGGTATTTGTTTTTGAATGAATATTTTTTGTTACTCCTTTTAGATTATATTTCCTGATCCTTCATTTTGGCATTTTTCATTTTGATCTATATTTTTTATAACTATATATATATATATATATATATATTTGGATGATCATTCCAAATTTCTATGGGTAAATGAAACAGCAGCAGGAGTTGGAGGCAGTGCATAATCCATCACAAGTGGTAAGATATGTGCAGCAATACTGGAAATAGTGGTTGTGGCTGTGAGACTGGTGGAAATGGTGCTAGCATTTGGAATTCTGGCTTGAAGAAACAGCTTAAACGTCCAAGAGTCCCAAAAAGAGGTCCTGGAGTGGCTGAACTTGAGAAGATTCTCAGAGAACAGGAAAGCATAGACATATCAGACAGGAGAAATGGTGAAGGGTTGTCATCATCATGTTTCATTCCTCATCATTCCAATAATCCTTATCATTCTTCATCTTTGAAATCCCATCCACCACCACCAACTTCACCTAGTCATAGGATGACTATACCACCCCCTGGCCCTCCATCAACCAATATGCCTACTCATGTTCCATCAGCCCCAAAATTTGATCACTTAGGCCCAACTACACCCCCAGCCTTGACATCTGTTTATGGTAACTGTGGCTATAACACACCATTAGGAAGACATAGTGGACCGGGCTTGGTTTTGCCTGAGCAGGAACTATTTCCCTTGAATCTCACTTCATGCAAGTCCAAGTCCAACCTTAATGAAGGCTTGGATGGAAGCCAATCTGACTCTGGCAATTCCTCATCCAGGAATTTGTCCAGTGAATCCAATCCAATTTGGTCTTACCCTGCAACCATTCAAAAGAGAACTAATCAGTATCCAACTCCCATGGTAAGTTTCATGACACCATTCATAATATTCGCTTATGAGACTATGAGTTTTTGACCCTTTGCCAAAATGGACAAAGGTCCATTGCTTGTGTGTTTATATATGTGTATCTGAAATTCTCACTGCATATGTTTTAACCTATACTTGCAGATGAATCAATTTTTGGGGGCTGGTAACCCAACTTCTTCAGGATCATTGCCAATCGGACTGCATAATCATGTAGAGCCCCCTTCAAACCAAAGTTCTCATTACAATTACACATCCAGGGCCCCAGAGGAACATAAAGTAACTCTTCTTATTCCCTTCTACTGCCATTTCTTTTTCTATTAAGACATCTGCTAGATTTTGTTATAAAATATACTAATATAAGATACTTAAATCGTTTGCTTCAGCTTTTGTCAATGGTTAAGTAGTTTTTGTGTAGCAGATTTTGAAAAAAACTTCATATTGGGTTTTTCAGAAAAGAACTTCTGGTGGTCTCAGAACAAAAACATCAATTTGACGTAAAATGCCATACAAATTTTTGTTTGGTAATTGATGATATCAAGGCCTATAATAGTATAATTAATTGGTTTCTTCCGTTTAGATTTTTTTCAATATTTGACAAATCCTGGACATGATTACCATAAATTGTTTAGCTTTACAATTTATTTACATAGCCATTCGAATCTTATTATATCTATTCGACCCCATGAGACATGCCCTGTCCATGATGCATGAAACTCAGTTTTCTATTGACACTTGCATGTAACAATTGTTCAAAGTGCAAAATTTGTCGATTCACAGCTGATGAAATCATAAAAAGTGTAGTTCTATCTTTATGACAAAGTTATGTATGTGTTATAGATGGTTAGCATGAAGCGGCCACACCCTTCATCCTTGGACAACTCTCTGATTCCACCATCTAACTTTCAAGTTTCTCCAATTTTCTCTCACTTCAATAGACCGCACCAATCATCTACAAATGACAGTCAAGGTGCAAGTGGGTTCACTTCCCCCAATGAGTGCTACAGGTAATGTAATTCCTTAATTAATGGATCTTTTTCATCACTAACTTTTGCCTTCTCAGGTTCTAGTTGCTTGTTGTGTTACCAAATTCTTTCCCTGTCTTTCTCAGGGATGCCAAATGGGGTAGCACTTTGGAGCTCAATGGCAGAAAGTTCAATTCTGACAGTGGGGTGCCTGGTCATGCAAATTTCTTATCATTTGCTACTCCAGAAGTTCCTCCACCTCCCATGCATTTGTTTCGGAGTGAACTTTCCAAGGGCAATGTGCTCCCTTACCAAGTTAATCAAGTAAGTTGCAACCAATTCTGGAAGTTCCAAAATTCTTTACTCTACTATATAGATATGCTTAACTACTAGCTGAATATCTTGTTTCTTGCTTTTAAATTTTATAGGATAGAAATAGAAATGAGGACTCTTACCAACGTTCAGAATCAAGTGGATCAGATCATAGACCTTTCTTCAACTTCTTAGATGTGAAGGATGAGAGGGTGAAAGAGACACATCGCCCAAATCATGGGGGACGTGAAGCAAACGGTGGCATTGATCTTAGCTTGAAACTCTGAGTTTGCAGTTGCATTTCTTAATTAAAGACTAGCTCTGAATCTCTGATGAAGATGCATTAGTTTTCAGATTGAAATCCAACAATGTTAGAAAGTGAAAAGAAAAGGGAATATTTTTCAAGTGTTGGTGGAAGTAACTTGGGATTGTTGGTTGGGTGGGAAAGCATGCACGAGCGCCCTTGGATTCTTGAAACCAAGGAGATGCTACTTTGTATGGGATTTTCATTTAACTTGTCTTAGTTGCAACTTTAAGGCTTATATTATTCGATCGAGACCTTTTATTTGGTTAAAATGTAATTCTAGTTGCTCTAATTTTATCTAATTTACGTTGCTCTTCTCATTGGTTGTACAAGGGAAGAATGATTTGAGCGTTATGTTTCAAAAAGAAAGCATTATGATATGTAGTATACAAATATAAATTTTAATGCTTGAAATGGATTCTCCTATACTCACGAAGATGAACCGGTGTCACTCTTACATAGAGGAATCAGAATAATAACATGACAAAAATGTATATATTATTTGAGTCATTATCTTATATGTTATTATATATTTTATATTTATTTATGAATTTAATTATTAGACATTGTCAATGTAAATTTTTTTACACTGTTAATCAATCAGAAATCATGGTATAAGTGAGTTTTAAGGTAGTTAAGATAAGAGTCAAATATTTTAGCTTATGTGGTAAGTTCTAATTGGTTGACACTGTAAAAAATCTTTACACTGATCGTGTATACCAATTAAATTCTTTATTTAATCTTTCATTTGTTTTGAATTTATATTTATATAATTAGCTATAAGGGTTATTTTATAAACTTTTAAAAACTAACTATCTCATCTAAATTTAACTAAGGTTATATCTAAAAAAATAATGAAAAACTAAATTCAATCATAAATCACCTCAAACCCCAAATAAATTCTAACTTATTCAAAACCTTCAATCAATTTAGACAGTGTAAGTAAAAAAATTTATACTGACAATACATAACAATTAAATTATTAAATTATTTAAAATATCCAAATTGATCGTAAATCATGGCAAGTTTATTCAATTTTTTCCTTTGTTAAAGAATGTATATGTATATTTGGTACATGGATAGAAATAGATGGTCCAAGAATACCTAGACATTAAATGATGTGATTTTCTATATGTCAAGTTTTTCACGTTTGATGTTGGAGATAAAAAATCATTCTCAAACATAAAAGATATCGAGGGATAGAACTTGTGAATGAAAGTTGAAAACCTCATTACCATGTGTGAGAGTGAGAAAGAAACATTTTTGGTAATGAGATTTCTGAAAATATTATTTACATGGAAATAAAACATTTTATGAACCAAACGTTATTTTAAAATACTTTAGACCCTTTAATTTATCAACCCCGTCTATTTATTTTATATATAATTAATAATTTTGCGAAATATAATATTTAATTAAAAATATAAAATGTAAAAAGGAGGGGAAGGCCTCAAATTCAATAAAAAAGTTGAAGGCATCGGGTGAATCTGGCAATCGGTCCGCAAGTGCATGACCTTTCGGTGTACCATGATTTAGGGTTAGAGGAGAAGGGGAATATTATATGGGTGAGGCAGTAGCAGGTTCACAGAGATTACAAGCTTTGCTTCATCACTTTCGATCTTCGATACCCATCACCACCACCAACCCCATCATCAATTTGAGTTCAAAACCCACCAACACCAAGAGAGCTGCGGTTCTGATCTGTCTCTTCCAAGGTCCTGATGATGGGAATCTCCGAGTTATTCTCACCCAGCGGGCTTCTTCTCTCTCTACCCACTCCGGTCACACCCTTCTTCTCTCTCTCTATTTCTCTTTCCGACTTGTTATAACTCCTCAAATGGAATGGAATGGAATGGGTTAATTGCAGGTGAGGTAGCTTTGCCTGGTGGCAAGAGGGAAGAAGGCGATGCTGATGACGTACAAACCGCATTGAGGGAGGCTAACGAGGAGATTGGCTTGGACCCTTCTCTTGTTTCTGTTATTACGCTTCTCGAACCCTTCCATACTAAGGTTAGTACTATAACCTCCTTTTTCGGACGAATTCTATTCAACTTTGTCGTCTATGTATGCTGGTAGTGCAATTTTGCATTCTAAATTTAGAACAAAGGCCTGAACATGTCCTAGTAAAAAATTACGGGATACTTTTACTCCCAACTACTCATTTACTGATTGCAATTTGCAAACGTGGAACACCTTAATCCTCTTGTCATCTTCCACCCCTTTGGCTTGATTTGAGTTAACTTTTTCTTCTATCATGGTCCCAAAAAAATTATCGCGACTCGGTTTAATCCCTAACGCGTCTAATCTATTTTCTCATATATAGGAGTGATCGTACGATAAGAGTAATCAAATATGTATTCGGAGATTAAATTGGGGCATAATACAATTTTGAGGCACCAAATTGGGTCACCATAGGAAAAAAAAAAAAAAAACGTTAAATCAAATGGTTAATAACGTGTCCCAAGTAAAAGGGTCCCATCATTTTTTCCGGTGCTTGTTTGGGCCTTTATTCACTAATTTATTTCAGGATAAACATTTTTACTTTGGTGATTCACTAATGTTGCAACCTCCCTTCTCCTTAAACTTTATATGTCAGATAAATTTATACATAATTATAACTATTTTCCCTTACAAAGTGGTTTGTAAGCGCAGTATGGCGTTACAATAATACCTGTGGTTGGAATTCTGTCTGACAAGGATGCATTTTCACCAGTTTTAAACTCAGCTGAAGTTGAAGCAATATTTGATGCTCCATTGGAGATGTTCCTCAAGGTTTTTACTCCAGTTCCTGTTCTCACTTATAATTTTGTATTTTAAATTTTTTAGTTGCTGGAAAAAATCTGTATTCTTTGACATGATCAAATTCAAATGAACTTAAATATCTTGGACATCATGGTTTGGATGCAGAATGATAATAGGAGAGCTGAGGAAAGAGATTGGATGGGAGAGAAGCATCTTGTACATTATTTTGATTACGAGGTTGAGAATAAGACGTATGTGATATGGGCTATAACTGCTGCAATCTTAATTAGGGCTGCTACCATTGTACTTCAGCGCCCGCCAGCATTTCTAGAGCAGAGACCTAAAATATGGGGTGGAATTACTGAAAGTGATATGATAATACTACAGAATAGTTCCAAAGAGTGATTTATTCATACCTTTAAGTTTGCTTGATAGTTTCCCACCTCAAGCTGCTCTACATATTTTGGCAATAAAAAATTAGAGCAGTAAATTGAATTACTGTTTTAGATAGATCATAATATGAGAAAACAAAGGAGGTGGTGGGGGATTGAGAAACTGCTTACTTACATGCTATATATGAAGAGACTACAAAATGAAGTTCCCTACTAACAGAAATGTAGTCTCGCTTAAATTCATTATGCGGGTATTATAATGCACAATTACCTATGTCATTGACAAATAAGAGTGTATGAATAGCATTAGAACCTAATCTTTAACACTGGCTAATTTGGATACAAATTTGTGACAAATCTCAAATGAATATTGTTATATGTATCTTTGCATATACATCACTATACTTGTGTATAGCTATCTTTTCATTTCCTAGACTTTGTTTGACAAGACATTAAAGTAACTTATAGGCTAAATCAATTAGCTTTTTTTAACCCAAAAAAAGTTCGTAGAATTGTTTGGTAAGAGAGCCTGAGCCTCTTATTTTAGTTAGTTAGTAGAGCTGACACAATACAGAATAACAGTAGCTCGAGAGACAAGTTCTGAGTGACAGGGTGGGGGGTTGGAATTGGGGAATCATAAAAGCATATATAGAAAAATATCTTCTTACATAGTTACTTTAGTTTCTCATGATTTAAAAGTTTAATTTTTATATATTATCCATATAAAAAAAAATTATATTATCAATCAATCATAAATAATTTTATATATGATTTTTAAGATAGTTATTATAAAAGTCAAATATTTTTAATGATATGATAATTCATGATTAATTGATGGTATAATTTTTTTTTACATTGACTATATATATTAGTTAAATGGCAAACTTAAGTGAGCTTTGCAATGAAACTCCAGAACACATTTAGATAACTCGATCCAGGTTAGAACCCTAGATGATTTTAACAAAATTAATAACATTATTTTTAAAAAAAATTATGCTAGTATAAGAACCAGAGTTTCATTGTTCAATTCTTTTCGAGTCATTCCAAGCTTATGATTTCCACAATTAAATTCTCCTCACTAAGGCACATAAACTTATCAAAAGTACCTCTAGCATGCTACAGATACAATAGAAAATAGAGAGATCCTTTCACGTAAAAGGCTTGGATTTTCCCGTGTATATGGGATTTCTGAATCTTGCTCAAGTTTAAGGAGAATGAAAATCCTCACAGAAAAGGTAAAATTATAAATAATGAAGTAGTAAGATACTCATCAAATACCACAGCAGACAACTGTATTATATCTATAGAGGAATGTTATTTATACACCCAAAATGTGACACCTATAGTAGACACCCAATTTTGAGTGTAATTTTTTTTTTTTAACTTCAATTGCAAATTTAAAATATGTTCAAGTTGTACTCATTCAAAATAGGATATCTATTATAGGTGTCCCATTTTAGATGTAAAAATAACATTCCTCTATCTATAACCCTCAGCTGAATACCTCATAAAATTTCTCAGTGACAAGTAAACCCGAGTCTATTGACTCCAAGGGATCCTTTCTAAGACGGTGTCTCAAGCAGTTAGGGATGACAGTAGCAATGTCCTCAGCACTTACTTTGTCTCTTCCCTTCAAAGCAGCCAGAGCTTTTGCAGCTCTGTTTGTTACTATGTCTCCTCTTAATCCATCCACATTCAATTCCGCACAAACCTTGGAGATTTTCACCTTGAGATCTTGATCAATTTGAACAGAAGATAGAGTACTCCTTGCTGAGTAAATTTGTTTCTGGAGCTTCTCCTGCTCAGCTTTGTAAGAATCTCGGAATTCCTTCGGGTTTTTGTCGAATCGGGCTCTCTCCTCCACAATCTTCACTCTAAGCTCAGCATACCTAACAGTCCCCACTTGAGCATGCATTCCAAACCTATCCAGCAGCTGCGGCCTGAGCTCCCCTTCTTCAGGGTTGCCTGAACCAATTAGGATAAACCGAGCAGGATGTGAAATGGAGATACCCTCTCTCTCCACTGTATTCCAACCTGATGCAGCAGAATCCAATAAGACATCCACTAAGTGATCATCCAAAAGATTAACTTCATCAACATATAGGATTCCCCTATTAGCTTTAGCCAGTAGCCCAGTCTCAAATGCTTTGACACCCTCAGTCAGGGCTTTCTCAATGTCAATGGTCCCACAGACTCTATCTTCTGTAGCTCCCAATGGCAAATCAATCATGTTAATTTTGCTCAATACAACCTGAAGTTGCTCTCCTTTCAATATACGCTCTCTCACTTCAACCCATGACCTCTGGATCTTCCGGATCTGAATTGTATGGGTCACCAGCAACAACCTTGATTTCAGGAAGCAAATCAACCAATGACCGAACCGTTTGTGGATTTCCCTGTTCCCCTATCCCCCATGATCATTACACCACCAATCTTGGGATCAATCACATTAAGAAGAAGGCAAACCTTCATCTCATCCTGTCCAACTATAGCAGAAAAAGGATACACTGGTCTCTGGCTTTCTGTAGAAGCAATCATTTGAGCCTGTATATGAAAAGTTTACAGAGTTGGCACTTGGCATGTTATAATAAACATGCAGTAAAAATGAAGAGGTAAAATGCAAAGGCCTGAATTCTATGTTTCTAAGAAATCTGCAACTACACATTAAGGGTAAGCTTGGTAGCAGTAAAAAAGGGAAGGTAAAAAATGCATGAAATAAATCGACTAGGTATTTGGACACAATATAAGTTCAAAAATGGATTCATTTTCAATCCTTTATTTTTCACCCTCTCTTATTTTCCTCATATCCACCAGTCTAGATCTTAAAGAGTAATCGAAACAAAGAGAAACAAGAAAAAACCATAATATAGTCCAAAAATGTGTTTTCAATCCATGCTTCGCTAAAAAATCTTTAGGGATGTTACAAATATCTGGAGTGAAGCCAATGTAAGTCAAAATGCTGGCAAAGACACTGAAAGAAAGAGAAAAACACCTCTAAAGTGAGCTTGTGTATAAATTGAGCAAGTAAGGTATATTCACTCATGATTTAATTTAAAATGCACTAAAATCTTAACCCGCTAATAATCTAAGGCTGAATACATACTTACTTGCTCAATTTACTATAACCTCACTTTAAAATATACTTGACCTGAAACAAAATCTGACCTCAGAAATGGAACATCCCTTACCTACCTGTTCTACAGAGTTAACTTCAGTGGCAACACTGGCAACTGAGAACTGAGACCTTCCCTTTATCCCATGAATTCCAATTCCTCCATAAAACTTCCGCCCACAGCTGTGCCCTGCAAAGCCACAACCACTCAACATTGCTAACAAGCAGAGTCCCCAAGGACCCACATTCTCTTTCTAATTACAAACTCCCCAAGGCAAAATACAAAAATCATAACTTTAGCACAAAGAAAAACCATATATGAAATGGGTCTGCAGCATACCCTCCCAAAACAAGAGGAAAAAAAAGGGGAAACAAAGGAAAAGGCATAAAATTTTATAAGCGATGTACCTGAGGTTTGAGAGAGAAAGTGAATGGAATGCTTGGAAGAAGGGGAAGAGAGGTATCGTGAAGGCATAACCGCAATTGAAGAAGTGCCGAACGTGGACGCCATGATCGGAGAAGAGAGGTAGCAGTACGTGTAGTGTATCAGTAATGTATGCAATATTTTCTTACTCTTTATTTTGTTTGTCCTTTATTCACAATTCATAACATAGAGGCTGGGGATGCTCCCTATTGGCCTGCCAGACTCCGGATAAGAAGATAGATTTCGTTCTTACATCTTAATCGGAAAGGTTTTTTGAACATCTACAAATGGATATCATACGATATCCTTTTTGTGTTTTAATGTATTTTTGTAAAATGTATATATAAAAAAGATAAAAAAATAAATAAGAGATAAAAATAAATATATATGATATCTCATATGATGTTTACAATTTGATGTTCAAATAACATAATTCTATCATAATCTAGCAACTTTCCTTTCTCTCTCCTTTACTTTTGTTTTTGTGAAAAAATGAAAATGGAATAAAGTCCTCAAACTTTTCTAGATTACATTTAGGTATGTTCGAAAGAGCTTATAGAAAGCTTATGAAAATAATTTATGAATATAAATTTATACAAATAATTAGTGAAAATAGTTTCTGATATTTTTATAAGCTCTTTTTAACTTATTTCAATAAGTTTGTCAGAGAAGCTTATAAAAATAAGTTGTTTTTAGCTTATTTGCATAAGCGCTTAATTAAATTGTTTACCCAAACGCGTCCTTAGAGCCTGTTTGGTAAGTCTTATCCGCTAGCTTATAGCGAATGGGTTAGTAGTCTTGTTTGGTAAACACGTTTGTCATTAGCGATTAACGTTTTTTTACGAGCTTATAGCGTTTTTTCAGACGCTACTTCAAGTAATGTTAAGTAGCGCCTGAGCTTATAGCTTATAGCATCTGATTTTTTCTTCTCTTTTACCTTTATTATTTTATTTTAATTCCACATTTACCCTCTTCAATTTATAAATATTTTATTATAATGTATTATAATAAAATACAACATATTATTTTAGTACAACATTTATTTGATAATTTAACATATATATAATAATATAATTTTATATGATAATATAATGTATTATAAACAGATAAGATTATTATTTATATAATTTTTTATATATAATAATGTATCAACATTTTTTTATATAATAGTAAACGTTCAACATTTATATATATATATATATATATATATGTGTGTCATTTTATGTTTCTTCTAGTTTAACCGCTAATTTTACAAAACACTTTCACATCAATAAGCTACCTTATCCGTTATCCGCTATTATCTATCTTATTCGCTATTTGCTATCCACTATAAACTCATTCATTATCAACTAATTTGTTAGTTATCGTTAGTTTTATCAAAGATGCTCTTACCTTCCCATCCAAGTACTTTTAATTCAAAATACCACATTCATGTTAGATACGGTGAGGTTGAAATGAATGAATTTAAAATAGCAATGTTTTAAAATAATATTATTATGTCATGTTATAAAGTTTTGTGTGAATCATGGTTATGCACACAATTATTTTTACTGAAAAAACAAGTTATTGTTACTGCATTAGGTCAGCATCGTGTAAGATTTGCTTCTAATAGTGTCGGTTTGAATGAATGTTTGATAAACGTGATTTTGGATAGAATTGATTTTAATACAATTGATTTTGAAGTAGAGAGATTTATGTTTGTATGTTTTCATTTGGAAAGCAAGTTTGATGTAAAATTTACTATAAGTTTTTCAATTCAACGCAGAAGCTATAAATTATAACTTCTACTAGAATCACTTTGAAGGCAAAATCAATTTTGTCAGATAGTTATCAAACATCTATGTTTTTACTAAAATCACGTTTGACAAGGACAGAAACAATTCTGATATAAGTCGAACAAAGCACACCTAGTGTGCTAAAATGGGGAAAATGTATTTTAGTACCGTGGTTTTTAAATCACGTATAACTTAGTGTCTAATATTTAAAAAGGAGTAAATACCCAATTTAGTCCCTGAAATTGTAGGGACGTGTCAACTTAGTTCCTGACATTATCGAAATTCCAACTTGGTCCCTGAAGTTGCAAAACATCGATCAGGTTAGTCCCTCCGTCAACTGGGGTTACTTAACTCCGTCAATGTGGGTGACGTGGCCCGTTAAGTGCACACGTGGACGCCATATCAAAACGACACACCCCCCAAATCTCATTTCAGCCCCTATTCTCATCACCCCCTTCATCTTCCTGCGCTTCTCTCCTCTTCCCCTAACCCTTGCGTCTTCTTACTCTGTCATTGCTTCGGCGTTCGCGATGAAGGCCATCAACACCCACTCGATCGTTCCTCCAGTTCTAGGCTATCATCACACAAGTTCAAAACTTTTTCTTCTTCTTTATTTTCTGAAAGTTAGCATTTTTAACTTCGTCTTCTTCGCGTTACTGTAGTTGGGTTAGGGTTTTTTTCGTCTTCTTCGCGTTAATGTAGTTGGGTTAGTGTATTTATTTGTGTGAATCTTGCTTCATTGCTTATTTTACATGCTTTATCTACTTGTCCTAGGGTTTGTTTTCTGATTTTTCCTCTCTATGCCCTGTTTTCTTATTTTTATTCCCTATGCTCTGTTTTCTGATTTTTCTTCCATGCTTTGCTTATTTTGCAGAATGGATTCTCATATCACATTGATTATGTACCATGGAGGGGTGTTAGTAATTAGGAATGAGAGTAAAATTCTGGAGTATGTGGGTGGGGAGATGGATGTATGGGATGATATCGATTCAGACAAACTTAATTTGTTTGTTCTGAATGGAATTGTCACATCCTCCCATGGCTATGCCGATATTGAGAATGTAATGTGGAGGAGACCAGGTTGGGATTTGGACCTTGGTTTGATTCAATTGAACACTAATGCAAGGTTAATGGAGATGGTGAGTGATGTTATGAGCAATGGCAATGAGATTGAGTTGTATTATTTGCACCCTGTCTCTATGCCTGAACCTATTCTCTCATTGCCACCTGTTGAGGATGTTGTTGAGGAAAATGTGAACGTTGAAGAAGTGGCTGATGAAGCAGTGGCTGATGAAGTAGTGATTGAGGATGTTGTGGATGATGAAGTAGTGGATGAGGAAGCAGTGGCTGATGAAGTAGTGATTGAGGATGTTGTGGATGATGAAGGAGTGGATGAGGATGTAGTTATTGAGGAAGCTGTGGCTGAGCAACAAATGAATGATGAGGACCTCCATTCTACAGCTGATGAGAGTGCAGAAGACAGCCACTATAGGCCTTCTGCATTGGTTCTTTCAGGAGAATCTGAAGATGATGAAGTGCAGCAAAGGATGAGGAAGGGAAAAGGTAAGTGCAGCACTATTTTTTGGTCTGTTTTGAGTTTAAGTAACTAATTTCAGGGACTGTTTTGATACTGACATTTTCACTATTGTTGCAGGAAAGCAGGGTGGGAGTTCAAGTAAGGGTAAGAAGGCTGGAAAAGTGCAAAAGGCTGGCAGTTCTTCAAAAGGAAAAAAAAGTTGGAAGTTCTGGAAAAGGAAAGAAGGTGCAAAAAGGGAAAAGGAAGAGGTCACCAACACCAAATATTGATGATTCCAGTTCAGGGGAATCTCGTGCAGATGATTGCTATGTGAATATTAGGGAATTTGGTGCAGGACAATGGAGTCATTTCAATGAAGGGATCGGTTATGAAGATGGAGGTTATAAGTTAGAAGAGTTGAGGGATCCTATTAGCACTGATGAGAATGATGATGGAGAAAATAATCAAAATTTCCCTCAATTCAATGAAGCTGCAAAGTTTGGAAATGTTTGCTTGGAGCTTGGAATGGAGTTTCCAAATTTAGCAACATTCAAGGCAGCAGTGAAGGAACACACTATCAATTTGGGTAGGCCTATAAAGTGGGTTAAAAATGATGCTATAAGAGCAAGCGCAAAGTGCAAGGAAATAGGATGTGAATGGGAGATTTATTGTACAAGGAATAACATGAGAAAAAGCTTCCAAATAAAGACGTTTAAGGATGAGCACACTTGCTACAAAGCTTTCAAGAATAATCAAGCAAACAGAAAGTGGGTGGTTAAAAAGGTAGAGGAGAAGATTAGAACCCAACCCTCTATCAAACACAACGAAGTGTTTGATTTCCTACAAAAGGAGTTCAATGTAATCATTGATAGATAGATGATTTTCAGATCAATGAAGGAGGCAAGAGAATCAGTGGAAGGGAATGAAAAGCTGCAATATGGTAAATTGTGGGATTATGCTCTTGAGTTGTTAAAGAGCAATCTTGGGTCCCTGGTTAAGGTTAACACCATACCACAACCACAAGCACCACCACAATTTCACAGGTTATTTGTATGCTTAGATGCGTGCATAAAGGGATTTAAGGCAGGTTGGAGGCCTTTCATTGGTTGGATGGATGTTTTTTAAAAGGGTACTATGATGGACAATTGTTATCTGGTGTTGGACAGGATGCAGATAACCACATTTTTGTGATTGCATAAGGGGTTGTGGATGTGGAGAATAAGGACAATTGGAAATGGTTCTTTACCTTGTTGCATGAAGCTCTTGGTGACTATAGGCAACATGGTTGGACCCCTGTTTGGTCAGGTGATGATGAAGGAATGCGGTTTGAGGTGCAAAACCATCCATTTAAGTTGGATGTTAGTTTGGCTAAACAAACTTGCAGTTGCAGATTTTGGCAACTAACAGGTATGTAACATTTTTTGGTTTTGACTTATGATTAGACACTTATGTAACATCGTTTTGGTTTTGACTTATGGCACAGGAATGTCATGTATGCATGCTTGTGCTGCAATTGCATATAGAAATGAAAGGCCAGAAGACCATTGTCATGGCTGGCTAAACATAGGGTCCTACAATGCAGTCTATGCATATTTTATCCAGCCAACCCAATTAGAGCAATTTTGGACACCAAGTGGGTATGACAAACCTGTTCCACCTAACATCAGGAGAAAGGCAGGGAGGCCAAAAAAACAAAGAAGGAAGGATAGGAATGAGGAACCTGTCTCTAGTACTAAACTTAGGAGGTCATATCCTGTGTGGATATGTTCAAGATGTGGTATGGATGGTCATAACAGCAAAGGGTGCATGAATCAAGGAGTGCCTCAAAGACCTAGGATTAGGAAATCATCACATGTGCAACAGGATGATCCAGTGTCTGAGGTGCCCTTGTCTCAATCTGCACCAATTTCTGATCCAGTGCAATCCCAAGATGCACCCACAGAGGTAAGTAGGTAACATTATTTATCATTCAGTACTTGATTTGTAATGCATATTTTGAACATCTAGATGGTTTCATTTGGTGTCTGTTTAGCAGCAATCAAGTCAAGGACCAAGAGCAGTGGTGCAGGCACCAAGACCAGTGATGCAAGCATTAAGACCAGCAGTACCAAAGGTATGGTTTATGTTATGCTAGTTTAGACATTTTGGGCATCGCAGGGACTAGATTGAAATTTATCTGGTAATGTCAGGGACTATATTGCTTATAAGTTAGTTATGTCAGGGACTATATTACTTATAAGTTAGTTATGTTAGGGGCTAATTTGATACTATCTTTTGCGAATTCAACATGTGCAGGGAAGACGATATGGTATGACAGGTCCACTTATACCATGCAATGTTGGAGGAGCTAAAGCAACACCAATCAGGGCACCGGCAGCAGCATCAAGTCCAGTAGCACCACCTCCACCAGCTCGTCCACAACCTATGATGGTTCAAATTCCAGCACCACCAGGTTCTACAGAGTCCAGGGGGGACGACCATAGTTCATGCAGTCCATTCCAACTCCAAAGCTGCAAAATGTTCGTCCAAAGATGCCATGAAGAGTAGTTATAATTAGATTATGAACTTTTTGTATGTAATTGCACAGTATTTTAGTTTGCTTATCTTTTTTGGTTGTAACTGCACAATGTTTTACTTATGCTTTTTGGAGTATGTACTTGGACATCTTTGTGGTGCTTATTTTAATGAAGTTAATGTCATTTTGTGTTCATTGTTTCTTTAAGTTTAACAAAAATAGGGACTGAAAACAGGGATTGAAAACAACTCATTACATTACATTAACAGGAACACATTACATTAGTGAAAAACACACAAACAGGGACTGGAAAAACAAGGCAGGGACATAAACAGATCACATTACATAAACAGGGACAAAACACACATTATGAACTCTGCCTACCAAGACAAAATACAAGACATAAACTTAGCAAAACACATATTAAGGCAACCCAAAATTTTAATGTCTTAACATCTCTCCCCAAAATATCAACCTTGCCCATCAACTCTGCTTTCCACATTTCTTCATTATCTTCTAAATTATTTTCAGCCTTCTCCATTTCAGCCTTCTCCATTTGTTCACTCAAATTTTGAAAGGATTTAAATATGTTAGGCAGTTCATCAAACCAGATAAAACAGCCACAATTTCCACCATTCTGCAAAAAAAAAAAAAAATTGAAAAACATTAGACATAGCAAAATCCCTAACCATTAGAACTGAAACAACAAAACTTACATTACCTTTGGCAATGGACATTGATAGAAGGCCCTCATTGGGTTCCTAGGAGTTTTAGAGATTTGTAACACTACTATCCTCTCACATTCACACACCACATCAAAAGGGTTGTGGACCCATTAACCCTAAAGCTTGAAGACAAACTTTGATTCATGGGTTTCTTACCCCTTGAGTGCGAAAATGACAAATCACCACCCATCTTCATCACCAAATGGTTTAGGGTTGCAGAGAAGGAGAGTGAGGAAGGGGAATAAGAACAGAGACTTCGAAATTGGGGAAAGAGACATTGGGATTTAAAACCCCCAAAAGTCTCATTTTAGTCCCTAACATTACGGGTAAAGATGAGCTGACATGAAAGAGTGAGGTGGCATCCGTGTGTGCACTTAACGAGCCACGTCACCCACACTGACGGAGTTAAGTAACCCCAGTTGACGGAGGGACTAACCTGATCGACGTTTTGCAACTTCAAGGACCAAGTTGGAATTTCGATAATGTCAGGGACTAAGTTGACACGATCCTAAAATTTTAGGGACTAAATAGAGTATTTACTCATTTAACAAGATATAATTAGATCCTAACGTTTCTCAAGTGTGTGAAAGGACCTTCCTAAATTTGACAGATACAGTCACATGCATATTTGACTTGCTTTATTCCAAAATTACCTGTGGTCATCTAAACGGGTTGACCTAATGGAAGTATCCTAAATCACAAGATAGAGAAAATGTGTATAAGGATATTCTTCTATGGGGGATCTTTGGTTCGATCCCTATTTTGTGCAAAATAAATTCTTTGGGAAGGAATCTCACCCATATTGCTTCAGGCTCCATAGTGGTAGCTCACTTCCTACCATTTTAAAATGTACCCAAAAATATTACCTTCACTCCTACCCCTCGAACCATTCGTGTAGGGGTGTAAGACCCGAACTAATAACTCAATGAACCCGAAAATCCAAATCAAACCAATTAAATTGGTTCGGATTTTTTTGATGCTCGGATCCGAACCGACCGAACCAAACCAAACCAAACCCGATAGTGGTTGATTCGTTCTTGGGTTCAAGGATTCTGAAACCGAACCAAATCGAACCAATTACTATATTTTTATATTTTTATATATTTTAATATTAAATATTTATTATATTTTAATAGTTTAATATTTATTATATTTTAATATTTATATATATTTTAATATTTAATAATTTTCGGGTCCGCACCTAACCAAATCAAACCAAACTAACCCGTTCTTGAATGGTTTGTTGAAACACAAGTACTAGCACACACATAGAAAGAAATATGGAGAGAAGAAGATATTACTGTAAAATTCACTTCACAATCTATTAACACTAACAAACACTAATTGAATTACCTAATCTGAACTATACTCCAACACACATCCTTAATTCAGATTAGCTAAAAAAACACAATAACTAGTATGTCTCTCAACAATTTTCCAGGATCCTATATTTTGAAGCATGACAACCCTACTAACATTCTTTCTTCAAAAAATGTCTTTAGAAGTAAAAGAAAAACTTGGGATCCACTTAGCTTTTGCAACTCTGGCACGAATGTAGTTGTCCTGCCACCAACTCTACACATACTCAGTGAAACTCCCAATATTGCATTATCCCCTAGTTTTGACTTGTTAGGAGTTCCATGTAAGCTTGGTTCCTAACATCAACACCAACAAGCTTGGGAGCCAAAACCTCATTGATATTCTTAACAACGTTAAGAACGCCTTTCCCTCCGAGGCAATCTCGTACCCATCTCTGAACTCCAAAGCCTCATAAATCCCGGTAGCAATATCAAACTGATGAAGCCCAGCTGAATGAAGCTTACCACACCCATTGGACTCATTAGGAGCATGTTTATCTCTGCCTTCATAAGAAGCGTTTTATTGGGTGTGGAATGCACCAAAGACGTCGAACTCTGAACACCTCCATTCGCAGCTGATGACCTATCCGCCTCCATGGGAAAGTCCGAATCTTGTGGTTTCAGTGATGGTAGGGGGTTGACCAACTTACTCAAAACCCAAACCTCTGTGGTTGTCATCTCCTCTTTGTGTCTTTGTTCCACCATCTCGGTATCCATAGGGACATTTCCCCTCTTTGTTTCCTCCTTCGAAGCTAACGATTTAGCTTCCCCTCTCCTGTTTCCTTTTCACCTTCGTGAACCTTGATACTCAGACTTTCCTCTTCATCTTCCTCCGATTTACTCTTTCCCTTCTTGTTCTTGCCACTCATTCTTTGAGCACCTCCATAGGCTTTAATTTTAGTATTATAAATTTCCATGATGATATGTGCATTGTTCTCGATGACTTGTCTTAAATTTGACAACGTTATTGCTAATTGCTAAAACAAGGTCAAGGCCTCTGGAGTCCAGGCGGATGAGAAGGTTAAGTTTGCATACTCAACTAATATACGGAGAATAGTTAAGCCATCCCTACCTGCTGGCTATTGGGGCAATGGTTGTGTTCCAATGTATGTGCAACTGAGTGCTAAAGATTTGATAGAGGAACCCATTTGGAAAACGGTAGAGCTAATCAAGAAGAGTAAAAGTAATGTTACAGATGAGTATGTTTGCTCCTTCATCAATTATCAGGAGCTGCATTTTGCTGATGGGATCACAGCAGGAAAAGGGGTGAGTGGGTTCACAGATTGGGGACATTTAGGCCATTCAACTGTGGATTTTGGATGGGGAGGTCCAGTTACTGTTTTGCCACTTGGAAGGAACCTACTTGGGAGTGTTGACCCTTGCTTTTTCTTGCCTTATTCGACACCCAGCGCAAGGAAGAAAGAGGGTTTCAAGGTTTTGGTGACTTTGACAGAGGCTGCATTGCCTGCTTTCAGAGAAGACATGCAGGTATTTGCCAGTAGCCAAGAGCAGTGGCGGAGCCCCATATAGATGATTTGGGCTATTGATTTGACGCAATAAAATAGTAAATGCTAGATTTTGATAACAATAAATGGATAAAGCTTCTGGCTCATCGGCGTGGCTTAAATTAAGGAGCATGTTATGTTATCTGTACGTTTGCTGATATATCACCAGCATAATTTCCGTCGGTATATAACTTGTACGCTTTTGTCCATGAAAATAAGTCAATTTAAAAATGAAACATCCTCTTTACAATTGTGTACAGCTTGCAGATGAATCCTATAAAATGTTTTGCACATTCATATACTGTTAGCTTATTTTAATAATTTGTAGTGATCCATGTAACTTATGGTCTGAATCTAATATAAAAATGAACTTACTGTGATGACTGCTTAGCCTAAAGGTTATTAGAGTCGTAAGAGTTAAAAATATCTCCTCTCCCTTTTCAATGGAAAGTTACAGCAAGACATTGAAAATTAAATGGAAGATAACTATTGTTAGCAGTTGAAGGGACATAGGCAGTGGTTGGTTGCAGACACAAAAGAAAAAAAAAAAACAAATAGAGAACATATGCTTCTGTTTTCTTCTGTGTGGGTGTTTGTGAAAAGCAACCCCTGAAAGTGCAAAATCAAGCTGCTCTAGAATTGGTCTTGTACTCCATACCATAAAAGAGTACGTGCAAAGATAGGGTGAGGACCGATCCAACATCTATTGAGATCTAAAGCAATCAATGAATCGAGACAAAGCTTTATATCTCGATAAACTTTAAATTGTGGGAATTGTAATGCCCAAGTTCCATAATATGGTTAGAGTAGTTTTATGAATAGTGAGTCCTTGGGAAACTCCAGAATCAAATAAATTTAACATATACCTTTGGCTTTGTTTGGTTTGGGTGAAAATGGGAGAAGAGAAAATAGAATGATTTTGTAGTTTTCTCCCGTTTGATTGTTGAGAGAAAATAGAGAGAGGGAAAGAGAGAGATAAAGTTGCGTGGAATATCAAATTTATCCTTCATCTACCTGTGACTCCCTCATGTAATCTATCAAAAAAACTCATTTTGTTTTATGTTTTACTCATACCAAACAACCCTTAAAATTCATTCTTTTTCTCATCACTTTCTTTCTATCCATATTCTTTCTTTCTATCTTCTCCATTTCCATTTTCTTTTTCAAACCAAACAAAACATAAGATTAGGAGTACATATGGAGATATTCTTGCATAGTTACTGAATATACACATATACAACGGTAGGGGTGTTCATCGGATCGGATTGATGCGATAAACCCGATAATCCAAACCAAACCAATTAAAATGCTTCAGATTGGTTTGGTTAATCGATTCATTTCACTTCAAATCCGAACTAAACCAATTATAATTGGTTCGTTCTCGAATTTATCTTTTTTTAACCTGAACCAACCCGATCACCTGATCAACTATTTTTTTTACCTTTAATTTTATCCATTTTAGATTTTATTACTTTATACTCTCTTCTAGTTTTGTCTTTTCTATTTTATATTCATTTTGGCTTTCTTATAATCTTATTTAGTGTTATTAAATGCATTTGATCATGTCTACTATCCAACTTCACTATCATATTTTACGTAAAAAGGATAAGGTATGTAAAGTTACATAGAATAAGATAAATATTAATTAAAATATCTACTTTTGAAATTATTGTATGATAAAGAACCTTTTTACTTTGTAGTAATATAAAATTCAAAATTTTATATAAAAAAGATAATATATGAAGATAAAAACTTAAAAATTAATAATTGATCTTTTACCTTACCCTGATAATCGAACCAAACCAATCCGGTCTTAATCGGATTGATTTGGTTTAGATTGACTGAAAACGTTTTTAAAACTCGAATCAAACCAAACCAATTAAAAATAATTATTTCGAATTTTCTTTTATTTTAAACCTGAATCATATCAACTCGTGAACATCCCTACACAACTCTGGTGCTTACATCTACAATAATCAATCCCACTCATTGTGAATGTGTGAATGAAAAAAAATCGTGAACTAATAGTCATCATTTTTTAGTCATGAGCAAATGAGTAAAGTCATGAAAGCTTAATTGAAAATTACCTACTTATGTTAAGGGACAGGAATAGGGAACTTGTATAACTGTTGATGAACTTGATTCCACAATCCCAACTCTAATGGTCATTTCTTATTTGGAGTACTAAAAGCCTGCTAGCTTAAGAATTAGTGATCACGATGTAGGATGGCTATTGAAGCTCATTATTGGAATTTGTTGCGGACACCAGAGCTTGAATTTTGAATAATGGACAATTTAAAATGATGAAGCACTCTCCTGCTTTTAAACAAAATTATGATTTAAAAGATCTTATTAAACAAAATTTGATAGAATGCAATAGAAGCTGAGAAATATTTTTGGTCTTATTTGCAGCGAACTGTTGCAGCAAATTGATATACAAACTGCAACAAATTGATAACAGTGCTATTAAAGCTTTATATTGTTGCAGCAAACTAAAATTGAAATAATGCTTAGAAAAGCAATATCCTCCTCTGCAATAACTAAATTATGCTTACATTGGAAAAACACACCATCTGTGAAATGCCTTCGATTTCATGGAATGCTTACAATGGAAAAACACATCATCTGTCTCAGCTCTACTAAAATGAATCAGTCAGGTTAATCCGTAATTTTTGTCCAAATTTCTGTCCAATGGAGCCTTCGTGAAATGCCTTTGACTTCGTGAAATCCCAGCCCTATATTTCGTGTTGTAATGAGTGAGAGTTGGGTTTTTTCTGAAATGGGTTTCGGGTTTAGAGGAAGTCTCAGACACGAAATTAAGGGTGTAACATGTCAGTTTGGTTTGATTTTAGATGGGAAAAAAATTTGAACCAATCAAAAATGGTTTATTCGGTTTGGTTCGGTTTTAAGCAATTTTTCTTACAAAACTCGAACTATACTACTCAAATGTAGCCAAATTGTCATTTGTGGCAATTGTTTACATTACAGAAATTTGAAGTCCCAAAATGTAACGCCCCCCGTTACATTAGTAACCCAAGATAATAATTTAAATAAAATAAGATAATTAAAAAAAAAATTCCTTTCATAAATACTGAATAAGTTCATAATATAATATTACTCCAAAATAATTGTTTATACCAATCCAATAAACAAAATACATAATAAGTTTTAAACCAAATAATTGGGCGTCTATTACAACTCGCATAAATAAATAAATAAACGATATTAATAGTTCTTGTGGCATATGTCATGTCACACTAACCCAAGCTACTACTAGAACAAAATCTTCAAGCGTTTGACTGCTTAACAGGGTCGTCCTCAGTCTCTGAAAATAACACTAATAATGAGATTTACAATCCCAATGAATAGAAATACATTTATAAAAGGTTTTCACAAAAGCGTTGTTTAAGCCGGTACGGTAACTGGAAAAATTAGCCATGGTACCCGCTATTTTCAAAATAATTAAATAAGTATTATATACTCAAACAATGATCATAAACATTCAGCACATCATAAACAAAAACATCATAATTTAATATACATATCAAATATTCTCAACATCATCATATGTCATATGACCCTCAATCCGCACATAACAATAGCGTCTCATTGCCTACCTTACTCATGAAGGTATTTCGATGTCACCTTCTCTTCAGTGACATTACACATTTCGATACCAACCATTTTACACTAGTGGTATTACTCATTTCGACATCCCAACATGTGGCGATGTTACTTTCGATACCCTATCATGGTGGTATTTCATATTTCGACACCCCAATTTATTGGCAGTGTTACTTTCGAAACCCCTATCATAGGCGGTATTACAGCAGACAACATTCAACATATTAACAGTTATTGAATCATGTCAATATCACAAATATCGTCAAATAATGCATATATAACATGTCAATTCAATCAAATCACGTATGTATCATATATATCATGTCACTAATCTCATTAATAAACATTTAATTGACAGCAGAAACACCTTAGAAGGAAAACCCCCAAATTTCTAAAGTCAGGATTTGACCAAACACATTATTATTTTCCATAAACATATTTGAAGTGATAACCCAATCCCCAAATCAATTTGTACCATGAACATGATGAGAAAGAGTATTTCTACTCACCTCTTATAGATCTCTAAAGACTCCAAAAACTTCAAATGTTTCCTACCAGCGAATGCTATTTATCCTATTTATTTATTGCGCTCCTATATCTATCAGGTAAAGCACAAAAATCACTCAGTTCTTCATGCTTGTGGTGCTGCACAATGCCCTTGTTTTTGTCGCGGACGGTGGTTGCACTTTGTATTCCAAACTGAGTTATATTTTATTGTTACGCTTATAAATCCCTCACAATAATTTATATTTGACACAAACCTATTTCCAATAGATCACCAATTGGGTCTTGTAGGTGGTTTTGATTTTCTTTTATTATTGCCTACTGAACCCCCCCTCAATACGTGAAAAACTTATGTATAGCTTTCATTTTTTTTTTTAATTAGTAAATTACTCCCATAAATTTTTATGCTAACAATTTTCTACACTAAACTATATAATAGTTTACTCTTTTTTTTTTATAAAAACAATGTTTAAATTTTAGGATGTTACACACAACAATTGAACATTACCTTGAAACGGAAAATGGAAATTTCTTAATAAGTCACTGTGTATTACATCATTTGTTAGGCATTTAAATTATCATTTCATATTATAGAAATATTATTAAAAATATGTGCATTTCTATCATAAAATTGATGATAATCTACTGGATCTTTAGTTTATCGTGGCATTTTTGGGTTGAATTTTACTCTTAAATGCATTAATTGTGAACGTGGCAGTAAAGTCACTTTTGTCTATCGATGCATTTATGGAAGAGATAAATTTCTTCACCTGTATTTCGGTGAAGTTGAAATTTGTGGCAAACCAAAGGAGTTTTACTCCTATAAATAGCAACCTTATTTGCACTTCTTGATCATCCCAACCAAGAGTGAGTCTGAGAGAAAAAATTCAGAGAGAGAGAGATATAGTTTCTCCTGTGAGGTTTTTCCTTGTGTGTATTCTCCTATATTCAAGAGAGGGTGTTATTGTTCTCTCCTTGTATTTAGAGAGAGGTCTTGTAATCTCTTACACATAGTGAAAATCTTCTACTATTGTCCTGTGGTTTTTCCCTTATCTGTTGAGGGTTTTCCACGTAAATATTGTGTGTGTTTAGTTCCTGTAATCTCATCTCTTATTTTAGCTGCGTCATATTATTCTGTTACTCTGGTACCCAACAGTGGTATCAGAGACATTGGTTCGTGGTCATTATTCCGCTGCGACAAACTGATAAGGTGCCGGATTCATAAGAAAATTCTTAGTATGCTCTGTGGTTGCAGTATCATCTGATCTTCCACATCAGAAAAGAATTATTCTTGTTGCTGGAAATAAAGTGTGGTAGTGTGAAAGTGCATGTCTAGGAAAGTTCTGGCTAGGAAAGACTTGGTATTTAAGTGTGTCTATTAGTGACCCACCTCTCTTTCCTGGGAACTTACCTGGTATATTATTTACAGACTACGGTCACTATTCCAGTATACGGTATTGTTCACGGGAATAATTTGGTGTAAAACCATGGCAACAAAATTTGAGATTGAGAAGTTCAATGGGAGTAATTTCTCCCTGTGGAAAGTGAAGATAAGGGCAGTTCTGAGGAAGGATAATTGTCTAGATGCAATTGATGGTAGGCCCTCGGATATCACTGATCAAAAGTGGAAAGAGATGGATTACAATGCTGTTGCCGATCTGCACCTAGCGATGGCAGACTCAATATTGTCAAGTACTGCAGAAAAGAAGACTACAAAGGAGATCTGGGATGCTCTTATTAAATTGTACGAGGTCAAATCTCTTCACACCAGAATATTCTTGAAGAGGAGACTCTACACTCTTCGAATGAGTGAATCCACATCGGTAACCGATCACTTCAACACTCTAAATACGCTATTTGCTCAGCTCACAGCGTCAGATTTTAAAATAGCAGAAAATGAACGTGCAGAACTTCTACTTCAGAGTTTACCAGATTCGTATGATCCACTCATCATCAACGTCACAAATAACAACGTTGCTGACTCTTTGCGCTTTGATGATGTTGACGGTGCTATTCTTGAAGAAGAATCCAGGCGCAAGAATAAAGAAGAAAGGTTAGGAAGTTCAAAGCAAGCAGAGGCTTTAACGATGACGAGAGGCAAATCAACGGAACGTGGCTCCAATGGGAGTCAAAATCATGGTAGATCAAAATCTCAAAGAAAGAAGAATCTCAAATGCTACAATTGTGGCATGAGAGGGCACTTGAAGAAGGAGTGTTGGCATAACAAAAAGAATGGAGAGAAAACTTCTGAAGCATCATCATCTCAAGGATGTGCTGCAAGTACCTTAGATGATGGAGAAATCCTATATAGTGAAGCAACAACCAGTTCTAAAGGCGGAAGACAACTCAATGATGTCTGGATAATGGATTCAGGTGCGACATGGCACATGACTCCACACCCGAGATTGGTTTTGTACTTATGAGCCTGTCTCGGAAGGATCTGTGTTCATGTTAAATGATCACGCCTTAGAAATTGCTGGAGTCGGTACTGTTAGATTAAAGATGCATGATGGTATTGTTCGCAAAATTCAAGGGGTACGACATGTGAAGGGATTAAAGAAGAACTTATTGTCCATTGGGAAATTGGATGACCTCGGGTGTAAGATCCACACTGAAGGTGGAATCTTAAAAGTAGTGAAAGACAATCTTGTGGTAATGAAAGCAAAAAAGATCACAAGTAATCTATACATGCTTTTGGGAGATACGTTGCAAGAGGCAGATGCATCGGTTGCAGCAGCGAGCCACGAAGAAACAACGATGATGTAGCATCGCAAACTAGGCCATATGTCGGAACGTGGCTTGCAAGTCCTTGTGGAACGCAATCTCTTGCCCGGGCTCAAGACGGTAAATTTACCTTTCTGTGAGCATTGTGTGATAAATAAGCAGCATAGATTGAAGTTTGCTAGAGTAACTACTAAAAGCAAACATATATTGGACTTGATCCATTCTGATGTGTGGGAGTCACCAGAAATATCTCTGGGTGGAGCAAAGTATTTTGTGTCATTCATTGATGACTATTCCAGAAGATTATGGGTGTACCCAATCAAGAAGAAGTCGGATGTGTTTCCAGTATTCAAGGAATTTAAAGCACAAGTGGAGCTTGAAACTGGCAAAAGAATCAAGTGCTTGAGGACAGACAATGGAGGAGAATATGTAGATGGCGATTTTCTGGCATTTTGCAAACAAGAGGGTATTGTAAGACAATTCACAGTTGCACATACACCTCAGCAAAATGGTGTAGGAAAGCGGATGAATAGAACTCTCCTGGATAGAACAAGAGCTATGCTAAGAACAACGGGAGTGGCCAAATCTTTCTGGACAGAAGTAGTCAAAACCGCCTGTTACGTGATAAATCGATCACCATCAACAGCGATTGGTTTAAAGACACCAGTGGAGATGTGGAAAGGAAAGCCAGCTGATTATTCTTCTCTGCATGTGTTCGGATGTCCTGTGTACGTGATGTACAACTCCCGAGAAAGAACAAAGTTGGATCCAAAATCCAGGAAATGTATATTCTTGGGGTATGCTGACAATATCAGGGGTATCGCCTGTGGGATCCCACTGCCCACAAGGTTGTTGTTAGCAGGGATGTAGTCTTTGCAGAAAACGAACTGCAAAGTGAGCAGAAAAATGACAGCACTACCAATGAAACTACTTCAGTTGAGATAGAAAGAAAGTCTGGAGAAAATGATTCTTCTGAGGCAGAACCAGTGCACGAGGAAAGAGTACCAGATGATGCAAAATATAGAAGTTCGACGATCATCACGCCAGATCAAAATACCATCATGGCACTCAGACTATGTAATGGCAAGCCACAATGCATATTGTCTTCTAACAGAAGAAGGGGAGTCATCAACCTTTCAGGAGGCTGTAAGCAGTTCAGATGCTTCTCTGTGGATGACAGCAATGCAAGAAGAAATGGAAGCCTTACATAGAAACAAAAAATGGGAACTTGTTGAACTTCCGAAGGGTCGGAAAGCCATCGGGAACAAATGGGTCTATAAGATCAAACGAGATGGCAATGATCAAGTGGAAAGGTATCGTGCAAGATTGGTGGTCAAAGGATATGCTCAGAAAGAAGGTATTGATTTCAATGAGATATTCTCTCCAGTTGTCAGACTTACTACAATCAGAGTAGTGTTGGCCATGTGTGCTGCATTTGATTTACATCTTGAACAGCTAGATGTAAAGACTGCTTTTCTTCATGGAGAACTTGAAGAGGAAATATATATGCTCCAACCAGAAGGCTTTAAAGAACAAGGAAAAGAAAACTTGGTTTGTAGGTTGACCAAATCTTTGTACGGTCTAAAACAGGCGCCAAGATGTTGGTACAAGATATTTGATTCCTTCATAATTAGCCTTGAATACAACAGACTGAGTTCAGACCATTGTACATATTACAAGAGGTTTGATGATAATGATTTCATCATTTTGCTGTTGTATGTGGATGACATGTTGGTGGTAGGCCCCAACAAAGATCGAGTCCAAGAATTGAAGGCACAGTTGGCTAGGGAGTTTGATATGAAGGACTTGGGACCAGCAAACAAGATTTTAGGGATGCAAATTCACCGAGACAGAAAAGATAGGAAGGTTTGGCTTTCTCAAAAGAATTATCTAAGGAAGGTCTTGCGGCGCTTCAACATGCAAGATTGTAAGCCAATTTCAACCCCACTTCCTGTCAGTTATAAATTATCCTCAAGTATGAGTCCTAGCAATGAAGCAGAGAGGATGGAAATGTCTCGAGTACCGTATGCATCAACGATGGGAAGCCTTATGTATGCCATGATATGTACAAGACCAGATATTGCGCAAGCAGTGGGAGCAGTTAGTCAATTTATGGCAGATCCTAGTAGAAAGCATTGGAATACTGTTAAGAGGATCCTGAGATATATCAAAGGAACCTCAGGTGTTGCATTATGTTATGGAGGATCAGAATTCGTTGTCAGGGGTTATGTCGATTCAGATTTTGCAGGTGATCTTGATAAGAGAAAATCTACTGTTGGTTATGTGTTTTCACTTGCAGGAGGTGCGATAAGCCTGTTATCGAAATTACAGACTGTTGTAGCTCTATCTACTACAGAAGCTGAATATATGGCAGCTACCAAAGCATGCAAGGAAGCAATTTGGATTCAAAGGTTAATTGAAGAACTCGGACACAAGCAGCAGCAAATTACTGTGTATTGTGACAGTCAGAGTGCCTTGCACATTGCAAGGAATCCAACCTTTCATTCCAGGACAAAGCACATAGGTGTTCAATATCATTTTGTTCAAGAAGTAGTAGAGGAAGGGAATGTGGATATGCAGAAGATTCACACCAAAGACAACCTAGCAGATGTTATGACGAAGCCAATCAATGCTGACAAGTTTATATGGTGTCGATCCTCCTATGGCCTATCAGAAACGTAAGCAACAAGGAGCTGGCAAGGTAGAAAGTTTTTGAAAGCTCACAAAAGTGACTTTAAGTGGGAGATTGTGAACGTGGCAGTAAAGCCACTTTTGTCAATCAGTGCATTTATGGAAGAGATAAATTTCTTCACCTGTATTTCGGTGAAGTTGAAATTTGTTGCAAACCAAAGGAGTTTTACTCGTATAAATAGCAACCTCATTTGCACTTCTTGATCATCCCAACCAAGAGTGAGTCTGAGAGAAAAAATTCAGAGAGAGAGAGATAGTTTCTCCTGTGAGGTTTTTCCTTGTGTGTATTCTCCTATATTCAAGAGAGGGTGTTATTGTTCTCTCCTTGTATTTAGAGAGAGGTCTTGTAATCTCTTCCACATAATGAAAATCTTCTACTATTGCCCCGTGGTTTTTCCCTTATCTGTTGAGGGTTTTCCACGTAAATATTGTGTCTTGTAATCTCATCTCTTATTTTAGCTGCATGATATTATTCTGTTACTCTGGTACCCAACATTAATTGTCTATGTTTTGCGCGTAAGTTTCGACAGATTAAGTTCTTAATAGTCTTTATGCTTATTTTATTTTAAAAGTGAAGGCCCAAATTGGTTCCTGAAAATTTTCATGGACCCACTTTTAGTCCCTAAATAATTAATTTAACTATTTAGTCCCATAAATTTACAAACGTGGAACACATTAGTCCCTAGATTTAGTTTCGGCGTCCATTTACTTGCTTACGTGTCCTATTAACCATCCTATTTGACCCGTTAGTGATCCGGTGTGACCTATGGTGAATTTCTGTAGTAAAAAAAATGAATGAAATGTGAAAAAAATGCATAATTTTTTGGCATTTAATTTTTAAAATTGTGCATATTTTTTCAATCTTTATTTGTTTTTTCGATGGAGGAAATTCGTCATAGGCAATGCAGAATCACTAACGAGTCAGGTAGGAGGGTTAATGAGACACATACAAGTAAATGGATGTTGGAACTGGACTGAGGGACTAAATTGTCCCGCATTTATAAATTTGAGGGACTAAATGATTAATTTATTTTTTTCAGGGAGTAAAAGTGGGCCCCCGAAATTTTTCGGGGACCAATTCCTTGTTTAAGGTAGAATTTGATTGTGTTTCATTTTTGCGTTTTCAGGAAGTGAATAAAAGAACGATTGAAACATGAATGGAGAAATGAGGAGAAGAAGTTGGACCCGCTCTAATTCAGGCCAGCCAGCGCCCATCGCTGGCTTGAAGATCTGAATTGCCTCCCAGCATTGGCCGCCCAGTTTGCGAACAAAATTTGCTATCTGTATTGTAAGCGCCCAACACAGAAGGCAACTTTAGGGCCTGTTTGCTTTGACAATTTCCTGTTTTTATTTTCAATGAAAATAGAAAATGAGCTTGAAAATGCGTTTGGTTGAGTTTAGTGAAAATGTTTTCACCGAAAACATTTCCTGAATTGGATCCAAATCTGAAAAATAAAAAAAAGTTGTTTTCAGTGTTTTCATTCACAAATTTTTGAAAATAGGAAATGAAAACAGAAAACAGGAAGTCAAAACAAACACGTTTTCAATTTTTTCAAAATTTGAAAATGAAAACAATTTTCAGAAAATAGAAACAGAAAATGAAAACAGGAAATTAAAACACAAACCAAACAGGTCCTTACCCATTTTGGAGAGGATTCTAACCCTAAATTCGGGAGAACTTTATTCTAGATCTAATTGGGGATTTTTCAAGAGCTTGAAGAGGGAAAAAGAAGATTTCTTCATCACCCATATTTTTTTGTCTAGACTCTTGATGTTCGGAAATCACATTGGACCCGACTAATCCGAGTCGAGCCGGGTGGACTCATAAAGAGGCAAAGCTCTCTCAACGCCTATGTTTTCCATTCACAAGACTCGAATCCGAGACCTTGCTTAACGGAAACCAAGCTCCAGCCGACCAATAGGCATTGGTATCACTCATCTTTGATGCTAATCTAATCGATGGTGCCATCCTCTAACCATTGTCGTCCTCTAACCACCATTGCTAAGGATGTACTCTAAGCATAGTTGATGAGGGTCTTCGACGACCAGCATCACCATGATGTCCTCGAAACATCATAACCATGGTATCCATAAACTAATACATGTGTCAAGTAGCATGATAATCGAGGACGGCCTAACAAGAGACCTAAAGTGAAAAATTAGGTTTTTGTTGAATGAGCCTTATAAAAAAATCATGTCTTCGATTGTCTTTACAATCAGTGACCAATTCATGACATTAACATGATTTTATTGAAATGCCTTTTCAGTACATTAACCTGATTATTTGATGTGAGACCTTTTCTGCCTTCGATTATCTTTATAATCAGAGACCAATCCAGTATAAAAAAAATTCAGTACCAGGTCTTTTTATTTGAACTAAGTCCTTTTTTGCTGGTGGATCTAAAATAAGGGCTTGCGCAGCATGCATGACAATAGTTTTTAGGTTATTTAATAAAAAAATTGTGTCAAAAAAAGTGAAAAAAATTTGGGGCCTAAAACCCTTGTTTTAGTGCCTTGGACCTTACGTCGATTCTGATGATAATTAACTAACTAATTAGTTGATAAGAGATAACTAACTAGTAACTGATAACTAATCAGTTAACCCTGATGATAATTAACTAACTAATTAGCTGATAAGAGATAACTAACTAGTAACTGATAACTAATCAGTTAACTAACTGCAAGCCACTTGACACGTGTATTATAAACAATGGTCACCAATGATATCCACTAACCGCCAATGATACCTAGAAAAACAAAAGGAAAAAACAAAAACTAACCACTACTGTAGGCGGTGCTCTTTCACTACCGTTTTCTAACGCACTTCTTAAATTCAATTATTATTTTATATCTTAATTTTTTATTTATTTCAAACATAAGTGTGAAAATTAATAGTAAAATTCATGTTCGAATTCCAAGTTGACTTATTTGGACCTCCAAATGGAAGCAGCAAGAGCTTCAAAAATGGTGAAGTTCAACCCACATTGGTCAAACAAGGACCTCTTGAACCTCTCCAAACACTCCTCTCTTACGTGAAAGCACTCTCTCACCACCGGACCAGTGTCCTGTTCGTAAGGCAAGAACCCCTTCTCCAAATGCAGAACCACCCTTATCAGCGGTGAGTCCACTCGGGCCGGGTTCTTGGGACCCAACAAACTCTCACGGTTCCAAATTGGCTCCACTGTTATCCGGGTTGCCCCGCGAGCCAACTCAGCCACCGCATTGAAGAACAGACTCCCGCCGAGTCCGTCGAAGAGCAAGTGGTGCATAGCCGCCCCAAGAGCGAACCCACCGCATTTGAACATCGTGAGTTGAAGCATGCACTGGTGCTCCATCCCCTCTTCGGGTCCCGGGTCGGGCACCAACTGTTCGACGAAATGGAAATCCGGATCGTCGAGATAATTCACGGAATGGAGGGTGAAATCAACGGTGGCACGAATAAGAGGGACGCCTTGACCGACGGCGCACCATATTTCGAGGCGGCGGTCATGGTTTTGGCGGCGGCGAAGGGTGCCGGCAAGTGGGTAGTAGTGTACAAGAGCTTGGGAGAGGGAGGAAGAGATGAGAAGGAAGGGGTCGCAGGAGGTAGTGGCGGCAACGTAAACGCGTAGGTAGCGGAAGGTAAGGTGAAGGTTGGGATCGGTGTCGAGGTGAGAGAGAGGGAGGACATGGTCGTTGAAGAAGGGAGGGCGAGAAGGGAATATGAGAGTGCGCTCTGAGCTTTTCATCATTTCCATGGTATGTGTATGATTGTGGTTGTGGGGTTGCATACGTACCAGCATTTTATGAGCACTCAATGTTTAAACTTTCGCGTCTCTCTCTCTTTCTCTCTCTCCCACCAAACTCACAGCTGAGCAAACAGCACAGACTCACGACGACGTGGTGCATGCTGCATCTCATCATCTCACCAAACCCACTGCATTAATAATGCATCAAATAAAAAAAAAATGGGAAGTTATTGGTTGAAGCCCATATTAGTAAGTTTCCTATTGCCATATGTCAAAAAAAATAAGGAAGAAAAAAATAAAGGCTAAATTAAATTTTGCTTTTTTATCTTTATTTTATGTTTCCTCTAATTAATTTTTGTTCCAAAGTGATACCTTATATTGTCAATTTTACACCAAATTGTTCTTTTCTTTGCACTAACAATGTTAGATTCTCATCTTTAGTGATCGGAAATTCTCTCCCTTCATCATAATTTGAAAAAATTCATCGAATATTCTCTTTCTTCCTACTCTTTCTCCTCCTTCCCTCCACTTTTTCACATTCCTAGCCATAAAACTTCACCTTTTTTACGTCTTTTTCTTCTTTGTGCCACCATCATCCCTTACCCATCTTGTTTTTTTTCATTTCATGGTTAGGGTTCCATAAATTGGGGGTTTTGCTTCTTTAAGATAGTATCACAAAATTCTTATACTTTTTTGCTTATTTCTTGCATTGATGGCATGTTTCATTGTAATTTTAGTGTTTATGCCATGTCTGTTTATGATTTTTGACATTATTGGTACTTGGTACTTGGGGGTTTTATGTGTTATTCTAATTTAGGAGTCTTTTGATTCATTGGGTCATGATGTGTTCATGTGCTTAGTTGCTCTCATTGTTCATGTCCATGGTTTTGGAGGGGAAGAAGGAAAAAGGAAGGAGGAAGAAGAGAGCGGAAGATTAAAAAAGAGAGAGAAAAATGATTTCCGACGCATATACCCAATTTTCGGTGGGTATACCTAGATTCTGGTGAGTTAATGCCAGAGATCTAACACTATTATAACGATGTTGACGGAAAGAACCAAATTGGAATGATTTTAAAACTTAAAGAACCAAATCAAAAAAAAAAGATTGAAAAAAAGGACCAAATCCATCAAAAACTAAAATAAATATAAAAGGCCCAAAGTGTAGTTTAATTAGCCAAAAATAAAAATAAGTGAAACATTAAAAGATAATGGTCATGTGTTTTTATTACATTAACACACATTTTTCGATGCACAAACTAACATAAAATTTATCCAATAATAAAAAGTGTGTTGAAGAGTGTGTGTTGCTTACATTGCTCAAAACATTATGTTCTCTAATGCTGATTTGTCTTTGCTCTAGTATGATGTTTTCTATTTGCTGACGTGGATGGCGCCACTGGAAGGTGCCACTTGGACTAGCACCTTCCAGTGGTGTGCCATGTGGCATGTTCTCTATTACACTAAAGCCGTACACCAACCGGGTCATTTTGACTGTGATGCTCATGTTATACAATTTATTATTATATAGTGTTAATCGATGTAAATGATATTATACAAAACTTAATAATAATATTATGAGGAGTGTTAGCAACACACTCTCTTTCCAAGACACTCACTCCTATTGATTGAAATTCATGTGGGTCCTACATTATTTTTGTGAGACCCACAAGAATTAGAAGGACCCACATGAATTTCAACCAATAGAAGAGAGTATGTTAGAAAGAGAGTGTTGGAGAGTGTGTTGCTAGCATTGCTCTATTATTATTTATACAAACAAGTGTTCAAAAATAAAGATTATTTTTTAATTTTGTTTTTAAATTTTTAATATATTAAATATTTTTTTATTTTTTAAATTATTGATTTTATTACATAGTTCCTATTTCTGTTTTCTCTTTTTTTTTCATAGTTGTACAAAAATGAGTGTGTTCAAGCGATCAAAAATTACACTAACAAGTGTTCAAAAATAAATATTATTTTTTTCGAGTGGGGATTAGGGATGACAATTTTATCCGTACCCGCGGATACCCGTGGATAAAATCTGCAACGGGCACGGAACGGGTAGTTAAACGGGTGCCCACAGATAAAATAAACAGGTAATTTTAATACCCGCTTATAAACGGGGCGAGGGCGGGTACCACACTACCCATGCCCATGGATATCCGCACCTGTTACTTAAATTACTATAATACCCTTTATTATATATATCTACTAATTGCTAAACCTAATTTCCCATCCTTCCTTACTAAAGCTAATACTAATGGTAAAATAAGTACCTACTAATATTAATTAATTTAAGTTGAGCATTTATTAAGTTAGGAGAAAACATATTCCAAGGGTGTTTCAAGTGGATCCTAGCTTTTGTAACTTTTATTTTTGGAGAAAACAAATGTATTTGATTACTTTTGTTAGTAATTTTTGTAATTGGATAATTCGTAGTTTCGTAACATCTATTTATATGAACATGGTTATTTTAATTGAAATTACGCATATTTCAGCAATTTTTTAAACAAAAAGAACATTTCTTTTTTGGAAAAAATAATTCGTGGATATCCGTAACCTCGCGAATATCCGCGAAACCAGCTGGATACTCGCCCGCAGGATACTCGCGCGGGTAACGGGCGGGGACGGGCACGGATTTCACCCTGCAGGTGTGAGGGCAGGGGGAGTGCTACCTGTGTCCGCCCCGCCCGGTTGCCATCCCTAGTGGGGATGTCATCAAGAATTTTGTTTTGCAACGGATCCGTGTAGCGAATCCCCCATTTACAACGTCTTTAAAAAGTACTTAGAAAAGAAGTCAAAATAAAAAGTTTCAAATAAAAATAAGGTATTTAATATATTAAAGAATTAAAAAAATATAATTTTTCAACACTTGTTAATGTATTTTTTTAACCCTTGTTTTTATACAACAATGAAAAAAATAAGAAAAAACAGAAATATAAACTATGTAATAGAAATAATTATTAAAAAAAGAATATATATATATATATATATATATTAAAAAAGTTAAAAATAATTAAAAATAATCTTTATTTTTTAACAAATGTTAGTATAAATAATAATATTATTAAGTTTTGTACAATATCATTTACATTGATTAACACTACATGATAATAAATTGTATAACATGAATAACATCAAGCTAATGTAGCCTAGTTGGTATAAGGCATTAGGTTTGGGTATAAGGTCATGAATTCAAATCTCATTATAGATAATTATTTATTTTTATTAAATGGGAAGTTGCTGGTGTAATGGAGAACGCGCCACATCATGCACCAGTGCAAGATAGCAGTTCACATTAAAAAATTGGGTTGTTTGGTAAATAGATTCAAAAAAGGTTAAAATGGTAAATAGTTTATAAAAGTGAAACAGTTTGGTCAAAAAAACATTAATTTGGATCTATCTGTCGAGTTACATGCCTTTGATCGAACTTGGTGGGTTGTTGATGAACTGGGTCGGATCAATGGGTCGAGAAACTTTCATTAAACATCAATTAATAAAGAGATACCATACCCCCATGTGTTTTTTTACATACTCTTGAAATACATGTATTGACAAAGATAAAAATTGGTGAAAGATCAAGATAAATATATATCACGTGAAATATGATATTCAAAATTTGATATTCAAATAACATATATAACTCTTAAGCTGCCAATGATATCCACAAAGCCAATAATGCCATGTCAATTGAAAAAAAAAATTTAACATATGAAATGGGATACTTATATAGATATCTTACACAAATGTGAGTTTGGGCGGATATTGAGGTAATTCATACTTTAAGGTTAAGTCAATGTACTATACGCAAATGTGAGTGTAAAGTAGCATTTGATAAACGTGTCAAACCAAGATGAAATAGAACATATGATTCTATTATATGTCCTATTCTATGTGTGATGTGTTTTGTATATAGAAAAGAACAAAATAGTAAAGTAAAATATTTTGATCCTACAAAAAAGGACGGAAGCGAAGAGAATAGAACATCACATCTCATTGCATCTTGTTTCATTCGTACACCAAACACAACCTAAATGTCACTTTAGTGTCGATTTTAATTGTATGAATAATAGATAGGATGTCAATCATATAACTCAAACAATTTTGTTCATCTGTATATTCATCATCAAAGTATGAGATACCTCGACATTCAGTCACACTCACATTAGTATACCATATCTATATAAGTATCCCATTTCATATGACAAAAAAGAATTCCATTGACATGGCATTATTGACTCTTTGGACATCATTGACAGCTTAAGAGTCCTCATTTTTTAACATGAGTCATTCTCTACAACCTCTCTTTTCCTCAAGTGTGATTTTTTAAATGCATTTCTAAATTTGTTCCATTTAATTCTTTTCCCTTTTCAGGT
This sequence comes from Ammopiptanthus mongolicus, assembly GCA_039655645.1. Classification (NCBI taxonomy): domain Eukaryota; kingdom Viridiplantae; phylum Streptophyta; class Magnoliopsida; order Fabales; family Fabaceae; genus Ammopiptanthus; species Ammopiptanthus mongolicus. The sequence continues at coordinate 102,370,256 of CM077344.1, read as the reverse complement.
TAAATAATTTTAATTACTATAATTACAATAATTATTATAATTTCATTAATTAATTATGAAAGCTTCTTATTATTTCCAGTTAATTATCTTTCTTAGGACAAATATTTCTAATTACTAATATCAATTTAATTAAGGGTTGTGTACTAATTTTCAATTTTTTACTACTAGGGTTCGTTTGATGGTCAAGAAAAGGAAGATAGGATAGGAGAAACAATTTGTGGCTTACATCACAAAAAGCTTTATCTTTTCTATCTTTACTAGCCATGTAAAACTCGGTTTGCCATTAATGAGAAAATATCCCCTCCATTTATCACGCGACATGGAGAGGTCCATTACTATGCTTTTGTGAAAATAAATGATACTCTCTACTATATGTGTATCATCTTCACTTCATTTATTTCCCCAAAACCATAGTAATGGACGTCTCCATTTTTCATGAGCAATGAAGAGGATCTTTACCCATCATTAATGGCGGACCTTCAACCTTCATCCATCGATGACAGACTGCACCATATGACAAAGATGACAAATAATAAAAATATATTTGTTTTAGCTACAATTAACCATGATAACTAAAAAATTTATACGTTTTAGCCACGATAATCTTGGCAATCTTTGCTATGAAAATATTATTATTTAATTAGTTATGTTTTAAAGTCTAAATAATCAACCTTATTACTAATTTCAGGGGTGGTTTAATTAACAATTTTTTTTATAAAAAGTCAAAAAAATATATTACAAGTTAAATTTTTATAATTTAAAAAATGAACTAATGTATAAAGAACCAAAAAATATATTACCGTTTAATTTTTTTATAATTTAAATGTATAAAAAACTCAAAGAATACTAAAAGTTAATTTTGAAAAAATATATGTAATTCTGATATAAAGGCAATTTTTTCATTTGCATATAATTTATATCATATAATGTCATTGTCCAGTTAACCTCAAACACAAGATAGGATAACATAATACTATCTAGCAGGTTATCTAGTGTGTATCAAACACTGAATAGGATTAGAGGCTTAGAGCTTATCATGCTTATATACTATCCTACTCCCTTATCCGGCTCTCTTATGATATCTGTTCTTATCTTATACTGACCACCAAACGAGCCCATATTGTATACTAACTATTTACTACTGTTATTGCAGATGTTGAACACGATCAAGAACAAAGGCAGAGTCGCGGACTAGGTCTCTTTCTTTAAGACGTTTCGCGGCTCTGCTTAGAATGTGCAGCAGTGTACAGCCTCATCGTCCGTAGGATAAAACAACCTCACCAGAAAATATGGTTCTCCTTGCACAGAAAAGAACCACCAACACACACCCCCACACACTATATTGCTCAGAAACTCAACAAGGGGATTCTCATAAAGTTTTGGAAGAAATCAATATCAATATATCATTTTTTGTAAACCAAAACCTTTTCCAAAACCTCATATATAGCCAAAAACAGTGAAGAAATCCGTTCAGATGAAAGTGTAATGTGTTCCAAGGTTTTTAAGAAATTTTAATGAGCTTAAACGGCTCAAAACGGACAGAAAACGAAATTTTTCACGTGTACATCGATATACTAATAGAGTACATCGATGTATTTAAATGATTTTCATTAAAAACGCGTTGTAAAATCTATACATCGATGTATTTAACATTTACATCGATGTACCAATTTATTTTTGGCTAGCAGGTCTTTTTACATTGATGTATTCGTAAGATACTTCGATGTATTCAAAATCAAAACAAATATATCGATGTACTTATTTTGTACATCGATGTACTATATTTTTAAAGAAAACATATAACAATCCCCCACTTGTTTTATTTAAAAAACATCCCATTGAGCAATAAACATAACAAAATAAGATTGAGCATAAATAATGGTGTCCGTAGACTTGAACCACTACATAGTGTTGATGCTTCAGATTATACTTGAGTGACATGTAGTCTTGAACTCTATCTCTGACAACATTACACACTCAACCTTTCAAGGTGTAGTCTATAAGCCCGTACATTACGGCCATACATGTATATCCCAGTATAGTGAATGCTCTAGAGAATTTTGCCCCAAAATTCCATAGGAAGCGGCCTCGCTTCCACATTCGCATAGGTCATGAGTCTATCAAGAGTACTCTTCTAGCGAGGTACCCTACTCCATACAGAGTATAGAACTCATTAAGAATCAAACATTGATTCAACCTTTCAACACTACAGGATGTCATGCTCTAAACATATGAATGAGACTTTATAATATTTTTATCATAGCATGATTCTCACATCTCCTTATAAGTTGTTATTACCCTTTGAATGTATTTCTTGGGATCTCCGGTCTATAAGTTGGGTTACCCTTGTAAGAGACAATTTAATCTATGGGCATAAGTCCCATTCCTTTAGAGGTTTTAAAAACCTTTTCTCTTGCAAATCCTTTCGTCAAAGGATCAGCCAAATTTTCTTCAGACCTCACATGATACAATCTCACAGCTCCAGTAGATAGAAACTCTCTAACTGTGCTATGCTTGCGACGTATTTGTCGCCTCTTACCGTTATAATAACGGTTCTGAATCTTTGCAATAGCCGCGTGATAATCCGCTAGCTTATCATGTTTTATCTATTGTTTTAGAATGGTTTCAATAATTAAGTTGAGTTAAATGCCAGATTTTACCCAAATTTGACTTTGTTAGTCTATTTTAATGTTTAGATTTAATTTTTCTACTTTATCACTTTTATTTTGATTTTTATCAGTGTTTCCTTATATTTTGTATTTTGTGTTATTTTTAGAGGAGAAGAAGAAAATATTGAAACTGAAAAGAAGATAAGCAGTTAGAATTCAATTTGTAATTGAATTGAAATTGAAAAGAAGATAAGCAGGTTGAATTAGAGATTGAAGGAGATAAGGTGACTTCCGTTGGTTTCAATCAAATAAGGCGAATTCAATTAGAGATAGAGAAGAGAAACAGATTAGTTCAGCGGGAAGGAGTTACGCACACTTCCTATAAGAAGTGCCATAGTGCCGCACAAGAGGATATTCATAATTCTAAGCATACTTCAATTTTATTTTATTCCTCTTCTTCTTCTTCTTTCTTTTCTTTTAGTTATGAACTAAACCCTTTTTCTAGGGTGACGATGTAACCGCGTCATGACGGCTTGATACTTTTATTTCAGTTTTTCGTAATTTATTCTTCTCTTCTATTTGTGTTTTATGTCCGTTCTTAATGCTTCTAATTGGTTGATCACTAATTAAATGATAGGCTAATCATAATGAGATCGAGAGGAGATTTATGTGTTAAGGATATTGAGATAAAACCATAGGGTTAATACGGATAGGAATATACTGTAGGAATCTTATGCGACTTCCATAGAGAGTCATAGAACTGAATGAATCGTTTAATAATTGACCATCATAGGAATATAGTTGGTTAGTAATTAGATGGTATTTCTTGGGGTATTCGGAAGGGGCACTAGGATATTAAAGGACTCTTGGTCGAGAAAACAAGTTGATTAAGAGATTACGAAGAATTGATATAATTGAACCAAACTAAGTGGGATTAGGATTCCTTGTCTATGAGGAATCTATATTCATAGCGTTGGTGAAATTGGATCCCTAGAGTTTTCTTTAATTGTTTGTTCATCATTTTATTTTATTTTTCTAATTAATTAATTCAAAAACTCAAAAATATTTATTTTCTTTTAGTGTTTCTTTATTTTCCTTTCAAACCAATTTATTGAAGTCTAAATAGTTGTTGATTTTGCGGAGTGGTACTTGATCTCCCAATCCCTGAGTTCGATACTCGGTTTCTCATCGTTTTATTATTACTTGCTTCGATCCGGTATACTTGCCGAAGTCCATTACCACGGTACTATCACAATGGATCAATATGGATGGTATTGGTTTATCACACAAAGGGATATCTTACAACAGGTTTATCAACCATGCTGCTTCCTCACTAGCAGTTGCCAGTGCAATCATCTCAGACTCCATGGTAGATTGTGCTAAAATGGTCTGTTTCTTAGATTTCCAAGAAACAACCCACCAACTAAGCTAAAAATATAGCCACTAGTCGCCTTGGATTCATCTGAAAGGGTATTCCAATCAGCATCGCTGTATCCTTCTAGGACAGCAGGTAACCTTTGATAATGTAATCCTAGGTTCATGGTCCTCTTAAGGTACCTCATGACCCTCTCAATAGCACTCCTATGCTCATTACTAGGACTGCTAGTAAACCTTCATGGTAACCTCATAGCATAAGCTATATCAGGCCTATTGCAATCAACAACATACCGAAGCCTGCTAATGATGCTCGCATACTCAGATTGATTAACACTGTCACCAGTGTTCTTGAACAACTTGACACTAGGATCATAAGGGGTACATGCTGGTTTACAATCAAAGTAATTATATTTCTTTAAAACTTTCTCAATATAATGAGACTGATCTAAAGAAATTCCCTTTTCAGTTCTAGTAATTTTTATTCCAAGATTTACATTTATTTCACCAAGGTCCTTCATGGCAAAATTTTCACAAAGCATATTTTTGACATTTTTCACAACGTGAAAATTAGAACCAAAGATAAGCAAGTCATCCACATATAAGCATATACTAGAGCAAACATTATTTTCTAATTTATAATATATGCACTTATCATTTTCATTAATTTTAAAACCATGTGAGATAACTAGATTATCAAATTTCTCACGCCACTGCTTAGGTGCTTGTTTCAAGCAATACAAAGATATGTTTAATTTGCAAACTTTATTTTCATGGCCAGAAATAACAAAACCATCAGGTTGATCCATATAAATCTCTTTTTCTAAATCACCATTTAGAAAAGCAGTTTTTACATCTATTTGATGTACAACCATATTATGCACAGCAGCAAGAGACAATAAAACCCGAATAGATGTAAGTCTACATACAGGTGAAAATGTATCAAAGAAATCTCTGTTTTCTCTTTGCCTATATCATTTAGCTACTAACCTAGCCTTAAACTTATCTATCGTTCTATCAGGTTTTAATTTCTTTTTAAGAATCCATTTAATTTCTTTTTAAGAATCCATTTATACATCCTATAGCCTTGCACTCATCAATGTATTTAACATGTACATCGATGTACCAATTTATTTTTGGCTAACAGATATTTTTACATCGATGTATTTAACATGTACATCGATGTACCAATTTATTTTTGGCTAACATTTGTTTTTACATCGATGTACATATAAGATACATTGATGTATTCGAAAACAAAACAAATACATTGATGTACTTACTTTGTACATCGATGTACTATGTTTTTAAAGAAAACATATAACTACTAATCAACTCATATATGTTAAGTTAAAGTACTTATTCTTGCACATGAGTAATTCTCCACAATATCTTTTCTCCTCGGTGAGCCATGCGGCATTATCTACATTAATTTTTTATAATAATTATTACTACCAAATCATCCTCATAATTAAATTATTTCAATTTAATTATTTTTATTTGTAGGACAAAAATTTCAAAAATAAAAATATTCCCACAAATAATAGTGGATAAATTTCTTAGGCTATCATCATTTACAGGATGACCAATGTCATTATTATTATTTTAATTTTTTAATATTTAAATTTAAATTTAGAATTAATTACGCATATTTTTTTTAGATTTAAATTTTTTCTCCTTTAATTTATGCTTTTTAGATTCTATTTGAATTAATCTTGTATATATCATGTTTTTATTTTTTGTTTTATATATTTTCCTAAATTGCAAAACTACTCCTGCAGCAGTGCAGTGCATATGGGAGAGTTGTTATATTATGAAAAAGAAATCTCAAAGCTTTAGAAGCGTATCCGTGCTTTGTCTTTAGTTCTTGGTGTCGTTTACTCACATCAGATGAGGCCATTTTAGCCGAGGTGGAATCCATTAAACAAATGTTTGATCGTTTCATTTGGACTATCAAACATGGTGCGTTAACTTTTACGTTGTATTTACTATGTCAGAACCAATAAATCCAAATTTTAATAAAACTATGTTTGACATGCCTCTTTTCTATCAGACAAAAACTGGAGCCTTAATAGAATAGGAAGACCAATCATATGCCCCTTTACAAATTAATAGCCGCAACCTTTCGTACGAATTTATAAAGATCGATAGGTTTTGAATTCTCTCATTTTAGAGCTAATTACAAAGTAGAGATGTTAATGGAATGTACAGCTCAAGGAGCTCACAATTTGGTACGTTCTTTTCTGGGAGCTGTGCATCTGGGCTGACGATCAGTAGGAAACAAACAGAATGGTCCACAGAAATGCTGAACCAATGAACTAAAAGTTAGTATTCTAAGTTATGCCAACTAAAAAATTGATGAAGGTGACTACAAACAAATAGAGTTATGAAGTATTGGTCTTCGATTAGGTCCGACCCAACGAATTTTTAGGTTTAAAGCAAAATTTGAGATAAGATCTTTTTAAAATTAATAATAATATTTTATTAAAAATATTATATTTTTATTTAAATTTTGCATTTGTTATAATTTTCTATATTTTGAAGTGTAATTATTATGGTTGATATAAATTTTTGTTGTGTGTACATGCAACGACATGAAAGATTTCCTATGATTTATGGTTTAGGGTTTTAAATTATTTTTCTTGTTAAGCGCTTAAATAACCAAAAAAACCTGAAAGCCTATAAATTTGAAAGCCTAAAAAACTAAAAAAAATCTGGGGATCTAAAGTCCTAACTTTAGTAGCTTTAGGGTTGGGTCGGCCCTATCCCGATAGGTTTTACATATATGGTTGTTGTGGTCGCCGTTGCGATAGTTATTTTTACCACAATTGCATATGACAATTACAAGAAATGTGGGTTGAAGCAGCATCAATTATGATCCCGACAATTATGAGTAGGGGTGGTTATGGGCCTGAGTAGACCCGATAAGCCGGTAACCCGACCCGACCCAACCCAACCAAACCCAAATTTTGTGGGTTGGTTCGGGTGATTGGGTTGGGTTGGGTAAAACCATATAGAACCCATGGGTCGGGTATTAGGTTTTAGATTTTCAAACCCATTGAACCCGACCCAACCCGATACACTACACTAATGACTAAATTAAGTTTATTTTTCATATACTCATTCAGTCTCTCATGATTCACGAACAGTACATAATAACCTTCACCTTTCAGCTACACTTTTCTACTCTTCTTTGTTCTCTCATCTCACTCACGGCACCGGTGGTGATGGCAACTAGAGAATGAACATCTGTGTGTTTTATGCCAACTCGCGTACCCAACGTAACCCAACTCGGAAGTAGTTGGATTGGGTTTCATACTCTTTTTGGACAAAACCGACCCAATCCAACTCACTCTCATTTGCTTGGGTTGGGTGCTAAAACCTACTAAATCCGACCCATGGTCCTCCCTAATTATGAGACATGTGGGTCGAAGGAGCATCAATTACGATCGCAAAACAATTGTGAAAACTATAAAAAATTATAGCTTGCATTGCAGTTAGGGGCCGCAATTTAGAGCACGTTTGTTTAAGATTATTTGATGATAAAAATCATTTTTTTAATTTAAAAATCATTTTTAGTGATTTTAATTGTGCTTCTTTAAGGTTTTTTAGGAAATAATTTTAAAAAAAAAAATCATGTTTATGGCTAAAATGAGAAGGTAATCTCATTAGGTTCTCACTAAAATCTGTTTCTACAGTTGAGAAAGAATATATGTTTGTTACAGATTATAAAAAAATGATTTTCATATAATCTCTAAATTATTTTATATGAAAATTATTTATTCATAATTTGTAACAAACTTAGCCTTAAAAACCCCTCCCCATAGATTCTGGTATTTTCTGTTTTTGTAACGTGGGTGACAACTTCATCTTTTCCTTTGATTTAGGGTTAGACCTGAAAAAGTTGAACTTAATTATTATAGGCTCAATGAACTTTTTACTCCATGTAAATATAGGTAGTTTTGGTTTTGATCTCTATTTTTTTTCTTAGATTTTGGTGTTTTTAACTTTTAAAATTTTGGAATTGATCCATGTAGTCAAGATGGCATTAAATATAATTTTTTAATGCCATGTGGAATTTTTTAAAAATATATTTAAAATATTTTGGTTTTGATCCCTATACTTTTTTCTCTTTAGGTTTTGGTCCCTACAAGTTCAAAAACATTAGAATTAGTTCTTGTCGTTAGTCTACATCAGCACTGTCAAATGGAATAAATTAACAATTTTTTATATCACGTTGGATTAAAAAATAATTATACATAAATACATTCAAAATATATATTAGCTCAAAATTGGAAAAAGTTTAATTAGCTTTGAAATCAATCTATATATTATATTATTATTGAGGATGGAAATGGAAAGTAACCATGGAGAATTATTAATATTTTTTATAATTTATGGTTATTAATATTATTGTATATAATTATTATTTGTTTTTTATACCGCATGGCACAGCGCTTCACGAAGTGACTCCATAGGGCACATGCTTGAGTTTTAATCCTTAGTAACTGCTGTCACAAAAGCTTATTGTTTACTTTAGTCTATCAAATCTCTTTATTGCTAAGTTTCGATATAGTTCTGCTCAACAAATAATATATTCAGAACATATAAAATTATTAATTTTACAATAATATAAATTATTATAAATTATAAAAATTAACATAAATTATTAAAATATATAAATAATATTTTTTTAATCCAACATGACATATAAAATTATTAATTTATTCTCCGTGACATTGTTGATGTGGGATCGTTAGTCACATTAGCACTGAACAAATGAGAACTAACAGCAAGGACCAATATATTCCAACGTTTTTGAAATTGCAGGGACCAAAACCTAAGGAAAATAAAGTATAGAGATCGAAATCAAAAATTTTTATATGTATATTTTTTAAATGTCACGTGACATTAAAAAATTATATTTAATGTCACGTGGCAGTACTGACGTGGCAATCCGTTAGACATGTTAACATTTAACGGTGCATCTTGATGGCAGGAACCAATTCCAAAATTCTAAAAGTTAAAAACACCAAAGCTTAAGGAAAAAAAGATAGAGATCAAAACCAAAATTGCCTATATTTATAGCAACTAAAGAGTTGATTAAACCATTATTATATTAGCCATTGTAATCAATATATAGATTGCTTTAAAGTATAAGACTTGAATTGGTGAAGAGTGATCAATAGTTCACGGGCAGCAAATGGTGAAGCCCTTAAGAGGATATCTGTGTCTAAAAGTTGATTTGTGATCTTATATGCTTGAGCCGTTTCTCAATGCAGCAAGAACCTAAAAAATATATTATTATATTAGATATTTAGAACCCCACTTATAAAAATATATATATATTTAGAACCCCATGCTCAAATATATTTATATAAATATATGCGTTATAGCCTATATAAATCAAGCAATTTTGACTCTGAGACTCCATCAGCAGATGCACTTTTACATAATACACAACATCAGTTCTATCTGGGATCATTATATTGTACAAAAAATGGCAAAAATGGGGTTCTGCCTGGTTCTAATGTTGGTTTTTCTTTCATTTTCATATTCCGAACCTCGTCTACTCCGCAGTATTCCAGGTTCGATGAGCAATGCAACCGAAGATTCAGCAGCCTTAGGTGCCCAACATGTTCTGCCTCCATGGTTATTGTCACAGTCGATTGAAGAAGAAAACCCACATATGACTACTCGACTTAGTCCTGGTGGGCCAGACCCAAGGCATCACTGACCAATTCTAAGGCTTACATATATAGATATCCATGCATGGCAATATATGGACCCACAAGTCACAGGTCACAAGAGGATGCGTTTCTTGAAAATCCAGTTGCATGCATTATGTTTCTTTTTCCTTTCGAAATAATTAATCAACCAGATTTGTAACTCATCTTGTCAGATCATGTTTAAAATCCCAATGCCTAAAATCGTTTTCAAGGCAGCTATCATATTGTTAAAAAGTGTACTTAATTAAGGCTTGTAATGAGTATCATATTATGATTAAATTAAGAGAGTTTACTTTTGCCTGAGAGCTTGGTTTCAGATCATTTAGTTTGAAGGTAATGTAAAGCATGTCTTTCACCTTATATAGGTTGTGATAGAGATCTTTTTTCATAATGATATCATTTTTAGTAATATTTATATAGTTGCATTTTGGTTTACTCAATTTAATTTAATTTTACTTCTTATTCATGTAATGCAGCTGATTATCATACTCATAATGTCAGTACTGATAATATTGATATCTATCTTAAGCCACCTAAATGTATTTTAAAACTGTTAATTAAGTATTGATACTTTGAATAATATGAGTTAGAATACAAGATAAAAAAATATATTATGCTAGACGTGGCACTTGGACGTAGCTCAAGTAATTAAGGCCAAGTAGTGATTTGGATAGAGCTTAAATTAGATTCAACTTGCCACCCATTTTTTTTCATTATCAGAAAGTACCATAACTTGAATTAATAACTTCCCACGAATTACTCAGACTTTCACAAACAAACACCATGTGTGACTAGGTGAACTCTATTGGTAGAATTATGTAGGTAATTTTGGCTTTTTAATTGACGTGTTAGTTTGGTGGTGTTATGAAATATTTTGCCAAATTGTGAAGCTTTTTGCCACGAATTTTTTTAATTTTTTTATTGTTAACGTGAAAGATGATAATCTATATGGCGCATCTGGTGGATGCAACAAGGATTAGCACCTCCCCATTGAAATTATTATTTTTTGAACTGACATGTGATACACTTTGATATGAGGGAGTGAAATTTAAAAGAAAAAAAATGTGCAGTGGCGCCACGCGCAACCAAGAGTCCAGGAAAGGCATTTTTTTTTTTTGGAATCCATCGTGATTAGGGTATTTGGCTACCTATGGATCTATCGGGTATCCCCACAGCTTCGGCCCTTTGGATCGATTATGGGACTAATCCCTAATTCGGTCACGTAGACGCACGAGAATTAATCCGTTACATTGGATTTTACGACCTCCGAACGCCTCCTAAGAATTGAACTCGGGTTTTCTTCCTCGGGATTAAAGCACGTTTCCACTCCAACCAACCCTCGGATGGTAAGGCACCCTTTTTTACAACGTGTCTTTCCTAATTTGTTTCTTAGATTCACTCACACGGGACTCTATTATAAAATGAATCACCTCTCCATTTTGTTTTTGTAATATGTCTCCCCATTGCTGCTTTTTAGATTCACCCACGTGAGACTACAAGTATAATGCACTTCCTTATTTTGTTTTTAATTTTCATCAATTCCTTCTTTTTTGCTTTTATATATGGCTCATAAAAATTCATGTTCTTTTTTGGATTTGACTCTTTTAAAGTGAGAAAGTCTATAAAGTGAGAAAGTAAAGATGCATTCACCCTTGAATCATTTTTAGTGGGTTAAGATCTCTATGCATTTAACAAATCAAAGGTGAATGCACCTTTACTTTTTCACTATAAATTCTCTCATTTTAGAGAAGTCAAATCCTTATTTTTTACACTCGCTGCCATCTTTTTACTACTGTGGTCTCCATCTCAATCTCAATCTCGCTACCCTATTCTGGATTTCTAGCCAAACGATAATGCATCCCCAACTGCTGGCAATGTTAGGAAGCCAAAAACATGGTGGAGGTTGAGCACTAACATATGGTTGGAACTTCGCCCCAGATCTCATGTTTCCAGCAATGGAATGGATATCTTTTATACCTCACCACACTAATCCAAGAACTTAATTATAACGTTTTAGGAACCCAACAAACAACAATCACTTTTTTTTTTATGGTAAGAAACTTCATTCAATTAACTGAGAAAACAGAACAATACAAACAGATTGATAAAACAGTGGAGGGATATTCCCCAACCACGTAAAAAGGTCAACTCTAACAATTAAGCTACCCAAAGCAACATCAACATTACACATAAGAGGTGTAGGAACCAAAAAGACATCAAACCTAAGACTAGATCCTATCGGCTAACCAGTCAGTACCTTCCTCCCATGATCAAAGACTAAGAAAAAAAGAGATGTCACAGTCTTAACTTCTATCCAGTTATATATGGATCATTTCTGTAGCTAGTATAGGCTCAGTTCGACTATGCGTGGTCTCGGAAAAGTCATGTAACACTTGATCGGAAGCCAATATCAGGCAGGTAATGAGAATGCAGCCAAAGGAATCAATCAAACATTGAACTTACACTTTATGCATTTCCAACATCAAAAGGTTGAGCTCAAAAGGGGTTTTTTTCACAAGCATCTCCAAAGCAAAAATGGCCCATCCAGAATCAAACAACAAAAGCTCAAGACAATAACAGTTACCAACATCTAGTGGTTTTGGCAGAGGCTGAAAGGGAACCAGCACCGAAGGAGGTGGCTCGGCTATGAAATGCGCCAACCCTGAGCTGCTGGGTTTTTGCAGGCCAACTGTTCCAGGTAGACTCAGTTCCCTATCACGAGGCGGTGGTTCCGGTGGTGGCCTCACTTTTTAGCATAATTATATAGCATGAATTTTGATTAGTCATATATAAAAACATAAAAGAAGAAATTGAAAAGTAAAAACAGAAGAAGTGAATTAATTGTAGTCCCACATGAGGCGCAACTGCTAGTCCAGCTACCACATCTTTGAGTGCAGATTCGTCGGATCTAGTGTACCTGACCACCTCGTAGTTTTGGCTATTGCAGTTGCCGTCACAACCCAGCGTTGTACCTCGGTGGTGTTGGTGGTTGGATCTATAACCAAATTAAGGGTGCGTTTGGGAATACAGTTTATTTAAGTGCTTATGCAATAAGCTCTTTTTTAAATAAGCTAAAAATAGCTTATTTTCATAAGCTTCTCTGACAAACTTATGGAAATAAGCCCAAAACAGCTTATGGAAAGATCATAAACTATTTTCATAAACTATTTGTATAAGTTTAATTCCATAAACTATTCTTATAAGCTCTGCATAAGCTCTTCCAAACGCACCCTAAGTGAGCTTGCCCTCCTTAAACCTAAACACTGAAGTGAAATATGAAGGAAATAGTGAACATGACAGTAAATGAACGAGAAGACTCAAACTCTCTTTATAAAATCGGGGTTTTGATTAAACTATCGTGCTTTTAGAAACTAATTATCAATTTAACCTATTTTTAAAACTATTTATTAAATTAATCTACTTTTTGTTGACACAAGGTTATTAAGGAATACATGTTTAATAAGGAGACACGAAGGAATTTGGAATTTCTATTCGAGATATTTATGGATTTAATTGTAATATATTTTTAATATAATTTTTTATACTATTAAATTTTTATATTATTTTTATTATATTATTAAATATGAAATATATTAATTGTAATGATATTTTAAATATATCAATATGAAATGACTTAATAAAAACGCTAGTACACCATGAATAAATAAAAATATTATTACTTTTTGTACACTAATTTAATATAAATAACAATATTACGTTTTGTACAATATCACTTACTTCAATTAACACACCATAATAATAAATTGTACAACATGAATATCATGGAGGCTATTTGATCAAACTAGGTATGTTTTTTAAACTATATATATACCAAAATAATTTGGTTTCCAGACATATTACCAAACTACTTTTATTTTGAATAAAAAATTATTTTTTGAGTGACGCTGATCCAACTAATGTCATTCCTTTACACAGGACACCCTCTCATTGGGTGTCATTTATATTTCCAGATTTTTTAAAAAAAACCCAACTTTTTACAAAAAAAAAAAAGAAAAAAAGAAATTGCATGGCTGGTCACGTGGCGCCCTCAGAGGAGTGCCGCTGGTTGCAGTGGCGCCACTCCTCTGAGGGCGCCATGTGACCACTTCTTGGCCACTTATTTTACCAACCCTTCCCCCCCTCCCCCTATATATACCCTTCGCTCCCACCCCCCAACATCCCATCCCCTATACACACCCCCTGCTCCCCACCCCCTAATGCATTAGATTTTCAAGAGAGAAGAAAAAAAATAATATGATAGAAAAATATATTTTCTAAAAATTGTCAACTTGCACTAGAGAAGAAAAAAGTAATATGATAGATATGTTTTCTAAAAGCTGTTAACTGCACTTAGCAAAGAAAAGAAATAAATCAAATATATTTTCAATATATAAGGAAAAAAATAATACGATAGATAAATATATTTTCTAAAAATGATTAACTTGTACCAGACAAAGAGAAGGAAAAAAAATATGATAGATAAATATATATTTTAAAAATGGTTCACTTGCACAGGGGAAGAGGAGAATCAGCTCAAATAGATTTTCAAAAGAGAAGAAAAACAATATGATAGATATATATATTTTCTAAAGATTGTTAACTTGCACTAGAGAAATTGAGAAATAAATCAAATAGATTTTCAAGAGAGAAGAAAAAAAATAATATGATAGGAAAATATGTTGTAGAAAATGGTTGACTTGCATGGAAAAAGAGGAGAAATAAATCAAATCGATTTTGAAGATAGAAGAGAAATAATAATATGATAGATAAATATATATTTTTTTTCTAAAAATGATTTACTTGCACGGAAAAAGACGATAATTAACTCAAATAGATTTTCAAGATAGATTAAAAATAATAATATGGTAGATAATTACATTTTTTTAAAGATACAACACTTGCATGGAAAATAGGAGAAATAAATCAAATAGATTTTTACAAGAGAATAAAAAAATATGATAAATAAATATATTTTTAAAAATGGTTAAGTTGCACGGGAAAAAAGGAGAATTAAATCAAATAAATTTTAAAGAGAGAAAAAAAAAATATAAGGTAGTTAAATACTCCCTCCGGACCTATATATAAGCAAAAAAATACATCAATTTTTTGGACTCAAATATAAGCAAAAGTCAATTAAATCAACTCTATTTAATGTCGTACGTGCTTCAAAAATACAATTTGATTAATTGTTTTTTTTATTTTTCCAAGAGCATTATATATTTTCAAGAAACAAATTCCAAGAGCATTATATACTCCCAAGAAAGGGTAGTTAATTTAGTAACTATAACTTATTTTTTACACAGATTAAGATAATTAAACTAATATAACTAACTTTCTTAATACGTGTGAAGTTAGTTTTTTTTTTGCTTATATATAGATCCAGAGGGAGTATGTTTTCTTAAAATGGTTAAATTGCAAGGGAAAAGAGAAGAAATAAATCAAATAGAAATTCAAAAGAGAAGGAAAATAATGTGATAGATAAATATATTTTCTGTAAAATAGTTAACTTGCACCGACCAAAGAGAAGAAATACATCAAATAGATTTTTAAAAGAGAAAAAAAAATGATATCATTTAGAAGATCATGTGGGCATATATAGTATTAGTGTTTAAATAAATAATATTGAGAAATAATTAATCAGCTTGAAATGCAGTTGTTGATTTAAAAATATATATCTACTATTAAATATTCAAAGAAGTACGATACTAAAGAGGGTGTATTGGATTGAGCTTTTAAAGGATTTTAAAATACTTTTTTATGATAAAAAAGTCTTGTGGTATTCAATCAAGACTTTTTACAAGTAATAAAAAGTCTTGTGGTATTAGAAAACTTCATGATTTCGATGGATTGTTTTTTAAGGTGGATTTTGTGGGATTTTGTATGACTTTTTAGTTATTTTTTAGTAATAAAAGTTTCACCCTAACACATGAGATTTCTTAGGATTCTCAATCCTTATTTCTCTTCACCTTATGCCTTCACATTTCTTTCTCCTCCCTCCCTCTATCTCTCTCCTTTCTCCCCCTCCCCCTTTAAGATATTTACTTCAATAATCGATTATATATTTATTGTAATATTCGATTATAATGAGAATAAGTTTTTGTTTAGGTATACTTGTTAAAAAGCGATTTTAAGATAATCAATTTTGTTTGAATGATGTAAAAAAAATTATTTTATATAGTAAATTACAAAAAAAAAATAAAGTTTTTGTATAGAATAATAATATTTGTTTGATAGTTAGTTATATAGGGTAAACTGGAAAAATATGATTGGTTTCGAAATAATCAAAAGTTTTTTTTTCAAATAAGCTTAAAATTTTTAGCTTTCTTGAAAACCACTTTTTTCTATAAATTTTTTTTTACTTCAACCTAATTTGTCAAACATATTAGAATAATTTCAAAAAAACTTTTTTTTAGAAAAAAAAACTTTTTATAAGAAAAATTAAATGTCCCAAACATGATCTTAAAATACTTATTTTTAGCATTAACTTTAAAGTAGCTTTTAAACCCCAAAAAAAATTGGGTCAAACGCTACCTAAGTATAGAGTATAATTGATTTGCAAGGAATGACACATCAAATTTATATACTTTTGATGACTAACATATATCAGTAACAACAAGTAATAAAAAGTATAGAATACAATATTTATGACATTATGAAAACAAAGTAATTTTTTTTTAAGTTCCCAATTTCTTTTTTCACTGTATAAATACAATAACATATGAACAAAAACATGTAAATATATTGTCTTCTCCACTATAAAATTGAATTTGCTATGTAATGTTGTAATTAGAGTTTATGTGTTTATTCTCCACTACAGAAATAGAATCTGATTTATAAATTATGATATTATATTCTCCACTATGTGTTCCTTTCAAATCTTATAAATCCATATAATCCGTACAAATCTTATAAATTCTTATGATATAAATTCGTTAAAATCGAAACAATAAACTCTTGATTATAAAAGTCTTTAAAAAAAATCTTATAAGTCATTACATAATTCATACATAGTCCATTAAAATTCACAAGATTTTTTTATGTCAAAATAGTCTTTTAAAATCTCAATCCAATACACCTCCTAAGATAGTGGGAGAAGAAATGGTTTATGCTAATTTATAATTTTTATTTTAAAAAATAAATTCACAATAAAACTTTAATGTCTATTTTCAAATATTATACATTTTTTATATTCTTTATACATGTCTTATTTTTTAAATCATATTTTTAATACTAAAGTTGTGTAATAGACAATATGTACTTACTATTTACATTTTAGATTCATTATTTCTATTGTAATATTAATAAAAACTATTAAGTTAATATATGTTACACTTTTTAATCAACGGTGAAGGCAAAATAATTTTTTAACAATTTTTGGTATAAAATTCTCCACAAAAATTTTTAAACCACAAAACGTGAAATCAATAATTACATATTTAAAAATGAAATCCTAAAAAAGTAACATATTCTCATGCATGGCACGGGTCCATACACTAGTTAAAAAATTAAAAAAAATCCACGGCAGCAAAAAATAGGTTAATTTGTAAATAGTTTCAAAAGAAAGTTAGGGCTATCTTGCTTCCATGATATTCATGTTGTACAATTTATTATTATGTTGTATTAATTGAGGTAAATGATATTGTACAAAACGTAATAATATTATTTATATTAAATAAGTGTACAAAACATAATAATATTTTTATTTATTCATGTTGTAACATCGTTTTTATTAATTAATGATTTCATATTGAATAATATTTAAAATATTATTACAATTAATATATTAAATATGTTTAATATTTAATAATATATTATAAAAATAGAAAAAGTATATTATAAAAAATATAAAAAGTTAATAATATAAAAAACATGTTGAAAATATATTACAATTAAGTCCATAAATTATCTTGACCGGAAACTCCAAATTCCTTCGTGTCTCATTATTAAACAAGTACTAGTTAATAACCTTGTATCAACAAGAAATTAACACAACAATTATGCCATAACACTTAGTTACTCAAGTGAAGTCATCATTGATAAATAAAATTACGTTTTTAAATAACCTTGTGTCAATTTTTTTTAATTTGAACCCTTGTTAGTATAAATAGTAATATTATTACGTTTTCTACAATATCATTTACATCAGTTAACCCTACATAATAACAAATTGTACAACATGATTAACACGGAAGCTATGATAGCCCTCATGGTATAAACTATTGGTTTAGGTAGAAGGTCATGGGTTCCTTCCTTACTTTGGACACTTTGTTATTTTTATTAAGAGGGAAACTCCTTGTGTAATGGAGGACGCGACATGTAGCTCTGACGTGGAAGGCGTTGATCCATGTGGCGCCTTCCTAATGCCTTCTTAAGGCGTCACGTGGATTAGCGCCTTCCACAAGGACATGCCACATGGCATTTACGTGGAAGACACTAGTCCACGCGGTAAATAATTTCAAAAGAAGGTTAAATTGGTAATTAATTCCTAGTGTTTTCCACATGACGCTGACGTGGAAGGTGTTAGTCCATGTGACGCCTTCCTAGTGCCTTCCTAAGGCACCACATGGACTAGTGTTTTACACGTAAGTACCACGCGGCGCGTCCTTGTAGAAGGCGCTAGTCCACATAGTGTCTTCAATGTCCGTATTAAAAAAAAACCAGTTAGCAAAAACAGGTTGATTTGGTAAATAATTTCATAAAAAAGGTTAAATTGGTAATTAATTTCTACAAGGGGCTGATCAAAAACCAATTGGTATTGTTGGTCAAATTTGTTTGTTTCATTTGAGTTGTAATTTAATTTTCCACCTTCATACACCTAAATAAAGCAAAAACTGTATGAATTTTCCAATAAAGTGATAAAAAACAGACAACGCAGTCCTCACTTCGTCATAATACTATTTTATGCCCCTTGCCCTTTTCTTTTTGAGAGATTCACCCCCACGGCCTTTTCTTTTGTGGAATGTTACTTTCAATTAAAAAAATTATCTCAATTTTACATAATATTTGCTCAAAAAACTAAAGGTAGACACTCCCTACGTTAAAATGTATGTTTTATTATTTGAGTTTAATTGAAAAACCGTGACAGTGTATAATTTTTTAATTATCAATCAATCACAATGATGATTTTTAAAATAGTTAGAATAAATGTCAAACATTTTTATTGATGTGATAATTTATGATTTGATATTTGTGTAAAAGAACTTTAATTACACTGTCAGCATATATCAATTAAATTGTTATTATTTTATTATCTAACAAGTAATGTAAAAATGATGTAGAGTTATGTATAAATATCAATATCAATATTTTTTAGAAAGATCCTCAATACAAATTGAGTCAGAGATTTTTTTTGGTGGATAGTCAATTTTTTTTCTTTATTTAATTTAACGTATTAGTCAATTAAAAGTATTAAAATTGGAGTTAAAGTACAAAATAATAATGGCTCATAGATATACCGCATTTGAATTCGTATATGATCATAAAAAGTATCACTGATTGTTCACTGAAACGAATCTTCTTAAGAGACCCAAATTCATGATCATCCCTATTGGTTCATAGATATACGACATATTCAATAATATAAAATAATAAATTTATCTTGCTCAGAGAGCACTTAAAAAATTCCCTTTTCGTAGATTATGTCCGAAGGCATGCTTAGGATGTTAGATAGGTTCGGAGGAACTCTTTGGAACCTTGGAGGGGTCAGCCAGAGCCAATATGAATAAGTGAAGAACATATATTGGCAATTTTAAAGATTGTTCAAATTAATTAAACAAGAGATCATCTATACATTGTGGAAACTGAAAATAGAATATAGAGATTTGCCTTTAGAGTAAGCAAATTGGAGATGTGGCTGGCTGCCTTGCGCCCTTGTACTGACTGAGTCACCAAAGTACACCAAACGGCACCACCACTGGAGAACCCGAGGAAAATTATTTGAGTTGAGCTTGAGCCTTTGAATTTACTCATGTGACACACAATGAACTCCTCGTAGCACCATTCATCCACTACATGAAATTTTTCTATTACCAACCGCTTTTGATGTCCATAAAAGACAAAAGCAGTCCGTAAATCTGCACAAGCTCTTCCATTATCATAGGTAGACACATTTTATCATGGCCACTTTATGGTGGTGCCCTTGCTTTTGAGCTCCATTAATAGTGCCCAATTTTGAGTAAAAACATACAATTTCGCTTCATAGGATTAACTTTTTCAACAGTTACATAAACAAATTATCCTTAGTTAACCGGAACAAAGATACACAACACAATACAAGTATATAAATTCTGATTTTCAAATAACAAATAAGGTGTGTTTGCTTATAAAAAAAAAAAACAAATGAAGTATATTTTGAATACCATAGATAATCCACATAACACAACCAAAATTCTTGAAAGACTTTGAATATAATTTAGACTATGGCATTTGTGAAAATACTTGAGTGAAATTCCACTCGGTTGATCTAATTATATATACACTTTAGAGAGTAAATACAATGTGTATGTGATTTATAAGATCATTAATGTAGTTCTAGTTCCTAAGTGCATGCATGAAATATTCTTGATACATAAATAACTATTGATTTCTAGGTACATGAATAACTATTGATTTCTAGGTATATAAATAACTATACAAATTCCAATACATCTATTTGACAATTCCAATAAAAATATTAAAGAGAATGAAAGTGTTTGTTCATAAAAATATAAAAAACAATGCTTAAGTATGAGTAATGCTATAATTTCAAAGATAATAATATACTTCCTCCGTTCTCTATTATAAACAAAACTTAAATAGAACACACATATTAAGAAAGTTGATTAATCTCATTTAATGTTGTTAAAAAATTAAGTGTATTACCTAAAGTAACCTTCATAGAAAACTTCAATTTTTATTAAATACATCTCACATTGAGTTATTGGAAAACAAAATTGGTATTAAATGAAAGGTATTTTAGGAACAATGTTATTAAATAGGATGAAAGTAGTTGAAATTGCTTATATATTTGACCAAAAATTTTGGGATTTTTTTGCTTATAATAGTGAAGGGAGAGAGTACGTATGTAGTAGGTCGATTTGGATTGAATTGGATCGGTTTTCATTAGGAGATTCGAAATCTAATCCAATCCAATGAAAAAAACGTTTTTTTTTTCGATTTTCGATTTGTTGGATTTTTGGTTTTTCAGTTCGATTTTTACGGTTTGATAAGTGATAATTATGTAAAGCCATTCCAAAGATAATAGAATATAGGATTTGAACCATATATATGGTAAATAAATCTTGTCTTTATCACCACTGCATGTGTACTTAAATCGTTTACCCCAGGGTTGGCCCAAGCATAAGGCAAACGAAGTCCTTATTTTAGATCCATTAGTAAAAAACTTATTTAATTTACTATTACTATTTAAATTTGTTGGGTCGACACTGGTTTACCAAATTCTTCTTATATGCAAGAAAAATGCACCCGCGTGCACACATACTTAAGTGTATTTTCAAGTTATCCAAATTAGAGTATATTTAAAAATGTTAATGTCGCGATTAGTCTACATATGGTGCAAGTTGTATAATTTTCATATTGCTGGATTGGATATGAATTAATAAAAATAATATATTTTAAAAGCACGACCTTGTGGCCCTTTCTTTGGCAAATGTACCCTAAAAGTGTAAAACACAGTCACGCATATTGTTACAGGCTAATCTATATATTATATAGAAATTTAACTCTTGATGTTTCATATCCACACAACAACCCCATTTATCCACAAGCTGATGGAATCAGCTAAGCATAACATATTGATAACTACCAAATTGCTTACTTTATATCATCGTAAGTTGATTGAGCTAATTAATAAGATGGGTAATGTTAGCTACACATAATATTTTTCTCACATATATAATTTACATAAATATCATCACTAGCATCTATTTCAATTCTTTCTTTCTTTATCTTTCTCTCCCCTTTTCTTTCTCACATGAATAGCGAATCTCATTTTATGTGAGTTATGGGACGCAGAGTTTATATAAAACAAGCATTATTGTAATAAGATTTATTATTTACAAGCAAGCAAATGAAAGGCGACGGTACACACGTAAAGCAAGCTGGCAATCTATCCATATTAAGGTCAGTTCATGTAGCTTTCTATCTGTAAAGGGATGAAAATCTTCTGTTTCATTTTTTTATTATATTCTTTATTTCACATCAATGATAATTTATCACTTAATAAAATAAAATTATAATTTATTAATATTTATGTACATCTTTAACCTTTGATTAATAAAAGATACTGAGATATTATTTTTTGGGACAACAGAATTTTGTTATCTGTAGAGAGCTTTAGCAATTTGCTGATCCTAATAGAAAGTGGATAAGACACTTCAACCTAACTGTTCCATTGGTTGAGCCCTCTTTGCAATTAGGCAAGTTGCAGCCATTTAACTCGGTGACGGGGGGAAAAGATCGAATTACCCTCCCTCCTGAGGTTGACAACAGCACATATTTGATCAGCTCAATCAGATGTACTCAACCGCACTAATGTTTTTAATATGATGCTAATATTAGGGCTTTTCTATGAACCGGTAAGAAATAAAAAATAATAAATAATGTATTTAGAATATTGAAAATTTTAAAAAATATATTTAATTAATACATATTATTTTTTATTCTTTAAAAAAATTGAACATTTAATTTGTTAACAAAATCTTTATTATTATTTGTTTTGTCCAAGAACCAAAATGTCAACCGTCTCGGAAGATTCTCAGCTTAGTATCGATGAAACGTTCCTAAAGGTCATGCCTGATATATATATAACCACTCATGATAGCTCATTACTGTTATAGTAACTGTTATAGCATGAGAGTAGCAATATAACAATTACTATAAGGATAATGAGCTATCATGAGTGATTATATGTACGTGTTATTGATTGAGGCGTCGTTACGCTGTATTAATCGCTCATTATGGAGTGGTCGGTTACGAGGTCTGAGATCGGCCCATTTGACATGACGTCCAAAGATGACCTTGATCCGAAGTTTAATTCGGGTCATGGCGTAACATTATTATTATTATTATTAGGGTTTTTCTATCATGTGCAAATTTGTATATATTAAAAAATTAATATATAAAAAGTTTTTATGGGAAATCATACTTTTAACTTTTCAATATATTGAATGCAACATTTTTCAATAGAGAACTACTATTATTGATTTCTTAACATGTACAAGTTTGCACATGATAGAAAAACCCTTATTATTATCATTATTATTATTATTATTATTATTATTATTATTATTATTTTAAACTTACTATAAATACCAAGTGCCTAGCTCTAACTTTCCCTACCAAAACATCAAGTTTTCAAAACATAGCTTTCAATAACACTGGATCATGTAGAAGCTTCATTTGTAGGATGTTAAGCTTGAGTAGGCTTTGGGGGTACATTTTGCTGGTCTTGCTTCTAAGTGCAGGAACTGAAACACGGTCCCTGAGTCCAACAATTGTAAGCAATATGCTTCGAAGCTCAAACCACGCACCCGTTCGAGCATTTGCGGGAGAGGGTAAAACTGGACAGCATGACAGGGAAAGATTGAGTCCGGAAGGACCTGACACTCATCATCACTACATAAAATCATAGCAGTACTCCTACTGCTGCTGCTACCCCCTTTAAGGGTCTTTTTTTAGTTTTTCGTTTCCTGATATCTGTTAGGTCAAGTATGCATGTTACTTACATAGGTTTCTCTTTTAGCTTTCTTTTTATGGGAAGCTTGCTTCTCAAGTCATCACTTTCGGTTTTTTTTTTTTTTTTTCTCCTGCTATCAAGGTTGAAGAAGTTATTTCAGATTCAATCAAGACTTGGGCGTCAACGTTACAGATTCGGAGGCATGGATATTCCGGTCACTTTGATTTTATCACATTTTTAGGTGTTTTGCCGTTTTATGTTATTAACCTAGGTACTATGAGTTTGTTCGTAGATTCGTCCTTTTCGATTTTTAGTGATATTGAATTGGTGTTGTTTTCGATATATTTTACCAATTTGAATATAGTCAAAAAAAAAAAAAAAGAGGTATAACATTTTAGTGATCAACAACAAAAGGAAAAATGAAGAAAAGCATTCAGTTTCTTATCAACTTCTACATTATTTTAAATAGACAAAATGAAGCTGGGATCTCTTTTCTAAAGGAGTAATTGGAATCAGGTTGAAGCCCAATAGCCATTGTTGAACCCTGTTTACAAGAGCGAGGTGTGAGGTCTTATAGATAGAAATCTGATGTCCCAAAAAACGGTGTCTTGATATTTCCCATCAATTAAATATTAGGAATGAACATAAATATTAATGAATTGTGATTTTGTTTTCTTTAAGTGTCAAATTATTATTGGTGGGGGACAGGAAATATGATAGGAAATTGAGACATAATATCTCCATCCGTCTTATATTAGGAAATTTTTTAGAGAAAGTTATAAATCTGTATTATTATTTTTTTAACTCATAAATGAAAAGTTAAAACAATGACGAGATAACTAAAAAGTTAGACATTTGTTATACTTTTATTTAAAAAAAAAATACTACGAACACTTCAACAAATTTACCACCTTAGTAAAAAAAAAAAAAAAACAAATTTACCACCTTCGTACCAAGGGAATTCACAACTTCCACCAATTTAACAGAACCATTATGCTATTTTATTTTATTTTATTGATAAAAAAAGAAAAACAGAACCAGTTATCATCATAGTAAGCTGATAGAAACCAAGTAGATTCATCGGCATTTCGCCAAGGCTTCGTGCAGAGATTTTAGTCATTAAAACTAGCATCACGATGACGCCTTGAGCGAGAGGTCTTTGCAGCTTGATTTGATTTGACTCATCTGCGTCTAATATTCATTAATTGGGTGCTTTCTTAAGCGAAACCCGTCATATATTACGGAAGCTTAAAAATTAAACTACATATATTTTATATTCTATATTATAATTAAATTTTTTTTAACAATCATGACATATATATGAAGTATCCAGCATCGTTAGAATTAACTAATTTCCGTCGGAGAACTTGTAGGATACACAAGAGGTTCTTTCCTCCCAACTAGATTTTCTTTATATACAAGAGCCAGAATTCGAACCCCTTACCACTTGCTTAAGATATCCGAGTTCCTTACCATTCAAATATTTGGATTTAATTTGATGTATTATCGGAGTAAAATTTTTTATACATCATCTAATTATACATTCTCCTCAACACATTTTCTCATTATACTAAGTAAAGGCTCAAACTAGTCCGTGAAAAAAAAAATTACGAAGACATATTTGATCCCTGAAAAATAAAAAATATTTATTTGAGACATTTTAGCCACCAAAAATTTTAAATGACGTTCAAAATAGTCTTTTTTAGTTTTTAGGATAAATTTTAGAGACATTTTAGTCCTTGTCAGGGATTATTTTGAAGTTCATTTAAAAATTTTGGGGAATAAAATCCTTCAAATCAGTATTTTTCATTTTTCAGGTACTAAATATCTCTTTGTTTTTTTAAGGATCAATTTGGACCTTTACTCTTTTTATTATTATATTAGGTAAAGTTCATGCGAGACTCACTAAATAGATAATGAAATTATATAATTTAGTGGATCTCAAACGAATTTCACTCAATAATAAAAAGTATATTGAAGAGAGTGTTGAAAAAATGCTAACACCTCTCTTAAAAGAATTGTTTCTCATAATAACTATCTTAAAAAATCATATATATATATATTGATGTATGATTAGTTAATAATATAAAAAATTTCTATTGATAATGCATCAAAATTAAACTTTCTAATTATCATAACTCAATATTTTCTATAAAAAAGATTGCTCATATCCTTGAAAGTTTGTAGAATTGTTGTTACAATTATTTTTGCCAAATCGGAGGATCCAGCGAAAACTGCTCCGTTTGGCCCCACAAATTTGGGAAGTTTTTCATGTGGGATCGGGATGGAGACAAAAATCCCCGCAAAATAGATTCAGGTAAAGGGATGAGGTTCTTAATTACTTCCGGTCTGGTGAAGACCACAAATATGTGAAGTTACAAATTGACTATTTTATAACAAATTTCGGTTATATATAAGCTTTTTTGGAAATTTTATTATTTAATTAAAGGATTTAATTTCTATACACTGTCAGTGTAAAGATTTTTTACATAGACAACCAATCAGAATTTGTCACATAAATTAAAGTGTTTGACTATTATCCTAACTACCTTAAAAGTCATACCTACCATAATTTCTGATTGGTTGTCAGTGTAAAAAACTTTACACTAACAATATATAAAAATTAAACTCTTCTTTTCCTGGTCCTCGTTCCTCGATTCCTCCTTGGTTTCTACATGAAATTCGGAATTTTTAATAAAAATAGAAAATATAAGAAAATTTCAAAAATAAAAAATATATAAAATATACAATGAAATTAGGTTAAGTTCAAAAAATATAAAGAAATATAAGAAAATTTGAGTTACATTTGTTATATAAGAAAACTATTTCAAATTTAATTAAGAGTTTAACTTCAATATACTGTTAATATAAATTTTTTTAGAAATCCTTCACAACAAGGATTGAAGATGAATATGGAGAGTAAGTGGGGACTCGAGGCCAAGAGTGATATGGGTGCCAACCCCGATCACTATTAATTTTCATGTCAATGTTTAACTTTCCAAACCCTTTGATTTTGCATGCATCAACTTAATTTTTAAAATTAATAGTTTTTCATGAAAAAATGTTCATTTATTTTAAAAATTGATCATATTCAAACTCCGATATATTTGATAAACTCAATAAAATAGTGATAATGATAAAATTTTAAAGTTTTGTTCAATTTTTTCATTTTTTTATACTCACGAACATTTCATTTTTATATTGTATTCTATTCCATTTATGTATCACTATGATGAAAATATAAGTTTTAAATCTATTTTAAAATTATCAATTTATGACTTTCTTACTGGATCTAATATTATTTATCAATAGAGTATTAGTTATTTTATGTTTTCCATTTTGTAGTACTTTTTTTTATTGTATATTAATATTTGTACATTCTAGTGGCTATTTGACCATCTAGATCTTCTTTTTTTTGTTCAGTGTGGACCATCCAAATCTAACAAGTAACAACTGCTTTCTATGTAAGGTGGATTTTAGCATGAAGTGAATGTACCCCCAATTTTTTTCATCGTGAATGATTTTGAACCGTTAGATATAATATTAAAATAATTAATGATTCAGATTTATTGATCTAAAAAAATGTTAACTTATACCTAGTAATAGAGGTAAAAAAAAAAAGAATTTAAAATTACCACTGTATCCTCTACTCAATCCCTTCCTCCATCGATGCTTCCTCCAGAAGCTTCTGCCCCGTACCCTTTTGCTCCCGTGCTCAAAACCTAGAAAACCATCGTCATTCACACTTTTATTAGTTTTCTTATGCTGATTTTTGTTGTTGGGATTGATTGAAAGTTTTCTTTAATTAGTTACTGTTTGTGGGGATTTTGGTTGTTTGGTTGATGAATTTTTTCTTATCCAGGAACCCTCTTGTAGATCTGGGCGGTACTGGTCCTTGAGATGGTGCGGTGGTGGCTCTGTGTGGTCCTCTGCGGTGGTGCCTTGCGGCAGAGAGACCGATATAGATGGAGATACCAAGGGAGGGACCAGGACAGAGAGGGAAAAGGAGGAGAGGACCTTGTGGCGGCAGCAACTCAGATCCGTACCCTTCCAACTGTCTCAGCACCAACATGCGTAGATTTGCGATGAACTCGTTGGTGAGGATCTGTGATTTTTTTCTTTCTTTTACAGGTTCGTTGACATGAGCTCGTTGTCGCCAGATATGGAGTCTGGCGAAGCAGTTAGATAGCGAAGAGTTTCTCCGACCAGTAAATGCTGGTGCTGCTTTGTCCGTGTTGGGTTTGATGATTTGCATGTAAAGTTTGAATCTTTTTTGTGCCTGGATTCATAACCATGGCAAGTTGGCAACACCGGACAACATTGACCTGTTTTCCTTGCTTGCCCAGTTTCTATTATTGTTGATGAATGTCTCAATAAATCAGTTATAACAGTTAAGCTTTCAGTTTTGCGGTTAGAGTTTGTTTTTTAACAAACTTGAGCAAGTGAATATTGGAAGGAGCACGTGCAACTACTTATAATTGAGGTTCTATATATAGGTGCATAGTCATGATTATGTAGGAGATATATGAACATAGAATTGATTCATCTATTGTCATCTTGTATCAGTGAGATCAAAAGAAAGAGAGTTAGAGAGATCAAGGGGTTAGAGAAAAATAGAGACTAGGTATCTTGGGAAATGCTTGTTCTGTTTCCAAAACAGTGTGCAACAAGGGGTGGCCAAGAGAAGTTCTATGTGTAACAAGTTGATCTTGTATCTCGGTTTCTAAAAGCTAGTGGATATCTTTGTTCCCTTCCCGTGGATGTAAGCCTCACCGGCTGAACCACGTTAATTGTCTTGGTGTTCATCTCTTCTCTTATTCTTCTTTAAGTTTACTTGCATTGTGTTATCCTTGTTCTTGCTGTTTTGGTTTGTTCTCTTGTTTTTTGCAGACTTACACTAACAATTATGGAGTTGCTTAGTGTCGTTAATGGACCCTCGTTCTTTTAGAAAGGGATTTGAGAGAGAAGGAAGACAAAGTCATAAACTTAAAGAAGTGAGATTTGGGAAAGGGTAAAAGTGAGATTTGGGAAATAAAAGAAATTTAAAAAATAAAATAAACAACTGGTTGGACCTACTATCATCAGTCAACTAAGTGTTACATGGGTGTAGCACATTGTTTGGTGCTTCATGCTAAAAGCAACCTTCTATGCAAGTAGACTAAAACTCTAAACTAAGCTCATAAAAGTTTATGATGAAGTCCATATTTGCAGAAGCTCAATGCAGATACTAGTCTGCTTTTGTCACATCAGATCAGATACTCTAAATCTCTAGAAGTTGAACGACAAAGGATTCTTTATGATCAAAAAATCACACATCACACATCACACATTAATGGTATGTTTGGTTGAGGAGAGATTGGATAGAGGGAAGTAAGAAGGAGGGGGAGAAATGATGTTTTTGGTTGTTTGGGAGAGAAGAGAAATAGGGTTGAGAAATAATTTTCATGTGGATCCCACCTATTTTAAGTTCTTTCCACCTTAGAGAAGATTTTCGAGAGAGAATCTCAAAATTATGCTTGAGTACCAATTTTACCCCCTTGCTCTTTGTGGTGCAACAATTCAACGAAGTTAAAATTAAAAAGCTAGACGGCTGGCTTGTTGGGAGGCAACACACAATTGTTTTTAAAAAAATATTATTATTATTATTATTATTATTATTATTATTATTATTATTATATTTTAATTTATATTGGATTATATTATTTTCATAATGTTATATTATAAATATAACTATAATATATTATATTATATAATATTATATATGATGTAAGGATAAATGTCTTTATAAGAAAAACTCATTTTCTTTCTCTTCACTTTTCTATCTAACCAAACGAGTGGAGAGAAAACTCAATTTTTCTTTTTCTTCTACTTCTCTTATACTTATTTCAATCCAAATAATCTAAAAATTTTCTCATTTTCTACTCATTTTCTCTTCTCTCTAACTCTTTTCCATCCTATTTCTTTCCTCCCAATTTCTTTCCTCATCCAAACAAAGCATAATGCATCATTGGAAGCCTAAGATTAATTTAATAGTGCATTAATACGTAATTTTTTTACTGCAAGAAAATCGGTTTCAAAATTGTACACTAAAACATATAAGAGAGTATCATAGAAATTTTGAACTTCTTTTACGTCGATAATTACTTCGAAAACATGTTATTAAAACTTTTAAACAATATAAAAAGATAACCCACAAACAGAGCTAATTAGATGAATTTTTTTGCACGGGAATTCTAAACTCACTGAAAGTATTTTCTGGCCAAGGCTAGGCCAATGCCACAAGAATTAATCGATTTAGGAAAGTTGAAAAAAATAGATTATCCTGATAATCAATTATATTGTGATACTCGATTATAATTAGAATATGTTTTTGTTTGAGTATGTTTACTGAAAAGTAATTTTAAGATAATTTATTTCGTTTGGGTGGTATAAAAAAATCATTTTTATATAGTAAATTACGAAAAATGATATGAAGTTATTTGTATAATTTAATAATATTTGTTTGGAAGTTAACTTTATAGGGATAAATAAAGAAGAGAGTTTTAAAAATAAAAAATAATCAAAACACAACAATGTTAAACTAAAACAAATTAGATGACATAAAACAGTTTTTTTTCAAAAAGTTTTCTTTTTTTATAAATTTAAGTTAATTATCAAACATGATAAATTATAAATGAAACAACGTTTTAGCCAAAAAAATAATTAAAATAAAAAAATCAATCTTTTCCAAACAAATTCATCAACAAATGCTTAGACCCTTTGGTATTACCAAAAATGCCAAATAAACTACTGTTGCATTTCCGTAGACTCAAGCATAAAATACTGATTATAGAAAGCGTGTTTGGATCCGCGAGTATAATTGATTATTTCAATATATAATCGATTGTAATAAAATAATTTTTTTTGTTTGAATATGTTTGTTAAAAAATGATTATGAGATAATTTATTTCGTTTGGGTTGTGTAAAAAAATTACTTATATCTTGTAAATTACTAAAAGGGTATAAAGTTATTTGTATAATTTAATAATATTTATTTGGTAGTTAGTTTTTGTATGGGTGAAATAGGAAGAATGTTATTATTTTTAAAATAATCTAACAATTTTTTAAATAAGCTTCAAACTTCTAGCTTCTCTAAAAATACTTTTTTCTCATAAAAACAATTATTTTAAAATTTAATCAGTTTATCCAAATATATCAGCTTCTATTAAAAAATAACTTTTATAATGAAAAATAGCTTTTTGGAGTAAAAATTTCTTACCCAAACACCCTCAAAAGATGTAAATTTTACATTCTTGTGTGGTGCAAATTACTGAAGTACTTCGTTTACTGTTTGCTTTATTTCCAATTTCTCATATTTGTTTATTATTTTTAGAAATAATTACAAAATTACCACCTTATTTTCATTCTATTTTATGTTTTACAAAACTTGTATAGGATTCCAAAGATTTGAAAAAAGGAAAATGATGAAAACAAAGTGACTGTTTTATAATTATTTTTTAAAACATGGAATAAAAACAAAAAACAAAACAGACCCCTAATTGCTTAGTTTAATCAAGATTGAATCACATAATTACTATATTATAGATGCATTTGGATAGATAGTTTAATTAAACGCTTATTCAATAGAGTTTTTTTTTCAACTAAATTAAAAACTTATTTTTATAAACTTCTCTAACAAACTTATAAAAATAAACTAAAAAAAACTTATAAAATCATAAATTATTTTCATAAACTATTTAAGCAAATTTATTTTCATAAGCTATTAAATTCTTCCAAATGCACCCAACGCACCCTTTAGTTAGAAGGGAATTAGTTTTTCTATACACAGGTGCAATTTCAAGGTGCATAACCTTCTAGCCTGAAAATCAATTTATCTATCAGCTATAAATCACTGTTGGCTTCAAAACAATAGTTCCTTTTTGGTCAGAGGCTTCACATTGAATTAAAATTTCAAAGCTACAAAATACTGGCAAACAAGACGAAATGTAAATAGAAGAACTGAATAAACCTTGCAAAATAATATAAGTCAAAATTACAATAACTAATTAACTATTAGCTTCACTAAATTGACAACTACATAAGACAAAATTGGAATGTTAAATAAACCATTCTATCAAAGATTTGTGGTCACGGGGGTAAATCAACTCGACCAGCTCCAGGTCATGTAACCCATGATCTAAAAATTTTTTGGGCCCTGTATGATAGCAACTGTTTAATACGGTCTAAATTTCCTGGCAGCTCTTAACTGCTGCAGCCGTTTTTTGTCCTCCTCAAATTTGCCCTGCAGCATTATGATCTCTGCAAGCAAAGCATAAATGGTTTATCTCAGTCTGACAAGAGGAACATAAAAGTTCAAACGAAATCCTTTACAAAGTTACAGTGGCACAGTTTATAATAGCATCTAATGTATGAAAGAAAATAGGGGATAAATAAACAAATAAACCATAGTCCATGAGCATGAGAACCTAACAAAAAATTATATAGTACTTTAAGCAGTTCCAACCAGCGTTATTTACTAGTAAGTTCAGGTAAAAAATCTAAACTTACTAAGAAAATTGGTTTAAATTATTCAGCCAAAGAGAAGTAACACTAAATAAAATATTTGACCCCAAATTGATGATAGAGTAATTGCTTAAACACAATTTTTCAGTATACATTATACAAAAAATGGCTGAACATCACGTAAAAGCAGATCATACCATTTCTCTGAGCTTCTCTTTTTTGAAACCGGTAGAAATCTACCCCTACTTCATTATGCTTCTTTTTGGCCAATTTATTCTCCACAGCAACTTGGGCAACAGAGCCCACAGCCACTCCACTTTCAGAGTCAGTAGTTTTCTTCCTACCCTTGTGGTGTACAACAACAGTCCAACCCCCTTCTGCAGCACGAGCTTCTCTCTCTCTTCTTTCCTGCATTGGCCATAACATCATTATATCAAAACCAAAAAGTAAGGACTGAATAAATGTTGAATCTTTCAGATCTTAAACTTGACTATGGAGTAGTAAATATTTAAAATCCTAATCCTAAAAAGAGACTAATTTAATATAATCCCACAACATATAAACTGGCTTAGGCTTCAGCCAAGCCAGATTCACCAGAAGGGGAATTCAAATCCTGTTTCTTATTCAGGAAGAATTGTATTGTAAAATTCAATTTCCTAAATAATGCAACTGAATAATGTCATCAAAATTGTTTTTGCACTATGCTAAAGACTAAATTGAAATTGTCATTGGTTAACAGTATGATTGCTGACTGGTCATGGTCCCACAATGATGACTGGTGGAGTCAGCAGTAAAAGCCAATGGCAGTGCTCAAAGTGGTCTCTTGAAAAGATGCCAATAGGCTTGTAGCATTAACAGTATTATTTAATCTGCGAATTATTCCTTGTTCCGTTTCCTGATGTGTCAAAATGTATACATGCCATAACACATTAAGAATACAGAGTTACGCTCCTAGGCCAGACAAACACAACCCAAGAGAGAGAAAAGACCAAAATGTCATATGAGAACAAACAAAACTAAAATCAGCTTTTGAGATATATTACTGCATGACTTTGGCTTTCCTAGCTATGAGAAAGACATCTATTGCTCTCAAGCTAGATACTCCATATAAAACCAACTGAAATGATCCTCCATGTCTTAAGACTCTTTCTGGAGCCGGATACCATCCTCGAAAACACAAAAGCTAGCTCAAATGAAGAAATCAGCCAGTGCACACCACATGGAGGCAACATTAAAAATGAGACAATCATAACTTGGAATCTAGGATCCCTACGTTGAAGTCCTCCTTTGTCAACAAAAAGAAATTTCCCTTGTTATAAGCCTCGAAACTTGTTTAGGAATTGACCTCCAATTAAATAAGCTATTAAACAACGGCAATTTCAATATAAATGGCCAAAACTAAAGTGAAGATATCATTCCCATTTTCTACATACAACTCTACTTTCGTGCAACTTCCATTTAGTAATAACTTTACAGAATAAATTTACAGAAAGGAGCAAAATTTCAAAGCAACGACTAAATATGACTTCACATGTCCCATCATTCTGTTTTGATCTAATGATGTTTTTTAATTAAATTCTTCTCAAGGGTAAGGGTAATAATATTAGTGTATGATAGAAGGGAAAATAAAGGAAGCCTACTCGAGTCTCTATACAGACCAGGGGAATAAATGCAAGAGGGTTAAAACATTTACCTCTTCCAGTTTTTCCTCATGTGCAGTTATAAAGTCGTCAATTTGATGTTGTAATACCTTCAACCCTGGTCTACTTTGATGGTATTCGATGACCCATTCTGCAGTTTAAGTGGACCCCAATCAGAAACTATACCCGACATGACGATTAATTGACAACAGCATGCAATGTGTATAAGAATAAAAGACGCATCATAACCCAACTTGCTAGAAGACATATAAATAGCTTGATAATAGTTTAAAGGTGTGTTTGGATAAATATCTTAATTAAGTGTTTATTCAATAAGCGCTTATCACATGAAAGCTTATGACCTTCCTATAAGTTCTTTTTAGCTTATTACATAAGCTTCTCCTTATTGAAATTAATCTAAAAAGAGCTTATAGGAAGGAAGGTCACAAGCGGTTTTGATAAACTCTTTCAAACACGTGCTTAAGTGGTTATATGATAAGATAAGCCTAAATAAGCTTTTTATAAACTTTTCCAAACGCCCCGTAATTATGGGGCAACTTGCAACATTGCATCATATAAGCCCATTACCCATGCATGTATCATGAAAAAATAAAAGTTCAAGGTGCACAGTATCTCAAATGCAAAAAATCTAATCAGTTTAATAATTCATACTTTTCATTCCTTTAGAGCAGTCTTCATCTCCAGAAGAAATAGTATAAATCTCATCCTGAATCTGATCAGGCTCCCCACCCTCTTCTGGTGAAATTCGAACCTCCTCTACAAAACTCTCTTCCTTATTCCTCTTTTTCTTAGCTTTCGTTGACCTACCTACAAGATAAGAGGGGGGGGGGGGGAATTCCATCAGGAAACAAAAAAGGATGACTCCAGGAGTTTCATTTCACTATGCAACAATGAAATCAACCATAAAATGCTTTTATTACGAGGTTTAATAGCTACTCTAGTATCAGCATGTCCATGCTCCTTAAAGTCTTGGATATGATTTGGAGCTTCAGAAGGACAATTCTCCACTACTCCATCTGATAAAAAGGGGAAAAATTAAGATCAAAATTATCTGTATAACATATTATAACTGAAACGTTAGAAAAGAAACGTCAAATTGTATATCATGTTTACTTGGTAAAGCCACAATCACCAACTCACCACTTTTCTCTTCTAAATCAACTTCAGCCTTTGGTCTTCGTCGTCCAACTAGACTTTTATCTTTCTTCTTCCCCTTTTTGTCGGTAGAAGATTTCTTCTTTTTCTTATCTCCAACTTTCATTCTATTATCTACTGAAATATTCAGGTCACATAAGTTAGGCAGTTATTTCGGTGATAAACTCTACAAAGGCAAAGTAAAAAAATGAGAGTGAGCCATGGAAACATGTTTACCTTCCATATTCAACGCAGTATCTCTCTCAACAACGGCGATTTTTTCCCTCTTTCTTTTTCTCCTCTTTTCCACTGTATGTTTTTCTAGTTTGCTTTTTCCTTTCATCATACCAAAAATTCAATCTGGAAACAACAAAGGAGATGATAACTCAACCCTAGGCGTGGTGGGGTGGTTTGCGGAGTGAAGACTGAAGAGGCAGGGAGGTTGGGTTGATTTGTAATTGTCCGCAATAGAAATTAATTGGGCCGGTTCGAAAATTAAACTAATTGGGCCTGTCTCATCTGGCCCAATAACCTCTCCCCCAATTAATTCATTCGTTCATCCTTCATCAATCATCAGTAACTGTAACTCAACCCAGGCATCAATCCCCGTTTTTGTAATAACCTAATCGAGATGCTGGGAAAAGGGAGAAAAGTATCGGGGCGCGGAGAAGCAGTTGCAGCGAACTATGCGTTCGGTCCCTCGGAAGATGACGTCATCATCAAATACAGGCTTCTCACCCGTACAACAACCACAAGGGGCGAACCTCCGTTGAAGAAGCTTCAGAAGAAGTTCACCTCATTCGTCTCCGAGGTCGACAAGGACGAACACAACTACAATGACTGTGATAAGCTCGCCAGAGCCTTCTTGCAAGAATTAACCACTTTCGAGATCCCTCTCCTAAAGAGCAAAGCTATCGTGGATGCCAATGTTAGAGAGAAGGAGAATTTCAATGAGTTGAAAGATGAAATGAATCGCCAGATCTTGCAAGCACAGGGCGACATTGAAGATCTCAAGAAGCAACTCGAAGAGAGTAAGGTTGAGAGGCGGCATAAGGAAGAGTGTGAGGCTATCAGGAAATTTATTGCTATGCAACCACCGAGATCGGAGACGCACAAGATTATAACCGATTTAGAGAAAGAAATAACGGCATTGGACGCAGAGAATACTGCTGCTTCCAGATTGTTGGAGCTTCGGAAGAAGCAGTTTGCACTATTGTTGCATGTGGTATGTGATATTCTGCTTATGATATCATCACTTGTCTTCTTTTGCTAATGCTAAATCTGCTCTAGGAATTTTGATCGGAACTGCTTTACTATCAGCTTTGTGCCTATATATCATGTCTCCTTGTTCAACATTGTGCTAACGTAGATACCTCATCCTGTTAAATTATATATAGGAGTGCAACCACAGTTCTAAATAGCAGCTTTATAACGAGAAAGGATCTTGGTCCTATAGCAAAAATAGCACATAGCAGCATATCACATGCTATTTTCAAAATAGAGCACATTATATTGAATATATTTGTCATATTTGATTATTATAATTCAAATGACAACATTTTTGGTGCTGTCTCGCTTGTTGGCGTTGTATGACACATGACAACACCTGTTCAATTCAAAAAGAAAAATTTTTTGCTCCCACATGGCTACCATATTATGGTTTATGAATTTTTTAGGGCCTGTTTGATTTGTATGTTCATTTCCTGTTTCTATTTTCTGAAAATTGTTTTCAAAAAATTTGAAAATTTGTTTGGTTTGACTTCATGTTTTCTGTTTTCGTTTCCAATTTTCAAAAATTTGGGAAGAAATCTAATTCTGGAAATGTTTTCAGTGAAGACATTTTCACTAAACTCAACCAAAGGCATTTTCAAGCTCATTTTCTATTTTCATTGAAAATGAAAACAGGAAATGGTCAAACCAAACAGGCCCTTAAATTCTCAATTTATATATGTTCATTTCCTACAATTTTTTAAATTTAGCGTGTCCCTATGTCCATGTCGCATGTATGTGTCAGTGTTTGTGCTTCATACTAAGGTATATGAAAAACTAAACTCACTCTGAAAATATAACTCATACAACCAGTTGACATTAAACACAAAAGACAACATCAAATCCTTTAAAATTGCATGTGGTATGTTAAAAATTGCATTCTATTAGCGAGGTGGTAAGGGGATATGCATGCCTGCGCTACTTCTAGGTTGGATCTGAATTTTTTTAGAATTAAAACTCATTTTGCAAGTGAGTAGCCTGAATCAAAGAAAAGAGGATGAAGAAACAGAGCACTCGAGAATGAAGTAGCAGAGAATGAAACAGAAATAGAGAATACTATATAAGCAGAGAAAAATAAACAAAGCATGTGGGTTGAGAAGAAGTTGTGGCACACTTGTCTGAAAAGTGTAACCTGTATGTCTGAGAACTTTGAAGAGAAAAGGAAACGGGAAGAAGAAACACACTGTTTGAAACACATTTGGAAGGGGGTCATGAACCTATAAAACAGTGTTTCAGGGTTATTTGATTGTGGTATACAACATTTAAATCGGATTGGGATGAAAACTGTTTGATTATATTAATACATTAGAAGGTCTGGAGCAGGAGAGTTGTTGTAAGTTCATCGCTGCAGATGGCTATTCAACGTATGAGGTTATTGTCAAAATCTGAAGCATGGCTGCGCCATTTTGACAAGTGTAAATGTACCTGGTATGTACTAGGTATGTGCCAATTTAATCTTGTTTTTAAAAATATGGGTACAACAACTAACTTTTGCTAAAAAACGGTGCCGTTTTACATGACCTAACCTATTTTCCGCTTCCCTCTTTCGTTTGTTGTGTTTTTGGACTCTGCCCCCATGAAACACTCTGAAAACACCTTCCTGGTTCCTCCCTCGATGGCTGTTTGCAGTGGTTGGGTGTAGTAGTGACGGTTGGCAGTGGAAGTGGTGATTCCTGGTGGTGGCGTGATGTCGTGACGCATAGCCCCATGATTCCTCCTTCAACAGCCCCATCATATGATTTTGTTCTCTTTCCAGATCAATAATTCCTCCTTTAGAGTGTCTATTCTTGCTTCGAAACACACACATAACAACATTTAAAAAAAGAATTAGGTGCTCCTTGTAACCTTGTTTCTGCTTCCCGGCAATATAGTTGTCAAATAATATCATATGGTGAGGATTAAATGTCATCATTCTGCAGTATTTTCTCTTGGGAGTATTTGTAAAGAGGAGGTGAGTGTGAGTGATGCCTTTGAATTCCCTGATTTCAGGGATTATGTGTCATTCTGAAAAAGTTCCAATATCTCATTCCCAACTTTTTCTTGTTCTGATTTATTGACTTGTTTGACCAAGATTTATATCTCTTATGCTTGCATTTGTGGGCAGTGCAAAACTGCAAACTGAAACTGTCGAATTTAATTTGAGTTAATAGTGATTCAGTGAGGTCCTTTGGATAACGGATTTAATTTGAGTTAATTTGTTGTATATTTCCTCTTTATCTATTCTTTACTGTGTCACGTGAATGTGTTCTTTCAGTTTGTTGGTATGTGTTCTATTGGCTGTATAGGTATGGATAAACGTCATGATCTCAAATTCTTGACCTGTGACATCCCTTGTTTTTTGTCAATGCAAAAACTGATGATATTAAATATTTATTCTGCTTCTTGATCTTCCTGCAGGTGGATGAGTTGCAGAACACAATAGAGGAAGAGCAAAAGAGTCTAGTTGAGGAGATGAGAATAGCAACTGAGGAGCTTAAGAATGGGATGGAGGACGGAAGTGGGGGGTCGGAAGCAATGGCAGTTGACCAGTAACTGGATTGTATTTCAGTCTTGCTGTTGTAACATCTCTTACACTTCAATCATGGTGTGCTTTTCCTACAGTGATTAGGAACCATATGTAAATTGAATACCAGTATCATTGTGCTAGTGCTTAGACATTAGTAATTTTGTTTTGAATTCTATGAAATTTCGTCTAACGGTAAGTTCTATATTGTTTCTTTTTCCCCATTATTTTCAGCAAAAGAAAAAGATTCTGGAGTCCGGTGTGTGTAGTGTGTTTCGCAAAGGAAACAATGCGAAATTGCGATATGACAAATTTAAAAAACTAGAATATAAGTAAAGTAGGTATTCCTAATGAAATATTAAAAATTGTATTTGCGTTTTATAGGTGTACATATAATGTTTATGTTCATTTTTGTTAAAAAGTTTAAAGATTATAAAATTTTGACATTATATAATTCTAATGCAATTTAGTAATCTTTACTACTAATAAATAGAATTTTATAGATTGTAATCTTTACTTTTTGTTCCTCAATTTTTATAAGGAGCCTTGTTTAAAATTTAGTTAGAAATTTTAAATTTTAAAAAAAAAGAAGATTATGAAGATGATTGAAATAACTTTTTAAAATAAGTAAAATATGTTTTTCTCTTGTTTACCTATATATATACCTACTTTGTTTTATTTATTTTTAGCTCTACTCATCTTTTTAGTTGGAATCACCCAACAGCTTTGTTTTTGCATTTCAAATTTAAAGTATATTTATATTTATATAGTACTCTAGAGAGGTTAAAGTTGGCATTGACTCTGGTGCCATTGGCAACCACTAAAAGTTGCAAGCCTGCAAGGTGCTATTGGCACCTGCTAGTAGATGCTATTCTGCAATTGCGCAACACATGTTGATGGGTGGGTGCTGCCAAATTTGGGTTCCATAACTAGAATCGTTAGACAATTTTATGGTTATAAATCTCATCCAATAAAATATAAACCACTAAAATTACCAATAACTTAGTAAAGGTAATTTCATAGAAATAGTACTTTATACACACAAAATTCACACTTACCTTTGCATTATTAAATTGGAGAAGATTAAATAATGTCCTTAAGACACTGATTAAGGAATCAAAAAGAGATTTTTTATTGAAAATTAATGCATTTAATATTTTGAGAAGCGATAAACTTAGTTTTTCAATAAAATTTTGTTTCTTATTTATTTATTTATTGTTTCAAAAATGGTAGGTAGTGAGTCATCACTTCGGAATAGGGGTGTTCATCAACCGATCCAAACCAATTCAAACCGCAAAAATCGAACCGAAAAATCAAAAATCGAAAACCGAAAACACTGAAAACTGTAAAAACTGTTTTTTTCATTGGATTGGATCGGATTTCGGATCCCCTAGTAAAAATCGATCCAATCCAATCCAAACCGACCTACTATATACATATATTATTATTTTTTAAATTATAGTACTACTCATACTTAAGCATTGTTTTTCATACTTTTATGAACGAACACTCTCATTCTCTTTAATATTTTTGTTGGAATTGTCAAATACTAGATGTATTGGAATTTGTATAGTTATTCATGTATTAGAAGATTTCATGCATGTACTTAGGAATTAGAACTACATTAATTCTAGTATATATAGGTTTAATGTTGGTTTTCGACTTAATATAACTATGTAATGATGTATCGGTAAAAATCGAATTATCCAATCCAATCCAAACCGCATTTGATTGGATTGGATTGGATCGGATTTTTCTAGGAAGCAAACCAATCCAATCCAAACCGCAAGTTGTTTCCATCTTTGGATCGGATGATTTTTTGACTCAAAACCGATCCAATCCAATCCGCGAACATCTCTATTTTGGAACACATTTGTCCTACCTGGCTATCATGCGGACCTAGCATGCTTTCACTATCTTGCAGACCTACCATGTTTCTACTAGGTCATGTTTCTTATTTATTTCTTAACCAGTGTCATAGCATTATGATATTTTATCTTTGAAATTTGCTGACCAGTATTCTAAGGATATTGGTTAAAGAAACCATAAAAAACAAGTTTTTCTTAGAAAATTAAGTATCTAACTTATCAAAATATAAAATACACTCATTCCCAATAAATTTGTTCTTCGTGTGATTTCTTAACCAATGTCTGAAGGATACATATTAACATTCTCCTTTGCCTTTAAATTTGTATAGTATACTTTCTCTTTTCATTCGGTAAAAAAAAAAAACTTTTTTTTCCATTTTCCTTCAATATTATTGATATAGCGTTGGCCTAATGGTTGTCGGATTCAATTCAACAACTAGGAACGGTTTTTTATGTTGCTTTTCTCTATGCAACAGTTGCAACTCAACCTGATTAGGTGACGTTCGTAGGGCGAGAGTTCGGAACCATAACGGACCCTCTCTGCAATCTCCCGCGATTTCAATGGGAAGATGAAATTCAGACCTTTCTTTTCGTCACGTCACATCCATACTTCCCTGATATCATCCCCTCATCAACCATTTCTGCAAAACCATGACTTTGTAGTTCCTCACTCTACCTTGTTATCCAATGCTTTGCAGCATTACATCAATTCCGAGTCTCCTGCCCGTGGCCGAACCATCCATTCCCACATTCTGAAAACTGGGTTTGATCCAAACACCAATATTTCCATCAAATTACTCATATTGTATCTTAAATGCAATTGTTTAACCTATGCACGCCAGGTGTTTGAAGATTTGCGGGACAGAACTTTATCTGCTTATAATTATATGATCGGTGGCTATCTCAAACGAGGACAAGTTGAAGAATCACTTGGCTTGGTGCATAGGCTTTTAGTGTCCGGTGAAAAGCTTGATGGGTTTACTTGTTCGATGATATTAAAGTTGTCTACTTTGAGGGGTAATGCTGCTCTGCTTAGTGATCTAGGGAGATTGGTACATGCCCAGATACTCAAATCTGATGTTGAGAAAGATGAGGTTCTTTGTACAGCACTGATTGATTCTTATGTTAAGAATGGGAGGGTTGCTTATGCGAGGACTGTGTTTGATGTGATGTCAGAGAAGAACGTGATATGTTCAACATCCCTCATCTCTGGTTACATGAATCAAGGCTTTGTCATAGATGCTGAATGTATATTTCACAAAACATTGGACAAAGATGTTGTGGTATTTAATGCAATGATTGAAGGCTACAGCAAAACATCTGAATATGCCATGAGATCTCTTGAAGTTTACATTGACATGCAAAGGTTGAACTTTAGGCCAAATGTTTCTACATTTGCTAGCATAATTGGTGCTTGTTCCACAATTGCAGCATTTGAATTTGGTCAGCAAGTACAAAGTCAGCTTATGAAGACTCCGTTTTTTACAGACATAAAATTAGGAAGTGCTCTTATAGACATGTATTCCAAATGTGGAAGAGTTATGGATGCTCGAAGAGTTTTTGACCACATGATTGAGAAAAATGTTTTTTCGTGGACATCGATGATTGATGGATATGGGAAGAATGGGTGTCCTGATGAAGCACTTGAGCTATTTCAAAAGATGCAGAAAGAATATTGCATTATACCCAATTTTGTGACATTCCTTGGTGCTCTCTCAGCTTGTGCACATGCTGGGCTTGTGGATAAGGGTTGGGAGATCTTTCACAGCATGGAGAATGAATACTTGCTAAAGCCAAGGACGGAGCATTATGCTTGCATGGTTGATCTGTTAGGTCGAGCAGGGAGGCTGAATCAGGCTTGGGAGTTTGTCATGAGGATGCCAGAAAGACCTAATTCTGATGTGTGGGCTGCTCTAATTAGTTCGTGCAGACTCCATGGTAATACAGAGATGGCAAAATTGGCTGCAGATGAGCTTTTTAAGCTAAATGCTGATGGACGACCAGGGGCATATGTTGCACTATCTAATACTTTGGCAGCTGCTGGGAAATGGGATAGTGTAAGTGAGCTTAGAGAAGTAATGAAGGAGAGAGGAATATCCAAGGACACTGGCTGCAGTTGGGTTGGAGCTGATGGTGTTTGTTAGTTCTCATGACGGGTGCAAAGATGCACAACATATTTTTTTTGTTAATTGAGATGATCCCTCATGATTGCTTTGATACATCCATATCTTATCTCGTGCTTCTGACAGTAATTTAAACTATTTTTGATGAAGTGGAGAGGCAACGGTGGCTCTTGGAGGAAGTTGAAGGAAGAATGGTTCAAGGAGGTTAATCCCAAATTCCCAATTGGCAAAAGGAAGAAAAAATAATAATTAAGTTGCAGACTATTTTGGACAAGGTTGAAGTCAAGTCCTGCTGCTTAGAAGAGAATCTTTGGTTTTGTTGTAGTTATACATTGACTCTCACCTGCCACTGAATGATTAGAATGTGGGGAGAGGGAGACTAAAAGTTAAGTTACGAGCCTTATCTAAAGTCTA
The DNA here is from genome assembly GCA_039655645.1 of Ammopiptanthus mongolicus. Lineage (NCBI taxonomy): Eukaryota > Viridiplantae > Streptophyta > Magnoliopsida > Fabales > Fabaceae > Ammopiptanthus > Ammopiptanthus mongolicus. The sequence goes on along the minus strand of CM077344.1, from coordinate 102,327,395 downwards.
AGATTGGTTCATCATATTCCTATGGTACACAGGTGCAGAGTTGTTGTCGTCTATCTTGACTCTTGAGCAGTGCCATAAAAAGAGAAATTGAAAGCAAAAGCCAAAATGTTGTGCTATAGCTTGAGAGAGATACCCACAGAAAACAGATACTTTATTCAGTGTAATAAGATTTAGGAAAGTATTGGTATCATGGGTGAGTTGTTTCAGTATAGTAACATTTTTTTTTTTTTTTTTGGGGGGGGGGGGGTCTTATACTCCAATGTGAAAGTTATTTTTATCTTGATCCAGCAACAATGACAAGTAATAGACACAAGAAATTTAATTTTAGAAGTTACTAAAAAAATCTGTTTATTTTTTGTGTAAATCAAAGTCCACAGGTCGTGGTGATTGTAAAAATCAATATGGATAAGAAACCAAAAATCCTTGACATGCTTCAGTTTTGTTCCTTAGTTGATATGCCGATTCGCATCCCCAATTAGTCAGTCAGAACCACGAAGAATGATACATATATTCAATGATTGAATCTTAGCATTGGCAACACAGACACATGGCATCACATAATTGGATTTGCAATTGCAACATCTATTTAATTACCCAAAAAATTAACACAAGGACTTTATCAATAGCTGCAAGAACGTGGCGTGTGCAGAGGAGAGGGTTCCTCAATCATGCAAGAGGACGTGAACATATAATGGTTTTGGATAATCAGGGAGGTAACCGAGTGTATCCTTACTCACTACAGGGAACTTAACTGGTAGAATAAGCTCCGATGTTGATGAGCAAGATAGAAATTTAGAGAAGAGAGTGTATAGAAAGAGAGTAAGATATTTTCAGAATTGTCATATGATTCTCGTTCACTACCCTGTGCTGCATATAGCAAATGTTGGTTACAATCATGAGCTAGAATATTCCCACCGGCTCCACTACTTTTGCCACATCAGCAAAAGTCTAACAAACTTTAAAAGCTATAAAAGACATAGCTACCTCACACGTCCGTGAGAATTGTGAAAACAGTAAAAACAGGAAATTAAAATAGACTATAGGATAACAAAGAGACCCAATAAACTATAAACTATATAGTAAAAAGGAAGATGCTACGGTACCCTCTATAATATACGGATATCATAGAAATGGTGTTGGGTAGTCATAAGTAAAGGTATTTATTTTTCCAAAGATTTTTTCATTTTATCTTTTATATCGTGAGATATTAGCTAATCTTTGTTTGGCTTTATTTAAAATATTTTGTAAGAATATTTTAGTATCTTCATTTTGTTCTTGTAAGATCATTCCTTCAAAATGTTTTAATTTCTTTCTAAGATAATTCATTGCTTCTTTTATTTCGTATAGTAAAGTTGTATCAAATCCTTCAAATATGGTGACTAATTCTCCTTTCATGTGTAGTACTAATTCTTCTATGTATTCTCCCATTTCATTCTTCTGTTAACTCTTTCAATTGATTTTCTAATTGAATTAATTTGTTTTTTCTCCAAATTATTCCTCTTTCTATTAATTTTCTAAGTTGTTCATCAATATAATCTTCGTCTTTAGATTTGAGTAAATTATATAAATATCCATATTCTTCTCTTATCTGATTTTTTGCTAATTTAATTCTTTCTTTTAGAACATTTATTTGTTTTATTTTATTCATTTAAGCAAAAGTTTTGAGTTCTTCCTTTATCCGGGTTTCTATGTTAAAATTGTAGTTAATTATTCCTTTTATAACAATTTCATCTAAAAGCCATATATCTTCTAGTTGATGTTGCCAATATTTTGTATCTTTTCGAATTCTTTTTAGCCGTTGTTTTAATTCCTGATATCTTTTCATCTTGCAATATTATTTAATCTTTGTCTAAAAATTTCATGTATCCATATGGCTTCTTCTATTTTTCTAGATATACGGATTTCTTGTAGTTCAGTTCTTGTTGTTTGATTTTTTAAATATTTTATATATTTCTGCATTTTTCGTAATTGTATTCTTATTTCGATAAAAGTTTTCATGTTTCTATCCAGGCTTCTAGTTGAGTTATTATTATGTTTATGAAATTTATTATTCTTTCATGTTCTCTACAATCACAATATTGATCATGATATTCTATATATTTGTTATAGGTATTGGTTGTTGTTAGTCTTAATCCTTGTTTCAATTTCTTTAAGTTTTCTTGATTTGTTAAATCTAACATACTTATTTTATATATTAGTTGTTCTATATTTTGACTCATTATGAGCTATTTTTAGTTCTAGCTGCGATACCAATTTCTTTCGCACACTAATAATGTTACTAATAATGTTCTATTCATATTCTATTTTTTAAATATAATGTCAAATCATTAACTTTGATAACTAATTTACTCATATTGTTATCATCTCTAGTTTGTTCAGGTTCTGAAATACTAAGGAGTTTAGGTATTCTTAATGATTCAGATCTTTTTAAGAAGGTTCATAGTTCAGTAATTTCAGTTCTTTTTGGGTAGTAAATTTTTCCGATGTCTTCAAATAATTTTGGTACATCTATTTGATCATTATTTCTAAAAGTGATACTATGATGTGAATTAGTTAAATCATAATTAACACAGTATGTTACAGAAAATATCTTATCTCCTTTTCTCATTAAGTTTTTTCTTAAAAATTTATGTTCTAAAGTTAAAGATTGATCTAGTCTTTGAGTGTTGAGTGGAATGCCAATATGGATTTAATTGGTATACACTGTCAGTGTAAAAAATTTTTACACAAACAACCAATCAGAATTTGCCACATAAGCTAAAAAGTTTGACTCTTATCCTAACTACCTTAAAAGTCAGACACACCATGATTTCTGATTGGTTGTTAGTGTAAAAAAAACTTTACACTGACAGTGTATAGCAATTAAACTCTTCCAATATTGGGGTGTATTTCAAATTTTAATTTTACGTAGGCTAAATTCCCTTCTATTACTTCTAATATTTTATCTCGAGTCTGTTATCCTTTCATCCTTTAATATTAATTCTATAGGAGAGTCTATTCCTTATTGGAAGGTTGCTTTGATTAATATCTGGATGGCTCCTATGTGAATATATCCTATTTTGCTTCTATGTTCTTCTTTCTTTAAATTTTGTTTTAGTTCTGCAAGTCTTTTTCTACTTAATAACTGTATACAGGTATTTCCTTGGGCTTCAGTTATATGTATATGTGTTTCATTAACGATTTTTCCATAATAGATAATATTTTCCTTTTGAGTAAACCTAGTTAGTATTCCTCTAAGTTTCTCTTTTCCCTTCATATTTGCATCTTTAGCTAAATCTAGATCTTCTTTTTGTATTTTCTGAAATAGTTTAGGATTTATTAGAATACTCCCATAATAGTTTCCATCTTCTTCAGTTATTTGTAAGTGTTCTATATCAGTATCTTCTATCTTTTCTTTATCTGTATTCATGCTTAGAACTTATAAAACTATAAAGCTAATAAAGTTGAGTGGATCGACATACCTGGTCTGAGTATTTGGGGATTTTTGGGTCCACTGCTGCTTCCGCAAATAAGTTGAGAATTGAAAGAAGTGTAGTAAGTAAAGAAGGAAGTTTTGTTGATTGGTGAAGTGATACAAGAGGTTGAACACTCGCAGGTGTTCAAAGTTTCCCTTTAGGGAGACTAGCAGATCTCTCAGGGATGAGAAAATCTAAACGAGAGGTTTTTCTTATTTGAAAACTCTACCTAACCCTCAGCATAAGATGTCTTATTTATAATCCTAAGGGACTATTAGAAATTTACAAGGATATCCCTAAGGTACGTAAGTGCTTACATCATGGCATTAATAATTACATAGTGATGTCACTGCTTACATCACTCTTCAATTATTGCTTCCTCCGAGTGTTTTTCTTCTTGCTGACGGTCCTCTAGTGGGACTTGCTTTATGGTGCATCAGGTGCATGTATGATTCCCATTATCTTTACTAATTGAGCAGAGCCTTTGGAGTATAGTTGAGCAATAATTCATAGCGGATCCTTCCAAAGCATAGAAAGGAATCTCGAAGTTTGTTAAGAGTGCTAAGTCTTTTTCTCTGATTACTCTTCCGCTCGTTTTGCTTAAGAGTAAAGTATTTGGTTCTTTATACAGTGTTTTAATCCATGATTCTTTCCCTATTCCTTGACATTGGCTGAAGATGCTGGACAATTGTTGTGCCATGATATTTTTTATTTGCTCTTCATCATAAGTAATTTCAATTGGTTCATCCATATAAGAAAACTGATTATTGCTTACTCCGATGAATGCCAAGTGCTTTGCTGGTTGCCTTGTGCTGAAATCAGGGTAGGCGGAGTAAAATTTCAAAAAAAGGGATCTCTCTCCTGCTACATTCTTTCGGATCATCTGTATTGCTTCTTTGAAATAATATGGGAATAAATTAATTTCTTTAAGGTTTTGACTTAAGTAAAGACATTCAATTAATCCAAATTGGAATAAATTGAAAGCCAATATATTGGGAGCCTCCTAGAGTAATTATAGCTTTGGTTCCATATATTTTTCGATCCACTGCAATTGTTCTTTTCTTTATCAGTCCAATGAGTCAGTCTTGTTAGGTGTTCCTTGAATTTTTCTTGGCACTAGTAGAAAGTACCCTTTTCACGTCAGGATTTAACATCAGTTATTTCTAAATGGATGTTAAAAATGGAGGCGGTGGCAAACTTGTAAATAAATGGTTGAAGGAACACACTTTTAACATCGGTTATTTTGAAAATCGATGTTAAAAGTAGAGGCGGTGGCAAACTTGTAAATAAATGGTTGATGGAACAAACTTTTAACATCGGTTTCTTTTTAACCGATGTTAAAAAGTGACTTTTGACATCGGTTAAAAAGAAACCGATGTTAAAAAGTGAGTTTTAACATCGGTTCATTTTTCAACCGATGTTAAATGTCAAAATTTTAAATTTAAGTCTCGCGCGTTTCTTTCTTTATCGTGTACAATACTCTCGCTACTCATCATCTATGTTCTGTGCAAGCCCTCACTCTCGTCGTTTGGTCACCGCATTTCTTCAGCCGTCCACCGAGCGAGCCACCATGACCATCGTGAGATCCACCACCAGAAGAAAACACCACCGCGAGCCGCGAGGTCCATAATCCGTGCCATTGTAGGTCCTCCACACCACCGTGTTTCGTCATTTATTTTTGTTTCTAGTTTACGTTTTTGGTTAGATTTAAGGATTTGAGGATTTCTCTTGTTTTGGTTTAGAGATTTATTTCGTTTTGGACGAAACCATCAAATCTTGCCATGAGGGCTTATCTGAAGCAATCGCAATACAAAAGCTCCAGGTTAACTTTCTTCCTTTTCTTTTTTATTTTAATCCTTTCACGTTTAAACTATATTTTGCATTTCAAATGTAATTGACTGAAAATAAAGTAACTAATTGGTTATAGTTAGGGTTTTTCTTTGCATTTCATAGTGAGCATTTACCCACGTGCATTTGAAATGATTTTTGGTTGTTGTTTGTTTGTTAAAAAGTCAGGATTTTTTATTCTCTAGATGATTCTGTTTGTCAACCTGATAAATGAGCTTCGATCATTATACAATCGTAATTACTATTGCCCGATATTTTATTTTGGTGAAATTGCTTGAACTTGATGAATTATATTTTTATTTGTTGTGCTTGTATTAGTTTCTTTTATTTTCAAATTTATTGTTAGATTGTATAGTCCATTATAAAGAGTTTGCATATATTATGGAATTACAATTCGCACGGACCGGTTCTCTATTCTAGCCATTTTTGTGACCTCAAGATGATGTAGCTTATACTACTCTTGATCAGACATGAGCGTGAAAACTTATTCTTGCTTAGATTTTTAGATATGTGAGATCGCCTGCACCTCGTATGTGAGTTTTAGCCTCTAAATTATCTACACATTATCTCATAAAACTAATATCTCTGTGTGGTTGTTTAGGTCTCTTCTCATCATCTGTAAATATTGTTTCTTGTCAGGAGCATGGGGGTAATTTTAATGAAGCTGTCAATGCACATTTTAGTGAAGGAGACAGAAATTTGTCAATAAGGTGCGCTCTTTTACTACCCTTAATATCAGATTCAGAAATCTACATTGTCCAACTAGTATTACTCTATCTTCTATATGTTCCTGCTAATTCATGTGATATTCATATATAAATTCATTCCTTTGTGGCCAGAATGCATGATACATTTGTTGCTATTCCACAAGATGATTTCATGGATATAGATGATGAATTTCATGCTGAAATTCGCAGACCTCTATCACTTTTGTGAGAGCTTTTAAAGACAGAGCGTTTTGCACAATTTTTTTTCACTATACTAAATATGAATTCTGGATTTATATAAGATATATATAGTTCATGATTATACTGTTGAGTTCTGGACTTTTGGATTTGTTGTATTGATTTCTAGACTTCTGGATATATGTATAGTGTGTACTGATTTTGCAGGGAGGAAAAGAAATTATGAAATAAAATCAGATTTTTTTTTTAAAAAAAATTACTTTTGACATCAGTTCTGGATTCAACCGATGTCAAAAGTAATCGATTGTGGCCTTTAACTGATGTCAAAAGTCTACTTTTAACATCGGTTACGTTTAGAACCGATGTTAAAAGTGACTTTTGACATCGGTCAATAACCGATATTAAAAGTCACACTTTTAACATCGCCTGTATTAACATCGCTGAAACAACCGATGTTAAAAGTCATTTTTAACCGATGTTAAAAGTGCTTTCTGCACTAGTGTGGGAAAATTGAACTTGGAGTTCATGCTCTTTTCCAGTGATTATTTGGTAATTATCTAAAAAAGAAGGAATTCTTCCTAACGTTTTCATAGTCTTTCTGGGTTCAGGTTGAAGTATTGTAGTCTCAGCAAAAGTTCGGGGTTCAAGATAAATTTCTTTACCTTTTCTTTTGTTTTCTGAGTTTTGAAACTCCTTTAATGCTTTCTTTGCTTCTTCTTTTGATGCATAGGATTTGTGAATAGTGCCTTGGATTTTTTGACAATGAGGGGCTGCTTTGCACTCGTCATATATTCCTGGAAATGGTCCGTTAAAAATAGCGTATCATTTTTGATTCTCTTCTTGTAGATCTAGAACTTTGATATCTGCTTCAATCAAGTCCAGTTCTCTCAGTTTTTGCTCTCGAAGTGCCTTTTTAATTTCTCTTTGCCTTTGCAGTACTTCTGGCGTTATTTGCTCCATTCTCTTGATAAGATATCTTTAAGTACATTCTTTTCTCCTTTAATATGAAATATAGAATAATTATATTCGGCTAATTTCATTTGCCATCTAATTAATCTTCCTTGCTTATAAGTACCCTTATGATTTATATTTTTGAATCCGGCAACATAAGTAGAATATGTTCTAACAATAAATTCTTTATCGAGTACATAAATTCGATGTTTCTCCAACATTCGAATTAATGCTAGTGTTTCTTTCTCATAAGTAGGATAATTAATTTCGCTGTCGGAAAAGATTCCTGACATATATCTGCATAGTAATTCTTTCTTTTGTCCAGGGGTTTTTGCCTTCATTACACCTCCCTAACATTCATGTGATGCATCTATTTCGATAATAATTAGATCATCATCTGATGGATGATATAATTCTGGAAGAGTTTGACATAAGTATTTTAACTCAATAATAATTGCTTCGTCTTCTTCTGTCCATGACCAAAGAACATCCTTCTTTAGTGTCTGTTGTAGTATTTTTCGTTTTGCTGCAAGATTTTTAATAAAACCTTCATTTGAAATGTAGGTTAGTAGTCCAAGAAACCTTTGTAATTCCTTTTTATCCTTTAATTTAGTTGGAAAATTGTAAAGTTTTTCTAAAACATGTTTTTGTACTATTAGTTTTCCTTTTTCTATTTCAAGGCCTAAATAATTAATTTTATTTTGAGCTAAAACCGTTTTATTTTTACTTAAAACTACTCCATGTTCTAAGCATTTATTAAGTACTAAAGCTACTTTATTATAATGATCTTCTAAGTATTTATTGGTAAATATCAATATATCATCAATGTATATTAGACAAAAGTCCGTATATTCTTTGAGTATTGAATCCATTCTTCTTTGAAAAATTCTTGGAGATTGCTTCATTCCCATAGGAAGTACATTTCATTCGTATTGTCCTTGAGGACAACTAAATGCAGTTAGTGCTTTGGATTCTTCAGATAGTCTTATCTAAGAAAATCCTGATTTACAGTCAAAAGTACTAAACCAATGCATATTTCTTATTCGTTCTATGATTAAATCTTTTCTAGGAAGAAAATATGCATCTCCTTCCATAGCATCATTTATTTGTTTGTAATTTATTACTATTCTTCTTTTTCCTCATTTGAGTTCACTATGATTTTCTACATAAAAGGCTGGAGCGTAGTGCCAACTTTTAGATGGTCTAATTAATCCTTTTTCAATCATTTGTTTATCGTCTGGAAATTCATCTCTGTCTTGTTGGTATATATCATGGGCTTATATTTTACTTCTTTTGTAGGGTCTTTTAACTTTAATTCTATTAATTCGGTATTTTTATTATTAATTTTTGGATCAAGTGGGTTTTCACTACATACTTTGTCTAATAGTTCTTCAATATGGGCTGGAATTTTTCTTCCTGGTTCTAGATTAATTAATTTAATGCGAATTTTTTGACAAATTGTAGTAACTAAATCACCACGTTGCAGTCTGCTAAGCTCTGATTGTTTCTTAGAGAAAGTGCATTGAGAGAAATGAACAATAGGTATAGTAAGTGTTTCTCGGACTTGAGTATTTCTAATATATGGGGTTCTCAAGGTGATATGCTCTAAGTATTGACAAAAAGGCGAGTATAGACGTAAAAAATTGTTTCCTAGAATTACATCGATTCCGGTTTCTTGTTGATATATTATAGGTACAATAAATAATTTATTTTGTATTTTTAATGTTATTCGTTTAGCTACTTGTAATAGAGGGTGTATAGATTCATATGCTATTTGTATTTTCAAAGGTTTGTCTAATGTTTCCCAATTATTAAAAAGTGCTTTTGTTGCAAGGCAAAGACTTGGACCGGTATCAATATAAGCTTCAGTTTCTCTATTACTTTTTTCAACTATTATCTTAATATAAGTACTATTCAGATTCTGTTTCTTTTGAAGATAAGTCATCATGTTCAGAATATTCATAAACACTTTCGTCAGTAGTACTTAATTCATCTTCTAGCAGTTCTAAATTATATATTTTGTTAACCTGTTTTATTATCTTAGCTTTTTCTTTAAATTCTTTGTCTTTTTTCTGAGGACATTCGTTTGCATAATGGCCTTCTACATTACAAATCCAACATACACATTTCTTTTTATCTTTTGGACAATATTTTTTTAGGTGTACGTTTTTTCTTGAAATATTTTTTCTTTGTATTTTTATAAGCCTTTCTTTTCGGATAAGTTTTTTTTAGTCTAGGTTTATTCTTATAATATTTTCTTCTTTTTATTGGCTTCTTACTTCCGTAATTTCCTGATAGTTCAATTTCTGGTATTTCGCAACAAATTTCATTTCTTCCTCTATTTAGTTGTCTTATTGTTTCTCTAGCTAAACATTGATCTCTTAATTCTTTATAGATTATTTGAATAATTCCTCCTAAGGTTTTAGCAGCAGTTAATGGGTTAGTTAACCAAATAGTTTTTATCTTTTGATTAAGGGGAAAAGTTAATTGGTCGATATAGATTTTTTTTATATGTTTCTTTTGTCTTGGTATTTAAATGATAATAATATTTTTGGTATTCACAAATAAAGTTTCCTATTTCGCATACATCACAAATTTGCATTTTATTTAGATGTACTTTAACACTTTCATGTAAATATCTATTTACTTCTGCACCTTGTTCTATGCTGGCGAATCCTATAAATTCTTCATAAATTAAATCCATTATTAGTCTAGCAAAGTCTTGATTTGTTTGCGTAATATTTATATATTGCTGCCATCTTTCATCTCTTATTCCATTTAAGAATTTTTGTACATTTCTGGTGGTTTTGTAGAGATAAAATTTTTTATAGCGATTCTATCTAAGCCATTAAATTTTTCATCTGTTGACATAAGTAGAGTGAGTTCATTAATCCATTGTAAGAATATCTCTTCCTTATTTTTTGCACAGTCAAGATTTAAAATATTTCCAAATTTAATAGATTCATATCTTGGTTCAAATTCGTTGGGTATTTTTGTCCATCTATTATTTCTTCTTACATAATTCCTATCATACATTGTTTCTTGTTCGTAATTTTCTCATTCTTCTTTTCTTTTTCTTTTGGGTATCATACTACTTGTTTCTCCCCTTTCCATTATCTTATTTCATCATAATTTATGTCAGATTCTGAAGAGGAACTACAATTTAAAACTACTTTTTTATTTTCTTGAGTGGTATTAATTTGTTCTATTTTTTGCATTTGATTATGTTCTTCTTCAACTATTTGTAATTGTTCAATTAGTTGTTGAATTTCTTCTAAATCATTTGACCTTCTTATGGTTTCCATATATTCAGTTTTTAATCCCTCCATGTTGTTCTTGGAGCTAAGGATTCTAAGTTGTGTAAGGTCTCGGATTTCTTTAATTTTAACAATTCTTTTAATTCTCCTTTGGTAATAGGTCTATTCTTTTCTTCTTCTTCTAAAAGTTTTTCTAGTTGTTGAAGAATTTCTTTGATTTAAATTATGTTTTCTTCCTCATCAGTTAGGGTTTTGCCCTTATTTATATTATCTAATGTGTTGTATCTGAACTATTTTTGTTTGACATTTTTGTCTTTTATTATAAGTATAGTATGCAATTTTGTTGGTATTTTCTATTAATAGAATTATATTTTTATTTATTACTTCTAATACATTTCCTAATTCTTTATATTTTGTATCTATTTCTTCTATTAATCCTATTATTTTAATATTAAGGTTACTGGTACCCTCAAATTTGAGGAGGTACCATAGAAAGAGCCTAGTAAAAAATAGTACTATTACAGTTGTGTAGAACTGTAACAGAACAACGTGGTGCTTTGGTATTGGCATAATGGCATTTGGCAATTGACCCGAATGTTTAATTATTGTTTGTACTATAGGAATAGGATCAGGCCCTTGGTGGGTAACCGGCACCTAATTACGTGTTAATGTAGTTATTATCTTCTTTTTTTCTTCTTAACTAATTTTATTAACATTTCTTGTGCTATCCGTCAACGTTGTAGTTTATATTGTCTTTTGGCTTCTCAGAAACAGTTAAAAACTTCAAGGTAGTAGTAGCAGAAGCAAAGAGAAGATAAGAAAAAGGAAGCACTAACAAGCCATTATGTGCTGCTGCTGTTCTGAGGATTGTAAATGCAGACCTCTTGGGTTTTTGTTAGGGCTGCCTTTTGCCTTCTTGTCTCTCCTCATCTCCCTTGTAGGTGTGGTTGTTTGGATCGTTGGGTATGTTCCTCTCTTCTTCCCTTCTCTTTCTCTGCATATATAGTTTTATAGTTTTATTCGAGGTTTGAAGAACCTTCTTTTTTATTCTTTTTATTCAGAAACTTAGTAGAAGTTATGTATGCGATGTGATGGCAGGTTAATTTTGACATGCATATGCCCATGTTGCCTTTGCGTGACCATCATAGTTGAGGTTGCTCTCGCGTTGATCAAGGCTCCAATTGTGGTTATGGAGTGGTTTATCTCCAAGATTCCATGTTAGAGATATTTGTTTGGTATGTTATTAAGTCTTTAAAGTGATGGTAGTACTACTAGTTTTATTAGTATTCTTTGGTTGATTGCCTTCTCAGTCCATTGATTTATCTGTGTGATTAATTATGGTCAAACAAATACGGTGGACATGGAACTACTCTCTCTCTCTCTCTTGGTCCAATGCTATGCAGAAATATGGAGTCTAGCGTTTATTTTTGTTTCTCTTCTTTCTTTCTTTTTTTCTTTCTTGGCTTATATAAGAATAGACGCGTGCATTTGGTTCCTTTTCCAGTTCAATTCTTTCATGAGTGTAAATTTAAATAGGATCATCAAATTAAATTTTACTTCAATCTAAATTCTAAAAGGAAACAAATAAAAAAAATCATCAAAATGAGTACATCTTTTCCCCTGCGGTTCCCTCTCCTAAGCAATGCTTCCGTCCTCTCTACATGGCATTCTTCCAATTTAAATTTTAATCGCCCTCAAAATCTAGGAAGCAATTGATATATTATTGTAAAAGATGAATATCTTATTTTTGCCCAATGTAACATTGAGATGGATTAGCTCTACAAGACCACCACTTAATCATAATCAATTGACAATATCCAACTCCACAAAAAAATAAACAATGCGAAAATAATGGGAAACTAAATATTTTGGACTTGACTAGTTTTAAAGTAGAGTAGGCCTCGACATTGGTCGGATTTGGTCGGGTTCGATCACAAAAGACCAACTTCGACCCAAATCGAAGAGTGTCATTTCTAGCCCAATTTCGTCTGTTTGGTCATTCGGTTTGGACGGATAATGGGTTGGGTGGGTGAATCGGTTGGGTTGGGGCAGGTTGGACCATTTCAGTTTTTTGAGCCCAATCATTTTTTTAGAGAACTAACGTGAAAAAGGCCCAATCATTTTTTAGGGTTTGTGCTTTGTGGCTTTCTCTTCTTCCAAAAACAGTTGGTGGCCGCTGCAGAGAGAAAAATGGGGGGGGGGGAGGAGAGAGACAAACGAGGGGGAGGAAGGTGGTTGTCGTGGAGTGACCAAAGGTTCGTGAAATATATGTTCCGGCAACCAGGGACCAATCGCCTCAGAACACACGTTTTCATCTTCACAATCGATAACCTCCTCTTCCTCTTCTTCAATCTGGTGGCGCCTTCTTCACCTTCTTGTGCTGCTTCCACCGTGGTGGAGCCAGAATCGCCTAGCCCTAGCGAGGACTCAGTTGACGATGTGGTGAACTTGACGGGTGGCGGGGGAATAAGGCATTTGGCAGAGAGCTCGAGGAATTTGGAGAAGTAGATCTACCGGTGGGTGTGGGATCTCAAGGGGACAACCTCCAGTGGCAGCATTTTGACACTGCTGGACATCACCAATATGTCGATCGGGTTCGATCACCAACGGAATTTTTTAGAGAGATCTCAACCCGCTCGACATCACCTGGTCCAAACTGCTTCACAAAACTGCTGACTTGACACTACCCACCCAAATGCTTGTATTTTTTGTCGGGTGCTTCAGGTTCTAGTTGGGTGAGGATTTCTTGTCCACCCTTGAAATACAGGTCAATGCCAACAATTATCTAACATATAAAACTAAAATATTGGGGATATGAATATGAAATAGAGTTAGGAAAAAAAATTGCTAATCACAAATTCTTTTAATTTTAAGTGTCGTTACCAATACTAAATTTAACCCCTTCTCGTTCTGTTGCCGCATCTTAGTAGCATCTCATTAGAAGAGTTTGATTTCAATTATTTTTTTTTTGGTAAAACTAAGTGATAGTTAAGATTTGAGTTTGTGACTTTATATTTACTCATACATTAGATGTTCTTCTCTTATTAACGTTGTGTTTGGCAGAGTATAAAAATAGTTTATAATTTAATCAACTAGTTTTTTTTACCAAAAAGTGCTAGTATAGCGGTTTGATAAGCAGATTTTTTTTTGGGGAAAAAAAAGCTTTATTTGATAAAGTAGTGAAGGTAACTCACAAAAATAAGGTAGAGGTGGGAAGAATTTTTTTTTTTTTGGTTTTGTTCTGTCGATTTTCAAAAATGACAACATCTCATCCGCTAATAATGATAATAATAAATTTATATATTTTTTAATTATTATTATTATTTGATATATATATATATATATATATATATATATATATATATTTGGGGGGAGAGAGAGAGATATCACCTTGTTGATTAGTTAATTTTATCAAACACTTCCAATTCAATTAGCTAGTTTATCAATTTACAATTTTTCAACTTTCAACTAACTTTTCATTTAGTTATGCTAATTAATAGAGCCTAACCTAATTCCTTAATGTTACGCAGCATTATCTTGTGAAGGTATGAAGCTATGGTTGTCAAAAATAGGTCATGTATTGAGAATGCTAGCATATATTTTTTATTTTAAATGCAATTTTGATTGTTATTATTAGTACATACATTTTTGCATTGGTATTTATCCAAATCCAATATATTGGTATTAATCAAATTCAAATCAAACCTGATTATCATTAAGAGATGACTAAGTGATATTTTTTTTATCAACGGATGACTAAGTGATAATAATCTTTTATTTTCAAAAGCCATTCAAATCAAATCGTGAACACCTAGTAAGTCCACATTTTTTAGAGTAGTTCTATTCTATAGATTTATTAGGTCATTACGGTCTTATGGTGACATTTGGTTCATGAAATGTTTTATCTTCAAGTAAATTATATTTCCTGGAATCTCATTCCCGAGAATATTTGTTTCCCACCTTAACACATGGGAATAGAGTTTTTAACTTTCATTTACTAATTTTATTCCTAAACATTTTTTATGTTTAGGAAAATGTTTAAGAATAATTTTTTAAAACTTGTGCCAAACATGAGTTACTTTTATTCTCGTGCTCATATTTCTGAGAATATTAAAATATAACTTGTAGCAAACTTTACCAAAACGCCTTAATTTTTTTATTTTCTATGATGACTAAACAATTGTTTTACATCTTCTTAGATTATAGGGTATGGTAGGCCATTTGCCTATCGCATGTAAGGAGTTTATTTTAATGTATTGGTTTGGTGTATTTTTATACATTGTAAGCCTAAAGATTTTTTTCATATTATCATTTAAATTTGAATGAATATATAAATTAATGAGTTTGAGTATAATAATAAGAATTACATAAGGTGTTAAATTTAGGTTGTTAAAGTAATAATTTGGTCTCTATATATAAGTGACACCGATTCTTCATTTAGTGATGGAGGCAAAGAAGGGACAAGTCAATTTTGCAGCAAAAGAAGGTCAAATCCATTCAAGTCCAAGAAAAACCATTCAAGTCCAAGTTATCTGTGTTCTTATTTTGGCTATATCAGTTCTAGATGTTCGATTAAAGTGATTCTTGATGGGTTGGAAAGATAAGAGAATTATCGACAAGTTGTATTTGAAGCTCAAGACCTGATTCAGACTCTATCATGATGAAAACCGGGCTAGAAGTTGGGAATGCTGTTCTGGACAGATTTGACCTAATTAGGCATTTTTAGGCTTGTTATTGATTTTGGTTTTTAATTGTATTTTGGGCTATATGGGCCATGAAATTACTCAGCCACCTTAACCTATAAGTTCCTTAGCTTCTATAAATAAGACTTGTATGACCTCATTTATACAAATTTGAATGAAATTAAAAGTCATCCTCATTGGGTATTTTGTGAGTCAAGCATTGGCTCCTCCTCTTCAAGTTCTTGGATTAGAACTTGCTTGATTCTTATCATAGAGTTGTATCTCTTTGTGGTGAATCCTCCTTCGCTTATCAATCTCCCAACTCCATGGAAGCATTGTGGCGCATTCCCTTCATCTTCTTCCCTTTCCATTTGCTTAATTTCTTTTATGTTCTTCTTTACATTTGCGTCATTTACATTCTGTTTTTAGTTGTTGCACTTTAATTCTTGGTTTGGTTAAGTTTCTTATTTAGTTATTTCCATTCTTTGGTTGTTTTCTTTTGTTAATCATATTCGGGTGACAACCGCACCTTCTTCTTATCCAATTTTTTTCATCTTTTTAACATAAGAACTAAGAACAAGCTCTTAGATAAATCCTTAAAATTGATGATTCAAACTTGGATGATATCATTTAGTCCCTATACATAAAAAATTACTAAAAAGGTCCTCATTCTGGCAATCGTTATCCATTTGGTCTCTCTCGTTATCATATCGTCTCTAATGATCCGTTAACTACTACGTATATGGACTAAATGAAGAATCTGTGTCACATATATAGACCCAATAATTAAGGTTAAAGTAATAATCTGGTCCTACATGCGATCCAAATTATTACTTTAACCTTAAATTTATTAAATAATGTTATACATTATAAAACACAAATATTTTTTTTTTATACTTATAATATCAATATTAAATTACATGTACTAGAAAGAAAAATATATTGCTTGTGAAAGATGATGGCTCTTTCATCAATTAAATAAAATAATAAAAAAGGACAAACCAAAGGTGGTGGCAACTAGGAATAGTTGGTTTCTTATTCCTGTTTTGTTGTCTCAAAAGTTGAAAACTCAATTGATTGGTTCTATTCTTTCCTATTAAAAAATGTCCAAATCCACGACCGGCCAGAAAAAGGAGATCCAAAACTTTCCCAATTTATTTGCCGATGGCCTAACCAAACCTTCCAACCATGTTAATTAAACTCATCAATCCCCACCATCAAAACCAACGGCATTGCCACAAATCCAATCCAAGGGCATGGAATGAATGGAATAGGGTATCCCCAGAACAGAACCTTCAACTTTCCCAATTGACTGTACCATTATGTGCAAATAATAATTGATGTAAAAGTTAAGATCCATACTATTAAATTAATTTTTAAAGAAAACCATGACAAATATCACATTGAATTCACTTATCAAAGGTTAAAGGTCATGCAAAATATTTTTTATTGAAAAATAAAATATACCACTTTTTAAAATATTGAATCCATTAATTTTTCGTTTAAATTTTTTTTCTCTTAATTATTTAATCAATACTTTTAAAACATCAATTAATACTTTTCAAAAATTAAAGGCTTTTTTGATTTAGATTTTGGTGGATTGAAAGGTGACAAAATGATTTTTAATGCACTTCGAAATCGACTTTTAGGCTTAATAAATGGTTAATCTAAACCAATAACACTTAAAGTTACACACTTTCATCAATCATTTCGAATTCGAATCTGAATTTTGAAAATATAATAATATTAAAACTCTTAAAAAAAATCTTTATCGTTCTTATACTCTTATCTGACTCAACTGATTAATCTTCATAGTGGTGCATCATGGATATTCAAAGAAACAAAAATAAAATAAAAAATTTGCACACTTGAACGACTTTTCAAATGACTTTCCAGAGTTTGATTGTTTTCCCCTCCTCCAAGTATTGATTTGCCCATGGTTTCCAAAACCAACCTTTGTTTGGCAACTGCTCAAAAAAAGCCTCCCCTTCATGAACCCTCTCCCCACTCACACACACACACACACCCAAATTCACGGTCAACTCTCACAACACCATAATCACGCTCACATTCATATGATATGGAACCTGCTACTCAAGTCGGCTCAACGGCTAGCCCCACCTCCGCCTCCGACGGCACGCTGGGCCACCACCTTGCTCGGCGACTCGTCGAGATTGGCGTCAGGGACGTCTTCTCCGTCCCCGGCGACTTCAATCTCACCCTTCTCGACCACCTCGTCGCCGAGCCCCAGCTCAACAACATCGGCTGCTGCAATGAGCTAAACGCTGGCTACGCCGCTGAGGGCTACGCTCGTTCCAAAGGCGTCGGCGCCTGCGTCGTCACCTTCACCGTCGGTGGCTTAAGCGTCCTCAACGCCATCGCCGGTGCTTACAGTGAGAACCTTCCCGTGATTTGCATCCTCGGTGGACCTAATTCCAACGACTACGGCACCAACCGGATCCTCCATCACACGATCGGGTTGCCGGATTTCACCCAAGAGCTACGGTGCTTTCAGACCATCACGTGTTTTCAGGTGAGCAGCATTCATTGATTGATGCTTCCTATGAATTTGATTTTTGAGAATGTTGATGAATGAATGATGTTGTATTGTATCCACCTGATTGATCTCTCAGGCAGTGGTGAATAACTTGGATGATGCACATGAGCTTATTGACACTGCAATCTCTACTGCTTTGAAAGAAAGCAAGCCTGTTTATATCAGCATCAGTTGTAATCTTCCTGGATTTCCTCATCCAACTTTTGCTAGAGACCCTGTTCCATTTTTCCTTCCACCAAAGTATCTTTCCCTTCCCTTTTTTCTATTTAATTTTTGGATTTAATTGGTATGTAAATATTTTTTACACTCTCAACCAATCATAAATTATCACATTATATAAGAGTCAAATATAAAAAGATGATTTGAGATTGGTTGATGATGTCAAAATCTTTAAACTCATGTACCAAAATTAAACCTTTTTTTTAAAAATTTTTTCCTTATAGCTCATAATGTTCTACTTATGATCTTAGTAATACAAAGTATGACTAATTGCTGGGATAGAGTATAGACTGATAGAAATTAGAAAGTATGCCTTGTTTTTTTTTTTTTTTTTTTTTTAATCACCCTTTTTTTATTGTTATATACTTATATTCTTAGTGTTTTACTTATGATCTTAGTAATACAAAGCATGACTAATGGCAGGGAAGGGATAGACTAATAAAAAGTATGCATTGGCTTTTTCTATTTTGTTAATCACCCTTTTTTATTTTATATCTCATAGTGTTTTACTTATGATGTTTTATTTTATGTTTGTTCTTGCATCCACATTTAGCATTGAGGTGAAATCTTTGATTTTTGCAGGGTAAGCAATCAAGAAGGATTAGAAGCAGCAGTGGAAGCAACGGCTGCTTTTCTGAACAAAGCTGTGAAGCCAGTGATTGTGGGTGGCCCAAAACTAAGGGTAGCAAAAGCACAACAGGCGTTTCTAGAGTTTGCAGAAGCTAGCGGATATCCAATAGCTGTTATGCCCTCAGGGAAGGGGCTTGTACCTGAGAATCATCCACACTTCATCGGGACGTACTGGGGTGCTGTCAGCACTAGCTTTTGTGGCGAGATAGTTGAGTCTGCCGATGCTTATGTTTTTGTTGGCCCCATCTTCAATGACTATAGCTCTGTTGGATACTCCTTGTTGATAAAGAAGGAAAAAGCCATCATAGTGCAGCCTAATCGGGTGACCATTGCCAATGGTCCTTCCTTGGGCTGGGTTTTCATGGCTGATTTTCTAACTGCATTGTCTAAGAAGCTGAAGAGAAACACCACAGCCGTGGAGAACTACCAACGTATCTTCGTTCCCCCAGGCATTCCTTTGAAGCGAGAGAAGGATGAACCTCTTAGAGTTAATGTTCTATTTAAGCACATTCAGGTAAGTTCTATTTATATGCTCCTTTAGAATTTTTGGTTTAGCGGTTCTTTGACATGGGATTGGAGTTATACCTGTGGTCACTTGTTCTATGACTAAGATTTCATTCTAAAAGTGTAAAACATTGGGCACAGACTCAACATAGCAATTTCAGATGATTCACTTCACATTTCTAAATATCTAACATTATTTCTGTGGGTTCCATTACATTAACATATTTTAGTAAGTTTTTCCTTTTAGTTCAGCAATTATAACGAAATATGTTGAACAGGGCCTGCTAAGTGGAGATACTGCTATAATAGCTGAAACTGGAGACTCATGGTTCAACTGTCAGAAGCTCCGTCTGCCTGAGAATTGTGGGTAAGTCATTTACTATTTGTGCATGGAGCAATATGCTAATTATAACTTTATGTTGGAATTAATGCTGTCAAATATGAATTCCACCTTTCAGTTATGAATTCCAGATGCAGTATGGATCTATTGGTTGGTCAGTTGGTGCTACTCTTGGATATGCACAGGCTGCAACTGATAAGCGTGTAATTGCTTGCATTGGAGATGGGAGTTTTCAGGTTAGTAAGATTATAAGAACAGAAACTATCTATGTATCCGGTATCCAGAATATTAACAACTGTTTTTCTTTTTTGAAGTGTTGGTCAAGAGTATGAAAGTTTGTGCAAATTGGAAGTTATTGCTATGATAAACATGCCCATACTCATACATATTAATGATTTGATGGATGTTGCCATAATTTTATTTAAAAATAATAGGCCTGAGGAAAGGGGATTTACTACGAAGTACAGTATTCTTATAGATATATATATGATAGTCCTGGCATCAATTTAGTTAGTTACAACAGTACTTAATTGGTTGAATAAATTATTTGAATTGAAATTTGAACGTCAGTTCCTTTGAACTTAGGTTATAGTTACTTTTGGTTCCTGATGAATCTCAACCATTATTAAATATCTGTGACATTTGAATAATGATAACAGCAGGAAAACCTGTTGATTAATTTAATTTTAGCTTGATGTATGAAGCACGGAGACTTATTGTTTCCCTTATAGGTGACAGCACAGGATATTTCAACAATGATTCGCTGTGGACAAAGGAGCATCATCTTCCTCATTAACAATGGAGGTTATACAATTGAAGTTGAGATTCATGATGGCCCATATAATGTGATCAAGAACTGGGACTACACCCGCTTTGTGGAAGCCATTCATAATGGAGAAGGCAAATGCTGGACTGCCAAGGTTAGCATAAATAGAACAATTTATATTGTTTTACTATTTTAGTATATTATAGGTTGAAGGTTATACGTATTAAGATGGTTCTTAAATGAAAAGAGCACCTTTGTTTTGTACTTTCTGGACTTTTAGTCCGGACTCTATTTGGATTAGTCTAACCTAAAGATGTAGTAAAATAAGGAAAGAAAGAGTCCATTTGAATACTATTTCAGGGCAATTCTGATCTTGAGACTGCAGAATGCAAATTCTTTTATATATCACAGTTTTTTCAGTCCAAATGGAATAAAAAGCACTAGGAGAAGATAAAGTATAGTCACTTCATTAACTGGAGTTGAAATAAAAAGCACTTGTTGAATGCATCAATTTTTTTTTTTTTGTAAGTTGTTTGCTTGTGGTACCAAAGACTGTTATTGTTGTGAGTGTAGGTACGTACAGAGGATGATCTAACAGAAGCAATTGCAACAGCTACTGGGTCACAGAAAGAGTCACTATGTTTTATAGAAGTTTTTGTACACAAGGATGACACCAGTAAAGAGTTGCTAGAATGGGGTTCCCGTGTTGCTGCTGCTAACAGCCGTCCTCCTAATCCTCAATAGAAAATATTTTCCTAATTATTGTACAATTATAATTTATATATTTTGGTGTATTATTGGAGTTCAACCGGAGACATGTACAGGACAAATGTGACAAAAATGAAAAGTAAGTCAGAATAACCTATAGGGAGATGCTTGATTTTCCAGAGACTTTCATCTTGTCCCCTGTATTCTGCTCTCCGTTGTAAACATAAACTATTGTTGGCTTGTTGCTTTGTTATAGAGATCCTTTGTGATGGAATTTTTAATTGAATTAATGAACATATAGCCATTAAAACATTTAAAAAATCTATACATTAGCTGTCGACAACAAAGGCACACGGAGATTGTGGGTCTTGTTCCTCCAGTCCTCCTCTCACCGAATCTCCGTGTAACCTTTCCCCTGTGCATTCATTCATTCCCTTCAAAATTAGCATATGAAAAACAACACTAGTTGACTCATCAAATCCAAGCCATTGAAGTAAAACACTAGATGCAGATGCAGCAGCTTTGCCAGCAACTTGATTGACCTACCTGACATAACGAACACAACTTTGCGAGCAAAAAAGAACAAATAAAATTGAGAAGCAACAACAAAACACGCAGTACTGGCGTGTATTGAATCAAGATTTTAAATTTTTTTATGATAAAAAAGTCTTGTGGTATTTGATCAAGACTTTTAAGTAATCTAATTAAGTTTTGTGATATTCAATCAAGACTATTAGGATTTTTTAAAGAAAGAATCAAAATCTAGTGGTATTCAATCAAGACTTTTTGTAAGTGACAAAAAGTCTTATGGTATTAAAAAACTTCCTGATTTTGATGGATTGTTTTTTAAGGTAGATTTTGTGGGATTTTGTGTGACATTTTAGTTATTTTTTAAGGGTTTTTCTATCATGTGCAAATTTGTTGCACATGTTAAAGAATCAATGATAGTAATTCTCTCTTGGAAAATGTTGCATTTAATATATTGAAAAGTTAAAAGTGTGATTTTTCATAAAAGTTTTCTATATACGGATTCCTTAACATGTGCAAGTTTGCACATGATAGAAAAACTCATTTTTAATAACAAAAAATCTCATACTAACACATGAGATTTCTGAGGATTCTCAATCCTTATTTCTCTACATCTTATGTCTTCACATTTCTTTCTCCTCCCTCCCTCTATCTCTCTCCTTTCTCCCCTCTCCCTCCCTCCCCCTCTCTTCCTCCATGCTTGTCATTCAATCCAACATAAATTATCAAACAAAACGATTTTAAGATATTTACTTCAATAATCAATTATATATTTATTGTAATAATCGATTATAATGAGAATCAGTTTTTGTTTGGGTATAGTTGTTAAAAAATGATTTTAAGATAATCTATTTTGTTTGGATGATGTTAAAAAATACTTTTATATAGTAAATTACAAAAAAAATATTCAGTTGTTTGTATAGAATAATAATATTTGTTTGGTAGTTAGTTATATAGGGTAAAATGAGAAAATATGATTGGTTTCAAAATAATCAAAAGTATTTTTTTAAATAAGCTTAAAATTTTTAGCTTTGTTGAAAACCATCTTTTTCTATAAATTTTTTTTTTTATTTGAAGCTAATTTGTCAAACATAGTAGAATAATTTCAAAACAACATTTTTTTTAGGAAAAAAGCTTTTTCCAAGAAAAATAGATTGTCCCAAACATGTTTTTAAAACATTTATTTTTAATTTTAACTTTAAAGTAGCTTTTAAACCTCAAAAAAGTTGGGTCAAACGCTACCTAAGTATAGAGTAGAATTGATTTGCAAGTAATGACCCATCAAAACTAATATATATCAGTAACAACAAGCAATAAAAGTATAGAATACAATATTTTCGATATTATGAAAATAAAGTGATTTTATTTTTTTAAGTTCACAATTTCATTTTTCACCATATAAATATAGTAACATGTGAATAAAAACATGTGAATATGTTGTCTTCTCCGTATAAAATTGATTTTGCTATGTAATGTTATAATTAGAGTTTATGTGTTTATTCTCCACTATAGAAATAGAATCTGATTTATAAATTATGATTTTATTCTCTATTATATGTTTCTTTCAAATCTTATAAATCCATATAATCCTTCCAAATCTTATAAATTCTTATGATATAAATCCATTAAAATCCAAACAGTAAAATCTTGATTATAAGAGTCTTTAAAAAAAATCTTATTAACTAATACAATCCTACATAATCTATTAAAATCCATAAAAAAATTTTATACTAAAATAATCTTTTAAAATCTTAATCCAATACACCATCCTAAATGATTTATGGTTGATTTGTAGTTGTAGTTTGGAGTCAAATGAGGAGACGCGTCATGTTAGATTTGCTTCAAACTAACCTCTATTTATCATTATTATTATGTATATTGCTGATGCAGACGAACGCATCGGAGGAACCGGAATCGCTGCACGTGTGGATGACGATGAATGAAGGACAACAAATTCGCGTGTATGAAGATTGAGGAGAAAGCAACAAGTGACCCAGAAAATACAATTGGATGAAAAATAATAAACAATAAACTAAAACCAAAAACTCGGTTATAATAGTTTTATGTATAGTTGTGTAAGTTGAAAAATGATTCTAAGATAATTTATTTTATTTGGATTAGTGTTTTTTTGAAGGAATTTTGTTTGGATTAGTTAAAAAAATCATTTTTATGCACTAAATTATAAAAGAATATGAAATTATTTATTAATTTTATAATATTTATTTGATAGTTAGTTTTGAAGGATAAAACGAAAAGAGAGTTATTGATTTCAAAATATGAATAAAGACCTAATCTATTCTTCGACAAAAAAATACTATGACATTTTGGTTCCTAAGAAATCGATAATACAAATTTGGCTCTCAATAATATAAAATGTTGATCAAAATAGTATCTGATGGGGACTAAAATGTTCCTAAGCATTAACATAAAAAAGATTAGTTTGATCTGGATTTTACATTCTTGATGATCAAATTGATGTTTCCCATTTTTCAGTGATCAAAATGTCACTGTGTTTTTTGTCGAGAACCAGTTTGTACCTTTACTCTCAAAATAATTTAACAATTTTTAAATAAGTTTCAAACTTATAATTTCTAAAAAAATAAATTTCTCTCATAAAAATAATTTTTTTTTATAATTTAGTCTCTTTTTAATCATTTTTTATAATCACTATTTTATAATTTAATCATTTTTCTCAAAAAAATAGATTTTTCAAACATTTTAGATTAAAGTAAAAGAATAATTTTTTTTACTAAATGCCCAATTTAGTCCCTAAAAATAAGCATGGGGACAATTTTGATCCCTGAAAACAAATTAATCACTCAGTCCCTCAAATTTATAAACGCAAGACACGTTAGTCTCTTCTTCTAGTTCCAAAGTTCGTTTACTTGTCTACGTGTCCCGTTAATCGTATCCTGTCTGGCTCGTCACTGGTCGTGTGTAACCTATGATGAATTTTCATAGTGGAAAGTGCATAATTCTTAGGTACGTGGATCTTAAAATTATGCAAGTTTTTCACTTTTCATTCATTTTTCACGATGAAAATTCGTCATAGGTCAAGCAGGACCACTTGCGAATCGTGCAGAATGGTTAACGAGACATATAGACAAGCAAACGGACGTTGCATTTGTAAATTTGAGTGATTAAGTGATTAATTTATTTTTTTAGGAACCAAAAATATTTTTATATTTAATTTTAGGGACCAAATTAAGTCTTTAATTTTTTTTTTTAAAAATAGTTGTGTTTAGAGAAAGAATCTTTCTTAAAGACCATCTTTATAGATAAATTATAGATACATATTTTTCATTTTTTTTCTCGCACAAAAGTATCTTCCACCGCAATAGTCGAAAACTTATCACTTTCCAGACATAAAGATCATTGAAGTAATTTATGATAAGAATGGAACATATAACATCATATTTAAGAAACCCGGCTATCAGCCGGGCCGGACTTTGTTAGTATATTTTTTCATTTTTTAGTAAGTAGGTTTGTGTGTGAGACTGTCAGTGTGTGTGATAGGAGATAGGAATGAGTTTGTTTTATGAGTCGAGTACAATCAAATTTGCCATGAATTCTCCTTGCCGACGACGATGGATTGCATTAATGGTAGTACATGTTGTTGTCATAGCTTCAGGAACATTCTTCACGTGCACGGCATGCCCCTTTACATCCATCTTCAGCTTCGGTGACTCACTCGCTGACACTGGTAACTTGTATTTCAGCTCCCAACCACCCTCCAACCACCATTGCTTTGCCCCTCCCTACGGCCAAACCTACTTTCACCACCCCTCTGGACGCTGCTCCGATGGACGCCTCATCATTGATTTCATCGGTACCATTTTATTTTATATATATATATATATATATATATGTTTCTATTTTCTCTCTCTTGTCTTTTCTTTTCTCTTATTTATTTTCTATTAATCAGTTATGTATATTTTTTTTATCAAAATCAGTTATGTATATACTATGATTGATCTTATCAAATCAAGCCCCTCTATGTATTTACTATCAAATTTAGGTATATTTTCATTTAATTCTTTTAATTTTTAAATCTATTAATTAATAATTATTTTCAAATTCAGTCCTTATTAGCTTATTTTTCATTTAATTTTTTTTCAAGACAAATATCCACAAATAGAAATATACACACTTATATATTAAGCTATAATATATTCTCTTAACAGTGATTAAATCTCTTAGATCACTCTCATTTCATTTATAAATAACATATATCATTCTTAATTTCACTTTTTAATATTTAAATTTAAATTTTAGAATTAATTACATATATATTTAAATATTTTCTCTTTTAATTTATACTTTAAAATTTTACTTGAATTAATAACGTATATATCATTTATAATTTTCTTTTATTTTATATTTTTAAAATTTAAAAATACTCTTTCAATCGACGAAATACTTACTAGTTAATATTATTGGTTTATATATGTTGTTGTGTTGGATGTGTGTTGATGATATATTGTAAATGGGTTTTGGGTTGTGCAGCTGAATCTCTGGGAATTCCATTGGTGAAACCGTATATGGGAATGAAGAATGGTGGATTAGGAAATTGGAGTGGAGATGAGGGAGCAAATTTTGCTGTTATAGGAGCCACGGCGTTGGACATCACCTTCTTTGAAGAGAAGGGTATTCATAATGTTCCCACCAACTATTCTTTGACTGTTCAATTAAATTGGTTCAAAGAATTGCTTTCAGCTCTGTGCAATTCTTCAACAAGTAAGTTTGCAGTTATTCTCTCTGATCTCTATCCTACACATGCTGTCCCTTTCAAAAGCATCTTCTTTTCCTTTTTCTTTTTCTTTGTTGTAGTGTTGACAAAAATGAAGTATACTACAAACAAAAGCCATGGAAAACTGGCCACCAGTGTTTGATCTTTTTTCGGTAGCGAATATCTGCCACTCGGATAGCTACTTTGTGAAAGGGAAGAATTTATGAACGAACATATATTGAATAGATTTTTGTTATTTGAAAATATTTAGATTCTTAAAAAAAATATAAAAATAAAATATTCAAATAATACTTTATTTATATTTATATATATAATATATTTATTCTAACTTGACATAGCATATATGAAAACAAATGATTATATTGACATGTGATACGATTTTAATTTAATTTTGATATATTATCAATATAATTGTAAATCAATCACCGATATCTTATGTGTGACTTTTACACTTTGTTTGGTTAGATGACTTTTAAGAGAAAAGAAGTAGCAAAGAGAAAAAATGAAAAGACATAATAGTTTTCTTTTCTTCCGTTTGGATAAGAGAAAAGAGAAAAAACTTAATGATGGGTCCCACCAAAAAATAATCTCATCCAACCACCTAAGATAATTGGAGAGTGAGGGAAGAAATATAAATCTATCATTTTGTTTTGTACGGTACAAATATGTTATTAGGGGGAAACATGTCTTTACAAGGAAATTCAACTTTTCTTTTTCTTCTACCTCTTTCAATATAAACAACATAAAAATCTAACAATTTCTTACTCATTATCTTTTCTCCTATTTCTTTCCACCATACTTCTTTTCTCCCTAGTTCTTTCCTGATCCAAACAAAACATTAAGGTAATTATGATAAAAGTCAAACATTTTTAATGATGTAATAATTTATGATTGATTGACAATTTAAATAATTTTTTCACCCACAAGGCCCAACACGGTTTTATATTATATTATCAAACACTTATTTATTGTATAAATAAATGAGGAATGCTAGCCACATATTATCACACTCTCCATTATTGAATGGATTTCATGTGGAATTCACGGAATAGAGAGTGAACCCGTGTTATATAGTGGGTTCCACATATTTTGCTAAATAATAAAACTCCTTATGGAAAGAGAGAGAAGAATATATGGTCCCATTACCTCAAAATCCAATAATACCTATATCTGAATTAAGGTTTAATCTTGCAGGCTGCCATAAAGTTCTTGGGAGCTCATTATTTCTCGTGGGAGAGATTGGAGGGAACGATTTCAATTATCCTTTGTTTCTAAGAAAAAGCATAGCAGAGATTAAAACATACGTTCCTTATGTAATCAATGCAATCAGTTCAGCAATCAGTGTAAGATTTTCTTTGTTTTATAAATTTTATTCCTTAAGTCTCTGATATTAATCTATTTGATTTTCAGTTTCCAGGCATGACCAAAGCCTTGATGAGTTGTATTTTGTGTCTTTGCAGCAATTGATTGATCTAGGGGCCCGCACGCTCATGGTTCCTGGGAATTTACCACTGGGGTGCAATGCAATCTTTTTAACGAAGTATGAAACTAAAGATAAGACCCAATATGACCCAGCAGGGTGCTTGAAGTGGTTAAATGAGTTCGCTGAATATTACAATCACAAGCTCCAAACTGAAATACATAGGCTTCGAGGACTTCATCCTCAAGCCAATATCATCTATGCTGATTATTACAATGCTGCATTGCCATTATATCATTATCCCACAAAATTTGGTGATTCATCGATCCCTCCCAACTCTTAGTAATTTTGTAGAACTCCATTTCATATTATGCATTCACGGTGCCACTTCATATTTGAGCAACTCCAGAACACGTTACTTACTTCATAACTATAATCCAAATATAAAATTGCGGGGGTTATATTAATTTTGATGCCTTTGCAGGTTTTACGGGTCTAAAAATCTGTTGTGGAATGGGAGGTCCATACAATTACAACGCATCAGCAGCTTGTGGCGATCCAGGGGTGATTGCATGTGATGATCCTTCTCAGTATATTGGGTGGGATGGTATTCATTTGACTGAGGCCGCATATAGATTGATTGCCCAAGTTTTAATAAATGGATACTCTCTCTTCACCTCGATTTAGTACCTTGTGCACTTGTATGTGCTTCATGAATCTAAGCTTTGGATATTTCAATAAGCACAAGGTTTCTCTCTATCAAAATAAAAATAATAAAAATCAATTTAACTACTATGATGCGAGGCATACATATCTTTCATGATACAGCACTCAATCTTCACCGGCCCTGGTACTCGAAATTGATGATGATTAGAGGAGGGAGCCAGAAATTTGATACCAGAAGACGTCAAAACTAAATATTTCCAAGTTCAAAAAGTTTTTTGGTCCCTACCGGTAGATTTCTTCGATTTACTGTTGATGTCGCTAACGAAGAGTGTTACATAAGTACTGTCACATAGATACAAATAATATTTTTAATGTCCCTTGACATTGTCTAATATTTATTATTAGCATGTTTGGAATCACTTTCAAGTGCTTCAGAAGCACTTTTAAAAAGGAGAAGCTATTCATATTAGTTTCTCCAAAAAGCACTTTTATTCCTTCAATCTTGTGTTTTCAAACAAACTATATGTTTAATAATTTATAATTATTATTTATTAAATACAAATTTTAAAATATTTTCTTTTTTACTATAATATAAATATATTTTAATTAATGGTTTTTTATTCAAAAAAACCACTCTATAAAATTGTTAATACATAAAGATAAGATAAACAGCAGAAGGAAAATGATATATGCACACTATTTTTTTGTATTAATGTTATAGCGAATTTTTTTATTTTGAAGGAAATGTTATAGGGATTAATAGCATACATTTTTCATTTAATAAAAAAATATTTTTCTATTGGTAATTGTATAACGTCTTTAGTAACCATATAATACATATTGTTTACCGGAAAAATTAATGTATGTTGTTTACCAATTAGAAGTGTAAAAATAGTATTAAAAAAATTAGAGTAAAAGTCGATTTTGATCCTCACAATTTGTAGGGTGTCCAATTTAGTTTTTGACGGAAACAAAAGTCCCTCTTTAGTCTTTACAATTACAAAACAATGGCAAGTTAGTCCCTCTACAGTAGTCCAAGTGTCCCTTAATTTGTGAACAGCAGGGGTTGCGTGAGAGCTCCATAATTTGGAAAGGATTGGGTTATTTTGTCAACAGCAGTGGTTGCTTGAGAGCTCCATAATTTTGAAAGTTGTAATTTTCAGTAACACATTCCTAGGAACCAAAGGCAAAACTGGTGATTAAACAAACAAAAGATTATATTAACAACTACTTTACTTGAGAGCTCAGAGTGAGTAGTAGAGAGTTGAGGGCAGGTTTGAGATGGCTTCATCTTCCTCTTGTTTGCTTTGGTTTGTTTCAGCAGTTGTACAAGTGAGTGCAGCAGCATCGTTCAGTTCCACTTCCGGTGGTTGCTACAAATCAATATACAGCTTCGGGGATTCCCTTACTGACACTGGCAACTCTTACTACGACACACCACAGCCACTCCAACCGAAACCTCTTTCCTTAAACCCTCCTTACGGAGAGACCTATTTTCATCGCCCAACTGGAAGATGGTGCGATGGTCGTCTTGTCATCGATTTCTTTGGTACCAACTCTATGCCTATCCTATGCATTCCTTCCTTCATTTCTTCCATACCCTTTTCTGTCTCTCTGTTATGTTATGTCTTGTTTGCAGCTCAGCATATGGGGATTCCACTACTGAAACCCTATCTTGGAATCAAGAATGGAAAGATACAAAACTGGAACACATGGGAGGGACTCAATTTTGCTGTTGCAGGGGCCACTGCTTTGGACCTCAGCTTCTTTGCAGATAAGGGTATTTTTAATGTTCCAACCAACTATTCTCTACGAGTCCAATTAGATTGGTTCAACCACTTCCTCCCTTCTATCTGCAATTCTTCTTCAGGTAACTTTCAACTTCAATAATTGTGCAACTCACATTATTTCAACCAATTACACCTCTAAGCTAGTAATGATAAAAGTATTTTTTTTAATGATGAGACAGTACATGTGGAAAAAACTTTTACACTCTCCCTGCATTTTAATTAAATCCTTATATTTTTTGTATATAATAATAAGGGTCTTGCGGGATACTGATTAAAGAATTCAAAAATAAATTTTTTTAATTGAGAAGTATAACTTTTAAATGTTCAATATATTGAATACATTATTTTTTTTTTTTATATATATCTTTGATTCTTTAATTAGGGAGGAGACTGGTTAGCATTTGCCTAATAATAATAATATGAAGTTGTGCAGTGCTCATTCTTGCTTGTAGAAAATTAAAGCCACTAGAAAACATTAAAAGTAAAATAAATGAAAAAATGTTCAAAAGAAAAACATCCGTTTCTGGAGGAGAAAAAAGAAATTAAGGTTGAAAGAAAAGAACTAGGAATATATTCAAGAGTGAATTGAAGCTGGGACATTTGAAGTTGGCTTAACTTCTTTTGACAGTACTTTCTATTTAAGTACTGAAAATATGGTACTATTTTGCAGGCTGTAAAGAAGTTCTTGGGAGCTCTTTATTTCTTTTGGAGATTGGTGGTAACGATTTCAATTATCCTCTTTTTCTATCCAAGAGTTTAGAAGAAATTAAGACATACGTACCCCAAGTGGTTAATGAAATCTCTTCAGCAATCCATGTAAGAATTTTAAAAATTCAAATACACTCGAAAAATTGTCTCTGCTTTTCCTGAGTGACTTTTGTTCTTTTACAACATCTAGATAAATAGTATCATTTGAATTATTTATTTTCAATTACTAAGCTGTCATCACATGGATGGTAAGACTTCATTGAGAATTTGACATTGAAGAGATTTTGCTGTTTTATCCACTCATGAAGAAACTTTGCTGAATTGGTCCACTTATTGCCTTGCCCTTAGTGCTGATAAAAAAACATCATTGTGTAAACCTGAAAACTGATAATCCTGCAATTCTTCTTGACCTGAGGCCTCTCCATAATGCAGACACAAAATAGTGTAAGGTGTAAACCTTATCAATAATTGGCATATGCATAATAACATGGCCAGCTGCAAGAGGATTTCCAAAATGATGGAAAATACAAGAATTGCTCTATGCTCATTGAACACTTTAGCACCTAAGCATTGTCTAGAAACCATTTGGAAAATTCAGCGCTTGAGTGCCCAGATAGAGCGCTTGAGCACTGGTGAGGGCCTTACAACCTTTCAAGGATTAGCCATGCATGCACTTGAGTGCCTGGAATTGAGTGTCTGAGCACTGGCGTGCGCGCCTGAGTGATCATTATTGAGCTCCTAAGCACTAGAGTGTGCATTGAAACCTTTCAAGGTTATTCCATGCACGTGCCTGAGCGCGTAGGATACACGCTCAAAGTAATGTTAATTTTTTTCTAAAATGGCGCATCTGTACTTGGACAAGATGAAAGGGCATGAAGGGCTACGCATCAAAAGTTGTGGCTCCTAAGAAGAGGTCTCTAACATTTGTTTAAGGATATGATCCACCAACAAAATGATCCTTTTCCATCTAAAATACTCTCCTAATGCACATGAAGTTTATCAGAGAATTATCGTGTAAAATACTGTCGTTTTATTGGCTTGGTTATGTTAGTATAAATCAAACCAAGTGTTCGTCATTGTATCATAAAGGAAATTTGTTGTTGTTCATTTGCATCCATTAAAATGATTGATGGGGAAAAATTAAACTTACAAAAAAGTTTTAAAACATTCCTTGACGACTTGCATATTTCCTTCATTAAATTGCTGTGTAATTTTATGGTTTTTCCTGATTTCGAAGAAGGTTCTCCAACATGATCCAGGATATAGCTGTTCATAATTGTAAGGGAAATTGGGCATCATGTGGAAAGTAGCTAAATAGGCAAGCATTAAGAATTATTTTAAAATAATTAAGTTATTGATCCCAAATATCATTTGTTCAGGTACTCAAAAAACTTGCACTAGTCCTATTTTCAGTGTCTGTGCTTTTGGGCTATTAGCATGTTGGTGTTTTAGAGAAAAGTGATTTCTGGAAAGCCTTGAAGTTGAGACATTGTGCTCGGTGAATTTATTATTCCCTGTTATGACAAACTGACCCTTAATTAGTTTCATCCACAAGGTTTCTGTTTTTGTTGAAATAGCCTTTGTCTTTGTAGATGTCTTGTTTTGTACTGAACAATTTTTTTTTTCTGTTCGTTCTTCTCTGTTCCTATTATTATTCATACCTGAACGTTGGTGAGTTTCATTGCTTTCAGACATTGATTGATCTGGGGGCTCAAACTCTCATGGTTCTTGGAAACTTACCTCTTGGGTGCAATTCAGTCTATTTGGCAAGGTACCCGAATACAGATATGGAGGAATATGATCAAGCTGGCTGTCTGAAGTGGTTAAACAAGTTTGCTGAATACTATAATGAGCAGCTTCGTGTTGAACTAAATCAGCTTCAAGTGCTTCATCCCCTAGCAAATATCATCTATGCGGATTTTTATCATGCTGCGTTGCCATTATATCAATCCCCAAGACAATTTGGTACTCAAGTCCTCTACTCTCTGCTCATATATATCATATAGTTTCTCAGTAAGAGTGAATGAAGGATGTCAAAATTGGATTAATAGATAACATAAGGTGACTGAAATCTCCATTTAATTGTAATTTTGAATTTAATGGAAAGTCCTCAGTTAGAAACAAGTTTGCTAAATAATATAAAGAGCAGCTTTAGTTGATGCAGGTTGAGGAGATGATATTTACAATATATTCATAAATAAATTGCAGATTAGTTTTGTAACTGATAGCTTTCAGTAATTGTGGTTTGTTCATGCTATTGCAGGATTCACAGAAACGATTCTAAATGCTTGCTGTGGAGGTGGAGGTCCTAACAATGCATCAGTGCCTTGTGGCTACCCAGGGGTGAATGTTTGCAATGATCCTTCCCTGTGTATTTCCTGGGATGGGTTGCACTTGACTGAGGCAGCATATAAATGGATTGCCGAAGGTTTATTGAATGGACCATGCACTGACCCTAAAATTAGCTTTTCATGTGATTCAGAGCTCTGATATAATAACCATACATACAAGGACATAGACATCCTATGTTTTAGCATGTATATTTTATAGTATGTATCTCATAATTATTGAAAAGTTGTTAATTCAGCTTAAAAAGCTGTTAAGACAGTTAGAGTATGTTAGTTAGTGAAGCTAACTTTGAGCTAGCTGATCCATGTGGGATTCAGTTACTCTAATGTGTATAAATAGTGTGACGTGTGTTGAATAATAATATGAGGTATATTCAGTGACAGTGTGTATTGATCCATCTCTCATTTTTCATATTGTGCATTATTGTGTGAGTGAATATAGTGCAAGTGAGTTTTACTGCTTCTCGATTCCAACAAATTGGTATCAGAGCAAGCAATGTTCCTGAACTTGTATCCCGCGATTCTTGAAGTGCCTTTCTTTGTGGTTTCTTGGTGTGATTCCATGGCTTCTCTTAGTGGCCATTTTTCTGCTCATCTTCCAATTCTCGATGGCAAGAGTTATGATAAGTGGTGTCTTCAAATATAGGCGATTCTTGGTTATCAAGATTTGTGGAAGCCAGTTACGATTGGAATTGGAGAGCTTGATAAAAATGCAAGTGATGTGCAACAAGCTGCGCATGAAGAAGACTTAAAGAAAGATTGCAAAGCAAGGTTAATACTTCATCAATGTGTTGATGCAGTACATCTTGAAAAGATTATCCTAGCCTCTACTGCCAAAGAGGCCTGGGATATTCTTGCAACTTCATGTGTTGGAGCAGAGAAGACAAAGAAGGTGCATCTTCAGTCCCTTAGAAGACAATATGAGTTGATGGAGATGGAAAGCAATGAAGAAGTGGCAAGTTATTTCAATCGGGTAATCACTTTGACTAACCAAATGAAAAACTGTGGTGACATAATAACGAGTGAGATTATTGTAGAAAAGGTCTTGAGATCAATGCCACCAAAATATGATCATATAGTTGTTTCCATAGAATCCTCTAAAGATCTTGCTGTCACGAAGATTGAGGATTTACAAAGTGCTTTTGAGGCTCAAGAACAAAGAGCCAAAGAGAGAGCTGACAGGACTTCTGAGAAATCCATTGAGCAAGCTTTACAAGCTCAGTCGAAAGATTTCAAGAAGTCTGAAAATAGCAAAAGAGGCAGAGGCAAGTGGAAGACCAGCAGAGGGAGGCATAATCATAATTCTGAGACCAGCAGAGGGTAGTCTGATCACAAAGGCACTGACCAATTTCAGAGGAAAAGAGGCTTAGGCAGCTCTTGAGGAAGAGGTGGCAGAAGGCAATTTGATAAGTTTGACAACAATAACATTCAATGTTACAATTGCCAAAAATGGGGACACTTTGCTGATGAATGTTATAGCAAGAAAGTGCCCAGAAGTGATGAGGCTCAACTAGTGCAAGAGGATGACTCTGATAGTGACCAGGTCTTGCTAATGGTGACCACCAAAGAAGAAGAGAGTCGTGATAATTGCTGGTACTTGGATACCGGGTGCTCCACTCACATGACAGGCCATAAAGAATGGTTTGTGAACCTTGATGCTTCTGTTAAAAGCAAAGTAAAATTTGTTGATGATAGCACTTTGAGTGCAGAAGGTGTTGGCAAGGTTGTGATCAAGAGGAAAGATGGCAAATACTCCTTCATTTCTGATGTATTGTATGTGCCTGGCATGAAGAGCAACTTGCTTAGTCTTGGTCAGCTGTCAGAAAAAGGTTATGTGATGACCTTGGAGGATAATATGCTGAAAGTCTTTGATGATAAAAGAATATTAGTATTGAAGGCCCTGCTATCCAAGAACAGAACCTTCAAGGTTGGAATTGATGTGATGGAGCACAAATGCTTGGCAACTTCAGTAAGCCGAGAGGAATGACTATGGCATTACAGGTTTGGGCACCTAAATTTTAGGGACCTAAACTTGTTAAGCAGAAATAGTATGGTGACATGCCTTCCACATATTCCATTGCCAAATGAACTTTGTGAAGAATGCCTTGAATCAAAACAACCGAGGAAGACTTTTAAGCAGCAGATTCCCATCATAACAAAGGAGAAATTGGAGGTGATTTATTCAGATGTATGTGGCCCTATTCAAACTGAATCCTTTGAAAAAAAAACAGGTACTTTGTATCTTTTATCGATGACTTTACTAGAAAGCTTTGGATTTATTTGATATAGAGAAAAAGTGATGTGTTTGAGTGCTTTAAAAAATTCAAGCTTCTAGTTGAGAAACAAAGTGATCATCACATAAAAATTCTGAGAACCGATGGTGGTGGTGAGTATGTATCAGATGAGTTTCAGAATTTTTGTGATGATGAAGGCTCAATACATGAGAATACTCCCCTTTATACTCCCCAACATAATGGTATTGCTGAAAGAAAAAACAGGACCCTTATGAATATGGTGAGAAGCATGTTGAGGAGCAAAAGGTTGCCAAAATACTTGTGGGGAGAAGCAGCTACTACTGCTGCTTATATAATAAATCGAAGTCCAACCAAAAGACTGCATGGTGTGACTCCTGAGGAAGCCTGGACTGGAAGCAAGCCTAGTGTAAATCACCTTCGAGTATTTGGCTCAGTCTGTTACAGACATGTGCCTGATCAGTTGAGGTAAAAACTTGATGATAAGGCAGAGCAGATGGTCTTTCTTGGATATCATGCTACAAGGGGTTACAGATTACTCAATCCAAAGAATAAGCAGGTAGTGATAAGCCGAGATGTTATAATAGATGAGTTCAAAGATTGGAATTGGGAAAGTGAAGATGTGCAAAGATCAACAAGAATGTTGCTTGATCTTGATACTGATCAAGTAGATGAAGCTACTATAAAGGAAGTGACTGAACCTACAAGGTCTCAGAGGATTAGACAAGTTCCTCAAAGATTGAGTGACTTTGAGTTACTGTCTGATTCTGCAGTTGATGCAGAGGGTGAGTTTGTGCACTTTGCCCTCTTCACTGAGTCTGAACCAATCAGTTTTGAGATTGCAGTGCAGGATCCAAAATGGATTGGTGCCATGCAAGATGAGTTGATGTCCATAGAGAAGAATCAGACTTGGGAACTTGTTCCTTTGCCTCCACAGAAAAAATCAATAGCAGTTAAGTGGGTGTTCAAGCTGAAAATGAGTCCCAATGGTGAAGTGATGAAGCACAAAGCAAGATTGGTAACTAAGGGATTTTTGCAAAAGGCTGGAATAGACTATGGTGATGTATTTACACCAGTAGCAAGGATTGAAACAGTGAGGATGGTAGTGGATCTTGCTAGCATGAGAGGATGGTCCATGTATCAAATGGATGTGAAATCTGCCTTCTTAAATGGGCCACTTGATGAAGAAGTGTATGTCTCTCAACCTCCCGGTTTTGTGATTACTGGACAAGAGTCAAAGGTGTATAGATTGAAAAAAGCCTTGTATGGCTTAAAGCAGGCCTTGAGAGCATGAAACAAAAGGATTGATAATTTCCTAACTCAGGTTGGTTTTTGCAAATGCACAACTGAATATGGGATTTATGTGAAGACTGGTGCTGCAGCAACCCTGCTATTGGTGTGTCTTTATGTGGATGATCTCCTCATAACAGGAAGTAGTGAAACTGAAATTGCTACATTTAAAGCAACAATGATGAAGGAGTTTGAAATGACTGATTTGGGACACCTAGCTTACTTTCTCGGAATTGAATTCATAAAGACAAAAGGAGGAACTGTGATGCATCAGAGAAGGTATGCAACTGAGTTACTACTAAAGTTCAATATGTCTGAGTGTAATCCAGCTGAGACACCAGCTGAAACTGGCATGATCCTTGAGAGGGAAGGAAATGAAGAAGTTGTTGATGTGACTTACTTCAGGCAGATAGTTGGTTCTCCAAGATACTTATGCAACACAAGACCTGATCTTGTTTATAGTGTTGGCATGATCAGCCGATTCATGGATAAGCCTAGAACTCCTCACCTATTGGCTGCTAAGAGAATATTGAGATATGTGAAGGGAACACTGAATTATGGAATTTTGTTTCCTTATAGTAGTGAGAATGCTGTAGTATAAGTGTTTGGAATTTTGTTCTCCCATGTGCAACTAGTATTGCAGGCTATGTTTTTATGTTTGGTAAAGCACCAATTTCTTGGAGCTCGAAGAAAGAATTAGTTGTAGCTTTATCCTCATGTGAAGCTGAATATATTGCAGCTTCAATGAGTGCTTGTCAGGCCTTATGGCTTGATACTTTGCTCCTTGAAATCTAAGTGAGAAAGTCAGAGGCAATTCGACTGTTAATTGATAGCAAGTTAGCTATTAATCTAGCCAAGCATCTAGTTGCACATGGGAGAAGTAAGCACATTGAAACAAGGTTTCATTTTCTTAGAGATCAGGTGAATAAAGGGTGACTGAAACTTGGGTATTGCAGAACTGATATGCAAGTAGCAGATGTGATGACAAAACCATTAAAGGCAGATCGGTTTAAGGAGTTGAGGTGTAAACTAGGGGTAGTTTTGTTTTCAGATCTGACTTGAATTTGATATGTTGCAAATGATTGATGAACTCTAAGGTGCCAACCTATTTGAGATGTTAGAGTTCATAGTGATGCATGTTTTACATATCAAATCAGTTGGTAAACTGAAGTAAGGGAGGTGTATTGAAAAGTTGTTAATTCAGTTTAAAAAGCTGTTAAGACAGTCAGAGTATGTTAGTTAGTGAAGCTAACTTTGAGCTAGCTGATCCATGTGGGATTTAGTTACTCTAATGTGTATAAATAGTGTGAAGTGTGTTGAATAATAATATGAGGTATATTCAGTGAAAGTGTGAATTGATCCATCTCTCATTTTTCATATTGTGCATTATTGTGTGTGAGTGAATATAGTGCAAGTGAGTTTTACTGCTTCTCTGTTCCAACAACAACATGGTAAGCATATTACCAGATTTTACAAGGCAAATTTGGTAAGATCAACCAACGCCACACACTCATAACAAATGTTTCCTGCAGAAGTGATGATTACTTCTGCACGAGAAGCAAGGTTTTATGAGACTTCCAATAAAAACGTGGTCAAATGAACTTGGTGTTGTTCACATTGTGATCTATTTGATTCATCAGGTTAATATTTAAGGTGTTAGTGGCTTGTTGGAGCAGCTGAATTATGGTTTGTAATCTGACGTTGTGCTTGTAAAATTTCAAGGGAAAATGAAAAGTGTTTCATTTTAGTTACTATAATAAGTATCAAACATGTTACTAAAATCATTAACTTCTTTTAATCTTAGAATAATGATATAAACTGGTTCTCGACAAAAAAAATACGATGGCATTTTGATCTCTAAGAAGTGAAAAATATAAATTTGATCCTCAAAAATATAAAATATCGATCAAAATAGTCCCTGATAGAAATTAAAATATCCTTAAAAAGAATTAATTTGACTCATAATTTACATTTTTGGATGTTCAATCTTATATAATTAAAGAGTTTAATTTTTATATATTAACAAGATAAAATATTTATACATACACTTCCAACAAATATATTGTCAAGTCACTGAATATTTTTAACTCTTATAAGTTATCCTTATCATGATTAGTAACCGGTCGAGGGTACATATCAACTAACCTCATAATTTAAAAAATTTCAATCTAAATTGCGCTTTCATTCATTTTACTTTTTCAAGTAAAAAAAATAAACATGTGAATCTATTTATTTCTGCCTCTTTGGAGTAGCTTGTCTGTTGTGACAACTAACATTCATCGGTAACGCCTAGGATGTCTCGCTATCATTCCAATTTTGTCTGAACGGGGACAGCAGTAAATAATGAGATATATTTTCTGAACAGATGCTCCTTGGTCCTTCCTTGCACAGTATAATTTACCTCAGATTTTTCATACATGCTGCTCCTGCTGGGGTAAGTAGAAATGTGATGACACAACACACAGGGTAAAAGGAGATTTTTCAGTTAATGCTGCTGTCGGCAACCATGGCTTCTTCTGCACGTTCTTGTCAAATGCAACAACAGCGGTTGTTTGTACTCCTGCTACTACTTTTCGGTTTCGCAGTTCGGAGCGCTGCTATTACAGGTTGCTACACATCAATCTTCAGCTTCGGAGATTCGCTCACTGACACTGGTAACTTGTATTTCATTTACCCACCACAAATCCCCAATTGCTTGCTCCCTCCCTACGGAGAAACCCATTTTCAACACCCCAATGGACGATGCTCTGATGGCCGCCTTATCCTCGATTTTATTGGTATTATTACACAAATCCCCCACTTCCTTTTCACTCTATTTCTTTCTTGGATAAAAACTCAACCTTTGTATTATCTTTGTTGTTGTTGTTACTGATGTTACTTTTTGGGTTTGGGAAGCTGAGTCTGTGGGGCTTCCATACGTGAAACCGTATCTGGGTATCAAGAATGGGGCGGTGAAACCTGGGAATATTAGTCAGGGAGTGAATTTTGCAGTTGCTGGAGCCACGGCCTTGGAGCGCAGTTTCTTTGAAGAAAAGGGGTTTACTGTTGATGTCACTACAAACTACTCTCTTAGGGTTCAGATAGATTGGTTCAAGGATTTGCTGCCTTCTCTCTGCAATTCTTCTTCGAGTAACTTAACTCCCTATTCTTCCATTTCTCAACATTTTGTTCAATATGTTGTTCCATAAATAAATACACCAAAAAAAAAAAACCAATATTACTTACATCTCCATAAATATTGCTATACATTTGTTAAGTTTTTTTTTTGACCTTTTAATTCTGCCATGTCATTGAGTTTAATGATGTGAGGATATCTGAGGCTTAATGATGTCTTTCAAACATTATTCAAAACGATATCCGATATTATAAAAGTTTGAGTTTTGCATTGCAGACTCTCCTGAGATAAATTAATAAGAAAATGTTTGGCGGAGTTGGCTAGGATGGTTTCTGATGATTTGGCAGACTTCTTTACCTCGTCTGATTTATGTTTCTTGTTAGTTTTCCTTTATTTCATTAGTTGTTGGGTTTTTCAATAGAATTTTAAACATATATAATATTATAAAATCAATGAAGACTTGACAGCTTACCTTAAGCAATAGCGAAATTTACCTTATCCCTTTAAATATCCATTGCTACTTTCTGTTTTTGTTATAAGCAAAACTTAAATTGAATACATGTATTAAGGAATTTGATTAATCTCATTTAATATTGTTAAAAAATTAAGTGTATTACCTAAAGTAACCTTCATAGAAAACTACAAATTTTATTAAATATTTTCCACATTAAGTTATTAAAAAATAAAATTGATATTAAATCAAGGGTATTTTAGGAACAATGTCATTAAATATAATGAAAATAGTTAAATTTTGTTTATATATTTGATCAAAAATTTTGGAACTCTTTTGCAGTTTTATTTATGGTAGGGACCGAAGGGAGTATATCGTACTTTCATACTATTTGAATTTTATTCTTTTTTTTGTGGCATTCCGAATTTTATTCTTCATAGTGAAATTTATCAATAAAATAACACGGATATGATTCACCAAAATTAAGATTTTTAATTACTTAATTTATCTTAAGACATTTTTTAGAAAGCTTTTCTATAATAAACACTTTAAATCCCTCTTATCTACTATTGTCATCTATAACATTACAATGTATATGGAGGAAGAGGAAGTAGTAAAATGATCTTAAAATTTGATAACCAAGGATTCATTCTCCTGCTTTTTCTTTGACAGTAATCTGTGGGTAATTCCTCTTTGACAGTAATCTGTGGGTTATTCTTGCAGGCTGCAAAAAAGTTCTTCACAGCTCCTTATTTATTGTGGGAGAGATTGGAGGAAATGATTATGGTTATCCCTTCTCTGAAACAACGCCATTCGAGGAGCTTAGAACTTACATACCCCAAGTAATATCGGTTATCACTTCAGCAATCAGGGTAAGAATTTAATTCAATGGTTGAGTACTTGAGTAGTAGGCTAGTAGCCTCCAATATCGTTTCAAGAATTAATGAAATGGGGTTTGTGTGTGTGTGAGAGAGAGAGAGATTTCATTATGTTGCATTCTTCCAATGGCGAGACTGTTATTAGTTTCTTATGAGAAACCATTTGTGATTTCTTTTCTTTTACCAAGTCATTTGCTATTCATTGGTTGGTTTATTAACTTATGCAGGAGTTGATTGATTTAGAGGCTGTAACGCTTATAGTTCCTGGAAGTTTACCACTTGGATGCAATCCAGCTTATTTAACACGGTTTGCGACTACTGATGAAGAGGAGTATGACCAAGCTGGCTGTTTGAAATGGTTAAACAAATTTTTTGAATATCACAATGAGCTGCTTCAAATTGAAATAAATCGGCTTCGAGGGCTATATCCTCATACCAACATCATCTATGCAGATTATTTCAATGCTGCATTACGTTTTTACCATTCTCCAGAACAATTCGGTAGTTCTATCCTCTTAAGTATCAACTTCTTTATGTCATACAAAATTCTTCGACAGAAAAATTCAGTCATACTCATGTGCTATTTAGTTGGTAGTACTATTCGGAATTAACTCGAATCAATAGAATATATGGAACTAAATTTTAGGTTGAGTTTATATTTAGTTGTCCATTTGGTTAGGTAATAGGTATCTAGAGAACCTCTATGCCATGATCTTTCAGTATGCTACCAAAACATGACCTCTTGTTCTGTAAGAGTGATACTGGGATTTGCTTCAATGTTATTACAGGATTTGGTGGAAATGTTCTCAAAGTTTGTTGTGGAAGTGGAGGTCCATACAATTACAATCAAACGGCAATGTGTAGCTCCTCAGGGGTGATTCCTTGTGATGATCCTTCACAATATGTTAGCTGGGATGGTTATCATCTTACCGAAGCTGCATATAGATGGATGGCCAAGGGTTTAATAGATGGACCATACACCATTCCTAAATTTAGTTTCTCGTGTATTACGGGTGAGACCTCTGGAGATTTCAATAACTACGCAAAGAAATAAAAAGCATTGTAGGTTTTACTTTTTCAATTTTTAGAAAATCCTTTTTATTTTGTGTTGTAAAAGTACAATAATTTACTAAAAAGTGGTGTGTATGAAAATTATGAGCATTTGATAGAAGAGGAAGTGATGGCATCAAAAATTCTAGTTCAGTCGCTCGAGCAATTGTACCTGTTTAAGGAATGAATAATATCATGGTTGTTAAAACCGGATCGGATAGGCCGGTCCAACCGATAAACCGGCCAGGTAGCCAATCCGGACTAGCCATAAAACAGGGCTCACCAAGAACCGGACTAAAACCGGCTGAACTGGTAGAAAACCGCCGAAACCGGCAGCGGTTTAGCAATTTGGACTAGTTCAGAAAATGAGCCAGTCCAGAGATTTAATTTTCTCCGTCTCGCTCCTATTTTGTAGTTCATCCTTTTTAAGTGCTTTCTGTAGTCTCGCAATGTGGGACTTTCTCTCCGGGGCCCCCTAACTGCGCCAAATTAAGTGATACATACGCTGAGGTCGTCAACTTCCTCCAAGTTTATCTGTGGCTTATTTGAGTTTTCCAAGCACAATGCTTTCGGAGGATCTATCCATTTCTCTGGAGCAATCTAACCTGCATGTTTTACACTTGCTGAGCCCAAAATTATCACACAAAGCTTATCTCCGCGTAACTTTCTGGGAGCCTAACAGAAATAACTGTGGACAAGTGGGCCATGAGAGCAACAAATGCAAATAGTGGATTGGAACCGTAGGCTGTTCCACAATGAATTCTATATATGACTATTAGTGGTATGATATGCATTTGGCAGGTAGAGGTAGTGGTCAATCCCATAATCAGTGGGATATGTCTTTATCATAATATAGCATTGTAAAAGGAGCATTTGGCAGTAGTTTACAAGATATTTGTTTAGTTTGTCTTTTGATTTTATTTTTAGTTAATATATTTTTTAATATTATGTACAAAAATACTCCATTTTATTAGTTTTGTAAAGAATATTATGAAAATAACAAATTATTTTATTAGTTTTTAAAAATATAAAATTAAAAATATATATTTAATTATAACCGGTTTGAGCACGTTTGATCGTGGTTGAACCAGTGACTCATAAACCAGTGTATTCATTGGTTCAATGATCGATCCAATTTTTAAAATATTGAATAATACATTCAACCACACATAGACCTTGGCTGGCAAGTGGCAAGTTTAATGCCTTTGAGGTTTGAGCATTAACATATCTCTCTGCTGTCCAACTTTGTTTCCACTCCTTCCATATGCTCCACAACATTTAATTTGACTGTCCCACCACTTTTACGAAATCACAGATTTAATACTCTGTATAGACATATAAATTTAATCCAAGATATGCTTGGGCTAACAAAGAATTATATAAGCGAGTTAATCCAAAATTTTAAGGCGTTAAGTTTATGAGTTTTTTTCCTTTATATAATCTTTAACTTGTCTATTCTTTATAAATGTGAAACTTCTTCAACTACATTAAATTCATACTTTGCAATTCTTCATCTGAAAAATAGAAGCAGCTTGTTATTAACTTTAGTTAAAAAAAAAAAACAAAAACAAATACAATGCGATCATAGAAACAATGAGAGCAACTTTTGTGAAGCAAAATA
Source organism: Ammopiptanthus mongolicus (assembly GCA_039655645.1). NCBI lineage: Eukaryota > Viridiplantae > Streptophyta > Magnoliopsida > Fabales > Fabaceae > Ammopiptanthus > Ammopiptanthus mongolicus. The sequence goes on along the minus strand of CM077344.1, from coordinate 102,283,706 downwards.
CTTTAAAGAGGAAATTTTACTAATCTCTTTTGATAATTGGTTTAATTACATATGATATTTTTCTTATTTTAGAAATTATAGGAGGCTAAATTATATTTTTGGTCCTCTGACTTATTTTTTTTATTTTGGTTTGGTTCTCTATTCATTTTTCATTCCGATTTGATCATTTAATTTGCACCGTTACACCAAGTTAATCCTTTCCGTCATGTTTGCACTAATAATGTTAGATTTCCACCATTAGTCGTAGGAGCACCTATTGTCCCGCCGGAATCTGGGTTTCTCTCATTGGAATCTGGAAAAAATTGCCAAAGACACACACACTCTCTCTCTAGTATAGGCAAATGTGAATTTGAACCCTGTCTAATAGAAGCATGGTTGATGTTGTATAATATAACCGGAATAATCTAATAGCCAGAAAAGGAAAAAAGGACTAGGATGGCAGTATATGGAATTGATTTTCCATTTTCCCCTGTTTAGTTCTCAGTATAAGAAGATCAAATTCTTTGACCATGGCTAAAGCACTGATGCTCTACCATAAAAGGCAATGGCTGATATTATCCTATTGTAGTATAACCAGAATGGTTTTATATGCTTCATTTTCAACTGTCATAGTTGTTTTGGTATTCTATGGTCCACCATTAAATTACGAATCTAATTATGGCCAATGATGATAAATTCAGTTAACTACCTACATCTTACAACTCATGACACTGCTTTCATGAATCAATTACTTAAACCAGTAGTATCACACGGGAAACTTTTAGATGAAAAAAGGTGGTATCTAAAAGGTGTGGCAATATTAAAAGCTCAACTGCACAGACTGAATCTAGCGGCTTATGTAACTCTTCCTCATAATTAAATCTACTTGACTACTTGTGTAACTGTTCTGGTTCCCCCATCTTCATCTTTACAGAAACACAATGAAGATCTACATCTTCTTAATGATCACTTCCTTCACATTTGGTTTCCTTGAGATAGCTGTTTCAAATCATAGTCCTCGTCCATTTGAGGCAATTTTCAACTTTGGTGACTCTTTAAGTGACACTGGCAATTTCCTTGCCTCTGGTGCCCTTTCATTCCCAGTCATTGGAAAGCTACCTTATGGTGAAACCTTCTTTAGACATGCAACCGGCCGTTGCTCAGATGGACGACTAGTGATTGATTTCATAGGTATGTAGTAGTAGATGTTAAATGTATGTATAGCTACTATCTCTTGCATCTAAAAAGAAGAAAAGAAAAAAATGTGTGGAGTTGTATATTAGCTCATTTATGGTGAATTTTGGTTGTAGCTGAGGCATATGGGTTGCCATATTTACCACCGTATCTAAATCTAACCAATGGCCAAAACATTCATCATGGCGTAAATTTTGCCGTGGCTGGAGCCACCGCACTTGATGCAGAATTCTTCACCAAAAAAGGAATTGGGAAACTTCTGTGGACGAATGATTCATTGAACATTCAGCTTGGCTGGTTCAAGAAGTTGAAACCCTCCCTTTGCACCGCTAAACAAGGTGACATTGACCACCAAACGAAACTCTTGTATATGTCTTGTATGAAATTTTCCAATAATAAAGAACTTTTGTCCCCTTCTATTTTTATGTCACAGATTGTGATAGCTACTTCAAAAGGTCTCTCTTTCTGGTTGGGGAGATAGGTGGTAACGATTATAACTATGCTGCCTTTGCTGGTGGAAATGTTACTCAACTTACAGCTACCGTTCCTCTAGTTGTTGAAACAATAACAAAGGCCACCAGTGTATGTTATATCAGATAGAGTGCATTAATATATGCCTCAATCTGTTTAGAAATGTGGTTCATAACAAAATATGGATGCAATCTTCTATTACAAACCAATTCATTCCCTGTTTTGCCCCCTATTTTTCTAGGCATTGATAGATGAAGGAGCAGTGGAATTGGTGGTGCCGGGGAATTTGCCAATTGGATGCTCTGCTGTCTACCTAACCTTATTTAGAAGCCAGAACATAGAGGACTATGATAACAATGGATGTTTGAAAGCTTTAAATGGTTTCGCAAAGTACCATAACAAGCAGCTCAACCTTGCCTTGGAGACACTAAGGCACAAGAATCCTCATGTAAGGATAATCTATGCGGACTACTATGGTGCAGCCCAACGTTTCTTCCATACACCTGGACACTATGGTTAGTTTTTGTTTGGTTTGTTTTCCCCCCTATCGTTGTTATTGAGCATAAATGCATAACTTGATCTTGATGTTGAATGCTAGAGATATGTCAATTAAACCAATCACAACTATTGTTTTAAACATCTTCAATTTGTGTGGTGTGTTTCCTTTTGGAAATATGTTCAATATCTCCATAAGCCTGGATTTGGTAGGATCAAATATTTTTTAATCAAAAAAATTAAACTTGCCTAAATTTATGAACTTGATGATGCAGGGTTTATTGAGGGGACCTTAAGAGCATGCTGTGGTGGAGGTGGACCATTCAATTTCAATAATTCAGCAAGGTGTGGTCACACTGGTTCAAAAGCATGTGCAGATCCATCCATATATGCAAACTGGGATGGAATTCACTTAACAGAAGCTGCTTATAGGCACATCGCCAAGGGTCTCATTGACGGTCATTTCTCAAATCCCCCCCTTAAGTCCTCTCCCTTTAAGATAGAATAGACCCTAGATTTGATACAATTCTCTCACAGCACCGAGAGAAAACCTATAATAGTGACTTCAAAATAAGATTATGTATGCCAGTTTACTGAACGTTCTAGTTATGGGTGTGAAAGTGAATTGTGACAATAGATGAGTATTGCCATTCCTCTTACTAGATTCTGTTAGGTTAAGTCTGGATTCTATTACAGGATATCAAAGCTTTCTAAAGTAAAAATGTTTCACAAACAAAAGCATACACTCGTGATCAAATGCATCAATGAACCAATCGACTTCACATCATAACGAGAGGGGATCTCGAGATTGTATAGGTATGAAACTATACAGTTGAAACATTTTGAGACTGTGTAAGTATGAGACTGTATAGTTGAGGAAATCTTAAAATGATTCATTTATATTACCTATAGCAACAAGATGCATCTTCTTCTCGATAACCTATCACTTAGGAACTCCAAGGTTAGTTAAGTGTGCTTGACTTGGAGCGATTCTAGGACGGGTGACCTACTGAAAAGATTTACAAGGAAACGTGTGAATAAAGACAAAACATGCTGAATATCAATCCTAGAAAGTGTGAGATGTTACAGTACTGGTCAAGTAGTTGTTACGTGAGAAGCTGAAAGCTCGATTTGCTGAAGTAAAAAAAAGGGAATTTGTGCGATGGCTTTGAGAGAAAGAAAATTTGATAACGACAAAATAGAAAAAGAAAGAGTGTCTGTTTGGAAGAGATTTTTCCAAACGCAAACGACACTATTTTGCCTCCTAATGCACTTTTAATTGAAGCTTTGGTCAAACGCGAGTTGAAACATGATTTTGGGGCGAATAGAATATTAAACAAACAAGGTGAGAGAGAGTAAAAAAATTCTATGGGTTTGGGTGGAGTTTTGGGAAGGGTTTGGTATTTATATATTTCACTAAAAAGTCACATAAAATCCACTCTAACACATAATCCATCGAAATTGTTAAGTTTTTTAATAACAAAAGACTTTTTGTAACTTGTAAAAGTCTTGATTAAATAAAATTAGATTTGCACGTTTCTTTAAAAAATGTTAATAATCGTGATTGAATATCACGAGTTAATAGTCTTATGAAATCCTAGTTTAAAAGATCATTTACAAGGTTTTAAATTGCGATTGCAGTTGTCGTCGTGTTGCGTTTTTCGATACTATGGAAAATTGCGGGAAAAATGTGATTGATATGACCGTAATTACAGTTACGATATGATTTCGGAGAGTGCCAACCAAAACATCACTGTCCAAATGCGGTTTGGGACTTAAATTTAAAACCTTGATCCCTTGATTTTTCCACGGATAACTGCAAACTAAACATAGCCTTACACTATTAATCGCTCGATACGCTCGAACGTTTGATAGCACCTGCGCATCACCACAGCGGTGCTTGAAATAGATGAAGACCAAGATAGAAGTGATCTTAGCTTCACAAATAACTTGTCCGTAACAAAGTTGACTGGTGGTTATTAGCTTATTCAATAAATCTGCAACCCCATCAGAAATGTTCTGAATAGAGAAGCCTTTGAAATGCAACCGCAAACAATGGCCACTTCAGCACCCCAATTCTTTGCTGCGCTAATGCCCGCACATGAGTGTGGTTTTGCTCTCCTAAACAGTAATGAAAGAACTTTAAGATGAGAAGAAGGGTATCTAAAGGCATGGCAATATTTAAGCTGAAGTGCGTAGACCAATTCTGATGGTTTATATAACTCTTCTCTACCCCATCATTTAATCTACATGTATAAGTGTTCTGGTTCACCAATCTTCATTTCTACAGAAACATAATGAAGATCTATATCCTCTTAATCATCACATCCTTCACATTAGGTTTCTTTGAGAAAGTTGTTTCAAATCCTAGTCCTCATCCATTTGAGGCAATTTTCAACTTTGGTGACTCTTTAAGTGACACTGGCAATCTCCTTGCCTCTGGTGCCCAGACAAACCTAGCCATCGAAAAGCTTCCTTATGGTGAAACTTTCTTTAGACATGCAACCGGACGTTGCTCAGATGGCAGACTAGTGATTGATTTCATAGGTATGTAGCACCTCTTGCATCTACCTCTTAGATGTGAGGTGTATATATAGCTATCAACAACATTTTAAATTGCAAACCGTGGTTGTAGTTGGGCTGTGTTTTCGGTTATTACAGACAACTAGATTTTGACCCGCGCGTTGCGCAGATGTTGTGAATTTTTTTTAGGAAAAAATAATAAGGATTTATCTCTTCATTTAGAAATTGTATGGAATATGTGATTTTGGTTTGTGATATTTTAAAATATGTATTATTTGAACTCTTAGTGCAAAAAACAAATGTAGATTAGAGGACTTTTCACCATGTCTTAATTGCGCAAGAATGAATATATTAGTAAGCCATGGAACTAATTTATTCAAATAAATTTTTACAACTCTAAATAAAAAATGTGTATATAAAGATGCTGCATAAAAATCTTACTAAGACACTTCAACGCCATTTTGCTTTTCAATGAACTAAGGTGATAATCCAAACCCAGCACATTGCCAAAGTGAGATGAGAAATGGTTAGACTTAACAAATAGAGCCAGGAAAAAAAGATGAAGAAATAAAGTTGCATAATAAAACTCACTCCAGTACTTGTTTATTAGTACACACGATTCAAATTAAACAAAAGGAGTTTGGCCCCGTAAACAAAATATCTAAACTCCACTCATGTCCTTTTAGTATTTTTCACTTTCAAAGTCACCAAAGCTGAATTTCGTATAATAAAGCAAACCCAAAAATATCCTGGGAGCAGAAATTTTAGAGGTGGATGTCCTAGCGATCAAGAAGTGAACTCAGCAATTTTTTTAGTTGCCACTTTGAAATTTGAATTTAAACCCGATCCAATCCTTAGTCGCTCTGCTAATCGACCCATCATCTTATCTGCTTTCATGAACCTCTCATCGTGCCTCTTGGGGTGATATTAAATTATTATTTTTCCAGCCGTTGTAAAATAATTGGAAGGTGGACAACGGTGGTTGTCTTAGTGTAGTCACATTGCTAAAAAAATGATAGCAACTGTCATTGTAATCAAATGGAATAAAATCTATTAATGGAGTCATTGTAATCAACAGTCATAGTAATTGAAATTTAATGGAGTCATTGAAAACTGAAATGGCAAAATAGAGAAGAGAGTGTCGGTAGATTTTTAGTGTTGAAGTAAATCTGTTTTAAAGAGTGACACATCAGATGTTTTCTGATGTGGTGAAATTAGACTTACATGGCAAATAAAGAGATTAAGTGTCAACTCTAAAATCTGAGTTTCAGTTTTAAGATATTATAGATTGTGGAAAAATGCAATTTGCTACCAAAATCAAAATGTCGTGACCTTAATTGTAGTTTCAGAAACAGATTTAAAACTTTGGCTACCACCTCTTGAATCTAAAAAGGTGGAAAAGAAATATTGGAGTTATAAAAATGCTCATTAATACTCACTTATGGTAAATTTTGTTTGTAGCCGAGGCATATGGGTTGCCATATTTGCCACCCTATCTGAAACTAACCGAAGGCCAAAATATTCATAAAGGAGTAAATTTTGCCGCACTTGATCCAGAATTCTTCATCCAAAAAGGAATCGGAAAATCTTTGTGGACAAATAATTCATTGAACACTCAGCTTGGCTTGTAAGAAGCTGAAACCCTCCATTTGTACCACTAAACAAGGTGACATTGATCATCAAACTAAATTCTTGTATACATCTTCTATGAAACTTTCCAATACTAAAGAATTTTTGTCCCCTTCTATGTCACAGATTGTGATAGCTACTTCAAAAAGTCTCTGTTTTTGGTTGGGGAGATAGGTGGTAATGATCATAACTATGCTGCCTTTGCAGGTCGAAATATTACTCAACTTCTACCTAACGTTCCTCTAGTTGTTGAAGCAATAACAAAGGCCACCAGTGTATGTTATACCAAAAAGTGTGCATTGGTATCAGCCTCAATTTGTTCAGAGCGTGGATACAATATTATTCTATTATTACATCCAATTCATTCTATTTGTGTTTTGCTAGGAATTGATAGCTGAAGGAGCAGTGGAGCTGGTGGTGCCGGGGAACTTGCCAAGTGGATGCTCTGCTGTGTACCTTACATTATTTAGAAGCCAGAACATAGAGGACTATGATAACAATGGATGTTTGAAAGCTCTCAATGATTTCGCACAGTACCATAACGAGCAGCTCAACCTTGCCTTGGAGACACTAAGGCGCAACAACCCTCATGCAAGGATAATCTATGCTGATTATTATGGTGCAGCCCTAGGTTTCTTCCATGCACCGTGTTATTGACTTAGTATAAGAACTTTCTGAATTACCTCATGTATTTCCTTGAATAGAAGTATAATAGTCTATCTCTATTTATACAATACAGATAGCTTAGTAATCAAGCTTAAGTCTAATAACAAACTAATAACTGAAAGCTAACAGACTTAACAATACTAACAGCTATCTACTTGATTATAACGGCTATTTAACCATTACTCAGCATGACTGATTTATTGGTCAATACCCCCCCATAAGCTGGTGAACATATATTCATTATTCCGAGCTTAGTTACAAAAGAATGGAAAACAGAAGGATCAAGAGGTTTGGTTAAGACATCAGAAAGTTGATTGGTACTTGAAACAGGAAGCAACTGAAATAAATGTTGTTGTAGCTTCTCCCGAACCAAATGGCAATCCAATTCTATATGCATAGTTCTTTCATGAAAAGATGAGTTGACTGCAATATGTCTTGCAGACGGGTTGTCGCAATAAAGAAGTGAGGGGGAGATAAAAGGCAATTGTAGATCTTGGAGAAGAAAAGTGAGAATAGGCGGAAGCAATAGCTAAACTACTGATACCATGTTATTGACTTAGCATAAGAACTTTTTGAATTACCTCATGTATTTCCTTGAATAGAAGTACAATAGCCTATCTCTATTTATACAATACAGATAGCTTAGGAATCAGGCTTAAGCTTAATAACAAACTAATAACTGAAAGCTAACAGACTTAACAATACTAACAGCTATCTACTTGATTATAACGGCTATTTAACCATTACTCAGCATGATTTATTGGTCAATACACCGGAACACCGTGGTTAATTTTTTTTTTCATCCTTCCTAGACCCTCGTTCCTATCCAGCTTCAGTATTGACTATTGAAGCATATATGGTGTTGGAGAATAAAGAAGTCTCACTTTGGTTAGAAATATGAGCAAAAACCATTTATAATACTTGGACAAACCTCTCTGTATGAGCTAGCTTTTAGAGTGGAGCTAAATTCAATTATTCTAATAGATGGATGGATGGATAAATTGATGTTGAATGCTAAAGATTTATCAATTAAACTAATCACAACTCTTGTTTTACACATCTTCAATTTTTGTGGCGTATATTTGGTGAGACCACAGCAAGTATACCGGATTGTTGCAAGTAATAAAACGGTGAGAACCGGATATCGTCCACAGGGATCGGCTGTCAAGTACCAATTCACAAGTTAAACAACTATTTAAACCAATATTTGGTATGAAGAGAGCTCAGAGTATAAAATAAAACAATTAAAGACAATTGAAATATTTTTGGATTTTCTTTTAAATAATTAAACAAACACTTAGGAGATAAAAAAGAGATAAAAATGCTAAGGATTTGGTTTCACCCAATTATGAATCCGGATTTCTTATAGACAAGAAATCCTATGAATTAACGAAACTCTAATTATCCTAATCCCAGTTGGTTTGTTGAAGGTTAAATTCCCTTAATTAATTGAAGCCTAATTCCTTAGTGAATCAGTTCTACCAAAACCCCATCAAATAGCTAATTCCTTAAGTCTAATTAACAAGAGGCATGATGATGAAAGTTCTATGGAATTTGTGACACAACCACATCAATCAAGTCATCCATTCCTAGATAAACTCAATTAATGGTAATGAATACAAGAGGCAAGTTCACATATCACCATTCCTAGCATATACGTGAGCCCTCAAAACACAAGAATGGTAGCTAAACATTCAAATGTCATTAAGCATAGTAAACATCACATCACCAACCAATAGTTCATAAGATAATCAAAGAGTCAATTAAAACATCATCATAAATGGATTACATCAAACCCTAACTATAAAGGGATTTAGCTAGACATGCTAATCCCTAAAATAAAATAAAATAAAATAAAGAAAGAGTGAAAGAAAACTCCATGAAAGAGAGGGTTAATAGCAGCCAGCGAGACTCCTTAGCAGCATTTTTTTTTTTACTTCCTGGTCGCTGCCCTATCACTATGCGACCTCTCTTTTTATCCCTCCTGATCCCTTCTTCAATTTCTCTTTTAGTTGGGCCGTGGCCCACATCTCAATCTTTTCCAATTTGAAGCTTCAATCTTCAATTCAATTTCTTTGCTTGTTGTACGACACTTTTCTTCCAATTTCTTCATTTCCATACATCAATTAAGGAGGTTTCTTTATCATGGGCATTGGCTCGCCAACCAAATCCATTGGGTTGTAATTTCAACAAAGCATAGTGAGCCCAAATTGAATGCATAGAGCTGATACAATACTTTCAACGCCTTTTTTTTTAAATCGATTTCTCCATCTTTCCATCTCATCTTTATTATTTCCTAAAAAAAGTAAACAAGTAAAAACACTATTAAATTAACTCTAAAAAACATAAAATTAAACTAAAGTATGTAAAACACTATTAAAAACTCAACTAACTAAACTTAGGGATAAAACTCAATCAATTAGCATAAATAGGAGCAAAAATCTACCCAATAAGCACGCATAAATCACATAATCTAGAAGATTATCAATATTCTTTTTAGAAATATGCTCAATATCTCCATAGGTAGGGGAGGGAATAGGCTAGGTCGAGGTAGGTCCTGACAAGCCTGAGTCTGGCCTGCTTCCAATCTCAAGGCCTGAGCCTTGCCTATTAGCCTGATATAGGCCAATTTTTAAGGTCTGACCTGGCCTACTCCAAAGTGTGGCCTGGCTTGGAAGCCTATTTAAAAGCCTGTTTTTCAACAAGACCTTTAAATATGCCTCCACCTATAAATAGGTCATAAGCCTTTACTTGTAAATAAGCTTGTAAGCCTCTAGTGATAAAGAAGTTTGTAGGTCTATACTAATGAATAGGCCGTTAGGCCTTCACAAATAAATAGGCAAGTAGACCTTTATATTTTAATGAGCTAATAGGCCTTTACTTTCAAATGCTATAAATATTATAAATAATATATTATTGTATTTTATATTAAATTGTATATTATATATATGTGTACGTATGTTAAATGGGCCGGTCTGATAAGCCTAACAGGCTTTTTTTAAAAGTCTTAGCCTGATCTCTTTAGCTATATAGGCTTTTTAAAAAGCCTTGACCTGACCTTTTTGTTAAATAGGTTAGGCCAAGTTAGGCCTTAAATAGGGTAGATCATAGATCCCAATGAGCGACCTGTCCTATTCCCACCTCTGTCCATAGGGTGGATTTGGTAGGAATAGGATCAAATATTTTAAAATTAAACTTACCTGAATTTATATTCCTTAATGGTGTCGGGTTTACTGGCGGGGCTTTAAGTGCATGCTGCGGTGGAGGTGGACCATTCAATTTCAATAGTTCAGCAGGGTGTGGTCACATTGATACAAAAACATGTGCAGATCCGTCCGAACATGCAAACTGGGATGGAATTCACTTAACAGAAGCAGCTTATAAGCACATCGCCAAGGGTCTAATTGACGGTCCTTTCTCAAATCCCCCCCTTAAGTCCTCTCCCTTTAAGATAGCCTGGACCGGGTGAAAATCTATAACAGTGACTTCAAGATAAGATTATGCAATGGCAGTTTAATTATTGAACGTTGTAGTATTGTGTATGAAAGTGAATTGTGACAATACATGAGTATTGTCATTCCTAATATAGGAGCTCAAAGCTTGCTAAAGTAAAATTGTGTCACAAACAAAAGCATATACTCATGATCAAATGTTTACTGCACTTTCAATGGTAATTCTTTGTTGACTGCCAAGTGTAGCAGAAATTGGCAAGAAAATCTTAAAGCTCTACACAACACGGCCAATGCTTTTGCATCTCTCTGTTCTTCAACCCCTGCTCATTTTGTTTAAGTTGTTTCTCTCATTCTCAATTGCATTGCACCCCTACTGTTTGCTATGAGGAACGAACAGATTGGAGATCACTGAAATAAGTAGCATTCGAACACTCAAGGCGTGTGGATGTTACCATTAAATTCTTTGTTTCTTTTGTTACATTTTTTCTGCTCTTCATCTGATCAAGAGCTCAAAGGAGTACCAATAATTCAAATGAATTGGGCTCTAACATTGGTGCTAGTGTTAATTTTTCATGGCAATCACCCTCTGGTGATTTTGGCTTTGGATTCTACCCTCTTTTTCGGCTTTCTTTCCAACCATACGAAAATTCTCATATAACTCTATCCTTTGTTGCTCCATTTTACAAGAGTCTACAGCTTCTCCGCCAAAAACAAGATCAGTACAGGAAACATAAAGCCTTCAGTGTAAAGCCTGGTTGGCCTTTTCATTCAAATTCTGTAGATTTTGAACAAGAGTTAATGCTATATCTTGAGTAGTTGAATGCTCAAATGCTACGTATTCCAGTAATCTGCAATCTGATGTTCATTCCTCATAGCAAACAGCAAGGGTGCAATGCAATTGAGAATGAGAGAAACAACTTAAACAGAATGTGAAGAGTCTGAATTGAGAGCAGAGAGATGCAAAGCCATTGAACGGGTAGGGGTTTAACATTTTCTTGCCACTGGGATTGCGAAGACAAAGAGGAATGTTTTGTTTTCATGGGTTCATATCGCATGAAAACACAAATTGATTCCCAGAATAAAGAGCCAAATACAAATCTTTACTTTGTGTCTATATCTCATAAATGGACCCTCCATTTATTTTGAGAAATGAAGAGGATCTCAACTCGAATAGAAAAGCATATCATAAATTTTTTGCCAAAGTTAACAAATAAATAAGAATTCAAATCATTCACATGTACCTTAAAGGTAAGCACATTTTATTAGAGCAACTCTAATGTTAGAACCTAATTTGGGTTCTTAACTCTCTTTTAGTGGGTCATACAATGAAACATAGAATTTAAGAGCCTCCACTAGTTTTCACTTCAATACTAGAACTCAACTTTTGTTCTTAACTTATTTTTAATGAGTCTCACAATTAATTCTATTTACTTGATTCCAGTGTTGACAATTTTTTTTTTTTTTGATTTCCAACTTGGCATTCATGTCAGCACTCTCCAATGGTGCAAATTATAAGAACAAATTCTGACACATAAAAACTCACACAAGAACAAGTATAAGAGATGACCTCATTGAACTAAATTGAATTGGAAGACTAACATAATAATAAAAGACAAACGAAATTAAGTTAATAGGTACGTACAGTTTGCTTCAATTTTTTTGGCTTAAAAGTTACAAGTTAATATTAAAAATAAAAGCTTTAAAAGTAAAATTAAAATTACTTGATAATTTTCAGATTTTTTAACTTAGATTTTAGAGAAGAGTTGAAAATCGAAAATGGAACTTTCTCAATAAACTCCACAAAAACTCCTCAAAGTAGCTTTTTTAAAAGATCTTAATTTTTTGTCTTTGCAAATGAGCTACTTTTTTTAAGAGTTTCGTCAGAAGCCACTAAAATGTTGGATCAAACAGAATATTTATATTTCTTAGTGGATTAACTCACCTGGCTTATTAACTCAATTGACCTTTCTTTAAATTTGTAAAAGCCCCTTATAATTAAGGATGTTGCTATGGTATCCTTAAAAAGTAAAGGATTTGGATACGTACCCAATGTTCAATCAGAATGCATCACCTTAATTAATTGAATAATATTAATGTCACATGGGATTAAGTTCTCACCATCTCATTGAGCCACATATATAAGCAAGGGTACAATCTTCCTATAATTAATTAAATGAAAAGCAAACCAATTGCTGGAAAGAAAGAAAAGGAAGTTCCCATCTATACATTTTCTCCAGCGACTCACGTAGCAGCATAAAATGACAACCTCAAATGTGAAACTGAAAACCACAAGCACTCTCAATTAAGGATCAAAAGTCATCATCCTTCTCATGATCCATCAGCTTCCATGAACCATCTGGCTGTTGAACCATACCCTTATTTTTCTCAACCCTCCATGACACAGGCACAAGATATTCATCTTTTAGAGCATCCAAGGTCTTATTCACAAGTGCAATATCCCGATTGACCTCGAGTTTGAATCCTTCATTGCTCCCTTGCGTTCCTGCTACTCCATGCAAGTAAGCCTCCAAGTTATGCCAGCTAGATGGATTCCCAGGACTCTTCAAGTACTTAGATTTCTGGGTATCTAACTTCAACTCCTCACCCAGATCCGAATACCCAACAAGGGGATAGTTTGGAACAGCATCTAACTCATTTCGGACACGTAAGGTTCTAAGATCTTTGTATCCAGAAAATACCTTCTGAAAGTTAAAGTCACCAACTCTTGGGCTGGCAAATACAATTGCTGTGACTGGGAAGGCCTTTAGAACCGGATCACTTGGCTTGTTGTACCCATTTGCAACAATGTCCACTGCATTAAGGGTTGCAATTGCAGCTCCTAAACTGTGCCCAGTTACAGTTATGCTTATGTCTTCATTCTTATATTTCTCCACCAGCCTTCTCACCTCACTTAGGACCTGCACAATAAATATATATATATATATATATATATATATATCAACATCAAGAAATTATAAATGTTATATATATACTGTCATTACTTTTATTAATTGATGTGTCAATGGTTTTGTCAATTAGTCATGCTTGTATGTTGTTTTGGGAGAATTAACCGGAATGACCGCTATTCATACAAGACCAAAAGTCATTCTGAATGCCACTGTTGTTATGAAAATGATTATTGGTCCTTTATATTTAATTTTGTATTTTTAGTAGTAATTCTTTATTTTGTTTTGCCTGTGAGGAATTCTTTCCTCCCTCTTCTAGAATAATTTTCTTTCTCTACAAATCATCACAACCATTCAATTCATGAGCTCCCCCTAACTATTCAAGTTTCATCATAGTTTTGATGACATAATTCCACTTGGACGAAAAATTATATAAGAATTTTCCTTTCCTTGTGGTGAACACCGACCAATACAAGAGAGCTTTTATGGTACCTTGGATAATTTAACTGTTTTGAAATAGTTTTGATTTGGACAAATAGATGAAGAGATATCATGTAATGATTTATTGTTATATCAATTATTATTTAGCATATTAAACTTCTTCTTTTACAATTCTATCCTTCACCAAAAAAAAGTATCATGATAATCTAAAATACCAATTACCAGAATTTTTTTAAAACTTTTCCTTTTAAAATTTTAATGGCATGTGCATTTAAAAAAAAAAAAATTTTAAAGTTTAAAAAATAAATAAATTTTTAATTTTTTTTTTATTTTTAACCTTTTGTAATTTTAATATTTTAATGTCACCTGCCATCTTTTAAAAAATTAATTTTTTTTAAAAAATAAATATTTTGAAACCAGATTTTTTTTTTGAATATCTTTTAATTCTTTTATCTTTTTAATACTTGTTCTTTATATTTTAACCCACTAATAAGAGGCGCATAAAAACGTTTAAAATAAAGAATAAATATAAAAAATATAAAAGAAATTAAAAAAAATCTGGTTTTAAAAGTTTAATTCTTTTAATTTTTTCAAAAATGTAATGATTTTAATTTTTAGAAAAAACTTTGTTTTTAAATTTTTTTTAAAAAATGACAAAACTTTAAATTTTTTTGAAGGTAACAAACTTATTTAATTAATAGGGACAAATCTGAAAAAGAAAAGTTTAAGGTTAAAAAAACAAAACTTTGACTTGACTTCATTAAATGCATTACTACTCCTCTATTGATCAATAAAAAACTGTTATAAAACCTTTAAATCTTTTAAGATATCATAGAAATTCTCTTAATATAATATAATTATCACCTTCGCAGGAGGGTTAATTTATGAAAAGGGAATTACATCCAATTATTTGCATTAATTATTAAAGATTAAAATAACTAAACCAAACAAGCATATATATAATCGCTCAAGTAGTATCTCTTTTCAAGTACAATCACATAAGTTCTTCAAAGAAGTTCAACCATAAATTTCCCTAAGAAAAGAAAGAAACTTAAATGTGTGTGTGTATATTGATTTACCTGGTTTCTGGCACTGGTCTTATTGTAGGGAGAACGTGGATCTTCAGAAGTGTAAATGGAGTACCAGCCCTGCTCTACTTTAGGATCAGATTTATTCCCAAACACTTTTGGAGCAGGGACCAAAATAAACTCAAAATCATTAAGCCACTCCAAGGTCTGCACTGTTCCTCTCCAAGCAATCACAATGTCCCTTCTCCCTAACTCAGCTTTCCCTTCATCTGTGGCCACAGCAACATACCCTATCCAATTTGATTCCTTGCTCCAAGCCTCCCTAGATAAGGACTTTATGATAAAAGCTTCAGGGACATCGATTTCTGAGGTTGCATACAGAAACTTGGTGACAGAATACTTGAAGGGGTTGCCATTTTCCAAACCCACCTTAGAGAAGAAATCCCTCTTGGCATACCTGCTGCTTCCCGCATACTTGGATGCTTTCTCACTGTTGAAAGCATCGTATGTAGCTTGAGCCATTTCGCCATAGTGTATGATGTAACGGCGCAGATCAATGTCAAGAGGGTCTAGCAGACCTTTCCAATGATTTTGGCCGTTGAGTTGTTTCCATTTCTTAGCTATGCTGTCCTCCATCTTCTTCTTCTTCTTCAAACCAATCCACCTTATGAACATCACTGCTACTGCATGCTTTATATATGGAAAGGCCTTGGTCTTCATATTCATACAATAAGGTTGAAACTGAATACATAAGTTTCAATGGAATAAAAAATTTGAGTCTTTATATACCAAAAATAATATTTGTGCCTATATATCCTTATTCTTCCATCATCCCCGTTTTAGTTTAATTTTAATTTAATACAGGTATGTATTGTGAATCAATCACATATTATTTTATATATGATTTTTAAATAATTATTATAATTAAGAGTCAATTATTTTTATGATATGTCAATATATGATTAGTTGACAGTAATTTATACTAGTTAATTGAAATGAAATCCTAAATTTTTTAAGTGATAATTGAGGGGGAAAATAGTCCTTTTGCCTTACTAATTAGAAGTATCATTCAAACAAAAATAGTTAACATTTAATTCCAGAATAAAAAGAAAGGGACAAAAATTGAACATATTATCCAATATCCATCCATAAAAGGTTGACCTTTCAACATCATGTGTGTATAATTAATGGAAAGATTCCTCTTAGAATTATTGCCAGCCATGAGCCATGTGTCAAATCACTCTTAAAATCTTTCGAACAAATGTGACAAAAGATTATATGTTGGGATTGCAGATGAACTACCATTATTATTTTGTATACTAATTATAAGTTATAATGTCAAGTATTATTTCTTTTCTCACAAACCATGGCATAATTATAAGTTTTCAAGAAATATTATTCTTTCAAGTAACCTCATACTGTCTTATCCAAGTGCTGAATTATTGAATATCGAAGGCCTGCAAGGCTCATCAAATAGAATTGGCGGTGCCTTTGCCGGGAAAAAAAAAAAATAGCAGTGCTGTTCAGTTAGGCTAGCCAGGAATGACAATAACATCCCACCAAAAAAATAGAAGTATTTTAAGTTCATCTTCTCAATTTTATTGCCGTAAGCAAAGGTTCCGCCCCTTTTGTTGTATAGTACATACAATCCTCGTCGTCCCAAACAGAGAACTTCTGTGTTGGTAATCAATAATGAGTTAAACATATCGAACATGAAGTAAATATTTATTTTATATGTAAATAATTTATTAATTATTCTCGCTACTTTCAGTTATAACGATCTTTTGTCTATATATTTGGATGGATTAGATTATTTGATTTTTATCAATATAATAACTAAAAAATAAATCTAAAAACATCAAAAAATATAACATTAAATATTAAATATATTAAAAATTAAAACATTACAAACTAATAAGTAAAAATTTTACCTTTTGAACATTAAAATAGTATAAATTTACGTCGCATCAATCTAATAAATGTTATTAAAAAAACGACAAATAATAATCTAATATTGTATCACATATTAATAATAGAATAAATAAGTATTAAATTTTTTACATACAATTCGGTTTGATTCGATTTTAAAAGTCAAAAACCAAATCTAATCGATTTTTTTTCAATAAAATGATGAAAAAAACTAATAAAATCAGTTTTATTTGATTTATTATTTTTTTATCATTTTTTTATTTTTGATTGGATTAGGTTGAATGCTGAACAGCGGTAGTCATTATTATCTTCATTCTGTAACCAAAATAAAGCTATGTAATGAAGAGAACAATAAAAAAGAAAATGCAAAAGTACAAAGTTAAACCCAAAGAAAATAAAGAAAACGACAAAAACACTACAATCCTTGCTGCTTCAAACGATAAGAATCGTGGTCGTTACTTTAATCATGAAACTTCGCGGAGAAGATTAATATTAAAACCAAGGAAACTCAATTGCTTTGAGAAATAAATGAAGTTAAAATCCAGTTACATACGTTTCTTCAGTGTGTGTAACTGTGTCAGCAAAGTTGAATATAGTGTATATGTGGCATACTTTGGAAATTAGAAATATAAATTGATCCATCTTTAATTAGTTGAAGTGGAAATCGTTAGGGTCTATTTGGAGGTTTAGAGGGGAAGGGAGGGGAAGGGTTTGAGGTGAAAGTGATGAGGAATGAGGTTTGGAAGGGAGGATAATCCTCTATCTTGCATAATGATTTGTTTTTAAATAAAAGAACCAAAATTTCTCAAAATTGGGAAATTAAAAAAATGAATTAGGAAGAAGATTTTGAAGGATTTTAGCGGGCTTTTAAAAGTTTTTCATATTTTTTTCTCTTAAAAAACTCTCAAATGTTTTTCCCTTTCATCCTAACTCGCAAACAAACCCTTAAGGATGTGACAAAAGATTTTCTAGTCCAGCTTGCTCTTGCAAATTTTTATGTCATAGCTGGACTCTTAGCTTTAAAGTTAGCAACACATGACACACGCATATAGTATAATTGAGATGCTTGAAAGTTGAAAAATACATGTATTTGAAACTCATTGATTAGATGCTTTGCGGTGACTTGCAAAAATAAATCTACAAAAAGGAAGTAAAGCGAAGAAAAAGAAAGCGATTACACCCCAGCAACGATTTCATACCTGTAGGACACGTTACGAACCACCTACATGTACCTCTTAACGCAACTTTGATCTTGGGAATATATTCTTATCATAATCTGTTAAAAAATAATCGACAATACTATATAAAAAAATTGTTTTAATTTGTTAAAAGTAAGAGATAGCAATGCACAAAAATTGTATTATTATTAAACTAGTCTAAATACCCGGAAAAAAAAAAACCTGAAGAGGCAACACAAATTTCTTAATTTTTGTTATCTACTAAACCAAGTCAAAAAAAAGTTTATTCGCGACATTAAGAAAAGACCAAAAACTCTTACTTCTTCGTTTTATTAGCCTTCTTTATGCAGCACAAAGGAAGTGTTTGCTGGGAGGACTTTTTTCCTTCACGAATCATGATTTCTAAAAATAATGATCCTTGACGAATGTTAAAATTGTTTTTGATAGGTCTTAAATATTTTTAGAAATATTACTTGAGAATCTCCCATGTTTGATTCAATTAACTTTGTTAAGAATATTAAAATTATTTTCAAACATATCTTGTGATCTGTCATCCTCAAATTCCCTGAACACAACAACCTCTGCAACTGCAAGAGAAATCTGTTGTTCTTGTACTTTTGTCAACATTGTCTTATTAATTACATATACAGTTGGTAAATCACCTTAGTCATTGAAGGTTCGGCATGGAAACCCTTCCCAATTTTGCTCCAAACGATGCCAACATAATGAAACTGACAAATTGAATTGAATGAATAAAAACAATTAGTTTGAAAAGTTACTTGAAAAGGATTGAGAATTTGAATTTACGGTGAGAAACACGTCAACCAAAAAAGAATGGGTATACCCGCAATAAGTTCAAATTAGTGCATAAACATTCCATACACATAAAAAAAAATGGAAAAAATAAAGTACCCTGAAAAAGTTAGAAGGAGAATGAAGAACGCGATACAGACCCAAATGAAAAAAATGGAACAAAAGAACAAAAGGCGGCCGACCACCTTTAATTGCATAATGAAGAATGAATAAGAAGGTTGAATTTGAATCTTACCTCAATTAAGCATAGAAGTGTTAATAGATGTGGTTGCAATAAGTTACTTGCCTTCCAGGATGTAATTAGAGGCAAAGGAGTAGATAGACAACATGGGGAGAGGTGGCAACACAGAGGCCATGAGTGGAGAGATGAGAGTGAAATTATGTTTTGGGTGCATAATAGTCTTTTCAAATAATAAAAACTTTCACATGATCACGAAAAAGTAGGATTCTCTCCCCTCCATATGGGAATGCTTTTGGGAAAACAGCGAAAAAATATTCCTACGATGGAATGCTAGTTTTTTGGATATGTGTTTTCTAAAAAAAAAACATATCAAATATTATGTGATAAAATACCAAACATACCCCTAATAAGTTCAAACTAGTGCATATACATTCCATAGACATAAAAAAAACAGAAAGGATAAAGTACGGTAAAAAAATTAAAAGGAGAATGGAGAACGTGATGCAGACCCAAATGAAAAAAAAAAAAAATGGAACAAAAGAACAAAATGTGACCACCTTTAGTCACATAATGAAGAATGAAGAAGGTTGAAGCTTACCTCAATTAAGTAGAGAAGTGCCGGTGGACATGGTTGGAATCAGCTACTTGGCTTCTAGGAATGACAGGCAAAGCAGTAGATAGACAAAAAGGGGAGAGGTGGCAATAGAGAGGCCAAGAGGGAAGAGGCGAGAGTGAAATTATGTTTTTGGGGCATAATAGTCTTTTCAAATAATAAAAACTTTCACATGATCATAGGAAATTAGGATTCTCTCCCCTCCGTGTGGGAATGTTTTTGGGAAAACATAACCAAAAAACATTCCTGCGATGGAATGCTAATTTTCTGGAAATGTTTTTTTTTTTAAAAAAAACCAAATATTATGTAATAAAGTACCAAACATTAATAAGTTCAAACTAATGCATAAACATTTCATAGACATTAAAAAGTGGAAAAGATAGAGTATCGAAAAAAAGTTAAAAAGAGAATGAAGAACGCGATACAGACCCAAATGAAAAAAAAATAGAACAAAAGGCGACCGCCTTTAATCACATAATGAAAAATGAAGAAGGTTGAAGCTTATCTCAATTAAGCAGAATCGAGAGGCAAAAGGTGAAATTATGTTTTGAGGGCATAGAAATTTGTTCAAATAATAAAAACATTTACAAGATCATGGGAAACAAGAATTCTCTTCCCTTCATATGAGAATGCTTTTGGGAAAACATAGCCAAAAAATATTCCTGTGATGAAATGCTAGTGTTCTAAAAATGTGTTTTTTTTTTTTAAAAAAAAAAAAAACATATCAAACATTGAAATTTAGAAATCCAAAGTTAAAATGACCAAATTAAAAAAAAAAACTCATATTTTGATAAGTTTGCATTATTTTGTCCAACGGTATGCATATCAAACAATGCATAGAACAAAACTTAGTTATGCACATTAGTTATCAAACATGTAACTCAAAAAAATTTGTTATGCCCTCAATCACTTTTATTGTGTTCAGTTTGTACTATCCCTCGATATACATCATGGCAACCTTTAATGTATTTTAAGTAGCCACATGATCTTACCTAGCAAGATGCCAATATCTAATTCCTTGAATAACTAAAAAATCTTCTTTCTGAGTTCTCATTTGAAAATACTATTGGAGAACGTCAATTGCTTTTATGATATGAAAATTCTTATATTTATGGTTTTAAACACACTAAAACTGAAAGGATACTCTATTTATCGTTTCAGAAATTGTAATATTATGCACCACGCAAATGATAATCTTAAAAAGGATATTTATGGTTAAACACAAAAACAAGAGCATCTTGATACTCACACTCAACTTATAATATTGAATTTGTCTCCTCTAAAGTGAAAAAATAAAGGTGCATCTATCACTGATTGGATAAATACATAGAGATCTTAACCCACTAAAAATAGTTCAAGGATAGATACACCCTTACTTTCTCATTTTATGTGATGATGTGCCTCAATGATCAAGGGTTAAAAGCTGAGTTCTGTTTCTGTTGTAACTGCTTATGGCCAAAGTTGGTTGTAACTGAATTTGTTTTTTAACTTGCATCTTAGCAATAGGTTTAGCCTTTGCGGGTAGTATGTAGTGTACGGCTTTCATGTACATTCCTAGTTGTGATTCTAAGTGATAAGTGGTTAGAGAGATTAAGGGAAATTGAGAAATCTAAGAGATTGAACTCGGGTATAAGCTTGTGTTGCTGGTTCAAAGACAGTGACTGCAACAAGGGTAGAAAGTGGTTCAATTGCAAAGGCCTTGATCTTGTAACTCCTTTTCTATAGTGGATTCATCTTGCTCTCTTGCCCGTGGATGTAGGCCTTCACATTAAAGGCTGAACCACGTTAATCTTGGTGTTGTTTTTCTTCTTATCTTTCTTATATCATTTGCATACTTCTGCAATTTCTTGCATAACAAGTTACTGCATTGTTGCTTGCAAGCTTCTGTCTATGGTTTGTTTAATTGATTGCAGGACTGATTTTATAACAATTGGCGCCTCCTGTGGGAAGCAATCATGGGAACAACAAAATTCGACATTGAAAAGTTTAATGGAGCAAATGATTTTGGTCTTTGGAGGATAAAGATGCGCGCGGTGCTGGCTCAACAAGGCTTGGTGAATGCTTTGAAAGGTGAATCTGCTCTCCCTGCCACGATGCCCAATCAAGAAAAGCAAGATCTCATCGAGAAGGCAAAGAGCACAATCATCTTGTGTGTTGGAGACAAAGCTCTAAGGGAAGTTGCAAGGGAACCTACTGCCGCGGCTCTATGGCTCAAACTTGAATTCCTCTATATGACTAAATCGGTTACTAATAGACTCTTCTTGAAACAGCAATTGTTCTCTTTCAAAATGAATGAAGAAAAATCTGTTATAGATCAGATTGCTGATTTCAAAAAGATTCTTGATGATTTAGAAAATTTAGAGGTGAAATTGGAGGATGAAGACAAGGCTTTAATTCTTTTAAGTGCCTTGCCTAGCTCTTATGAACACTTCAAGGATGCCATACTCTTTGGGAGAGAGCAATCAATTTCTCTTGAAGAAGTGCTAACTTCCATCCGAACCAAAGAAAGTTAGAAAAAGCAAGGAATCAGAATTGACAATAATCCTGAGAGCTTGAGTATTATAAGAGGCAGTACTGAGAAGAAGGGATCGAATGGAGACAAGTATAGATCAAAATCAAAGAAGAAACCTGAAGGGAAGTTTAAATGTTTCCTCTACCTTAAGCAGGGACATTTTAAGAAAGATTGTCCTGAAAAAGGGGGCAAGAATTCAAAGCATTCACAAGAGCCAGGTAATGCTGCTTTAGCTGATGCTGGTTATGAATCAGCTGAGGCTTTGGTGGTTTCCATCTCAGAGATTGAAAAAGACTGGGTTATGCACTCGGGTTGTACTTTCCACATGTGTCCAAGGAAGGATTATTTTGAGTCTATAGACCTATGTGAAGGTGGAGCTGTCTTTCTTGGCAACAACAAACCTTGCAAAGTACAAGGCAAAGGATCTATTAGATTCAAAATGTACAGTGGCAAAGAAATCTTGCTGGAGGATGTGAGGTATGTACCCGATTTAAAAAGAAATTTAATTTCAATTGGTATGTTTGATAGCCTAGGGTATTTCAGATACATTGAGCATGGTATCATGAAAATAGCTAATAATGATACTGTTATTGCTAAAGGCATAAAAAGGAATGGCTTGTATATTTTAGATGGTTCCATAATAATTGCACAAGCTGCTGTTGCTAGTTCAAGCATTCATGCATCATCTAGATTGTGGCATACGCAGTTAGGTCATGTAAGTGAAAATGGCTTAATTGAGTTATCAAAGCAGAATTTACTAAATGGTGACAAAATTGATAAGCTTGATTTTTGTGATCATTGTATTCTAGGAAAGTCTAAGAGAGTTAGTTTTGGAGTAGGATTGCCTACTACCTCTAGGCCATTTGAATATGCTCATTCTGATTTGTGGGGTCCTTCAAGGACTATGACTCATGCGGGTTGCTCATATTTCTTAACTATCATTGATGACTATTCTAGGAAAGTATGGATTTATGTGATTAAGAATAAAAGTGATACTTTTATGAAATTTAAGGAATGGCACACACAAATTGTAACAGAAAAGGAATCTAAATTGAAAATTTTGAGAACTGACAATGGTCTGGAATATCTTTCAGAGCAATTCAATAAGTTTTGCAGGGATTTAGGTATTGAAAGACATAAAACAGTTGCAGGCACTCCTCAACAGAATGGAATTGCTGAAAGGATGAATAGAACAAATATCTTAGAAAGGGTAAGATGCATGTTGTTGAGTGCTGGCCTTCCTAAGTCCTTTTGGGGTGAAGCTGCTGCCACAGCAGTGTACTTGATCAATAGGTGTCCTTCTTCAGCAATTGGATTTAAAACACCAATGAAACTATGGTATGGAAAGCCGGCTGACTAACAAATCTAAAGGTGTTTGGTTCCTTGGCTTTTGCTCACACTAAGCAAGACAAATTGGGACCTCGGGCTATTAAATGTGCATTCATTGGATACCCTACAGGGGTAAAAGGTTACAAGTTGTGGAGGATTGATTCTGGTGAGCCTAAGTGCATTATCTCAAGAGATGTTGTATTTGATGAAAGCAGGATGGCTATGATTGATAAGAATCATCAGCAAGCTAGTGCTTCAGGTAGCAACACTGAGAGTGTTCAAGTTGAGGTGGAGTTTTTTGAGCAACAAGGAAGCAATCCTCAAGATAGTGCAGAGGCATAAGCTGGATCAGAAATGGTTACAGCAGAACCAGAATTAGCCAACTACAATTTGGCTAGAGACAGAGAAAGGAGATCAATTAGAGCTCCTACTAGATATGGTCAAGCTGACCTAATCTATTATGCTCTAAGTGTTGCCGAGGACCTTCAAGCTGATGAGCCAAGCAACTACAAAGAGGCTATCAGCAGTGAAGACACTGAAGCATGGTTGACAGTAATGAATGAAGAGATGCTATCTCTTGAAAAGAATCAGACATGGATCCTGATTGATAATCCTAAAAGCAAAAAGGTTATTGGATCTAAATGGATATATAAGAAGAAGGAAGGTATTCAAGGTGGAGAGCTACCAAGATTTAAAGCTAGAGTTGTTGCAAAGGGGTTCTCTCAACTAGAAGGAATAGACTTCAACGAAATCTTTGCCTCTGTGGTGAAGCATTGCTCGATCCGAATCTTGCTATCCATTGTCACTCACTATGATTTGGAATTAGAACAACTGGATGCAAAAACCGCATTTCTCCATGGTGATCTTGAAGAAACTATCTATATGCAACAACCTGAGGGATTTGCCAAAGGTCATAATAAGGTTTGTCTTCTAAAAAAATCTTTGTATGGTTTGAAGCAAAGTCCTAGGCAATGGTATAGAAAGTTTGATGACTTCATGATAAGGCTTGATTTTCAAAGATGCAAGTTTGATAGTTGTGTGTATATTCTAAAAGAAAACGGTGCAGTACTCACTTATCTCCTACTTTATGTGGATGACATTCTGCTAGCAAGTTCAAGTAAGAATCAGATCAACAAGCTTAAATCTGATCTAAGCAATGAGTTTGAGATGAAAGAACTTGGAGAGGCCAAGAGAATTCTTGGAATGGATATCAGCAGAAACAGAAAGCAAGGAGAACTGTTTCTGTCACAGCTTGGCTACTTAAAGAAGGTTGTTTCTAAATTCAGAATGCATGAATCAAGACCGGTTACTACTCCTTTGGGGCAGAATTTTAAGTTATCTACTCAAAATGCTCCAAAGACAGATGAGGAAAGGAAAACAATGAGCATTATCCCGTATGCTAGTGGAGTTGGTAGCATAATATATGGGATGATTTGCAGCAGGCCAGATTTGGCATATGCTGTAAATATTGTGAGTAGGTTTATGGCTGATCCAGGGCCACTGCATTGGTCTGCACTCAAATGGATTATGAGGTATTTAAATGGTTCTTTATCAGCAGGCTTGAAATTCAAAAGGGATCATAACAACAGTGAACCAATCAACGGTTATATTGATGCGGATTTTGCAGGGAACATTGATACCAGAAAATCCCTTTCTGGTTATGTTTTCACTTTGTTTGGTACAACTGTGAGTTGGAGAGCAATTTTGCAATCAATGGTGGCTCTTTCCACAACTCAAGCTGAATTCATTGCACTTACTGAAGGTGTTAAAGAAGCCATATGGATGAAGGGATTGATTTATGAACTTGGGATATATCAAGACTATGTGACAGTGTTTTGTGATAGCCAAAGTGCTATCCATCTATCCAAGCATCAAGTATATCATGATAAATCAAAACACATTGATGTTAAGCTTCATTTCATAAGGGATGTAATTGATTCAAAGCAGATTTCAGTTGAGACGATTGCAACTGAAGATAATCCTGCTAATGTTTTTACAAAGTCTCTTCCACAAACTAAGTTCAAGCATTGCGTGGATTTAGTTGGTTTCTGTGAAGAGTGAGATTTTGGCAAGGGAGCATAGTCTATGGAGGGAGTGATCTGATATTGAGTCAGGGGGGAGAATTGTGATGATGTGCCTCAATGATCAAGGGTTGAAAGCTGAGTTGGTTATTTCTGTTTCTATTGTAACTGCTTATGGCCAAAGTTGGTTGTAACTGAATTTGTTTTTTAACTTGTATCTTAGCTAGCTTTTATTTACTATATATATAGCAATAGGTTTAGCCTTTGCGGGTAGTATGTAGTGTAAGGCTTTCATGTACATTCCTAGTTGTGATTCTAAGTGATCAGTGGATTAGAGAGATTAAGGGAAACTGAGAAATCTGAGAGATTGAACTCGGGTATAAGCTTGTGTTGCTGGTTCAAAGACAGTGACTGCAACAAGGGTAGAAAGTGGTTCAATTGCAAAGGCCTTGATCTTGTAACTCCTTTTCTATAGTGGATTCATCTTGCTCTCTTGCCTGTGGATGTAGGTCTTCACATTGAAGGCCGAACCACGTTAATCTTGGTGTTGTTTTTCCTCTTATCTTTCTTATATCATTTGCATACTTCGGCAATTTCTTGCATAACAAGTTACTGCATTGTTGCTTGCAAGCTTCTGTCTATGGTTTGTTTAATTGATTGCAGGACTGATTTTATAACACTTTAGAAACTTTCTCACTTTAGAGGAGTCAAATCCTATAATATTAGGATAAATATGTTGAAGTTGCCTTCAACTAGGGGGTGATTTGCAAAAAATCCTCCTATCATTAAACATTCACAAACACGACTCCTTGCTCGAATTCACCGGACGATGCATAATGGCTCCTTTTATGGAGGGTTCTTCAGACATATACAAAGGAATTTATATGCATTAATGTAAAATATTTGGTTAGTTTAAGAAATAATGTTGATGAATTTTAAAATACAAGAAGATTTTCCACATACGACATAATTAAAGAGAGACTTTTACTTTTTAGTGAAGATGCTCAAGATTTGTCTTGTCTAATTAATTCGTATTAACTTGAAGTTAATTGTGATTCTAGAAATTAAAATTAAAATTTTTAAGTCGTGGTTTAGTTATACTTCCATCGTTCTAATTCCTAACCTGATCAAGTATTATTCCGTAAAAGTTTTATTTTTTTTACAATTAGATATAAGTGATATGAATTCTTAAATTATCGAGAAGTGCTAACAACACACTTTCTAACACTTTATTTTCAACACACATCCTCCAATTGGTTGAAATTCATATGGGTCCCACTTGAATTTTGTAGGGCCCACATGAATTTTAACCAATAGGAGAATCTGTGTTGGAAAGAGAGTGTGTAGCTAGTATTTTTCTAAATTATTAATAACTTTTTACCCAACATAATAATATTTTTATGTTGAAATTATGTGTTTAAGAATATACATTGTAAAATATATCTTAGTGTTAATTTATACTTCTTTAATTATATGATTTAGTTATACATAATATTTATATTTAAATTTATACAATATGTTGCATACCATAAAAAATTATTATACAATATGTTAACAAATTGGGTCAGCCCGATTTTAATCGAATCATTTATTGAGTCAAAATTAAATTGAGTTCCAGTTCAAATAAATGATCTGATCATTTAACA
This sequence comes from Ammopiptanthus mongolicus, assembly GCA_039655645.1. NCBI lineage: Eukaryota > Viridiplantae > Streptophyta > Magnoliopsida > Fabales > Fabaceae > Ammopiptanthus > Ammopiptanthus mongolicus. The sequence goes on along the minus strand of CM077344.1, from coordinate 102,256,700 downwards.
GATAATATTATGCACCACACTAAAACAGAATTATGGATGTAACCAAAAAAAAAATAAATGTAAATTCTCCGGTACCTCAAGGGTAATTTTATCATGTCTGGATGGTCCAATCAGAAGGTGAGAATTATTTGACTTGATTCACTAACATGATCCATTTAATTGAGGTGACGTATTTTGATTGGGTAGGATAACTTTTACCCAAAATTACGGAGAAAGCACAAAAAAAACACAATTATGGGAAAATTAAAAAATATATATATACAATGCTAAGATAGGTGGGTCCGTGATGTATAATTTAGCAAGTGCACTAAATCGATCAAGTAGTATAGAACTTAGAAGTTCCAAAATAGAACACGAGGATTGATTTGGCTAATTATCACTTCTTAATTTTGATAACTATTTAAACGTCAAATGAGTGCACAAATTAAATTTAAATAAGAGAATAAATTTTAAAAAGGAAATATTAAAGAATCAATTTAAGACACAAATTGGGAAGTGCAAAAATAAGTTTAAAGTGTACTTCAAGTCTGAAAAGCTCTAAGGCTCTGATTTCACCAATCTACGTAGCTAGAATTACATAGACAAAATTCTAAATCCATATACGAACTCTAGTTTGGTACAGTTATGGCAATTCATCCTAATTTCTAACATTAACTAATATCAACCGAGATTCCTAATTTATTCTAATGCCTTGGTTAGAGTACATTAAAATTTACCTCTTGATTCCTGACCAACTATATTTCTATGATAGTTATTAACCAAACAGTTTATTAAGCTCTATGACTCTCGATAGAAATTGCACAGGATTCTTATCTCCTCTCGATCTCAAATTATCCTATGATTTTTCACAAATGCTCTAGACACATAAATCTCCCATCGGTCTCATTATGATTGGCCTATCATTCAATTATTTATCGAGCTAACAATTGAAAGCATTAAGATCATGAGAAAAACATAAAAGCAATGATAATAAACTAGGATTTAGCCATAACATTACCAAACCTTCATAAGTGGCTCCATCATCACCCTAGAAAAGGTAATTTAGCTACTCATAATTGAAACAAATATCAAATTCATTGAATAAAATCCAAAATCCATAACAGAAGTTGAATAATCTCCCAAAATCCTAATTCCCTCAACTAATCGCAGCCTATGGTGTAAAAGTAGATGACCTAATTGTGTTTAAAAACTGAATTTATACATCTTGAATACGCACACTCGCGAGGCGAAATTTAAAGACTGAAATCCAAATCTATCAGCGCGGTTAAGCACGGGTAGCACTCCCCCTGCCTCCGCACCCGCGGGGTGAAATCTGTGTCTGTCCCCGTCCGTTATCCATGCGGGTATCCTGCGGGCGGGTATCCAGCAGGTTTTACGGATATTCGGGTGTTTGTGGATATCTACGGATTATTTTTTCCAGAAAAAAATGTTCTTTTTGCTTGAAATATGTGTAATTTCAATTAAAATAACCATGTTCATACAAATAGATATTACGAAACTACGAAAGCATTATCCAATTACAAAATTTACTAACAAGAGTAATCAAATACATTTGTTTTCTCCAAAAATAAAAGTTACAAAAGTTAGGATCCACTTGAAACACCCTTGGATTATGTTTTCTCCTAGCACCAAAGCTATAATAAAGGGTATTATAGTAATTTAAGTAACGGATACGGGTATCCACGGACACGGGTATTGTGATACCCGTCCCCGCCCCGTTCATAAGTGGGTATTGAAATTACTCGTTTATTTTACCTGCGGACACCCGTTTAACATCCTGTCCCGTATTCATTAGGGATTTTATCCGCGAGTATGGATAAAATTGCCTTCCTAACCGTAGGCATGGCTGCTGAAATTTTGTTACTTCTTTTTTTGTTCTATAAATAAAGTAGTTTTTGCTCAAGATTACATACTTGGTAAGTTTTTCTTCTATATAAACTATTGATTTTTAAAAAAATAAATACATAACTTTTAGTTTTAAACCATAAAAGTAGTATACTAAATGTGGTTGATCCGAGTTCTCAGTGATATAGACACTTTATATAAATGATCAGAGATTCGAATCTTGACTCTTATATTTGGAGAAAACCTGGTTGGGAGGGAATAACTCATCTTGTATGTCCAACAGATTCTCCGACAGAGATTACTTACTATCTAACGATGGTGAATACTCTGTATCTAGAACATCATTATAAAAAACACTACAAAAGTAGTACCTTTTCAATTGATGTATGAGATGACATGGTACAATAGAAAGCTTTAGATGAATCTAAGGGTGTAGGAAAAGCAAATGGAGTGACTGCACCATATTTGTGAATTTAGGGAATCCAATTCCTAATTTGATATATGCATTGAGATCTTAATCCACTAAAAATTATCCAAGAGTAAATACATCTTACTTTCTCACTTTAGAGGAGCAAATTCTTCTGAAAAAGAGTTAGTGCAGGCATCGACATTGAATTACTTGCACATTCAAATAAAGGTCTGACCAATGAGATTTTGATCTGTGATATTAGATTTAATGTGTGTTTGGTTTCACTTCTGGAGATACCAGAAGTGCTTCTGTCCCTGTTAAACGTGATTTTGGTAAAAACAGAGGTGTTTGGTTACTGTCTTATAAAATTGATTTTGCCTTCAAACGTGATTCTAGTAGAAGCTATAATTTGTAGCTTCTGCATTGAATTGAAAAATTTACACTAAGTTTTACATCAAACTTGCTTTCAAAATAAAAACATCCAAACATAAACCACTTCACTTCAAACTCAATTATATTGAAATCAATTCTGCATAATCAATTCTATCCAAAATCACGTTTGTCAAACGCTCATCCAAACATATACTTAGTGCTAATGGAAAACTCCTATTATCCAATCATGTATGATATCGCTAAAAGAATTTGAAAATAAATAATTATTTGATACATCAAATATTTTCATAATATATCAATACTAATGGAATGATAATGAAAAGATTGTGTTCATAATAAGTTAAAATTAAATTAAACTTTGTAATATATTGAAAAAGATTCCTTTAAAGTTTACACAAAAAAACACGTTTAAAGTTTGTCTCTTCTTCTATCAGTAAAGTTTATCTCTAAGATAAATAAATAAGGGTTGCCAATTTTTAAATTATTTAAGATGCGTTTTTTTAGATTTTGATAGAATTAATTTTATAAGAATTGATTTTAAAAAAAATCGAGGTTAAAAAAATTGATTTGTGTTTGATAATCATATTTATTTAAGGGTTTATCTTTAAAGTTTACACAAAAAAACACGTTTAAAGTTTACACAAAAAAACACGTTTAAAGTTTGTCTCTTCTTCTATCAGTAAAGTTTATCTCTAAGATAAATAAATAAGGGTTGCCAATTTTTAAATTATTTAAGATGCGTTTTTTTAGATTTTGATAGAATTAATTTTATAAGAATTGATTTTAAAAAAAATCGAGGTTAAAAAAATTGATTTGTGTTTGATAATCATATTTTAAAAGTGAGTTTCGAAGAATTGATTTTGTTTTGATTATAAAGTAAAATCACTTTTGAGGTATAAATATAAAAAAAATTGGGTTTCACGCCTAGAATCAATTATACTAAACGGAAAATCTATACATTCTTGTTTCTCTTAAAATCAATTATGCCTAACCCAAAATCTATTTTTTGGACACAATTTTGTAAACAAACACATTTAAAATCCCAAAATTACTTTCATTGCACCTATAATCATGTTTGGGTTGCTCAAAATCTTAACCAAACTGACACTTAATGGTTTGGGATATCTATGAACTTTATCAAATTATGAGCTAATATAGTTTCGTGTGAGTTCCTGAGGCTGCTAGATTTCCTTCGATTATGTAGGGCCTTCTACTGGAGCACGATCGAGGGTGTGGTGAGAATGAATACATATAAAGACACTCTGATGCTTAGCTTATAAATGTGGAGAGCTTATGCAAGTATGATAAGTAAACAAAGAGATGTCAAATGATGAGATACTCCCTTAGGTTGTGTTTGGATGGAGTATTTCAAAATTTCAGGATATTTAAAATACAAGTCAATTGCAATGTTTCATTTGAATTACCTTCATTTTGAAAATATTTTGTTTTGATAGAATAGTTTAAATTCTTTGTATTTAAAATTCTCTATTTGGATAAATAATTTTAATTTCATTCAATTATAAAATATCATTTTTCAAAAATTAAAAAATTTTGAGGTGGTGGTGGTGACTGGTCGATGTCCAGTGGTGGTGGCCCGCGAGATCGTCCGGTAGTGCGGTGGTCCGGTGGTCGGAGACAGTGGTCTGAATGTCGAAGACGGCCGTCCAGCGGTGGTCTGGTGGCCGGAGATGACTATCCGACGATGGTCCGGGGGTGAGCCGGTGGCCGGAGACGGTGGTTCGCGGCCGACGGCGATGGTTGGCTGTGATGGATGGTGATTGAGATAAAAGGAAATTAGAATTCTCACCTATTTAGGTGAAATTTGAAATTCCCTCGTTTTTAATTAAAACAAATATCTCATTAAATTTCAAGAATTTTAAATACTTCATAATAAAATATCCAAGCACCATATTTCAATTCAAAATATTTTAATTACTTTCTTAATATATTACCCTCTAACATCACCTCATTCAAACACAACCATATGCTTTGGTGTTTATAGACAAATGGTGAGAAGGATTTTCACCAATAGGAGGGGCGATGATGACACATCAATCAGCTGCCCTCCCACTTGCATTCCAAGAGGGATATGTTGTCGTATTGTTACTTCCTCGGCCAACTTTTCCAATGGGTGGGTGGCAATCTTATAAGGTCTAAGTTTCCAGTATAGTTTGGAATTGGGCCATTGTTCAACCCAACGTGTGTGGTCGGACCAACGGGCCATAGATTCAAGAACATAACTCAAAACAGATACATTTTTATTTATTTATTTAAAAATAAATTATCTTTAAAAAATGTATTCGAAATAAATTTATGAAAAAAAAATTGATGACTGAAGGTCCAAATTGGTCTTTTAAAAATTTTGAGGACCCACTTTTAGTCCCTGAAAAAAAATAAATTAATCATTTAGTCCCTCAAATTTACAAATACAAGACACACTAGTCCTTATATTTAGTTTTGACCTTCATTTACTTGCCTACGTATCCCACTAACTATCCTACTTGACCCATTAGTAGTCCTATGTGACGTATGACTAATTTCCGCCGTGAAAAATTAATGAAAAGTTAAAAAGTGGATAAGTTTAAGGTATTCGGGTTTTAAAATTGTGTATGTGTTTCACTTTTATTCGTTTTTCATAGAAGAAATTTGTTATAGGTCACGTAACACTAATGAGTTAAGTAGGATGGTTAATGAGACACATAAGCAAGTAAATGGACGTTGGAATTGAATTGAGGGACTAAAGTGTCCCGTGTTCATAAATTTAAGGATTAAATGGTTAATTTAATTTTTTTTAGGAACTAAAAGTGGGTTTTCGAAATTTTTCAATGATAAATTTAGAGCTTCACTCAATATTGATTTGTAGCTTGTGGCTGTTAGCATCACCCGCGACATAGGCTGATTAGGCTCCAAATATCATTGCTTAAGTGGTACAAGAAAATGCTGGTGCTAATGGTAATCAACGATTAATAAAAGAGATCCTGATGAGAATGACCCATTCACTGCGTGATGATGCCATTGACATGTTTGGAAACACGGCGATTTTACTCAGACGTAGTAGCTTCCATTGGTGCTAAGTGGTACAAGAAAATGCTGGTGCTAATGGATCAGACAAATAAAAATGCTCAATAAGGTATTAGTACATAATCTCATGCAAATAATTGTATTTCCCAACCCTAGCACGTAAAGGCATGACAACCCCCCCAACCCACTCTTTGGTTGCCGAAATTGCAAGAAACCGAATCCCAAATCACGGCGTCACTGGCATATTGCTATTTAATAATTTTGTTTTCTGAGCATCACATCACAATATTGTTTTCCTAAAAACAATTTTCAAATCCAAAAAATTGTGTGTTACATTAACTCTTGCTTCTTTGGCCTTGCCATCTACAAATGTGTAGCAATTGCACCCCCAATCTTCTGAAATGTGAGACTTGAAGGACCACCAACCGTTCATTAATAGCCACCTCCATGATACATTCCTTTTACGCTAGCTTTTTTAACCCGCTCTTGATCAGTCTCCACATTAATTTGTTTATATCATTCTCCCCATACACATTACGAAAGCGTATAAATAAGCACATTATTCTCATTCATCCTTTTCTTGTTTTTTGGTGTTTATTACAAACTATAATGCATCCCCAATGTTAAGTATATATGTATCAACAGATACCCCATGAGATTAAAGAGCAGGCAAATCATGAAGATACAAACATGGGTTGATCTCAGCGAGTCTGTTATGGGTCACTGTTCAGCTTCGTAGCCTCTAGCACACACCAACGTATTATATTACTGTGCATGCAGTGAAAATGATGTAACATCACAGATTCACAGTGTAATTCCAAAGCAATGGCCAATGGCCTCACAAGGCAGATTCACGCAACGCAACTGCCTCACCTAATGTATATTGGATTATCGGTGGTTTGAAATGGAATCCTTGGTGGTCTATGTCGAATGCATTTTTACAGATACATGATCAGAAATTTCTTAACTAGAAATTGTTGCTCCAATTGGCATTGTCTGTACGGAAGACTAAAGTATGAGACAACTATCCTAAATAGCAAAATTATTGGCAATTAAGCCAATATTCCACCAGGCCACTTACCCATTAAACAGTTATAGGTGTTGTTCCCTTTGTATTATTTATTTCCCTCAAGGTAATATATTTCTGATATTTGGAGTTCATTGTGTGTAACCACATATACCAAGTCTCTATAATAAAAAAATATACCAGGACCTTGAGATCATCGTTTTGGTGGCATTTATTTTAAAAATATAATATATCAATGTTGTCAATATGATGCACCCATTCTCTTTTTGCTGAAATATATATCAATGATTCCCTTCTCTTTAAAAATCGGTGTTCTTTAGTTTCAAATCTATTCAAAAAGTCTTAACTGAAGTTCCTCTGCTTTCTCTGGAGGTATTATGTTTTGTTCCACGCATTCTAACTCGAATTTGTTTCCCCCTAATTCCCTAAACAGGTTAACAAAGCACTTTTAACTTTCAAGACTTTAATTTACTTTTCAAACCCTTCAAATCTAAGAAAGAAAAGTCTTCTCGCCAAAACAAATTGAAATCCTTTTTCTCCTATTGAAAATATTGAAATCTAATTGAATATTTTTTATGCTACTAAAAATTCCATGAACTCAAACATGACTTTATGAGTAACGTTATACTTACACATACTTCTATACACGTTACTTTATTTCTTTACGATTTTTATCATTTAGTTATACGTAAATCTGATTCATTTAACACACACACACACACACACACACACACACACACACACATATATATATATATATATTTTGTCATATAAATAATTATGAGACAGATACATAATATTGATGTGTGAACATTTTTCTAATATTCGTATAGTGAATTTGTTTAAAACCCCATAGTCGTTGGTTGCATTGGAAGTTGACTGCGACTGTAGATGATTTTTATCTGTAATGTCAGAAGTTCGAATTCTAGAATTGACATACTGGAGAGAGCTTTACCTAACCACTACCACCGGCCTGAGAGTTAATCTCACAGCTTGCCTATAGAAATACTCGATTAATGACAACAAAAAAAAAATACTACCTTTGTTTAGGCTAGCATTTCGAACTTTTCCCCTACAAGCAAGATAAGGAGGTTGCCTTTATTTTCTTTTATAAATATTGCCCACTTAATTTTATTATATTTCATTTATAAAAAAATAAATAATTTTTTTATTATATTTGAATATCTCATATAAATTATAGAGTTTAATCCGTATATATGATTAGTGTAAAGGTTTTTACACTGTCAACCAATCAAACATTTCATGCGTAAAAGATAACAATGATAAAGTCAACAATTTTTAATAATGTGACAATTTATAATTGGTTGACATTACAAAAAATCTTCACACTGACAATTCATGATAATGAAATATATATATATATATATATATATATATATATACCGGTGTAATATTTGGACATAATTACACAATTTAATAATATCCTATCGAATAAATATTTTTCAAAATCAAGATTTGGATTGAAAATTATTATCATACAGATCATATTTATAAATTTTCCCAAAAATATATAATCATATCAAGAAGATTAAAGGCAACAATATAATTTTATATGGGGGTTGCTATGGTGTGGTAAGAAATTCAACTGCATTGGTGCCGTTGGACAATAAACCAATAGTTGAATAGGTTCCATTAATGCAGCAATATCATAAAATTTATTACTTAATAATAAAACTTAAACATATTACAATTTAGTCCTCCACAGTAAAACATTTTTTTACCCCTTGATTAATTTTAATAACCATTATTTGAAATTAAAAATTTTTCTTAAATTTAAAATGTTTGAACCCAAAGTATCAAACCTAGAAGTCTTATCATGTCCTTCCTTAGTGTAGTTTCACTCTCTCTCCCCATTCATGTATTTTGTTGAAAAATCCTTCAAGCTTGTGAGGCTGGGAAATGTTGTAGATGAATTGTGAATTCTACTGCACCTTGGTATTCTCTACCGTAAAATGTCCCATCACTGTTAGTACGAAATGTTTTTTTTTTTTTTGTGAAAGACTTCTAGAATTTCGATGCCTTAAACTACAAATCTTGCAAAATAGTGATTTTATTCAGAGATTTTATCCGTCTCTGTTTACAGAGTACTTGCCAATTTTGCGTGTTTAAAGAGTCTTAATTTTCAATTTTCAATCATGAAATTGATGTTGACTGTAATTACAGGACGGTGGCAGAACTCATTTTATTGACGAAGGCAAACCCATTGCCGAGTATTGTGTTAATTGAAGACAGTGCTGGCAACCGCTTCAATTGTACGATAGTTGAATGATGAAAAAATTAACTCAATATTTTTTAACTTTTAAATAAATATTAACATTTAAAATTTAAAATAATAATATATAAGTGAAAAAATGTTTTATGACAGGAAGTAAACTACAAAAAAAATGAATGAAAATCCTGTAAAATGGTCAAAGGATAGTATGACTTCATTAAATGAAATGCTATTCAATTATTGGTCAGATTTTAACTACATTGATGCAGTTAAATTTTTATGGACACCATAAAAATTCTCATTTTATATATATATATATATATATATATATATATATATATATATATTTATTTATTGAAAGGATAAAATTTGTTTACCCTTATCCTTATTATGGAAGAAGTCACTTATATCATCATTTTTTATGGATGGGATCCAAGAAGAGAAGACAGTTGATTGTGATTTGTGTGTCTTTGATATTTTCCCTCTGGAACACGTACGTACCTCTTCTTCCTCTTCATCAACGCTGGCTGTTTCCCTCCCAGTCCCAGACAGAGTCTCAGACAGCGACGTCTTTGTTAGTTTTAGGTTCCCTTCTCTTTCACATTGCAAAGCAGACAAGTGACATTAACCCCTCATCCTAATCCTATTCATTCCTTCCAAATGGTTGCTGGCAAGGTAAAGGTCGCTATGGGCTTCCACAAGTCCCCATCCCCGCCGCCCACCTCTTCCAACAAGTCCTCATTCTCACTCTCCTTCGGTACCTACTTCCCACGCTCCTCTTCTCAGGTTCAGCCCCGCCCTCCCGACGTCACCCAACTCCTCCGCCTCGTCGACGACCTCCGCGACAGAGAGTCTCGCTTCAACACCGAGCTCCTCCAGCTTAAGCTCCTCAAAGAGACCGCCGCCATTGTCCCTCTTCTCGAAAACGACATCGTTGCCAGGGACACCCTCATTCAAACGAACGCCAACAAAATCCACGAATTAGAGGCGGAGAACCAGAGGTTAAGGAACGAGCTCCATGAATTGAAGGTCCGAATGGAAGAAGAGAAGTTAGAGAGCCAGAGAAAAACGAAGGCACTGGAGGATGAGCTGAACAAAACGGCATCCCATCACGCTAGCAACGGACTTGAGGATCCATTTCGAATCCACGACCTCTCTTCTTCACAAAGGTTCCAAGGGCTGGTTGAGGTGTCAGTGAGGTCCAATCTCATCAACAACTTGAAGAAAACGGTGTCGTCGGATCATGGAACCGGAAACCACAAGCAGTTCGAAGCTACTCTTATTGATTTCAAACGAGAGGGGGCGGAAACTGAAACCCGCTGTGACTCGGAGCAACTCGCTGAGTCTAATGACTCCGTTCTAACCACCGTTGTCAGGTCACGCGTAACTCGCGTTCCCAAACCGCCTCCGACGCGGTTTTCTTCGTCACCACACTCGCCGCCGATCGGTTCTTCTGACTCTGTTGCGCCAGAGAACAATGTCGAAGCAGAGCAACCGATGAAGCTAGCGCCTCCGCCACCGCCTCCTCCTCCGAAGGCTGCGTCCAAGGCCGCTCCTCCGCCTCCTCCGCTGCCGCTGAAGGGGAGCAGGACGGCTTCGGCGAAGGTGATGAGGGTGCCCGAGGTGGTGGAGTTCTACCACTCGTTAATGAGGAGAGAATCACATTCCCGGCGAGACTCGAACTCCGCCGTCGCGGAGGTTCCGGCCACGGCGAATGCACGTGACATGATCGGCGAGATCGAGAACCGGTCATCTCACCTGCTCGCGGTAAGTGTGTGTCTGGGTTTAGCTGAAATTGCGATTTTGCCACTGGCCTTTTTTGTCAGTGTTAACTTACATACATGCTTTAATTTGAAATGCCCTTGCTTCACAAGCAGACCGTAATCACTAATCATATCATATTCCAATTTGGATGGTCAGAACCGTAAATATGGTGCAAAGAAGTGTCATTTTGTGGGATCGCATTTTTTTTTTTTGGTCAAACAGAAACTGAAAAAAAAAAAAAAAAAACAAGATTCTCCATATCAGTTACTAGATTTTTAAAGTCAAAAAAGTATTTAGATTTAGGGGATTAGAATCTAATCACATACAACCAGTTCAGCATAATTGAAGGTATTTTAATCTAATCTCTGGCCTTAGCTGCTCACAGGAATCTTTCCTTGTTTTCAGATAAAAACGGATGTGGAAACAAAAGGAGACTTTATTAGGTGCTTAATCAAAGAAGTGGAGGGTGCAGCATTTACAGATATTGAAGATGTTGTGCTCTTTGTTAAATGGCTTGACGATGAGCTCTCCTATCTAGTACATAACTTTATTTTATTTAACCTTATGTTTACTTCTATGTCTATTGTTTGCATTTGAGAGATTTGAGAAGAAGAAAAAAGATTCATTATCAATGGTTTTTGTGTTTGTTTCTGTTTCAGGTGGATGAACGAGCAGTGCTCAAACACTTCGATTGGCCAGAGCAGAAGGCTGATGCTCTGCGCGAGGCTGCTTTTGCATATTGTGATCTGAAGAAGCTAGAATCTGAGGCTGCTTCATCTTTCCGAGATGATCCTAGGCAGCCATGTGGTCCTGCTCTCAAGAAGATGATGCAGGCTCTCTTGGAAAAGTATGTGAATTCGTGAACTCTCCCCCACTTGCCAATATAATAACAACATTACTTATTCAATGTGAATTCAATGTTCATGTGCACACGGCCTTACAGCACACTCTAATGTTTGGGTTAAAAATATGTGTTATGGCAGATTAGAGCATGGGGTTTACAATATCTCAAGAATGAGGGAGTCAGCAACAAATAGATACAAAGTCTTCCAAATACCTGTACATTGGATGCTTGATAATGGTTTTGTCAGTCAGGTAATTTCCACGATCCAACTGGGAAGTTACACGTGCTTAATTTTATTGTATCCAACAAATATAGCTTCATCAATGTCTCACCGACTAACGGCCAAAAGTTGTTTCAATTGCTTTAGATTAACACAGTGTATATTTTATGGATTTTTAAAGAATTGTCTAAATCTTAATTTATTGGTAGTGTTGGTTTTAAATAAGCCTAATAATAAATATAAACGCTTTTCGTTTAATTTCATTATGTCGGAAAACATTTAGAAAATTAAAAAACATTTGTCTTAGTAAAGTTTTCCATCAGGTTCTATCTAGTACATTATATATATTCAACAAGGTGCAGTGCTGGAAGCAAAGTGACAAAGCAATTAATGGTTAGACTTTTACTTCTGTTTCTTTGTGCACACCTGCATGCGCGCACATGTGAACTTCCCTGATCTCTAAAATCTATCTGCTTGTCTGCTTCGTCTTTTTAACTTGAAAAAAGAGAACGAGATTCTCTTTTCTTGACCTTTAATATCTTAGTAGTATTCAAACGCCACACTAGGAAGGATAATATAATACAATCTATATGTTTTAAATAATTAATTGAATAGTAAAGTAAAGAACAAAAAAAGAACATTTCCTTACATGCGAATAAACAAACACTTGTTCAGGTATGGATAGCATGGTAGATTGCTATTACTAATTTTCTGGCTACATAGTGAAGAATGTTGGTTAGCTGGTTTCATTTATTGTACCTGCAATGTTATATTGTGGCAGCTCAAGCTGGCATCTGTAAAATTAGCCATGAAGTACATGAGGAGAGTCTCTGCTGAGCTTGAGACAGTTGGTGGTGGTCCTGAAGAAGAAGAGCTCATTATCCAAGGAGTTAGATTTGCATTTCGTGTACATCAGGTAAATCCTCCAATGTATGTTCGAACAATAATACAAAAGTAAATATTCTAATACAATTTACATAGGGCCATCTGGAGTAATGAGTTTTTTGTATTTGGCAGTTTGCTGGAGGTTTTGATGCAGAGACAATGAGGGCATTCCAAGAATTGAGAGATAAAGCGAGGTTATGCCATGTTCAGTGCCACAGGCAGCAGCAGAAATTCTTATGCAGGTCTGCAACATGCTAGTGCTGGAGCAAACTCAGCTTCAGAAAGCTGGTTGCCCCATTTTTGCTGTAAAGATAGTGACATTTTGGTTGTGAATAGAATGGCAATAGTGGCACCCATCGTTAATGCCGGACGTTTTCATAATTCATCAATTCATTAATTACTGGGAAACAAGACAGTAAATCCAATTTGTTTCCTCTCGCGCATTGCTGTTGTGAATACCCTCCATATCCACTTCTCTAATAGTATTTTGTTCAATAGCAGCTGAGCTAATTGCATCCATATTTCTTTTAATGCAAATTAAAGTTGTTAATCTTTAAAAAAAATCATTTAACTGCACCTAGGCATAAATAATAAAATAACACAAACAACTATTTAATAAGGTGTATATCTTGTAATTCACTTTTTTAAAAAGAAAAAGGATGGGGAGATGGGGGATGAAATAGGGTGGAAGTGTATTGCCTAGGAATGAAGATTTGTTGTCGTCTCACTTCGGCTTGGGGTTAGAATGTTTTCCAGAAGTCTTAATGAGTTTGGCCAATGAATGCAGCTCAGTCAACTTTCTTATCTTCTCTTGAGGACGGTTTGCTTGAGAGTCGGGCCGAGGATGTCTCGGTGTCCATGTAGGAACAACAACTTTAGGGTTATTAATTTATTTATTTCTTCCTGGTTTATTTGTGTTCTCACTTGGGAATTGGTTACCAAAGCCTGTGATGGGTGATGGGTCCTCTTAGCATTCAATCTCCGACTTAGTGGATAAGTGTATTTTACTCTCACAAGCCCCATGCTCGTTATGTATAGGGGAGAGGTTGTGATCCGTTTTTCGTACGTGGGGGTTGTGGGTGGAACTTGACATACACTCCCTATCATGAGCTACTAGTAAGAACTACTACAAGTCCTTAGGTCACATGATAAGGTCGACTCATACGAGTAAGTCTTCAAAAGTGAGCTTGGGATGAGAGAGTGGCCTAGATATCTCTGCTAGGGAATACTCGGCTCAGGGAGAAACAATTTGTATTCCTTTTCTTACAAATGTGGAGTTAGGAATTCCATGGTTGCAAGCTTGAGGGCCAGTGAATGCAACTGGAATAAGCCAGTGAGGTGCAACAACAGTTTTAATCCTCAATGATGAAAATGGCATATTGACCCACTATCAGTAATTAGGATCCGTACAAGTTGACACGCATGGTAGGGGTAGTGTCGTAAAATCTTGGACAACTTAATATGTTTGAATTAATTGTATAAAATAGATTAATATAATAATTGATTATTCATAATTGAATATAATATAATTAATTTTATATTTAGATATGTTTACTGAAAATCGAATTTTAAATAATATGTTTGTTTGTATTGTCTAAAAAGGTCACTTTTATATAATTAATTAAAAAATAAGTTATTTGTTTACATTAATAATTACTTGTTAGTTTTGTTTTGCATTCAAAATGCTGAATTGTTTGTGGTGAAATAAGAAAACTGTAACTAATTTCAAAATAATTAGACAAGTTAATAAGTATAATGCTCAAAATTTCAACTTCTCCAAAAATAATTTTTCATATAAAAATTTTTTGTTATACTCTAATCATATTTCTCAAACATCTTAGATTAAACTCAACAACTTTTATTTCCAAAAACAGATTTTTTGTACAAATTTCATGGTTTACAAACACCCTTTGTTAGTATTCTAATTTGCATAATTGAGTTTTGATGAACTTGGTTTTCAACTTCAAGTTATTTAGATAATTAACAACAATCCAAATATAAAATAAAAACAAAGATGTCCTCTTGAATTAGCTTAGTTCATTAAATTACCGGATATGAATCATGAGTGCGCGAGTTAAAATAATTGCAATGTGTTTTATCCCTTTCTCATTCCTCTCTCCCCACTCCCCCTCCCTTCCCCTTCCCCTTTTTCATATAAGACCTTTAATGAATCTCTCCTTTAGACAAAAATAAATAAAATAAAATAAATAAAAACAAGCTCATTTGTTTCTTTTGAACCCAACCCTATAGGGGTGTTCGCGGATTGGATTGGATCGGTTTTGAGCCAAAAAATCATCCGATCCAAAAATAAAAACACCTTGCGGTTTGGATTGGATCGGTTTGCTTACTTAAAAAAATCCGATCCAATCCAATCCAATCAAATGCGGTTTGGATTGGATTGGATAATTCGGTTTTTACCGATACATCGTTACATAGTTATATTAAGTCGAAAACCAACATTAAACCTATATATACTAGAATTAATGTAGTTCTAGTTCCTAAGTACATGCATAAAATCTTCTAGTAAATGAATAACTATTGATTCCTAGGTACATGAATAACTATGAACATTCCAATACATCTAGTATTTGACAATTCCAACAAAAATATTAAAGAGAATGAGAGTGTTCGTTCATAAAAGTATGAAAAACAATACTTAAGTATGAGTAGTATTATAATTTAAAAAATAATAGTATATGTATATAGTAGGTCGGTTTGGATTGGATTGGATTGGTTTTCACTAGGGGATCCGAAATCCGATCCAATCCAATGAAAAAAAAGCGGTTTTTTCGGTTTTCGGTTTTTCGGTTTTCGGTTTATTCGGTTTTCGGTTTTTCGGTTCGGTTTTTGCGGTTTGAATTGGTTTGGATCGGTTGATGAACACCCCTACAACCCTATTCCTCTTTTTCAGCACCTATTCTCTTTTCACACACAGCAACTAACGTGCTGCACCAAAAGTGATGTCGTCTAAGATGCATCATACATGTTTTATTTTTAAGCTTGATTGGGCCTTGTGGTTCAAAATACTCAGTTTACTCTCAACGGGGTTGGTGATTTTGAGATTCTCCGAATGGTTGGGTGAGAATTATAGGAATAAGCTATAGCCGGATTATAGATATAAATCATTTTCATCCATGAGAATTATTCATGCATGTTGGTTAACACTTAACTTTTTGAAAATAATTGTTTCTTTTAAAGCTTTTTAAGAGAGCTTTTGATTATATACTA
Organism: Ammopiptanthus mongolicus; assembly: GCA_039655645.1. Lineage (NCBI taxonomy): Eukaryota > Viridiplantae > Streptophyta > Magnoliopsida > Fabales > Fabaceae > Ammopiptanthus > Ammopiptanthus mongolicus. Next base: position 102,240,831 of record CM077344.1, on the reverse strand, counting down.
CTTAAACATAAGATAAATTAATCCAAACACATAAAAATAAGCAGCGTTGTGTTTTTTATTAAAATGTGAAATTTTGTGTACCCTCGCGGAAAAAGAGTAGAACGTACAAGCCAGTCCACTTTGTACACTTGTAAGGCATTGTTTGGTCTTTCGTTTGGAATTGCAAACCTCAGTTTACAATAGCAGTTTTATAAAAAAATAACACACACTAAGTGTGTGTTTGATTTAATTTCTGGAGATATCAGAAGTATTTCTGTCCCTGTCAAACGTGATTTTGGTAAAAACAGAGGTGTTTGATTACTGTCTTATAAAATTGATTTTGCCTTCAAACGTGATTCTAGTAGAAGCTATAATTTGTAGCTTCTGCGTTGAATTGAAAAATTTACACTAAATTTTACATCAAACTTACTTTCAAAATAAAAACATTCAAACATAAATCACTTCACTTCAAACTCAATTATATTGAAATCAATTATGGATAATCAATTCTATCCAAAATCACTCATCCAAAAATGGTTACAGTAATCGTACGTACATTCGGGTACATCTCTGATAGTTCTTGAGTAAAGCCACTATGGGAAGACTTCTATCTTAGCCTTCTTTTATTTATTTTATATTATGAGTAATATTAATCAATTATTTAGAATTATTCACGGGATTATTAATAATATTGATTATGAAATATTATATTATTATTTAATTATTGCACATAATCAATTAGTAGATATTGTATTGAATTTTGACATGGATGACTAAGGTCTTCTTCCGAAAAATAAAGATAATCATCAATCTTTTTTTTTTCGTCTGTGCAGATAAATAGGTACAATAAAAAGATTCTTCCATAGTATAATATCAATAACAGAAAATAAATATCAATTACACCCAAATTTTTAACATGGAAAACTCTTCAGAATAGGGATAAAAACCACGGAACCAGGTCCAACAAAAACTTCAACTAAAAATATTAATGGTTCTATAGAATCTTCCTAGCAATACTAGGGAACACCAAATCAGCAACATATCACTTAATTGATTGATATAACCAAACAATAAGAGAGAAACTCCACAAAAATAAATATCACAAATCAATCCAAAGAAAAAAATAAACTAACAATACTAAAATATAACCCTTAACATCACCAACAACATATTAAAATTTCATCAAAAACAAAAGCAATTTATTTATCTGATATTGAGCATAAAATCGCTGCCCAATTTCTTTACGTCTCCCTGCGGCGCCGTTCTCGCTGCTCTCTGTCATACGTTTTTTTCCTTTTTGCTTCTCACAAGACACACACCGCACTTTTTCTTTTTCTTTTGTTTTTCTAATTTTTTCAATTTCCTTTTCTTTTTTTTACTTTTTACTTTTATCTTGTGGGTCTCACTTAGGAGGGAACCCACCCAATAAATCCCCCCTTCCCGACTCAAGTGGAAAGATACTGTTCAATCATGTCTGCCTTCTTTCTGCAACATATCAACTTCGTTATAGGCAAAGTATTTGTTATCATATCTGAACCATTCTCATCAGTATGAATCTTTTCAAATGAAAATGCCTTCATCTCCGATGCCTCTCGTATCCAATGATACCGCATCTCAATGTGCTTCGACCTGGAATGAAAAGTCGGGTTCTTGCTGAGATGGATTGCATTCTGACTGTCACAAAATAATACAAACTTCTCTTGGCTAAGACCCAACTCTTGTAGGAATTTTTGCATCCACAAAAGTTCTTTAGAAGCTTCAGCAATGGCAATATATTCAGCCTCAGTAGTGGATAAGGCAACACATTTCTGTAATTTTGATTGCCAAGACATTGCTCCCCCTACAAAGGTCATAATGTATCCAGAAGTAGATTTTCTAGAATCAAAATCACCAACCATATCTGCATCTGTGTACCCATCTAACACAGGTTGACCACCCCCAAAGCATAAACATACTCTAGAAGTGCCTCTGAGATATCTGAAAATCCACTTCACTGCTTGCCAGTGGTCTTTACCAGGATTAGAGAGAAAATGACTAACCACTCCGACAGCATAAGCAATATCTGGCCTTGTGCATACCATAACATACATCAAACTACCAAGTGTGGATGCATAAGGAACCTTCTTCATCTTTTCTTTGTCTTTCTCACTTGTAGGGCATTGTTGAGAACTCAACTTGAAATGACTTGCAAGTGGAGCACTAACAGGTTTGGAATTGCTCATGTTAAACCTCTCTAAAACCTTCTCAATGTACCTTTGCTAAGACAACCACAATTTACCATTCTTCCTGTCATGAGTAATTATCATGCCAAGGATATGCTTTGCAGGCCCCAAGTCCTTCATAGCAAAGGACTTGCTCAAATCCTTCTTTAGACTTTCAATCTTCTTTGTGTCATGACCAACAATCAACATATCATCCACATATAGCAAGAGGATAATAAAATCATCATCGGGGAATTTCTTTACAAACACACAATGATCAGAAGTAGTTTTACTGTAACCATGTTTATCCATGAAAGCATCAAATTTCTTGTACCATTGCCTTGGTGCTTGTTTCAGTCTATACAAACTTTTTTTCAACTTGAACACAAGTTGCTCTTTTCCTTTGACATGAAAGCCCTCAAGCTGCTCCATGTAAATTTCCTCCTCCAAATCACCATGAAGGAACACTGTCTTCACATCAAGTTGTTCAACCTCTAGGTTCAAGCCATCTGCTAATCCAAGCACAACTCAAATAGAGGACATCTTCACCACTGGTGAGAAAATTTCATCAAAGTCAATACCTTTCTTCTGACCAAAGCCTTTCACAACCAATCTTGCTTTGTATCTTGGCTGGGAGCTATTCTCTTCTGCTTTCAACTTGAATACCCATTTGTTCTTGAGTACTTTCCTGCTCTTAGGCAACTTCACCAACTCAAATATGTGATTCTCATGCAAGGAATTCATTTCCTCTTGCATGGCCTTCAACCACTCTTCCCTGTGCACATTCTCAATGGCCTCTTGGTAATATTCTGGTTCTCCACTATCAGTGATCATTACATACTCATGCGGAGGATATCTATGGGAAGCATGACGCTCTCTAGTAGATCTTCTCAACTGAGGCTCAACTGGTGGCTCAAGTAGAGCCTGTTCAACTGGCTCATCATGGTGAGGTGTTGGGTCATCAGTTACATTCTCATCATCTACCTGTATATCTCCCCCATCAACAAAAGTTAGGTTCAGGTACAACATCAATGTAACTTCTAGCAACTGGTTTCTGTTTCTCAACTTTTTCAAAATCTTCAATGGTTTGGTCTTCAAGAAATATCACATCTCGGCTTCTGATAATTTTCTTGTTAACAGGATCCCAGAGTCTATAACCAAACTCTTCATGACCATAACCCAAGAAGACACACTGTTTGGATTTCCCATCAAGCTTGGACCTCTCATCTCTTGGAATGTGAACAAAAGCCCTGCAGCCAAACACTCTCAAATAACTATAAGAGACTTCTTTCCCTGTCCATACTCTGTCTGGAACATCACCTTCTAGTGGCACAGAAGGAGAAAGGTTGATCAAATCCACTGCAGTTCTCATTGCTTCACCCCAAAAAACTTTGGATAATTTGGCATGAGAGAGCATACACCTGATTCTGTCATTAATGGTACGGTTCATTCTCTCTGCAACTCCATTATGTTGAGGCGTCTTCGGAACTGTCTTCTCAAGCCTGATTCCATTCTCTTTGCAATACTCTTCAAACGGACCCCTTTACTCACCACCATTATCTAATCGGATACATTTCAACTTTCTTCCTTTTTCTCTTTCAACACTTGCATGAAAGTGCTTGAAGACATCGAGTACCTGGTCTTTAGATTTCAAGGCAAAAGCCTATACTTTTCTAGAATGGTCATCAATAAAAGTAACAAAATATGTAGCACCACCAAGAGATTTACAATCCATAGTGCAAACATCAGTGTGAACTAAATCTAAAACATTTGGCCTCCTATGAGGACCAGAACTATGAAATGAAACTCTATGTTGTTTTCCAGCAAAACAATAAGTGCAAGTATTTAAAGGTGTACCTTTCATAAGAAGGGAATTTTTCTTCGCAAGAATGCCGAGTCCTTTCTCACTCAAGTGGCCAAGGCGCATATGCCATAAATCAGTAGATGCATCGTCAACTGCATTCACCTCCTCCTTGCATAACTTTCTAGGCATCCTATAGAGAGTACTAAAGCTTTCTTCCTTTGCCACCACTAACGACCCTTTGGTGAGCTTGCATATGCCGCCACCAAAGTAAATGTGATAGCCCTCAATGTCCAAGGCTTTAACCGAAATCAAGTTGAGACGGATATCAGAAACATATCTAACATTCTTCAACTGTAGCTTGCACCCAAAGCTAGTTTTAACCCAAACATCTCCCATACCAACAATTTTACATATCCCTTCATTTCCCATCTTCACTGTGCCAAAATCAACAACAGTATAAGATGAAAAGAAATCATGCCGAGGAGTGACATGATATGAGGCTTCAGAATCAATAATCCAACTGGAATCATGACATGCAAGATTTATAGAACTATCATCATAGATAATATAAACATCACTATCAGATGCAACTGCAGCGGTGTCTTTGTCATTTTTTTTGTCTTTGTCTTTATCTCTTTCCCTTGACTTCTCTCTCTTGAGGAACCTGCAATGTCTTTTAATGTGTCCCACCTTGCCACAATGATAACATGTCACTTCTTTTCTAGTCCTGGACTTGCTTCTTGACTTGCTACGACTGTCAAACTTTTCGTGCTTCTGGAAACTTCTAGTTTGGCTTCTCCCCCGTGACTGTGTAACTAGTGCTTCTGACTGAGTGGAGGTACCAATCAAACCACGTTCCTTTCTTCTTGCTTCTTCATTTAACATGCTCTCTTTTACCATTGACATTGTCAACTTCCCATTTGGAGCTGAATTAGTCAGTGTCACAACTAGGACTTCCGAGCTGTCAGGCAAGAAACTGAGCAACAACAAAGCCTGCAACTCATCATCTAATTTAATATCTGCGGCTGTTAAATGATTCACAGTGTTCTGAAAAACACTCATATGCTCTGCCATTGAATCCTCTTCTTTGGATTTCATATTCTCTAGCTTGCGAATCGAACATGCTTTATTTTGCACATTTTTCCGCTCATACAGGTCAGCCAATGTCTTCCACTTTTTCTGAGTATCTGTTTCTGTGTCTACATGAGGATATACACTTAAGTCCAACCACTGCCTAATCAATGCAACTGCTTTTCTGTTCATCTTCTTTCATTCACTTTTAGATTTATCACTGGGTCAAGCAGTGTTCCCCTCAACAGGATCATACAGGTCTTTGCTGTATAACATATCTTCCATGAGAGTCTTCCAAAGTGTATAATTTGTAGAGTTAAGCTTAATCATATTTGACCCTTGATTTTTCTCCATTTAAATGCACAAGTCAGAACAACCTCAGCTCTAGATACCACTTTGTTGGGAAAAATAGAGATAATCACCAATCTCTTTTTCCCCTACCTATGTAGATAAATAGGCACAACAAAAATATTCTTCCATAGTATAATATCAATGACAGAAAATAAATATCAATGACACCAGAATTTTTAACGTGGAAAACTCCCCAGAGTAGGGATAAAAACTACGGGACCAAGTCCAGCAAAAACTTCCACTAAAAATATTAATGGGTACATAGAGTCTTCCTAACAACACTAGGGAACATCAAATCAGCAACACATCACCTAATTAGTGGATACAACTAAACAACAAAAGAGAAACTCCACAAAAGTGGATATCACAAACTAACCCAAAGAGAAGGCAAAACAATAAATTAGCAATATTAAAATGTAACTCTCAATACCAGAAATAACATATTAAAATTTCATAAAAAAAATAAAAACAATTTACTCATCCCATGTAGAGCAAAAATTCCTTCCCTGCCCAATTTCGTTTCTTCTCCCTGCGGCGCCGTTCTCGCTGCTCTCTCTGTCACACTTTTTCCTTTTTGCTTCTCACAAGACACACACCGCACTTTTTCTTTTTCTTTTGTTTTTCTAACTTTTTCAATTTCCTTTTTTTTTTTTTTTTTTTTTTACTTTTATCTTGCGGGTCGCATTTAGAAGGGAATCCACTTAACAGATCTCTACCAATATCTATTTGTCCCGTATACCAATTACCAGGAATGTTAATTCAGGTTCGATGAATCTTTCCTGTTGTCCGGTATACCCCATTTTTTATCTAATCCTTAATATTTATCTTCTTGAATATATTATAATAGATATTATATTACGATTTCTAGCATGTATGCTGTTGCAATGATCACACTTCTCAAATCTAGTTAAACTCCCATTTTGTTGAAATGGAAATAGCAGTGCCAAATATTAAAGCTAAATTCATTTTACATAATGATTACCAGAACGTTTAACCAAACTAGACTACTGAGAATCACAGGTGTTTGAAACTTGAAAGGTTTTGTCAATTGTTCCATGTATTTTAGGGCTATATGCTATGTGGAAAGACGATCCAAAAGGGGGAAGGAGACCCTTTTCTTTCTTGGGAAAAAGGAAATAGTTTCACCAACAGAATTAACCTTGTGCCTGTCACAACACAATATGGACTGTTTTGCATGGTCTGTGCATCAAATAATGCTAAAGTTCAACATCATTCTGTGATTCAATAAAATTAGTTTATTATACACTTGTGAAGTACTTTTCTGATATGCAACAATTTTGATATCTCTGACGAACACTTATTTTGTTTTGGAATTCTGTAAATTCTTCTTCTTCAAGAATCCTATAATTTTACAATTGATTTCTCACCCCTTGGTAGGATCAACCGTCCAAATAATGAAGAAATTCTAAAGTCACTAACTGAACATAAATAACCAAGGGATGAAAAAAGGATCAAATTGGTGTGGAGTGTGGACCTTCACATCTTAAGAGCTGCATATAGGAGCTGGTTCCAAGTATCAGGTAATCCTGGTAGGCACCAGTGACTGCAGTCAGTGCCTGCGTGATCCCCGCTATAGGCAGAAGGGTGTGCATCTTTTCTTAGTTGTGAGAGAAGTGTAATGTCAAGTAGATAAACTGGATTCTTCATCTTCTTTAACACCGTGTTCACTATGGTAGTTGCTGGAGGTAGACCTGTTGGATATGCTGACCCAGACAACGGTTCAAGTTCTCCACTACAGCTTTTCTTTGGTTGATTCCACTCCCTGCCTCTGTTTTAGTTCAAAAAAATATTATTAAATACACTTCAGTTAATCTTCTGCAATATTATTGCATTTATTTATTAAATACCTCTAACCCATTTTATTCTAATTTCTCTATTGTTTTCTGATAATTTTGAACAATATTCATTACATACGATTTAATTTTATGGTCTGTATAATATCTTACTTTTTTTACATTAAAAAGTATTACAACCCGATCTAATGATTTTTATCTAAGATATTATGGGTATTTGCTGGATTTTCAATTAAATCAATGTTATAAACTACAAAGAGAATTTCTAAAGGAAAGCTTAGTTATTGATAAGCATAGGAAATTGGCTAATCTTACAAGCTAAAAGAGAACCTTGGCATTGACTCCATTTAAATTAACACTCAGAAAGATGAGGGTAGGAGTTACTTACTGATAATGAGTAGGAGAAATGCCTTGAAAGAAAACTTTAGTTTTGGTAGGATCCACATTGAGATCAACCCATCTAGACCAAGTTGTCAATCCCTTATAGTATGCCTCCAAACGGTTCATGTTCTTGACCAGTTTGGGACCATCTCTTATATAATCCCATCTGAATGTAACAAACACCAACAAACTTCAGGTTGGAGTGAAAAACAAAAAAGGACAGTGAATGAATGAGGATTAGTAGTGCTAGGCTGCTAGCTCAAACAACTTAACAAGTGTCCGCATAAAATTTTGGAGGTTTCTTAGATAAGCATTAACTCTTTAATCTAAGTATTGTTTATTAAATATATATACCAACATTACTGAGCAGGGAACCAAACCTCTGAAGTAATTAGGAATTCCCCTTAAACTCCTTTGATTTTGGCTATTAGGTTGCAGACGGTTCTGCAGATATATATGTAGTAGTTGGTGTCTCTAAGGTGTTATGCAGTAAGTAGAATGATGATTATACATAAAAGCATACCCCTGAGATTTTCCAGTGTGGGTCCACCAATGCCACGAGTTGAAAATCAACATGTCCATGCCTTTCCATGCATTTCCAGCTACAATAGAGTCTAATGTGAGTACTCGCCCAACGTCTTCTCGAACTATGTCCACCAAATATGGTGTGCGGTATAGCTGTATAGTTACTCTGTAGTCCTGCACAAACTCGCCAAAAAGTATAACCACCACCACCAATCCACTTTGGATGGTTGAGATTAAATGTCATCACACACAAATATTAGACAAACCTCACAATAAATGCAAGCAAAACAGCTAGGACTCACGAGAGGCCCTAGCTTAGTTATAAAAGGAGAAACATGTATTTGCTGTGAGGATAAAATATTCACGTGGAAAATAGCACAATCCACAAACATGCTCTGTTCGTTCTGTCAAGGTCACTTTTTGAATAGAAATACTAACGCAATCATCATGTCACTTTATGCTAGAGATTTTGGAATAAGAAATTATCAGCAAGCTAGAAAATTCATTGATTTATTTATATATATATATATATTTTGCACATGTAAAGATATATTTATCTTGATTTTATAAAATGCACAAACATTTCAATCCACCAGAAGTTCTAGGGATGGATACATATTTACTTATACATTCCAGAGAAAAGTTAGGGAGTTTTTTAAAAGGTTAAAGTAATAATTTAGTTCCTATACGTGACACAAAGTTCTTATACATAGAAAATTTGGAAATGAGTCCTTACATGTGTAAAAGTTAGCAAATTTATCCCTGCCGTCAGCAAATTGGTCTTTATACGTGACACAAATTTTTGATTTGGTCCCTTAACCTTAACAAAAATTAAATCGATCATTATATATATGCAGTCGATAATAATTTTGTCCCTACCGTCTATCTAGGAGCTCAGATCCAACGAAAGATTCTTTTCGTATGGAATATTTTCTATATGTTATATCAATCTATTTCTTTTATTGAGAGTAAAAGTTTTATAATTTGGTCCGTAAATGATTTTATATTATGAAATTATCCAAGTTGTCTCTCAATAGAAGAAATAGATTGATATAATATATGCAAAATAATCAACACGAAAAGAATTTTTAGTTGGGTCTAAGCTCCTTGACAAACGATAGAAACTAAATTATTATCGATTGAACATACAATGACCAAATTATTTTTTTTCAGGTTTAGGGACCAAATAAAAAATTTATGTCACGTATAAGGACTAATTTGCTGACGGTAGGGACTAATTTGCTAATGTTTGCACATGTAGGGACCAAATTTGTTAACTTTTACACATGTAGGGACTCATTTCCAAATTTTTTATACGTAGGGATTAAATGAAGAATCTGAGTCACGTATAAGGATCAAATTATTAATTTAACCTTTTTAAAATGTACAGGTAAAGATGTATCCATGTGGATTGAAATCTTTTGTGTATTTTATAAAATCAAGATAAATACTTTACTAGCACAATACACACTTCAAAGACAATCTCAGTTATGTGAGAGGTATAAAAAATAGCGTGGTAATCATTAAAAAAATAGATAATGTTTTTTTTTGACTAAAAAAAATAGATAAAGTTGAAAAATATATTTAGTGGTGTTTTGGAGATCATTGAACCTTGACGTAAACGTTTTCGAATCCACAGAATATTGGAATAGTTAACTATATAAATTGGGAAACTGTGATTAATCAACCTGCGAAAATGGTCTCTTCCGTTGGAATCTCGTAATGTAGCGGCCGAATTTATCAGGGTTCCCACCTTTGTCAATATTGCAACTAAATTTTTATTTGCAACTATGAATTCTTGCATTAATTTCTATTATTTGCCCTTAATTCAGGTCTGAAATTTATCTGAGTTTCAAAAATATTATGCATTTTATAGCTTAACAATGTTGGCGGGCCGGAGATGATATTTATTAAATAATATTTATACTATGGTGTCATGTTGGGTAATTGACATTGAGTAAACCACAAAATGAAGCCAAATAATTGGGGGAGGATCCAACTTGTAATCACAGGTTGGCATGGTCTGCCTCACAGCCTGTCAACTGGCAGAGATAACTTGTTTCCTTCAACACCTATGTCTAAACTCTAAATAAATAGGCAATCAGTCGTGCAACTGTGTTGAAACCTCAGTTTTCTGGCTTAATTTCGAGGATGAAACAATTTTCAATTCTCCTAAGTTGAATTTTCATGTCAAAATCAGACATTTCTCCTAAGAATAAGTTGCAGGAATTGTTTGGTAGGAGAAAATGTTTTTGTCAAAATGTTACATTATTTTTATTTTATTTTTTATTTTTAAATATTTGCAAAAGAAACAATTAAAATAAAATTTTATTATTTTTATCGTTTTCTATATAAATCTTTAAACATTAAAAACAAAATACAAAATAATGTAATATTTTTGTAATTACTAACAAAAAAATAAAATAGAAAATGTTATTCCAAACTAAACCGAGGCTGATGTTTGCTGTTGTTTTATATGCTTTATTATTTGCACTAATGATATTTGGACATGAAAATCTGCATCTTATATTATTATTATTATTATTATTATTATTATTATTTTAATAAAAAAAAAGTTCGCATTTTCCTTTATTTTCTACAACAAACAAAGTATAAAGTAAGAATTTTATGGGTAGATAATCAAATTCTTTCTTTAAAAAAATGTATCCTCTCTTGATCAAAAAAAAATGTATCCTCTGATTCAGTCACTATGAAATATAAAATTTGAGTTTGATTTTAATACACTTTCAAGAATAAAGTTTTTTACACGGTCAATCAATTACAAATCATAATCATCTTATGTGTGACTTTTAAGATAATTATGATAAAAATCAAATATTTTTAATGATGTATCAATTTATGATTGATTGGTAGTGTAAAAATCTTTACACAGATAATACATATCAATTAAATTCATAATCATTAAAAAATTTAATTGCTAGTCAAATTAATCATTTTTAAAACAAATTTATAGACACATTATTTCCTATCAGAAACGATGTTGACTGTGTTCCCAAAACAAAAAAAAAGAAACCATGTTGACTGATATTTAAAATTATTACAATTAAGTTAGAATATTTTATTTTTCAGAAACTAAATTAGAGAATATATATTCTTCTTGGAACAAATTTTAATATTTACTCAAATTTTGTCGTACAAATATAATTTTGGTTGAATTAGTACTTTTACTGCTATTCTTTATTTTGAATCTTTGATTGCTGCTGGCCCGGCAAGAGGAATCTTCTCCTACCCAAAGAAATATTCAACGGTATATTATGTAGGTAAGAACGGTATCGATTTATTATTAAATTTTTTTTTTGCTAAAAAGGAGGTGCTAGCTAACACCCAAAAAAGTGAGGGGTTTGATCTAATATTAAAGCTTTACTTCATCACATCCGCTTAACTTAATCTCAAAATCTAACTTAAATTTTATATTACAGTTTTATTTTAACTTCTAAATATAATAACAACTGGGGTTGGAGAAAATTGAGGAACTTCATAGTGGAAGAATATTCAATAAGGGGCATGAATGTCTCACCTTTTATCCTTCTGTTATATTTAATTTATAAAATAGTAAAATAGATTAGATATAAAATAAAAGTTATATGTTATGTTGGATCTCATTCTAATAATATATCTACCAAATACTACTACCGAAGACAAATGTGGGAGAGTTGAATTCACTGAACACTGGTGATTTGTATACCAAAAACCAGAAAGGAGACAGAGATGTTAAAAGAAAAGAAAAGCAAACCTGGAAGGTCACAGAAGACAGTGCTTCTTTCCTCAAAAAGCTGGTCTTGCTATCCGGCACCGACGCGTGAATCATGCAGGACAGTGATTCCCACATGTTCAGACTCAGTGAGTCGCCAACAAACATTATCTTCTTACCCTTCCACCTTTTCAAGAAATCCACCCCATCAAACCTGCACCAGATAAATTACAGTCATATATATTAACAAAACCCATTTATCAAACACAACCACTTACATTAGTCCTCTTATTCGCAGCACTGTTTGCCTTTGGCATGAGAATAATGGAAACCGAAAAACAAAAAATTAAGCTGATTTACATGATGAAATTAAGTTAGGGAGTGAAACAACTTTCTTAGTTGTACAGTGACTTTAATGTTAGGAATGTTAGAACAAAAATGATTTGGTTTCTTTAACAGAACCAAATTGAAGAATTATTGGCAAAACCCATTTATTAAAACACTTCCAAAACCAACCCCATTAGTCCTTCTATTTATTTTACAGTATTTTGTGGAGAAAAGGAGAAACGAGATTATGAAAACTATAAACTAGTACTTGTCAAACATGTTTTCCATATTCTACAATTGTAGGCTTTTAGCATGTAATTTGTAATACTACAAATATAGAATCTTGGAAAAGGAATGTTTTGGCACTACCTGGGTAAGGGACATGAATCAGGCTTCCAAGCATATTTGAGGTACTGCTTGTCAGGTCTTCCATACTTTTGGCAATCAAACTCAGCATCAATGAAGGGGCATCTTGAAGAGTCATAGAGAGGGTAAGAAGGGTCAACAACCCAGCTTCCTATGAACAAATTGCACCCACTTACTACTGCCTTTCTTCCTCTTGTGCCACTCACATTGTGGAACTTTGCTGCTCTTACTTGGTGCAAGGACACAAGCAGAGTTTGGCAAAACAGAGAGAGCAGAAACAGAGAATAGACCTTGAAACCCATCTAGGAATTTTTTTAGTGTCTAAAAGGTGAGATAAGAATGGCTGTGAATAGAACTTGTCCGTGCTTGTGGGTCGTATATATAGGGTGGAGAAAGAAAGTGAGGGAAAAGTAGTACTTGGTGGGTTCACATGGTGGGTGCTAGAGAGAGCACACTGATTTTTATTTTCTGACAAGAGCTTGGGGGATTTTGGAAGGATTCACCATTGTTGTTTGTGTAACCTATGGGGGTTGAAATTGAAGAGCTTCTTTTTATGGGGAAAATCAAATGTTACTTACTACATTATGGGGGAATTGAAATGTTCTTTTTCGTTTCATTGGTCTTACATGTCACGGGACAAAGTGAATCTGTTTCTCCAAATTAAATATTCAATCTATCTCCTTAATCTCATGAACCATAAGATAAAGAATTTAGCTCTTTAACATACATAGAAACAGGGCCTTTTTTGTTTTTGTCAAAATAATATTAGATAATTAAAGTATTAAAAAAAAATAGTACCCAATCGAGCTTTATATTTTGCAAAGGTTACTATATCAGATACTATAACAACAGAATTGATTATTGACCTATTGCGCCAGTTTTTAAATTTGACAACTGCTCTTGCTCTTAAGCTTTACTGTCGTGAGTTAAGAGTTGGTATCAATATGCATGGCTTGTATTTTAAGAAACGCTACCTGCTCCGGTCCACCGATTTTTTGTGGTATTATATTTTCTTTTCTTTTCCTCTTGTTGTGAAGTTTCATGAAAAAAATTTAATTTTACTTAGATAATAATTCTTTGGTGTAGATTTACCATAATCTTGCATATAAATCATATAACCTGTTCTTTATGTTAAACTTCTTTTTGTTTTTTTTTTTTTTTTCTTGTGAGTTTCATTCAACTTTTTAGATATAATACTAGTAATTATTTAAGATACTCTATAAGATTGTACTTTTCTACAAATAATTTTTCGAACTTAAACTCTTGACATTATTGAGATATCTCAAATACTTAAATAAAACTCACTTACTACTTAAATAATCATCTGTCTGTGAGTGTCCTTTATGTTAATCGAGCAATGCTACAATTATTCCAACTCGAAATATATACGGTTGATATTAATTGAATTGAATAATGTTAGAGATCTTTGGGAAAGATTGATTTTTTTCATTTCAGCTGTTTTTTGGTTAAAAATTTATTTCATATATAATCTATCATATTTGACAATTAGCTTAAATTTATAAAAAAGTTTTTTTTTTGGGAGAAAAAGTTGTTTTATGTCATCTAATTTGTTTTAGCTTAAGATTATTGTGATTTGATTATTTTTCATTCTAAAAAATCTCTTCCCTATTTATCCCAACAAAACTAACTTTTAAACAAGTATTATTAAATTTTACAAATAACTTCATACCTTTTTTCGTAATTTACTATGTAAAAGTGATTTTTTTTGCACCACCCAAACGAAATATATTATCTTAAAATCGATTTTCAGCAAACATACCCAAACAAAAAAATATTCTGATTATAATCGATTATCACAATAATCGATTATCAGCATAATCTATTTTTTTCAGCTTTTCCAAACACACTCTAATATTTACTTAATAATCTCGCCAAAATATTTTTATCGCGGATAAATATCAGTTAAATATTTTCCCTCTATTGAACATAAATACGAAGGCTTCTAGGATGGAAAATCAATCATATGATCCACCAGTAAATCAAACATTTTTTAGTTGTTAGATAAATTAATAAAATAAATGAACAGTTGATATTGAAATTAGATAATGGCTAAATAGATAACCAAAAAAATAAATGTGACAACTTTGTCCCTACTCCCCTCATCCCATCAAAGCGCGCTCCTTCATTGGTAGAGCCCACATCAACCACAGCACTGTCGTCGTCCTCCCGATTTGGCTATGAGAATCTTCATCAAATTAAAACGCACCACAAAAACTGCATACCAAACACCTTGAACCAGTTGCACCAGGTCTTCGTCGCGGTAGCAGTGGAAGTAGGTAGAGGTGGCGGATGGGGGTGGGATGGCGATGGTTGGAAAACAGAGAGAGGAATAGGGAAAAAGAAGTTTGCTTAGTTGCAGATCGCTTTAGAACAGTGTGCAACATCCCCTTTCTGTCCAATCGCAATTGCTCCTATGCAAAACCTTCACGAATTGGACCAGTCACGAACGCGCCTCCACCACACCGGCCACCGTCTAGCCCAAAAACTGAAGCTCCTCCACTACCTATAATGAGGCTTGCATAAACCAAAAGTTCAATAAAGTTTAGGATTGTAGCACCTACCTGCACGATTGGCCATTCACTACCCACTACACCAATTGTACCAACACCATCCACACCAACAACTCTGCAAACTAGGTCTGCACCACCAAATATTAGACCAATACAACTTGCAGGACCAAAAGAAAAACTTTTTAGACCATCCGTATCTTTTAGGCCACTAGGACTCATCTCACTTTGTGCTAGATGTCCATATCAAAACAACATCATTTAACCATCAAATGATACATGGAGAGGGGGCCATTTTATCGAGGGAGACAATGCTAGTTACATGTCAAGCTAGTTCAAATAGGTTTTCAAACCTAATCATGTCATAAGAATCATCAAGCGGAACCGAAGTTGCAGGGGATGACAGCAGCTCTTCCAAGTGATTTAGGAATAAATCTTTTAGGAATAAGATGACAACTCATCATTCAAAAAGATATTTTGTACTGTTTTTGAAAATGATGCTATTTTTGGGAATAGAGAATTTTTTTGGTGTGCACCAAGGTATCCTCCTGCCTATAGCCGGAGACTAATCTCTTTTAAGACAGAGAGATCACCGAAGTTAGTTTTGCCTCTCCCAACAAAGCTTTTTTCATACACACGACAGAAATCAAACCTCCGACGGCATGTTTAACTAAGGAACTCAGCGATCTACCAACTGTGTTGGACCTTGTTGGTTTTAGGAATAGAGAATTAGTGCAATTAGGTTAGATTTTGTAGTTTTTGTAAATGAGATTTGTATTTATAGTCTGAAACTTCTCGTGTTAGAATTATCATTTCAACTCAGTTATCACAATTATCTTCAGTAAGCACTGTTATATGGTCTTGACAAATTTTTTCTTTTGTACTTATTTGTACCTTATGTAACAAATATTTATTCTATGCCTGACCCGAATGTTGTTTGGAGATAGACAAATATGATATGATGTGGTTGATTTCTTGGTTAAAGAAAATTTCTAGATCTCCATCGAGTCTCTAAATCCCTATAAGAGTAAAGTGCAAGTTGTTTTTTTTATTTTTTTTGATTTAGGTTATTAAAAATAAGTTTTCAACTTCCAACTAATAATTTCAGTGGTATCGAAGTAACATAAGTAAAATAACTCAAACGTGTCATTTAAGGACCACTTTGTGTAGACTTGTACTTTCATGGGGTCAAAGTGACTCAAGTTGTCACTTAATTTTAAGGACCATATTGTATATGACGGAGTCCACGTTGACACTCCACTTGGTACTAAAATTACATATCATCATCTTCATTGTGTTTCACTAACATCGACACTCACAGAAAGTTTAACTTATTACGGAGATATCACCTTTGGGGACCAATTTGTGTAGACGCGTTTTTTTAGACATCAAAGCAAACATGTAGTCACTTTTAGGGATCAAATTATATATTAACTAAAATATAGTTTTACTAATAAAAATGTTAAAAATAAAATAAAAAGTATCCAACTTAATAAATAAAATAATATAATATTAGCAAAACGCATGATATATATATATGCTCTATTTTTTAATTGATAAATAATATTAAAATATTTTTATCAAAGTTGAAGTCTTTAGTTAATAAATTTTAAGTTGATGTCCTTAATTATTTATTACATTAAAATTAAGACTCTTGTATAATATTTTTTTTTTTATGTACTATATAAGTTTCAACAAAGGTCGTTCGATTTTTAAGTGCATATATTTTAGCAAGATATTTACGGCCATTTTTATCTCCTTACTGTACTGTACCGAAGCCTTATAAGAAAAAACTTGAAACAAATCTAGTAGAAGGAAAATGAAATTTTCTGTGTTTTTAGCTTTTATTTATAATTTAATATTTAATATTTAATATTCAATTAACAATGAATTAAATTTGATCTGGTTTGCTATCTTATAAAAAAATTGAAAGTATATCAAGATTATCAATCAACGTCAGAGAGAATTATGTAGCTGAAAACGTCAGGAAAGTAAGCAAAAGTTTGGGTTCCACTTTTGTGATCGTGACCAACAACTGGAGAAGGTTAACCTTTCTCCATCACCCCCACCACCACCACCACCACCAACCCTTCATCCGGCGGCTCGGTGTGTCGGTACACTCTCCTAAACAAAGCAACAAACTTTGTCACCCTCCAAAGCCCAAAAAGTAAGAGCTAGGATTCTTCTCTGGTTCAGCACTTAACAAACCCACTACTCTACGCAACCCACATTGGTCAGAGCTTAGGTTAATCCACCACATATGTAATGGACCCACACGGGCCCATATGCAGGTGTCTGCTTCAACTTCATCTGCTTCCCACTTGTATGTGCCGGGGCTGGTAAACGGTGCACATCTTTTGCTTGCAACTTGCAATAAAGGGCAATGTTTCTCTATTATGTGATAATCTTATGCACATGCAAGTCAACAATAACAATTTTTTTGGCAAACTTTTATTTTGGGTAAATCAACAATAATAAATCTATCATCATGAGTTTAACGTGTATCCACTATATATATTAGTGTAAAAAAATTAAAATAATATAATCTAAAGCTTACTCAGCTAATAAGGTTCTCTACAATTAATTATGAGGATTTGAAATATATACTAAACCTAGATCATTCATCTATTCGCGACTTATGAGCAAGCTCAACGTCGCCTCTCTCTCTAGTATGTGTGTAGGTATTGCGAAGTTGCAGATGATTTCGATGATCTAGAGTTAAATCTTGCATTCACTCATCTGTGACATATGAACAAATTGCTTAACGCAACTTCTCCCTCTCTAGATGTATAATAAGCATAATATGCTCTAGAATTTAAAATTATACTTTCTCCTTTTTTTTTTACCCCACAATTGTTTTAAATAATTAATTTTTAAGGTTTATTTTTCTATAACAATTTTTAAGGTTTATACTAAACATGAGAGATGAATTTTCTTATAAACTATAAGGCCAATATATTAAGCACCAAAAAAAGAGAAAATCATTATTAAATAAAAGTGATGTGGGTCCATATGCGAAATAGTTCAAAATAGTTCACTTTATTTTTTATCTTTTTTTAAATATTAAGTACATGTTTGAAAACATGTTTTTACCCTTTCTGACCTGCGTTTGTAGAATCTACTTAGAGTAGCTTTTGCCTTCCAAATGTGATTCTCTTATTTTTTTAGATGTGAGACCAAGTGAGTACAAATACCAAATTAATTTTCTTAATTTTATCTTTTGCTCTTGAATATTCTCTTTTCCCAAATAAGAAAAAGTGATTTTTTTACTCGCGTCCTATCAGTTTATTCATTCATGCCCAATTTGACCTCTCATATTAAATAAAAGAGAAAGGCAAACCAATATTTTAAAAAAAAAATCAAGAAAAACAAGTTTTTATAAAGAAGTTATGTAATTATTATTTTAAGAAGTGATGTATTTAAATTTTCTATAAAACCTTATTTTTTTTATTCCTTAAGGATACTTGTTAGTAAGATGGTAAATTAAATCCACATCATTTTTGAATAAAATATTCATAAATTTACAAAGTGCACAAGAAAAAAAAAGGGAAAAATTGAAAAATGATGTGCATTTAATGTGAATATATGATGCATATTGATATTGTACAATGTCTATTTTCAATTCTCATTCAATATTAGTTAACTTCCTAATTTACTTTCAACCAAAAACACCCTAATAATCTTGACATTTCATCTTACTAATAACTGTAATATGCCGATAAAGTCTATAAACTCTTAAATAATAACATGGCACACACACATGCCATTTGATGCCAAGATGATCACAGTACATTTATCATTTTTTACTCATCCTTGAAGATATGAAAAGTTGTGATTATGAACTAATGATGTAACATTTACTATTTCTCAATTTTCACAATTGTCTGGAAGTTTTAGGTTATCATGAAGTTATGCTTGGTTTGGATATGAGATGAAGTAGGGAGGAAATTAGTATGATAGAAATAAGTAGGAGAGAAGCGAAATGAATAGAAAATGAAGAGATTTTTTATTGTTTAGATTGAAAGAAAAAGGAAAGAAGTAGAAGAAAAAGAAGTAGAGAGTTCTCTACCCTTTAAATAAAATATTTTTTAAAAAAACTTTGAATTAATATGTGTAATATTCAGAATATGCAAAAAAAAAAAAAAAATAGCACCGAGAAGTGTGGAATCTCTTCATAAGGAAAAATATTTTATTTTTGTGGGTCCCACCACAAAACTTTTTTCTCTTTCCCTATTTTCTTTCATTAACCAAAGACAAAAAAAAAAAAAAATTTCTCTCCCACTTCCATCCTTGTCCTCCCCACTTCTCTCTTCAAACACACAATGGCTTAATGATGTTATTTCAAAAAATTTATTACTTTTACGGAATATAAGCTACAGAATGAGTAATTTGGATTCTTTCCATCCATCCCCTCTCCATTCTTTCTATCTCTCTCTTATTTTTTTTCTCTCTTTATTATTTTCTAATTTTTTATCCCTTTTCTCTATCTTTCCACTCTAATTTTTTGTTGTTGTAGAGGATGGAGAGACAGGAGAGAGGATCCATATTGAAGAATGAGAGCTAGCAAGGCTGCTGTTTTCTGTACAAGCTATAGCCTGTAAATGCTAGCCCACTATTGTGATCTGAATCATGAATCATGAAGAATTGGTTAACACTACTTCATTCTTCCAATAGTATATTTGTTTATTTTACTTTGATTGGTTATGATGATAAGGATATGAGGTAGTGCTTACGCCATCCTGCCTCATTAGTCAGTGCGCCCACTACTGATCAGCTCAAGATGGAAACGAAGAAACAAAAGTAGTTGTTTCTTTGTGTTTTGGAGCAGAGTGTCTTTTTATATTATTTGGTTGGACGGGCGTGTTACGATGTGCAGGAGAGTCAACTGTACGTGCATATACGCAAACGTGGTTTGTTTTGCTAGGAGATTATGCATATTGCAAAGTCATCGGAAAGCTTCTCTCACCGGTCCACTATCTAATAGCTACATATATATATATCGTTGTGTTAGATGATCTCTATATTTTTGTTTTGAATGGATACATCCACATCGCCTAATTAAAGACACCACCAGTCTAGCTTATATTTTTGTTTTTTTATCTAACTGGTTACTGATAACCATTTTTAACCATTGAACATTTTTTTGGTTTTGGATGGTTGTAGATTGGGTGGAGTTGTTGTTATAAACATAATTGGATAGGCCCACCAACTGTCCCCTTTATAGATCTATGATGACAAATGATCAATGTATAATCATGCCCAATTTGGACAAATAGTTTAAAAAAATCATTGGGTAATTGCATTTAAGTTTTTTTTAGTAGAATAAATCTTTTCCTACAGACCAACTCCTCGAAAATTATACGTGGAAATATTTCTTTACTATTTCATTTAAAGTAAATAGTTCAATTTAGAGCAACTAAATTTTCATACTCTTGTATTTGAGTGAAGGGAAAGGTAAAACACAATAAAATTAAAATAAAACTGTGGTGTAGTCTGCGGAGGTTACCTTTTCTGTACTAATCAATAGTGGTTATAGATGTGAACCTTGAATGATATGAGTATGACATATGGCGGAGAGTTTTATTATTTTTACACTTAAATTTTAGTGTCAATTCTTACACTTGAACTTTGAACCGATATATATGATTGATTCAATTGATAAGGAACTCACACATCTTAAATAAGTGGTTAGGAATTCGAATCATAATTTTTGTGTATGGAAAAAAATCTGGTTGAAAGGAGAGAACCTCACCCTGTGTGTCCAACAGGTTCCTCGACGGAAGTTAATCATCATTAGCAATAATGGATACTTCGTACCAATATCATGATTATCAAAAATTAAGATGTGAACCTTCAATGATATGACATATGGAGGAGTTTAATTATTTTACACTTAAATTTTACTGTCAATTCTTACTTTTATTTTATTTTTTTTAAAAGAAGAATAAAGAGAAAATAAATATGAACACTATGACAGAAACGACCTTTAATAGCTTCTATTTAAAGTTTTTGGTAGAAAACATTATAAAAGTGTACAGAGGTATTTAATAGCGTTTTCTTAGAAAAAAGCTATTAAAGGGGATAACTTTAATAGTGTTTCCTTAATGTTGTGATATCTTTTTTCCATTTTTTTAAATGCGCTCCACCTTTAATAATATTTCTTCAAGTAAATACTATAAAAGAGGATACATACGTGTTATTAAAAAAGACACATTCAATAACATTTTCCCAAAGAAGTGTTATTTTTTTTTAAAAAAAATGCGCTCTACATGGATAGTGTATCCTTATATTCGCAATCCTCTGCCGCCTTTTCTGTTAGGGTTTTTATAGGACTCAATCGCATCCTTTGGCTCCTTTCTAAGAGGAATGTCCTGATTCCTTTCCATTCTTATGTTTCCGTTTGAAAAGGTAAGTATGAATTCTTTCCTTTTTGATTTCCACATCGTGATCAAATTTCCTATTTAGTTTATAAATCCTGAGATGCAAAGTCTCGGGTTTCTAGGAGGAATGTCGCGATTTATTTCTATTCATATGTTTCCATTTGAAGAATGTAAATATGAGTTTTTTTTTCTTTTTAGTTTCTAAATCGTGATATTTATGGAATTTTATTTTTAATTCCCAAATCTAGATCGCAAAGTAAGTCCGGGTTTCTAATAGGAATATTGCAATTTATTTCCATTCATATGTCTTCGTTTGAAGAAGATAAGTATGAGTTCTTCCCTTTTTAGTTTTAAAATTGTGATACTGATGAATTTTTTTTTTTAGTTTCCAAATTTAGAGACGTAAAGTCTGGAGTTTCTAAGATGGTTGTCGTGATTTATTTTCATTTTTATGTCTTCGTTTGAAAAAGATAAGTTTTAAATTTCTATGATGAATATCGTAATTTATTTCTATCTCCATCTCTCCCTTTAAAAAAAAAAGTAAGAATTAATCATTTTATTTTTGGTTTGTCATATCTCTGTTTCCAAAGAAGGTAAGTTAGTTAGAATAGTAAGATAGTATCCATTCAAAATCAAATGCACTAAGTATTATATTGCCAAATACGAGGGAAAATATATGTTTTATTATATGTTTAGTGGCCACAATTTAATTATAATTGTGGGTATGTACGTTGTATTGTTGAATTATGTATAATTAAGTTGCGTAGAAAATATTTAATATAGATTATGTAAAAATCTAAGAATATATACTGAATGGTGAAAAAATGATATTAGAAATATGTGTATAAAAAGACTCAAATAAAAATGAGGCAATCGGAATTCTACATAAAGAAATATTAAGTGAAGGTTTGATTTAGAATATTTTTTACGTAAATATGAAAATATCGTTTTTTGAAATAATTATTTTAAAAACTATATAAAAAAAACTTTCTCCTTATCTAATTTTTCAAGCTAAAACAATGAGACCCTAACTAATGGGCTACATTGGAATCAATTGACTGCTGCTGGAACTATAGCTCCGTAGAACCATTTGGAAAGCTTTCTCTCGCGAAGCTGCCAATGCTACTAGCAACAACTTTGTCCTTTTTGCCTTCATGTACATATGGAACAAATGCATCCTTATATTTGTCCATTCCAATCATCATTACAAGCTCCACTTGAGCATGAATTGGCGGCTTTAGTTGATTAATGCAGTGCTTGGCAGCTAGACAAAGACCTGGATAAAACTATAATATCATTAGAGATGCGACAATCTCCTCGGGAACTATTCTGTAACTCTGTAATATCAATATATATGGGTATGAGAATGGGATGCATAATAAAATACTTGCATTCTGACATATGTCTTATGAATAAATTTTTCGATATTCTTTGGATCCGTAACCTATTATTGAAAAAAGTCAAACAAAATTCATATTAAAAAAAATTCATTAAAATTAGCAAGTTTTCAAATAATAAAAGACATTTTGTTATTTCTTGAAAGTCTTATTAAATATCACTTGATTTTGATACTATCTTTAAATATCCTAATAGTCCTCATTGAAAATCATCATATTTATTTAGATTGTTTAAAAGTTTTAATTAAAACCACGTGACTTATTTATCTCAAAATAATATTTTAAAATCCTTAAATATCAAGTCAATTTCATATAAACTTAGTGTAAAGTTTTAAATATTTATAAACTTTTGCCAATCTCGCACAATTAGTATATTAAAAATGTAAAAGTGGAAGAAGACGAATAATTAAATGAATAACAACTTTAAATGTCATCTAGTATCTTGAGGAATTAATCTCCACAATTACGCACGGAGGATAAAAAAATAAATAACAAAATAGAGCATAAGAAAATGAATAACGGAAAAAAAGAACAAATAAATAAGTTGAAATTTTAAAACCAGATTAAAGATGATTAAGGTTGAAGATCCATCAAGATTAATTAACATTGGCCATGATAAATTTTTTTTTTTGACTAAAAAAGATATTCATTCATTCAAATTGGTAAAATACATCGAAAACAACACAAATTCAACATCGTTAAAAATCGAAAAGGATGAATCTGTGAACAAACTCATAGCATCCAAGTTAATAGCAAACGATAAAATGCCTACAAATATGACAAAATCAAAGTGACCAGACCTATGTCTCCAGATCTGTAACGTTGATGCCCAAATCTTGATTGAATCTGTAATGGATCGAAGCTAATCTGCCAATCTGAACCAAACGAACACCGCAACAAGACGGGAAACCAAACGTCACACCAAGATGGCAAACAAAACAACGCCGCACTCAGACGACGAAATCACGGAAAAACACAAAAGAAAAACCAGATCTATGTAAAAAAATCACTTATTTAAATAAAAGAAGAGAAAAACAATATAAAATGATGATTACAGGCTAAAAAATGGCCCAAAAACCCCCTCTAATGGATGAGGAAGAAGGAAAAGAGAAGTAGAGGGAAAGTTGAGAAATAGGCGGCTCTAGGTTGAAAATCATGTTAAATTATTATACCCAAATAATTTATTTATATTTGAACATCTAGCAACAAAAGCATATGCCCCCTGAAGGTTTATCAATAAAGCACTAAATATAATAATGAAACATATTATTTTATTTCCCTAATTAATAATAAATTATCAAATCGGTATCCCTAGCTAACACGGAATCAGAATCGTTATTCAACAATTATCACAAACACAAATAAAATAGATAAATTCAAAGCATTAATTCTCTTTTTTTTATGAGCTTCAAAACATTATTTCAAAGATTGGATAGAAATAAGTTTGCATATATAGCAATGCTAAAATATCAGTTTCATTATCCACCCAAAAAAAAAAATATCAGTTTCATTATCCACTGGGTGCAAGAAAATCTAACCGCACGACCAATTTCGGAGCATCTCTTATAAAAGCTTTATCCTCGAGATCTTTCAATCAAATCTAAAACTTAACACTTTAAAATTGAAATAGCAAATATAAAAATATTAAAATCTAACGAAAATTAACAAGTTAAAATCAAATAAATCAAAATCCTCACAATTAACAAAAAAAAAATGTGTGAAATTTTTGTACCAAATTAAATATGGATATTCACTGCAAGAAAAATTGATATTACCGAGGGCTTTTGATCCTCGGAAACTCACAAAATTCGTTGGTAACGTCCATTTTCCGACGGACAACCAACGATCTTGTAGTGGTCGGTAATAGTCTCATCGGTAACTTATATCGACGAAAAGATCGTCGGTAATTACCAAGGGACGGAGCCCTCGGTAATTATCGAAGAACAAAGTCCTCGATAATTTAGTTATCATTACCGACGGATAAGGTCCTCGGTAACTTTTTTTGCATATGAATAAAAACAAAATATAGAAATTGTGCCTATCTACAGGCATTACTTCTCATTCAAATGAATCTGATAAAACTTGTTTTCCATTTATGAAATCATTATGCAATGAAAAAACCCAAAAATACCAAATTCAGGCAATTCAAAGCACAAGAACATAAAAGGAATCCATCAACCAACAAGGAGAGGAAAAAGAGTAGCTAAATCCAAACCCAAATCTCAAAAGGATGAAGCCAACAACGAGAACCCATTAAAGTAAACAAAGAAATGATGCAAACTTCGGCATTGGAGCAAGAACTTACGTTGAAAAAAATGAGAAGTGAAAGAGATGCATAAACACCCACCACAATCACTGCATTAAATGGAGACAACAAAGATAATTTGATTTATGAGAGAGAATTAAAAGAAAACGAAAAAGGAAGTGCTAGACAAAAGAGTCAAGGGTGACAAATTACCAGTTGATGGCGGCGGCGGAGAAGCTAAACTGCGGCGGCGATGTGCTATGAGGATTGCAGTGAGAAGAAGTCGAAAGGGTGGTGGTGAGGAGCAACAGTGCGGTGTGGACACTTCACAATGTCTCATCGATGGTGGGGAGAACCGTACGGTGGCTGACGACGGCATTTGGACGGCGACGACTTTATGAGGGTGGTGGCAGAGAATAGTAGAGGAGGGGTGAGTTGAGCAAGTGGTGGTTTCTGATTAAGGAAGATATGGTAGCTTAGGGCATAAAGAATGAGGTAAAATGGGGAAAAAGAAAAGTGAAAGGGGAGACTCTTTGCACACTAAATTATGTGCGTTACCGTCGGCCTTTTCTGTGTTTCTGAGGGCATAGGCCCTCGGTAATTAAGAAATCGAGTACCGAGGGGCAGAGCCCTCGGTAAACCCTAAAAAGAGACATTTCTTTTCCTTTGTTTCTGAGGGCATAAGGCTTCGGTAATAAGAAATTAAGTATCGTGGGACAGAGCCCTCAATAACTCCAAATTTGAAAAGGTAGTTACTGAGGGACTAGGCCATCAGTAAGTAAAAATACCCGTATCAAGGGGCAAAACCGTCGGTAACTTCTGTAACGCCCTGTATTGCTTTCAGGATTGTCGGTTGTCCCCATAAACCAACACGGGTCTTTTCAGCGTGCATTGTCCTTACTCACATGCTTTCTGGGAAACTTCCCAGAAGGTCACCCATCCCACAAGTGCTCCAATTCAAGCACGCTTAACTATTGAATTCTTATGTTCTGGGCTCCCGAAAAGAAGATACATATTGTTTGTATAGGTAGTACTAATCAATTCCTTTAACAATTCCTTAACTATGCAGTCTCATACGTGCATAGTCTCAGGATCCCTCTCATTCCGATGTGAATTCGATTCATTCATGTGTCCATTTTGCCTAGAAGCCTGCCAGGAGTCACTCCTTGTTCGTGCCTCATGCACCGACGATCACTCCCCGCCCTCGTCAGCCTCAAGCATCACATGCCCACCAGCTTCCGCATGGTTCGTCCCCGAACCACATCGTACTGGGAGAGGTCCGCTCTGATACCATTTGTAACTCCCTGGACTGCTTTCAGGATTGCCGACAGTCCCCACAAACCAACATGTGTCTTTTCAACGTGCTTTGTTCTCACTCACACGCTTTCTAGGAAACTTCCCAGAAGGTCACCCATCTCACAAGCGCTCCAAGTCAAGCACGTTTAACTATATAGTTCTTATGTTTTGGGCTACCGAAAAGAAGATGTATCTTGTTTGTATAGGTAGTACCAATCAATTCCTTTTAGCATTCCTTAACTATGCAGTCTCATACCTACACAGTCTCATGATCCCTCTCATTCCGATGTGAATTCGGTTCACTCATGTGTCCCTTTGCCTAGAAGTCTGCCAGGAGCCGCTCCTTGTCCGTGCCTCATGCACCGGCAATCACTCCTCGCCCTCGTCAATCTCAAGCGTCACAACTTCGCTGACATTATTTCGCTCAAAGGCGCGTGAATTTTACTGACGGATTATCGATGGCTTGGCCCTCGGTAATTATGTTTTTCGTTATCGAAGGGATTAACCCTTGGTAATGTTGTGACCATTGGTAATGAACACAATTATCGACGGAAGTGTGTCTGTCGGTAATAGACCATCATTAATAAGAGTTTTTCTTGTAGTGATTATCCTAATCAATACGTGATTGGTCCGAGTGGTAAGAGACTCGAGAACCTTAAGTAAGTGGCTAAAGATTCGAATTTTGACTCTTGTGTATGGAGAAAACCTAGTTGGGAGGGGAAAAACCATCTTGTGTGCCCAACAGGTTCCCCGACGAAGATTAGTCACTGCTCACGGTGGTGGATACTCTATACCTATATCATGGTTACAAAAAAATATATATCGATATTATCCCTTCATAATTTTTATCAAAAGTAATCAATAATAAAATTATTTAAAATGAAAATAATAATAATAATAATTGTTAAAATTACTGTTTTTTGAAAGTGTAATAAAACCTACTTTTTAATGAAAAAAGTTAGTAATATCAAGTTATTATTAATAAGAGGCTAACATTTTAAGATGAGCAAATACAACCCTAAAAAAATCTCCTCTCTTTCTCTCGTCTCCCTCACACTCTCACAAACAGTGGCAGTGGTGGTTTTGGATCATTTTGGCCTAAAACCACCCATTTACTTCGCTTTTTCTCTTCTTTTCTTTTCATAAGTGGGTTTTCCACATAGATCTGGTTCTTTTATGTGGGGTTTCCACATAGATCTGGATCTTTTTGTGTTTTTTTCCTCTGTTCTTCGTAGTTTTGGTGTGGCTTTGTTTGGTTTCCCGTCTTGGCGTTAAGAGTGTTCATCAACCGATCCAAACCAATTTAAATCGCAAAAACCGAAAACTGAACAAACTGAAAACCGAAAAAATCGAAAACCGCAAAAACCGTTTTTTTTTCATTGGATTCGATCGGATTTTGGATCCCCTAGTGAGAACCGATCCAATCCAATCCAAACCGACCTACTATATACATATATTATTATTTTTTAAATTATATTACTACTCATACTTAAACATTGTTTTTCATAATTTTAAGAACGAACACTCTCATTCTTTTTAATATTTTTGTTGGAATTGTCAAATACTAGATGTATTGGAATTTGTATAGTTATTCATGTACCAAGGAATCAATAGTTATTCATGTATTAGAAGATTTCATGTATGTACTTAGGAACTAGAACTACATTAATTCTTGTATATATAAGTTTAATGTTAGTTTTCGACTTAATATAACTATGTAATGATGTATCGGTAAAAATCGAATTATCCAATCCAATCCAAACCATCTTTGATTAGATTGGATTGGATCAGATTTTTTTAAGGAAGCAAACCGATTCAATCCAAACCGCAAGTTGTTTCCATCTTTGAATCGGATGGTTTTTTGGCTCAAAACCGATCCAATTCAATCCGCGAACACCCCTACTTGGTGTGGTGCTGTTTGATTCCCGTCTTGGTGCAATGTTCGTTTGTTCCAAATTGACAGATCTGCTTCGATCTATCACAGATTTGATCAAGACTTGAGTTTCAATGCTATAGATCCGAAAGCATGGGTATTCTGGTGACTTTGATAGTGTCATTTTTGTAGATAATTTGACTTTGTTGTATTATGCTTTTAACCTGGGTGCTGTGAATTTGTTCGCAGTTTCATCCTTTTTGATTTTTAGCAATTTTGGATCTGTATTGTCATTGATGTATTCTATCAATTTGAATGAATGAATGTCATTTCTCATAAAAAAAAAATTTAATAAGAGGCTAACGTAAAGGTGCGCCCTTAAGATTATTTCGAGAAAGTTTGTATGGGTTGACATAAATATTAATTCAAAAATAGTTGTGTCATATAGAAAAAAATAATAATAATAATGCTCGTGCATAAATTTTTTTTAAAAAAAAAGGAAAGGAAAATCTTTTCATTATCGTTTGCTAGCTGTCACACAAGCAAGTAAAAGATAACTATATATGGGCTAGAGCCCCTATCAGGAAAAGTCTTGTTTAGTTGTTACAAAGATTTAAATTTTGAAGGTTAATGATGAAGATAAAAGAAAGTGAAAGTAATAAGAATTGTTAACCCATTTATTAATTGAAAGAATATTGGTGTTTCGTGTTCATCTTGATTCCGTTCTCCAAAATCGTGAGGTATTACTCTTTTCTTCCATGTTTAAGACGTTCATGCTTCAACCATCTTGACGTTTTATATATTTGTCTCCAACTCTCTTTTCTTCCTTATATCTAGGTATACCATGACGCATGTTAACTGTCCCTCAATAGTGGGGCTTGTTTTTTTTTTTTCTGGTGAGGACATCAGTTAAAAAATTCAAAAAATAGAAAATTTTATATTGAGAGTATAACTTTTAAACTTGTAATATATTAAGTATATTATTTTTTAATATAATTTTTTTATATTTGATTTCTGAACTAATGACCATAAAATACTAGTTAACATTCGCATTGTTATTTTTTTGTTTCAAAAAACAAGGTTATGGTAATTTTAAGATGTTATTGCGACACGGGTGATATGAATCGGTGTGACATAAATGATTCGTTTTTAGGTTTACCAAGTGCCTATTTCAATTTGAGAAACAATATTCGAACTTGTAATTTATGTTATAATTATTCTCCAGAAATTTCACATGTGAAACACACTTCACTTTTTCATTTTGGTAAGTTAGAAACAATTAATCAAGATGACATTGAATACTTTTATATGTGTCACATTATGTATAACTAGAGTGTGCTGGTGATTTCGCAATTACTTCTTATATATAGCTAACATTATATAGGTTTTTTTTTTGACTGAACACTACGTAGGTTAGTATAAAGGTTAAGTTTAAATTATGCAAAGTACTTGATGGTCATTTTCATGCATCTTTTATGGGTTCAGGTCCTCTCCAATAGGATATCGGTGCAACGGTTTGCTTTACCACCTATCGCATGCAGTAAGTCCATAAAGCTACTGTGAATTTGGATAGGTGGTAAAGCAAACTGCTGCACCGCTGTACCGTTGAAAAGGAATTGAACCTGTAAAAAAATATATGAAAGTGACCGGTAAAGGGTGGAGAGATGCAAGAGAGACATCTGCTGCGAAAGGTCCAAATTTTCTTTTTATAGCATCTCATATTTTCACTCCTTAAGGATGTTTCCTCCATTGATAAGTCTTATGATTTGTTTGGTATAAATAAAATGGATCCGGATGGCATGTAAATCTTTGTCGTCTACAAATACTTTGTAAATATTTTTACCTCTTCATTTTTTTATTTATCTATTTTGACTTCTCCCAAGCTCATTATCATAGTCTTATTAGCTATACCTACTACTATTTTCGTTTGGTTATTGCAGAAATGTTTATTTCAATTTAAGTGCATGTTTCGAATGCTTCCATAATCACATTTGGACATGAATTTGTGAAGCTACAATGTGTAGCTTCTGCTACACAAACGTGTTTTTACCCATTTGGAATACAATTCCAAACATGCACTAGGTCTTTTGTGCTCACATGAATTGGGTTGCTAGAAGTGTTGTTAGTTTTCTATTTCTAGTACCCTTATATAAACCTGTTTTTGCATAGTTCTGTGAAGCAGATTGGAATGTCAGAGGCAGATTCTAACGGATGCAAAATGACATGGGAAGTACAGTGGTCTAATCTGCGCGCCTCGTGACCTGCTGTCAGGAATTGCGGATAGGTTAGGACTTATTGAATTTCTGAGTTTCCGTGGGGTTTGCAAAGATTGGCGCACTGCTTCTTTGGAATGTTCCCCTGAAGATAAAACTTGTGATCCTTGGTTTCTTATATATGTATGGGGAAGGTTCTCAGTGTTCCCTCTTAATTAAGCAACCAAGATAAAATCTACACTATGGAAATACCAGAACTGGATGGGGCTACCTGCCTTGCATCCTATAGAGGATGGACGCTTCTCTCTTTTGCCATGGTGAAATGTTCTTTTTTTTGCCCTTTCTCAAGAGCTTCCAAGTTGCCCTTTCTCAGAATTATTTGACCATATTGCAGCATTTTCATCTGCTCCCACATCCCAGAACTGCATTATTGCTGTGATCAGTCGCGCGCAACAATGAGGAATTAGAGCTGCACTTGCTTTGTCGGGGAAGTAACCAATGGTCTAAGCACAAGTTTTTTTGCCATAAACTAAGACTGAATACAGTAAGAGGTGTTGTGTTTCAGGAAGGAGAATTTCACTTTTTGGACGGGTTTAATGGGTGAGTTTACCTTTGATGCTTGTAAAACCAAACAATGGAACTATTATCGTATAGTTTCAGTGTAAACTATTTCTAGAATCACATATTCATAAGGATCTTGAGAATTCATAACTTTCACTAGTAGATTGGATAGAAACATTAACCTTTCTCTATGCTAAAAGTTGAAGCTTCAATCCTTGAATTTGCAACAACGGAGAATCCCTTTTGATTTTCTTTCAAGTTAATAGAAACTCTTCTATCTCTTTCCTTCTCTTTAAATGCCTCTAATTATGATGGAAATATAGAGGAAACTTTCTAGGCAGAGATAGGGAAATGTTTCATTTCCTTCCTATTTATAATTGCTTCCATCAAGCAATATATCCATTCATGAAAAGACTTCTTCCCAAGAGTCACAATCATTCATTCAAACACCAAATGATATGTCATTCCGTTCAAATACCAAATGACACGTCATTTCTTTCAAATATTAAACAACATGTCCTATCATACAAATTAAACCATCACTTATATTTGTCTCACACATGAGACATATTTCTTACATTCTCCCACTTGGCTCATGTGACAAAGCACACCTTCATGGTTTAATAAAGTATCAATCATAATGCGCATAAATAAGGACAATTGTTTCATACATTTGTTACATCATAAGTCATAATTAAGAACAAGAACTAATAAGAGTCATGGCGGTCATATGTCCTTATTTTGACATAGTTCCTTCCATGTACTACTATATTAGTCTTCTTCCTAACATGATACTTTCATGGGAAGTATATAATAAGTCTAACAATAATATCATTTATAGACAAACTTTGTTTTCAATTTCATCATTCATACACATGCACATAAGTTGAAAACAAAATATTCAGAAACTTATACATTAATGAGCTCAGAGTGTCAAACATACATTAAAGCTTAATACATAACAATAATGGTCAACATTCGCTAGCAAACATAATGCCCATTCTTTCAACATGCCCAGTGAATGTTTTAGGCGGTAACCCTTTTGTTAAAGGGTCAACAATCATAAGATTGGTGCTAATATGCTCAATTGACACTCTACGTTTCTGAACTTCTTCTTTAACCGCAAGGTATTTCAATTCCATATGTTTAGCACCTTTGGAATACTTGTCTTTTTTTAGAAAAGAAGACTGCTGCAGAATTATCACAATACATTTTCAGCAACCTGGCAATACTGTCGACTACTCCAAGTCCTGAAATAAAGTTCCGCAAGCAATTAGCCTGAATGTGGCCTCAAAGCATGCCACAAATTTAGCTTCCATGGTGGATGCAGCAATGACCGACTGCTTTGCACTCTTTCATGATATAGCTCCTCCAGCTAACACAAACAAATAACCGAAGGTAGATTTTCTTGTATCTACACATTCGGCAAAATCTGAATTTGAGTATCCAACCATCTCAAGATGATCGGTCCTCCCATAAGTAAGCATGTAACCTTTTGTTCCTTGCAAATATCTCAGAACTTTCTTTGCAGCTTTCCAATGACCTAAACCAGGATTACTCTGGTATCTCCCCAACATTCCAACTACAAAGCTAATATCTGGTCGCGTACAAGTCTGAGCATACATTAAGCTCCTAACAATAGATGCATAAGGGATTGTTTCCATCTGTTTCCGTTCCAAATCGTTCTTTGGACATTGCATGAGACTAAACTTGTCTCCTTTCTGAACTGGAACAGGAGATGCTGAACATTTATCCATTCTGAATCTCTCTAAAACTTTATTAATATATGCTTTCTGAGACAAGCCTAACAATCCTTGTGATCTATCCCGGAATATCTCTATTCCAATCACATAACTTGCCTCACCCATATCTTTCATTTCAAAATTATTAGAGAGAAACTTCTTAGTCTCATTCAAAATACCAAGATCATTCGTTGCAAGCAAGATGTCATCAACATACAGAATTAGAAGTATGAACTTACTCCCACTGACCTTCAGATATATACACCGATCAACAGTGTTTTCCTTAAATCCAAAGGACACAACAGTATCATTGAACTTGAGATAGCAATGTCGGGAAGCTTGCTTAAGCCCGTATATTGATTTCTTAAGTTTACACACCATGTGTTCTTTTTCTTTCTCTATGAATCCCATTGGTTGTTCCATATAAACATCTTCCTCTAAATTCCCATTTAGAAAATCACTTTTCACATCCATTTGGTGCAACTCCAAATCATAATGGGCCACCATTGCCATGATAATTCTGAGAGAATCTTTCTTAGAGACTAATGAAAATGTCTCCTTATAATCAATGCCATCCTTTTGAGTAAATCTTTTTGCAACTAATCTGGCCTTGTAACGTTCTAAGTTACCATGAGAGTCACGTTTGGTCTTGAAGATCCACTTGCAACCAACTCTCTTGCAACCTTCTGGTAACTCAACAAGGTCCCAAACCCTATTATGTTCCATAGATTTCAACTCATCCTTCATAGCATCTAACCATTTAGCGGAATTATCACTGTTCATGGCTTGTGAAAATGTAACTGGGTCATTTTCAATTCCTAAGTCAACTTCAGACTCTCGTAGGTAAACCACATAATCATCAGAAATAGCAGATCGTCTTTCCCTTTGAGATCTTCTTAATGCTATTGGTTGTGGTTCTTCTACTACAGGTTCATTTACTTCAACCTCATTGGGAATAATGGGATCATTTATTTGTTGTTCTTCATTGTTATTAATTGGTTCAATAACTTGAGGAGCAACAACCTTATTAGAGACACAAGTTAATGGGACTTGCACTCTCATTTCTTGAATTTCCACCTTACGTGGTGTTTCACTCCCACTAACTTCATGAACCTGGCATTCCCAGTTTCAATAATCCTTGTAGTATGGTTTGGACAGTAAAATCTGTACCCTTTTGACTTTTCTGGATAACCAATGAAATAACCACTGATTTTCCTTGCATCCAATTTCTTTTAGTGTGGATTATAAAATCTAACTTCTGCCGGGCATCCCCAAACATGCAGGTGCCTTAAACTATGTTTCCTTTCGATCCACAGTTCAAAGGGAGTCTTTGGAACTGCCTTACTAGGAACCCTATTCAACAAATACATAGCAGTCTTTAAAGCATAAGTCCACAATGAAATGGGTAAAGAAGAATTACTTAACATACTCCTAACCATATCTAGCAAGGTCCAGTTACGCCTTTCTGATACATCATTTTGTTGTGGTGTACCTGGCATTGTGTATTGCGCACATATGCCACGCTTTTCAAGGAACTTAGCAAATGGACCTGGATGTTGTCCACTTTCATCATATCTTCCATAATACTCACCACCTCGATCAGACCTGACAATTTTCACCTTTCTCTCTAATTGCCTTTCGACTTCTTCAACATAAACCTCTAATGCATTTACAGCTAGAGATTTGTCATGCAGCAAATAGAGATAATCATAACGCGAATAATCATCAATGAAAGTGATAAAGTATTTCTCTTTATTAGAAGAACTAACATCAAAAGGTCCACAAATATCGGTGTATATGATTTCAAGAAGCTGAGTACTTCTTGTGGCTTCTTTCTTTGTGTGTTTTGTTTGTTTACCTTTAATACAATCCATACATATATTCAAATCAGTAAAATCTAAATCCAGAAGGATTTCATTCTTTACTAATCTTTGCATTCTTTCTTTGGAAACATGTCCCGAACGTTTATGCCACAAGTAAGCGGAACATTCATTCACTGAACCACGTTTAGTGCCAACATTATGATGCAAGGTTAAGAGGGTTTCAGCAAAAAAATTATCAAGATTTAACTTGTATAATCCATCACATAATATACCAATACCAATCATATAGGTATGCTTATACAAACTGAAACATCCATTACCGAACTTAATAGAGTATCCAGTAACATCGAGCTTAGATAAGGAAATTAAAATTTTAGAAATACTAGGTACATAAAGAGTTTCAAATAAATCTAACTGATGTCCAGTATCGAGGATTAAATGATAAGTCCCGTCGGCTTCCACTGGAACTTTCACTCTATTTCCCATAAAGACAAACTTTTCATTTGGTCTTGTGGTTCGAATCGTAAGAAATCCTTGCAGCGTATTAGAAACATGAACTGTACACCCAGAATCAATCCACCAAGTATTATGAGGAACTTCAGCTAAATTTGATTCAAAACATACATGAGCACTAGGCTTACCTTTCTTTTCGAACCAAGCTTTAGGTTTTGGACAATCCCTATGGAAATGCCCAAACTTTCTACAGAAATAATATCTGTTTCCATAATGTTCCTTCTTGTGGATTTGATAAGAAGAGGCCTCATTGATCTCTAGGAGTCTCTTCCCTTTTTTGTCATGTTTCATATCAACTTTCTTTTCATCTTCTTGATAGTTAACATAATTAATGGAATGATTTCCCCGATTCTTAAATCCGGTTTCCCTTTGAACCAACAAACTGTGCAATTCCTGCACACTCCATTTATCTTTCATGGTGTTATAATTCATTTGGAAAGGACCATACTCAGACGATAATGAATTCAATATGAATTGCACAAGGAAATTCTCATTCGCATCTATCTTTAATG
Organism: Ammopiptanthus mongolicus; assembly: GCA_039655645.1. Taxonomy (NCBI): domain Eukaryota; kingdom Viridiplantae; phylum Streptophyta; class Magnoliopsida; order Fabales; family Fabaceae; genus Ammopiptanthus; species Ammopiptanthus mongolicus. The sequence goes on along the minus strand of CM077344.1, from coordinate 102,205,217 downwards.
ACTTAAGTCTTGCTGCAATGTTTATCATTTCAATAACACGTTCATCCATAGTACGTGAACAATCAAATTTCATGGTGGCCAAGATACTCATTAGTGTCTCAGTAAGAGACTTATCAACTTTATGGGAGCGATAAAGGTTTGAAAACATTAATGCCTTGAGTTATATACTAACATGCTAAAAGATTCAGAACACAACTTCATACAATGCATATTGATGTTCACCTTTGGGCAATCCATCAACATACCATACATGACATAATGATGCTAATAGAAATTTACATAATTTGGCAATGATACGTGCACCAACTAGAAACATTTATTATCTTTGGATAAATAAATATAACTAATAATGCATTTACACTACCAACATTTATGCTCATTAATTATAGGAACAAATAATCAACCTTTGGGTGATCCTTAAGTGTCGTATAATAATGAACTTCAATTTACCCATAAATAAACAATTAAATATTTTAGCATCCATTTTATGGGTAATTGAAATAAATCATCATTAATTTGGAATTAAATAGACTTTAAGGATTTGACCACTTTGGTGATTAACAAATCTATCATACTTTAATTCTAAAATACAATAATTGATAGACAATTAAATGATATGAACTTACACTTTTAATTTTAAGACTAACAGTATCATACAATTCCTTAATGGCAAATACAAGCATTCTATCCCCACTGCTATATGATATAGATAATTGATATCAAAAGGAACATAATTACAACAGCAGTCTGGTGGTTGGCGCGCTTTTCATTTGTTTAGAGTGTCCCAGAAGAACAACCCCCCACGTAAAGCCACAAGACCAGAATTTCAGTTGATGCAAACATTCGACCATAAAAACATTAATAGTTAAAAACTAACGCAACTTTTCATTGCACCCTTACTACAATTAAAGAAACTTTGTTCTCTATCCAACTTTCATGATCTCATGCAAACTACCATTAATTACACATTCATGCAGCGGAAACATTCATACTTGATTTTTTTTTTTTTAATATTCAAAAGATATTTTAAGATATAATATTTGCATGGATCATAACTATCATCAATGGAAAATTATGAATTCCTAAACACATGCTCTGATACCACATGTAAACTATTTCTAGAATCACATATTCATAAGGATCTTGAGAATTCATAACTTTCACTAGTAGATTGGATAGAAACATTAACCTTTCTCTATGCTAAAAGTTGAAGCTTCAATCCTTGAATTTACAACAACGGAGAATCCCTTTTGATTTTCTTTCAAGTTAATAGAAACTCTTCTATCTCTTTCCTTCTCTTTAAATGCCTCTAATTATGATGGAAATATAGAGGAAACTTTCTAGGCAGAGATAGGGAAATGTTTCATTTCCTTCCTATTTATAATTGCTTCCATCAAGCAATATATCCATTCATGAAAAGACTTCTTCCCAAGAGTCACAATCATTCATTCAAACACCAAATGATATGTCATTCCGTTCAAATACCAAATGACACGTCATTTCTTTCAAATATTAAACAACATGTCCTATCATACAAATTAAACCATCACTTATATTTGTCTCACACATGAGACATATTTCTTACATTCAAAATCAGATATATCTGTCAATGATGTATTGGACAGCAGGATCTGAAACCGGGCACCACCTTAAAGGGGTATGGATCCAAATCCAACCAAGATACTTTCAAAAAGATCCAAACCAAACCTGGTAATTAAAACTTGTTGGTATTTCATTTCTTTATCTAGTTTTCATTTTGCTGATTCCTTTTTGGGTTTATTATTATTTGTTACAAACTCAAGATTTTATTAATTGTTTGATCTATAGATCTAAACGATTTTATTGTTAATGATTTGGAGAAGATTTTTTTCCCTCTCGTATGGCTTTATTTTATGGTGGGTTTGTACGTGTATTAATTTGCTCGGTTATGATAATATTGCTATCACAATGCGAAAGTTTAGACGAATACTGATTTTACTAAAGGTCAAAGCAGGAGCTACATTGATATCGCCCCAAAAACGGTGCACTCTGCTAAAAATTAAATTTTCTCTCATTTGCGAAAGAGTTTTTCAGGCTAAATTTTTTTTAACGCGAGGTCAGAAATGGAACCACGTCATGCCCCCCAAGTTTCTAATGCACAGTTACACATATCTAAGGAGTTCTCTAATATATACAGTTATACAAAATATAGTGTACTGTCCAAAAATAAAGCTCCATCACACCTGAGCTTAATTAGTAAGGCGAGTTTTAGTTCAGTTTATATATATATATATATATATATATAAGGAAAGTATCTCTTGAATCGAGAATATATTCTCGGCCAATTCGAGTACTTAAGTCAAAGATGCATATATCGCCATATTATGACTTGGTAGAAGTTGACTTGGTCAAAGTGTAAATATACTTATCCATTATCATAAACATGGTTAAACACCCACAATCTCACTCTCCCACTAAAGGACAACTACCCATTCTTCCCCACTAAGGGATAACTATCCACTCTCCCACTAAGGGGTAAGTGACACTAACACTATAAATAAAGGGGTACATTGTGGAAACCTTTATCTTCGGATGGAACTGAGAACTACGTTAGCTTTGATTTCCATTTGGGATATATAGGAGTAGAATATCATATTATGTCAAGCTATATCCACAAATTATCCTTAGAATTCATACCCAAAAACACCTTTGATACTCAGTTCCGATCAGATTCCGATTAATCGGATTTTGGTAAGAACATATAGTTTTCACTTTTGACGCTTGAATTTTTTTATTTTGTACACCAAAATCGAATCCCGGCTACTTATCTTTACAAAGTAGGCGGTTTTAGTATTCTATTTCTAATCAGAATGTATCACCTTAATTAAATGAGTCATGTCAATGTCATACGGTACTAAGTTCTCACTATGTGATTGTGCCATATAGACATGGATAAGTTACCCAAGATATACCATGAAATTTCCTTGGAAAAATCAGAACCCACCTCCTTTTTTGTCAAAAATCCGATTTAACCGTTTTAATCCAATCCTTTAAAAAAACCGTTTTAATCTCAGTATAACGGTTTTTCTTTAAATGTTATTTCTCCAAAAAAAAAAGATTTAATTGATATACATTGTCAGTGTAAAGATTTTTTACACAGACAACCAATCAGAATTTGTCACATAAGCTAAAGTGTTTGACTCTTATCCTAACTACCTTAAAAGTCACACACAACATGATTTCTAGGGATGGCAATTTGGACCCTACCCGCTGGGTACCCGCAAAAAATACCCATGATGGGTAGGGTAAATACCCGCTTTGTGGGTACGGATGCAGGTCTGGATAATTACCCGCAAACAAAAGAGGGTATGGGTGCGGGTACAGGTATTGTAGTACCCATCCCGCCCCGCACCCGCATATATAAATATATATATATATATATATATATATATATATATATATATATATATTATATATTTATTTATTTATATTAATACATATAATTATAATTATATATCAAATTTTAGAAATAAAGTTAATGTAACCTACGGTTTCTTAACTATTTTTCCTTTTCAGACTTAATCACCTACTGTCCTAAGCATTAACAGCAGCCGCTGATGTTCTTTATGTTATTCTTTCCTTTTTTCTTAGTTAAAGTGCGGGTAATGGGTGCGGGTATGGGGACGGGTACTATAGTATCCTACCCAGACCCTACCTATTGCTATCCCTAATGATTTCTGATTAGTTGTCAGTATAAAAAATTTTTACACTGACAATGTATAACAATTAAACTAAAAAAAAGGTGCACTAGATAAGAATTCTAATTAAGGTTTGTGTCAATTCTACCACTAAACCATCAACGATAGTTCTAATAATGTACTTAAGTAAATAAATTTATTATGTGTGTATTAGTTTTCCAACTTTTTATCACCGTTAAAACCAATATATTTAAGGACAAAAGGTAAAATATTTGTAATAAAAAATTACAAACTACTTTAAAAATGATTCATATAAAATATAGATATTATTTTTTGAGTTATGATAGTAAGTAATGACCATATATTGGAGACCTAATAGTTGGTTATTTGTTATGCACTTTAAGACTTAAATGATTTGAATTGTGATTGTAAGACATTAATTGTGTATTTTATTATGCATATATTTTATTAGTAGTGTCTGATATGACTTATGAGAAAAAAAAAAATTTAATAGACGTGTATATGATATGTGTGTACTATCATGATACATATATATATATATATATATATATATATATATATATATATATATATGACGTCAATCGATTAGACCATCTTGTCTAATCGGTTGAACCTGAATCAAAGCCTTTTACGAATTACTACCTGTTCCGATTTTAACAACATTACTCCAAATAATATGGTTTTTTCATTAATGTCTCTTAAGAATTGACACCAATAATGATTATGTGTGTGTCAACGGGTTGGCTCATTTGTCGATCTTTGCTATCACAATTAACAATTACATCACCTGGGTTGGCACAAGCATAAGGGGGCTGAAGTCCTTGCTTTAAGCCCACTAGCAAAAAACTTATTTACTATAGTATCATTAGCTGGCCTAGCGCGCATTTTTACCATGGGCCACATTTTTTGTAAGGCACCTATTTTTCTTTAACTCTCTCACACTTAAAAAGACATGATCTTAAAGCTCGCACTAGCTTTAAAAAGACATAACCTCAAAGTTCGTTTTAAGCCTAAAAATATATTGGGCCTACCTAGACATCACTTGGTATAAAAATCCTCATTTGTAGAAGATTTGTAATCTCAAAATTAATTATTTGAAGTGACCTTTAAATGAGGATAGCTTCTTCTCACTCTTCAATTTCATTAAAAAATCATTACTCTTTGTTTTATTTATTTTTTTCTCTCGTTTTTTTCCATAGCAAAACTTTGGGGTAAGTGATGAGACCCCTCCCAATTTAAAGGTAAAGATAAGCACCAACTCGACCAAGATTTAGAGTAGGATTACATATCAATTTGTTTTGCTAAATGCTAACTGTTTGTGCATGATGCTATCTATAAAGTAACTATGACAAATAAGGGTGTTGAAATGGTAGAAAGTGTGGGTTAAGTTAACAAAAATTAAGCCCAAAATATTTTTACCCTAGGCTTGCCCGAAAATTCGTTGGCCTGACATTGGCTGACTCATGGTGTATTGGGCCAAAACAATTAAAAATATAATAAAAAGTAAAATTTATTTATGTTGCATAAACAATCGTATTATTTTTTACGAGACCAATCGTATTATTAGAATAATAGAATGTGCTAGAAAAGTAATTAAAAGAAAATTTGTATTAAGTGCTTGGAAACAAGATTTGTATTGAAGGTGGATCGTGTTCGACATGCATTATTGAATTTCAAGGATGAAGAATATTTAATTTATTTTAATATTCAATATAGTTAAATCAAACCTTTTTCCTTATATTGTTAACAAATGAAAAACAAAACAAATTTTATTTTAGTCTTTCATTGTATTGTTTATATTGTTAAGAAATGAGTTTTTAAAATATTTGGATCCATTGGCCAACCCAATTAGCCCTTAGAGGGTTGGGTTGGGCTAGAAAATTATTGTTCCGTAATTAACTTGGGTCGATTCAACTCGTCCCGTAAATTTGTTGGTTAGTCTCGGGCTGGCTCCGCCCAATGGGTTAGGCCTGCTCGAATTGACAGATTTAATGACAAAGTTTTCTCTATTCCATTCATTTTAATATTAAATGCATGCATTTTTAAGAAAATTGAACAGTAAAAAAATTTAGATTAACTTTGAATGCCTCTCCTCACCAACTTTATTTATAATATTATCTTATCAAGAGTTCAAATCCTTATGTTGCTACTTTGGAAAGTACTTCATCTAATTACCATCCCAACTCGAATTTATGAGAACAATTTGGTACAACAAAAAGGAAACTGAGTTTGAATTTTTTAATTTTAATGTTATAAAAATAACTTATTAACTATATGCAAAAAAATTATTTTTGAACATGCAAAAAAAAATTTAAGACTATTTTTTTTTTCTAATTTACCTTTCAAATTCAACCTTATTCCAATTTTTAATGTTAAAGAAGTGGTTGAAGTTAATCATAACTTTTCTAAGGCATTTATTTTCTTGTTTAAATATCTGAGTTAAAATATTTAAAAATCAAATTTAAATAATATAAATAAAAAATAAAATAAATACATTAAAATTAGAAACGCCCTCATATTTTTGAATAAAAAATATCTTTCAATTTTCATGTGGTCCAGAAAGAAAAGTGGATAAAAGTAGGAAGTTTGAAATTTGTTATGAAGCCAACCAAGTCAGCAATTACTACCAAGGCTCAAACATTATTTGTTGGGCTCTGCACTTACCTAAGAGATAAGGAAAAGTTATCAACAGAAAAAATGGAGATGCAGGGGATCGAACCCTGTACCTCTCGCATGCAAAGCGAGCGCTCTACCATTTGAGCTACATCCCCGTTTGTTGTCATTTCGCGTTCATCTTCTTAAATTACAAATAATAGAAAAGTGTGGTAGCTTTTATGTGATAAAATTAAGTGATAAAGGGGTGTTATGTTGTGTTAGCGTTTGGATGTAAATTTTATCCATACCCGTGAATACATATGGATAATATTCGTAATGGATAGAAAATGGATATCTTAATGGGTACCTACAGATAAATTAAATAAATATTTTCTTTACCCGTTTATTAATATGGCAGGAGCGGGTAGTATAGTATCCATATTCGCAGGTATCCGCTACTGTAAATTTTAGTATAGTACACACTGATAGATTAATTTTACTATTTAATATTTTAAATTTAATTTAATGATGTGTATGATTATGTTTTTTACATATCATATTATTTAGTAACTACTATACTTTTCAAACACAATAAATTCTCGTACTATCAAAAAACTCAAATGCAGAATTAGTATAAATTTTACGTGTGAATAAAACAATTGTGAGGTGTTCAATATTCATGGATACCAACAAATATTGATAAATTTGTTTAAAATTCGCAAGATTGATACCCGCACGAATATGGAACGGAAATGAATATGAAATTCATCCAACAGGATGGATAGTGGGGGACTACTATCCTACCCACCCCACCCCATTTACATCCCTAGTTAGCGTTGGTTGAAGGGGGTCAATCATCGATCCCGAAATGCGGTCCCAATTTTACAGATTGTAAGATATTAATCTTGTATATTTTATTATACATATATTTTATAAGAAGAGTCATTCTCAATTTCACCCATCCATTTATTTTAATCCAATAAAAGTCATGTGGCTTCTTTAATGAATTAATATAGATCCATTAGATTAGAATAAATTGATGGATTAAATTGAAAATAATTCTCTTAAAATTACTCTTAAAGTAACTTGAGCCTTCCTCAAATTTTATTAATAATGTATGTTATGATATGTGTGTACTATAATGATAATTATATATTTCACGTCTTAAACTCAAGTGAACCCTTACAATTTACTAATCGATCAGATTTTAACATCATTGCTACAAAATAATGTGGTTTTTTTCACTAATATCTCTTAAGAATTGACACCAATATTGACTATGTGTGTGTCGATTGGGTTGACTCATTTGTTAATTTTTGCTATAGCAATTATATCGCTTGATATAAAATTCCTCATTTGTAGATGATTTTTAATCTCGAAATTAATTATTTGCAATGACATTTAAATGAGGGTAGCTTTTGCTCAGCCTTCCATTTCGTTATAAAGATCCTTATTATTTGTTTTAATTTGCTTCCCAATTTAAGATTAAGATGAACATCAATCTCGACGAAAATTTAAAATAGGATTAGTTATCAACATATTTTGTTAAATGTTAACTCTTTATGTATAAAGTTTAATTGTTGTATATTGACAATGTAAAATATTTTTATATAGACATCCAATCAGAAGTTATCACTTTAATAAAAAAAATTGACTTTCATCCTAACTACCTTAAAAGTCATTCATATCATAATTGGTAATTAATTGTCTATATAAAAATATTTTATATTATCAGTACATAACAATTAAACTCTTATGCATAACAATCTATAAAGTAATTATGACAAACAACTTCATGATTTTCTCTATTTCATTTATTTTAATATTAAAAGCATGCATTTTTTTAAGAAAATTGTTCAATAACAAAAATTAGACTAAGTTTGAGTGCTTCTCCATGCGAACTTTATTTATAATATCAAGAAATCGAAAGATCAAATCCTTAAAAGTTTAGGAAGGACTTTATCTAATTAGTCCCTTAAACTGAATTTATGAGAACAATTTGGTACACCATAAAAAAATACTTTGAACATGAAATTATTTTAAAATTTTAAACTTATAAAAAAACTAATTATTAACTATATGCAATTTATTATTATTATTTTGAACATGCAAAAAATGAATTAATATTAATTATTTTCTAATTTAACTTTCAAATTCAATCTTATTCCATTTTGTAACGTCAAAGAAGTGCTTGCATTTGTTTTTTTGACTTGCATTTAATCTTAAGTTTTTTAATATTCCATTTAAAAAAATACACGCTTTAATAAAATAGAGAAAATAATGGAACGTATGTACCAATTCCAGGGGCATTCATTTTTATTGTTTTTTTTAATATATTGGTAGGAAGTATCCACCACTGTTAATAATGGCTAATTTTCGTCGGAGAACTTATCGAGCATACAAGTTTGTTTCTCCTCTCCCAACAAAGTTTTTACTATACACAAGAGTCAGGAATCGAAGTCCTGACCACTTGCTTAAGGTGCCCGAGTACCTTACCACTCAGATCAACCACAAGTTGGTATTCATTTTTTCTTGTTTAAATATAGGAGTTATTTTAATAAAAATAAAAAGAATAAGTTAGATGAAAAATAAAAAATAGAATAAGAGTCAAACATTTTTGCTGATGTGACAAGTTATGATAGGTTGACAGTGTAAAAAAACTTTACATTGGCAATGAATACTAATTAAATCCAAAATGAGTTTAATTATTGTGCATCGTAAGTGTAAAGTTCTTTACGGTGTCAATCAATCGGAAATCATGGTATAAGTGAGTTTTAAGATAAGAGTCAAACATTTTTGCTGATGTGACAAGTTATGATTGGGTGACAATGTAAAATTTTTTAGACTGACAGTGTGTACCAATTAAATCCAAAATGAGTTTAATTGTTATACACTGTTAGTGTAGGGACATTCATTTTTTTTTTTTTTTTTTACAATCATGATATATGTACAAAGTAGCCACTACGGTTAATAATGATTAATCTCTGTTAAGGAATCTGTTGGGCACACAAAGTGCATTCTCCCCTCCGAATCAGCTTTTCTCCATACACAATAGTCAGGATTCAAACTTTTGATCACTTACTTAAAGTGTCCGAATCCCTTATACTTGAACAAATTTGATATAAAGCCCAAACCAAGTCTGCAATTACCTAACTAGGCTCAAACATTATTTGTTGGGCTCTGTAAGGAAAGGTTGTCAGCGGCAAAAACAAAAGGGGTGGAGATGCAGGGGATCGAACCCTGTACCTCTCGCATGCAAAGCGAGCGCTCTACCATTTGAGCTACATCCCCATTTGTTGATTGCTCGTGTTTTAAAAGAAGAAAAAGGAATTTTCATAGGTTGATATGGTTTTTTTGTTATAAAATAAAGTGATAAAGGGGTGTTGTGTTGTTGTGTCAGCTTTTGAGTTGAAGGGAGAAGATAATGGCTTTGAGTGTGGCAATGGTTTGTCCTTGGATAAGCAGTTGCGGAAGCCGCAGCCGTTGTGGTTCTTTGACACTCCTCACTTCTTGCAGCAGACCAACAATCACTTCTTCACTCTCTTTCAATTCCTCTCCTCTCCTCCGTTCCCGTTCCTCCTCTCTTTCAGGTAATACATTTCTTTCCTTCTTTTGTGTTCACTGTAATTGTAATAATAAATAATAATTGTTGGGACTGTGAAGGTTTGTCACTGGGATTGGATTGGACACGGAATGTTGTTGAGGGTAAAAGAGGAAAAGGGCGCGGTCTGGTTGTGAGGGCAGGCAAAGCTGCCCTTTGTCAAACCAAGAGAAGCAGATCGCGAAAATCATTGGCGCGGACACACGGCTTCCGCAGACGGATGAGGACACCCGGTGGAAGAGCTATCCTGAAACGTCGCCGTGCCAAGGGACGCAAAGTCCTTTGCACCAAGTCCCACCCAAATAGTGGCAAATAAACTCTTCCCTTTTTACTCCCTACTTCACTTGTATTCTCATTCCTAGAAAGTATGTCTGGATTTCCATGCTTTTCTCGTTTTGTTTGTACCCCCATTTCTGTCCTAGCTCAATGTTTTGTTCTTTTTGTCTTTGCCAGCTATATATAATTCTTGCTAACTTGCATTGTTGCTCCAATTATATTTGTTGAAATTTGCCACTGAGGATTAGGATTTTACGGGTTGAAAATGAATAGGCAAATTAGGACTCAATTAGACTTTGTTCAAGAGAGTTTTGAAGGAGATTGGGTGGAGTGTAAACATAATTGTGTGTAAGTTTTAACGAGGGAATTCTATTGTTTGGGACTACAATGTTAATTAATAGAGTGAAGTAAATTTACACTTCACTGAGTTCACTCCATCTCTAACCCTTTCAAATTGGAGGGTATGCAAATTTGAGGGTTTGAGTGGTATGGAGTGGTTTGGATTCCTATCGTTAACCATTTCAATCCATTATTTACAAAATTTTGAAACAATGGATTAAGGTATTTTTACCATTCCATTTCATTACTAATCATTCTACTTCATCCCTTCAAACATAGCGTTAGCTGGGTTTGGGACTGTTTTTGTTAGTCTTGATGTTGAATTACTTGCAAATATTCTCTACAATAAACTTTACCTTCCAGTTGTCAAGTTCTAATCGTGAGTAGATGTATTAAGTCCCATGTCAAATAAGAATATAGTCAGAAAAAAAACCCTTTATAATACAAAGCAAATACCAAATTAGACTTGATGGAATGACACACATGTGGGTTAATTAGTTCTGCTTATATAACATTTCTCATGTTATGTTAGCCTAATTATCTTACATTTTTTAAGGAAGAAAAACTAAATTTTTAATTGATTAATAGTTAGTGGGTATAAACAATTGGAAGTGTTAAGAGAGCCATGACTCCCCTCTGTCATAACTAAGACCTGCCACTGAAGGAAGGTAAATGAAATTACACTAACCTCCTCTGAGGGGAGGTGAATTCTAGCTTTTGAAACAAAAGGGTACCTAGCATTTTAAGCCAAACTTCAAGGGATGTTAGTATAGTTTTTCAATATGTAAAGGTACAACCCAATAACAAAGAGCAGCTAGTAGAAGCTGTGACAAAGCGATCAGTATTAATTGTATCAGTTGTCATTGTTGTTAGCTGTGACTTCCAATGAAGCTGTAGAATGGGATATGCGGGACTGGTTCACCCATTGGGTCAAAGCAAATGGGTATGGAAGCGATGATGGGAGACAGTACTTGTTGATCAAGAATTCTTGTTGCAATTGCTGGAGGTCACTGGCTTTGCTAAGCTTGCTTCTTATCCAACTGTTTAATTGGACTGCGTCTCTTTGGTTAATTTGCATATTGACTATATCAGCGATTGTCTTGCCATGTAAGCAATCCAAATATTGATTCTAGAGTTATAACGATAACTTATTTCACGTATTCTTTTATACTAATTTGACCGTACTGTGTTTAAGTTAATTTACTTTTTATTTGTATATGTTCATTGAGAGAGAGTTTGTTATAACTTCACATAACTATTCCTTTACTGTAGATATTGTACATTTTTAAACATGTATTTTATGATAAAGGTTGAAGAACACTTCAATTCTTTCTAAAGAGATTATTTTCTTATTACAAACACGCGATCCCAACTTTTTAGTTTATAACTATCATAGTACTCTTTTTATTTACCTTAAATTTTATAATTTTTATTCTGTACCCAACTAAAGATGGGCATACAAAGTAGTCATGTGCTCCTCAGTTGAGGATCTGCCATTATAAGAGTCTAAACGGATGATGGAAGGATTAGATTCTTAATTACCAGACTTGTAGATTCAGGGGTTTAACAGAGGGTTCTATATATTTTCGCTTATATATACACGTGTTGATGAGTTCAAAAATATGGTTTCACCGTGCCGAGCGTTGAGTGCATTATTTTGCTTGTTTTGTTACTAGCAACTGCGATGCCTCACAACATAGGTGCATATTCCTTGAATTTGGTACTCATAACAGTACATATTCCCCCTCACCTTTACGACGTCCAGAGCCATACCTACTAGCAAATTCAGAACTTTGGAACTTACTTCTAAACGCAACTTCAAAGCACTAATAGCGTGTTTGTTTACACGTCTATTCAAACTCAATGTGGAAGCTGCTAAATGCAGCTTTCACGTTTATTGATAAAAATATTACAGATTGCTATTATTGATAAAAATATTACAAGATTGCTATTTTGAACCTGATTTTTTTTGCTCAGACATGATTCTCAAAGGCATAAACAAACACACTTAGTGTAAGAAGTAAGATCCTGTTTGTAACTCATTGAACCAGACTCCTCAAAGTTCAATTTATAGTTCCTCGCCATCAAATTGGAGAAAATGTAGAGGAAAATTAGCAGAAAACATGCTCAACAAGAAATGAAAAAAGTTGAACCGTAAGGACCCGTTTGGTTTGGCCGTTTTCTGTTTTCATTTTCAATGAAAATAAAAAATGAACTTGAAAATGCGTTTGGTTGAGTTTAGTGAAAACGTTTTCACTGAAAACATTTTCTGAACTGGACCCAAATCTGAAAATAAAAAATAGTTGTTTTCAATGTTTTCATTCCCAAATTTTTGAAAATAGGAACAGAAAACAGGAAATTAAAACAAACACGTTTTCAAATTTTTCAGAATTTGAAAATGAAAACAATTTTTAGAAAATAGAAACAGGAAATGAAAACAGGAAATGAAAATGCAAACCAAACAAGCCCTAAACAAAACTAAGCTCTATGCATGATATTAATGGTACAGTAAAAGTTAATGTACGATACACACACACACACACAACACTAACGAGAGATTGTTTTGTTCTCAATAGTGTTATCACGAATCTCAGTATTTTGATTGGAGGGAATCAACCGGAATTTGGTTGGAAAAAAATATTAAGTTTGATATAAGATTTTGCATAATAGGGCAATTCACCTAGAATTCCTAAAGAAAAAAATGTCATATTTTGTACCATGTGAAGAACGGTGCAAAAGTAAGATTATGCAGTCACATGATAATAATTTCACTAGCCCCTCATTATCATCTGGTATCAATTAAGCCATTGACCTGCGTCTTCATATATCTGTCTATTAAGTCAGCAAGAGTTCTTATCAAAGACTTGGGGTCATATATTATACCCACTTTAGGATCACGTAGGGAATCAACGACAATCTGCAAAAATAAGAATCGTAGGATGATTGCAAACAAAGGAAATTGTCTCGTAAAATGACCACAGATTGTGGACCAAAATAAGAATACACAGATCCATCATATATATGACCCAACATTAAATCATTAATCAGTAACATTAACATGATACCATAAATATTTTCATATCAAAAGACATTCTACAATTTTCTCAGATGGGCACAAACTCCAACTTAAAGTCTGACTTCAGAGCAAAGCCAATTTTACAATGTCATCCAATGACTCAGGTGATCAGAATAACACCTTCAAACTTAGATTTTGATATATTGTCAATGAAAAACTGCTTTACACTAATCATCCAGTCATCTGTTGCCATGTCATTGAAAGAGCTTGACTATGATAACAACTTTCAGAGAACTCAATCTAGTTTAAAAATACGGTAACACATGATGGGATGATATTTTTTTATTATGTTCATTTATTTTTTATTATTATTATTATTTGTTGTTGTTGTTGTTGTTCTACTTGGGGTTCAAAGTTTCGAACTCAGTTGGAGGGAGAACATCCACTTAACACCAAGTGGTTGACCACCAATCCAGAGGCCTGACGGCATCAATGGATGATAGTTTAAACAAGGTTTACACTGACAATGATGGATCAAAATTAAATCATAAGATATTATGTCTTGGAATACATCTTCATCCTGCCAAACAGCATAAGATTATCAACTTACTATTTTCCATAATGAACAAATTTGGCACACATACCACATCAAATATTCCTTGAGCAGCCAAACAGTCAACATCAACTGGAATTGCACTATTTCTGGGCACCAAAAGGGTATTGATATACTGACTCGGCTGCATAAAATCATAAACAACACATAAATTCCTTTCATCACATTATGCACTCTATACTGTGCTTTTTGGTATTAATTTTAACACAATAAATATTTCGTCTAGTATCCAAAAGAAAGAAGAAGAAGGACGATGTGACAATAATGAAGGAGACGGGAAGAAAGTAAAAACAACATCATCATCATCATCATCAACAACAAAGGGAGAAAGTAAACTGCCTTGCATCCGACAATTCATTCTGATGACAATGCATACGACAATTGGTGTTACAAAAGTAGAAATGTGTGATTCTCAAATAGCTTTGGCACTTAAGGTTACCAGAAAATAAAAAATATATTAATTTTAGAATGTGTAAGCTCTGCATTGATGGGATATTTTCAGTTTAATAAAGAGGGAAAAAATTGAAATTTGAGTAAATAGCTCAATAAAGTATTTTTGCATTTATTAACAGCGTACCACTTGGAACAGGATAAGAAGTGTGGATTCAAACTATATTACTGGCTCTCTTTACAGAATCATATGCCAATCAAATGCTTTATTTTAAACTAGAATCAATATAAAGTCTTCTATTTGGTACAAGTAGTTTCAATTATGAAAGAATTCTCACTCACAAGATTCTTTAAGCGATTGCAAGGATCTCCATATGTTCGATTTAGAGCATCCGTAATGGCAGTTACAAAACAAGAAGCTAAAAACCCTTTAGTCTCCCGGTCATGTGTGCCATTTAACATAAGTACCTACAATATATATATTTTTTCCCAATCAAATTAGTACAAATTCAGCAAACAAAGTAGAAGTAGCTTTCAATGTTTGAGACTGCCAAATATAATCCAACAATACAAGATCAGAATAACAGATTCAGTCCGAATCTGATGCAAGGAAGAGCTGAGCAAAAACTTTGCAACTGAGCAAGAAAGCAATAATTAATTTCCATTCAATAACTTCAAGCCTCAGGTATCTAGAAGCATATGCTTAACAAGTTGGAAAGCAAAGGCATGTGACTCAGTGATGGCAGCACACTAATGCCATTACATGGATGGACTTTTAAGGTTTAAATCTCATCAGCAGTTCAGCATCAGAAAGCAAGGGATTATGGCGCCAGGGATTTGTATCCATATCAAAGGACACCAGCGTATGACCTTTTTGCCTAATCGTGCAGCAGTCTGATAGGGTACTCAAGCCCAAGGGAGAACCACACCCCAAAAGCTAGCTATCAAGGTGTGAGAGCCCAAGGACTTACATACCAATCCACACACTGGTATTTAGCCAATGTGGGACTCAATAATAGAAGCGGCAGGTCCGGCAGGCCCTCTCCTTGGCCCTCGGTTAGCCTTGGTCCGTTAGCCCTTTCCGTGGAGGTCAGTGAACTGCTCAAATACCAATGATAGGATACTCAAGCCCAAGAGAGAACAACGTCCCAAAAGCTAGCTATTAAGGTGGGAGAGCCCAAGGACTTAAATACCATTCCACACACTGGTATTTAGCCAACGTGGGACTCTATCACAGTCAAGCAAAGGTTGGACCACCTTGAACAGCCTCTTCCAAAAGCGGGTCCAAGACTCCATGTTAATTAAACAAGCAATCTTATTTAGACTCCTCTAATATCACAGGGTGGAAGCCTCACACTATCAACGAGCAAAGAAAATGTGCATAGTAACATGATAAGGAAATACCTTGAGGCAGGACCTTGAAGAAATAATCTCCCCAATTCCCAGTAGTACCTAGAAGAATTTGAAAGTCAGGAAACATGTTAGGATCCAATTGCAAGGATGGGAGAACTAAATTGTCTTAAAGACTGAAAGCTATATGTTTTTCCAACAAAATTACAGATTAACCTAGCAAATATTGCCTCAACAAATGCTGGAAGGGTTGGACAATCATGTTACTCAGACACACAATATTGTATACTATTCACAATATCCAGGAAGAGAAGGCCAAGCATATAAACCCCAACTGCTCAAATATTTTAAATACCAAGATTTTCAAATATATAGTTGTCAATGTTTTCAATAGGAAAGGCCAACCATAGGTGGTAGCAAAAATCAAATTAGAGGTACGACCAGCAACTATTTGACTCTTTGCATTGCACTAAATAGAGCACGGGAGAGAATTAATCAAAGAAAAACCACTCCATTCTCACAAAATAGTAGAAAAAGCTCCACAAAATTACTGTAGACATGGCTACAGCACTTTTCCCCCAATTTAGCTTAGTAAGAAGTGAAATTATGGCTAGTCAATAGCTTACAGAAGTACTTCAACTCACAGGGGTAAAGGATAGTTTTAGCAACCACCACCTGAGGGGTATATCAAGTTTTTACCCTATGAAATATATCAGAAATGGCTACTTTCTAATATAGCATTGCTCAGCACAAAACTTCAAGACTAACCATTTCACTCTTAATTTCTCACAACACAAATCTGGTGCGTTGGTGTCCATATGAATATAAAGGTTGCTACAGCAAATGATAACGGTGATCTTGGCAGTAGATAAGCAACACAAGAAACTAGAATATCAAGATCTGTTAAACAAATAGATTGTCAATTAAATGCATCAAAAAGACAAAATAAAGGGGCGATGAAGGCTCATAATTTGCACCATCCCAAACAAAATCAAAGATTATGTAATGTCACTTCGTCAAGAAGAAAGGTTATATATATTAATTGTAAGAATCTTACCAATGAAGGGCAGATGGAAGTAAAAAGGGAACCCATGGCATACACAATGCAGTCGACACTATTTAACTGCTCTAATACAGCCGCATTAGGTGAGGGAAAGACCTATTCAAAGAAGAGAAAAAGAAGTTTTCCAGTTATAATTATAAATTGTTTACAAATTATGAACTCAATATTCAAATTCATATTTAGATTTCCGACAATAACCTACATGAATTTGAATGCTTCACAGTATAATATTTTGGTAACGTGTTGAATACTGCCTAGCACAATTAGTTGTACTTAAAGAGCCATGTCATATGCCATGATGGTCAGTCACTTGGTAATAAGTGGATGTTTCCCCTTTCCCCTCCCCCTAGTCCAAGTTCGAACCCCAAGTACAACAAAAAATAGAGAGGCAGGCATGTCATCATAGAAACACAATATATCAAGTAGCACAGAACAACCTTAGTTATTTGATAAATGCTTAAGCTCCTTATAGCTTATTACACATTGATCTATTCATGAACTATGAAGTAGATTTACTTCAACTGTATAATAATATTATTTTATAAGAAAATAAATTTATTAGAAAAGAGAAAGAAAGAAGCACACGAGCAGAGTATAAGATATCCTCCTATAGAAAACACCAATAAAATATTTGAATAATTTCTACACTGCTCATTGGTTTTAAGCATGTGATATAAATTTTTACTTATCTATGGAAAGGAGAGAGCAAAGTGTGGTGGGGATTGCAGTGTTTGTAGTTGATCGAGACATTTTGGATTGCAGTGTTTGCAGTTGATCGAGAACTTTCCCTCAAGTGGTCCGAGGAATTGGAATAATTATGGATTTCCAAATTCCAAGTATACCACTAAGTAGTGATCCAAAATCCCACAATTTTATGAAGCGAGAGGAGAAAGAGATCCACAACATATTATAAACTCTAAATCTAACATATATAGATAGAAGAGCGATGATTGATGTTTCAAAAATATATCATAAACCACAACTGCTTCTAATAAAATAGTTCATTTGGCTTCCTTTGTAAGGTTCTGCGCATAACATGATTTTCATTATGCTCATGGCAGAAATCCTGCAAAATGTTAAACAAGTAGGTCCAACAAGACACATAGTTTACCTCATGGAGCAAGTTTTTTCCCTCACTTGACATGTAGAACACCCGTTTTATTTTTGAAGGAAGTGCTGGAGCTGAAAAGCTTTCCTACCCATGAAATGATAACACATCAATAGAGGGAAATATAAGATATAAATTGCAAAGAACCAGCAGCATATGAAAAATCTCAATCAATTGAAACAACAAATTACATACAGACTTTGACACTCACTAGATCAGCTGAATAATCACTATAGTGTAAATTATAATATGAAAATAGTGAAAATAAATGAAAAAATTTCTCTGTATTTAAATTTAATTCAATTGCCATTATTAATTTGGAAGCTAGAATTCCTTCACCAGAATTTGTATAAAATAAAGAAAAATCAAAGGAACAAACCAACTAATTATAAAAATCCAGATCTTCTAAATTTCAAACCAACAAGTATTCTTGCCCGTTTCAAACTCAATCAACACCAAATTGTTAATATTTCCTATGCCATACCAACATCTGTACAACATCAGCATACAATCCACATCATTACTAACCTAAAAAATACCCCTACTATGATTGTTAGATCCCCTCGAAGAACAAGTTCTCATTTTCTTTCAATAAGAGTCTAGAAAATATATGCAAGCTTTATCTCATGCAAATTCCTTTCAGATCAGTAGAAATTTAAGCAAAATACTGTACAGATAGGCATAATGACACAACACATACACTAATATACCTTACTAATGGGCTCCATTGTTCCACTGGTTGGATGAGAAATTTGATTTTGTCCCCTTATAATAGTTCCATCCTAAAAGGAGATTAGAGCATAATGTAAGTTAATGCAACAACTATTAAAATAATAGGTCAATTGTCTTTGCGAATTTCTATATCAAGTTCTTTTAACAAGAAAACAAATAATTTTCCCCTTAGAATTAACATTTAACCTCTATTTAGATCATGGTTAAATAGATTTGTAACGCACCCATAATTCACACCCTAATGTAAGCCTATCATTGGTCGAAATCACAGGGAGAACCAGGCTTTCAAGGGGAATATCTGAGACGCGTGAAAATAAAAATATTGCAGCATCCAAGGACTGAAAAAATATGCGTGCTCCTGCAAAAAAGAAATTCCCAATGCTGCATAATTTATAAACGTCAGTTAACTTGTTCTAATGTCACACACCAAAGTCAGTTAGTAGGAAATATTATTGTATGATTAATTTGGACTTAATCTAACTTATCACCAAAGTAAAACAAAAGTTGCATGCACAATAGATTACAATTTGCAAAACAAATATATAACAGAAGCAATCTCATGACCACTGATAAATTTTCATTCTTGGGAGGTACAGGGTTGAAAGCAGTTAAATCCATTGCCAACTCTTTTTTTAATGTTTCTAACTTCGCTAAAGAACAAGAAAATTATTTTCTTCCATAGAGGAAGAAGTCAATTATTAGCATACTTTCAGAAAAGAATTATTCTCTTTGAAAGCCTGCAAACTTAGGTCGTCAAATGAAAAAATAAAATAGTACATAATGGTGAAGAAAAAATAAGTATTCCTACCACTTTAAGTGTCTAGCATTTAATTTATGTCACTTCAGGAAGCATGCTTATTTTGTTTGAGTTTTTTTCCACTAGTTTGCATTACAATAAACCTAAAATTCTTCTGAACTAAACACTAATTTCTGGTCACTCCTGCTACTGGCTTGAAATATGAACATAGCATTCACAGCTCAACCCACTAGCAACTGCCACATTTCAACACACTTTAAATCCTCCCCATCAACGAAAGCAGAAAGAGCAAACACAACAGTTAAGGGAAGTAAGCAACATGCTTGAGCTGCAGAAGCAATGGGGTGCCCCTTTTGTCATTATAACATAATGTATAAAATCAACAAAAGCAAACTTATTGAGGGGGAAAAACTATGGCACAAGAAAAATAAACCAGGGCAAGCATCTCGCTTTTAGAAATAAAGGACCTGCCATTGCTGAAACAAAATGATTCTTCAGACCGACGGAGAATCTGTATAAAGACCAAAAAAGAAAGCCCATCTTTCATGCCAAATTATCAAAAATACATGAAGGATTGAAACAGCTTGATCAAAAATAGTTGTCATAATGATGATGATGATGATCACAATACTATATTTTAATAATGGAAAATAAAACAAGATTCTCAACAACACACACTCAATGACCCCCGCCCCACAAATAAAAGGAAAATTGGCATGATATGCAGTAAAATACTAGAGTAGTAGAGTATACTCTAAGCAGCAACACCCCATCTCCGAAACAAATGATTAAAAATAAAGAAACCAGCAATCATAACAGTCATTCATATAAGAAATATTTTGCAATTGATATTTATGCCCAGAATAAGAAATTATAAATGACCTGATTCTGAAAATAAACCAGAAAAGCTCGAATAGTCTCCCTGTAGGGTTTTGACACACCTTTCCATAAAAAGTGATCACCTTCCACAATAGAGTACCTATACAACATCCAAGTTACCAGGGGCTGAGTTAAAATAGAAAATTTGATGAATATAAAATACAAGGGTCTTTAAAAAGAAGAAAATGAGAGTGCCCAAAACAAATAGAGTTCAATAAGTATAGGACAAAATTTTATTTTAAAAGGTTTGGGAACCGCGGCTCCCCCATTAAACAACAAGGCACCACCTCTGAACGACAAAAATTAGCATACTATTCCTCAATAACATTTAACAAGGCATACCTGAGACGAAAAAAATATGTATATAAAAATATCATTAATAGATAACGTTCAGGTGGCAAAAAATAATCACCCTCATCACCACAGTAACATGAAAAGAAGCCAAAAATTCCATAATTGAAGCACAGAGAATAACTACATAAATATGGTACCATTCTGATTTAGCTTGCAACGGATCAAGGGATAGACGATGACCAAGCAGATTTCGAACAGCAAGAGCCTCAGCTGTACTTTGATCAGATAATCTCAGACACCTCGAACGTATGTCTCCAACAGCAGGACCACCTGTCACGTACGTATTCCAATCAATTAAGTTGATAAAAAATCCGAACAATCTACGAAAACCCCCAAATCTAGAAACAGCATTAATAATTTATACCAAGGACGCGAACAATCTCAGCTGTGCTTCCACCATCATCGGAAACAGGGAGAACGTGAGCGACACGGGTGGTGAAGTTCTTAAGCTCTTCGACGACGCCGTTAAAGGCAGTCCCTCCGGAAAAGACGAGCAATGCGGGCTGGGAGTGAGTTGGGTTAGGGTTCGGATTAGGGTTTGAGTAACAGCGACGATGACTACTCTGTGAGGGAAAGGATGCCATGGGTGAGAGGTGGACGTGGATGGTGGTAGGAAGTGTGTTACAGAGGAATGTGGGACCCAACCAACTATCCGCCATATTCACTCGCGCCTCTTCTCCTCGGATCCGACTCCACCACCCATATCCATGTGGAAAAAAAAAAAAATTTACAATAAGACCATGTGTTTAATTAGAATTGATTAAAGTAATAACTTGGTTCATACATGTCATATGGATTCTTCATTTGTAATATAATTTGTACCATACCTTAAGAACATTTCCAATGGGCAACGCACAATCGACTTTGGGTTTCTTATCTCTTGTTAAGAGGATCGCGCTATGCCACATAACATTTAAGCAATCACCCACATTTTGAGCAAAAACTGTTTTTTATTCATAAGCAACCCATCTTTAGGGTTCCTTATATAAGCAATAGTACCTTATTTTAAGCAACCCACACTCCCAGCTGATCAACTCCAATAGGAAAAAAAATTTAAGCAACAATTCCTTATTTACCAAGTAGACTTAAGAGTTCAACAAGCAACTCCCTTGAGTTGCTCTAAGTGTATCTCTAATGGTGCAACTTATTGAAGTTGCTTAACTTCACTTTTTATGGGTTTTATCATGTCACCTTGTAACGGCCCAGACTGCTTTCAGGATTGTCGACTGTCCCTACAAACCAACACGAGTATTTTCAGCATGCTTTGTTCTCACTCACACGCTTTCTGGAAAACTTCCCAGAAGGTCACTCATCCCACAAGTGTTCCAAGTCAAGCACGCTTAACTATGAAGTTCTTATGTTCTGGGCTCCCAAAAAGAAGATGCATCTTGTTAGTATAGGTAGTACAAATCAATTCTTATAAGCCTTCCTTCAACTGTACAATCTCATACCTGCACAGCCTTAGGATCCCTCTCATTCTGATGAGTTCGGTTCCTTCATGTATCCCTTTGCTTAGAAGCCTGTCAAGAGTCGCTCCTTGTCCGTGCCTCATGCACCGGTGATCACTCCTCGCCCTCGTCAGCCTCAGGCGTTACATGCCTACCAGCTTCCGCCTGGTTTGTCCCCGAACCATATCGTACTGGGAGAGGTCTGCTCTGATACTATTTGTAACGGCCAAGACTGCTTTTTAGGATTGTCGACTATCCCCACAAACCAACACAGGTTTTTTCAGCATGCTTTGTCCTCACTCACACTCTTTCTGGGAAACTTCCCAGAAGGTCACTCATCCCACAAGTGCTCCAAGTCAAGCACGTTTAACTATAAGTTCTTATGTTCTGGGCACCTGAAAAAAAGATGCATCTTGTTGGTATAGGTAGTACCAATTAATTCCTTTAATCATTCCTTAACTATGCAGTCTCATACCTGCACAGTCTCAGGATCCCTCTCATTCCGATGTGAATTCGGTTCATTCATGTGTCCCTTTGCCTAGAAGCCTGCCAGGGGCCGCTCCTTGTTTGTGCCTCATGCACCAGCGATCACTCCCCGCCCTCGTCAGCCTCAGGCGTCACATGCCCACCAGCTTCCGTCTGGTTCGTCCCCGAACCATATCGTACTGGGAGATGTCCACTCTGATACCATTTGTAACAAATGCTCAATGATCAATGCCTTGATGTGCATGTCCTTCCATAATCATGATCATGAAAGTGCAATTATGATCAATTATCATATGGTAAACCAAATACGTACATTTATAGTCAACATAAAGTTCATCCACATTGATGTTTCCTCAATGATCATTTTCTTCCAATATTAGATGAGCCAAGCCCAAAAATAAATCTATTTGGGCATGATCAAGTTCAATTGTCTCAAGGTAAAATCATTTTGGACCTTACGAGTCTCATTCCTCAAGTTAGCATAATGTGGCCATTTTTCAATCATTCTTCCTTTCAACCCTTCAAGGAATCAAGTAGACTTGTCAACTTTAATCTTAATTCCTAATCAATCCATGATCTGTCAATTTAATATATACCAAACTAATTAGTTAAGTTGAGTCTCCAATTAGCAACAAGAGGTGAAGTTTTTGTTTTATTATTATTATTATTATTATTTGTTCATTTGGCTTGGGCCCAAGTGGCCCATTTTTGTTTTGGTATTCCTAATTTTGTTCTTTGTGTCCCCTAGTAATATATTGCTCTAAACCAATTTAGGAATCTTAATTCAATTATTTATTTCTATTGGGCTCTATTACACTAATCTAATTATCATACTATGTCTAAAACTCACATTGGGTCTTGAGAATTTATAGTCTATATATTTTTAGAGTGTGAGTATCTCTCTCTTGGGTCTCCATGACCAAATATTGTAGGGAAAAAGGGGTAGGTGTTTGATCCAATTTTCTTTGTCCAATATCACCTAATATCAACTATACTTACTACCTTACTAATGGACCGTTAATAATTTTAATTCCTCCTAATCATTAATTAAAATTTAGGTACATTTTTAAGTGTGATTGCATCAAAAATTTTGAAGCTTTGCCTCCCTTTTTCTATAGCCAAAACAGTGACCATTGAGTGGCCAAAGAAGCCCCACATTCTTTTATTTAGGGCCTGTTTGGATTGGGTTATAAACAGCTTATCTGGGCTTATCTACTAGCATAAACACTTGTCAGAGTGTTTGGGAGAGCTTATGGAAACAGTTTATGACATGTCCATAAGCTGTTTTCAGCTTATTTTGATAAGCTCTCCAGGATAGCTTATGAAAATAGCTTATAACTTATATGAAAATAGTTTGACTATATTTTCTCTTTGATTATAGAAATAGCTTATACATAAGTGCTTATATGAAAAGCGCTTATCCTATAAGCGCTTAATTAAGCTGTTTACCCAAACGGGCCCTATTTTTCTTCATCATCCTAATTGGTTTGAAGTCCTTAACATCTTCACATCTCCAACTATAACAAATTTCTCCAAGTTTCAAGAACATTCAAGTTAGGGTTTTGAAACCCTAACCATGACATTCAAGGTCCAAATCATCATTTCCAAACAATCAATCACCAAGAGACATGTAAAAATACATAAAAACCTTGGTTGGATGGATTTTTCATCATCTTTCTAACCATAACAAATAATAATCCGAAAATACCCAATAATTTAATAAAATCATAAAATTAACCAATAGATAAAAATCAACTAAGAAGAGAAAAAAGGAATGGGGATTTCCCCTAAAATGCTAACTTTACTCCAAACCACATAGAAGAGTCATCTTCCTCCTCATCTAGTAGTGATTTTCGGCCACCAACACAACCCACCAAGAAAATGTTGTCTTGCCTCTTTCAAAAATTTGAATATCAGTTTAGTATCTCTTGGTGAGTGGTGACAAACACCTGATATTAGCTCATTTAAATCATCTATAACGTTAATTTTAGTTTGACCACGAAAGCAAAAACGTTATGTGATCTTTAAAAAAAATTGTTTCTCTATATTCGATTTTGTATCATCATCCAAGGGATGTTACTGCACTAGTATCAGAATCCGTTTTTAGTATCGTTGCATGTGTTCTTACCAAATACAGAAATTCCACCCTTTTCGAAAAGGTCCAAATGCTTATTTGTGCTAGAATTTGGTTGACCGATTTTGTTTTCAATCTTAATAGTAATAATTTGCATTATCTATTTGTACTATATTTACTATTAGTTAATTATGTTGAGATTGATTGTCTAATTATTTCTCGATTTGTTGTGAATTTTAGATGAAGATGCTTGTAAACCTATTCGTGACGGGACTATAGTAGCTGAGTTGAATGGGCATCAAGAAGATGAAATTGAAAACTTATATTAGTTTGGTTTTAATCCTCATGCTTGTTTTAATTTCTGTTTTTCATTTTTTTTATCAATAATAATTCATTGTTTCTTTAATTTGACTTTAAACCTGTTATTTGTAGGTTTAGTTCAAGTTCCTCACACTTTACAACAAGTCAACAACTATGGCTTGGGTCTGACAACTTGGTAAAGCTTGTTCATATGTCTGTTAAGTCATTTTATATTCTAATGTAACATTTATGCTACTACCTTTATCATTTGCATGACTTGCAAGTTGAAACATTTGCAAAATCTCACTGTTATTGGTGTTGACAAGAAGATGCTATCATATGCCTGTCATCTACACTAAAGATTCAGGTTTACTATAGATTCTGTTTAATTGGTTTTAATTGTGTCATTCATAATAAGCTTTGGTTTGCATCACATTTTAATTGGTCACTGATTTGGGACAAAGTTGTGTAGTCAATTATGAAGGTACTTGAAAGTAAGGTTTTATTGGAAATGTTGTTGTGCTACGGATTTATTTTATTAGAAATATCATACTATATTGATACAAACGAAGATATTTCTTTTGGAGTTGGGGACTTTATTTTATTTGGTGTCGTGGAGATCTTCTTATTTTTCTTTTTGTTTTCCCATATAATCAACATATTTATGTGCATATCATTATGGATAATTGGGTACTATATTGATTGTTGTAGCAATTTTTTCTGCCTAAATAGAGTTGCATAAAGTTCTTGGGCGCTACTGGATTCCTATATTGATGCTCCCAACATGGTCAAGGAGGACTTGTGCAACAGTTTACTTCGATGAATAGCCAAAACTCTGATTCTTTGTTCCTTGTCATAAAGTCTGTTTTCAGTACTTCATGAAAAATTGAAACAATATTTTGACTTAGTATTTTTCTAGCTTGAGCAATGAATATATTCAATATCAAAATGTTAGAAATGGAACTAACTTTTAACATCGAATAGTGAGGTAATTATGCAAAATTAAGCTCTAATTGGGAGTAACTGCTTTGCTGCACTCATAGCCCCACCGCATTGATGTAGAAGCATTAACAGGTTTCATTTCCATATACATTTTTATACTCATAGCCTTATGCAAGGTTTCAATGTTGTCACATTTCTATTCTATCTCTTTCCATTTTTTAGGATAAGAATTCTCTGCAAGTACAAAAATATTAAATTTATATTATAAGTATGATAATCATCTGATTTTTTAGGCTAAATTACTTTTTTGGTCTTTCATTTATTTTAATTTATTCAAGTTGGTCCCTCCATTTTAAAAATGTTCAAGTCGGTTTCTTACTTGTCAAACGTTAAGCATTCTGGTCCTTTTTGTTAAGTTATGTCTACATCACTTTTTTGGTCCCTCATTTGTTTTAATCTAGTAAACTTGATCTCTATATTTTATTCAACTCGATCACTCATATATTTTAATTTATTCAATTTGGCCCCTCATTTATTTTAATTTATTCAACTTAGAGGTGAAACTTAATGGAAAGGACCAAATTGCTTAACGTTGGTAAGTAAGGGACCAACTTGA
Source organism: Ammopiptanthus mongolicus (assembly GCA_039655645.1). NCBI lineage: Eukaryota > Viridiplantae > Streptophyta > Magnoliopsida > Fabales > Fabaceae > Ammopiptanthus > Ammopiptanthus mongolicus. The sequence continues at coordinate 102,178,580 of CM077344.1, read as the reverse complement.
ACATTTTTAAAATAATGGGATCAACTTGAATAAATTAAAACAAATGAGAGATCAAACGAGTAATTTAGCCTATTTTTTATTAATTTTTTTCAAAAACTAATATTTAGATAATATTTTATATAGCAAAGTATTTTGATAATTACTTTATTCCTAAGAATATATATCATAGATCAAACAAATTTTCAAATTATTCCCAAGAACTTAAGAAAGATTAACATGAATTTTAATTCTTAACCAGACATATTTTACAAAATACCCAATAATGATATTCTTCTAAATAACATTCTTGGCTACGTGATTCCTAAGAATATAATTATAAACCTTGAAACAAGTGCCCTATTATTTAGACAGATTATTATAGAACTAGAACCCTTTCCACTAAACTGTCATCCTCTCTCACATCCTAGACCTAATGTTTGTTTTTTAGGTAGGTACATTAGACTAGCAATACCCACTCCCCCTTATGCAGATGGTGTGGATTCAATATAATATGATGACTAATATATATTTTTCAACTATTTAATTTGTATGAATTGTCATTATAAAAATATTTTATACCGTCAATTAATCATAAATTAATACATTATTTTAAAAATATTTAATTTTTATCTTAATTATTTTAAAAGTCATTTATACCATAATTTTTTATTGATTGACAAGACAAAATTTTTTTATCCTAATAGTACATATCAATTAAACTCATCTTTTTTTTTTATATAAACAATTAAACTCATCTCTCTTTTTTTTGTTGACTAAAGTTTCACTCATGTCTTAAAACATATAAAAACTTTTATATTTTATATTATGGTAAATGTATTTATCTTAATGAATTATTCTAGGTTTTTTATTTAAACAATATGCAAAAAAGTTATATACCCAAATACTCGCCTTTTATAATTATCTACACAAATAGTTATGATTTGGTGCACCATAAGAAATTCTTAACACCAAAGCCGACTTCTCAACGTAAAATTTATTAATTTTTTAATCTATAAGAGAAGTCGACAATGGTCAAGCCAACTTCCCAACTACCTTTGTTTTACTCAACCTTTTTAATTATTTTTAAGGGTTAAATTGTGTTTTAATAGTGTAAAATTGTAATTAATTTGTGTTATGGAATTAAAATTAAATATAAAAAATAATACAATATTAATATTAAAATTTTATTGCAAGACTAAATCAAAAAATTTACTAAATCTAACATCCTAAATGGTGACCGGTTCCGCACAATTACAAAAATTAATTAACAAGAAAAAATATAGAAGATGAGAAGTCGATTTGGCCATTGTCAACTTCCCTTATAGATTAAAAAAATTATGGTGAAATTCAATAACCAAAATGCTAACTTCTCTTAGTATAAAGTAAATATGAGTATTTGGGTAAATAATCTTTCACGGTGAGCATTTATGAAAATAATTTTTTTATGATTATGTAAATAAAAAATCCAATTTTTCTATGCCTGTCCAAGTCTAAGATAAATAAAGGATTTGACTCCTCTAAAGTGAGTGAAGCTCTAAAGTGAGAAAGTAAGAGATAGTCTACCATTGATTTATTTAACTACATAGAGATCTTAACCCACTAAATTATCTAAGGCCATCTCCAAGGGGAGGAGGTGCTTGTGCCACTTTTGCTTATTAAGCACCCTTCTTAGTAAGAATCAACCATTGGAGTGTGGTTCTTAATAAGCATTGAATTTTAGGAGGTGCTTATACAAACACCTATGCTTAAAGGAAAAAAGTGATCGGTGGGCCGTATTGAGTAATAAAGAGTGGTAGTTGTTGATGAAATGTTACGATGTGAGGTCATTAGTGGACCATATTTAGTAATTTTTTCGAAGGTTTTGGGTTGGAAAGATGATGTGCTTAAGTTATAAAAAAATAAAAATAAATGATGTGTATGGGTGGGACCCATTTAAAATCCCTCAAAAGTAAAAATGTGGGATGCTGGATTGGAGATGCTCTAAGAGTGGATTACCCCTTACTTTCTCACTTTAGAGAAGCCAAATTCATAAATAAAAGAGAGAATGAAATCTACACCACAAGTTCAGCCTTTTTTTTTTTTGGTTCTGAACCCACCATAATTAGGGCATTTGGCTTCCTAGTGGGTGCACCGGGGTGTCCGCACAGCTTCGTGCCTTTGGACTGGCTATAAGACTAATCCCTAGTTCGGCAGCGACAGACGTCCAGTTTTTTACACACGGGGTTGGGCTGCCTCCCAACTGGATGACTTCAGGAATCGAACTTACGTCCTTTTCTTTAAAGGAGAGTCATGTTACCAACTATTTCAACACTAGGTTGGGAAAGTTGAACCTCTTTTATTTAAATTAATTAATATCTTACTTTTTTTTTTTACATAATTAATATCTTACTTGAATAGGAGTAATAACTTTACATTATGATTAATATATCTCTCTTTATGAATTTTCTATGTATTTAATTGACATTAATGGTGAGTGTAAATATTTTTTACACTGTCAACTAATCGTAGATTATCACATCATTAAAAATATTTGACTCTTATCTTAATTACCTTAAAAGTAGTTCATAACATGGTTTGTGATTGTTTGATAGTGAAAAAATCTTTATATTGATAATGCATACAAATTAAATTCATAATTTTATATTTTTTTGTCTACGGGGAGGTTCATAATAGATATTACAAGAGGGAGGAAGAGAGGGGAGAAAGGAATGAGAAAGGACGAAACACGCACTCACAATTCATGTCTCTTAGCTTAACCAACTGAGATAGCTAACTCAATAAGACTATAGGTGCCTTTAGAAGAGCTTATAGAGAGTTTATAAGAATAACTTATAGAATTAAACTTATACAAATAGTTTATGGTCTTTCAATAAACTTTTTTAGCTTATTTCCAGAAGCTTATGAAAATAAGTTGTTTTTAGCTTATTTGTAAAAGAGCATATTGAATAAACACTTGATTAGGGGTGACAAACGGACGGATCGGATGGATTTTGATTCGGATTATAATGGATGAGTAAAAAACAATCCACCAATCCATTTCGATCCATTAAAAATGTAATAAAAAATCCAATCCATCCATGACTCATTTAATAAAAAACCATTCAACCCATCCATTAATCATTTTTATATGGATGGATATCCGACCCATCCATTTTTATTTTAATATTTTTCACATAAAGCCTATAGACCGGGTCGTCGGTGGTGGTCGATCATGCCGGTCCGAGTTTATGAGAAAAAATTAATTAGAAAGACTTTTGAAACATCAGAGGTTAAATTCAATGCCTAAGCAACTGGGGTATATGCAGGACTGCAAGCTAATGCTAATTTTCTATGCCATTGCACGTTGAGAATCTGAGGTGTAACATGGAGAAGAGCAAGTAATCAAGAATCACCGGCAACAGACACTATCACTCCTCTTATATGTCCCCTAATAATTAATCATCATTACAAAAATTTGTTTTGATATTTAACTCTACCTTTTACAATATTTCACGAAGTTTGGCTATCACTTTCAAAAGTCCAAAATGCTTGAAATATAAGGTTGAAGGGGGTCCCTATCTTCTCACTTGATTTTTTTGGTCTGTGAAAAATATTTTGGAATGGATAAAAAAAAATCCATTATATTTTTTTTCCCGATCTAATGGATTTACAAAAAACAATTGATGGGTCATAAACCATCCATTAAAAAAAAGAATTCAAACCAATCCAACTCATTTACTTTTTTTTATAAATAGATGGATTGGATATATTTTTTCATAGATGGACTGGATGGATAATAGGTTCACGGATTATTTTGTCAATCCTACACTTGATTAAGTTGTTTACCCATTTTTCTCTACTTTTTGCTTTTGATAATGCATATATCCCAAAAAAAAAAAAGGTTAAATATTTAATGAAATTAAATTCTGGACATAAATAATTTGTTTGGCAGATTTATTAGAGCATTAAAGAAAAAGAAAAAGAAAGTGTATACAAAAGTGGACCCAAACGATGAAATGAATGCAGGTTCAGCACCGCGGTTATATATCCCTCCTCTCCCACCACCGCTGTCCTCACTGCATATCCAGACTCACTCTCGCTGCTTCTCCTTCCAAATTCAAATTCTCAATTCGCAAAACCCTAATGCCTATGGAGTTCCAGGGTAAGCCAAAGTCAAAGACCGAAGTCGAGAACGGAGACTCCGATTCTCCACCACCATACTCCGACATCACCTCCTTCTCCTCACAAGAGATACGACACATTCTCCAACCCTTCCCCCAACACCACCTCATCGACCTTCTTCAAGACGCAGCTCTCCGCCACGTCGACGTTCTCTTCGCTATTCGCTCCGTCGCCGATAGTGACATCACACTCCGGAAGCTCTTCATCCGCTGCCTCTCCGAAGAAACCACCACCGACGCCCTCCTCCGCGTCTTCTCCCCTTTCGGTCCAATCGAGGATGCCGTCGTCATCACCGACAAAACAACCGGGAAGTCCAAAGGTTACGGTTTCGTAACGTTCAAGCACATCGAAGATACGGTTTCGGCTCTGAAGAAACCGACCAAGAGAATCGACGGGAGAATGACGGTGACGCAGCTTGCCGCGTCTGGACAATCGAACCGTGATAGTGAAGTTTGGAAGAGGAAAATCTTCGTGGGGAATATTCACTTTGAGACATCGTCGGATACGTTGTTGAATCATTTCATGAGGTATGGGGAGGTTGAAGAAGGGCCAATAGCGTATTACAAAGAAAATGGAAAAAGAAAAGGCATCGCTTTCTTTGTGTACAAGACGGAGGAAGGTGCGAAGGCGTCACTTCGTGAGCCCTTGAAGATAATTGATGGCCATCAAATACATTGCATGCTGGCCGTCCTTGGTAAGAAGGGAAATACACCGCCGCCGCGGCCCACATCGGAGGTTTCTGGGGATGGCATGAGTGGTCAGAAGCAGCAGCAGCAGCAGCAGCAATCTCCTCATATGATAGCACCGCAGTATGGAGGATATGGTGGTGGTGGGTTTCGGGGTTGTCCTACATTGCATGCTTCTCCTATGATGGCGTCACAGTTTGGTAATTCGGGTGGTGGTGGTGGTGGAATTGGCGGTTCTTTTGGTGATTACGGTGCAAGGTTTCCTCCTCCTCCAAGTTCTGCTATTGGAATGGCTGCAACTCCAAGGGGATTTCAGCATGGCACTGCGCGTCAACAATCCATGCCAATTCCCAAACTTCTACCCAGATGGATGTTCCAAAGCAGCTTGCCTTATTTATGAGGTAATTTTCCTACTTCATATTCAATTCTGCCTATATTTTATGTGCGTTTGCTTCTCCTTGATTTGTTGGTTGGTTTTGTGGTTTTAGTGATTTTAAATTATTCATTTGCGTTTTACGTCATTGGGGGCAATTATGAGAAAATGTGGTCGCAATTGCGGTCGCATCGCGGTTTCGGAGACTATCAAAACCACAACATCGCGACCTCAATGCGGTTGCGGATCTCATTTTAAAACCCATTGATACTGTTGGTTTCCTTGCTTCTTTGCCTTTTTGAAAACAAAAAAAAAAATTTAAGTCTCAATCACTTGTTGATTGTACACCCAACCTTTTTTTCAATCTGGAAAATTGCCTGAGCTATGAGTTTTTGTGTAGTTAACAAGTTTTTTTAGCTTGGTAACGTTGGATTTAGAAGGAAAGTACAGTATGTAGAGGGGATTTTACATTGAGTTTAATTGTTATACACTGACAATGTAAAGCTTTTTTGCAAAAACATCTAATCATCACTTGCCGCATTAGTAAAATTATTTGACTTTTATCCTAACTGTATTAAAAGTAACTCACACCATGATCAGTGATTAGCTGACTTTACACTGTCGGTGTATAACACTTAAACTCTTTTACATTTCCTTTTGTTTAGTTTGATGGAACAGAAGGGAAACATTGAGATGTAATGTAGAGATTCAAACGGAAAAGAAGCAATCTTTCCTTACCTATAATTATCCTCCTTATGAAACCAGACATATAAATATAAATGAATGTGTTTCTTTGAGCTGAAATTTCTCTTCTGCATGTGTACTGTTTTCACGAAGTGAAGCTTTGTTATGGGTTTATACATTAGAAGGACCACTACTCTATCCCTGTATATCTTATTGTATTTTTAAAATTAAAATGTAATACATTAGAAGGATCATTACTCTATCCCTCTATATCTTATTGTATTTTTAAAATGTATATGCATTTATACTTGCACTTGTGAATGGCTCTTCCATCTTGTCATTCTGCATTTCGTAAATTGCTTGATGATATGAACTAGGTTTAATATCTTTTGTGGAAATTATTTGGTTATAGCATCTTTCTATTTTAGTGGATGTGAGCTCATTTATTTGATTTTGATTATTATTCCAGTAATGATTATACCTTTCCAAAGTTCATTTTGACATTTAAATAATTATTTGTTTGAGTTTTAAATAGGTATTCGATTCAGGTTTGTGATGGCTTCTTGGGCGCTAATGCTTTAAATGGTTGTGCTGATTTCATGCTTGCAGACAATGATATATTTGGTTTTGGTTACATGGACTGCTGTAAATTTGTTGCTGCTTCACTACCCCCTGCTTCTATGTTTATGTGGTTCAATAAGAGATGGGTGTTAGTGCTTATCAAAAAAACGTCAGATGGGTGTTAGGTGAAAGCTTACATAACTTTGTAGTATTTGAATGTAGTACGTATATGGAATTACTGTAGAATATTTTATCATAGAGTTTTTCTCTAAATTCGGTAGGTTTCAAGTTAATGAGTAAAGTTGAGGTGGTGAACTGGTACATTTTGAGATTCTTTTATTGTTATCTATGTTCCTATGTGCATATGTGCACTGTTGAAGTTTTTTTTCCTTTTATTTTCCACGCTTCTCAGCTTCCATTCCTTACCAGAATTTATTTCCACGTCTTTCACCTTCCACTCCTTGCAAGTATTTATTTCCACGTCTTTCAACTTCCACTCCTTGCAAGTATTTATTTCCACGTCTTCCAACTTCCACTCTTTCAAGTATTCATTTTTTATGGTGGAGCTCTTTACATGTTTGAGTATTCCTTGAAATATCTGTCCCATTTGTTTTGAAGTTAAATTCAGCATCAAGTCCCTCAAGAGTAAATCGAGTCAAGTTTTGAAAAACTTAAGTGGATCATCTTAGATATTAGATCTGTTATGGATTATGTCCTGAAATCGAAGGTTGTTTTCATCTCCTTGGAAAATTGCCAAGTGCTTGAGTTTTATACGTTAGATTCAGGTTGTTTAATATGTAAGCCCACATCAAGTGGCTGCTCACAAGCCATTTATGTAACTAACAAATATCAGATTTATGGCGCACATGCATGATTTACTGAACCTACAGCTCACTAGGTGCACGTAAAATATCAACTTCGGCTCCTCTTTCGTGCCTACACCCTAAAGAAAAATTAAAGCGAGAAAAGTAAAAGAAATCAACACTAGTTATTTTTTTTTATTTATCTTTATTTCATTATGAACCTGCTAAGGAGTAATAAACGAGCTAAAACTAGAATATGAGCATGAAAAGAAAAGTGGAATTAATTTTGTATTGGCTTTTTGCTTCCTATTGCATTGTGATGTCCTTTGAATATGTGTCTTCCCTTTCATTTGTGTAAACTCCCTACCCTCTTCCACTGAGAAAGTCATTCTAACGCACGCTGAGCAGTTTCTCCACTTCAAAAGTTCATTTATTTTTATTTTTCGAGAGGTTCCATTATGACCATTTCCTCCTTTCCATTTATTATGCTAGCCTGTAGGTAACTTCAGTAGGACCGTGGGCGTCATTAACTAGATGTTAAGGCAGTATCATTTGTATGATGAGATACCATAGTTGGCTCCTTTATTTTTAGGGTAGAAAAAGGATTTCATTAAGAAAGAAGAGGATTGCAATAAGAGGAGGATAAGATATCCTCCACCAATATATTACAAGAAAACCACCAAATAAAACTGAAGAAAAACAATGCACAATGGTAGCAATCTATGCTGATCTGAAATGGCAAATCCTTAAAAAGATCACTTGCTGAGCACTGACGAGATGCCAAAAACCTAATTCTACCCTATAGTTGGCTCCTCTTAGCAGGTTAGATACATATGAAATGCCTCTTCTAGAGTTAGAGGTATCATTTGTTTAGTTTGTAAATAAATATTTTCACAGGAATAAGCAACTTGCTTTGCTATAGTTGGATGCCGCTTTGTTTGTTTATTAATTTATTTTTGTGTTTACCATCCTTGTGTATCCAACTTAAGAGTGATGGTTTAAAAACATATTTTAGTATGAAAGCATGTTATTGGAATATGGATGAAATTAAAGTGGCTGTCTTGTAATTTCTGACAGCTCAAGAGTCATATAAGTTAGATTCAGGTTGTTTAATATGTAATTGAGTTTAATCAAGCCAACATCACATGGCTGTTAACAAGCCGTTAATGTAACTAACAAAAAATGGATTTGTCATGCACATTAATTGCTGAGACAACAGCACACTAGGTGCACGCAAAATATCTAGCAGTGCCCCTCCTTCGTGCCCACACTCGTAAGGAAAAATGAAAGCAAGAAAAGGGAAAGAAAATAACACTAGGTGCACATAGTGTTATCATGCACATTAATTGCTGAAACAACAGCACCCTAGGTGCACCTAAAATATCTAGCAGTGCCCCTCCTTCATGCCCACACTCATAAGGAAAAATGAAAGCAAGAAAAGGGAAAGAAAATAACACTGATTATCTCTTTGTATCTCTATTTCTTCACGAACCCGATAGGAATTCAAAAACTGAGCTAAAAGTAGAATATATGAACATAATAGCAAAATAGAATGAAAATGTGTTGGTTGTTTGCCTCCTCTTGCATTGCGCTGTCCTTTGAACGCATGGTATCATTTGTTTGGTTTCTGGAGATAAATATTTTACAAAGGGGATAAGCAACTTGCTTTGCATGGTTAGGTGCTATATTTATTTTTTGTGCTAACCATCCTTTTGTGCCAACTTTTCTTATTGTCATTGTTGCTACAATTTATTAGCAATACATGTGGCCACTGTTAGTTTGTTTCTGGCTATGATTCATTTAATTTCTGTTGTTATTATACTTTATTTTAATATTTTTACAAGTTAAAGTGGGCATACCCTTTTGTTCTTAACTTATGCTCTCATCCTTCGGTTATAGCATTTAAGTTCATTTTGACCCTGTTAGCTTCTCTTTTGATGTTAAGGACAAGTCTGGCTTTGTGTTTACTTCTTACTTGTAACAACATCTGGAGTTGTAAGCCAAAAGTGGAATGGCTATGTAAATTTCAAGGTAGTCTTAGGCGAAAAGCGCTTTTAATGGCTAGTGGTTTTTAATTTTAACACCTTGATGCAATGAAGAAAGATGTAAAATATTTGGCTGTTTTGGATTAGTTTTCCATATAAATTAACTACTTGATCTAAGCATTTATAGTCAAAATAAAACGGTTAAATGTTAAAGTGATAAAGCATGATAATAAGTTTATAACAAGGTCTAAAAATTAAAGTTCATAACAAAAATAGATGTGACAGCCTAAAAAAAGTCATAACAAAAGACATAAGCAACCTAGATTAGGCAAACCCCAAGTCCCTAAGTTCATCAGAAAAATAGATATTGGCTTAGGAATGCATTATTGTTAGGATAGAAAGGTAGTTAGATCAGTTAGTAGTTAGAGGGGATTAGTTAGTTAGTAGAGGGGTATAAATAAGAGCATAAGAATAGAGACATTCATTCAGTATCATAATCTTGTAAGAACCAAGCAATTAGCTTAGTTAGAAAGGGGAAACCCTTTAAGAAGGGGAAACCCTTGGAGGAGAATTCTTTCTCCTATTATGTTCATCAATAAAATTGTCATTTCCATTTCTTAGTTTCTGATTCGTGTTCCTAACAAATTGGTCCGGCTTGCCACATTAGTTGAACGGGGAAATGGATACCAAGGTGGAAGCTTTGATCGGGGAGAGGGTCAGCGATCAGAGAGTTCTGCTTCACAGTCAAGGAGTACAGCTTCGTTCAATGGAGTCCAGCATCACTGAGATCAAGAAGAGTGTAGAGGCGATTGTGGGGATCAAACAACTACTGGGACAATGGATACAAAAGCAAGGTATCAATCTTGAATATGAAGGGGCGAATGAACAAGCAGTCGGGAAAAATGCTGCTCCACATTGTGCCAAACAGGTTGAGGAAAATATGGATGGCATTGGAGGAATTTGAAAACTACTCCCTCCGGTCTCTATTATAAGCAAAACTTAAATGGAACACACATATTAATGAAGTTGGTTAATCTCATTTAATGTTGTTAAAAAATTATGTGTATTACTTAAAGTAACCTTTTTAGAAAACTTCAATTTTTATTAAATACATCCCACATTGAGTTATTGGAAAACAAAATTGGCATTAAATGAAGGGTATTTTAGGAGCAATGTCATTAAATAGGATGAAAGTAGTTGAAATTTGCTTATATATTTGACCAAAAATTTTGGGACATTTTTGCTTATAATAGTGTCCGGAGGGAGTATTTGTATTGGACAAGTGGATGGAGGAATGGGACATTAGCTTGGAGCTGGAGAATGATGATGCACAACCTATTCAACAGACGTCGAAGTTTCAGCCGAAAGTAGACAGCAGAGACACAAGTGGCAATTCCAAAGTCATTATCAATGAATGTTGTTCTTGGGCAAGAGAGGTTGAATTGCCAAATTTCGATGGCAACGTCCTGATTGTCGCAGAAGTGGAGGACAATGTTGGCTTCTTCAAGAAATCCACGTCCATGGTTTCATGTTAGGTTGCAGTTGCGTTTTTTAGCTACTAAGCACCTTGGGCCAGAACCCAAGATGAGTGGCCGTTGCAAGGTCTCCAAAACCGCTTTGTGGATGGGAAAGCATCTTACGACCACGATCGCGACGTCGGCATCCATTGCAGCGTAGGCGACAAATCCCTTCTTGGTGCTTGGTTGGTTTGATCCTTCTGTTGGTCCATTCGAAATTTATGGGAGGCCACCGACGTCATTGCCGGTCATTCCTCCGCTTCTTCTTGACCCATCGGATTTGACCATGGTTGCAACATCCTACAAGATGCGGAGTGAGCAGACGGGTTCACAGAGCCCGCATGCACCCTCACCACCACTGGAACCTCTGGAGTTGACCTCACATGTGGCGGCCAGTGGGTTCTTCTCCGCTGCATCACCATGGGGTGCACCAGAGAGGTATGTCTCTGTAGAGTTGTTGATTTGCTCCTGGAGAAGAAAGAAAGAGGGGCAAAACTGGAAGTTTGCAAAGTGGGTTTGTTTTTTGACCTAATAGGCCTTAGCCCAAATCAATCTTAGCGCTTGGGTTCATGAAGGAGGAGTGGAAATACAATTGTTTCAATGGAGCAATTTCTTGACCAAAACGGCCAAGTGTGTGGGGACATGCTGCTGGAAGTGAAAGGCAATGTTCAAAGGCAAATCGGCAAATAATAGGATGGAGGAAGAAAAAAAACAACAAAAAAAGAAAGAAATGCTGCTCAATTCTCATTTGGACTTGGAAGGATTCACCACATATTCATCCCCACTTTCTAGCTTCCAATCTTGAGGACAAGGTTGAATTTCAAGGAGACGGTATTGTTAGGATAGAAAGGTATAGTCGGAGCAGTTAGTAGTTAGAGGGGGTTAGTTAGTTAGTTAGTATAGGTGTATAAATAATGGAGTAAGAATAGAGGCATTCATTCACTATTGTAATCTTGTTAGAACCAAGCAATTGGCTCAATGAGAAAGGGGAAACCCTTTGGGAAGGGGAAACCCTCGGAAGATTTCTTTCTCCTATTTTGTTTATCAATAAAATCGTCATTTCCATTTCTCTGATTCTATCAATTTCTTAGTTTCTGATTTGGGTTCCTAACAATTATGGAAGCATCATCCGACTCAGTTCCTAACAATTAATTATTATTTTTAAAGCATTCTGACTATTCTACCCTCTGCTGCATCACAATTAGCAAGTGAGATGAGTGGGCTGGCCTAAAGGTGTGCACCTTGCCTAAACTAGAAACTAGAAAGGCAGCAGAGGCATGTGCCTCACTGAAGGGGCAGCCCATCAACCAGCAAGAGGCACTGACCTCTTCTTGCATGTCTTTGATTACACTAGTAAATTTAATGTTTAGAACAAATATTTAAAGCCTTCAGTGTTTAATTATTTCCATATCAGTTTCTGTATAGCTGAGCTGTACTTGTTTCTTCTTTGTTTTGTAACTTTTGTTGGTCCATTACTTTTTCAATTTTCGTTATGTTGTTGGTTAGTGACTTAATGTGCTGGAGTTATTATCTTAGATCGAGAAATCCATTATCTTTTGTCATTCTCTTCAGCTTTTGCATGCATATAAGACGTTAAGAGTGTTTTTACTTACTGTGAAATATGCTATATGCATTAAAATATCAATTATTGCGCCTTGAAGTGTTTGGTGTTGGGAAATGGGTACTAAATGGTTCTACATTGTTTTCTAATTTTGATGCTTATGTTTCTAACCTTGTGAATGCCCATATTTGCTGCTATTGCTAATACTTTTTTTGAAGGTGGTTCCCTTGTTCGTTTTTCATTTGATGTATTTCGGGCTTTGAGGTTAGGACTTAGGAATGCCATTATAGTCTCCAAATGCTTAGTGAAGGAGACAAGCTATTTGTTGTATCATTCTGTAAAGAAAGACAATTACTTTGTAATGATTTTATCATTTTATTGTGAATTACATGGTGCACTTGTAATCATTTTGTATGATGTTAAACATGCGCACACACTGATTTATATAGATTTGATATACTTTTACTACTCTGAGCGCATACAGAAATGCTTTCCTTCAAGAAAGTTAAAATGAGGAAAGTTTCTAGAGACATTTGCATGGTCTAACATCTTCAGAAGCGAGAATCATGTATGTATGCAAAAAAAACCAGTTGGAGTTAACTATAATAATTCATAATTTTTTTTTTTTTTTGTAAATATGAAATGTATATATAAATGCATATGCAATATTATTCTTTTAATAATAGTGCGCAAGGCACAAGGGTTCAACTAGTTCTATTATGAAAAGAAGGTATTTCAAGTAAATTACTGATGAGAGAAACTGTTTAAAAGAGGATTAAAAGAATTCTAGTCTGTAATTTCTTATTCACTTCATTTTATCTTCTCTTTGACCAATTGCTTACATCTTTGTAATTATTTTATCCTCTTTTGAAGTGAATTTATGAAATGAATTATTTTGCCAAAAAAAAAATTTCACCATATATGTCGCTTTTGAATGGCTGATGTAGAAGCGAAATTTACTATATTAGTTTGAATTCGTAATATTCAACGATTTTCTGCAATTGGAAGCTTTTCATTTATATTTTGTCAACATATACAAATGTAGCAAGAAATGTGAAGGTGACCTTTTCACGTTATGTCTCTTTTTTGTCCCCTAAAATGATACCATCATTGGCTGCTGCCAAAGAATAGCACGTCTACGGAAGCCAAAATTGCAAAAATTGAGTCAACTTCAAAGTTCAGAATCTTTTTTTGGAACAAGTAACGCTTAGTAAGGCAAACTCTTGGAACTTGTGCTGATAACCAATGACTTCAGTTTAGAAGGGTCCCCAGCTGCATTTGCCCTCTGCGTTATTATTTCCATATTCCTATGCAAGCTTTGTTTCACCAAACTCTTCATCAATTTCTTCCCTTCTTTTGCATCTCTTTGATTTACAGGTGAACCCATCGCAAACCTTGGTGTTTGTGGACCTGAATGTGGCCCCATCTTTGTTTGCCTTTCATCCTTAAACCATTGCAATAGTTTCAGTGCTCTCTTCTGAGCTAAAGGGCTCCCCAATAGAGCCACTTCAAGAAGTACAGGAACAATCCCAGCCTGTGCCATTTTCTCTCTTTGTGATGAGCTTTGGTGAGCCAGAATCATCAAAATATAAACTGACAACTCTTGGCATTTGGGTTTATCTTCCCATGACAAGATCTTAATAAAGCTTTCTGGCACCATTGAGCTGTTCTCTATTGCTTTCTTTCCCATCAAAGTCACCAACAAGTTCCCAAGAGTGGCAAGTGCTTTCTCTGAAATTTCCTTCATTGTGGACAGTTCCAAGAGGATAGGCACAACCCCACTAGAAACCAAAAGGCCCGCATTCTCTAACACGGTTGAAATGTTGTACAAGGCCCCCAAACATGATCGTTTGGTACCAAAACTTGAGCCTGACTCAAGAATGTCTCTAAGCAATGGGAGAAAGTCTAATGAAGGAAGGGGGAATTGGGTGTTTGCTAGAGATGACAATGATAAGAGCAACTCTGCAAATGCACTTATTGTTGATTCATCTAAATGGTCAATTGTCTTTGGCAGCTTGGACAATATTCCTGCCTCTACTATCAAAGCCTTGTTCCTGAAGAAAGAACAGACACGTAAGGGAAAGAAGGAAAACATGTTTCAACGCAGTCAAACAACTCCATTCAACGCTCCACTAACATCATTTACACCTTCTTTGATTCATTTTTTCTTCCTTTGATGGGAATGATGCAATTTGTGTATAAACAATAAGTTGGCCAAATCAACTAAATTAAAAATATCATTTATAACTGTGTGGAGTCGATGAGAATCTGAAATTAATTAATATCTGTGTTGGAAAATGAAGGTCAACAAAAGACATAACATTAATCTAAAAAAAATATAATAAAGGAATCTGATCAACTACCCTATATTTTAGTAGTAATCTGTAATTTATAAAGTTTAAGACAAAAATGTCGCTTCAATATGAACTTTGTCTCCCTGTAGCTCATCCCACTAGCCAGCAACTCAGTTGACACTATGCGCACATTTTGGTGATTTAATTTGAAGGGTTATGCTAATGAGTACTCTCAGGACACTCTTTAAGGAAATCAAATAAAGCAACTTTGTATTGAAAAACTAAATATATCACATCTTCAAATATTAAATACATCAATTTCTAATAAAAAAATTCTTTTCTTGCTTCCTTAACAAGTATCCTAAGGACACTCGTTAGCATTCTCCTAATTTTAATTATGTTTCTTCCAACTAATTAATACTGACATAGCACATTATAGCATGGTGTTGACAGTGAGATTTTGGGAAAATTTGATCCGAAAATATTGGTAAATTCCATTTTCAGATTTAACCTCAGGAATGCAAATTTAATTAGTTTGATAACTTTCATATTTGTACAGCCTGTAGGGGAGAAACGTGACTGTAAATGCGAGACACTGCATGCACCCACTATCATTGCCTTTTGTCTCCATTTGAAATGTTCCTTTCTTTCTTTCTTTCTTTCTTTATTCCTGAGAATTTATAGAACAGCACTTTGTAATTTGGTTTTGGAGGTTACTGGTTACTGTGGAGTCATGAACCATTCCCGCCAAGGCTAACTGCCACTTTGTATTCATCAATCATGTCCTTGCTCCCCAAAAGTCAAAATGGGCGGTCATGAGTTACTCACAATGGATCCACTCTCACCAATTTCTTGTATAAATATGATCACATATTTGTCAATATCAAACAATTTTAAAAATGAAAAAACAACAAAAGTATGAGAAGAAATGCTTTTAGTAGTATTCATGCACCTTGTGCATGATATGAAGTTGGTGGACCTTAATCCATGTACAAATTCGGCTCTAATTTTATATCATATCTTCTCTCACCATATGTTAACCTAAAAACTAATTTCTAAGTTTTAAGTTTTAACCATTCATTTTATCTTTCCGTGCCATTGTTCTGCATATGAATATATGGTAGCCACACCAAACAAGGTAGACTCATTGATCTCATCTCATGGAGAATCAATTCTACTAATAACATTTAAAAAGCTTATTAAATCAAACACAACAACTCAAATTTGAATTAAACACAAAGTTCACGTTAAGTTAATAACATTGGTTTTATATTATTGAGTTGCTTACTTCTAATTTATTTTTGTGAACTATCAAACACTAAAAGAACAGTTGTTTTAGGTAGCAAGCATTCATAAAGGAGAAGGTTTTGTATGGATACGATATCTATTGGATACAATCAATCAAACTTTAAATAGTCACTAAATAATAGTTTCAAAAGACAATAAAACATTTACTAGACTTACTTAAAGTTATCTTAAGATTTTGATTGATCGTGTTTAATAGACACGTGTTCATACAATATTTACTCCAAAAACTAAAAGACAGGAAGAGAGAAAATAGGAATTCCAAAACTTACGTGTAAGTTCCATCAGCTAAGTGGATCAACGCCGTCAACCCTGGTCGGCGGCGGCTAGCCACCATAGATACCAACACGGGCACCACCCCAAGTTCTGTTATCAACTTTCTAAGCTTGACATCTTCTTTAGCTAACCTTTCAATCTCCTTTGCTGCTACCTCCTTCTCTTCGCAGCTCCCAAAGTGAAGCTTCTTCACAGTCCTTTGCAACACCATTGCAGATTCCTCCTCCTCCACATGCTTCTTCATAACTTGAACTGTTTCGAGGTTTTCAAACTTGTTTTTGTGTTCAGCTCTGCTTTTTGCTTTTTCAAAACGATCAGAGGGGTCGCAGCGCTTTCGGGTTGCTTTGGATTGAAGAAACCTTCTGATACGGGCAAAGAATTGAACCTTCATGTTAGACAATAGCCAAATAGAAGAAGAAGAAGGAGTAGTAGGCACGTTTGGTTCGTGAGAGGGAAAAGACTATAAAGCAAGATATCTGTTTCTGACTTTGGTGACGGAGAGAAAACAGAGGGCGAAGGGAGAGAAAGCGAATCGATGAGACTATTAGAACAGAACAGAACAGAACAGAAGAGCTCCGTGAACTTAAAATACAGGGGAACCACAGAACACATGCAAAGGACACAGTGCTGTCCCATTTTAATGTAATGGTACAGATTATTATGATACAAGATCTCAAACATTTATTTAAATAATGGAAATTATGCATCATTAATAAAGCTCCAAATTGGTCACCAAAAAACATAGAGACATATTTGGTTCTTCAAAATCTCAAATGTCAGTCAAATTAGTTATTTTTAGGATAATTTTAGGGACACTTTAATCACTATTAGAGATTATTTTGACCAATATTTAAGATCTTTGAGGACCAAGTTAGAACCAAATATGTATAAAGATTTTTTCCGGATTAATTTGGATCTTTTCTCTTTAGGTTAAGGTGTTAATTAATTCAATTCATAAAATCTTTTGTCCTAACTATAATGATTTCTAGGGTGAGAATATAAAGGCCTGTTTGGATCGGCCATTTTTGGTCATTTCCTATTTTCAGTGAAAACAGAAAATGAGACCGAAAATATGATTGGTTAGTTTTTTGAAAATATTTTTAAAAAAATATTTTCTTTAAAAATATTTTCAAACATGATCCACCAGTAAAAAAAAACATTTTCACCATCTTCACTGAAAATTTGGAAAATGAAAACTGAAAATGGTTATTGAAAACACAATGACACTTGTTATTGAAAATGGTTAAACCAAACACATTTTCAATATTTTCAAAATCTAGAAATAGAAATCAGGAAGACAAAACAAACATGTTTTCAAAATTTGAAAATGAAAACCATTTTCAGAAAATAGAAATAGGAAATGAAAATGCAAACCAAACGGACCCTTAGAGCAACTTTATCGGTGTAATATTTGGGGTGCTTACCTAATAAGCATCAATGCTTATCTAAAGACGATTATTGGAGACCATTCTTATTAAGCATGGATGCTTGTATAAGCACCGCTGCTTGTACATAAAAAGTGGATATACTCACCACATATTGTATTGATGAAATGTAAGGATGTGGGGGCATTGGTGGAGCCCATTTAGAAACTTTTTAGAAGTTGTTGGGTTGGAGAGATAAGGTGTTTAAGTTGTTAAAAGTAAAAATGAATGATATGTAAATGTGAGAACCATTTAAGAATTCCAAAAAATAAAAAAATGGGATGTTGGGATAAAGTTGCTCTTAGGCTCTCTCCAACGGTGGTTCTTAAATGGGTTCTTAACATAAGAACCGGTTCTTAAGAAATTCCACCATTGGAGCATGGTGAGGTTCTTAAATGGATTCTTCTATAAGAACTCAATTTTTAGATTAAAAAATAATTAAAAAAAGTAAAGGAAAAGAGGGGGAAGTGGATCCACTAAAAGTAAGTTAAGAACTCAAGTTGGGTTCTACGATTGAAGTGAAAACTAGTGAAAGTTCTTAAATCATATGTAGCATTGTAGAGTCCAATAAAAGAGTTAAGAACCCAAATTGGGTTCTATGATTGAAGATACTCTTAGTACTTCGAATTTCTGATTCACATTCCTAGTTAACTAATAATAATTTCATAAAATAAAAGACAAAAGTTAAAAGAAATTACTAGAGAGTATAAATAAACAAAATTAGAGAATGTCAATAACATTGGTCAAATTTTTGTACCTGAACTTGATAAAATAAAAAGCATATATTTAATTCTTTATGCAGTTGTGAGTTGTGACTATTAGAGAATTGTAGTTAACATTCCATGGTCTATATCTTCATTTGCTTTTAGATATGCTATTTGGCACAATATCACTATCGTTGAGTCCTTCTCTGCTAATGTTTCTCAATCTGATCAACCTAATTAGGAGTCGTCTATAAATTAGTGGAGATGAAATATTGGGACCCAGTAATCCGTCTATACCAAATACCAAACTCAATTTTGGGTACCTTCTTAGGTGGATAAAAATGGGGGACCTTTGTTCACTGGTCCCAAGAGACTGAGTAACATGGCTTGACTTTTTCTTCATTTAAAAGAGACAACAAGTAACTAAATGTAAACCCACATCTATTACACGTGAGAATCAGGGAGACCCAGCTTTTATGTTCCCCCATGGAACCATAAAATTTGGGGCAGTGCACACGCGTCAACATTAATAGACACTTAAATATATCTTTTCTTAATTCTTCATTGTTGGCTACAAAATCTGATCTGGATCGATGGCTGTGATATTCTCACATGCATTGGTGATTGAGCATGTGAAGTTTCCCCTGCATGAAGGGTGAGGCAAGAGCACCATTCATTCATTAATTTCTTTGATTTCTTTTTTGATTATGCTCCAAAAGGAAGTTAAATATATAAGCCCTAATTTTATTTTGTAAATGCATTTAAGACCGAGCAGTTTATAGATGTATCATAGAGATTTGAGCTAGGAGAACCCAAAAGGAAAATGCTGTCTGGTGGAATTTCTCAAGAAATATAATCTACAACTGAAGAAGCCACATAGATAGTTAGCTATGCATTAAAGAGCATCCTTATTAACAAACGAAAAAAGAAACAAAGAGAGAGAAATATATTATTATCTTAGCTTTATGTCGGCATTAAGGTATTTTGTGTGAATAAAATTCAATATGATTAATTAAACAATAATTGTGGTTAACAACCAGTAAGTTCCGTTTTTGCCAAGAATTTTCCAGGAAAGTGCCTTGTATATCTTAGTGCACCATTGCATGCAATTTGACCTAGAGAACAGAGCTAGTGAGTTAAGAAAAACAAATTTTGGTGTAATTTTGGGTGGGCTTCCATTTAGGGATGATGGTGGATATATTTGAGACTTTGACGGATGACTATGGCATTTCCATGTTGGAGTCCACTACAAATTTTTGTGAACTACAGGCACTGAAGTTTCCCACGTGTGAAGGAGTCACCCCTTTCGTTATTTGCAATTACATTTTCGTTTTGATTTTGGCTTTGTGTGTGTGTGTGTGTGTGTAACAGGAAACTACTGGTGCAAATATGATGTGTGCCACTCTCAGAACTTGCGTATTGCCCAAAACATTTGTTTCCTGCTGCCATGAACTGTTGAATAATGAGGTTATAATTTTGTCCATACTTGAATTATGAGATTAAAATTTTGTCACATGAAAGATTTGACATGATTTATGCTAGAATTGGAACATCATTATTAATTCAAATTGCGTGACAAAAGCAATCTCACGAAAAAATTAAATAGAAATGTGTATATGTCATAAATAAAGTTTTGACTCCTTCTGGGTCAATAACAATTGTCACCACAACTAGGTTACAAAAGATTTGACTGGATCTACGCTAAGATTTATGATTTACCACGAAGATTTTAATTCTGTATCTCTTGAAGACATATTGACAATAGCCACTAATTCGTTAAGTGGAGGTGCATACATAAATACATACGTTATGTCCCATTAACAGAACAAAAACTAACATTTGTATAAAAAAAAAGTATATACATTATGAACCAAGTAGAGAGAGAGAGAGGGATTCATTGACATAAGGTGTCAAAATTTTCTTACATCAATTTTTAAATATTGATTTTGATTTGATCTAATGGCTTAAACTTACCAATTTTATTGAAAAGAGAATAATTAAAAGTAACATAAATATGAAGAGAAAATATAAAATGTATTTAATGAAAAAATATTATGAGTATCTTGAATTTTATTAAAATTATAAATTATTTTATTAAATAAAAGTGGATGGAAGAACATTTTACTAATGATACCTATCTAATCATTTTATTAAAAAGATTGTTTAATTAAAATTATAATATCTTGTTTTTTTATTAAAATATAGTATTTATATCCTTAATTTTTTTTAAAAATTATAGTATTTTTTTGTGTTTTTCTTTTTGGTGTTGTCAATTATAGTATTTATTTATTAAATAATTTATATTCTAATTTCTAGATATTTGACATCATTAATTAAATATATTTTTTATAATTTTTAAATATTAAATATTTTAAATTTTTTAAGATTATTTTTATTATTAAAATACTTTTATTAATTTTATTTGTGTTAGATATACATTTAATTTTATTATTTATCAAATTTAAAAAAATATTGCATAAAAAATAAAAAGGTACTTAAAAAAAATTAATCACAAAATTAATTGGTATGTCAGTCATGTTGCAACTTTGTGTATTATTTTGTAAATTGCATATAACATTGTAACTTATTTCACAAAATTGCACATTTTTTACTAAAAGTTTTATAATATTTATTGCGCATTAAAATTTAATAATATTTACTAATTATTTTATTTTTTATGCATAAATTTTAATTTGATAATAATAGATTTAGCTATAGTTTTATATGTAGATATAATACAAATAAAAAAATAAAAATTATTTTACAAATAAAAATTATAGTTATTATTAAACATTTAGTAAAACAATCTCCGTTTTTTTATTTTTTGTGTATTATTTTTAATAATAATAAATTAATTTTTAATGCATAAAAATTAATTTATAAATAGTTGTTATAAAACTTTTAGTAAAAATTCTGCATTTTTTTGTAAAATAATGTTGCACTTTAAAAAAATACATATGCATTTTTAATGAAATATTTTTCTATCTATTATTAGTTAATAAAAAAATAACTATTTATAAATTAAGGATAAGATCAAATGACAACAGGTATCAAAGTTTACTTTACATCAAATTCTAACCGCAGATTTTAGTTTGATCTAACGACTTAAGCTTATCATTTTTATTAAAGATAAAAAATAATTAAGAATGACTTTAATATGAAGAGAAAAAATAGAATATATTTAATGAAGCGAGATATTAACTATCTTGAAGTTTCATTAAAATTATAACATTGATTTATTAGTTATTTTAAATTTTTCTAAAAATTTATTATTAATTAAATTATTCAATAAAGTATAGCGTTTATGGTTTCTAAATATTTATTTTAAAATTATAAAATTTATAATTTATTTAATATAAATGTTTTATTATTTTCGTAAATATTGTAAAACTTTAATTTAGAAATATTAACACATCTATATTTTTATTATATTAACTATTCAGCAAAAATAATAACACTTTAAAATCAAGTAATATACATATTACGAATTTTAAGTAAAATGTATTTAAAAAATAATAATTATATCCAAATAAAAATATAAATAATTTATATTAGTCAATATATAATAATTTTATTTGTTCTTTATTAAATAATTTATAATTTAATTTGCTAATATGTACATTAGTGAATTTTTAAATATTTATTATTTTGTACTGAATTTAATATGTTAAAAATATCTATCTATTAATATTAATAATTTAAAGCTTTATAATATTTTAAGAAATTAAATTTTATAATTATTGTTTGAATTTTTAAAATCTTACAATTTATTTCTGGATTTAGTCAATAATAAAATTTACTATAATTTTGTCTGCAAATATGAAACAAATAAAATTAACTAAGTTATTTTACTGAAAATATGATAATTTTGAGAAGTGAAATTGTTATTTTTATAATTACAATTCAATAATGTGTATATTAGTTTTTTTTAATTTATGCATTAAAAATATATTTATTAATATATATAAAAATTTAAATTTGTTTATGAATTTAATGTCATATAATTGTATTATAATTTTTAAATTTTTATACTTTATTGATAAATTTAATAAATAATAAATATCTAGAAACAAAAATATATATATTTTTTTGACAAAAAACAAAATATAAAATATCTAATAAACAAATGTTTTAATTCTATTGAAAAGTCAAGATACTAAATATTTCTCTTCATTAAACATATTCTATTTTTTCTCTCCATATTAACGTCAATTCTCCCTCTTTAATAAAAATGACAAGCTTAAGTTGTTGGATCAAACTAAAATTAACTGTTAGAATTTGGTGTAGAAGTAAAGTTTGACACCTGGTATCATTTGATCCTATCCATATATATGTATATATAATAGATGAGATGGACAACAAATGTATACATTTTAAACATATAAAGGGATCATGCATTAATACAATAAGCATGTTATAAAACCACAATCTAGTCAAGTGAAGTATAGATAAAATTAAAAGACAAACAAAATTGGCTATTTTTTTTTATAAATCAAAATATATTAGACGAGTACTTTAGGGATACTCGAATCTGTATATAAGAAAAAGGAAAGAAAAGATCAAAAGTTAGTATCATATTGATCCTATCTATACAAAAAACAGTATGACTATTACAGTGACTGTTACCACAAACTGAAAACCAACTTAAAACATATAGAGTAACCTAAACAACCAAAAAACAAACCAATGTAAACTAAAAGGACAATCCTATGAAAACCACCCCCTTGATTAGTACAGATTTCCCCTAGGAACAGAGAGACAAACCAAGAACTCACAAACAAAGCCACCAAACGTGAATTTACAAGTAGAAGTTCCACGATTGCCAATTACAACACAATTTGGCTCGATTAAAAGTCCCTATATCATGGCAAAACCTGAACAGTGATTTGTCATCACACGTGGGATAATTAAGAATGTGGGACTCAAAATGGGCATTCCACTAATGATTTTTCATTAATTTAAAAAGGTGGAAGGTTATCAATGCAAGGGATGATTTCAAAACAAACACTAACTGCAGTGCCGCCTAAGGGATAAAGAAGTCGACAGCCTGATGACATGTATGGTCTTTGGTGCAATTTTATCCAATGATGGCTCTTGAGACTAACAAAGATTAAAAGTGTAAAGGACCCACTAAGGCGAAGTGATGCGGGCATATCCTTTTCTGTTGAGACTTGAAGGTACCTGGTTTTTTTAAGCATAAACTGAAGTCCTAAAACCCCATCATTTGACACTATTCTGTGTTTATTGTGTTTAAAATAGTTTATAATAATAAAAAAAGTTGAGAGTTTTTGAAAAATAATAATTATTTCTTTATATATAAGCGTTTCTAAAATATATACTTCATGATTTCTGGATCCAACACCAAGCTTATGGTCAAGAATGTAGTTCACTCCACCAAGTGTTTCAAGGACATAATAGAAGGTTGGAGTGTTCGATATCTTTTTCAAGTGCATTATTCTCTTCTTATTTTTTTTCTTCCCTTTTTGATTGATGTCAGGTGAGTTGTGGCCAGAAAATAGATGAGTGTCATATAAAACTAATAGCAGTATGATACTATGACTCTTCAGTCCTGTATTTCTCAATTGAAGATTTAAACAAAAACAAGACATACATACAAAGCAAAAAAGGAAAGAAAAAAAAAATGCACCAGCCGGGAATCGAACCCGGGTCTGTACCGTGGCAGGGTACTATTCTACCACTAGACCACTGGTGCCTACATGAATCAGACCGACACAAACATTTTATAAGAATAGACACTATCCAAGCAGCCACAGAACGTTCATAACCTTAATAAGTATCCTCCCACTGAATAGGTGAGAAACCAATCTCTTGAAGTACGGTCAAACACTTAAACAATGATCCCTCTCAATAGCATTTTTTCGTACACATATACATGAACCAGACATCAAACACATGATCACATACTTAAAATACCCAAACCGTTTCGGCTTGGACCAAATGACAAAATTACACTTTGAATTATAAATGATAGGTCAACAAAAAGGAAACTAAGATGGATTCTTTAATTAATAATATGAATTGTATTATACAGAATTAGAGATAAAAGTCGTATTTGAATCAAATAATACCGAAATAATTGAAAATTCCGTAAAACCATTTTTATGATTTGCTTGTTGGTAATTTACTATTGGATTAAAGTAGTATGCACTATTAGTGTAAAAAGTTTTACACTGGCATCCACTAATATTTTGACATGTGTGGTTTTATTTTAATAATATATCAAGAGAAAGAAACAATAATAATGTTGATTTGTCAAAATATCATTGGATGTCAACGTAAAACTTATTTACACTATGAGTGCGTAATTAAACTCTGCTATTTTAAGTTGATAACAGTTGCATACATTTTAAAGAATAATACTACTGATGTACACAATACACTTTATACGTACATATTATCTTACATTTATATAATTTTTTGCCGGAGTGGAAAAAATATATAAAGTTTGTTTTTAAAGTAAAAAAATAGAAACATATATACTTCTAGAGTATTTAAGGGGTTAAAATCATAATATAATTTGGATTTAATTACTCCGCAGACCTTAAATTATTTGAGAATTTTCAAATAGATCTCTATACTTTAAAAATTTATAATATGGTTCCTCAAATGGTAAATAATTTATAATTGGGTTCCTATACTTTAAACGTTTGTAATAAGGTCTTTGAACTTGTAAATAATTTGTAATTAGGTCCCTCAGATTGAGTTCTATCAGCAGATTAAAATGTGGTGATCCAATGGTTCTATTAACCTCGTTGATAGACTATAAAATTGTGATGTAGTGCTTTCGTCTAATTTCACGGTCTACTAAGAGAAACTTTACCCTAGGGATCTAATTACAAATTATTTATAAGTTCAAAGACTCGATTACAAACATTTAAAATATAAGGATCCAATTACAAATTATTTACAAGTTTAGAGATCCAATTACAAACTTTTAAATGATAGAGACCTATTTAAAAATTCCTAAATAATTCAGGAACTTGCAGAGTAATTGAACCTAAAATTTATTATTAAATTAACAACGAATACACTATTACTTTGTCATATAAATGACAATTTGTACATGCTCTTGGGGATCCCCGAGGGATTACCCCATTCGGGGTTCCGAGTTCGAGGATTTTTCACCTCGGAGATGAGGACGAGGATAAAATTTCCCTCAAAGCAGATTTGGGAACAGGGACAAAGATCAAACTCCTCGCTCCATGAGGACCTCGTATATGTGAAATGACTAAATTACCCTACTAAAAATATACATTTACATATATAAATTTACTTTTTTTTTTAAATTTCTTAATTAATAAATAAATAAAATTTAAAATATATTTGTTATTCATGATAACCTTAATTACTCCCCCACCTCACTAATTACCTCCAATCTCCATATTCTAATATCAAGTCCAACCCTAATATGATGTTGTCGCCATCAACAGTTCAACACCCCCGTGCGCCACAACTGCAAGTTGTTATGTTACCCCCTACGTGTGTTCGCTATTGCGTCGCTATCCCCCGTGCGGATTCACCCCTACATTGGGTCTGCTTAGCTCTTTTTGTTTTCCAATCTAACACGCACACACACACACACACCAAATTGATTTGGTGCTCTGCAGTTTTTAGATCACTCAATTTTTAAATTTGCAATGAATAGAAAAATGTCCTTTATCCCTAATTTTTAATTTTAACATTTCTTATATTTCTTTTTTAAATCTTTTTACAATTTTGGGATCCTCGTGGGGCTATGTGGGAATCGGGGAACGAGAATAGAGAAAAAAATTCCCGAAAACAAGGATCAAGGATAAGGGAAATGAGGATACGCAGTGGATGTGATCGAGTGGTTTTAGTGCTAGTAACGTGCAATTAGCATTTTTGCATTTCAACTAACATAGTCATTAACCCCAGAACCAATGATGATGTGGAATGGCTTGAGGAAGAGCTATGCTGGGACAGGGTGATGATGTGTGATTAATGGTGGGCTCCAAGAGGATATTCACAAAAAGTACAGAAAGAAAGAATTACGATATTTATTATCAATTAAAAAAAGTTAAACTATTGTTTTAGCCCTTACTGTTTCGCTAAATTTTTAAATAAGTCCTTATAATTTAAAAAGGTTTTAATAAGATTTCTATACATTAAAAAAAATTATATAAATCCCTATTAGCACAAATTTTAAAGATTTAATTACAAAAAATATATAATTAATGAAGATTGAAATAAAAACTAATTTAAATATACATACCTATTTTAAAATTTTCAGAATATATATTTAATGTTCCATTAACACCCCAATAATAATTGTTATATTCTAACAATAACTGGATTATGCAGCACCCGTTAAATGTCCAGCACAAAAGAACCCAGGACTCTGTAGGTGTTACAGTACTCAATAACAGAGCGACATTCAGTAAAATTATATTTAGCCTGCAGTATAAGAAAACAATCCAGCTTTGCACACAATGAAGTACAGACAGACAAATATAGGACATACTATAACACAACAAATGGTAGGTATCAATAAGAACAAGATTCATGGTTGCATGAGTAAGTAGCTGTTTCAAGAAGGCAATGTCTTCGCCGCTTGCTTGGGTGTGATGTTCTAAGAGAGTAATCCAGTGAGCTAGAATCCTTATCCAGTACAGAACTTAGTGCCTGATGAACAGTACTTGCAAGAACTTGGCATGCTTCAATATTAATAATGTCCCCTTTGCAGCAGGTATAGACAAAAACATTCTCAACCCTATCTCCCAAAGTTGAAAGTTCTGCCCTCATCAATTGTAGTTGAAGGGCATCAAGAGTTTGTCTTAGGTCAGATAGTAGCTCAGGTCGGTAATCACAACAAACAGATGCCCTGTAAGAAATTGATCCATCTCCTCCTCCATCATCATATGGTTCAACTTTCACTTCATCAGCATCCATTGGGATCAGAAAACTTTTGCTTGCTTCCACTGCATTCTTCTTCAATTCCTTCACTTGGCTAATAACTTTGGCAAGTAATGTGGCTTTATCCATCTAAGTAACAATTGACCCACGAAATTAAAGTCACCAAAAAATGTTTTCTCAAATTATAAGGAGGATTGTTGTAAATTACTAGGTACTTAAAATGCTGTGATATCTATTCTCAACTAAGATAGTAGCTTTATGAGGTAACTAATAATTGCTATTACTTGTGTTTCAATTATTGCCTCATCACGCTATCATCTTGATTTCAACAAAAAGCTTGTTAGGTGATTAGTTGAGTTGATTCGGATTAGTCTCCTCTAAAGCGAACTAAAATGTAAATTAAGAAAGTAAGGATGTATTCACCATTGACTTGTTAAAGTGCATTGAAATTTGAATCCACTTTAACTAATCAAGAATGCATAACTCTTACTTTCTCATTTTACCCTCTAACCCACTTTAGATGAGCATAATTCATTTGGGATGTGGGTCAAAGGAGTGAGAGATATAAGGTGCTAGGTTCGATTCTCACCTCCAACTAACATAACAAACTAACAACTAATATTTGCCTATAAAAAAAATTCTATGACGTCATGACCACAATACTGAGCCCCGCAACCAAGATTAAGCTTTTTTAATGTATTGATTACACTAAGGGAATACTTAAAAAACTAAGTAAGACGGGAAGATGCTCGTAGATACAAAACATGCAAGCCACATAGAATCCACATAATACAAGAAAGTGACTTTGTCATGGCAGCATGCCCTAATATCCTGTCTTTGTCAATTGTGACTACTTCCCAGCTTATTATGGATTCATGGTCCACATCAACTGTAAGACTTGATAGCAAATATGAAATATCTTAATCAAGATCTGATCCCTGGTTAAAGAAAATGACTTTTTAATTGATAAAAGGATAAAGCCTTCCCAGCAATTTTTTTTATAATACCTCGTCAAAATTGACATTATACACGCTTCATGTTTTATAATTTTATTCATGACTCAATAAAGGAAAAGAGAAAAAAAATGTAATCTGCAGTTTATGATTAAGTGCATTGGCTGCTTCCTTTGTTGTTCTTGTAAAATTATTTCCTAGAACTAAATCCAATCAAAACCAGTAAACTTTCATCAAACAAATAAATCAATAATAATAATATAACGGTGTAAACTATTTGCATAAACTGCTGCTGACTGCTAAAATCAGATGATCAATAAACACAACCAGAATAATTTTGTCTGGGTCATTAATATTCAGCTAGTGATGTGAGGCCACAAAGAAGAAGCATTTGATATACTATTATAAAATATATTGAATAATAAATGAAATATTTCCAGTTTGGGATCATAGAAGATGAAACCATCCTATGAGGATGTATGTCATACATGATAAATAGTTCTACATTATTCCCCGAAAATTAAACAATTGTACATAAAATAATTTAGTGATGCACCACGTTATCGACTTTTGCAACTCTCATAGCTAGTTGAGCATTCAAGGACAACAATGACGCAGTCAGAAATCCTTCATTTAATTACAACAATGTGCTTCAAATCTCACAATATTGTGGGGATAAAAGTATATGAAACAGACTCTGAGCTCCACTTTTCTTTCAAATTAAGACAACAAAATTGACATACAGCATGAAAGGGGCTATATACAGTCAAAGCCATGAGCATTGAGAAATAACAATAAAAATGATAATAAAATCATGGGGTCAGTTTGGAGTTCAATTGAACATTGTGTAAAGCTGGATAGCTCTGTCAGATTCAGATGTCAGAATTGCATTAATCAAGCAGCATTGGCTTATATCTCTCCTTGTAGATTTACAGTAAAAACCCAAAATCTTTATCCTCAGTTCTGCCTCATAGTTTGTATTGTCAAATTTCTTCAAAGTTCAAACTTAAACCAGGTTCTAGCTGATCAAAATGGCCACTCCACACTCAGTTTCATCTTTTAATAAATTAAATACATCTTTCCTTTTCTTCTCAGCAACAAAAAATATGCGTTTTATAGATACAGTAACTCAGTAAATTAAATCCATTTTGGTCACAATCTTTCAGTCAGAAGTCAGAACAACTATATGGAAATCATATCTTGATGAAACATGCTAAGACAACTATAAAATAAAGTGAAATAATATAATTGAAAAGCAGCATAATTTCATGCTCTTATAAATCATGATGAAAAAGAAGAAGAAGAAGAAGAAGAAAAGGAACAGACCTTTGCAGTGGAGGGAACAAGACCACGGAGTGTTGCAAGATGAGCATTAATTCTCTCTCTTCTCCTCCTCTCTGCTTCACTATGGTTCTTCAGAGCCGCTAAAGCTTTAGCCTCAGAAATCTCTTCCTTCCCCATCTTTGCAGAGGACTTCACTAGCTCTCCCTTCTCAATATCCAAAACCAATGAATGCGATGATGATGATGCCAACCCAGCTCTTGAAACCCCGTTTGAAGCAGCAAGGGTACTACTATTCGAAGTGGGAAGATTGAAAGATGAAGAAGTGGAGTTATAAGTGTGGTAAACCATGGTGTTGAACTTTGTACTTGTAGCTAGTGATGCTATTTGAGAAACAGAAGGTGCATGGAAACCGGGTGGATGAGTAGAGGGGGAGAACCAAAAAGAGCTAGAGCTTTTGAGGAGGGAAGCTTTTAGAAATTAAGTGCTATATATGTTGGTTGCTTTGTTGATGGTGTACATTGGACATACATAACTTACATTACGCAAGATGACAAGGTTTAGGGAAGGTTGAAGAGGATGATCAGTGGTAAATTAAAACATCCACATTCTGTTGTTGATGTTATTGTTTTTCAAGTGCAGCATTTCTATGTGGTGGGAAAAGGGCAGAATATATATAGTTTTTTGGAACTGAGAGTTTGAGGAGGAGACTTTGATGACTGACTCTTGTTGTTGTTGTCGTCGTCGTCGTCTTGTCTCGGATTTCTATGGAAGGAAAGAGAAAGGACAAGAACGTGAAATCTCTTAAAAGGTCCTCAATCTAACTTAACTCAATTGCCTATGGAACTTAGACTCACACGGCTTTTGGAGTATCTGCTCGTGGAGCTGATATCTCATATATATGGACGAGAAACGAGTGTCAGTTGTGCTATTCTACTATACTCGTTTGATTATAAATAATTTAATAGGATTATTAATATAATCAATTTTATGTTTGAATATATTTACTAAAAATTATTTTAAAATAATTTATTTTGTTTGGATTGAGTAATCTATAAAAATATATTTCTTTAGTAGTTAGTTTTGGATGTGAGATATATAAAGATGTTAAGAGTTTCAAAATAATCAAACTAACTTTTTTCAAATAAGATTTAAACTTTCTTTTGGTGCTCAAGGTTCAGATTTTTTACTTATCTAACAATTGCTTTTTTTCTATTAAAAAAACTTTTTCATACTTTAATCAAGTTTGCTAAACATATCAAATTGAATTCAAGACAAAAATTTTCAAAATAAAAGTTTTTCATACTTTAATCAAAGTTGTTTGCAAAAAATTGATTATTTCAATAACGGATTATATGCATAAGTGATTATTGTCATTATCGATTATATCATAATCTATTATAATAGAATCAGTTTTATTTTTTTATATGTTTGTTGAAAAGTGATTTTAAGGTAATTTATTTTGTTTAGGTTGTGTAAAAAATCATTTTTATATAAATTATAAAAAAATTGAAATTATTTATATAATTTAATAATATGTGTTTGTTAGTTAGTTTAGTAGGTTAAAATTATGTGAAGAATGATTTTGATTTCAAAATAATCTAACAATTTTTTAAATAAATTTCAAATTTTTAGCTTCTCTAAAAATAATTTTTCTCTCATAAAAATAATTATTTTAAAATTTAATCACTTTACTCAACTATACCAACTTCTACTAAAAAAAATAGCTTTTATCATTAAAAAAAAAAAAAACCATTAAGGTGTGCCCCATGCCACTTTCAACCCTTGGAGTATACCCTCAGCTCCGCAGTAAATGTTATACAGTGATTGACATGGTAACAAAAACTTCAGAATCGTAGCCGATCATCTCCTCTGAAATTTTTTCCACGTCCCGCGTCACTTGATTCCATTTGGACGCCGTATTGGTATAATATTAAGTTTTGAAGTTTCAATATTATATTTTACACAGTATATGTATATCTTTATTTCCAACTTACTTTTAATCTTTCTTTTAATACATGTATTTCAAAAATATATATATATAAAAAAATAATGTATAGTATAGTATCCCTATTTTCAAATTCAAGAAACATTATTCATTTTGTTTAATCCTACCTGACGTCGGGGGAAAGCACGAGTGGACTGAGGGCACGTTCTCATATCCCCCGCATATTCTAAGATTCTTCTTCCTGGGTTTAGATAAAAAAACAAGATTCTTCTTCCTGCGTCTGTTGGCCGAGAAAAGTCTTCATAAAAAATTGCTAGCTTTGTTTATTCTTTTGCTAACATGTTATTATCATAGGATGATTTAAGCACCACATAGCTCTCTAGGCTTGACTTCCATTATGCTGTGACAATAAAATAAAATATCTTTTCTTTAGCTGCAGGGCTTTTAGTCTGAAAAGTTATTTGCACGCATTTAGGGTGCTATCCAGGACGAACTATCTAAGGAAGTGTCACACTGGTGAAACACTTATTTGAATCTAGAATTTAAGAATAAAATACTCAATGGTAAAGATTGTAAGATACAAACAAAAAAATTAATCGAGCATCGTTCAAATAGGTCTTCTTTGAATTTGTTCCAGTGTCTTTGTTACATGGACCAATTTTTATCCCATCGCACCTTGTCTCCACCATTTTGATCTTCTCCATACATGCAGCCCAACTAATAGTTGGAAGCACCCACCCCTATTTCCCATTCATGTGATTAATCTCACCTGAAACCCAATTGCGGGTCTTCTTGAAAAGCATCTGCAAGACATCGTGAAGATGACACAAACCCTTTATCAAAACTACCTAAGCAAAGAACGGTAATCTATGAGCCTATCGGCTTCCTCTTCAGGATTTGGCTGGTGTCACTTTCAACAATGCCAAAAACTGGGTCCAAAGGAAATGGACCAACCACAGAATAAGAATCACTCTCATTCCCATTACTCTCACATTCAAATAAATTAGCCGGTGTTTTGGTTAATCCATTATTGGAGTTGCACCCATAGAGTTGGGGTTGCACCCATGTAACCAATCATTGTTTTATGTTCTTGAACAAATTGTAATTTGGGTTTTTTTTATTTTTTTTATAATTTTAATGTTTTTTTGTTGAGGTTGTGTGGACAATGATTACAGGATCTTTGTTTGTGAAAATTGTTTATCAAGGTTGAATTGCCACCAATCCTTAAGCGTTCCCACTATATATCACCACCGTAGAACTGGAAGATAACCAAAACATCGATAAAACCCACACATTCAACCCAGAACTCGATAACTCACTAACGAGATGTTCAACTCGGGAACCCCGTTGTGGCAGCTAAATCAAGTCAAAACCTCGTTATGGCAGCTAAATCAAGTCCTCATATTTTTTTTTATATTTAAAACCCATATTAACAAATAAAAAAAAAACTTCATTACCTGCGAGACCAGCTATCTCAAGTTACCATTATGCTACATGGGTGTAGCACTTATTTGAAGTCTACATGCTAGACGCCACCCGCATTCAGATTGACTAGTTTTAGAGGGTGCATCTAGTATGAAGTATGAAGAAAGTGGTATATAAATAGGATGAGTTATTAGTTTTAACTATTGGATTTATTATTAAATTAATCAATGGTCTAGATTTGATAGTCCAAAAAAATGTAAGCTTGACCTAATAATACAGCTAACCCAAAGTAATTGAAATGTTAATTTTGCCCTTCATCCCTGCCACCCCATCGTCTGCCCATCGCACTCAGATTCCGACGAATCCACGACCATCACCAGAGCCGTCGCGTCCAGGTCGTCTTCTCTGACCAGATGATAACACCTAAACACAAGTTATGAATACTGAGGGTGTCTTCATTCTTTATCCTCGAAGCTTCACAATTCAATGAACATGCAAAAATCAATATTGATATTGTGTCCATTGAGATTGTTCACCTTCTTCGTCATTTCTCCAACCCCCAACAAATCCACTGTTCTTTCTCTCTCACTATTAGCACACTCAAATCTCCTCTTCCACCCTTTTTGTAACTCTCTGTAAAGTTCAATTTTTTTGCAGAAGAAGAACAAAACCCAGAAACCTTTCCCATAATACTATAACCAATGATTCACTAACCCAACTTCTTTGATGGCATCAACAAGATTGGGGATGCCCAAAAGTGAAGAGATCTAGCATTGGAAAATAATAATATAGAATACAAAAGTTATCCAAAATTAGAAGTGATCTCATTGCCATGACAAGGACACCGCCGTCGCCACCACCACCACTCGGTCTGTCACCGCCACTCTCCGCCCATGGTGCGAGCTTCTTGACATCTCCGTCCTCTCCCCTCTCATCTCCTACGTAGATCTATTCAACAAATCCATGAATAAAAATAAATTAATCCATTGAACCTTGAATTATGTATCATATACTTTAGCCTGGTCGACCATCAAATCTTGAACGAATCAGTGAAGAGGCAAGGGGGATAGTGCTTCATCGCGCCATTGCAACCACGAGGTTTAGGTCCCTACGCCGCAAGCCACCGCCGTAATTAGGGCATTTGGTTTCCCAGTGTCATCCCTGGGTATCCACAAGTTTCGACCCTTTGGACCGGCCATGGGACTAATCATCGGTCGTCTGCTTAGAGCAGGAAATTAACCCTTGATTTTCGCAACCTCCTAACTAGAGTGTCTGGCACTAAGATTCGAATTTGGGTTCTCCTTCTTATGGGTCTAGATGCTTACCACTCGACCAACCCTTAGGTTGTAAATGTCAATGTTTAAAGTCAAGCTGTAAATATTTTTACGAACTTTTGTTAGTTGATATCTTAATTTTTCAAAGAGCAATGCTACCAACACACTCTTTATCATACTCCCTATAACACACTCTTTATTATTGAATGAATTTCATGTGGGATCCATTAAATAGAGAGTGAGTCCAAGTAATTTAGTCACACACGAAATTCACCCAATAATAGACAGTGTGTTGAACAGAATGTGTTAGAGAGTGTGTTACTAGTATATATCTTTTTCAAACCCTTAAAAATTTATTTATAAAATCTTTGAGTAAGAGTTAAATAAATAAAAAATGTAAGATTCCAAATGTTTTATTTTTAAACTTTCAGCGTATCATCCCACCCGATATATGTGAGATTAATCACCCGGAGTATGGTTTTGCACCTAATTAAGATTTTCATGTTTGATATGTGATATAATCAACATAAGAATATTTTTTTAAAAATTATTTGTCAATACATTAAAGAATACATATTTGGTCCAGGAGGGTCTTTAGCCTTAATTCAATTACAGAGTCCGATATTCATATATTTGATTGACATGGTGTGAGTAACTTCTCGATTCAAAGAATCAAAATGGTACCTCTCAATGCCAGCCCAAGTAACATGCTATATAATAATTTGTTGCTTATGTAAGATGTTATTTCTTAGTTAAGTTTTTATTTCTATATAGTGCTCTTCTAAAATTCTTAATTTATTCGCACTACTTCTTCAATGTAATCACTTAAATGTGTTTCATAATTAGCAGCGCAATGAAGAAGAGAGGGGGAAAATGAAAGAAAATGTTTGTTGGTTGGAAGAGAAGTCTTAATATTTTTTTATTTACTTTCCTTTAGTATAAAAAGAGAAGCCAAAACATAAAAAAATATGATTCCCTACATTACATGCAGATGCAGGGCAGCATATATATATATATATATATATATATATATATATATATATATATATATATATATACTCCTATATAGCTTTCATAAATCATAATTCTAGCAAGAACTTTTTTCAGAAAGGAGATGGAAACCCAACAAGCTTCAATTGTTTAATTATGAAGACAGCCAGGGCCGGGAGAAGGTCATGTTCCGACATGTACCTAATCTTACGTCGGAGTGATCGACTTTCCACTATTGTGTCATGGAAACTCAGAAGTGGTCCATACACTCCATGCTTCGTAAAATTTCCTAATGGTGATGTGCAACTTATTTATTCTACGTATATGGTGGCTAGATTCAACTTGCTGAGAATTATATCATTTTTTTTTAATTTGAAATATAGAATATATTAATTTGGCATTTATATGTTATACGTCGCTTTCCTTGCGATATAGAATAAGAAAGATTCTCAGTTCTCAATTTCTTATGCCAAAAAGTAAGTCACACCACAGATACAAGCATGCCGCATGCATGTTTATAGTCAATTAACAAATTAAATGAAAAGTGATTCATCTAGTATACTAGCATTCCATGCTAGATTGCTTGTTGTGGGATATGACGAGAGATCATGTTCAAATCGCTCTTTAACCATATAGAGCACCGATGATGAAGTGAAAGATATATATGTCTGTTATATAAGAAATCTTATATAAACACTTCCTTTTTTTTGATCAAATAAACCACTTCCTTCAATAAAAAAAAAAAAAAAATCTGTACTCTAGTTCACAGTTATCTTGATCATATGTATGTATGTTCATACCCTATAAAATTTGAGAAGTGACGTTCTTTATTTACATTTTCCATGTGCCGTTAATTTTGCTGAATGCCACAATTATTTATTTCTATATTAAGTCGTTTAATAATACATATTCTTCCAATTTACCAGCTAAGCATCAATATGAATTAACTTGTAAACGGCGCCGTAAAAGAAATGCAATATTTTCGAGTTTGGTAATCTGGGTTTTTTTCTCTTATCTCAAGCAAAGTGTCCTTTTGTTTTTTTAATTGATACTTTCTTTGGTATTTTTAATAATTTTGAGATAAAAGTTTTTTTATCCAATCAGAATGTGTCACTTCAATTAAATTAATTATATTAATGGATCAAATCAAATGATTATCATCATTTATTTGAATCATTTAAACAGAATAAATTATATTTGAGATCTAAGAGAATTCATCTTTTTAATTAAATGAAAATATTCATGAATGGACATTCGGACTATTTTAGATGTTCCTAGATTCATAAAGTAGTTTTGATGGGTTATGACGGGAATAATTTTCTTAAGATCTGAACCACTGATTGGGATTTTTCAGAAGTAGACATAAATTTATTTGACCCAAATTACAACGCAGATTGATTTGGACGTCGCAGCAAATCCTTCTAGTTTGACATTTTTATCGGGGATGGAGGTTGGAGACTAGGTATCTGATTGTTTTAAATTATTTTTACCGTAAAATTGTGTTTCACTTTAAATTTGTAAAAAGTTTTAAATTTTTTTGATTTATCGTTATAAATATAAATTTAAATTTAAATGTATATTTATCTTAAAGAAATTTTATAATTATTTCGTCCCAAACATATGATAATGGTACACTTAATTTGGAACTTTTAAATAAAAGTGTCTTGAGACTTAGAATTTTATCCAATAAATATTTAATTTGATCTTTGAAATTATAGAATCGTATCAACTTAATCCTTCACATTATTAATATTTTAAAATGATTCTTAGAATTTCAGAATATAACAAATGCATCCCTGACATTATTCACTTAGTTTCAAATGCATCCCTAACATTATCAACTTAATGTCATTATAATCCATGCAAATATCAACGAAAGGACTAATCTAATTAACTTTCTACAATTCTAGAAATCATTTTGAAGTATTGATAATATGAGGAACTAAGTTAACACAATTATATAATTTCAGAGATCAAATTAAATGTTTATTCGAATTTTATCGTTTTCCTTGGAAAAAAAGTTAAACCAAATGCTAAACAGACGCTAACTAATTGAATAATTAAGTTGACATCAGCACCCGTGGTCATGCACCGTAATTCAATGGCCACAGATGAAAAGGACACTGAAATGAATTTAGCAAAAGAATAAATAACATGTAAAGAAAATAGTAATGGTTCTTTCACATCAATTTGCAGGTTTAGATTTTGCCCCTATTACCAAAAAATATTTGCAGGTTTAGAAATTTTTATATATTTATTAGAGTTTCCTTCCCATTACACAAAGGAGGCAGAACTCTGTAGAAAGTGCTCATCTTTTATAGAAAATAATATATCTTTGTTCATTAAGGAGGGCGAAAATGGCTGCTTGTTGTGAAAGACTTATGTTTTGCTTGGATGAGTTAAGAATTAGGGAAGAAAGAAGTAAGTGGAAAGAAATAAAAGAGAAGAAAGAATGAGTAAAAATGAGTAAATTTTTAAGTTATTTGGTTTGATAGAAATAGAAAAGAAATAAAAGAAAGAAAAGTTGAGTTTTCTTTTCACTCGTTTGGATTGATAAAAAAAAAAAAAAATAGTTTTTATTGTGATGACATATTAATCCTTAATATGATATATAAAAAAATAATAAAATAAGAGACATAAACATTCAATATACACTTTCTTTAAATATTTTTCTGAAAAACTATAAAAATAATATAATTATTATAGTGTGCAATTAAACGTATTTCAATTTATTTGACAGTTTAAAATTTTAAGATGATATTTTTCTTTTACCTCAAACCCCAATAATTATTATTAACACATATTTATTAAGTTTTATTTTCTAAATTTTCTTAAATAATAAAATCCTATACCTCTCATCTATATTAGATTACATGTAAATGGTACTCATGAAGAATTACTGTTTTGTTTTCTCTTTTTTTTAGGTGAAATACTGTTGTGTTTTCTAAATTTATGCTTTTAGGTTGTGTTTCTAGTGGCAGGTATTGTAATTAATGGGTCATGATTTTCGTTTCTCATCTCCGTCGACTAGGCGTCGAGAAACTTGATTGACTATCTTTAGTAGGACTTTCTTTTCAATCACGTTTTTTTCATCCACAAGATTCGAATCCGAAACTTTATTTAAAATATCCGAGCCCAATTTCATTAGGGGCAAGTAAGGTCGGTAAAGGACAATGTATTAAAACAAATAAAACTGCATAATCACCTTTATATTCCTCCACCGTCAACGAGCTCTACTTCAGCCTGTGAGGACCAGCAAGTACATAAGGTTAGATGGGTAAAATCACCTTTTGTTCCTCCATCGTCAGTCCATTTTCTTGCATGAGGGAGAAGAAAAGTTTTGTGTGGACCCACACCCTTTTTTCTCTTTAACAAAACGGGTGAAAACCTGTTTTTCTTCTGATTTTCTCTCCTCCCATTCTCTTTTCACCTATTTTCTCTGCATCCAAACACAGTGTTAAGGAATACAAATACTTGTATTGAAAAAGGCTTGGGTGATTAAAGACATGGATATTTCTACCATATCAATCTTTTTCTTCTAAAAACGATACACATAGTGAGTTGTCAAATATTTTATTAGATTTTAGACAATTGTTTTTAGATATTTGTTATAAAATTAATATTAAAAAACAAACTACACAATTCGTCTTGAGTATTGAACCTATCATGATACTATAAATATTTCTTGAAAGAGATGCTTCGGTGAAAATGATATTGGAGTCGATGAAATAGTTATAAAATAGAGGTCACAAATATTATTTTGTAATAATTTGGCCATAAAATTGGTATAGGTATTATTCATACAAGTTTAGATTAGGGAAAAATATGTCCGTTTGCAAGTTTAGGAAGGATCACAAACCTGAATGAGGATTTATAGTAGAATTTACATATCGACAACCAACAGAGAAAATCTGAAAATCGAACCATGACACAACGAGTGTAGGTGAAAGACTTAACCAGGTGGCTATATTTTTAGGAAGATTATGTGGTACCCCTTGGATAACTTATCATTGTCTATGTGGTCCGATCAGATGGTGAGAAGTCAGTCCCATGTGATATTAATATGGCTTATTTAATTGAGGTGGCGCATTCTAGTTGAACATAGGATACCGAAACTCTCTACTTTTCAATGATATCATAACAATGCCCATATTTTTATATATGAATGTAGACATGTGCTAAACCATCTAAATAAGATATATATTTCCCAACAAGCATATGCTCCTTTTTTTCTGTTTTTCTAACTGTTTTTCTGGTAAACTTATTCCACTCGGCTTGGGTCTAATCCTATTTAACAATTAGGCCGAATCAATCTTTCCAATGGGTTCGTGCTTTTTGTCTTAGTTTAGATGAGGCGGAAACCTATATAGAAGGGCCCAAGCCCAAGAAATTACAGCAGTACGGTGGGCCAAACCAATGTTTCATTTCATTGTTGGGGTACCTACATGATTCTCAGACTTTTCTGCTATTGAATTTCAGACGAGGAAAAGGAAAGGAAAAATCTAGGTAAGGTAGGAAATTGTAGGTGTTTGAGATAGTTCAATTATATGTTTAATGTTTGACTTCATGCGCATAATTGAACTATCTCTGTATTGAATCTTGATGGATGTCTGTTATGCTGGATTGTTTATTGCTTGCACATAACCTGCTTGAGTAAAAGACCCAGTTACAAATGGTTATGTATGATTGACACATTTGATAAGTTTGATTGGTTTTCATCTTTTCTTGTCTCTATGGATACATCATGAGTTGAATTGTCCTCCATGAGAGTAAATTTGGTTGAACTAAATGTCATGAAATTGTTTTATGTTAGTTTGATGGAGTTTGTTAGAACTAAAATGGATATATTTATTGCAAATTGAGCTGAGAAATGCCACTATTCTGGGTGGGTCCGAAGATTATTTCGCAAAGATTCAGTGAGGTGTTAGTTAGAGAAGACTGTGTATATCTGTGTAAGAGGGGAAGTATGCTAATGGAGAGTGAGTTCAGATATGATGTCTAGTTAGTGCCTGGTGGGTGTTAGGTTATGACCTCAAAGCACCCTCACCTTTCATTCACTCAGATAAGCATCATATTCTATTGCAGAATTGTGATTCTGACCAAAGCAGGCACACATATTGCCAGGATAAGTTGATTTTTCATAAACATCACAGTTTTTTTATTGCTGTTTTCAACAATTATCATGGACTAATTGCTAACAAAGATTGCCACTTTTCCAGCCTCTACTATTATTTTTTTTTTTTACAGAGCATGATGATTATTAGTACATATTACTGCTGACCAGAGTCGAAGGCAAAGTCTACTTTTATTTTTATTCCATCTGCTTTTATCTCTTTAATTTTGTTGAATCTTTTGCTTTTATCTTCTCATTTGTTTTTTAATTCACAGTGCATCAAGCATAAATATCATTCGATACAAATGGCTGAACCTAGTAGCTCTGAGTTGGAAACCACAACGAAACCTCAACTTGTATACCGCTGTAAGAAATGCAGAAGAATTGTTGCTTCAGAGGAAAATATAGTTTCCCATGAGCGTGGAAAAGGAGAAACAAGCTTCAAGTGGAAAAAGAGAAGCAGCGAAATGGAAAAGCAACCGGCTTACTGCACCTCAATATTTGTTGAGCCCATGAAGTGGATGCAAGCAGGTACTTGTAAATTTCCTTTATATATCTTATAATTGCCATAAGGTCACTCTTCAATCTTTGTACTAACACATTTGTGGATACTGATTGACTTGGAAGTACAAGAAGGTAATGTGGAGGAGAAACTTCTCTGTATGGGCTGTAATGCTCGTTTGGGTTACTTCAACTGGGCTGGTATGCAGTGCAGCTGCGGAGCCTGGGTTAACCCTGCATTTCAGCTGCATAAAAGCAGATTAGATGAGTGTTATATATAACCCAATTACTTTCCAGTTTTCCCAAAATCCAGAGCTTGAAAAAATGTAGGTTACCTTTTTGATGAACAAAACATAGGCAGCTTAGCTTGGAAGATTGTCCTGTGCTTGATTACTTCTTCAAACTAGATTTAGGTTACTAAATGCTAGACATTTGAATGAATCGTACTGTTAACTGTTCTTCTCATACTATTCTGCATTGTAATTTCCTTCTACTTTGTATTTTTTCCCTTCTTATTTTCACCATTAAAATTTTCAGTTTCCTTCCAATATTGCATCTTATGTTTAGGTGCACCGACTGCCATGCCACAAGTGAAAACAAGCTATACGCTATTTGTGTCATGACAAAATTTTTTACGGTGGTAACTGTTTGGACTTTAGCTTAGCATCGTTCACAAATTACCATAACCATGAATTTCTTGGGTGCTTGGCTGTAGAAATTTCTAATTGCTGTATTCCTTCTCTATATAAATACATCAATCTTTGAAGTAGTTTATATATTGGCTTTGGAAGGAAGATTTATGACTTGTTTTTCAATTGTTGCTCATACTCTAGAGTACATTGTTTTTTAGGTGAGAGCACATTGTTAATGTGAGAGATAAGATGAGTGAATCTTAATCTTTAGATCTTATTTGAATGGTCAAGATTAGAAAATAAAGATAGATGACTTTTTCTCTTACACCACCCAATAACTTTTTATACAATTTCATTTTTATCAATTCAACTGTTGAATTATAACTATCTATCATCTAAATCATTTGTCTTTAATTTTGAAAATTTTGAACATCACTAAAAATGTAATCAAATAGCTCTTATTTTCATATATTTGGTAAATCATGATGTGTATCAATGAAGTATGAAACAATTTTGATTTAATGTGAAATTTTTATGTATATAGTATATATGATAGGAGATTACAATCCAAATATTGATTTTATAATAAACTTATTCAATTATAACTTATTCATAGGTGTAACAATACGTTTGACTTACACCCTTGTGTAGCCCACATTCCAATAACTTTACGCTTGTACATAGGGCTGGACAGGATCCCCTGACCCAGTCCAGACCCGAGAAAACTGAGGGAAAAAACAAGTGTGCGGGTGGGTCGGTTCGGGTCAGCGGGTCAACGGTTTAAAGAATCAGTTCCAAATGGTTACAAATGATCGGTCTCGGGCCGCTCCAAAAAATTTCGCCCACGACCGATCACCCGAATATGTGTATGTTTAAATGACAAACCGTGATAACCTTTTGTCTCTCTTTCTCTGCATTGGGACTCCATTTGTTGGAAAAACGTGATGTAAATTTTAATTCTCCAGACTCCACTCACAAATTCCATTATCACAATTAATTACAATTAATTTGTTACATTAATTAACTACATTTCTCTTTCTCCTCTCTGACTCTTTCTCTTTCTCCAGACTCCAATCCTCTCTTACTTTCTCTTTCTCCATCTCTCTCTCTCTCTCTCTGAGGTTGCCTCTCTCGTTTCTATCTCAAAATCTCTAGCTGCAATCTCTCATTCCCTTCACTCAACCACCGTGAAGCCTGCCGTAGCACCACCAACACGACACCTCTGTTCTACGAACGACCTCTGGAACCGCCTCTACGACCCAGCTGCGAACCGCTTCTACAAACCACCTCTGCGACCCAGCTGCTACTACATGTTAAGATCTGCACCAGATCTGCGAAGAAGAAGCCCAAGCTATTTTTCTGGGTTTGTTTGAATCTGTCCTGGAACAAAGATGAATGCTTTTTGTTGAAAGTTTCATTCATTTTTTCTTCCGTAAACAAAGATTGATACTTTTTGTTGAAAGGTTGATTTTTTTTTTTTTTTTGGGTTTGTTTGAATATGAACTGGAATTTCTTTTCTTAAGTTTTATCCGTATAAGATTGATGTTTTCTGGATTTGTCTCTGGTTTGTTGTTGTTCTCTGTCTTCTACTTCACACTCTTCCTTTTTCTTTTTTCCTAAACCGTACAAACCCGCCCGTGCACCTGACGACCCACCCAATCCGAGAGTACAAAAGGTTGGTAATGGGTTAGATATTTGAGGTTTCGATTTACCTTGGGTTTGGTTTTTTCGGCCCGAAACCGACTGAATCTGTCTGATGTCCACCCCTACTTGTACATGTTTAAGCCCTTTTTTTTTATAATATTATTGAAAACGTAATGAATAAATGCGACATACCTTCCTAGGGCTATGAAAATAGGCCTAATTTGCCATGTTTGTTCGTGAACCCCTCAAATATGGGTGGGCTGAGCTTAAAAAATAGTAAGGGAGTTGTTTTTTACAACCCCTGTTTTCTCTAATACAGCCCCCTCCCCTTTTTTCTACCCAAAATACCTTTTATTATTTTTGCAACTATCTCTTTGGTTCCAACTTCTTAATTATTTTTTCTTCTTTCCATAGTAAAACTCTGATTCCTCATCTTTGTTATTCTGTAAATATATTAGGATTAAACCCAACATCAACAGATCATGGATCTGCTTCTTTCTCCCTCTCCCTTTCAGCTAGACTGGCGCCACTGGGCTGCTTGTGTGCCTTTGTCAATTAAAATGTCATACCTTTAACCACTTTCTTTACCTTTATTTAAAATAATACATGACATAATAAAACGAGAGAGAGATACTGGACAGACCAAACTAGATTGCAATACGAGAGGCAATTCCTTCAATGGTCTGATCGTTGGGTTACATTTATGAGGGAAAGCATAAAAGCAATAGAACCAAGGCTTGCTTCAGTGTTGCAGATTACATTTATGGGGGGGGGGGATAGAAATAATAAAAAAGGGTTTAGGGAAGGAAAAAGTGGAGATATAGTGGTGGGGAATTGGGATGAGGGTTTAGGAAAAAATATTAAAAAAAGAAGAAGGGTATTTTGGGTAAAAAAAAGTTCAAAAGGAAGACGGGTTGTATTAAAAAAAACAGGGCCTGCAAAAAGTAACTCTCAAATACTAATCTGTTTAAACTAACTTATTTTGAGTTTGTCTCATTTAACCCATGAGTCCACCAATTTCATTTTTCCAATCATGGATAAGAAAATAAGATACCCACAACCGACTACCCAAATCTATCCGAGCCATCACCTAGGGTGCATTTGGGTAAACAACTTAATTAAATGCTTATTCAGTAAGCTCTTTTTCATGTAAGCTAAAAACAACTTATTTTCATATGTTTCTTTGATAAACTTATGGAAATAAGTTAAAAAGAACTTATGGAAATACCATAAACTATTTTTATAAGTTTCATTTTATAAGTTGTGCTCATAAGCTTTTCTAAACGCACGTCTAGCCCATTTCCTTTTCCTATTGTCTTATTGATCTATTAAATGATTTGAGTGGTTTTTGAGTTCTTAACCATTTGAGGTATTGACTAAGGGCATCATTTGGAAAATATTAATTTTGGGAAATAATCGCTTATACTTATAGAGAAACTTTTGAACACAAAATAAGTTAATCAAAGACACTTATTTGTGAGTTTTTTAATTGAGTTATTCATATGGTGGTATTGATTGATATGGGAGACGTTACCTGATGTTTGACTTAAAATGACAAAA
Organism: Ammopiptanthus mongolicus; assembly: GCA_039655645.1. Lineage (NCBI taxonomy): Eukaryota > Viridiplantae > Streptophyta > Magnoliopsida > Fabales > Fabaceae > Ammopiptanthus > Ammopiptanthus mongolicus. The sequence continues at coordinate 102,134,051 of CM077344.1, read as the reverse complement.
GAATAAAAATAAAAAAAAAGTTAAAAAGGCGGACTGGTTAAGGCCTTCAAATTGCTCTTAAATGGACTATCACCGATAAAGTACTAGCATATTTAACCCGACATCTTTTAAACCAGACCCTTTTAAGTTTTAACTCACGAGTCTTTGTTACAATATTGTTATTATGGTGATTGATTTATTATTGTAATTGATTAGGCTTGATTTGTTATTTATATTGTAAATGATTAGGCATATTTATGTGTAGTTATTGTATAGGATTTTATTTTTATTCTCTTGTCTCCTATCCTACCCTATAAATAGGAGCACCTCATTATATATCGACACACAATTGAATATATAGAAAGCATATTTCCATCTTCTTGCCTTTATTTTCTAGATGGTATCAAGAGCTTAGGTATCTGTTCCTTTCTTTCGGTGAATTTTTCTGTTGTTTGACGGTTGGTGTCCAAGGACCACCGTCGGCCATCTCTAGTTCTTCTCCTTCCGTCCATCTTCAACTCTCACCGCCCTTACCTTTACAACCGCCGGCCTCCGATCTGCTCGTCGGTGAAGTTTCCATGCCATCCACCTACGGATGCGCCGTCACGCACCTCCCATTCCTCTGCGCGTGTAACCCACGCGCCTCTGATTCTGCTGCGCGCACGCAACCCGCAACAAACCCGATCCGCCTTTTCCTACCCACGACCGACCCGATGTTGACCGTTGAACGCCTCTAGTTCTATTGACTCTGTTGACCGCGTGTTGACTATTGCTTGTTGACCCTTCCTTAAGTATTTTGGTGAGATCTTTCCATTTTTGCACTCAGCTTTTGTCAATTCTGTTCCGATAGTGCTGTTATTTGAATTTATTGTGCTATAATGGAAATATTTTGTTGTCATTGTTATATGTTCGAGCATTCCTTCTTTGACTGACCTACTATTGAATGTTACAACTGCATGAAAAAGGGTCATATTGCTGGAATTTGTTGTCGATACTGTAAGAAATCAGGACATGTGATTCAGAGTTGTCCCACTTGTCCTCCACGATCTTACCAGAAAAAGAATTAACCTTGTCCTATTTCTTCTAGGCATGTACTGGCTACTCCTATTGCTACCAATGAATCTACGAATTCTCCTTCCCAGACTCCGCCTTCGTTCTCCATCAATGATCTCGTGTCTCTTCTTAAGAGACTTCTTCCTTCCTTTGGTAATGGTAATGGTAATACTCTTGCAGCCTTTTCCACCACATCAAGTAACACTAAATGGTCTTTAGACTCTGCCTGTAATAATCACATGACTTTCGCATCTCATCTTTTTTCGTTCTTATCTGAAAATGATATTGCTCGTTCCATACACACTGTTGATGGATCTCTTATGCCTGTAATTCATAAGAGTTATATTTCCTTGTCTAATCTCAGCTTACCTGACACATAGCTTATTCCTAAGCTAAATTTTAACCTTATATGTGTTGGTCAATTATGTGATCTTGGTGATGAAGTCATCTTTTCTTCCTCTAGTTATCGTGTGTAGGACCCGCAGACGGGACAACTCATAGGGACTGGACGTAAGATCAGAAGGCTATTTGAGCTCACTAACTTGCATGTTCCTCCTGTGTCCAACATTTGTGTCGCTTCCACCACCTTTCCTTTTGAGCTTTGGCATCAACGTCTTGCTCATAGTTCTCTTGGCAAACTGCGTCCTCTTGTGTCTCAGGGTCTATTAGGATCCATTTCAATTAAGTCTCTTAATTTCACTCCTTGTTAAACTGCTAAACAACCAGCTTTACCATTTAATAATTGTTCTTCTATTTCGGATGCACCATTTGATCTTGTGCATTCTGATATTTGGACCCTGCTCCCAAACCTACTGTGGGAGGATCTCGATATTTTGTGTTGTTTATTGATGATTACTCTCATTTTACTTGGATATACATGATGAAATCGTCATTAACTTACACAAATTTACATTAACTTTGCCAATATGATTCGAACACAGTTTTCTAAAGTCATTAAGGTTTTTCGCCGAGATAGTGCCATGGAATATCGTGATTCTAAATTGTTATCTTTTCTTGGTGAGCAGAGTACCTTGTCAGAGTTCTCATGTCCATATACCTCTCAACAGAATGGTTGCGTTGAGAGAATATCGTCACATTCTTGACTCCATCCGTGCCATGCTTATCTCAGCCTCATGTCTCGAACGTGCCTGGGGTGAAGCTGCTCTTGCCGCTGTCCATGTTATTAACTGTCTCATTTCCTCTGTCCTTGATAATGTTTCTTCTTTTGAGTGTCTTTATCACACTACACCAGATTATAGTTCACTTAAGGTCTTTGGTTGTGTTTGTTGTATCCTTCTCCAACCTCATGAGTACACTAAACTTGAGCCTCACGCCCGTCATTGTTGCTTTCTTGGTTATGGCACAGAACACAAAAGTTATCGTTGTTGGGATCCGATATCTCAGCGTATCCGTATCTCCCTCCATGTTGTCTTCTGGGAACATACAATGTTCTCTTCGTTGTCAAAGTTTAAGTCAATTACAGGCACTTCCACTCCTCTTTTTACTAACCCCGATGTTGATTATTTTCCTAGTGACACAGATGCAGGTTCCTCTAGTGAGCTCCCGGCCGCTTCCGATGTTTCCTCTGTTCTGATGATGTTGTTCCAACCGTTGATCCTGCACCTCCCACTGTTGAGCGTCCTCATAGGGTAAGAACTCCACCTACCTATCTTCGTGATTACCATTGTTTTTCAAATATGCTTCACCTTCACGAGCCACAGTCCCATAAGGAAGCCTCTAGCGACCCTCAATGGCAGCAAGATATGCATGACGAATTACAGACATGAGAGAAAACTCATACTTGGACTTTGTTGATCCTCCTTCTAGCTAGTAAGCCTCTTGTAGGGTGCAAGTGGGTATATAAAATCAAGACTCTTTCTGGTGGTTCTATTGAGCAATACAAAGCTCGTCTGGTGGCAAAAGGGTTCACTTAGGAATATAGAATTGATTATGAAGAAACTTTTGCCCCTGTTGCTCGCATCACCTCTGTTCAAACACTTCTTGCCATTGCAGCCGCTAGCCAATGGCCACTTACACAAACGGATGTCAAAAATGCCTTCCTTAATGGTGAGCTCGAAGAAGAGGTTTATATACGTCCTCCTCTAGGATACACTTGTCCGACCAACAAGGTTTGTCTTCTTCGTAAAGCTTTTTATGGTCTCAAACAAGCACCTCGGGCTTGGTTCGCCAAATTTCACAGCACTACCAGTAAGTTGGGTTTCTCTTCTAGTGGTCACGACTCTGCTCTTTTTACTCGTAAGACAGATACTCGTACTGTTGTCTTGCTTCTTTATGTTGACGACTTAACGATATGATTATTATTGGAAATGATTATTCCGGCATTCTTGAACTTAAGCATTTCTTGAGTCAACATTTTGAGATGAAGGATCTTGGACCTTTAAGTTATTTTCTGGGGCTTGAAATTTTATTTTCTAGTGATGGTTTATTTCTCTCTCAGGCTACGTATGCGTCCGATCTTGTCTCTCGAGCATGCCTCAGTGATAGTAAAATCGAACACACTCCTCTTCAACCTAATGTTCGATTTACTCCTCAGGATGGCACCTTGCTAGATGATGCCACTCTCTATCGTCAGCTAGTAGGCAGTCTGATTTATCTTGCAGTTACCTAACCAGATATCTCCTATGTTGTTCATCTGGTTAGGCAGTTCATGGCTGCCCCACGTACCACCCATTATGCTGCTTTCCTCCACATTATTTGGTATATCAAGGGTACTTTGTTTTATGGTCTTCATTACTCTGTTGCATCTCCTTTGACTCTTCGAGCCTACTCTGATTTTGATTAGGCTTGTGATCCCACTAATCGTCGTTCCACCACTAGTTTTTGTATTTTTCTCGAGGGTTCTCTTATTTCTTAGCAAAGCAAGAAGCAAACTCTGACAGCTTAGTCCAACACTGAAGCTGAATATCGTGCACTTGCTGATACTACTTCTGAAATAATGTGGCTCCGTTGGCTTCTTGCTGATTTAGAGATATCACAGTCTTCTTCCATTGATCTTTATTGTGACAACCGTAGTGTCATCCAAATTGTCCACAATGATCTTTTCCATGAGCGCACCAAGCATATTGAGATTGATTGTCACTTCATTCATCAACATCTTCTACGTGGTGATATTCATCTTGTCTCCATTGGCACTCTTGACCAGTCTGCTGATTTGTTCACCAAACCTCATTCTCCCAATCGCTTTCGCACTTTATTGTCCAAACTCAAGTTGGTTACCGTTGAACCCACTTGAGTTTGAGGGGGATGTTATGATATTATTATTATGGTGCTTGATTTGTTATTATAATTGATTAGGCTTGATTTGTTATTGATATTGTAATTTATTAGGCATTTATGTGTAGTTATTGTATAAGATTTTATTTTTATTCTCCTTTCTCCTATTCTGTCCTATAAATAGAAGTATCTCATTATATATTGAGATACATTTGAATATACAGAAAACATATTTTCATCTTGTCTTCTGTCAGTCTAAATAAGCCAAGCCTAAATGGGTTGGGGTGGCGAGTTTAACACTCTTATACCTTTCGTTGAAGCTTGCCAAGATGATAACAATGTTACTAGCCCCAATGTTTTCAAAATACATGCACCAATGTTTTCATGAACCATTTTATGGTTATGATGATAACAACAATGTTACTTGTTGTTCCGTTAAAATTTATGAGAGACATAGAGGAGTCAATCTGAAAATGCCGAGTCATAAACAAATCTCATTCAGTTAAGTAAGCTTATGAAAAGTCCCCAAAGCATGAAGATCTAAGTCGAACAGGCTTAAGGACATTTTACTAGGTGATGCAATAGTTATTTGCCTATTTTGGGATTTCAAAATTTAGATGTCAATCACGTGTCTAAAAGGTCGTAGAGCATGATCCATTAAAGGTGATTGATACCAGAAGACAATGTCAGACAATTTGGGATTCATTTTTCGAAAAACTTTCTCCTTCTTCAACCCTTTGCTTTTCATTCTTGAAAGGGGAAATATAAAAAGCATTGAGCTTAAAAGGAAAAAAAAAAATTGAAACACTCTACTGATAGAAAGGTGACTTTAAAGTGAAGAAGCAAGTAAGTCTCTCATATATATACCATCAATTTACAGGTAATTCCGAAGGTTTTTTTTAATTTTTTTTAATTTCTGTTATCTTTCAAAATCCACTTTTACCCTTCATCATTCATCATCGTTCTCACCACCATCCCATTCCTACCCCAACCTAATGGCTACCCTGTTATCACAAACTCATAAATCTCACCCCAGGAATTTTCTCACACGCTCACGCAACAAGAGTAGAGGAAGGGAGCTACTTTTGTTTCACTCAATATTTCATACTCAAATGATACAACATGCTGGGTACAGGTGCTAAGCCTTTTCATAGGAAAAACATGACAATAAACTAATATATAAAAAAAAAGACTTAAACTTTAAGAAAGCTGGGTTTGGGCGCTGGCTTCATTACACTTTGCAGCTGGATGAATTGATTTTTGCAAAGGAGCAATGCGGCATGTACAACATTTTATCTAGCTGTAATAATTTTGGAGCTTGGTTTAATTACCGACACACCCCAACAATAGAGAGGGTATTCGGGGAGAAAGAGGAGGAGTTTCTCGACGAGGGAGGGAGAGGAGGAGCGGATGGTAGGGATGGTGGAGGAGGAGATGGCATTTTCTAGGGTTTCAACGGCTCTGTAAGTCATAGTGGTGGGGTGAGATGAGATGAAGGGATAGAGATAAAACGTGACATTTTTTTTTGGGTTGACCTGTTTAATCATTTATCAGTTTAAATATCAATCATTCAATTATTTTATTAATATATATCTATGAGTTGAAAAAGATGATGAATAGGTGAGGGTTTTACTTGTTCCCTCACCTTAAAAACCACTTGATAGAAATACTAGTAAATTGAATACCCTATAGCTATCTTAGTGATATTTGAATATTATTGTACATGATGTATTTATTGTATGCCAATGTGAGTGAGGTGTTAGAATATCGAATTCTAAGTATTCAAATAATTGAACTCTTGTATTTATCTGAATTCGAAAAAAGTTTAATGGATTTAAGTTCTATATTTCCAATGGAATTTTTGTGTTAGTTATTTTTGTTCATACTCTTTTTCTTCTTTTACCAATATTATATTCAAACGTAATACGTGGATTATTTTATGTATAAATATGCATCACATAACAAGAGATAATTTTTAATAAAATATTAATTTTAAAATCTTTCTTTTATTTAAAAGAAACGTACATATACTAGTTGAGATATCTAACATACTGGCGGTCTTGAGATTTTGGATGTCCTGTACGAACTGAGAAATGATGCCCTCATAATTATTTGAAGATCGTTCTCCTTGCATTTTTTGCTGCAAAATCATTAACAATCCGTTCATAATTAAGGTTCTTTAAAAAATCATTTTTGATAGAAAACAAAGCAAGACTATTTAATCTATCTTGTGACATAGTATATCAAAAATAAGAATTTAACAATTTCAATGTAGAAAAACTTCTCTCAACGATTGCAACAGTAACATGGATAATTAATATTATTTAATAAGTTATCAATTCATTAGGAAAACAATTAAATGTCTTCAAAGAACGTAAAATCATAAAGTTGATTTTGATTCAATTGTTAAAACCTCTCTAATGACTTTTAATTCTTCAAATAGATTTTTCTATCAAGATCTAGATATGATTCAATATGTTTGCAATATAATTTCAAGTCCTTATCAGAAAATGACCTAAGCCTTTCAATATTAAACAAAAAATAAAAAATATCCTCATATGTACTATACTGCTCCAATCTTCTATTAAGTAAGTCAATTGCTTGATATACTATATATAAAAAATAATGGATCTTAAAAGACTTATCGACAAACTCAAGGTTTGGTTGTGTGCATTCAGAGAGATTTTCATTATAATGTTTTTTCTACGAATTTGACGTTTTTGAACACACAGATTCAATCTCCTTTCCATTCGCAATTTTTAACATATATTAAATTAAAAAGATATTCTAATATACACAGATACACTTGTTATATTATTTTCTATCATTCTATTATTAATTTTTTGGAATAATTATTTTTTATTGATAAAAAATAATTATATAAAAATTTTATTTAATATTTATATATATTAAATAAAATTTTACCTATATGCCCCCCAAAAAATAGGGCTCTGGACAATCGCACACCTCAGCCATGCCAAGGGCACCACGGTCTAACATCAGCAATATGAATTCAAATATATCATTTTCCATTAGTTACTGGCACGCAACTGCAAGTCCGCATCCATTAATGCCCCATATTCGGCGGTTGCAACTTACAACAAAGTAAACATCCCAAGCATTCTAGTTTTGTACGAAAGGTAGGTTTTTGGATTTAACTTGTCAAAGTTTTTGTTTATAAAGTTTGCAAGTACAGATATATATCATTAATATCATTTGATAGATTAAAATCTTTATAAACATTAAGGATGTATATATTTATTTGTTCACTTTAAAAGCAAACTCATTTCAAAGGAGTTATATCTCAAATTTTTATTGTGAGTTTTGCTTTGTCATCAGGGGTGGTCCTGAGGGTGTGCGGAATGTGCGACCGCACAGGATCCCATTTTTTAGGGGCACCAAATTTTTTTTTACTTCGTGTATATATATATATATATATATATTTAAATAAAAAATTATATAATTAACAGACATTTAATTGTTTTCCTAATTCATGCATAACTTATAGAATAATATTAACTATTCTCGTTACTGTTGCATCTGCTGAGAGGAGTTTTTCAAAATTGAAATTGCTAAAATCTTATTTGCGATCTATAATGTCGCAAACTAGATTAAATAGCTTTGCCTTGATTTCTATTGAAAATGATTGTTTAAAGAATCTTGATTATGAACAGATTATTAATGATTTTGCAGCAAAAAATGCAAGGAGGATGATATTCAAAGATTAGAAGGGCATCACTTTCTTTCTTTATCCCTTGTGATTCATGTGATATCGGTGGATGATATTGTTGGTTTGGGATGCTACTCAAATTGCTACATGTTCGGGTTAATAGATACATGTATAACTCTACTTTTGCAAAATTGTATTGTAGTTTTGGTTTGGTTTGAGCTTTTCAATGTTGATGTAATCTTTAATTTTTCTTCTATGACATTTTATTTCACTTGAGGTTATATTAAAATAATTAATGACTAGTTTTTTGCACCTCTTTTATTTTGAAAGCTATATGCATTTGATAATCAATATATATATATATATATATATATATATATATATATATATATATATATATATATGACTTATAAAAAAATAGGGCACCCATTTCATAGTTCGCACAGGGCACCCAAAGTTTCAGGGACGGCCCTGTTTGTCATATCCTTCTATAAGACCTTTCTACTAATACTCCTGGTACTAAATAAAGAAAATTTTAAATAAAATGGTAAATATACTTAATGTCTTGAAAATATAAAAAAAAGCTTTTAATACTTTCTTTTTTAGTTTCGTTATATTCTTCTATTAATCCTCACAATATTAAATAAAGAAAGTATTAAATGAAAAAGTAACGCATCCATTTTCTTAGGAATATAAAAGACATTGTTTTTCTTTATTTAGTAAGTAGAATAATTATTAGAAGGATTGACACTTGTACAGTAAACACTTTTTAAATCAATTAAAAATGCCTTTCTAAATCGGTTTTGGAACCGATGTAAAAACATAAGATGTAGAATGTGAGATCTTTATATATCGGTTAACCACGGATATTGAAAGATAACTTACAACATCGATTATGAGCAATAACCGATGTGGAAAGTTATCTTTCAACAAATTTATTTATTTTGAAAAAGTACTTTCAACATCGGTTACGTGCAGAATCGATGTTGAGAGTGCATTTTTAAAAAAAAATCTGTTTTACAATAGTTACAATCTTAGCCCTATTTCATACAACTAGAATCCCAACAATAACAATAACAAAATCTAAATCACTATACTAAGTCAACCAAACTGCTATATTGATTAAGCAAAAGTCTTCCATTGATTTAACAAACTCAACTACATACATATAATGTCACAAATTTAAACTAATTAAATACATATATATGACGAAGATGACATGCATTCATAGATCTATCATAATTAAGAAAATATATATTTAAAGTATGTTATAGATTTCAGAGTAATTAATAAAGCAAATGCAATACAAATTAAATTAATTAAAAGCTTACGTTTTAACGATGCCTTTGATTTCTTTCGTTGGCTTCTTTCCCGACGAACAGAAGAAGGCCACAACATTCATACCACGACAGATGATCAATAATTGCCAATGTTTACTACATTTGGAAACAGTTAGTGACAAGTCATAGATAATTATAAATTTCTTGTAAAACTTGTACTTACAGATGGAGGTAAGGTGCTAGGTAGCACTGTTTTTTGCCTTCATCAAGCACACACCGCATATACGCGATAATCTTATTTGGCCCAAACGTCTCACCCTGAATTAAGCCAGGGTCAAGGAATTCATAAAGATGGAGGTTTCTCCTATCAATATAGAGGTGATGCAGATGCCTAAGATATTGAAATAAATGTTATTATAATAGTTGAAAACTTAATTAGTTAACTTACAAATAAAATGTACTTACGTGCATCATAATGAGACAACCGTCATGCAAAGCATTTCACTATCAATGCATATCTCCATAATGTAAAACTTGTACGTGATAATCTTGTACTTACAGATGGAGGTAAGGTGTTAGGTAGCACTGTTTTTTGCCTTCATCAAGCACACACCGCATGTACGTGATAATCTCATTTGGCCCAAACGTCTCACCCTGAATTAAGCCAAGGTCAAGGAATTCATAAAAATGGAGGTTTCCCCTATCAATACAGATGCGATGTAGATACCTAAGATATTGAAATAAATGTTATTATAATAGTTGAAAACTTAATTAGTTAACTTACAAATAAAATGTACTTACGGGCATCATAATGAGACAACCGTAATGCAAAGCATTTCACTATCAATGCATATCTCCATAATGTCCCTCTGGGGGATATAGAAAGTATCGGGCCTGTCATCGTGTTCCAAATTTATAAAAGCTGACTCCTTCCCAAGTTTCACAATCGCTAATGCTAAACGTTTAAGAGCACCACATGCGGCATCCTTGTCGATACCCAAAACATTAGTAAACATGGTTAAGTTATATCAATTGTAAATAGAAAAAAGAAACTTAAGTAATTGAATTATTATATGAATACTTCGATGAACCAGACTTCATATGTCTTCTCGGATCCGACCTAGGCCTTTTGGGTGGAAAATCTTTTCCAACATCCTAAACAACAAAGATAAAGCATTAGTAAACACAATTAAGTTATTTCAATTGTAAATATAGAAAAACATAAGTAGTTGAACAATTACATGAATACCTTGGCTGAAACAAAAAACCTCACAAGTCTTCTCGATCAAGGGATGAAATTACCGGGGGCCTGGCCCACTGTTTGAACCTCCTAAATGGGCACAGGGACTCGAGCATCAACATCTTGAACATCTCCAATCACCACCCTCACATGATCATCCGCTAATGTCCAGTGGTGTAAGGTATTTCCCAAATTGTATAGCCTCCCAAATGCCACTAACCGACGATCATGATGATCATCAACATATATACAGCTCACACTGATCCTCCTCCTCCTTATCAGGCTGATGTGAATGATAACATGACCTCTTAGTGCTCACATGTACAGACGGTTGGACACTTGTGTTTTGCTCGGAACCAAACAGGTAGCAAGCAACAGCAGCAATGTAGAAAGAGAGAGAAAGAGAACCTGTGAGAGGAGAGGGTGAAGCCGTGCGCGACTGGGCAGTGTGTCTGTGAGCAGAGTCCGTCAGCGATGAAGGAGAAGGATGAAGGAGCAGCAACGATTCGTGAAGGTGGTGCTAGGTTACGGTGGTGCTAGGATGAAGGAGAAGGATGAAGGAGCAGCAACGAGGGAGAGGGCAATGAGGGGGAGGGAAAGATATGAAAGCTGGCACATGAAAAAGGCTTACATAAACCAATTTTTGAAATCGGTTAGGTAATAGAACCAATTTTGAAAGTGTATTTTTGAAATCGATTGTGAAAGAACCAACGTAAATGCTTGGTGGGAATAAATATCTAGTTTTTTATTTAAAGTTTCTACATCGGTTGTTCTATACAATCGATCTTAAAGGTTTTCGACATCGGTTTAAAGGAGAACAAATGCAAAAAGTTTTCCATTTATTTTCTTTTCGAGGAGTGCTAGCAACACACTCTTTCCCATTGGTTGAAATTCATGTGAGTCCCACTAATTCATATGGGTCCCTCTTAAATTTAGTAGGACCCACATGAATTTCAATCATTAAGAGAGAGTATGTTGGAAAGAGAGTGTTAAAGAGTGTGTTGCTATCATTTTTATTTTCAAAATTGCCACCGTCTTTTTTTTTAAATCGGTTTTTAGTTAACTGATCTAAAAACCTATTGTAGAATCCATATTTTGCACTAGTGTGAAAAGGAGGATTTAGAATTATTCCTTTCTTCATGTAGTAATGAGGAAGAGTAAGAGGATGTTGCTGGATAACTTAAATTATTCCTTCAGTAAAAAAAAAAAAAACTTAAATTATTCCTTTAATATATTTCTCACCAAGAATACCATATAATAATTAATGTTTTTTTTGGTAAGCATATAATAATTAATTTTATTCTCTTATTTGTTTTTTCCACTAATAATTAATAGACTACCTTAAAATTATGGGCATTGTTTTTGGGTGCTCAACATTATTGTCATTTCTATTTATGCTTGATTGAAGACAAAATCTTTACTTTAATTTGGTTTGTATCTTAATACTAAATACTAAATGTGGTTTAATAACATCTATTTTTTTTATTTATTGGATTAAAAAAAACATCTTTTTTATTTTGGTGCATATATTATACTTTGGGTGTATACCGAAAAATATATATTATACTTTGGGTTTTGTTAAACGTTTGCCTTAAAGCAACATGTTAACGAACTAAAAATAGCCCAGTTAAAAAAAACGAACTAAAAATAGCATTAACCATTTCTTATTAAATCATTTTAATTATTTTAAAAATATTATATTTTTAATGTTTTTTAGATATTTATATTTTTCCTTTGATTCTATTTTTTCACTCTAAAAGCTATAATAACAAAACTAATATTACCGTCATTTTCATTTATATATATATATATATATATGTGCAAGAATTTAGGTCGAGAATAATTGAAGCCCATATATACCACTTTACTGAAATGTTTGTTGGTATCTAGATTTTTTATGTGATTTTACTATTTTAGGCTTGAATGAACAAAATCACACTCACTAATCTCTATGCATAATTAAGATTATAAGAACATTGTTTTCCAGTATCAAGTTTAATGATTCACTCACAACGTAATATGGGCAAGTTGCATGATCTGTATAACTGCCAATTGTTTGAGCTGACGCTACATGTTATGGCTGTTCATATAGCTATTCACCATTCACTTACTATAAATACGTAAATCTGATATACGAGGAAAGCATTCCAAATACTCCTTAATTGATTAACTCAATCAATCATTAGAATATATAAATGGTGATTTCCTGTATTTCCAAGTTGTTTCTCCTTTCCTTCATTTGCACTACATTCATATGTGGTCTCTCTTCAAGTTCTAGCATCCCAACCCAGTACTCCATATTGGGCCCTAACCTAGACAAGTTTCCTTCAGAGGATGAAGCCATCCAACTATTCCAACTATGGAAGAAAGAGCATGGACGGGTCTACGGAGACCTGAAAGAGATTGGAAAGAGATTTGAGATTTTCCTGTCCACTTTGAACTATATCACGGAGTCTAATGCAAAGAGATCAAGGTTTCCTAATTCTGGCTACCTTCTTGGTCTGAACAAGTTTGCTGACTGGAGCCCGAAGGAGTTCCAAGAAATCTACTTACATGACCTTGACATGCCCGTGGACAATGACACCAAGAAAAATGACTTATTTTGTAACGCACCTTCATCTTTAGATTGGAGGGCAAAAGGAGTTGTGACTGCAGTTAAGGATCAAGGAAATTGTGGTAAGTTTGCTGCATTTTGCAAGAATATTTCTTACAGAGTAATGCTACCATGACAACAAAATATTACAAAATATCTTCAATTAATTGACACTGCATGCTAGTATAAATTAACAGTTAACCATACATTAATTGCCTCCAATGTAATGCTAGCTAGCTTGTTATGACAGTACGTAGCATTAAATTCTTAATTACTACTAACAAACACGCAGCTTATTTCAATTTTTGGGTGAAGATGTAGTTTCAAATGTAAGATTAGCAGTCTTGGCAAATCAAATTGAAAACCCTCTCAATTAGATGCTAGCTAATCCTAACGTTAGTCATCTTAATTACGCGTTTTAATAATAATGACGATGATAAAAGTAATGTTGTGTGTTATGATTTATTGTGACAAATTAAACGGTTTTTGATTGTGAAACGTTTTATATCTTTAAAATTTGTAATTGATTTTAAAAATAGGCTCTATAAACTTTTCATTTGTTGAACATAAGTAGAAAATATATTGATAGCTGCTTTCAAATAAAATTATGATAATTATATATGAGGAAAAAAAATAACACCGACAGGTAAGCAAGCCATAACCGGATGAATATCTGTTGTCCCATTTTGATATACTACATCATGTTCCCATTAATAAGATCTTGTCATATAAATTAAAATTTGAGGATCAATTAAAGTTCAAACTTCATGAGAAATCAGTCTCATGATCACAATGCTTAATTATGAGGATATCCTTATCAAAACAAAAAATGTATTTGAGAAAAAAAAATGAATTCATTTTAAATAAGTACAAAATGCACATATGAATTATTTTATTTGAATACCCAAAATACTAACCATCAACTACATCCGCTTGTGGTATACGACATTATTCAATCACATTCATGTGAGGCACAACATTATATTTTGGGTGTAAAAAAAATATTTTCTAATTATTGAACAAGACATGATGTTAATGTTTAGGAATAATTTGTTGTTATTAGGAAGCTGTTGGACATTCTCAGCCGCAGGTGCCATAGAAGGAATAAATGCACTAGCCACTGGAGAGCTTATTAACCTTTCCGAACAAGAGCTTTTGGATTGTGACCTTGTAAGCCATGGTTGCGACAGTGGATGGGTGAATAAAGCATTCGATTGGGTTTTAAACAATGGTGGGATTGCTTCGGGAGTTGACTATCCACGTTATAAAGCAAAGAAGGGTACCTGCCACGCCAACAAGGTCTTGTTTCTATCAATTGCTTCCATCATTGAAATAAAAAAAATAACTCCTACTTCTTCTAGTTCAATGCTTGAGTTTATTTTCCCCTTTTTCTTGAAGCAGAGTCCAAACAGTGCAACCATTGATGGGTATGGACATGTAGCACGATCAGACAACGGACTCTTGTGCGCTACTGCTAAGCAGCCTATTAGTGTGTGTCTGAATGCAACTGGATTTCAATATTACCATTCCGTAAGTCTTTTATATTATCAATGATAATTTATCTACTTGATTTGAAATGTAAGACTAGAATGTTACATTTTTTCTTCATTTTTCTTTGGCTCCATAATCAGGGAATCTATGATGGTTATCACTGCCAAAGAAATTCTGCATATTCAAATCATTGTGTGTTAATTGTGGGTTATGGCTCGAAAGACGGTGTTGATTTCTGGATCGTGAAGAATTCGTGGGGCAAAAACTGGGGATTGGATGGTTATATATGGATCAAAAGGAACACGGGTTTACTATATGGGGTGTGCGGAATCAATGCCTGGGCTTATAGCCCAATAAAGAAGAACTGAAGAAGCATGCATTCAAGTATTAGTTTCATGTGATCATAAAACTTTGAAATAATTATAAGCGCCTCAAAGTAGGTTGAAGCATAAAATAATGTTTGATAGGTGCAATGTTTGTAGTAGTGTGTAGCCAAGTTCTCAGTAACGCTGTTTTGAACACATAAGTTCACCACAGCCTTTTAAAGAAAAAAGTTCACCACAGTAGAAAATGGTACTAGTCAAAAATAATATAAATGGAGGAGAAATATGGTATTTCTTCTCCATGTTTTTCTTTATGACAAGTATACTAAATTGATGCAAGTAAAGTCATAATGAAGTATGATGATGTGTACCACTTTATTAAAGTAGTTTGTCATGTGTGTCTACTTTATGTCATGGATATCTACTTTATAAATGTCAAGTTTATTAAAGTTGTGATTGTAATGAGTCCCGAGCTTACCGAAAAAAAAGAGAGCCTTGAGGCATAATAAAAGTGGTCTGGTATTAATGTCTCGTGTTTTGTTTGTATCTTTAAGAATTCTCCTTATAAATAGAGGTCTCTTGAGATGTAGAAGACAAGTTCAAGCAAGAAAACAAAACCTAGAGTGTTTTCTAAGATGTCTTGCTTCTAAAATCTTTCTCCCCCCTTCTTAAACTATTTCTATACTACTACTTCATGACCCAAACCAAAGTGCAAGTATGTTTTGCACTTGCTTCTCATGAGGATCTTGTGCATCAGAAGCATTTATAAACTATCCAAAGTAAGAAATGGGTGGGGAGATGGAAGATGCTAGGATTGTTTCAGAAGGCCTAATAGGCATATATAGAGATCGTGTCTTGCCTAGCTAGAAGAGTGTGAGGGCTTTCTTTCGAGGTCTCAAGCATACCTAGCCTTAGGATCGGTCCTAGTGATCTCATCTTATCTCCTGTACTCCCAATCCTTACCCCTAGAACAATGAATAATCAAATAGCATTCTCACGGATCTAAGACCAATCATCAATTCATAAATTCAACTATTATTTAAACCAAAGAAATAATTTGGAAAAGAAATCAATATTTATCTACATAAGCAATTACGACAAGAAAATGGGCACAATATTTTTGGATTTTTTATTTAATTGAATTAGAAGGCAATGTTAAAAGATGAACAATAGTTATTTCTATTTGGTTCAATTTTCACTACCGTTTCTAATTTTCTATCAACCCTTTTGCCATCCAAGAATCCTGATTTATTCAAAAGTCTCTTCTGAGCACTATAAAAATATTCCCTAATTAGTACTTCCTTCCATCCTGAATATAAGAAACAAAAAAAAAAATTTTTTTGGTCCGATATTATAAGAAACATTGACCAATTTTAAGCTAAATTCATTTTCTATCCTTATTTATTGTAAAATTCATATTAAAGAGACTCAACAATTCCTCATGCAAGTGTTTTGGTTTAACTGACTCATCGTTTACTCATTGGTCAAATAGTATGATGCTTGGATTTAGGAATAAATAAGTTAGTTGAATTAGAAGTGATTAAATAGAGACATTTGTGGAATAAAATTTAAAATAAATTGATTTTAATAATTTTTCTTGATCTTAATGAATTAAGATTTTATTTTTTATATTCAAGATTAGAGCGAGTAATATTCCTACCTGAACTAATTAATTGAGAATTCATTAAGTTTTATAATTCACATAACACACGGTACAATCCTATGGTTTTATCTTACGTTAAACATATAAATATTCTTTCAATTTCATTATGATAAGTTGATCATCTTCCATCTAATTAATGACCAATTAATTAGAAGTATTAAGATCATAGAGTTTAATTGTTATACATTGACAATGTAAAACATTTTTATACAGACAATCAATCATCAATCATGATATAGATGATTTTGAAGGTAATTAGGATGAGAGTCAATTTTTTTACTGATGTAATAACTTATAATTGAGTATCTATATAAAAATATTTTACACTATCCATATATAACAATTAAATTTAAGAACATATAATAAAACACAAAAGTGGACCTGAAAAAATTAAGGAACTGAAATAAAATCACCAAAAACAAGGCAAATGATCATGTCATGTCTCTCACTATCCGCAAGTCCATTTAGGTAAACATTTTATTATTTTAAAATCCTTAAATTTTTCAAATTTAAAATATCACCCCTCTCCTTCTCTCTCACTACCCTCTCACCTCCTCCCGACATCACCAACAACACCCTCCGCCCCCTCACTCTCTACACGATCCCTCTTCTCTCATCTCATCTTCTTATTCTTCCCTTTCTGCCTCACCCTTTTTTTTTTATCTCCGTTAGGGTTTCTCACATTTTGCAGAGAAACCGCTGCATCTCGTTCTCCATCCCACTTCGCTGCCACTCTCCCGTTTCTTCATTTTCCACACTATGCATTCCTATTACTTCTCTGTTTCTCTATTCATCACCGTACCTTTTTCTCTTTCAATTAATCAGGTATTCTTCTACATCCAAATCTCATCGTTTCTCATCCTTTCCATTATTTTTTCGATTTCTTTATTTCGGTCTTTTTGAATGTGTCTGTGGGTTTATTTGTTATTATTTTTTTATTGAAGAGCTTGATTTCGTAATGCTTTTATTTTATTTATTGTAATTTGTGGTTATTGCTTTTGTTAGGGTTTTGATTGAGATTTGTTCGCGGGGGGGTTTCGAATTCTTGAAGTTGCGGTAGTTTTTGGTGTGGTTATGTTTGATGGCAATTGAAGAAAAAAAAACAAATTTAAGGTGTGGAGGCTTGATTCAGAGTGTTCACCACGAAGTAGAAACTATGTCCAGTGATGAAGATGAGCTTCGACGCCATAACTCGGCCGTGGAATCCGACGACGACGACGACGAGTTTGATGATGCGGATTCCGGGGCAGGGTCAGATGATTTTGATTTGCTGGAATTGGGTGAAACCAGGGCAGAGTTTTGTCAGATTGCCAATTAGACTTGCAACATTCCATTGGAACTGTGTGATCTTTCTGGTCTTGAAGATATACTATTGGTGGATGTGGAATGAATGCTTGAGTGAGGAGGACAGGTTTGAACTTGCTAAGTATCTGCCTAACATGGATCAGGAGACATTCGTTTGAAGCTTGAAGGAGCTTTATACTGGTTGCAACTTCCATTTCGGGAGTCCCATTAAAAAGTTTTTTGAAATGTTGAAGGGTGGCTTGAGGGAGGAGGTGAGAAAGAGGGGAGTGAGAGAAAAGCAGAGGGATGAAATTTTAAATTTGAAAAAATTTGGGATTTTAAAATAAAAAATTTGTTGCCTAAATGGACTTGTTCATGGTGGGAGACATGACCCTAGCATTCGCCACAAAACAATACCTGTTGGTTCTTAGTAACAACCCAACCTAAGGTGACGGCTCAACTCAAATACCTGCTGTGCGCCTGTGCCATACAGTACAACCTTCATTCCTAAATAAAACCCTAATTTCCACCTTCATGTCGACCTCTTATATCTGCAGCAACTGCAGCCAAACCTCTTTTGTCCGCGGCGATATCTATGGAGATTTGGTGTGTTCATCCTGTGGCATCCTTCAACAATTCGATCAAATTTGACGCCCAAATCAGGGCATCAGCGGTACTCTAGGCACATTTGTCGATGTCGGAACCGGTGGCACCGGTTCCGGTACCATTTACACTTTCAGTGAAAGAAGATTATTTGCGGCACAAAATTCGATCAATGAATTAACATATACATTAGTGTTAACATCCAAAAATGTTGAAATTAAAACCATGATATCTGCTATCACGGAGGATGAGCTTGGTCAAGGGGTTTGGTTTCCGGTGTTGATTGGTGCATGTTCTTATGTCATTATGCGAAAAGACGACCGCCCTTTGCCCATGGCAGAAATGGCTTCTGCTGTTGGCTGCGATGTGTATGAGCATGGAAAGATCATGCGTGTTGTTGATTTTTTAGACTTGAAAATACCAGGTTTTTCTGAATTTGACATAGTGCATTCGTTTGAACGGACCTTAAGAATTCTCCCAGTTTTTGATACAGTGTGCGCAGTGAAGTGGTTTTTGACTACCGGGCGAAGGCTGCTTCCCTTGGTGGTTGCAGTTTTGGTTCTAGTGGCGGAATTGAATCAAGTTGAAGTTCTGATGGATGATTTGGCTAAGGAGGTTCATGCCATGGTTTCCACTTGTAGAGCCAGGTACAAGGAACTGCTGGAGAAACTTGTAAAGTTGCACACGTGTTGCCTTGGGGAAAGGATATTACTACTAAAAACATAGTTAACAATGCACCCTTTGTGATTCAATATATAGAGAAGAAGTCTATGTTGAAACCTTGTGAAAAGAGGGAGAATCTTGAGCAACCTGCTTTAGATTTGGCAGACGTGGTTAGCGAATGCTTACGACAAGACAATGAATACGAATATGGAATTGATGGCATAACTTCATGAAAGGATTCTAAGTATTTTCTTTTTTAGAAAGTAATGCTGATAGACCAGGCATACAGAATGTGGACAGGCTGCAGATTTCACCTGAATGTTTATCCATGGTGTATGATAAATTTTAAATGAGATTTCTTGTGCTAAGTCCTCAGGAAGGAGTGGAAAAGCTCAAGAAAGGAAAATGTTAAAGCTTGATCTTCAGGAGTGGTGGAATGGAAAATCAGAAGTGAGCAAAAAGCTTCTACTCAAACAGTTACTGGAGAAGGATGTTGGATTGGATACCATGCCACCATCTTTTGTCGCTGATCAATTGAAATGTAAAATGAGGCGAGAGAGGATCAATGCTGCTAAGGTGAGGATTGAAAGAATTATGCATCCGTTAGATGCTGGTCTGGGTGATACTACGAATCTTGGCACTTATCATGAGAGAAAAGGAAGAAAAGAAAAGGAATGGTGGTTGATGATGTGGATGGGAAGACTTGATTATTGAGACCCTTATTCTTCATAATGTAAAGGCGGAGGAAATTGAGATGGGGCATTACAATATCTTACTGGATCTACATGTGTTTAACTCTGGCATTGTATGAGAGAGGCTTCAGATATACAGCCATTGTATGAGAAGTTTCACTATACTGGCATTTTCATTATCACTTCTCACTGACGACCATCATATGATAGAGCAGATATTTTCTTGCTGCAATTTTTGTACTAGAATTTTTTTATATATTCAATGATAATGGCAGGTACTTTCTTTTCCTTTTTAAAAATTCAGGCAACTTAATGTATATTTGGTGTCAAGACATTATGATCAATTGATTTATACAATTATATATACCTGTTATTTTGGTGCTGCTTTCAAGAGATTGCAGTTCAAATTATTGCCAAAGCTTATTTCCCCATTATTATATGGCTATTGAGTTTATGCACATGTTGACTGTTGAGAGTCAGCACCAGTTAAATTTTTTCCTTATAGAGTTTTGCTTGTGCAGCTACAGGTTGGTATTAATAGTGCCGTGAATTTGTGATATTGATGAACATTGTTTTTATATGGGACGTTTAAGACTAGGCACTAGTACTAGGTTCGATGCACAGGAACAAACCTTAGTTGAATCAAAGAGTGGAGCTTTGACAAAAAATGTAAGCTATGAAATAATGATAATAAATACAATCTATTCTTCTATTTTGTCAAAATCCAGGGAAGGAAATTCAACTTCTTCTAGTGAATCTAGTCCTTGTTGGACTTCTTCACATTGGCGCAGCTGCTACCTGCTACACACCTCCCATTGTTGAATATATGACTCAGTTTGTCTTCATTTCAATTTGTTATTCTATTAATTGAAATTTAAAATGGCTGGTGAGTCATGAGTGGTGACTCACTTTCCTTTTTAATATATTTTTGCCCATTGTTTTAGTGCTTATGCATTGATTCATGAAATAGTAACTCTGAAGCAGTATTATTCATTTAATACGACATTTGTTAGCAGACTGGCAGACACAGCATTTGTAAATTGCAATGGATAAGACTAATAAGAGTAAGCGTGCTTGCCTTTGTTTTCATTCCCATTCTTAGTCTTTTCTTGAGTTTGTAGTTCTTCCCTCGTGGTCACTTTGGGATGCAAGCAGGCAGAATGACACTCCACTTTTTCTTCCAAAAATCTTGAATATGACTGAAGCATAATTTTCTGCTTGCTTCATCTCATTACTCTTCTACTCTAGGGAATTTCTCTTTTGGTTTTGCTAAATACTATGAATGTATCATTGTAGTGTACTCGTCCTATCTTTTAAAGTTTAGACCCTTGACTTTGTTTTTTGTGTACTTTGTTATCGCTAGTTTGTAGTTCATCATAGTAGAAGTTAAGCCTCATTGAGGTTTATAGTATGCATTGGCCTTGGAACATGTGACTGGTTCCCATGCTGATATTGTAGATGAAACACAAATACAGCTGGATAAGAGTGAGGCCTATTGAAAATTATTTACTTGTTGCTATTTTGCATTTTGGCTTGCCTTCTCCTTTAGGTGCAAGGACTTCGAATGTTAGGAGTGTTATTGGGTTAGGTTTCTACTAGCTGTACTTCTCTTGTACTTGACTTAAAATATTAATATAAGTAGGATTATTAGATCAGTGTTTAACATCCTAACTTCACAATCCTTTTAGTTAAATATATTCTCCCTTCTCTCTTTTGGATCTAATCTTTAGAGTCTTAGATTTAAACACAAGGCATGCTTCAAAGGTGTGGCAATTATGTGAAGTTTTATTAGCTGGACCACAGATTCATGAACTTTTATAGCAGGATTTCTCTTGGATTGATAATGACTCTATTTTGGATTTTGGGATTTCAAGGAAAAGGAACTTCGTAACCTGCTAATGTAGAATCAGTCAGAAACCTTGACTAGGACATTAAGTTGGGCCATTCACTGAGCTGTTTTGGAATTTGATATAGCTTTCTCTTGGGGTCGTATATGTGCTGAGCTGCTATGGTCATAAACACAAGACATGACCCAAAAATGTGGCTATTATGTGGTTAATTTTATTTGCAGGAACAAAGGTTCATGAACTATTATAGCAGGATTTCTCTTGGATTGATAATGACTCTCTTTTGAATTGTTGGGCTTTCAAGGCAATAGAACTTCTTGACCTGCGAATGTAGAGTTAACCAGAAATCTTTAACTAGGATATTAAGCTGGGCCTTTCACTCAACTGCTTTGGAATTTGATATAGCTTTCCTTTGGGTCATATATGTGCTGAGCTGCTGCTCTAGTCAAGGACTTATCTTAGTAGCTAAATGAAGTGTCAGCTTAATAGCTCATACAGGCATTGCTTTTGACTTGAATCCAATCTTACCTGTAGCCTTATTATCTAGTTCTTTCTTTAGTATGTTTTGCATCCCCCAAAAAAGGTCTCTTCAATACACTGTGTTGCTGTTAGGGCCCAGCCCAATAGGAAATTTTTAGGGCCCAGCCCAATAGGAAATAAAGAGAAATGTAATAGTTAGTTAGTTAGAAGGTATTAGTTAGTTTAGGGGAGTGGTTATAAATAGGGGAGAATAAGAGTGAAGGGGGGAGGCAGAGAATTATACATTGTGAGAATTAAGCATAGGCTTGATTGTGAAAGGGGAAACCCTTTGGGAAGGGGAAACCCTTGGAGGAGAATTACTCTCCTATTGTTCATTTCTTGTTCATTCATTCAATAAAGATTCATTCTTTCCTTTTCTTTTCCTGTTCTTTTCTTCTATATTTAGTCCATTGTTTTTAGGTTCCTAACAATTTGGTCCGACCTGCCGGATGTTCGAGAAGAGAGCCGGTGCTTCTGGGACCGTTTTCACGATGGATAATAAAGTGGGTGTTCTGGAGAACAAGATGGCAGCACTGTTGAATGATGTGGATGTCATCAAGGGGATTCTTATGGAATTGAAAAACAAGGGGTCATCTAAGATTGAGGTTGAAGAACCCAATATTGGCAGCAAGAAAGAATCTGATTCTTGCAGCAAGAAAGAACCCAGTTTTTGGGTAGAGGAGGTGGCATCGTCCAAACCGCAGATGGAGAAGGTGCTGGCAGACCCCGAGATAAAATCAGAAGTGGATAAGGAGATAGAACCTGAGGTGGGGAAGCTTGGGGCCGAAAATATAGTCGAGGAAATCATGACGGAAATAGGATGTGGAGATGCAATTGTGCTTCCCCGTTTCCAAAACTCAGACCCGGTGGAGGTAACGACGGGAGAACTCCAGAAAAAGATAGTCTCAAGGGAGCGAAAACCACCGCTGTCACGGTTGTGCCCGGGTGACGTCATGATGCTGAATATGGCTTACCACCCATATCCCGTGGCTGGGCATGGGCAGCAGTTTTTTTTTGGGGACCGGAAAGCATCAGAGTTGGAGAAGCTTGTTCCGCTCAAGCGCCCGCACCACCAGATCGGGGGGATGGTCTGCAGTCGCTGGAAAAAAAAAAGGCCGCCACCGAAGCCACCTGATGAACCGCTGCCCTCAAACTCACGTGCAGCGGTTCTTGCAATGTTTATGGAGGAAGAGACGGAGATGCTTGGGAGAAGTCCGGCCAGACCGCTGCTGCGACCACCGCCAGAATAGGGGAGTGGTTATAAATAGGGGAGAATAAGAGTGAAGGGGGGAGGCAGAGAATTATACATTGTGAGAATTAAGCATAGGCTTGATTGTGAAAGGGGAAACCCTTGGAGGAGAATTACTCTCCTATTGTTCATTTCTTGTTCATTCATTCAATAAAGATTCATTCTTTCCTTTTCTTTTCCTGTTCTTTTCTTCTATATTCAGTCCATTGTTTTTAGGTTCCTAACAGTTGCTCTGGCTAATTTTGCAAGAAACTGAATAAAAAGTTTCTTTTTGTAAGGGATGGAAATATGGAATATGGATTTCTTAATTTTTTCATTTTCTTATCCTTCTTTAGTTTCGGTTATTCATTTTCATTTTTTCCCCAGTCTGCTCACATGCTCACATGATAGCTAATCCTTTGGTGAACGGTGATATTCCTTCTGGGTCAGCATAAAGACCCATCTTGTGCATTGTTGATTGCTTCAATTATGTATGTATCTGTTAGGTAACTTAGGTTGAAAACCAATTTTGTTTAACACAATGACCATAATTTGTAACAATTAAACTTGAATCCTCATTAACTCTTAAGTTACATAATTTTCTTGGATTACGATCACAAATACATAGAGGAAGAAAATTAAAAAAGCAAGATGATATGTTTATTGCTTAGCTTGAAAATTCTTTGATGTCTAGTAAGTAGTAACTGCATTAGCCTCTCAGGCAGTTGACTAAGTATGATAGTTGCTTCTATTACTGGCCTGCAGCAAAAGCTTCAACATGGAAGGTTTTCGTGATGCCAGCTAAACTCTTGAAGTAAATCTTTCCGTTGGGTGGCTGATCAACAGTAATTTCATTGATAGGAGGCCAAAGCATAAGCTCCTTGGCCTTCAACCCCTTGAGCTTCTTAATTTTCTTCTTCAGCACATAACCATTGATTTCAGTATCATAACTCATTAGTTTGCTAATCAATTTAAAGTTGTGTTCAACCTTCTTCTTTTGCAGGATCCACATGTAACCAGTGCTTCTAACAAAACCAACTTCCTTCACATCAGCAAGAGGAAGAAGTCCCAGTGGAAGTCCAAACTCTTCCATGATAGAGATTGCCAGTTTGTTTCCCTCTTCATGGCCCTTAGCAACAATTGCCCCGTCTTTCTCTACCATTTTAGCTATACTTGGATTCCTAAATCTCAAAGGAATGGTTCAGGTAACTGATTCAATTGCTTATAATATACTGAGTGGCACACCTGTATGACAAAAGAGAATGGAGAAACCAAGAAGAGTAGCGTTAAGCTAACCATCAAATATTTTCCTAGTTGTACTTTTCAGCCGGCTGTTATCCTTATTTGTATGCCTAAATTGGTTACCCATATTTTGTGGTTATTGGAGCAGTGAAGAACAAGAATTTGAAGAATCTAATTGGTCCAAGGCGGTGTTAAAATCTAACATAATGAAGAGAAAAAAATCTTGCAAGTTCCAACATATCAAATTTGCTATAGAGCTCTAAGCCTGAGGCGTCCTCTGTTCTGGAATTTATATATGAAATTAACTCTAGAAATGTACTGTTACACAACAGATATTTGCTGCCTCCTTAATAATCTATTTTACAGCCAGCAATGTATGCTTTTCTCCAATTCGTAAAAAAGACGAGTGGGTGAAAGTGAAAGGAAAAATGAAGAGCAAGTGATATTTTGAATTGGTAAAAAATGTTATTACTATATACTGGGTTGCTAATATACTCCCACTTTATTTTTAGGAGTAAGTTTGTAACTTGCACCAAAATTTAGACCAAAAGCCCAGTTTATGTTTTGCTGAAACAATTATGAGTTTGTTTATTTTAGATTTTGGAAAGATAAATTCACATTTGAAAATCACGGATAAAGTTTCTTTCATATAGCTTTCAAAATAATTGTCATAGAAAATGTTATTTTCACATTTACATTGAAAATAATTTCAACAAAACATGTACTATATCTTATGTCCATGTAGTTGCCACTGCCATTCATGCCCTTGTCGCCCACACCAGTGATAGAGCTCCTCGTCGGGCACAATGACTACTTCCTTTATGCCTTCCGTAGTGATGGAGGAGAAGAATATGGATAATTGCTATAATTTTTAGTTGCTGTAACTTTCAATAGCTGCAAAGTTCAAATTAATAATTAAACTCGGGTGATTTCTTTCCACTCTGTGCTCCCTTCTTTAGTTTAGCCACATCACTGTACTGTTCCCTGATATTTGTATCACTTAAATAGATGTGCAACATCTAATTTGCGGAAAGAAAATGAAGTTTTTTTCTTGGCTAAAGAGAATGTTGAGTTGGGGAGTATATATTAGTCACCATTTGATGAAGATTACATGAGGAGTTTAACTCCAACAACAAAGTAAGCTATATCACAAGTTTTTGTTTATCTTGCTTGTGATTTTTGGAAACATTACTCAAAGAAATGCTTTCGTAAACTTTAATTTGGAAGATAATTATGTAGTTGGTATGTGGGAATGATTTATATTATCTAATTGTTAGAAAAGATTGTTCAAGAAACATTGCCCGATGAGGAGCTCTGTCACTAGTGTGGGACAACAATGTCCTCAAAGATGTGATGAGAGGGTTTGGGGGTGAAGAGGAAATGAATAGTGAGAAGCAGAGGGATAGGGTTGGGGAGAGAAGAGAAAATCTGAATAATTTTTTATTTTCTAAAATAAATTTAAAAGACTAAAATATCCTTAAAGTATAGCTGTTTCACCAAAACACAAAGTGGGGTCTTGGTCCAAAATGTTGGTGCGGGTTGCTAATATACCCTTTCTAGAAATCAAGAATATGGCAGCAGCCCTCATTAAATATTAGATAATTAATACAGTTTAAATTTAGAGATTAATAATAACAAAATTAATAGACTTATTATTTATATTATACATATATATTTTATTTCAACATGTGTTCACAGATACAAATAGTCTCAGTATATAATAAGTGGTTGGAGTGGTATAATTTAAATAAATTATGAGTTTAATTGTTATACATTGATAGTGTAAAGCCTTTTTATATATACATCCAATCATAAATTGTCATATTATTCAAAATATTTGATTTTTATACTAACTACCTTAAAAGTTATTCATATCATAATTAGTGATTGGTTGACAGTGTAAAAAATTTTACACTGTGCATAACATTAAACTCTTAAGTTATTTAGTAATAATAATAATGGCCATATCTCAAAACTCAAAAGTAATGTCATATACTATACACAATTTTATATATATATATATATATATACCTTAAAACATATGACTTTTATAATAATTATCTCATACAAAATGATATATTGGTATTATTTGATTTATTTGTACAATACAACCTATAACCTACTAGTACAAATGTACAATACTACAAATTCAGAGGCGTGTTTGTTTTTCCTTTTCTGAACAAAACAGCGTATAAGTCCAAAGGAAGTAATGGACGCCCATAGTTGAGTTTGATGAAGAGGGTCTGAGATAGTCGTATGTACTTTTAATATCATTAAAAACGTTGAAGAGTTATAGTCACTATTTAAAAAATCATACATAAAATAATGGATTTTTGCTAGCAAGTTAGGCAAAGGTAGAGTTTGATACAATTTTTATTTTAATATTCTTAAAAATGTGAGTATTTGAGTAAAAGTTTTTTTTGATATAAGTTTTAAAAAACTATTCCTAAGAATAAAATATGCCTAAGAATATAATTAGTGAATGAAAGTGAAAAACTTTATTTTCAAGTGTGAAGATGAGAAAGAAACATTCCTGAGAATATAATTTTCTTGGTAATAAAACATTTCATGAACCAAATGGATAAAGACGTCGTTTATGGAATTAGTAAAAGAAAATTTTTTATTGAGAAACTAAATATAATACTTTTCATATATTAAATATATTATTTAGCATATGTTTGGTTTATATTTGAAAAACGATAAACATATGTTTGGATCAAAATATTTATAAAGTTTCTTTGGGACAAATGACACAAATATACATTTGCAACCATAAACAAAATATAGTCTTACTCATGCAAAATTTTCTTTTTAAATTTCTTAATTAATGTTCTAAGCTCATTCATTAGAATTCGCCAAAAATAAATTAAATTGTGATTAATTATTTACGGTCTACCCAATTAAACTCTTATAACCCACTTGGTACTGAATTTCGGCGCCACATGATTGTTACGCAGGGGTGGGTGACGCGCCCATCCCATCCAACTCTCATCACATACATACACATTCATTCACATTTCAGGATCATCGTGTGACCTATTGGCTCAGCCCTCGATGTTCCCGTAGCGACTTGGCAGCCACCCTATCTATCACACACACGCGCGGCCAAATTAATGTTCGTTCTATCATATATCATATCATATTGTATGCATCTCACATATCAAATTCTTCTTCCCACAAACGGGGGATACAATATAATATGTGATTAAATTGCATTGCACCTTACTGAAGGATTTTGGGAACGTTCTCTCTGCATTGCCATTGGTATTATAAGTAGTATTATTATTATATTGAAACACACAAACAGAAAGAGAAACGAAAATAATTCTATGTACATACACATATATATGGCAACGGCCCCCTTCATTCACGAGCGTTGTGTTTACTCGCCACCAATTGCTAACCGCAGGAATTGCTCCCAACAAGGATCTCTAGCCTCCTCTTGTTCTTCTTCCTCCACCTCTAACTCCGCTTTCGCTTTCCCTTTTGGTAATTTATTTATTTTTTATTTACTCTCCCTTTTTTAGGTTATTACCCCTTAGTCCTAAATTCTAATATAAATTATCAAGCTTTGAATTTGTGCAGTTACAAACAGAGGACAAAGACAGCAGAGACTTGGATCTCAAGCTATGAGTACTACCACTCATGGAAATTCTATTGCTACAACCACTGCGAATCTCAACAATCATCCTCCTGATCATCTCCTTGTTCTTGTTCATGGCATCTCGGCTAGGTATATATACTTATATCAAAAGCTGTTTGAATTATTTCTTTTTGTAGAAAATAAATTAATTGTTTGAATTATTCTGTGTTCAAATTTGAGGGAAAATTAGTATCAGACTCGAGGTGGAAAGAAAAATAAATGTGCCTAATTCTTTTATGATTATCTACAATATTAAGAGTTGATTTTAAAATAAATTATGTTTTCTTGTCATTTCTTAGTTATGCTTAAAAAGAATTCACGATGAGTTCCTGATTTGTTACCATGTGAAAAATGACCGTGTTTGTTCCATCTTTAAATCTTTCTCATTCTATTTGAAGTAGAAACTTAGTCAGTTGAGGGTCCCTATGTCTATCACTGAACACTAGAAGAAAAAGCCTCTGTCAGAACTCACAAGTTATGCATAATCTCAGATTTTGGAAAATTTCCTTACTCATTCATGTACATCTACAGTTTTGTATCTCGTGTTTTTACTACATAATATGGGGCTAGGCATGTCTAGCATTTGTTTACTTCTTTCTGTTGGTTTTCGCTCTCTAATTTAGTCTCATACAAAGTTGATTGATGTTTAAACTGGCACAGCCCAAGTGACTGGACTTATGCAGAAGCAGAGTTAAAAAAGCACCTTGGAAAGAACTTTTTAGTTTATGGTAACTACGTTTTTTTTTCTTGTGTTTTCATCCCATATATTTTGTCTTAACTACAGTTTTTCTTAATTTCTTTTGATGAAAGTGGTATTTGAGATGTGCTTGATTAGGAGAAGTCTTGCTGAATTACACAAATGACTAAAACCTATAGTTGAAGATGATAGACAACGTGTTGTGTGTGCGTATGATGTGCAAAAGATATTCAAACCATAACAAGAGACGTTTGAAAAATCTTTGAATGATTGCTTGATTTATTGGGATAAACTGATTGATATACCTTAGCCATGTCAAAGTTGATCTACTTCGATGTGGCTGGAAACTGCTAGGTTCTTGCCAAATCATGCTATTGCTCTATTGCCAAACCCTTTTAATGGTAATGCATGATAAAATCTACTTATATCAGTTGCAGAGTAGTTAGCCTAAGCTGTATATGATGACAATAGTTGTCGTAAATGGTGTTGAAAATTTCTTGAATTGTTTGTGTACCTCAATGTGAAATTATTGGTTAAGCAGGAGTCCTTAAAAATTAATTTGATGTCTGCAGCAAGTTCATCAAATGCTTACACTAAGACATTTACTGGTATTGATGAAGCTGGAAAGCGATTAGCTGAGGAAGTGAGTCTGAAATACATGCAAATTCATGTGTGTAAAATTTGGACCTCCAAACTCAGTGCTAATAGCTTGAATTTTGCATGTTGTATCATGACAGGTCAGGCAACTTGTAAAAAAGACACAGAGCTTGAAAAAAATATCCTTTCTAGCACATTCTCTTGGAGGCCTCTTTGCTAGATATGCAATTTCTGTCCTTTATTCACCTGATACCTATAATAGTGGCCAACCTGTTGATCCAGCAAACTGCATGAAGGAAAGTTCACAGAGAACAAACTTTTCAAAAGGTGGGATGATTGCTGGGTTGGAGCCAATAAATTTTATTACTTTGGCAACTCCACATCTTGGTGTAAGGGGGAAAAAGCAGGTCTGTTTGTGACAATTAAATTATGGAGCTAATGTTTTCGATATGTATCTATGTAGCACTGTTGTCCCCCCCCCCCCCCTCTGAAGCTTCACACTAATGATTCACAGCTTACGTAATGATTTTAACATAATGGTTATAACTTCATTAAAATGTTCAACAATTACAACTTGTTAGGATCTATCTGAGGATTTTTTTTTTTTTTACTTATTATAGGAGCCCTATGATTTCTCATTGGTGAGCATGTCATAAATATTACTCCAATATGTGCTTCTGAGTCTACTCTATCATTTATACTTTATCTTATTATGTTCCTTTTCATTATTTTCCCTCCTTTTTACTTTAGTTTCTCTATCATTTAGTTTTAATTATATTCAAACATTGATTCTCATTAAAAAAAAAAAAAAAAATTATCCAAACATTGATTTACATATGATTGCCACCACAAGCTCCTCTGTATCTGCATGACCTGGCCCACACTTTTTCCGCAGAAAATCATTTTTTCATAGTTCTTTCATTGGTTTATGGATGTATGTATTTATATTTTGATATTTTTTACGATACAGCCTTTAAAGAAATATTAAAATAGCAAGTAGGAAGAGTGGAAGAAGGATAGATAGGATAGGAGAGAAGGCTAATAACTCCTATTATATATTAACTATGGTGTTAAGAGAAGCTTGCAATAAGATTTATTATTTTACTGGTCTAATCTAATTTTGCAATCATGAAAAAATAGTTGTAAAATAATGTTAAAATTCATGTTAATAAAAAAATTATGAATGAATTTAATATGTAAATTCTAAGAATAATTCTAAACCAGCCATACTCCAACCCTTCATTTCTTGCACTTGTTATGTCATGTTGAAGGAAGATGTTCATCAATGTTGACTATTTAATACGCATATTTTCAGCTTCCATTTCTTTTGGGCATCTCAATCCTAGAAAAGCTTGCTGCACCCGTAGCCCCTTTTTTTGTTGGTCGGACTGGTGGTCAGCTGTTCCTTACTGATGGTGGACCCAACAAACCATCTCTTCTTTTGAGAATGGCTTCTGATTGTGAAGATGAAAAATTCATGTAAGTAACGGATCTTTCTGTGCTGACTATAGATTCCTCTGTTTTAGTAAAGTAATCTAGTGCTTATAAGATTTACTGTTTTGTAGATCTGCACTTGGAGCATTTAGATGTCGGGTTGTTTATGCTAATGTATCATATGATCGTATCCATTCAATATATCTTCCTTTAGTACAATGTTCTTGGTATGTCATCCACAAACTTATTGGCTCTCTCTTCCTTAATTTTTGTAATTCCTTTAACTTTATATAGATATGGTTGGGTGGCGCACGTCCTCAATAAGGAGGGAAATCGAACTTGGTAAGGTGAAGAAAATAATTTCTCCTTTGGATTATCTTTCAATTTGGTTATTGATCTCCATATTTAAATTTCAACATCTGTAAGTTTAAAATTTAGATTACAATAAGGTAAACATCTACTAGGATTATTAAAGTTAATACTTAGTAGCTGAAATCCGGACTATGGGTTTAAGTCCTGCACTAGGTAGGCTTAGGGCATATATCTTCAAAACCAGCTTCTTATTTATCACTAACATGCTAAGTTGCACATTCACCAATAAGACAACTTTTTAAGTTACACGTCACTAAGCAAATTATCAAGAAAATAATGAAAGAAATAGATGATATTATGAGTTGACTACTTTAATATATAAGAGTTATAGCTAAACCAATTACCTCTTTTCTCCTCCGCCCCAAAGATAGCTCAGGGTTCTCTCCCTTGTATTATATTCCAGAGGAAATAATTTTTTTAATGAAAATTAAAAAAATCATATAAACTGTGCAAATAAAAGATCCAATCTCATCAATATTCATAAAGCAAAGATCCAGATATTCAAAACGCCCATCTAGGATCTTTATAATCTGATAAACAAAACCATGGGAATTGAGATATAATACATAAACACGAAACTAAGACAACAAAGTTTAAGTGAGACATCGTCACAAGAAAAACGGGAGTCTAACACTTGACATAACTGAGAAATTAAGAACCCCATCAATGCATGGCCATGATGCATTAATTTTCAATTCTTCCAGAACACTTATGTTGTTTTTCTTGAATTTTAGCAGTGTAAGTGTGTAAAAGTTGATTGGGCTTTTGGCATTTTAAATAACCAGGATGGTTTTATTTTATACTCCTCACTGCTGACTCAAGACATTTGTAGCCTAATTTTGTCTCTGATGTCCCACCATAATTATGAATTTGAGGTGGAAGTGCCTTTCACTGCAGAGCCACAGCTTGTAGTCTTAAAATGAATAAGTTAGTGGTTGTAAATTGTATATGCATCAGCGCATCCCTGCAATGCTGGTGTTTTCGAAAATTTACAGTTGTCCTTTTGAAAAAAATATTAAATAAGGGATCAGAGCAATGGACGCTCTGCAATTAATATTTATGATGTGGATGGGGTTGATGCTGGCATCCTAGTTGTTTAGCGTCTTTAGTGTGTGATTAAGCATTGCAAACAAGAAGATAAATTATTAAATTTATGAAAACATGGAAAATGTCATCATCCCTGATGTTTTAGTCTGAGAAATTATTAAATGTACGAAAAGGGAAACATTTGAATTGTAGAAGAATGTTTAGATTCTTATTTTTAGAGTATTAACATGTTCTATTGTATTGTCAGCCTCCAAGCCAATCGTTGGTCGGATACAAGCATGTTGTTGATGTGAAATACTGCCCCCCGGTTCCTTCTGATGGGCCTCAATTTCCTCCGGAGGCAGTGAAAGCAAAGGAAACAGCACAAGATGCACACAATACCCAGAAAACTGTGGAATATTATGAAATTATGGAAGGTGATTATTATTACCAAAAGTAGCTGAAGATCTCGAATTTACATTATGAGTCACTGTTGCCGTATCACTAAAACCGATTGATGTGTTTTTAATAGAGGAGATGATACGGGGATTACAGCAATTGGGGTGGAAAAAAGTTGATGTCAGCTTCCAGTCAGCATTCTGGCCTTTCTTTGCTCATAGCAACATTCATGTACTGCATCCATTAAATCTTCTATTCAGGGATGATAATATCATTGATACAGAGTTTTAACTTGAGTATCCTCTGATTTCAGGTGAAAAATGAATTGCTTCACAACGCTGGTGTTGGAGTAATTGCTCATGTTGCTGAGAGCATAAGACAGCAAGAAACATCATCAATTTTGGCTGCTAGCTTTTAACTAATGTCAGTAATGTGTATAATTTCACTCTTCCTGTGGCATAACTGCAAATACAAGATGGAAAAATCATTCTTCTATTTTAATTTCCATTAATATCTGTACAACATTTTATCATGAAAATGAGTTTGGAATTTATGTTCATGCAAGCAAATAGTAGGAGTAGGACTTACCTAAAAGGTTATTATCATGCAACCTTACTAGAAAGATACATCTTCATACCTATGAAAACTCGAATGGTTCGTGAGTTTTAATTGGCCTGTATATACAAGAAGCGCTGTTGGCATTTGGAAGAGGGAGCACACATTTGAGCTTCTGCATATTTGGTCAAAACCTACAAGAAATGGCCTCCGTTTTCACCTATTGGAGGCTTGGAGGTGGTGTAAATTTTTTTTATAAATTAATGAGCTGGATGATGGTATCTTCTTAGTTACTAACGTACTAGTTAGAAGCTAATACTCATTGAGAAAAGAGTCCGGACTTACAGAACTCATTTTTTAGGGTGAATCTTGGATGGGAGATAATAATAAAATCATAAAAGTGAAGTCGCTATTTGTTTTGATCGAGTGGTTCACAAGAATTAATATCACTGTCTACCGGGGTGCTTCTTTGGTCTTGTACTGTGAATAATTTTCAATATTACAGAAAGGAAAAGTATAACGTAAAAAATCATTTTAAAATAGTTCTTCTCTAGAATGACTTTTGTTAAGGAAAAATTTTGCTCCAAAGAAAAGGCTAAAAGGTCATGCATATGCTCGATTGTTTAGATAACACGCTGTTTTCAATATTATCCTTACGACCTCCAATTCCTTGTCTATTATAATGATATGTGTGCCTTTTTTATGTTCACAACTTGTGTATTGAAAAAGGAGGTGTTGCGGTAATCCAATTTAACTCATTTCGCCCTCTAGTTTTGATACCAATGATTCTCTTCCTTTAACACTCTGTTTGTTACAGAAGAAACAACGAAGAGATACAAAGAAGAGGGAAATAGCAAAGAGATGGCCTATAGGATATCCTCCGTGCGTAACTGCATAGATTAATCCCTCAAGGTACTGGATGACATTTAAGGGCTGACCTCTCCCAACCAGGTTTTCTCCATACGCAAGAGCCAAGAATCGAACCCTTGACCACTTGTTTAAGGGATTTGAGCTCGTTACCACTCAGGCTAACCGCACGTTGGTATTTCTCTTGTTTGATACGTGACGAGAGAGAGAGACCTAAGACAGAAAAAAAAAAAAAAAAAAAAAAAAGAAAGACAATGGGCCCCATGTCTTTTTCTTCTTGGCAAAACTGCGAAGAAAGGGGCTAGAGAAGGCTAAATTTTTGTTCCTTTTGTACCCTTGTGAATATGTTTACTTTATTTTAATTTTTTGAAATAATGTATTTACTTTATTTTAATTACGGGTATTTTTGTCCTTCAAATAATAATATCATTTCTTTCTCTTCTCTTTCTTTTCTTTTTCTCTCAGTACCAAACAATACAAAAAATCAAATCTCTTTATCACCTCTATCTCTCTTCTCACTTTCTTCTCCTAACCAAACAGTGTAAGAGAAGCCTATCATACTCGAATTAGATATCCAAAAGAGTTAGAGTCAACATGTTCTAACGTGCATTGAATACCCCGTAAGCGAGCTTCAACCCTCTTATTGACCTCTTCCTCTTAAAAATATAGATTCTTGCTAAATTGAGGAGTCTTCGAACCCGGATTTGGGGCAGTCAAATTTCGGTGCATTTATTGCATTTGTAGTTCGGAACTATTGGATGAAGATTGGACGGCTCACATTCCAAATTAAATTTTTTAAATCAGATTTATTAGCTTAAAATATGAATCATCCGATCTTCATCCACCGGTTCCGAACTAGTGAATGGAGCAAATGCATCAAAATTTGAGTGCACCTAATCCATTTCTCTCCCTCACTTTATCCTAAGTCACACACCAATGTCGTCATGACCTCTCAACTAGGCCACATAACCACACCCGAATAATCAGGATGCTAAATCCTAACTTCAACAAATCCTAGAGGTACGTTTGATTTGCAAAAAAGTAAAGGACTGAACAACACAAAAATAATTGTTCCATGTTTGATTTATAAGTGATCAAGTGACTGGACAAAAATCCAAAATCTTGTCCCTCACTAAACCATGGGACAACTTTTTGTCTCATGGACATACTACCAAAACGACAAAATTATCTCTCTCTCTTTCTCTGATAACGTGTATATATATATATATATTCTTTATCAATTATAATAATATTATATATTATAAAGGGTATTTAAGTAAATTTTATATTATTTTACTTGTGTTGTCCATTATCCACCAAACAAGGTACAGGACAAAGAGTTGTGCTGTGACTCAAACAATTGTCCTGTGCTGTTCTCTTTGTCCTGTACTTCAATACGAATCAAACGCACCCTAGGAATTTGGGTTATTGGCCCGTTGTGTTTTTTTACAGATAAAATAAATCAATAACTGAAATAAATAAATAAAGAGTAACGACTCAAATTGGTCCTCGACAAAAAATCACGGTGACATTTTGGTCCATGAGAAATAAAAAATATCAATTTGGTCCTCAAGAAAGTAAAATGCGGGTCAAATTGATCCCTGATATGGACTAAAATGTCCCTAAAAATTATCTTGAAAAGGATTATTTTGATCCGTATTTTACATTCTTAAGGATCAAATTTATATTTTACATTTCTCAGAAACAAAAATGTCATCGTATTTTTTTGTTAATGATCAATATGAGCATTTACCCATAATAAAAATAGAAAAAAGGAAGAAAAACAACTGTTACTAAGTTGTTATTTTGTTTTGTGTGGGGGGGGGGGGTGCGCTGCATAAAAACAGGATCGGGACTCAACCCTTTTAAAATTGTTGAGGAATGAAAGCAGTTAAATTATGAAATAGAGATTAATTTGACTAAAAAAATTAACATTGAGAAACTTTTTCATAATTTAACTATTCTCTGAAACTGAACTGACAGCACCTCATATTTTGAGAGACCAAAATGATAAAGTTCTTTCCATATTTACCCTTCTAAAAGTCTTGCTCTTTTCTTTTTTTTCTTTTCTGAACCTTCTCTCAGCGGCAGCTCTCTCCCTTCGCAGTTCGCACTCTCTTTTCTCCCTCGATCTTGTCTTTTTCTTACTAATATACTGGGCTTGATTGGGTTGATAGGTTTTTACCGTGAAGTAGCAAGTGAATAAAAGGTAGTTACTTTTTTCACCCCTTCCCATTTTTTAATTTATTTTTCCTAAAATATTCTCACACCATAGCTTCGGTCGCCTGCATCTCCAAATAAAGTTTTAATTGCAAAATCCTTTTTAATTTATGTTGATATATGATTTTTCCATCCTCAAGTGTAGTAAAAATTGTAAGGGTTTATCACATAACAATGGTATCTTAACCTTGTGCAAGAGTGAATAAATTTTAAATTAAAACCCTTTTTAAAAACTTTCTCGATATAAAATCTTCTTTCCAAAATTTTAAGAATCACTCAACTCATAATATTTTTTAAGAATTATGCGTCTTTGAATTCCTCATGTCACTCGGGATACATAGAAGCATAATCCAAGTTCTGTCAAGCCAAAAATTTTTTTTTCAATCTATTTGTTTATTTCTTTTCTTTTATTTTTAAATGTGGTAAAGTAAATATTTTAAAGGTTATTTTAAAATTTACACAATTGACTCAGGGTATAGTCTTAGCATGAATGCATTAGGGATGCTGTGGAATGTAGTTTTCATAATTCCTGATACACAATCGACTCGCGAATTCAGATATAGTTTCAAAGTCTTTTTTCTTTTTTAAGGGTTTTTTCAATTTTTCCTATTTTAATAAAATTGGTGACGACTTCATTTTTTTTTTTTGTCGTCCCCGCCGCAATCACGGTAGTGACAGAGACTGCATCCTTCCTCGAATGAATTGATTGCCCTCTCCGGAGTAGATTTAATCTAGGTAAGGGTACTACAGATAATGTTATTCTGGCTCAAAAGATTTTCATTATATGCATCGCTCTAAGTCAAAAACAACGTCACAGCCTTTAAATTTGACCTGAGAAGGCATATGAAAGACTCAGTTGGGACTTTCTTGAGTTAAAATATTCGAGAGTTTGGTTTTCCAAAGAGTACGATTTGCCTAATCAAGTGGTGTGTACGATCAGCTAATTTATCTATTCTTTGAAATGGTGAAAAGTTAGAGAGCTTTAAACCATCACGTGGGTTGCCTGAAGGGGATCCTGTCACTCTATCTCTTTGTGCTTTGTATGGAGTGACTGGCCCTCAATATTCAACATAAGGTTTCTAATGGGCTTTGGAATCCAATTCATGTTTCGCGAGGAGGCCACGGTCTTTCTCATTTTTTTTATGGATGACGTACTGTTGTTTTGTGGAGCAAGTCTTTCTCAAGTCAAGCTTGTTACAGACATGCTTAAGGATTTTTGTGAGGCCAATGGGCTTAAGGTTAATTTTGAGAAATCCAAAGCAATGTATTCTTCCAAAGTCACAAAGGCAACAGAAAGAAGGTTTATCTAAAATTTATTCAATTATATTTGTTGGGGACTTAGGATCTTACTTGGGTTTCTCTTTGGTCCAAGGAAGATTTCGTAAAAATTCCTACAATTATGTTGTTGAGAAGATCCATAAGAGGATGGCAGCTTGGAAGAGGAGACTTATGAACAAGGATGGCAAAATTTGTCTTGCTAAGTCAGTAACTTCTATACCTATATATTCTATGGAGATTTAATTCATGCCTAAAAGTGATTGTAACCAACTTGATTCCATGAGTAGAGGCTTTATTTGGGAGAGGAATGGGAGCCAACGTGGTTGGAGTTTGGTGACTTGAGATGTTTTAACCACTCCCAGAAAGTTTGGCGGTATAGGCCTTCAAGACACTAGATTAACAAATGCGGCTTTGCTTGGTTAGTTGATTTGGAGTATTTTGTATGAGAAGAACAAACTTTATGTGCAAGTACTTACGCACTAGTATATTGGAAATGGTTCTGTTTGGAATACCCATCATAATGCTAAGGATTCCATCACGTGACGTAGTATCATGAAGGCTATTGTCGAATCTTGATAAGTAGTGTTGGAATGATATTGATTAAAAAATAAGCATGTGGTGGTGGCCCACGAATCTACCACGTGAAGGAATCAAATTTCAAGTGGGTTTGTTGTTAAGGGTTTTCGGCTAAGAGAGGAAAATTGTCTCTTATTTTCTTTCAGAATTCAACTCTAAAGTTAAAATAGTGAATGCGTAATTATTTGTGTATGAAATGCTCATTTTTGGCACTGATGGTGATGTATTGCTTAGTATTGAAAAAATTGCTTCTAATTTTGAAATAAAAGATATGGGTGAAGCAAGTGTTATTTTGGGTGTTAAAATCATACGGAAAGGTCATCGTCAGTGGGACACTATGTTGAGAAACTTCTTTCTATTTTGAAAGTAAACCTGTGAGCATCCCTTATGATGCTAACACTCAAATAAAGAAAAATAGAAATTCGAGAGGTGTCATGAACTTTAATATTTTATATAGTGGATTTTCGCTGTATTAGAAGAATACAGTGATGCTAACTGAATTTCATATTCAAATGAGAATAAATCCACTAATGGTTATGTGTTCACCCTTTGTGGTGGTGTAATTACTTGAAGATCAGCCAAACAAATTTTATAGTTGAATATACAATGGGTCAAAGTTTATCACTTTGAAATTGGCGGATAATGAGGCTGAGTGATTGAGAAGCGTCTTAGCAAATATATCAATAGGAGTTAAGGCTATTCCAAAGAATAATACTTTCGATGACAATAATAGTAACATTTGATTGAGATATGATGTGGTTAAGCAATTACTAAAAGATGAGATAATATCTTTGGATTATGTGAAGCTAAACGTGGATTTGGCCAATACTTTTTTTTTTATCAGAAGGAAAACAAAAAGTTTAGATTAGGGGAAGGCACGCTCCCGTGCAAGGCCAGGGAAGACCACAAACCTCTATGGGGATTTATAGTGGAATTTACATATTGTCTACCAATATAGGAGATTTGAGAATCGAACCCAAGCCACATATAGTGTAGGCGGAAGGCTCGACCAGATGTGCCAACCCCTGTTGGCATTTGGCCAATCCTTTGACTAAGTCCTTGAGAAGAAATTTAATAAATAAAACATCGAGGGAAATGAGACTTGAGTCAATATGAAATTAACAGTGATGGCAACTCAACCTTTGTGATTAGAGATCCCATGGATAAGATTCATATAGGTAATAACAAGTCACTTGTTAATTATGCCAGCACTATTAATTTTGTCATTTTCTATGGTGTGAGAAGTACTAAACTACATTTATTAAGAGGATAAGCCGGAAGTTTTTAATGAATTTCATATTCTTTATGGGTGGTGCATAAAGTGAAGTATACACATGATGAAATCACCTATATGAGTGTGGAGTGAGGCCGCTCCTATGAAATAATTTGGCACGCGCATGCACAATTTGAATATTCTAGAGCACTCATAACTACCAGGCACGTGCATGCATGACTTATTAGCGCAAAATAACGGTAATAACAAGAATTGTGGGGTTTAATATTGTGATTGATAGGAATCTAACATAGACAAAAATGTAATTGATTGTAGAAGTTTAAAACTTCACCAATTCTTTGTAGGTTATCATGTATATTCGTTTAGGTCCGATTCATAGTCCAAAAGACACACATTCAAAGCATTAACATTCATGTTATCATTTCTGATTATTATTCCCTCCGTCCCATTATAAATGTCACATTTGCAAAAAAAAATTTCCCAAAATATATGTCATTTTCTATTTTCAATGTAAGATTAAATACTTTCTGTCAATTATACCCCTAATTATGTTTTTAGAATTATATTATGTGATGCATTAACCAAAGCCATCACTTTTTTATTTTTAAAGTGAAACATTTGAGTGATCAATAGCTGCATTTTGTTCTATTATCAATGTCTTGGAATACTTATTTTTTCTCGTTGAATGTAGTTTATCATTATTGATAACAAAATTTGTAAAAATAAAAAAAAATATAAACAATGTTAATTTGGTAAAATTGTTATTCACTTTCTTTCATTTATTGTTTTTTCTTAAACCGTTTGATTTAGCCAAGTATGACATATATAATGGGATGTAGGAAGTATTTCTTTTCGAATCATTAACATCTATGTCATCAACTCTAATTATTATTTTATTTCACAAATTATTTTTAAATATATGAAAAATTGTTGAAAAATTTATTTCAAAATAATTTATTTTTAAAAGATATTAAATCTTTCATTTATTACCATTTATTACAATTAATTTTCTCTAACATTTTCGTTAATATTCTGGTTTTATTGTATTACCTTTTAATGCTTTTAATTACTTTTTCCTTTTACATTAAAATATTCTTATTTATTCACCAAAATTAAATATACTGATATATTCACTTGCTTACCAGAAAAAAACAAAAGATATAATCACTTTAATGCAATGGAACAGCTAATTTGACTTCTTATTATTGATTATATTAATTCCCTTGCATTTGTCACTTCAACGTGCTGAAAAAGTGGCTTGATTTGGAACATAGTATACCCTTTTTTTAGCGCCTTTCTAGTTGTACGTTTCCTGAAGAAACAATTTCACGTGTTAGACTTCGACATTGTCGAAGAGGAAAATACAATGCATTTGCTTATCTTTCAAAACTTTCATCGTGGGAGTAGAAAAGAAAATTCTTCACACTCTTCTGGTTTTATATGTGCTAGAGTTAGATAATATTTTTGCGATTGTATGAGATTATCCAAAATAATAATATTATTCTGTAGGACTTTCTTAAATCTTTAAAGATATTCACATTATTATTATTTTGTGTCAAAATAATTCGAACAATGTTTGTATACGTTTCACACTACAAATTTGAGGATTGTGTTCTTTTTTTTTTCTATTTGATTTTATTTATTGTTTTCTAACACATTTATTGTGAAAGAATTGTATATGGACTCTCAAGTGGCGGGCAGGAGTATATATAAAGGATTAAGCTCTTCGAAGATGTACATTAAAGTGTAAAATGAAAAATAAGGGTGTATCTAGGACCGTCTTCAATCCTCCGAAGAAAAATTGAAGGAAGCAAACACTTTTAATCGTAGCCATTAATTTATTATTAAAATAAACGTATGGACTGGAATAAAAGGAAAAAAATGTGTTTGTGAATGACATATCGGGAATGTGGTTATTATTAAAATATGTTTGTGAATTGAATACCGGTGAAACCAGTTATGGTGAGGGAGCCGGCGAGGGCGTCAATGGAGTCCTTGAGGAGCTCAAGGCCGGTGTAAGCAGTCCGGAGGTGGGGTCAACAACGAATACTGAGGAGGAGATGAAGGCAGAGTAGTAGAGGGAAACAAGATCCAGCTGCTCGAAGGAGATGTGGCTCGTGATCGGAGGGATGACGCACGGCGGCTCAAGGTTGGAACTGTTTGTGCCTTTATTTAGATCTCTCTTTTCTTTTCCTTTTTTCCAATTAGGGTTTCTTTTTCATCATTGGCTCTCATTCCCTTCCATTTTTACTAGTAATTTTGCATTTCTCTTCTGGATATGGAACCCCCTACCCTCATACACCATCTGCATTTCTCAATTTTTTTTGGCTCCATCTCCCTCATTTAGATCTATTTTCTATTTAATTTATTTTTTCAACTTCAAATTTTGTAGAAGGAGATCTAAGATACAGGGTCCGGATCGAATGTGCAAAAAAATATTGAAAAAATAAAATAAATTTTAGGTGTAATTGCACTTTTGGTCCCCTAGGTATAACGATTGTGCAATTTTAGTCCCCCGAATTTTAATTGCTCCAATTGGGCCCCCAAATGTCACGATTGTGCAATTTTGGTCCTTCGGGTTTCATTTGCGCCAATTGGGTCCTCAGGTATCACAATTGTGCAATTTTAGTCCCTCAAGTATCACGATAATACAATTGTTAACACCAGTAACCTATGTGGTCCACGTGGGACTGATTTGGTACTTAGTGAAATCAACTTGGAAGCTTACAGGGCATTCTTATGTGGCATCATTGACATCTCATAAATTTTAACGGTCAAATACATATCACTAAGTGTTACATAGAAATGACACGTAAGCTGTCAAACTGGCCCCACTAAGTTGCAAATCACTTCCACATGTGTTTCGTAGGCTATTGATGTTAAAAATTACACTATTGTGATACTTTGGGGATCAAAATTTCACAATCGTGATACATAGGAGACCCAATTGGCTCAATTGAAATCAGGGGGACCAAAATTGTACAATCGTGATACTTGGGGGATCCAATTGGCTCAATTAGAACCCGAGGGATTAAAATTGCACAATCGTAATGCCTGAAGGATCAAAATTATAATTAAGCCTAAATTTTAACACTTCAAATAACTTTCTTTCATTCTACAACGTGATAGGGAGTGGAGCACCTAGGAAGGTCTACAAGGTAGCACTTGGCAATGGTGAGGTGGTGGCAGTGAAGAAATTGTATGTGGGGGAGCAACTAAGAAAGTAGATGGAATTATTGTTTCTGATTCTGAAGTTGAAACACGGGGAAAGATTGGGCACAATAATATTGTGATGTTGTGGTGTTGCTGCAACAGTAGATGGAATTATTGTTTATGAATATAATTCTGGTGATAGGTTGAATAGTAGCATCTCTGGTTTTCGCCGGAGTTTTCTTGTCTTCGACTACCTCAGCTGGATGTGTAAAGGTTTTCGATGTCAAATTATTATTTTTATTATTTTTTTTATTTTAAAATAAAAACTTAACATTTACCTGTTGACTTATAGAAACAAGTCAAATTAATTGGAGGATCCAGATTGAAGGATGTTAGAATTGCATTCATCCTTTATTAATTAATATGCATTAAAATTTTAACTTATTTTAACTAATTAAGGATGAATATATATTTATTTTCTCATTTTACATTCTACATCACTTTAAAAAGGTTTATCCATGTATAAAAGGTGAGGCGTTAGGAAGTTCTATGGGTGGAGTTTAGTGAGACATATTAAAAAGCTACTAAACTCTAATTGGGAGGTGCGGGCTCATCATGTTTTTCGAGAATCCAATCGGATGTGGACGCGTTAGCTAATTTGGGATGTGGACGCAGTACTCAATGGGCGATTTTATGAGCGGTTCCTATACAAT
Source organism: Ammopiptanthus mongolicus (assembly GCA_039655645.1). Classification (NCBI taxonomy): domain Eukaryota; kingdom Viridiplantae; phylum Streptophyta; class Magnoliopsida; order Fabales; family Fabaceae; genus Ammopiptanthus; species Ammopiptanthus mongolicus. The sequence goes on along the minus strand of CM077344.1, from coordinate 102,090,683 downwards.
TTGCTCAGGTTCATACTCCTGGTTTAATTTAAATGTCATCATAATTTTTCTTCCCCTGAACTCAAAATAAATATTTAACGAAAATGTAAAATAAGTGTAGTAACATTAAAAAAATTTAATGTGAAAAACCTTTTTAATATGAGTAAAAAAAAAAATCACAAGACCCGTAGGTTACTTAAACTTTCACTATAAAAATAATGAAAATACAAAAATACAATAATACTATATTTTCAATTTGTGAATAAAACTTTCACAAATTGACTTATTATTTTTCTCTCTTAGAGTTAGAATACACTCTCTAAGATTCTCACTCTCTACCTCTTGTCTTGATTGTGAGGATTTAATGCCATGATCTTATGCTTGGTGGTTTTATTTAGGTACTTGCTTTCTATAATCTATTATTTACTATTTTTACATCCTTTTTATTTTTTTTAATTAAATCCCATAAACATCCTTCAGATCTTCCCACCTATTTTTCCACAATTAATTTTTTACCTTACGAAAATTATAGTTTATTCAATTTTTTTTAATATTACGGAATTTTTTTACCTTAATATTATGGAAACTGTATTTAATTATTTATATTAACATTACAAAAACTATAGTTTCCATAATGTAAAAAATTGAATTCATTAAGTTGCTATATGTTATCAATTTTTATTTCTGATATAATGAATTAGGTTTTCAATTTTTATTTCTCTATTTGATTTTACTTATTTATTTTATTTATTGTTTTTTAACACATTTATTGTGGTAGAATTGTATATGGACTCTGAAATGGTGGGTAGGAGTATATATAAAGGATTAAGATCTTCAAAGGTGTACATTAAAGTGTAAAATGAGAAAGTAATGGTGTATTTACCCTTGATTAGTTAATGAGCATCGAGATCTCAACTCACTTTAATTAATCAAGGATGAATACAGTTTCATTTTCTCACTTTACACTCTAACTCACTTTAGAGAAGGTTTATCCATATACTCCTGGTTTAATTTATTTGTAATTATATTTTCTATTTTAGCTTAGACCCCTTTATTCACAAAAAAACAATTTTTTATAAACAAAATAAATCTAGAATTTAATTGGTATACATTGTCAATGTAAATATTTTTTATACAGTCAATTAATTAGAAATTGTCACATAATCTAAAATGTTTGATTTTGATCGTAACTAACTTAAAAGTCATTCATACCATAATTTCTAATTGATCAACAATGTAAAAAAATTTATACTAATAATATATAATAATTAAACTCCTAAATATATTATTTTTAATATATTAAATACATCATTTAATACATTTATAGCATTTGCCTTTGTATCCCTAGGAATAATTTTAAATCCTTTTATTTATTAAATAAAAAATATTAAATACTTTTATATTTTCAATACTTTAAATTCATTACTTTTTTATTTAATATTAAAAAACTAGTTGAAGAATTTTATTGGAGATATAGCAAAACTATTCCAAATAAGTTGCACTAAACGCAACAGTATGAAAGTGGATTACCATTGCAAATGACCTTCATTTACAATATCATGGGATTTGATTCCTAAAATCGTCATCGTCAAAAGGATTTTATCTAATCACCGATCGAGATTAATCACACAACTTGCATACTCCGTCAATCATAAAAATAAAAGAGTAAATACTCAATTTGGTCCCTAAAATTGTAGGGTCATATCAACTTAGTCCTCCACATTATCAATATTCCAAAATGATTCCTGGAATTGCAGAAAGTTAGTCAGATTCGTCCCTCCGTTGAAATTTGTATGGACTATAATGACATTAAGTTGATAATGTCAGGGATGTATTTGAAACTAAGTGGATAATGTCAGGGATGTATTTGCTACATTTTATAATTTCAAGGATCATGTTAGAATATTGATAATATAGGGGACTAAATTGATACGATCTTATAATTTTAGAGACCAAATTAAGTATTTTATCAAAAATAAAAGAATAAGTTCCACAAAAGCAACTCAGCCACTGTAGACGCAAAATTGTGGTAATGATGATATTTTTATAATTTTTTTACATACTGCATATCCACCATACACGTTCAGTAACGTGATTCTTATTTGTCTCACGGTCAACTCAAAGAGACCATAAATCAGTTTGTTCAGTCGGTCCATTGTCTGACTAAAAATATCTCAAATTTGTCTGTGTAATTAATACGAGAGGAAGAAGAAAGGCACATAGAAATAGAATAGAAGCCATTAATCCAGTTGCTGCTGCATCATCATCAGCATCATCATCGCAGTAACAATGGTGGTCCTCGATGCCATGAAACCTCACGTTGCTGTTCTCCCCAGTCCCGGAATGGGTCACCTCACACCCATGTTACAGCTCGCCAAACGCCTCGTCCTCCATCACGGTTGTCTTGTCACCTTCCTCCACATCACCACCGAAGCTTCTCCCACCCAAACTCGCCTTCTTCATTCCTCTAACCTCCCTCTTGGCCTCACCGTCGTGGATCTCCCACCCGCTGACATCTCCGCCGTCATTTCCGACGACACTCCAGTGCTCTCCCATCTTTGCATCAATGTACGCGAAAGCCTCCTCTGCCTAAAATCCACCCTCTTGGAAATGCAAACACTACCCCATGCTCTTATCACTGATTTGTTTTGCACTCAAGCTTTGGATATCTGCAAGGAACTTTCAATTCCTCCTTACATTCTCTCCACCACCTCCGCCATTTTTCTTGCCTTCTCTTTATTCTCTCGAAAGCTTGACACCGATATTTCCGGCGAGTTTCTTGACCTTCCAGGTTGCAAGCGGCTCAAAACCGAGGACCTTCCTTTCACCCACAATGGAGAAGATGACTGGTACTCTTATCACCTTTGCAGGGTGCCAACGGCTGCTGGGATTCTCATGAACACGTGGGATGACCTCGAACCGGAATCGGTTCGAGCCATCCGCGAGCATCCCTTCTACAAGGAGATACCTACGCCGCCGGTTTACTCGATTGGACCGTTAGTGAAAGAGTCCGAACCGGTCGCTGGAACCGAAGAGAAATGCCTGGCTTGGCTTGACAAACAACCTTCGGGGTCTGTTCTGTTTGTGGCACTCGGGAGCGGGGGGAATCTGTGTGCGGAGCAGCTCACCGAGTTAGCGTGGGGTCTGGAACTGAGTCAGCAGCGATTCTTATGGGTGGCACGTGCACCGGCGAACGTGAGTGGAATCAACGGTTATTTCAAAGTGGGTGAGGACATGAACGACCCTAATTCGTATTTGCCGGAAGGGTTTATGGAGAGAACTCGAGAGGTGGGTTTGGTGGTTCGGTCGTGGGCCCCACAGGTGTTGGTGCTGAGACACCCTTCCATTGGGGTGTTTCTGTCTCACTGCGGGTGGAACTCGATGTTGGAGAGTGTGACACATGGCGTGCCTATGATAACGTGGCCTCTTTATGCTGACCAGATGATGAATGCAACGATGATGGCGGAGGAGATAGGTGTGGCGATGAAGCCGGTGGTGGAGGCGGGGAGAAGGGTGATCGGAAGGAAGGAGATAAAGAGAGTGGTGAGGGCTGCAATGGAAGGGGAACAAGGGAAGGCCATGAGAGGTGGGGCCAGAGAACTCAAACAAAGTGCATTCAAAGCAGTGGACTTTGGTGGGACCAGTTATGAGGCACTTGCTGGCGTAATTAACCAGTGGAAGACCACGACTTGAAGATTCTCTAAGCAGGAATTAATAGAGTAATTTTCTTATATCCTCGTAACGAATCATAGTACACTGATCCTCCTCCTATTATTAAATAAAAATAATAATAATAACTTAGCTTTAATGTTTTTTGTATGTATAAAAACGTTCGATGTATTGTGTACTGGTAATTGACTGTGCCAAAAGATGGTGCTAAATGAGAAGTTTTCTTGAACTGGATAATTACGAGACAATAAGAGGCATGATGGGTAAGGTAATTATTCGTTTAATAGGTATGAATTTAGGTGTGGATAATTACCTGTAAAAATTAATAAATATAGATGCGGGTACGAGTATTTTAGTATCCACCCCACCTCATATATATATATTATATATATATATATATATATATATAAAAACCTAGCTTTGACATATTGTTTGCTTTCCCTATTATTGATTCACTTTTCCATTCTGAAAACTCTTCTTTTCATACATTTCCACTGTGTTTGTTATAGGCGAAATAGAGAGGAGACAGAACGAGAAGAGAAAGAGTGACTTTCTCTTATTTGATTTGGAGAGAAATAGGCGAGAGAGAAACAAAAATCGTGGGACCCACACGATTTTGCAATCTTCGCTGTTGAGCGAAGAAAGGGAGCAGAGACCATTATTTTTTTTCTTCCACTTATAACCACACATTTACTATCTTTTTTTTTTTAGTAAAGATCTAAATTGGTTCTCGACAAAAAATTACGGGGATATTTTGGTCCCTGAGAAATAAAAAATATCAATTTGATCCTCAAGAATAAAATGCGAGTCAAAATAGTCCCTGACAGAGACTAAAATATCCCTAAAAATTATCCTAAAAATGACCAATTTGACCTGCATTTTGCATTCTTGAGAACCAAATTGGTATTTTATATTTCTCAGAGACCAAAATGACATCGTGTTTTTTTGTCAAGGAACAATTTGGACCTTTACTCTTCTTTTTTTATTGCTACATAAAGGCCGAACATCTCCCGCCGTGTTTTCTCACATATAAATTATAATCACGTTTTTTTAATTGCTTGATTAAATAAAAAATATAAATATAAAACAATAAAGTAATTTAATTGTTTAATTACATTAAAATAAAATTAATTAATTAATTAATTTTGATAGAAAATGAAAATCAAACAATATAAAATTATATACTGGTTTTTTTAGTTCAAGGATATTTTTGTCCTTTCAAAATAATAACATTTCTCTATTCTCACTTTTTATCCAACAAAATAAAGGGAGAGAGAAAAGCACACTTCTTTCTCTTCTATTTCTCCCATCTTTCTCTTATACCAAACAACACATCAACTTTACTCTATTTCTCACCTCTTTCTCTCTTCTCAAGTTCTTTCTCACATCTTTCTCTCTTCTCACTTTCTCTTCACAACCAAACATAGTGTTCATGTTCACGAATTGATTATTAAATCTATGAATTATATTTTTAGTTTGGTATACACGAGTTTTATTATATGGAATGTAGATATAAAATGTGAAAAAAGTAACATTATTTTTGATTTAGTACTTCAATATAAGAAGTATTTCATGCAAGTTTTAGTTTAATTAAAATATGTAACTTTATGTAAGTACAAAAATAAGTCATTTTATTATTTAAAATGAATAATATGAAAATTATATCAATCGAAAAATCTTTGGGTATATCATATTTACTTATCTTATTTTCAAAATCTATAAATTTATTATACAAAAATGCGGGTAATAAGTGTGAGTATGGATACTTAGGTACGTAATGGGTGAAGGTACGGATATCAAGATTGCTTTTCATGCGGATATGAAAACGGATACAATACTTTTTTAAAATACAAATATGATGACAGATATTATAGTATCATATCCATATCCTACCTATTACCTTCCCTAATGCTAGCTAGCCTTAGCTCTTATGCCTGACCCCGAATTTTTGGACAAATTTTGAGTTGGGACATGGTTCAGTACTTCAGTTTCAGAACACACAAAATAGATGATAGAACGTGGTCACGAGGATGCGTGATTGAGCTGTCGTTTAAGGGACGTACACAAACCAAGGTAGATGACAACCGTCAATAATTTCAAATTTCAAGTAAATAATTAATGCACTCGCTGACACAGTAATAAAACAAGAAAATGAAGGAACCCTAGACGACTCCCTGTAAACTTAATTATATGCAAAAATGATATTTAAGTTATTAATTCATTAATATTGTGAGTATTATTATGATTAATGATAATTTAATAAATGTATTTATTTTTTTATATGAAACCAATAAAATTAAAAACACTTAACTACTAGTATGTCGGTCTCTATTATAAGCAAAACTTAAATGGAACATATATATTAAGAAAGTTGATTAATCTCATTTAATGTTGTTAAAAAATTAAGGGTATTACCTAAAATAACCTTCATAGAAAACTTCAATTTTTATTAAATGCATCCCACATTGAGTTATTGAAAAACAAAATTGATATTAAATGAAGGGTATTTTAAGAACAATGTCATTAAATATGATGGAAGTAGTTGAAATTTACTTATATATTAGACCAAAAATTTTGGGACTTTTTTGCTTATAATAAGGATCAAGGGGAGTATTATTAATCAGTGTGCAAGTATATATTTTTACTTATAATTGAGTCCAGAGAGAGTAACATTGCCTTCGGTGCCGTCGTTGAGGATGGAAGGAACAAAATTTTAGGGCAAGTTGAATAAAAAGAGGGTTAGATTGTAATATTCACAACATTGCTCTTTGAAGATTTGACCTGAATGCAACTGATCAATCTTAGTCGTTGAATAATTTATCATTAAATCTAACAGTTTTTAACCAATTGTGCACAGTTGCACTTATTTTTGGTTTTGCATCCTAGAATAGGATTTTTGTCATCTATACATATAAAATTAGCTCTAGCAAAAAACAAAGATCAATTTTGATATATTTTTAGTGTAAAATTTTTTATATTATCAATTTTAATCATAAATTATCATGCATGTGACTTTTAAGATACTTATGATAAGAATTAAACATTTTTAATAATATAATAATTTATGATTAGTTGACAGTATAAAAACTATTTTTAGTGACACAATATATACAAATTAAATCCAAAAAGAATATAACAAATCTGGCATAAAATTAATGGATAACTTTTTTTGGGGTACATAATCAATGGATAACTTTGATATCATGGTAATTTTTTTAAAACAAATCTATGTATATATAATAAAATTCAATTTTTCTCCATCGTTTTTACAGTTTAATTTTGATATACTGTCTGTATAAAGTTTTTTAATGTGTGACTTTTAAAATAGTTATGATAAGAGTAAAACATTTTTTAATGATGTGATAATTTATAATTGGTTGACGTCGGTATAAAAGATCTTTACACTGATATGTATACTAATTAAATCCTAATTTTTATGGATATATAAATTAAGTTTCTTGAAAATAAGTTTGTTCTAAAATAAATAAATAAATAAGAGCGTATCAATCCTTAATTTGACGGATTTAATTAGTATACACTGTCAATGTAAAGATTGTTTATATTATCATTCGATTATAAATCGCCTTATCATTAAGAAATGTTGACTCTTATCATAACTACCTTAAAAGTCACACATAGAATGATTTGTGATCGGTTGATAATGTAAATTTTTTAAGCAAATTATAATGTATCAAAATTAAGCTCTAATTTGATAAAGTGTATAAAAATATCAATCTACTAAATGATCGAAGGATGGATACACTCTAACTTATTCTCGTTAGAGATAAACACGCCTTACAAGCAGTCTTTTCCATTTTCTGTATTAGTATATTGAACCTTGAGTTAATTCATGCTGGAAATCAATAAATAATTTCAATATTATTAATGATTATTTAATTATACATATGATTATAGTTTAATAAATATATTCTTATCTTCTCGTGATTTTATGTTAAAATAGTTCAGTTAAACACATTCGGTTCTTACTTGAAATCAATAAATGAGATTTAGAATTGTCAAAAAAAAATAAATGAGATTTAGACATTGCTTTACGATAATATTGATTACTCAAAAAAGAATATAACAAATTGAATAAAATAGTTTTCTTTGATTTTTTTTTTGACTAAAACAGTTATTGGCCAAAAATACTGAATAAAAAATAAATGATTTTAATATCATTAATGACACTTACAAATCCGTGCATATATAATAAAAGAGTTCAATAGTTATGCACAGTCAGTGTAAAATTTTTAACACAGTTAGGATAAGAGTCAAACATTTTAACCTATATGATAATTTTTAATTGGTTGTTAGTATAAAAAAATATATATTTACACTGACGGTTTATAGCCAGGACCGGCCAAGCCCCCAAGATATCAAAGCTAGGGATTTAGGCCTCAAATTGATTTTTTGTCAATATAATTAACTCAATTTTTTTTCGCTAAAAGGCCTCTCTGGCTCCCCTGTCTTCTTCCTCATTTGATTTCTCTCTGTTGCCGTTTCGTCTCCCTTGTAATCTCTCATCGTCTCTTTCTATGCAGCCTCCCATTTAATTTATAACTTAAAATATAATAATTATCATAAAATATTATGATTAACTTTAAAAAGGTCTCGTCGTAGAGTTTGCTTTAAATCTCAATTAGGATTGGCAACAGGGCAAGACAATGATGATTTTTACCTTCCCCATCCCCAACCCCGACTCCATAAAAAAAGTCGACCCCGATCCGTTCCTCGTCGGGGTTGCAAAATAAATCCCCATCCCCGCCCCCAGCGGGGGTTGGGTTTCCCCACTCCCGACAATTAGTAATCAAGTTTAAAAATTATTTTGTTTTAATTGAGATTAACAACTTAAAAAGCTACACTTCCAAAAAAGTGAATAAATAAAACATTTACACAAAATAAGGGTATCAATATACATATATATAATTAGGAAGGAAAACCCCTAGTTTAGGAACTTCAATTTAATTACGTAAAAAGCGGGATGAGTTCGGGGTCGGAGACGGGCCAGATATTAGTATTCACATCCCAGCACCCGAACCCAGTTAAAGAGAGTTTTTTCCGTCAAAGTCGATGCGGGTTTGAGTGGGTACCCACGAGTTCGAATCCCATTGTCATGCCTAATCTTAACAAGTGTTGGGCTGACCCTGTATATAATAATTAAATCCTTCAATTAAATCCTCAATATATTTTTATCTTCTCGTGATTCTTTTAATGTAGGTTAATTAAGTATATTCAATGCAATTCAATTATATATACATAAACAAAAACATACACACACAATCGGTTCTTACTTGAAATGGAACATTTTTGCCGAGTCAACTTTGAAAAAGTTGTTAGGATTAACTGATCAACAGTCGAATTAGACCCGAATATATCCGTGAATGAATCTTATTATCTTTATATATAAAAGAAGAGTAGCAGTTGGGACATTTTTGTAAAATCACTTGGTTTTAGTACCTATAAGGGCAAAAATGTAAAACCAAAAAAATAAATTGTTTTTGTTAAAATTTATCAATTGTCTTTGCAGTTACACCGTTTGCGCCGTATAGTCTATGCATTCAATATATCAGATTATTATGTTATGTAGGAAAGAGGGTTTTGAGTCATTCATCCTTCTGTCTCTTCGTTTTCTTCGGTTAAGAACGTAGGCCAAATGAACAAGGCATTTAAAATCACATTGTATGGAGATTGGAGAAGCCTCTTTCTTCCTCCCTTTCACGGCCTCTGTCTTCATCGTTTTTTGGTTTCTGTACTTAGGAGAGGGATAGAGAGAAAGAGAAAGAGGGGGCGAGAGAGAGAGGAGGGGTGGCCTTTTGGCCACCAGCGGCGCCGCGCCGTGGAGGAATGCCGCAAATAGCGGCGGGGCGAGGAACAAAGTTTCCACTTTCCATAGTATGTGAAATTTTTCTCCTAATGATGTGAAATTGCTTTTAAGTTAATTGTTGTCTAGATGACTCTTCTGGTTGGTACTTAATGTTTTCTATCTGTTGGTTATTTATCTAATCCGCTTTGTTCCTTCCTTAGGCTTGAATTGTAGCCGTTGAAGAGAAGTGTGTTGGTCATTCTATAAACATGTCTTCCCTCCAATATTAGCACCTTGGCTCTCTTTCATTTGTATTGTCACTAAGGTCGTGGATAATCAGATTTTATGATTTGTTCTCTCCATTATTTTGAAGATTAATTCTAACCACACACGTTTATACTCATAAATATATGTTTTACTCTTTGATTATATCTTTGGTTCTATCTTTTTTTTTTTTTTTTTTTTACATCTTCACTCTATTTATACTATATAGAGTATATACATATCCAATCATATATGTTTCTATGACTTGGGGAGGTGAAAAGTTAATTTTACCAAAACAATAATGCTTGAAGAAGTCAAATATACAATTTTTGCATTCCTTGATCTAATAGGTCAAATTTTTGTCTCTTCTATTAGAAGTTCATGCTTACTAGCTCTGCAATGCTTAGATGATAGAAGAAGATTATCATATTTAACAAAAAAATTCCTACCACATGCTGGTGTAAAGATTGTTTTCCTAGGGGTTCATATACCGAAGGGTTTGAAAGTACTATCACTCTTCAAAAACATATACCACAATCAAGATAATTTCAAAGAGCCTTAGAAGTTTGTTACCTCGACACTTGAGGTAATTATTCTCCATTTTGTATATACTTTTCGTTCCATTACCTTCTAAGTTTCTTTTCTTATTCATGTATGATATCCATTTCAGACTTTGACTAATTCTAATTATTCGCCAGTCTGGCCTCTTTACATGACCCTATATTAATGTGGTACAATGGCAGATAAAGCTTGGATGGTTGGTAGTATCATCCATCGTATTTTAGATGCTACCAACAACCTTTAGTTTGATTTGTCTCATTTACGTATTAGAAGTCCCTTATAAATCGTCAGTACACAACCAACTATCTACTATTGACAAAGAATTCTTGTAGCAAGCAAGCATGATTTGGTTTCGAAATGAATTTTTTTTTTGCAGCCAGCATTATATTATCTAAGTTGGCACAAAATATTTGAATACCAAACCATATATATAGATTGATTGAAGGCTACTTAGAGAATGCAATTGCTCAAGGGTTTTTGGGTTCAATTAACTTGATGAAAAAAATTACCGAGTATGATATTGCTAACCTTCTTCATATTCTTTTTTTGGTCTATTTACTCTAACTCATCAATTTTACCTATTTTTCATTTTCTCAAACTTAATTATTGTAAATAGTCACATGTTATGAAGGTCTGCCAATCTAGAACGTATCACCAAAATTATAAGAGTGTAATGATATATAGTGAATTTATTTGAGTATAAGAAATATTTATAAAGGTTGCACATCTTTTCTGTTTGTATTTCTCTGCAATAAAGCTCATCTAAAAGTTTTCCTTTTGGAAAACGCAATTGCGTAGATACTACAAGTTTGCCATTTTTGTAGTATGTCCATTGAAGGATGAAGATGAAAGGTAGAATGGAACAAGTTCAAAATAAGATGGGATGATAAATGATATTGATGTGCCTAGCATGATAAACGAATTTGTTCTTTCTTGCAATTTTAGTTCTGCATTTTGTTGCATATCTGAAGCAAAGATGTTCTGTTTCGAGGACGAAATGATGTTTGTTCTTCCTTCTTTTCTATCAACTTAAACATTTCCACTTTGGTCCTATTAACTTTTGGTTCTTTAGTGTTATATTTTGCACGTATATCTATGGCTCACCAAGTGATTTTAGTACAAGACATTAATGACACGAAGGAGACTTGGAAACTTTCAGTTAGATTCAGGGGCGTGGCAGTATAAGACCCTTCAAGTTTATGTGTGTCTTACGATTTTCTTATATTCCGAATCATTCTTTCTTAGTTTCTCCTTATTCCCTCTCTTTTGCTTCCTTTTTGTATCCATACAGGAACTTGGTTTGCAATTCGATGAGAACCGGTAATTACAAAAGATGTTGACAGGAAGAATCAGAAGGTTATGTTTGCATGAAAATTTACCTCTCTTTTTGTTTGCTTACCAACTATACCATTATGTTTGGTAACTCAGATTTTTGTTGCAGAATAAGGAGCTAATGTGGTCCTGTGCTGTTAAAACTTTTATTATCAGTAGGGCAATGGTAGACTGTAGTTTGTCTTGTATTGAATGGGAAATAGCAATTTGAATGTTGTTGTTATCCATGATAGTCTTATGTGTTATTCTTTGTTTTTACTAAAAGGCCACTTTCTTATATTAGAAATTCTAGCCCCCTAATTACCATTTCATTGACTGACCTTCACATTAATTTCTACAATTTTACATCCCTTAAAACCTCATTATTGCATATATGATTTTAGGGTTGTCAAATATTTCTCATATTGTAACTGAACTTTTTTGCCTTTTCATTCACCAGTAAGTCAGAAATTCACAAGTTCTGAATTCTGAAGCAAATCACCATTGAAATGTCACATACCTCAGATTTTGGGAATTCATTAGATCAAGAATGATGAAAGGGTATTTCTTGGACAGAGGATGAACACAGGCAAGTTTATCATTCCTTACATATTTTGAAAAACCTATATATGTTAGTATAGGACTATAGAATATAGATTACTTATTTTAATTTCTTGATTATTTGGTCTCACTTTCACGTTTATGTTGTTTAAACATATGCATTTGAGGTTAGTCGTATCTGATTGTGGACTCTATATCCTATCTTATGCAGTCTGAACATCATGGTATACTCACAGTGACAGTTTTCTTATGTACCTTAACAAATTTTTTTATAGCTCTTTTATATCTTAAATTTTCTTGACAATTATCTGCCCTAGCCAATAACTATCTTACAAGGTTCTTTTTCTAAATCATGGCATGGCTTCTGGTACTCCTTAACAAGGTTACACCATTGCACTATAGTTTTAGGTGAGGATAAAATGGGAAAAAACAGGGAGGGAGAGGGGAATCTCACTGTTGAACAAAGTTTTCATCACGTTATGCACTTCTACCCATCTTGACAGGCATTGTGATTGTTAACTGTTAGTATACTAATTTCATCTAATGTGGTCTTATGTGCTAATGTGCTATCATATGGTCTATATGTAGTATAATATATATTGTTTTGCCGGAATACTTCTTTGACAGGTCATTTGACAGACTTGTATCGAAGCAATCATTTAGAGTGAATATGCTTGTTAAATGTGTCTATTGTGTTCATCAAAAGTACATTGTGTTGAAGTTAATAGGCATGGTCACATAATAGTATGATTGTGTATGCTTTCCCCTTTGAATTTAATTCATGCTTTGAGGAAGGAACTGGGAAAGTAGTATCCTCATTTAGAATTTGTCAAATTGGCCAGGGACTACTGTACATTTTAGAGTTATTTCCAATATGTGACTGATGTTATGTTTAACTAATAAATAACTTTTGAGTTCAGTGTTGATGGGATTTGTATGTATCGTTTTTTAACATAATGAATCATTTATGGTTTTGTGTTTTACATGTTATTTAAGATGGACTGAAAAATACAATAACCATAGCAAAATGATGCTGCACTTTGATGCTGAAGTTGGTCTGTAGCAATCGACAGTATCAATATATATGATAAATATTAGTATGATAACATTCAGTTATATGCTTCAAATAAATAATATTTTTAGTATCATTTCCGTTCAACCACAATCTGGTGTTGTATCTCAAAATTTTCACCTTTATTTTTTATTTTTAATTTGAATGAAAGTCACAATATTAAATTTTTACCATTTTCATTATGTCAGTGTTCTCAAATTTAAAGGTCTCAAACACAAAACAACCATGACATGGTTTTTCATTTCAAAAACTGCACAAATATTTAATCGTTGCTCTTTTAATTTTTTGTTTTTTACATTTAAATACGAATATTCTTTCAGAAGAGTATAAAATATTTCTACTCAACCATAATATCCCGTGCATCGCACGGGTACAAGATCTAGTATGTACTATACTAGTGTAGTTGCCGGTGTGACACGCACGGGACTTATCATATAAATTTTATTTTTTAATGTTTCAAAATTATTTCAATATAGGATATATAATATGGTTAAAATTAAAATAGGGATGGTAATGGGTAGGGTCTGGATAAGGTATTATAGTATCCGTCCCCATGTTAGCGTTTGAAAAAAATACTCGTATCCGAACCCATACCCACGTGGATAGCAACTTAAATACCCTTATCCGTACCCTCTGGGTACCTAAGTACTCATACTCGCACCCATTACCCGCACTTTAACTAAGAAAAAAGGAAAAAATAACACAAAGAACATCAGCGGCTGTTGTTAGTGCTTAGGACAGTAGGTGATTAAGTCTGAAAAGGAAAAATAGTTAAGAAACTGTAGGTTACATTAACTTTATTTTTAAAATTTGATATATAATTATAATTACATGTATTAATATAAATAAATAAATATATAAATATATATATTTATATATGCGGGTGCGGGGCGGGGTGGGTACTACAGTACCCGTACCTGCACTCATACCCTCTCTTGTTTGCGGATAATTACCAGACCCGCACCCATACCCACAAAGCGGGTATTTACCCTATCCATCATGAGTATTTTTTATGGGTACCTAGCGGGTAGGGTCCAAATTGTCATCCATAGTTAAAAATATGAATATTAGAACATGTATCAATTAAATTAATATCAATGTACAAAATAACTAAATTAGGAATCAATGCAACCACATATTTTCTATTGATATTATTTCCTGATGGAACAATTTTTTTCTCAGATATTGTTTCAATACCGACATTTGTGCTTTCATCCTTGTTTGGCATCTTTATGCCACTTATTGCTGCATAGGTTATAGTTGCAATTTTATAACTTTCTTTTACAATATGGTAGCACATAGATTATGAAGAATGTTAAGATTGTTAATTAAGCTTAGAAGCCTACACTGTAAAGAAACCGGATTCAATGCTAGTTGTAGAACGGTGTGCAATACAAGCGAAATTTTCATTTAAACATTATTTGTTAATGTACCAAAAATATTTAAATATAAAAGGGATGTATCAAAACATTCATGAAAACATGAAAATCAATACATGTATAAACTAAATTAATATCAATGTAGAAAATAACCAAAAAAAATGAACTAATAAGAGAACAATAGGAAAGAGATTGAAGGCCAAAAATGTAGTGTTGGATTTAATCACAAACAGTGTTGTACCAATATCCCTTTTGCCAAGCTGCATAATTCTTTCAACCCAAGCTATTGTATCATTGTTCTCAAATCCCAGGATTTTAGTGTGAGGTCGATTGAGATATCAAAAAGAGAGTTGAAATCATCAAAAAAACATGCTCTTATTAATATCTTTTTGGCAAAATAGGTTGATTGGTCCTATACATTTATTTAATTTTTCACATCGGTCCTATAAGTTTTTTTTTCAAATTGGTCATACACGTTATATTCTGTTTCCACATTAATCATTTCCGTCAATTTTGACCTAACGCTGTTAGTTTTGAACTGACGTGGCATGATATTAGTGCAACACGTGGCTCTTTATTTGACGGCGTTAGGTCGAAATTGACGAAAAGTACAAACGTGAAAATGAAACATCACGTGTGAGACCATTTTGAAAAAAAAAAAAAACTTATGGGACCGATGTGAAAAATTAAATAAACGTATAAGACCAATCAACCTATTTTGCCTATCTTTTTTGGTAGCATGGTCCCTCAGTTCAATATCTCCGAGTTATCGCAGCATTCCAATAACCGACACTTCCAGTATATTTACTAAAAACTTGTTGCCCCAAAAAGAAAAATAATATCAATTAAGATGCCTATTACATTAGCACAATAGAAGTTATTCATCCAAAATAATAAAATGAAAGTTCAGCACTATATAGACCTATTCAATGAAAATGAGGAAGTGCCGATGGCATAAGGATGAAGTGCAGGAGACTAAACTGAATTCATGAACAAGAAAAAAAAACAGTTGTGGTATTTTGGTCATAATCTAATTAATTAACTATATGGTTTCTATTTATGAAGAAGGTACAAATAAAAATAAAAGAAAAAAAACTAACAATACAATAGTTGGTGTCATTTTTACCTTATGTGGAACTAGGGGTAACAGAAACCGGTAACAAGTATTCAAAAGAAGTGATATTGTTAGATAAACCACCCACCCTCTACCTTTTTGAGACAGCTAAAACCTATGTGTTGGTAGCTACATCCAATCTACCTCACTCACTATTACTTACTTATATTTTGGATTCTATTTATGCTTACTTTCCTTTCTTTAAATCACTAACTTGGATTCTTGACTGGTCTTGATTTTTTTGTGCCTTTCTGATCTGTAAGAAATATGATTGATGAAAATGAATCCATACATTATTACACGCCTCTTGGAAATTCCCCTAAGCCTTACTATACAGATTTTACTCAAGCTTGAGTCAGTTTGGTAGGGAGTAAAAAAGTTCAGCTCTTCATTACCTTTTCTCCAAAACAATACCCTAACCCTATATATGAATCTTAACCCAACTCAGTCCTCAAAATAATTTTCAAAATAAAGTCATAACTTCTAAACCCTAGAAAGAAATTAAACATGAGGTCGGTGTTGTACCACAATTGTTGCTCGGAATCCACCTCAGACATGCAGTGCGTGGAGTCCCATGAGCGTTTCTGCAACTGAGAAGAGAAGAGATGAGAAGGGAAGAAAGGAAGAGAAGAGAGGAACTTACCGGAGGAAGGGACGGTGGCCGTAGTGCGTTTCTGCAACTAAGAAGACAAGAGATGAGAAGAGAGGAAGAGAAAGAGGAGAGAAGAGAAGGATGAGAAGAGAGGAACTTACCGGAGGAAGGGGAGAGAAGGACGGTGGTCGGACGATGGTACGGTGGCAGAGAGGGACGGAGGAGAGGCAGAGAGGGATGGAGGAGATGCAGAAGTGAGGAAGGAAAAGCAATTTCACGCGATTTAGGGATTTAAATCTAGCGACCGATTAAATTCGGTCGCTAGTTGGTCGCTAAACACCATCCACTAGAATTGCATTTAGCGCGTCTTAGCGACCGAAATAAATATCGGTCGCTAACATCTCCACTGATAATTTCCAGTTGCTATTCGGTACCAAATATGTCTCTTTTACAAATTCATTTAGCACGTCTTAGCGATCGATGTTGAAATCGGTCGTTAATTAAGGTCAACAGTTTTGACTCTAAAAATATATGCTTTAGCGACCGAGTTGGCGATTGATTTACTTGCGACCGTGTAGTTCGGTCGCTAATTCGGTCACCAAATGTATACCTTATGTGAACCGTAAAAGTCATGTTACCGATCATGAAATCGGTCACACTTGGCAACGTATATCTTCGTTCGCAAATTTTTGGTCGCTATTTCACCTTTTTTTTTGTAGTGTTAGCCTGATGATGGAACAACGGTCAGGCGTGTGATGCCACTGCCTCTGGCCTTGCCCGACCGTTGGGCCCTTGTTTGGCCTATTCCCTGTGTTTGGGCCCCTTGCAAGATGGTGGGTTAAGGTCTAGAACAGGTTCAAAATCCACTTCGGTTTTTCAACTATTACTTTTTTCATAATACCCTAAGCAAATTAATTACTTCCTTATCCTTTTAAAGTTCATATTGTCGGTGAATTGGGTAATTAGCTAGATATATAAAAGTCAGATTTTTTGGGTAAAAGATATATAGAAGTCAGCTTGATTAACACTACTTAAACAATATTTGTTTTATCAAAATCATTTTTAACAATAAAATATTCAGACATAAATAATTTATTATAAACTCACTTTTAATCAAAATCATATTTATAATAGCCAGTTTATCTAAACTCAATCTTGCATAGGGATTTCCAAACACAATATTCATCATTAATTGTGATTGAAAAATTATAGATAATCATTACATTTTATCAAAATAAATTATAGACTAACGCATGTTGGTCTAAGTGGCAAGGAGGTTGGTTCCCCTTAAGTAAAGTTTCGGATTCGAGCCATGTGAATGAAAAAATAGTCTGGGAGAGCATTGCCCCTTAAATGGCTCTTTCCGGCTCAACTTGGATTAATCGGAGTTCAATGTGATTTCTGGATATCGAAGGTCTCAAACAAAAAAAAAAAAATAGAATGAATTAACATTTTATTAACACATTTTTGTCATGTATTTATTAAAGTTTAGCAAACAATTTTGTTGAACTTGTTAAAGACCAAATGTTAATCAAACTAATTTGACATTGATTTAATTTAAATTTATATAGCTATTTTTATTTTGTTTATTCTCGAGCTATTTTTAATTTAAACCAGTCTAAACTAGATCAAAAATATATGTAAGTGATTTCATTATTTTCCTTCCATTTACACACCGGTTTATCAATATTTATGCAAATTTGTGCATATCTGCATGCCTTTGCCTTATGCAAGCATCAATGGCCAATGGTGAGTGGTGTTCGTTGAAATGACACATCCTTTTCTTATTTAGTTGGTTATCATGACTAATTATGTATCTCAGTTTTTCTGGTTCTGATGTTGGGATGGCAATAGGTATTTTATCCGGTGGATACTTGCAAAAATTATGACATCTGAAGCTGACGAGGGCGGGGAGTGATCGCCGGTGCTTGAGGCACGGACAAAGAGCGGCTTCTGGCAGACTTCTAAGCAAAAGGACATCACTTAAGAACTCCAAAATTAAATGTGCTTGACTTGGAGCAATTATGGGATGAGTGACCTCCTAGGAAGTTTTCCTAGGAAGCGTGTGAGTGAGGACAAAGCACGCTGAAGAGACTCGTGTTGGTTTTGTGGGGACAGTCGACAATCCTGAAAGCAGTCCGAGCCGTTACAAATGGTATCAGAGCAGACCTCTCCCAATACGATGTGGTTCGAGAACGAACCAGGCGGAAGCTGGTGGGCATGTGACGCCTGAGGCTGACAAGGGCAGGGAGTGATCGCCGGTGCTTGAGGCACAGATAAGGAGCGGCCCTTGGCAGGCTTCTAAGCAAAGGGACACATACATCTGAATGAGAGAGATCCTGAGGCTGTGCAGGTATAAGACTGTACAGTTCAAGGAAGGCTTATAAGAATTGATTGGTACTATCTATACCAACAAGATGCATCTTCTTTTCGGTATCTCATCACTTAAGAACTCCAAAGTTAAGCGTGCTTGAATTGGAGCAATTCTGGGATGGGTGACTTCCTGGGAAGTTTTCTAAGGAAGCGTGTGAGTGAGGACAAAGCACGCTAAAGAGACTTGTGTTGGTTTGTGGGGACAGTCGGCAATCCTGAAAGCAGTCCGGGCCGTTACAAAAATTATCCATGATGAATAGGTAATTATCCTTTTTATGGGTATGGGGCGGGTAATTACCCGAAAAAATTTAATGGATATGAGTACAGATATGGGTACTCTTTTACTCATCCTGTCCCATACCCGCATATATATATATATATATATATATATATATATATATATATATATATATATATATATATATATTAAATTAAAAATTTTGAAATGGAACATAGATTATTACCTTTCTTATCTTCCTGCGTATTCACACTTCTACATATTTCCTCAATTTAACTTGTTTTTGTATACTAACTTTCCTTTTCTTACCTGTATGAATTTGTTGTTCCAGAGATTAAGTGTAATATTTACTTAATGTTTTAGAAAATAAGCTTAATTGTACTTTTGGTCCATGTATAGTTTCACCAATGTGTGATTTTGGTCCCTATAATTTCAATTGCACAAATCAAGTCCTTGTACTTTCACGAATGCGCGATTTTGGTCCTTATAGTTTCAATAGCTCGAATCAAGTCCCTGTACTTTCACAATGGCGTGATTTTGGTCCCTGTAGTTTAAATTACTCAAATCAAGTCCCTATACTTTCAAAATTGTCTAAAAAATTATTAGATAATTTTTTTATATATTTAAAATATTAATAGATATTATATATTATTATAATATTTATATAACTAATAATATAAAAAATTTCATTGTATAATTATTTTAACAATGAGAGGAAAACAAGTACTCAGATAATCTTTATATTTAAAAGGAAGGTAATGACTGGGGTATTTTTGTCAAATCACTTGGGTTAATGTAGTGGCTTCACAATTTATTGGGGTCAATTTTGTAATTACACATTTGTTTTTATTAAATTTGTTAAAAGGTTAGAACCCCATCGCCGCTTGCAATTGCCCAACCAACCCTGTTTGTCGAAGCTTCTCTTTCATTTGTCATGGTTTCACAAACCATTTACAACATGCTTATATACCCTTCCAGGTTCGTCTCTTTATACATTAGTTACCATCTATTTTGTCGATTCCTTTTCTTTTTATGGTTATGCGATTAGGGTGAGGGTTCCAGTGTTGAGTTAATTTAAAATGAAATTAATCGAGGGAAAGGATTGTTAAAGCTGCAACTTTAGTTTTGCATGGATTGGGAGCTTCGCTGAAAGGCAACACGGGAAGTGATCCATACATGCGAATCCTCATGAGCAAGGAAGGTCCTGAGGGATTTGGTGCCTATATCCCTGGCTCTGTAAGTCCCGCTCTCTCTATGGGAAGTCCATTTTATTTTATTTTATGTTTTTTATGTATTTGCCTCCAACATTCTGTTTGTTTGCTGAGAATTTTGTTTTTGAATTCCAATGAACTATTGCATATTAGAAAGTAGGTTGTGTTAAGGGTTGCCGCATAGTTTGTATTCTGCTGAAGCTTATAATGTGTCACTAAATTGGGTTAATTAGAAATTTAGTATTTTTATATAACTGATTGAACTATTCGGATGGTACTATTATGAAAAATTTAGTCAAAATCCAAAGGCCTAATTTTGAAGGGAAAAGTTATGTACATCTTATTAGGGTGCTTTTCAAAAAAGATAAGAAGGGAATGAATAACAATGAATCAATTTTTTCACTTTACCTTTGAGAAAGTAGTTCAGGAATGGGATTGCCATGATTCAAAGAGGTTGGTGTTTTTTGAAACTCTAATAGTTGGTGTAACAGTTTAATCAAAGTTGCAATTATTAAAAAATCTGCAGTATTGAAAATACATTTTAATCATAAATATATGTAGGTACTAACCGCTGAGTAATTGCAACCAATAACAGGATATGGTGTGGCTCAAGTCCGGAAATTTGGGCACCCAGATTATAAGAAAGGTGATTTAGTATGGGGGCTTACTAAATGGGTTGAGTTCAGCTTGGTTCCCTTAACTCCAAAACTTTTCAAAATTGAGCACACTGATGTCCCACATACATATCTTTATATATAAAAGGAATGTGGTGGCTGATGTATTTTTATAAAATCACTTATGTTAATGTAGTGGCTTCAACATTTACCAGGGGCAATTCTTTAATTTCACATTTGAGAAACAGTAGCTTTAGGAAGTTGAGAAACTGATATCTCTTTGCTAAAATTTTCTAATGTTATAGAAGTTATAAAGAGTCCTCCTATTATGCATGGACTTGCTGCAACAATATGGTATTGGTGCTGTTTGCGTTTGAAATATTAATCTATTTATTTATTTGTTATACAAAAGTATTATAAATTGCTATTTATTGATACCAGAGTATAAACTAAACTGTTTTTATGAGTTCGCGTAGTCCTTTTCATCATTGCTCTGTTTGTGGTGTTGCATCCCATTTCTATTGTTCTCAGTTTGCTGCAAAGGATTGCTGAGACCTTTGTGTTTGATGAGCCTCTCCAAGAAATCTTAAAAAATCAAAGGGATGTGCTAATGATCTATGATACCAAAAGTTAGTCAGATATATACACATATGTGCTGCAATTTCATACTATTATTTGTTGGATTTCAATTTTTTAGTTGGGTTTGTTGTGCTTTCTCTCTACTATTTCTGTCATTGTGGAGGTGATTGAGGAAAAGTCTTATTTCTATGGTTGAAGTTCTCTATTTCTTACATGAATTTTGTTACTTCTTAATTTATTTGCAATTGGATAAAATATGATGATATTGTTGTGCTCTCGGTAGGAAGTTGATAACTCCCCAAGAAGTTCATGACTTTTGCCATTTTCAAAATTTCAAACTATAGGCAGTTGAGAAACACGGTAAGATCTCCTCTCTTTTTTTGATTTGCAACTACATGAGGTGTGTAAGTTGTGTTACTGCTACTATTTTGGAGTGATGCTATTGACACAACTGGTTGAGTCCCAATTGAACACACCCTTGCATTGGGACCATTAGATCTCTGCAGTGTGTCAAATTAATGACCCGTCGAGGATGATCCAATGCCCCGCATAGGGGTCTGTTTATTTGTATTCCATTGTGGGTTGTGTGGGTAAAATTATGCCTATTAATAGTTAAAGATGTTTATTATATACATTGTTTCTGTTGGTTTCTCCTAATGCAAAAAATGTTTAATATGTAATATATTTGGTAGTCATCTAGGTTTTTGCTTAAAGCACTCTCACTTATTTGCTGATACTAAGAAATTAGTTGCCTTTGCTGATATTGTTTGTACTTAATTATTATTATTTTTCCCTCTTTGCAGGCTGTCTTATTTAGCTATCCAGGTCCTTTGGATGAGGAAGTCCATCAATTGCAACATGGTTTCATGTTACTCACATGCTTTTGTAATGTTCCTATATGGATCTTATGGGGAAATCATACATCATATTATATGAGGAAGTCAAGCAAGAGGCTGTAAAAGACTGATGTTATATAATAACATGATATTTGTGTTTAGAACTGGTAGTACATCCCACTTGACTCACTTAATTAAATTAAATATAAAATTGCAAGTCCTAAAAAACCAGTAGGGGAAGTGGAAATATGAACTGAAGATCAAATATAGTAAAAGAATATGGTAAATAATGTGACATATTTTGTGTCAGGGCCTTAAGAAATAAAATAGAAAGATCAAATATCAAATGTAATAATGAACATACACCATCCAGAAATATGTTAAAGAACGGAATTAGAAGTTAGAATAAACATCTAGCATGGGTCAAATAGAATTTGAGAAGGGAGGAAATAAAGCAAAGAAAGAATGAAGCACAAAAAAATTTGAAATAAAAAAAAAGACCAATTAACACTTCATTCTTCCAAGTAAACAAAGATCATCATTGTTTTAGTTGTTTTAATTTAGTCGATTATTATTTTAAATATTATTGGTAATTGTCTTTTTATTTTGTCATGCCAGTTGTTAAGGTTAGCCACCTTAGGGTCCCTTGAAATATCCGTTGGTTTTATGTACATTCATAATTAAGATAGGGATTAATTTAAAATGACATATCATCATTCATTCTATAACTGAATTGCTATGACAACTTCCATAGGTTGAATCCGGAAAGGACAGATGGAGATTTCAAGCAAGAGGTTCAATAGGTCCACTGCTGTCAGGTTTATATGTCAAACATGTTTATTAAATGTCTAGAAAACTAAAGAACAACACATTTCTCAGCCATTGGTTGTTATGAACTTATTGCAGGTTCATAATGGTTTAATAGGTGCATATTATTCGGTTAGGATCAGGATCATTTCTTTGAATCAACTTTCGATTGGATGTGTGTAAGTTAATTATGAAGAATTTTATTTCACCAATCACTTGCTTAATATATGCTGCAGTTCTTATAAATATGTTGCCTAGCTATTTTTTTTAATTTTTTTTTTTAAATTTATTGGTTGCAGGTGACAACTGCCTGAAGGAAAACACACGGTTTCAACGTCAACAGCTAATGAATTGCATCAAGACAAGTATACCACACATGTTAATTCGGAGAAATTAAAAGCTGCAGCTGAAGGACTTGCAAATGGTACATTTTCATTCTTTTCATTCACTTGCTCATGTGGCAAGCAAATGCTATCTTTTATGTTTTCAATTCCTCATGGATGCTTTTTTCTTCTTTCTTTTCTGCATTTGGCCCTTATTTTAACACATAAATGCTATTTATCTAATAACAGTTCTCAACATTTGTGGAAAACAAAAAACATACAAGTTTAAGTGTGGATTTCATCTATGATTCAACATAAGGTATTTTCTTGAAAAAATGTACATACATACCATAGCTCTAAAAAACATAGTCAGAATTGTCATCACATATCTGAAATTTATGTTGAATTTTTTTGCAGCTTATGGTTGTTGGAAAACTGAGGCTACATGGCGAGACTTCTTTTCCCTCATTTTTTATGCTTCTCACTCTAAGCCCTCTTTTCTTCTCACAATTTTCTGCTTCTCACTATAAACCCTAATTTTTCTTGAGAACGGGCTGAGTATGAAACTGTTTTGGCGTTGAATTTTTTCTCTTTGTATGTATTGTCAAATATAAGTATTGGAAATACAAGATAAAGCATATTAGATGAGAAATAAGGTTGGAGATCTGCTGGGCGCTAATTTGGTATTGGATGGACATTTTTTTGGCTGATGAATGGGTGAATACCCATTTGGACGTGAAGGCCAGGGAGTTGTGTTTTGCAGCATTGTTGCACAGGAAGAAAGATTGGTTGGACACTTTTTTTGTTGATGAATGGGTGAATACCCATTTGGGCTTGAAGGTCTGGGATCTGTGTTTTGTAGTCTTTTGTGGAGGAAGAAAGATTTAGAGCCAGAGGTCATGGCTTCAAGCTATGTAGGGTCGCCACTTCCTACAGTGTGTTGTTTTAATCTTTATTTTTGTGAAAATGTAAACTACACTGCATGTGTCAACTATAATGAGGAACATGGAGGATGAGGAGGTATATTTATCTCTCTCTCTCTCTCTCTCTCTCTCTCTCTCTCTCTCTATATATATATATATATATATATATATATATATATATATGTGTGTGTGTGTGTGTGTGTGTGTGTGTGTGATGAATTTAAATTGAGGTAAATTATAAGTTTTGGTATAGATTGAACATTGAAGTGTGTATGGATGTTTATATTTCAAGTATGATGACGTTATAGAATGTTATGAATGTAATTGCTGAACTTAACTGATTAATTAGCTTTTTCGCATAGAATGTAAAATATGGTTTTACTATTGTCATTTGATGGAATTGTTTATATGCTTTTGCAGCAATGTCTCCAAGAAACATGTCAACCCCGTTTATCAGTTGAGCAATGTTTAACTTGACTGTTAGTTCTTTTGTTATGTTTAATTTTAATTTTAAAAATGTTAGAATAAGTCATTTTTTTGGGATAATACGTTGAACCTACTTAAGCTTGGTCTATCATTTGAGATTCAATTTGCTCATGTTTTTAGAAGCATGTAACTGGTTATGGATATAACTGTCTCCTCGGTTTTCACATGTGAATAGTGTTTGCTTGCATTTTTCATCTTTAAGAAAAGACATTCAATTTAAGAGGTTGGTAGTGTCATCCATTCTACATTAACTATTCCAATGATTATTGACTGTGAATATACACTAAACCATAACGTCCTCTTAAGATTTGTTCATTAAAGTCCATTTCCCAATGATTTTACTTTCATATTTCGAAGAGAGACATCAACATCCATCCTGAACTTAGGGGTGGTTAACAAGGGTCCGAAACCTTCAAATACAAACAAATATGTATTTGTTCATCTTTTAATGTGTTACTTCCTACATTTAGAAAAAAATTAAACAAAAAAAAATAGAAAAACATGATACACCCGTGTATTACACGGGTACATGATCTAGTTATACAAATAATAATTGTCTACAAGATCAAAATATAATATATACATATACATATATATTATATTTATTTAAAATTATGGTTTTAAATTTATTTATTACATATTTTTTATTTTTTATTTGAAGATAATTAATTGTTCCAGTAGTTGTTTTTCTCTCTTTGTTAAAATAAATATACGATAAAATTTTATATATTACTAGTTACATATTATAATAATATATTAATTTTATTAATATTTTTAATATAATAAAAAATAAATTTTTACCTAATAAATTTTTTGACAATTTTGAAAGTACAAGGACTTGATTTGAGCAATTTAAACTACAAGGACCAAAATCACGAAATTGTGAAAGTACAAGGACTTGATTTGAGCTATTGAAATTATAGGGATCAAAATCACGCATTTGTGAAAGTACAATGACTTAATTTGAGCAATTAAAACTATAGGGACCAAAATCACACATTGGTAAAACCGCAGGGACCAAAAGTGCAATTAAGCCTAGAAAATATTAGGTGTTTGATATCACTTTTATATTTCTGACTTATCATGATGTGAATGTGTAATGTGAGAATAGACTAACTTGCCTTGTTATATATATATATATATATATATATATAGTATCATGATATTTCAAAATTGTTATATATATGTTCTCTATGTTATACATTTTTAATAATGTTTTTATTTATTTATTTATTTAATGATTTTTCATTATTAATTAAAGTGCGGGTAATTGGTGCAGATATGAGTATTTAGGTACTCAATGGGTAAGGGTACAAGTACTTAAGTTGCTGCCCACGCGGATATGAGTCCGGGTCCCAGTATTTTTTTAAAAAATGACGAATATGTTAAAAATTCAGGCATCCGAAAGGTCCCCTCAAAAATCAGCTTATGAGGGGATGGTCTACCTAGCTATATAAGCAACGGCCAGGCTCGTTAACCACCCGATGTGAGACTCGCAACACGCCCCCTCGAGCCTGGGCTCGTCACCACAAGCGAGGGCTAGCGACACTATCCACACCACCGGACAGAACGTGGCTCTGATACCATGTTAAGAATTCAGGCATCCGAATAGTTCCCTCAAAAATCTGCTTATGAGGGGGTGGTCTACCCAGCTTATATAGCTGGGTAGACCACCCCCTCATAAGCCGGTTTTTAAGGGGACCATTGCGAGTCCCACATCGGATGGTTAATGAGCCTGGCCGTTGCTTATATAGGTAGGTAGACCACCCCCTCATAAGCCGGTTTTTAAGGGGACCATTGCGAGTCTCACATCGGATGGTTAACGAGCCTGGCCGTTGCTTATATAGCTAGGTAGACCACCCCCTCATAAGCCGGTTTTTAATGGGACCATTCGGATGCTTGAATTCTTAACATGGTATCAGAGCCACGTTCTGCCCGGTGTTGTGGATAGTGACGCTAACCCTCGCTTGTGATGAGGAGCCTAGGCTCGAGAGGGCGTGTAGCGAGTCCCACATCGGGTGGTTAATGAGCCTGTCCATTGCTTATATAGCTGGGTAGACCACTCCTCATAAGCCAGTTTTTTAGGGGACTATTCGAATGCCTGAATTCTTAACATACTATAGTACCCTACCCATTGCTATCCTTATTCTGATTAGGGATGACAATGGGACGAGGCGGGTGCGGATAGTACTTCCCCCCGCATCCATTCCCGCCAATATCCATGGGTATTTATGCGGGTAACAGGTACTCATGGATATCCGTAGGTATTTAAGAGTCTAAAATAAATTAGGAAAGAAAATAAAATTATAAAATATAATATAGCAATATTATATTAACATTATATAATATACTATATATATTTTAAAAACTTATTATTATAAATTTAACCACTGAAAATATGGAATAATAAATAAAATAAAATTTATTTCATCTTAAAATTATAGAAATTATCATAATATATATTATATATTTAATAAAAAAATATTTATTATGAATATGCAAGATATCAATGGGTCGGATAGTATCATCCTCAACTTCATCCTCATGCAATAGATTTTCATTTATTACCCATTGGGAGTAATTCAAGCGGGTATGCACAGATGTAGGTAATTTTGCAGTCCCTAATGCTGATGGCCTAACATTGCAATCTCATGGTAGCTTTGGGGTATTGACACACACAAAGGCACGTGAGGGGTAGGATGTGGACATAAAAAAAAGTTAATTGAGAGAGAATGTGAGAGTAAAAAGCGGGTCAAAACAACAATGTCAACCGTTAACAAAACAAGGGAGAAAAGTGAACCTCACGGAATAAACAGACACCGCAAAAATAACTCGACCCATTTCTGGTATATATAAAACGCAATCCTGTCTTCCTTGTACACAGTCGATGCTCCTCTGAATCAAATTATCTCCATCCAAACCAACAATAAATATAAGCAAGCAGGATTCACAATGGCTAAGTCTACGATCATCCTTGCCTCCGCCCTTTGTTTCTTATCCTTCTTCGGTTCGGCATATTGCCAGGACCGCTTCTTTGTGGAGGGCTTAGTTTACTGTGACACATGCCGCATCCAGTTCATCACCAGGTTGACAGAGTTCCTAGAAGGTAAATACACTCTGCACATATATCATTGCTATATTCACAACCACAACCGTGTAACAGTTTTTTATAAAATAAAATGTTTTTCTATTCCCTCACTCAACTTTGCACGTCACTCTTACTCTATCATCATATGATATACTAATCATTCCTTAATATATACTTATCACAAGATAATATAACATATAATGTAATAAGGCTATCTTATTTTTTATTTCGTTTTGATTCTTTATTGATTTTTCCTTCGAAAGTGTTTCTCGATCTTAACAACATTACACTATTGTGGTACTTTCCATTAGATTGACACTAACGATTTTAGATTTCTACCGTTAGACGTTAGAATCTGGATTCTCTCACCGAAATTTGACTTTTAGAGAGAGTAACCCAAGTTTAGAGAGAAACACAAAGCCATGTTTGAACTTGGGTTAATTTACTCACATATCATTTTAGACTTCCATCTGAATTGAGATGACATAAAAATACAATCCAACTTGCCACTTCTTTCATCAAATCTACATAGGAGGGTAAGAGACAATAACAAAAATAAAATAGCTTCATCACATACAATTTGATTGCTGCAATGTTGGAGAACCACATCCAGGGTCAGGCCAAAGCAAAGTGACACTTAAAGTTAGGCGAGGCCTAAGATTGAACTAATCGTGGGAGGAGGCCTTGTATGTGCGATATTTGTTAAGTATTAAAATGAAAGTGATGTCATAAAATTAATGGACTATGTAGAGGGCTGAATAAGATGGGCTGAAGGCCTAAAGTAAATATTTGTCTAGTGTTATTTATGCTTGGGTTGGCCCGGACTACATCCCAAAAGAAACCGTACTAGAGAAAAATCCTAAAGCACATTAGAAAGTCTTGTATTCTTTCCTTAAAAATTCTATTCCCAGAAGAAAAAGAATCATAAAGCAAGCATTTGCAAACAACGTATTGATTGATTTTGTAAGAAACGTATGGAATAAAAAAATTGAGAATTTCACCAAACAATATATTGAGGAAATAAAAAAACCATATTAGAACTGCACACTATATGATTAAGAAATTATCTGAATTGAAAATCTGCAACCATGCATGTAATGAATTAGGTGCAAGTATACGCGTGGAATGCAAAGAAATTGATGGCGGGAACGTGACAT
Organism: Ammopiptanthus mongolicus; assembly: GCA_039655645.1. Classification (NCBI taxonomy): domain Eukaryota; kingdom Viridiplantae; phylum Streptophyta; class Magnoliopsida; order Fabales; family Fabaceae; genus Ammopiptanthus; species Ammopiptanthus mongolicus. The sequence goes on along the minus strand of CM077344.1, from coordinate 102,061,743 downwards.
TCAGCAAAGAGGCAGTGACAGATGCCTCCGGGTCCTACAGAGTGGAGGTGGACGGAGACCACGAAGAAGAGGTCTGTGAGGTTAAGCTGGTCCGAAGCCCAAGGGCTGATTGCTCAGATATTGACAAAGAATTTTACCTTGAACAAGCTGCTAGGATCAGCATCACCAAAAACAATGGAATTGTATCCAATGTCCGCAACGCCAACCCTCTTGGTTTCCTTAGGAAGGACCGTCTTCCTGCTTGCGCTGACGTGCTCAAGGAACTTGGAGTTCAAGAAGACGGCACCCCCATGTAAATTAGTAAGAGATATATATATATATATATATATATATAGGAATCCCTTTTAACATTTTTCTGTTTCCCCTTTAATTAATATTAGGATCAGGATGTGAGAATTATATATATATATATATATATATATATGCTTAGTACATTACGAGGAGTTTTTCTAGATTAATTAAGGCCTAGTACTCCTCTTTCATTTTTTTAGAGTTTGGATGGCTGATCTCTATCTGTTTCATCGCTTCTGCATCATGTAATCGACTTAATTATTTCAGCTACAAAGAAAGAAAGAAATGAATTAAGGGATTCTGATATTCCAATTTAGCATGATTAATTACTATTAGGAGAAAGTCTTGTATCTTGTATGGACAATGCCTATTTGACACAACCAATTCCATGCTTAATAGTCACTCAAGTAATATTAAAATTGTTTTGAAGGTATATTAAGATTTTGATTGGTTGTGACATACAATAATACTTCGTATTGTTAGTGATCTTCATTAGTATGGTAATAAATATTCACTAATTGATGTGTTCCTTATTTGGAATTTGAATCCTTTGAAGTGAGTTTGTTTTTAAGATGAGAAAATAGTGATATATCTACTCCTAATTTGTTAAAGAGTATAGAGATCTGATCAACTTACTAAATGATCTAAGAACATGTACATCCTTACTTTCTCACTTTAGAGACAAACTCACTCTAAATGATCTAAATTCCCTTACTTAACTATATAATAACAACATTTATACCTCTAAAAAAAAAAGACATTCTTAAATGCTGCCAGAACAAGATATTTGTTTATCTGAACCATTCAACATGTGCCACATCAATTTTATATGGTTATTATTGTTTCTCACTTCAATTATAATTATAATATTAATATTTAAGTGATACATTGAATGAAACTAAATACTCCATCCGTCCTATTATGTATGTCACATTTACAAAAAAAAAAAATGTCTCAAAATATATATCATTTTCTATTTTCAATGTAATATAAAATGTTTTATGTCAATTTTACCCCTAATTATGTTTTTAGAATTTTGTTATATGATGCAGTAATCCATCACTTTTTTTATTTTCAAAGTGGAAACATTTGAGTGACTTATAGCTACATTTTGTTCTATTATCAATGTCTTAGAATACTTGTTTTTTCTTGTTAAATGTAGCTTATCATTAATGATAACAAAATTTGTAAAAATAAAGAAAATATAAATAATGTTAATTTGATAAAATTGTTGTTCAAAAATTCTTGCTTCAAAAACACCTAATAATTTATCCTAGAAAAAAGTTTAGTTGAATAACAAGCTAAGTGTGTTCTCAACTTTAGCGCCTTTTAAAAGCGTATAAAGTAAAAAAAAAAAAAAAAAAAAAGAATTATAGAAATTAGAATAAGACTCCTCTAAAGTAAGTTATGTAAGAGTATATCAATCCTTAAATCATTTATTGGGATAAGATCTTTATACACTTTATTATGTCAAGGGTGGATACATCTCTACTTATCTACTTTAAAGGTAAATTTACTTAAGATGAGCTTTTTCCTAGAAATTATTGTATATACTCCAATAAATCTATTTACAAATGAGTAAATCTTCGATTTGATCATTGAAATTGTAAGGTCGTATCAATTTGGTCATTATCCTAATTTGATCCCTAAAATTGTAAGGTCGTATCAAGTTGGTCTATGACGGAGGGACTTGATTGATTAACTTTAGACAACCTCAAAGATGTTTTTAGAATTTTAAAAATGTCAGAAATTAAGTTTATATGATCTTACAATTTGAGAGATGACATCCGGGATTTACTCTTTTACAAATCGTGTTGCGTACTTAAATTTGACACATGTCACATATTATATCCGTAAAGTATTAATTAATTTTGACTTATAACACTTTTTTTCAAGTGAGTAGGATCGGATATATAAGAAGATTTATAAAAGGATATATATCATTTCTCATGAGAATTCACAATAGAATATGATTAATTTTTAGTCTAGTGCCAAAAAATTAGTTATCGATCATGTCATCCGCCATAGATGAAATTGGAGAGCTTCAAGTCTGCAATGTTACAAGTTTGCCATTCTTCGGGCTTGCCTTTAGAATGTCTAGTGGGAAACGGAGGGACGTCATCTCAGACAAGCATGCTTATTTGACATGTCAATAATCTTCCGTCCTTATTTGACAAAAGAAATTTGGTTCCAGATGGAGCTAATTTTATTTTATTTTTGGTGAAAAGATGGAGCTTATTTTATAAACCCATGCATGATGCATCTAAGCAGATAAAACATTATTAAGTAAGTATATGCTTTCAAAATAAATAATTAAGAATAAACAAAAAGAATAGGCCTATCTAACCGCAACCTAAATTAATCAATCTCGATCAGATATCCATATAGGTGTATGCCTGTAGTTTATACAAATGTATTTGAGGAAAAACAAATAGTTGTTGAAAATTAAAGATTAGTAATTTAACCAGAATATATTATTATATATAAAGCATAAAATTAATTGGAATCTTTGTTTTATTTTACTAAATATCAAAATCTTTCTTTAATATTGATTAGGTACTCTAAAATAATTGGCCGGCCTCTAAAACCACGCTGTGCGCGCTCAAGAGAAGACTTGGGTGGACACCTTAAATATTTGTTAAAGCAGAGAAAAAAGGAATAAGCTAGACACTTATCCTAACTGCAATTTACAATTAATTTGCCCTCAAATGGAGGTATGGCAATGGGTAAGGTCTGGTTAGGGTATTATAGTACTCGTTCCCATACCCGCGTTTGAAAAAAAATATCCGTACCTGTACCTGTCCCCGCGTGGGTAGCAACTTAAGTGCCCTTACCCGTACCCTCTGAGTACCTAAGTACCCATACACGCACCCATTACCAGCACTTTAACTAAGAAAAAGGGAAAAAATAACACAAAGAACATCAGCGGCTGCTGTTAGTGCTTAGGACAGTAGGTGATTAAGTCTGAAAAGGAAAAATAGTTAAGAAACAGTAGGTTACATTAATTTTATTTTTAAAATTTGATATATAATTATAATTATATGTATTAATATATATATATATATATATATATATATATATGTGGGTGCGGGGCGGAGTGGGTACTAGAGTACCCGTACCTACACCCATACCCTCTCTTGTTTGCGGGTAATTATCCAGACCCGCACCCGTACCCACAAAACGGGTATTTATCTTATCCATCATTGATATTTTTTACGGATACCCAGCGAGTAGGATCCAAATTGTCATCCCTACTCAAATGTTCATGTTTTAGTGTTTATTTTTTCAATCTTGTCTCTTTTCTAAGTCCATTGACCATTTCATCTATATTTGTATACATCCATTGGTGTAGCTTTTGTGGAACGCAACCATGCATACAATGTAACAGCTATTGAGTAATCCCTTGAATTAATTATCTGTAATCCACTCATGCCTTACAATTAGGTGCATATGAACTTGACCGTCACAGGAAGAACTAATATGAACCGTACGTCACGTCTCCACGTATATAGTTGAACATATCGATTGATTTGCTGCAGCACCTTTTCTTGGTGTTGACATCTTAATACATCAGATAAGTTTTAGTCCGTTGGTTGTTCAAGCCTTCTCTTGTTCATATATATAAATTCCAAAATTCCGTGCTTTAAATGACAATAAGGGGTTTATTGACCTTGATGCTGAGCTGCAGAAGCAAACAATTCTTTTGAGATAATTTTGGACTACGCCAAATATATATAAATATAAAGGATTTTGCTAATCAGTGTTCTAAATACATTGGTCAAGGAATCAAAAAGTTGAAATTTGTATTGAAAATTGTAACTTTTAAACTTTGAAAAAATTAAATACACTATTTTCCAATACATAATTTCTATTTTTGCTTTTTTAATCAATGTCCTTAGGACACTAATTAACATTCTCAAATATAAATTTATATGCCTAGGAATGACCATTCACAACTCAAATCCAGAAAGAAAGAAAAAACCCAATAATTGGTAGTTGAGCAAGCAATAATTCATGATCATCTACAGACAATTACAATTTGCGACCTAATTCCTGGTTTTCCTGAAAAATTATGGCTTAATTGTAATTTTCATCCCTCAAATTTTTGAAATATGCGATTTTGATCTTTCTAAAATTTTAATTGCAAATTTAGTCTTTAATTTGTTAAATTGTGCGAAATCAATCTTTTTTAGGCTGTTTAGACCTAGCTGTTTTTAGACTCTTCAGACTGATTTTGCATAATTTAACAAATTAGGTGACTAATGTATAATTAAAATTTTCGAGGAACTAAAATCGTACATTTGAAAAAGTTGAGGGACGAAAATGCAATTAATTCACATCCCCTTAGTGTATATTTGAAAACATGATGGATACCAATAGAAACACTTTTCCAACGTGCAAGCTACTCACAGTAGCTTCTGACAAAAGTAATTCAAGACAGGGACGGATGTAGTGTGTGTCCAGGGTGTTCACTTGAACCCCCTGGATTTTTTTTATTAAAATATTTCATATGAAAAAAAATTACCCCTCATAGTTGGAAAAATTACACCATGTCACGGAGTCCCTGACCCTCCTCACTCCTCACAACATTGAACCTTCTCATCCTCTCTCCCCTCCCCACGACAAAACCACCAAAACCGCGACCAAGAGACCAAGCATCAGCTAGAGGCAGAGACCAAGGGCAAGCAGCACCGCGCGTGTGACCACACTCTTCTTCTTCTTCTTTTTCTTTTTGATTTTAGGGTTTTGATTTGGGGGATTTCCAACAACAAAAGCATTGTATTAACTTTATTTCTTTAATTGCCGGAGATAATAGAATTTTTTTTTTAAGAGGAGAGTACCAATTTTTTTGTATAATAGTAATTATTATTGAATATTTTGAAAGTATATTGTTCTTTTTGGAAATATTTTGCATCCCCGACTCCGGGTCGTAGATCCGTCACTGGATCAAGACCCTCAATTATGAGTTTCCAAACACATACATAATAGATAAGCGTGGTTTTAGTAAAGGGAAAAGCTTTTTCTAAAATAAACTTGAATGTAAATTAAAAAAAAAAAGTGTATTAGTGTTTATCAATTCTTAAGTAACTAAAGTGCAATGAGAAAGTAATGCTATATAGATAACGTAAACAAAAACTTTAGCAGATTTTTAATACTCGATTCAGTTAATCTGGGAGTTTTTTTTTTCCTTTAAATTTTTTGTGTGATTTAGATGAAACTTATTAAAGGATTACCAATTTTACTCTGTTTATGTTTTATCGAGAATATTAGATACTTGAGATAAACGAATATTTCAATTTCAATAAACAAAAAAATAAAGACAAAAAGGTTTTTTGTTTTTTTTTAAAAAAAAAACTCATTAGTATGGTAGAAGTTCCCATCCATATTTTTCTGCCTCATATACAGAAAAGAACGAGAGAGAGAGAGAGAGAGAGAGAGAGAGAGAGAGAGAGAGCATTACAAGGTTAACCACCTGAGGTCGTCCTCAACCGCTTGGCCGGAAAAAGCTGCCGGAAATCACTCTGAGTCATGGCAACGTGCCACTCATCCAAAACCAACCCCTGCTTCAACCCAAACTTCTTCACATCATAGGAGGTTTCATAGAGGCAACCGTCCGGGAATCCACCTGCACCAAGGCACGGCGGCTTAGCCTTCCGACGGCCGGCACCGACGGGAACGTTGCGGAGGGCCCCACCTGCCGTCCAGTACCTCTGGCAGCCCTTGCAAAAATGCCTTGGCTGATTAACGTTGTAGTTATTGAAGTAACAGAACTTGGTTTCCATGCTCTTGCATCTCGGGCACGGTATGATCTTCTCTGGCCTCTTCTCCACCGTCTGATCTTCACTTCCTTTTTTGCCCTCCTTTACTTCCCCACCATGCAATATTGTAATCGTTGCGCCAAAGAGCTTAATCCCTTCACTCTCTTGGCCTCTTTGCACTTCGGCCATTTCACAAAGAGATAGAGAGATAGATAGAATTCTTATGGAGAAGGTTTTGGATGGGGTTGAAGAGGAAATATTATGTAAGTGCTTTTATTATAGATAGGGATAGGGATAAAGCGAAAAGTGCTTATTAGTTAGTACAATCATAAACCATATGGCATAAATTACATCCATGTGCTACACGCCAAAAACTAAACGTAGGTGGCATAAAGTGCCTTGCCAAAACAAAAGAAAAGGTGAAAAGCGCTTGAGGTGTACTGTGCAGTAGAAAAACCTGTGGAGGAGTTTGTTGTACTTATCACAGTAGTCTACGTCATCATCATGCATTGCTAAAATGTCTACAATGTGGGCCCAATCCAGGTAGATCGCTTGTAAAGTGTTAAAAGGTTGTAGAAAAGGAAGGCTTGCATATTTTATTTTAGGGGTCGCTACTGTATTCCTATAAATTTAAGGGTTTTGATATTTTGAGATTGGATATTTAATGTGTTAATTATTTTGATATTTTAGAATTGAATAAAAATATTTAAAGGTGTTAATGATTCTAAATATTTTATCATCTTATCTTTTATATCGAGAAATACAGATTAATCTTTTTTTTGCTTTAGTAAGAATTGCTTGTTCTATTTCTTTAAGGACTATATTTTCCTCATGTAATATTATTCCCTCAAAATGTTTTATTTTTTTCTAAGATAATTCATGACTTCTCTATTTTCATACATAAGGATAACATCGAATCCTTCTATGAGTTATTATTTTTCGTTTCATATATAGTCCTAATTCTTCTATATATTCTATCATTTTCTTAATTGATTTTCTAATAAAATTATTTTATTTTCTCTCCAAAGTATACCTCTTTCAATTAATTTTCTAACTTGTTCATCTAAGTACTCCTCTTCCTTAGTTTTTAGCAAGGTAAACATATATACATATGCATCTTTGAGTTATAATTTTATTACTTGTATCCTTTCTTTTATTTGGGTTTGATTCATGCTGCAAAGTTTTCTAACTCATTTTTTATTCTTTTTAGCATTTCTAATTTATAATCTATTATACTTTCTATTATACAGTCATCAATAAAATCTCCAGCTTCTTGCTGCTTCCAATATTCGATTTCTTTCTTAATTTCTTTCATCCATTGTTTAAACATAGTAATGGTCTTTATGCTATTAATCTTTCAAGTATCTTTTTTATCCATTTTTCTAATTTTAAGTGATGATTTAACATACTTTCTTTGTACCAATGGTCTTGCAGGGTTATAGGTTCATTTTCTTGCCAATAGATTATCTTTTTACGATTATTGTGTAACCACTGTTTTAAAGTGATGTATATAATCATGCTATTATTGTCTCTAGTTTTTGTTTGAAAATCTGAATACGTGTTTCAACTCGCCTTATTTGATCTTTAATTATATGATTAGGATTTTCTTTATCTACTTCTTTTAAAGATTGACAATAATTTCTTAGCATTTTTATAGTTTACTTTAAGTAGCTAGCTGTTTGCATTATCTAGCTCTGATACCAATAATTCTTGTAGATAAATTCTTGTTTGTTATCATATTTTATTTTTTATATACAAAGTTAAATCGTTAACTTGGTTTACTAATTTATTAATATGAACATCTTTAATTCTTTCAGGTTCTATAAAAGTAATAGGCCTGGGTATATAAGGTATTCTTAAAGATTCAGATTTCCTTAAAAATGTTCCTAATTCTGTTATTTCATTCCATGGTGGATAATAAATTTTTTCAATATCTTCAAATAATTGAGGAACGTCTATTCTATCATTATTTCTAAAAGTAATACTATGGTGAGAATTTGTTAAGGCGTAATTCACACAGTATATTATCGAAAATATTTTATCTCCAGGTCTCATTAAGTTTTTTCTTAAAAATTTGTGTTCTAGAGTTAATGATTGATCTAATCTTTGTGTATTTAGAGGGATACCTATGTTAGGATGAATTTCAAATTTTAGTTTTACATAAGCTAAGTTTCCTTCTATAACTCCAAATACTTTATCGCGTACATCAGTTATTCTTTCATTTTTTAAAATTAATTCTATTGGAGAGTCTATTCCTTCTTGGAATGTTGCTTTAATTAGGATCTGAACTGCGCCTATGTGAATATATTCTATTTTCCTTCTATGTGCTTCTATTTTTAAATTTTGTCTTAGTTCTGAAATCTTTTTTCGATTTAATAATTGTATATTTGTGAGGCCTTGAGCTTCAGTTATATCTATGGGAGTTTCTATAATTATTTTACCATAGTAAATAATATATTTTTTTGAATAAACCTTTTCATTATTCCTCCTAATCTTTCTTTTCCTTTCATATTTGCAGTTATAGATAGATCTAATTCTTCTTTTTGTATTTTTTGAAATAAACGAGGGTTAATCAGAATACTTCCTTGATAATTTCCATCTTCTTCAGTAATTTGAAGGTGTTCTATATCATCATTATTTTCAATTATCTCAGGTTCAGAATTCATAATGCCTTAAACTAGTTTATGAAAGATTGTAGAGTTTTGTTATACCTGAGTGGGTTTAACGAGCTATAGTGCTTTTCTGGTCCACTGCTGCTTTCGCGCTTCTTGAGTACTTGCCTGATCTGCTTTGTTTCTACTGCTTCTGAGTGAATGCATGACTGATTCTTACCAAGTAAGGATTTTTGCAAGTTGCAAGGTAAATGGAAAGTAAATGGAGAATTTATAAACAAAACGAGTAATTTATTTGATGAAAAGTGGTTTACAGGGGTGATATTCTCAGATACTTAGTATCCTCTAAGGAGACTAACAACTTTTCTCAACGTGGGGAAGCTCGGATGAGAGTTTTCTCCAACTGATTCACTCTGTTTTGCCTCAGCATAAGAGGGCTTATTTATAAGCTAAGGGATTATTGTCTATTTATATGATTGTCCCTATGGCACGTAAGTGCTTACATCAGAAAACTAATAATTTACATGTTGTCGTCACTGCTTACCTCATTCTTCAATTATTGCTTCGTCTTTAGAATCTTTTCCTTGTGGCTGACAGCTAGTAGTGGCTTCTGACGTGGCTTGCTTTATACATCTTTCACATGCATGATTGACGTTTTCTTTAATTATTGAGCAAAGTTTATGGAGGACAGCTGGGCAATAATTCATAGAGGGTCCCTCAAATGCATAGAAGGGCATTTTGAAACTTGTTAGTAAAGCTAAATCTTTCTCTCTGATGAACTTTCCGCTTGTCTTGCTTAGAATCAAAGTGTTTGGTCCTTTGTACAGAGTTTTAATAAATAATTCTTTTCCAATAGTTTGACATTGGGAGTATATGCTGGCTAATTGATGTTGTATGAAGTTATTAATTTGATCTTCATCATAGTCTACTCCCGTAGGTTCATCCATTAATGGAAAGTTATTATTGCTGATACCAATAAAAACTAAGTGCTTGGTTGATTGCTTGGTGGTGAAATCAGGATAAGCTGAGTAAAATTTTAAGAAAATAGATCTTTCACCAGCAATATTCTTTCGAAACATCTGGACTGCTTCTTTGAAGTAGTAGGGAAACAAGTTAATTTCTTCAAGATTGGGACTTAAATAAAGACATTCAATTAGTCCGAATTGGAACAAATTGAATGTTAAGATTGATGGGGCTCCAGGTGTAAGTACTGCCATGGTAGCAAATAATTTCCGATCAACCATGTATAAACAATTACTTTTTTTTTTCTGTCCAATGGATTAGTCTTTTGAGGTGTTCATAGAAATTTTATTTTGAAAATTGGATTGGAAGTTCATGCTCTTTTCTCGTTATTATTGGGAAATTGTCTAGGGAAGAAGGAATTTTTCCTAAAACTTTCAGAGCTTTTCTTGGTTTTGGGTTTAGAGTAGTGGTTTCTGCAAAAGTTCTTGGTCCAAGATAAATTTCTTTACCTTTGGCAATCTGAAAATCTTTCAGAGCTTTTTCTGCTTCTTCTTTTGTTGCATAGGACTTATGAATAACTCCTGGAACTTTCTGACAATAGGGAGCTGCTTTGTGCCACTCGTCATAAATTCCGGGAAATGGTCCGTTAAAAATAGCGTACCATTTTTGACTTCCTTCTCTTTGTGCTTGCTGTTTAATCTCTGCTGGAATTGCTTCCTCTAAGAAATTTTCAGTTTCTAATTGTAAGTCCAAGACTTTGATATCTGCTTCAATTAAGTCTAATTCTTTCAACTTTTGATCTCTGAGTGCCTTTTTAAGTTCTCTTTGTCTTCTTAGCATCTCCGTGGTTCTGCACTCCATTCTCTAGATAGTATATCTGCAAGGACATTTTTCTCTCCTTTAATATAGGATATCGAGTAATTGTATTCAGATAATTTCAGTTGCCATCGAATCAATCTTCCTTGCTTATAGGTGCCTTTATGATTAATATTTTTAAAACTTGCAAAGTAAGTAGAGTCGGTTCTAACAATAAATTTTTTATCAAGCACATAAATTCAATGTTTTTCTAACATTCGAATAAGTGCAAGGGTTTCTTTTTCATGAGTAGGATAATTAATTTCACTGTCTGAAAAAGTTCCAGACATGTATCGACATAGTAATTCCTTCTTTTGTCCAGGGGGTTTTGCTTTCATAACACCTCCCCAGTATTCATTCGAGGCATCTGTTTCAATAATAATTAAGTCGTCATTTGACGAATGATATAATTCAGGAAGATTTTGACATAAGTTCTTTCACTGAATAATAATTGCTTCATCCTCTTCTGTCCATGACCAGGAGGCATCCTTCTTGAGTTTTTGTTGGAGGATTTTCCTTTTTGCTGCAAGATCTTTTAAAAATCCTTCATTGGAGATATATGTTAGTAATCCAAGGAATCTTTGTAAATCTTTTTTATCTTTTAATTTTGTTGGAAAATGGTGCAACTTTTCTAAAACATGTTTTTGCATTATTATTTTTCCCTTTTCAATTTCTAATCCTAAATAATTGATTTTATTTTGTGCTAAAATAACCTTTTTCTTACTTAGGACTACTCCATGTTTTAAACACTTATTAAGAACTAGAGTAACTTTATTGAAATGGTCTTCTAGGGTTTTGTTTGTAAAGACTAATATATCATCGATATAAATAAGACAAAAATCTTTATATTCTTTGAGTATTGAATCCATATGTCTTTAAAAGATTCCTGGGGATTGCTTCATACCCATAGGGAGTACATTCCATTCATATTGACCTTGAGGACAACTAAAAGTTGTCAAAAAGTACTAAACCGGTGCATATTTCTAATTTGTTTGATAATTAAATCTTTTCTAGGAAGAAAATATGCATCTCCTTACATTGCGTCGTTTATCTGTTTATAATTTATTACCATTCTTCGTTTGCCACGCTTAATTTCACTATGGTTTTCTACATAAAAGGCTAGAGCTGAGTGCTTACTTTTGGATGGTCTGATTAATCCTTTTGCAGTCATTTGCTTAATGTCTTCTGTAAATTCATCTCTATCTTGTTTAGTATAAATCATAGGTTTACATTTTACTTCTTTAGTGGGATCTTTTATTTAATGTGATTAGTTCGGTGTTTTTATTATTTATGTTTGGATCTATTGGGTGTTCATTACAAATTTTCTCTGGTAGTTCTTCAATATGGGCCAGAATTCTTCTATTTGGTTCTAAATTAATTAGAGCATAGAGCATTTTTTTGACAAAGGATAGTAAATATATCACCACGGTTCAGCTTGCTAAACTCAGATGGTTTAGAGGAGTAGGTACACGGAGAGGAATGGTGGATTGGAATAGAAAGTATCTCACGGGATTGGATATTTCATATATACAGGGTGCGTAGAGTAATATGTTCTAAGTATTGACTAAACGGTGCATAAAGACGTAAGAAGTTATTTCCAAGAATTACGTCGGTTCCGGTTTCTTGTTGGTAGATTGTTGGGACTATAAATCGTTTATGTTTTATGAGTAACGTTATTCGTTTAACTACCCAAAATAAAGGGTGAATTGATTCATCAGCTATTTGTATTTTTAATGGTTTTTCTAATCGTTCCCATTTATCAAATAATGCTTTTGTTGCTAAGCAAATACTTGCCCCTGTATCGATGTACGCTTCGGTTTCTTTATTACCTTTTTCAATTACAATTTTGATATAAGTACTATTCGGATTCTGTTTCTTTTGAAGATAATTCATCATATTCAGAATATTTATAAATACTATCAGTTGTGTTGCTTAATTCTTCCTCCAATGGTTCAAGGCTATATATTTTGTATATTCGTTTTACTAATTTAGCTTTTTCTTTGAATTTCTTTTCACTTTTCTTTGGACATTCATTTGCGTAATGTCCTTCTTCATTACATATCCAACATCTACACTTCTTTTTTCCTTGTGGGCAATATTTTTTAGGTGTTTCTCGTCTCCTAAAATATTTTTTCTTTGTATTTTTATACATTTTTTTTCTTAGGGTAAGTTTTTCTTAGTTTTGGTTTTCTTTTGTAGTATTTTCTCTTTTTTATAGGATTATTACATCCGTATTTTCCTGGAAATTCTATTTCAGATATATCACAACAAATTACGTTTTTTCCTCTATTTAGATGTCTTATGGTTTCTCGAGCGATACATTGATCTCTTAATTCTTTGTATAGTATTTGAATAATGCCTCCTAAAGTATTTGCAATTTCATTAGGATTTAGGTCCCATAATAATTTAATTTTAGTATTGAGGGGAAACGGTATCTATAAATACTTCTTTGTATGTTTCCTTTGTTGCGGAATTTAATTGATAATAGTATTTTTGATATTCACATATAAAACTTTCTATTTCACACATGTCGCATAATTGCATTTGATTTAGATGTGTCTTAGCTTTTTCATGCAAAAATTTACTTACTTCCGCATTATGTTCTATACTAACGTATCCTATAAATTCTTGATATATAAGACTCATAATTAGTCTTGCAAAGTCTTGATTATTTGTTGTTAAAGTTGAATAATGTTGCTATTGTTCATCTGATATACTATCTAAGTATTTTTGTACATTTCTTGTTGTTTTATAAAGAATATAATTTTTTATTGACAACATGTTCAAGCTATTAAATTTTTCATCGGTAACGATTAAAAGAGTTATTTCATTAGTCCATTGTAGAAGTATTTCTTCTTTGTTTTTTACACAGTCAAGATTTAATATATTGCCTGCTGATCTCTGTACTTCGTATCTTGGTTTAAATTCGTCTTGAACTTTGGACCATTTATTCTTATGTTTAACATATCCTTTATTATGTATAGCATCTTTTTCTATATTTTTCCATATTTCAAATATTTCTTTTCTTTTTCTTTTTGGTATTACGCTACTACTTGTTTCTCCATGGTGCATACGTATTTCGTTAAAATCTGTTTCATCTGACGAAGAACTATAATTTAATACTACTTCTTCAGTTTCATTTAAAGGGTTTATTGGTTTTGTATCTTGTATTTGATTATGTTCTTCTTCGATTATTTTTAATTCTTCAAGGAGTTGTTGAATTTCTTCTAAGTCATTTGACCTTTTTATTGTTTCAATATAATCGATTTTTAACCCCTCCATGTCGTTTTTGGAGACACTATTTATGAAGGTTCAGGACTTAGTTTTTTAGTTTGATTATCTAGTAAATCCTTTAAATCTTTCTTTGTTAGGCATTTATTATCTTCTTCTTCCTTGTGTAGTTTTTCTAACTGTTCTAGTAGCTAGGATTTGAACCCCTAACTCATTGCTTAAGGTGTCTGAATCCCTTACCACTCGGACCAACCACATGTTGGTAAAAAAACAAGTTTATTTAAAAAAATTAATCATATCACTCTTCAAAATAATAAATACACACTCTCAATAAAATGCTTTTCTTAGTTAGTGTCTTCGGGACCGGTTAACATTTTCCTTTATTTTAAAAGTATCTCAAAGATCACATTAGTTAAAAAGCATGGCCTTTTCTATTTCCTATTAGTTTCCCAAAACAAAAAATAACAAATTCAATAACACGATTAAAGGCATATCGTATATTATTATTAAGGTTCTGTTTGGGTAAACAGCTTATTTAAGCGTTTATATTGGAAGGGCTTATGTGAAAAGTTTTTATGCATTAAGCTTATTTTAAATTAAGTTATTTAGTGTTTGAATATATACTCGAAGAAGCGCTTTTAAAATCTATAAACTTAAGAGAGGAAGATGAAAATGTTGATTTTGATGTAATTTCAAATTATTATGGGGATATAATTGTCCTATAAAATATGAAAACGTCTTTTCGTATAAGCTTCCACATATGATTTTTTAATAAACTAGAAAAATTGGCTTAAGCTAAAAACAGTTTATGGGGGTTAATAAGTTACAGTCGAACTATAGGTAAAGGTAAATGGACCGTAGGTAAAGCCTTTTGACAATCAAATACGTATAACTGTAGGTAAATGTATGTGGATCGTAGATAAAACCTATAGTGACAGTTATTTCCCGTTGTTATTCGTCACTCATAATGGATGGTTGGACCGACCGTAAGTGAATGTAAATTTTGTATATACCTATGAATTTTAAACATATAGTGACAAATTTTGCCTGTCACTGAATGACTAATTTCTTGTAGTGAATTACTTATTTAAGCTTACACAAACACTATTTTTTTTTTTTACATAAAATCACTTATATCAACAAAAAAACTCTACTAAACTGTAAGTTATGCTATACAAACGGGATCTAAGTTTGCTTTGAGACGTCAATATAATGGCTTAATGTAACTAATGGTGCACAAAGGCCCAAAAGGAATTGTATCGGTGAAGCAATTTGATGAAACGGATGTTCGTTGAAAACAGATAGCTAAGAAGATACTTATAAAATCAAGAGCAGGTCGGTTATTTGTTTAGATTAGCTATATAATTAGTGGATTTATCTCCTTTAAAGTGATTGAAGTTCTAAAGTGAGAAAGTAATGAACTATCCATCATTGATTTGATTAAGTAAATGATCTAAGGGTGAATAATCCTTTACTTTCTCATTTTAGAGATCCACTCACTTTAGGAAAGTCAAATCCATAATTAGTAAGCTATGCTATGGTATGTTGTTTGGATCTGTCAATTGGTTGGTTCTCCAAGCTCATTGGGGCCATGCTAACTAGTGTTCTAAGAGCATTAGTTAAAAAATCAATATATAGAAAGTTTTTATTAAAAATCAAAACTTTTAAACTTTTAATGCATTGAATACATCTTTTTCCAATATAATTTTGGCTTAATTGCACTTTTGGTCCCTTAGGTATCACGATTGTGCAATTTTGGTCCCTCGGGTTTTAATTGCGCCAATTGGGTCTTCCAAGTATCACGATTGTGCAATTTTGGTCCCCTCAGTTTCAATTGCGCCAATTGGGTCCCCCACGTATGATGATTGTTCAATTTTGGTCCTCAAGTATCACGATTGTGAAATTTTGGTCCTCCAAGTATCACAATTGTTCAACTTTTAACATCAATAGCCTACGAAGCACATGTGCGACTGATGTGGTACTTAATGAGACTAACTTGGCAGCTTACGTGTCATTCTTATGTGACACTTAATGATGTACATTTGACCATTAAATTGTATGAGATGTCAATGATGTCTTATAAGAATGTCCCATAAACTGTCAAGTTGACTTCACTAAGTGTCAAATCAATCCTACGTGTCCTATGTAGGTTACTGACTTTAAAAATCGCACTATTGTGATACTTGGGGGACCAAAATTAAACAATCGTGATACCTAGGAGACCCAATTGGCGCAATTGAAAATTGGGAGACCAAAATTGCACAATCGTGATACTTGGAGGATCCAATTGGCGCAATTAAAATCTGAGAGATTAAAATTGTACAACCGTTATACCTAGGGATCAAAAATGTAATTAAGCCTATAATTTTTTAATATTTGATTCCTTAACTCATATTTTTACGATACTGGTTATTATTTCCCCACTGATTGATACAGGTCTTAATATATACTCCTAAAGCCGAGATGTTAGTGTCTCGGGTCAATCTTTTCTTTCCTACATGAGAATCAGTTCCTCTGGGAATGAGCTTATCTATTTTGTTTAAGGGAAAAGGAAAATAAAGATAAAAAGAAAAAGAAAGATACACTAAAACTAAATTAGCAATCAATGCTTGTTGGTTAGTGCAAGAAATTTGGTTTGCTTTAAATTTTAAAAAAGTTTTAGCTTCACATCTTGTGAATGAAAAAAATTGATATAGAAAATTTTTTATCCCTTAAGTTGATGTCTAAATTAACTTTTTGGATAAATCCATATTTGTTAGTTGAAATTTTTGAAATAATTTTGGTCAATTTATTCGGTAATTAACTTAACCTTATCATTCTAGTTTACATTTATAGAAAATTTTGTACAATTAAAATGAGAAAGATTTACATCTATGGCCGAGGTTCGTTGGTGATATTCCTTTGGAACCATGACTTGTGTCCGAATTTCATATTTTCATATTTGAAAAGAAGTATAAATATCGTGTACCAAAAAAAGAAGTATAAATATCTTTATACACTAGATGTTCGCTAATGAGTACATATAACATCTTCATAATTGTAATCTAAAATGGGAAAAACTGAATGGTTGATAGATATTCCACTAATTAATGTTCCTACATATATGTAAAATAAACTCTCACCAAAGAAGACTGAGGAGGAGTATTTGCTTATTGGTCAAAACAAACTTTCACTTGTGAGTTTATACAGTATCTATGTGACTTGGTGTGTTTGCTTTAGGGTGTGTTTGGTTCAAATGATGGGAGAGGAAGGGAGATATTTTAATGGAGGGGAGGTGAGTGGAGGTGTATATTTTAATTAAATATTGTGTTTGGTTGAGAGGAGAGGAGGGGAGGGGAGATTTTAATAGAGAGAAGGGGAAATAACATTTTTCATGTTTGATTCACGAGGGGAAGAGCGAGATTTTAAAATTAATTTACTTTAAAACCTTATAAATTTAGAATTCAAAACATATAAGTGATGATATTTTACACAATCTATTCAAAATATTTTAAATCCCCTCCCCTCCTTTTCAAATCCCCCTAATATTTGAGGGGAACCAAATGACCTAGGAGGGATTGCTCCCTTCCCCCTCTAAAAAAATGAACCAAACAACAAATATTTAAAATAATCCCTCTCCTCCTCTCTAACCCCCTCCATTCCCTTCCAACCAAACAGTATATTAGGATTTTGTGGATATGAAAATTCAACAAAAAGTACACGCCTCAGTGAATGAAAGAGAAGGTAAAATTGTAATGCCAGTTTGGTTGAGATTATTCTAAACGTAAACATGAAAATAACACTTCCCGAAGCAATTATTTTGGGTGCTATGTAAGAGGAGCTTTCCCCATCGTGATTTGCAAATGTAATTTTACATTCACAAAATCTAAAACAAACAGGTTGATAGATAATGGATTCAGGTGTTGGCCAACGATGATAGCTATTGGACACTAAATTTACCGAAGTTAGTTAGTTGCTTATACGTTAGTTATCAAAGTTAGTTATATAGAAAAGAAAGGTAGTTGTACTTTGTATAAATAGTAAATACGTGTAAACAATAGGGGTGAGCGCGGGACGGGTTGGGACGGGTTAGGCTTTCCTTCACCCGGCCCTAAACGTTGATCGAGCCAATTCATTGAACCAGAACCCATCCCTAGACCCGAAGGAACCAGAACATATGCGGGTTGGTTTAAGACCGGGTCAAGATGGGACGGGACCGGGTTGACCCGAAGTTGAATAAGTCCAATGATAAGTAACTGAATTGAAGAAATCCATGATAAAAAAAAAAATTGAATGTTCACTTCATGATAAACTTATATCTATAAATACTTTGTCATCGCTAATTATCAGGAAGGTCCCATGAAGTTTGGAAGCAATTCTAGCCAAGAAAACAAAAGTATGGATAGCGTTCTTATGACATCAAAATCATCAAATGAGGCTCAATACATAAAGGCAGAGGAGGCTAGATACACCAAAGACATTCCTATTCATCATAATACATACATCAGAAGTATTGTGAACTATATCTCGTTAAGCTCTCAAAGCATTTTGAACTGTTGCTGCTAATTTTAGTGGAAGTCAATGCAGCCAAATGATCATGAATGATGTCAATGAGATCAAAATTTCTGCAATATGCACACAAAGAGTCATTGACAAGATATAAATGAGCACATGAGCACCCTGAAATAATGTGCAAGATATAAATGACCATAAAAGTAATGCAAAATAGCCTCAAATATAGTTTTACTGCAAAATAATTTTTAAAATAAGTTCAAGTGCCTGAACTCACCTGAAAACATGTGTAATCTGAAGTTTGAAGGTTGAATATATGAAGGTTTCCTTTGCAATCACCAGCAGCAATATAATTTCCATCTGAACTCACAGCAAGATACTTTTCATCAATTTGAAGAAATAATGCAAAGAAACTCACAGGCATATGGAGAAACTGAAATAATGTTCATAAACTGAACTATTGTCTTACAATATGCAATAATGTTCAACAAAATCAGTGACACCAGTAGCTGCTTAGTAACAAAATCAGTGACATCAGTAACTTCAATAAGGCACAAAACAGAGAGCACATTCCCAGCACTTAGCACTATGCACAAAATAGGCTCACAATAAAGAGAAAAACTAAAATAGAGATATGCTGACAATACACTTACCTCAGAGTTCAAAACAGGCTACCTATCAATCATTGTTCATGACTTCTTGCTTGTAATTTGCTCCTTGTGACTCAACAATCTTTGCAGAAACATCTGCAAAACATATGAAAAAATCTATATTAAATGCATAACTCAGAATTAGAAATCTACTGCAGCAAAACAGAGAGCACATAACACTCACACACTGCAGCAACATAGAGAGTACATAACACGCACACACACACTGCATAACTCAGAATTAGCAATCTACTACAGCAAAAGAGAGAGCACATAACACTCACACACTGCAGTAATCTATAGAGTATGTAACATTCACACCAGGGTTAAAATCCCTAATCAAAAATTTCAAAGTTGAAATCCCTAATTGAAATTAGCAATCTACTGCAGCAATCCCTAATTTCAAAGTTGAATTCCCTAATTTCTGAGTTGAATTGAAATCCCTAATTTCAAAAATTTCAGAATTCTAGTTATAAGGGAGAGATGAAGAAGAAAGAACTGGAATTGAATTAGATGGGAGAGAAGAGGTGGGTACCTGGTGGTGAACGGCGGTCCAGGGAAAAGCTCTTTAACCAAAGCTTGAGGTGCGCCGATTGGTTGAGAGAGAGTGGGGAATACCCTAATCACGTGTGACTGAGAGAGAGCAAAGGAGTAGGTGGCAGACGGTGGTGGTCAAGCGCGGCGTCAGAAAGAGGTGGTCAGGAGTGGCGGTGGATTTGGGGGTGAAAGGGAACACTGCGTGAGGAGGCTGAGGTCTACGAGAGTGAGAGTGATGAAGTGAGGTGAGGTCTGCGAGAGTTGAGTGATGCATAGGAAAGTAGAAAAAAAAATTAAACAAAGAAGTAGTATAGGGACGGCCGGGTGACCCGAAGGTCAACCTAAACCCGTCCCGGACCCGGCATTGTCCCAGTTAATGGGACGCGGGTTTGTCCCTCTTCTCCCACGGGTCCGGGTTAGACCCGGCCCGAAACCAATAGGTTGTGACGGGTCTTTGGGCCGGGCCGAGTTATGCTCACCCCTATTAAACAATTAAGGTGAATAATGAAATCAATCATAATCTTCCAAACCTGTATATATATATATAGATAAAAGAGGTTTCGGCTTGGCGGGTTATGGGGTGTTCAGTAAGTGGAGGGTGGCGGA
Source organism: Ammopiptanthus mongolicus (assembly GCA_039655645.1). Lineage (NCBI taxonomy): Eukaryota > Viridiplantae > Streptophyta > Magnoliopsida > Fabales > Fabaceae > Ammopiptanthus > Ammopiptanthus mongolicus. Next base: position 102,041,748 of record CM077344.1, on the reverse strand, counting down.
GGAGGTGAGGGGTAGGGGTGGGAATAGGGCAGGCCGTTCGTCGGGGGCCTATGGCCTAACCTATTTAAGGCCTAGTTTGGCCTAGTCTATTTAACAAAAAGGTCAGGTCAAGGCTTTTTAAAAAGCCTATATAGCTAAAGAGGCCAGGCTAAGGCTTTAAAAAAGCCTATTAGGCCTATCAGGCCGGCCTATTTAACATACGTACACATATACATAATATATCATTTAATATATAATACTACAATATATTATTTATAATATTTATAGCATTTGAAAGTAAAGGCCTATTGGTCCATTAAAATGTAGAGGTCTACTTGTATTTTATTTGTGAAGGCCTAACAGCCTATTTATCAGTATAAGTCTGCCAACTTCTTTATCATTAGAGGCTTACAAGTCTATTTACAAGTGAAGGCCTATGACCTATTTATAGGTGGAGGCATATTTAAAGGTTTCGTTGAAAAATAAGCTTTTAAATAGGCTTTCAGGCCAGACTTTGAAGTAGGCCAGGCCAGACCTAAAAAATTGGCCTATATCAGGCTAATAGGCCAGGCTCAGGCCTTGAGATTGAAACGCAGGCCAGACTTAGGCTTGTCAAGGTCTAGCTTGACCTAGCCTATTTCCACATCTAGTGAGGGGGAACGATTGTAAAGCCATGCTAATTAATGAAGAACTTTTATTGCAAATTCAAATTTTTATATGTTAATTTTGTAATAATATTAAATTAAAAGACTTAGTAAAATAGTACATGAATCAATTTATCTAGTATTGTTAGTCAGAAGTATCTTTAATTTTCGCGTTTGTTGAAGGTGCATTTCCCGGGAAGCTACAAATTATTGATTCAAAGGAAACGCACATTTGCATCTTTGCGAACGTGGAAACATCCACTCTAAAAATCAATAGTGCACACCAATGCGCCTGTAGCCAAAGGGCGCACCGGAGAATCACCAAGTTTTACGGTATGAATGTTGGCAAGGAGAAAGAAAATGAATTTTTACAACGATTTTGCCTTGATTTGGTTTGTTGCAATCAGACAGAAATATATTTTTTGCATCACATATATGAGTTGGGATGCCTCCAAATAAGTGATCTAGGCTTGACATTTTGTGGCTTTTGAAAAGGCAGGAGAGTACATAGGTGGGTCACAAATCAGATTAGCTTCATGCTATTTTCAGTGGATATTGATGGTTAAAGTTGCATGCTGCCAATGGCATTTGGTATGTTAGGAAAACATGGTAGAATCCAAGAAGGAAGAATAATTAAGAGAGAATGTGAAATATAGAATTGAATGAATAGGAAAAGATGATTATATTAAGTACATCAAGCCTTTATATAGGCCAATGATTTAGTAACTAATTAGTAACAAACTAACTAATGGCTCCAACTAACTATATATCTAATAGCCCCCCGCAAGCTGGAAGTGCTAGCACTTCAAGCTTGGGAATTAACAATTAAGACATGAGTAACAATCAAGAAATGAATCTGAAAAAAAAATATACAAGCCGGAATTACATCGACTAATCAAGAAAAAAAATCTGAAAATGATATAGGTAACGACCGGAGTTCATAGATCTGAGAAGTCTTCGACTTTTTTTTGGGCCTCATCGATCTTCTTCTTACGTCTCCACGGACTCGTTCCAAAAGCAAATAAATCTTGCCAGAATGAACATTGGCAAAAAAAAAAAATGAATATGTGAAATGAACTGACTCGTTGGAATGTACATCAGTCAAAAGTCGCTCCAAATTGGGCTCTTTAGGCCTCCAAATATCAATGTCAAATTAAGGCAAAAACTTAACCACCACCATAAGAAAATTTTTTTTTTGAATGCTTAACCACCATCATGAACAGAAGCAAAGGAATCAATTTAACCATTTTTTTTTTTGCATTGATGCAAAGAAAAGAATGTCACATGATGGTGACAAAATTGGAAAGGAAAAGAAAGATAGAGAGAAATAGAGGTAATTGAAAGTGATTAAGTTCCAAATTATTTTTCTGTAATTTTGGTGAAATTGGTTCTTGATAATCAATGCCATGATTGGGCTTTCTTCTGGCTTCATCTGGAATCATAGATACGACAGCGCCAGAGAATCCCTTGACCACATGATATTATGTATGTTCCTTGAAGTAGCAGAAACATGCAAAACCAGGAACACTATGGTGCCATTCAAGTGTTAGCAGCACTGGGACCCAATGTGGTTCGCCTTCTTTTGCTGCCAAATCTTGAACTACATATAAGACTTCGTGAACCAGAGATGCTGCTCGAGAAGCAGAAAAATGAAATGAAAAGGCAGGAAGCTTGGGTGTTTATGGAGCCTTGCCGCATGCTGTGTGGAAGACCAATGCAAGAGTTCTTACTTCAACTCTTAAACGCATGGCAAGCCTAGAGCAATTGGAACAACAACCACCTTTGAAAAAAAAAACTTCTGTGGATTAATTCTCAAGAACTGTGGTGATTGGATAACAAGAAGGGAGAAAGAAATTTTGCTTTTAGATTTTCTGGAGAAAGAGAAAGAAAGAAAAGGAAAAAAGCTAAGAGAAACAAAAAGTGTTTGAAAGGTGAGAAAGAGAAAAGGAAAATGAAAAGGAAAATTGCAGCGGAAAAATTCAAGGTGATGATATCGCTCTGATACCATGTTAGGAAAACATGGTAGAACCTAAGAAGGAAGAATAATTAAGAGAGAATGTGAAATATAGAATTGAATGAATAGGAAAAGATGATTACATTGAGTACATCAAGCCTTTATATAGGCCAATGATTTAGTAACTAATTAGTAACAAACTAACTAATCTCTCCAATTAACTATATATCTAATATGGTACTCCTTTTACTTTTTGCACCAAAGCCAACTTTCCAGGTTCTGATGGATTTGTTGCTAAACTTTGTTGCTCCCTTTTCCGTCAAATAAAATTTTAGGCTGTGGGTCTAGTTTTCCCTTAATACAACACTTTAGTGTTTTTTTGGTTGAGATTATTCTCAACGCAAACGTGAAAATAACATTTTTTGAGACAATTATTTTGAAAGTTATGTGAGAGGAGCTTTCTCCCAACATAATTGTCAAACATGATTTTATATTGGTAGAATCTAAAACAAATAAACTCAATATTTTGTGCTGCTATTTCTATACTAAAGGAATCTTCATATATAGATTGAAAAGTGACATCGTTTCCAACTCATTACTCTGTTTTATAATGTAGACAAGGAAGCACCAATTTGCTTTATTTTATTGTAAAAAGACACTTTTTCTTTTAGGCGCTTCCAAAGTCTGTCTGTATTGTTCTTTTCCTAAAAGTAAAAGTCTGCCTTCAATTTTTAAAACCGAAAGGCAATTTATAGCTTAGTTACACATGTTTTCTACTAAAGTAAGGGGAATGTTCATTATCATTCTTACAATCCGCTCCAAAAATCAAATTTATCTTTCAGTCCTACTTTACACTTCTCAGTTTTTATTGGTTATATTTTTTCAAGTATAATAAGGGGAGATTGTGTACAAAAAAACGGGGCAAATTTTTGCACCAGATTGACTATTTGAACTCTTCAAGCTATGAGACTCTTTTGAAAAGATCTCTCATATTTTAATTGGTTTAATCACAATCCCTACAATATTATATTTACTCAATTTACCACTTATTTGACCCATTATTCTTTTAGCAGTATTAAAAGTACACGAGTTCCTTTTCACATACCAAATATTAGTATGATATATTTCACGAGTTTGATTTTACCAATTGTAGGAAGAGTTTATTCTGACTAATTCTCAAATGATAATGGGTTTTGATGCGGGCAAGTGCATCCAACCGTTAGATTAGGGAGATTTTTATGTTACGTAGACAGTCAAACTGATAAATGAAACAGAAAGAAAAATAATCAAGAAAAGATAAAAAAATCAAAATTGCAAGAAACATAATAAATTTAAGAATGGAAGAACTGAGGGTTCTGAATATAAAGGTCAGTTGCATTCCCCTTCAAATGTACATTACATCTAATTTGAATTTTTTTATATATTAAAAGGGACTAAACAGTCTAAAATGAGACAAAACTAGCTAATCAGTTATACGAGAGCGAGCAACTCATGATGAGTCTTGCCAATAGAAATTAACAAGGGATCGGCGAAGGAGATCCACAATAGTACTAGAAAAAGAACTTAAATGCCTCAGTCTAGTAGGAAAATCAGCATATATGTTACTTCCATAATCGAATGCAATAGCATTACCATCCATTCATTCTGCAGTGAAGCTTGGATACCATGAACAATCGATGCACACTGATTAGTATATACGCATCCTTTTAGTGTCAGGTTTACATAGGATCCATACTAAACACAATCTCCAATATTCCAAGGCACTTTGCAATCCAGAGCCCATGGACTAAACCCCAAAGTCCCGCCTTTATATTGGAACAAACTCCTGGCCGGGTTGCATTGGTTTCAGTACAAACTTTGCATGATCGCTACTTAAGTCGCAGCAAGCGGCTTATAGAATCAACAAGGCCAACACAATTCATGATTTGAACTGTTGTCGACAGTTGAGTTCTTTAAGTATGCTATCATGAAAAAAAACCTTTGTTGGAAAAGACAAAACTGATTTTAATGATCTCTACATTCGAAAAGAATTAATCTCCGACTATCGATTACAGATGCTCTTGTGCATACCAAAAAAATAACTAAACTCTTAAAATGGAGTGGAATTAATTGGACAAAGAAAAGTTCTAGAGGGACAAATTGAGGGCCATTTAATACATAATTTCACGCCTGTTCATAAAAATGTGAGGAAACCATATCATGATGGATCCACTTATAACAATTACAATATAATAAAGAGTAAAGACCCAAATTAATCCCTGACAAAAAAATATGGTGACATTTTGATCCATGATAAATGAAAATACCAACTTGGTCCTCAAGAATGTAAAATATGGATCAAATTAGTTATTTTTAGGATAATTTTTAGGGACATTTTAGTCCTTGGGACTAATTTGACCCGCATTCTACATTTTTTAGGATCAAATTGGTATTTTCATTTCTCAGGGATCAAAATTTCACCGTGTATTTTTGTCAAGGACCAATTTGGACCTTTACTCTATAATAAAAGACAAAATATATTGATTAGTCTTATATGTTTTTTTTTCGTTCTCATAACGGTCCAATAAGTCTTTTTTTCTTCAATTTTTTTGGTGAAAATATTGTTTTTTCGTTTTCAAATTGGTTATACACGTTATATATGTTTCGTTTTCACGTTAGTGCTTTCCGTCAATTTCAATCTTACGACGTCAGATCAAAAGCGACGTGTAGGACTAACATGATAGCCACGTCAGGTCAAAATTGACGACATTAGGTCGAAATTGACGGAAAGAACTAATATGGAAACGGAACATAACATGTAAGACCAATTTGGAGAAAAAAAAACTTATAGGATCGATAAGAAATGTAAAAAAATCGTATAAGACTAATCAACTTACTTTGCCGAAATAAAATCTCATCAATCAATTACGCGGTTCAGTTAAAGATTTCATATGAACAGATTCTAGCTGCAGGTATTCAAAATCTAAAACCAGTGTTTAGGCCTAAGCAAGGACTGCTCAAATCATCCCAAACAGGCAAACAATACAAAATCAAGAATGATTATTTGGGTCTTCAAATCATCCCAATAATTCAAAATACAGGTCATATATATATTGTAACTGTCATATTTTTCATGTTAAATTGTAAGACCTATAGGTTCTCACCTTCCAATTTCATCATGTAGAGCAAAAACTCATTCCATGTGTCAACAGGACCTGGCAAGCACCAGTGAACGCAGTCATTGACGCTCTTATTTTTGTCAATCACACGCGCATATCTACTGGGATGTCCATCAGGCCTTATTGCCATTGCTTCCGTTATATCTATCAAACCAAAATGCAAACCCTTCTTTCTTGCTTCCTTCTCTGCTGCTGTAAATTCCTCCACTTGTATCTGATATATTTCCTTTAAAATATCCCCATTTTTATATGCGTGCCTTTCTTCTTTGGTAAAGGGGTTTGTTCTGTTACAAGTCCCACCTTCATTCCACCCCCCGTTCTCAAAGTGTTCTGGAGAGTGAGTCACCAAAAATGTTAACCCCTTGAACCCTTCTTTAAGAATTCCAATAGTTCTTAAAGCTGTTCGGAATGCATTCCTGTATCCATATAAGTTAAGCTCTGTCATGTTCTTTTGGCATCTCTGACATCCTACAACTTTGCCATTTTCGTAGAAAGTCAATGGTCGGAAGAACCATTGTCCACCTGAGATAATCACGTAGTCAAAATTTTCAATATGACTAGCCCAAGCTTTATCTGCCTCATCTAGATAAAGGTTGTCGGCGATGAAGAAAGATGGATCATTGAGATAAGTATTATTGGATTTGACTAGAAATGGGGACCACAACATTGTAAGAGTGAAATTGTAATCAGAATAAAACCACCATTTGAAATATATGTTGTCCTTCGATGCATGTCTGGCTGTAATATCCACAGGATGAGCAACCTGAAAGAGTAATAAAGAAAGTTTCTTGAAAGATCATCCATCCATTTCGTATAAAAATCATTGGGGCCCAAAATATTTAGATGCAGATTGGCAGCATGATTAATAAACTTAAATGATCTTTTACTAACAGAAGCTGTAGCATATTGTTTTACTTCTACAGTAACAGGTTCATGAATGCACCGCCTTATAAGCCTTAAAACATTTAGATGTGTGCTTTTAGTGAAGTAAAGTAGAAGTTCACCCCACCAGGTTAGAAAGGTGAGGTATCAAGTGGAAGAAAAAGAAAGTGCATGCCGTATGTAACCATGTATATATTATAATTTATTTAATGATTAATTTGATATCGTATATAATTATTAATATAATTAAATTAAATGGGTTATTCATACAAGATTAGATGAAAATACAAAATTAAGATTTAACTCTTATCTCTTTATATAACCTTTTGGGCTCTCCCCCTACAACTAATGGCGTGGTGTGTATAGAGTATTCTACAGTAAACCTGATCATGGGCCTTAACTGTGGGCTTGTAGTGATGTAGGAGCAGTTGTTAGTCCACCAACAAAAACGGTGTCATTGAGTGAGTCAACAAGCTGATATATGCGTGTTTTAACAATTTTTTTTACGTGGAATCTCAATCTATTGGGAAAACTCAAGTCTCACATTGGTTAGAGATAAAGTCTTATAGGAGCTTATAAAATTTGAGCAATCCTCTTCTCTTGAGCTAGTTTTTGGGGTTGAGTTAGACCCAAAATCTAAAATGGTATCAAAGCCTATCCTAGATCCATTAAACGGTCACCCACCATATTATCCACGCACCAAGTCCAATAGTGCTAGACGTGAGGGGGTGTATTGGGAAAAACTCAAGTTCCACATTGATTAGAGATAGAACCTCATAAAAGTTCATAAAATTTGGACAATCCTCACCTCTTGAGCTAGCTTTTGGGGTTGAATTAGGCCTAAAATCTAAGTATCAGTTTGATTTAGATTATTTAGATTATTTTCAACGTAAACGTGAAAATAACACTTCCCGATACAATTATTTTGGAAGCTATGTGAGAGAAACTTTTTTCCAACGTGATTTTCAAACATGATTTTACCTTTACAGAATCTAAAACAAACAGGCTCTAAGACAATCTCTCATCTAAGATGTTGAATGAGAGAGAGAATATATTTAAAATAGAGGATAGGATGATTGAATGATGAAGATTAAAAACATTACTCTATCAAGTTTTTTTTCAACATGACATTGATATGCATTTACATGCATATAGAGACGTTTTGTATTTTTGGTCATCAATATATATGGGAAAGTTTTGCCATTACTCGTTAACAAAGGTCAATTATTTTTGGTCTCTGTAGCCCCCTTAAAACTCTTGGATTAAGTAACCACATGCCTATGTCAAGGTTCACTTCTTTTGATAAATTTCTTAATTATTTAAATAAAAGACGTTTTAAAAGTATATCTCAAAATTCTATGTTTCTTTACAACTGCGTAATTAAATTTGTAGAAAGATTTAAGGACAATAAAAAAGAATTTTATTGTTTGTATAATATAATTATGAACATTAACTTCGTATATATCTTTATACTACAAAAATACTACTAGTAATTTATATTCTTTTTTTCTCTCGCCCTATCACGTCACAAAGAGAAAAAATCCCAATTGAGCTGGGGGTGGAGTCAAGGTGGAAAAGAATTAAATATGTTAAATTCGATTATACTTAAAACCTAAAGAGCAAAAAGGGGTTAAATAATGATGAATAACTCACAGTGTTTAAGAGGCATAACAAAGAATCCATCTGATTTCTCCCAATTGAATCCCCAACAAAGGCCATAGACTTTCCCCGGACAAGCTTCAAGAATGAAGTTGCATCAAATAGCGGAAGCTCGCATTCATCAGGTTTCCATCTCCATTTGAGGAACTCTCTGTCAGGTCTCCCTTGCATCAAGCAATTTTGCTTCTCGTTCATGAAATGGCAGGTTTCATTATTGTAATAAAGACCTTTGGAATAAGGAGCCCAATTTCCTGAGAATATGTTGCATCTGCTCCTTCTTGCTGTGCTTTCCGAACTGCTGCCATATATCTTATAAGATGATTCATTTAAGTTTCTGATGAGAGGAAGGAGGACCACGATGACAAGCAGAGTGAATGGTAATAGGAACACACCTTTGGGGATGTTTCTTGCTGTGTAATTGCATTTCAAAACCTCAGGAACCTCTAACTTCATGCCTGTGATAGGGCCTTAACTTATTTTAAAAAAAAAAAAAAAAAGAAGCAACTGTGCTGAATAATATATGGACACTACTGATCTTCTTCAAAGCTGTTTATAATGACAATTATGGAGCAGATCTCTGGTCCTAATTGCTTAAACTATGCTGAAATGGAATATCCAACCGACACAAATGATAATTAATAAAATAAATTATATTAATAAAATTTGGACGTGTTAGTTGGATTCGCGTTGGTAATTACAGTGCAGCCATCTGTGAGCTACAGCTTTTGCCAATTAATAATTGATAAGAAGAGAAAGAATATTATAATATATTTGGAGGAAGTCGAGATTCGGTCTTGATATTATTTGCATTTTAGTAATGTTAAGGGTATTGATTAATATATAAAGGAGTTTTTTTATAACTATCTTATAGTGTGGGAATATTCACCACCGTTAGTAGTGATTAATCTCTATCGAAAATTTGTTGGACGCACAAGATAGGTTCTTCCTTTCTAATCAGGTTTTCTCCATACACAAGAGTCAAGATTCGAACTCTTAATCACTTACTTAAGTGTTTGATTCCTTTACCACTTAGATCAATCACATGTTAATATATAAAAGAGTTTAATTGGTCAGTGTAAAGTTCTTTTTACTGTAAATCAATCAGAAATCACAGTATTAATGACTTTTAAGATAGTTAAGATAAAAATCAAATATTTATAATGATGTGTCAAATTCTGATTGATTGATATTATAAAAAATCTTACACTCACAATACATATCTATTAAATTCTACATAAAAACGACAGTTTTTTCTTTATTAAAATATGGTACATATGTTGTTTTTTTTTACACAAAAATGGTACATATGTTGAAAAGTGGCATATGTAATTTTTTAATAAAAATTTACTTCTTTTATTTCTTGGGTAGGCATTAATTAGTAAGGCCTTTATACTTTTTTGCTTGATTGTATTGATTATTAGCTACTTCTTATAGTATTTGATTTATCTGTATTATTTATATAACAAAAATTGATATTCCGATAACATTTACATTTATATTTTATATATTAATCTTGAAATATGAAATATTTTAATATTTATTTATACCTACATCAATCTATAGTGTCTTTACAAATATGCTATTTTAGTTATTTAAAAAATATTTCCTACTCAATTTTATTAAACCTTGACAATTTAACTAAGAATAAATCTTATGTGGACATAATGCCTATTAGGCACAATCTATGAAATACTCATTATTTATTAGAGTAATAATTTAAAAAAAAATCTTTAATTATTTTAAAGTTATCTTAAAATTTTAATAGATTGTGTACAATGAGTACATTCACTCTTCAACCAAAAGAAAACTGACAAGTGACAACATTTAAGCAAGGTTATAACTAAAAAAAATACTATAATCTCACTTGAGTTAACTCAACTATGTATGGGCAGAGTAGTAGAAACAACGAATGTGAGACTAGTATCGATCCATCATTGGATAAAGATCATCTTCATTTCTTAGGATGAATGGAGAGTTCTATTACTATGGTTTTGAGTATATAAAGGATATTTGGATCCCACCTAATGTCACATTATCATATTTATACCTTTAAAACTATAATAATAAAGAGATGAAATGAAAAGAGAAAATGGAGAGAATTTCAACTTCTTTGGCTCGGGCCAATTCCTCCTGTACGTGACAAGTTTAGTGGGACACAAGAAAAGGAGAAAAAGATTAATCTTAAACACGCACTATTAAATCCACAAAAAAAAAAACCCTCACTATTAAAATTAGTCCTATTTTGTTTTTTTATACAGCTATTTGTTGATTATTGTGTCTACTCACAAATAGGTATGAATCTTCTCATGTCACGTTTTTAATGCAGTCGTGTGGAAAAGAGATAGATTCAAAGAATTTTATTAGTGGGCCCAATTTTAGTTTGTGCAATTTCATTTACAATCTGTGTCTATCTCTCTTAATTCCTACATGATCAACTGTGAAAAAATGAATACTTACAAATGTATGGTTATATGACGAAACATTTTTTTTGGTACCCATTTGATAGATGCGAAGTATTCACCGTCATTAACAGTGATTAATCTCCCCTTCCAACCAAATTTTTTTCCATTCAGAAAAGTCAAGATTCGAACCTCTGACCACTTGATTAAGAGATCTCCAACTTATCACTCGAACCAAGCTAAGTTGGTTGTATGAAACATTATTTAGAGATAAAATGTTTGAATTAACTTATTGATCATGGGAGTTAGAATATTTTTACAGAGAAAAAAAATAACAATACTTTATTTAACAGACCAAGTTAAAGAATCTATATTTTTTAAAAAAATATGTACAAGTGAAAAACTTGACGTTTAAGAATAATATTGGAATAGTCCTTGTCTTATATAGTTATATTGTAACACTACCCTCTGTCTCTGCCATTTATATAGAATTATTATTTAAATTTTTTTAATTTTATGGATTATCATTAATCATTTATGTGGAATATGCTTTTGAATGATTAATATTTAAATTATAAAAATTATTATTTAATTATAGTACTTGCATTAATTGATGGACATTGTAATTGAGTTTTTGTTGTGGATGACCTGTGATGGATTGAGCTACTCACTTTGATACCTATTGAGAGGTTCATACTCTCCTCTAATTAATAAGTTATAAATCTGCTTCTCCATCAAACAATTTACACACCGAAAGCACGCTTATCAGGTTGAGTATATTTTCTCTTATGCTCGCAATTCTCTAGAGCAGTTTCCATCACACCTCTCATGAATACAAAGATATCCTTCATGCTAGTACATAAATTCAAACTTAATTTTGTGAATAGAGCGGGTTTTTGATAACCCGACCCCAACTTGCACCACTAAGATTAGAACTCATACATGTTCCATATATGTTCTCTTGATATATACTATGATAATGTGTGAGGAGCCATCTTATGACAGATCCTCTTATGACAAGTAGAATATAATGAAATCTCATCAATCATTTATGCAGTTCCAGATAAAATTTTCATCTTGAACGAATTTTAGTGCAGGTAAAATTCAAAATCTAAAAACCTGTTGTGTATAGGCCCAACCCAAGCAACGTCAGTTCAAATCATCCCAAACAATTCAACATACAGATCATATGTTGTAACTGTTATATTTTCCATGCATGTTAAATTGTACGACTTATCAGTTCTCACCTTCCACCATTTTCATTGATCGATCATATAGAGCAAAAACTCATTCCATGTGTCAACAGGACCTGGCATGCACCAGTGAACGCAGTCATTGATCTCCTTGTTTTTATCAATCAGATGCCCATATCTACTGGGATGTCCATCAGGCCTTAAGGCCATTGCTTCAGTTATATCTATCAAACCAAGGTGCAAACCCTTCTTTCTAGCTTCCTTCTCTGCTGCTGCAAATTCCTCCATTTGTATCTGATATAATGCCTTTAAAATATCCCCATATTTATATGTGTGCCTTAATTCTTCTTTGGTAAAGGGCATTGTTCTGTCACAAGCTCCACCATCATACCACTCCCCATTCTCAAAGTGCTTTGGAGAGTGAGTCACCAAAAATGTCAACCCCTTGAACCCTTTAAGATTTCTGATCGTTCTGAAAGTTGTTCGGAATGCATTCCTGTATCCATAGAAGTTAAGCTCTGTTATGTTATTCTCACTTCCTTTTTGAGATCCAACAGGTTGACCATTTTCGTAGAATACAAATGGTCGGAAGAACCACTGTCCGGTTGAAATAATCACATAGTCAAAATTCTCAACTTTACTGGTCCAAGCTTTATCTGCCTCGTCTAGATAAAGTTTCATGCCGCTTTTGAAAGAAAAATCGTTGGGATCAGCATCAATAGCTTTGACTAAAAAGGGGGACCACAATACTGTAGCAGTAAAATTGTATTCTGCACTGAACCACCATTTGAAATATCTGTCGTCCATGGTTTTATGTTTGGAGGTAACATCCGTAGGATGAGCAACCTGAAAGAGTAATGTAAATTTCACATGTAATGTTTTTTTTAAAAAAAAAAACGATTCGTCACTTCCTTAAATTCTCTGAAGTTAATATTACACGAGCCTCTTTATATATGTCGTTGGAAGTAGGGGTCTTCATTGGTTTGGATCGATCCGAAGATTCAAATCGAATCGAACCGAACCAATCCATTTTAGAATGGTTTGATTTGGTTCGGATTTCTTGAAGGAAAAAAATTACAAATCTGAACCGAACCGATTGATTCGGATATACAAATATGAATCAAACTGACCCGTAAATACCGCTAGTTGAAAAGACCTTTGTAGATACACATTCACACTCAATGTTGCAATAGCACGAGAGAACGAAAAGGTGAATGGTCACATTTAGTCAAATCTGAACTAACTTTGGAAGCTTAAATAGGATTTGAATCCTCTTCTTTCAAAATTTGTTTTCATTCAAACGTCAATTGTTGAATTAATTTAACAGTCAATAAGAAACATACGCCAGCTGTTAGATTAGTTAACCCCATGGCTGACATTTGGATGAAAAGAGATGATAAAGGGGATTTTGGATAAAGATTCTCATCCAAATTGGTTCGGACATAACATTCTGTAATTTAAGAAGATAACAATCACGGAACATTATTATATATTTTTTTCTTGAAAAAAAAAACATTACTATACTTTTTATAAGATAATCATGTTCCTTGGTTCGTTTATGAAAAAAAAAACTAGTTGTAATTCAAAGGATGGATTCAAGGTAGAGATTTTAAATTTGATTGTCCTATAAACGAATAAATTTTTTTTGTTCCAAAAAATGGTGTCTCTGTGTCTCCGATCAATCGAGGGTTAAAGATATGTATAAATATTAATGAGTTATGAATTTATTTTATTAAGTGACAAATTGTCATTGGTGTGACAAAAAGAAAATGTGACGGGAGGATGAGATAAAAGATTTCATCCCCTATAAACCAGTAAGCAAAATGGCATTATGGATTAATTAATTACTTACACTATTTATGAGGCACATCAACGATTCCATCTGATTTCTCCCCATTGAGTCCCCAACAAAAGCAATTGACTTTCCCCGGACAAGCCTCATGAATTGAGTTGCATCAAACAGCGGGAGGTCACATTCATCTGGTTTCCACCTTAATTTGATGAACTCTCTGTCAGGTCTCCCATACCTGAGGCAATTTTCCTGGTTTAGAATGAAAGGGCAGGTTTCATTATCGTAGTAAGTTTCTTTAGGATAAGGAGCCCAATGTCCAGAAAATATGTTGCATCTCCTTGTTTCTGTGGTTTCCAAACTGCCGGCATATATATTAGAAGATGGTTGACTACTTATGTTTCTGATCAGAGGGAGGAGTACAACGACGACAAGCAGAGCGAAAGGTAATAGGAACACACCTTTGAGAATGTTTCTTGGTGCGTACTTACGATTGGACATCTTCATGGCCTTAAAACACCCCTATCTGCTGATTGATGGAATATACTTATCTACTCTGAAATAGTGGAGATCCATCTTTTGACCCTCTTAAACAATGCATGCTGCATATGGAAGCTCCAACCTGCATAAATAACAATTAATTAAAAAACATAATATATTAATAAAATTTTGTAGACGTCCTCGGTGAGTACAGAGCAGCACACGTTTTCAGCGCTGCTTAAGCACTGTGAGCTCAAACTTCAGTCAAATAATAGTTAATCAGGAGAGAAAGAATATAATTTGGTTTAGAAGAGAAAATGCAACTTATTTGGTTATGAGAAATTGATAGAGGAAAAAAAAAAAAAAAGATAAAATAGGTTTATTGGTTCTATACGTTTTTTTTTTTTTACTTTTCACATCAATCCTATAAGTTTCATTTTTTTAAATTGGTCCTACATGTTATGTTCTATTTCCATGTTAGTCATTTTCGTCAATTTCGACCTAATGCCGTCAGTTTTGATCTAACGTGGCTATCACGTTAGTCCAACACGTGGCTTTTGATTTTACGCCATAAGGTCGAATTTGACGGAAAGGACTAACGTGGAAACAGAACATAACATATATGATCATTTTGAAAAAAATAAAACTAGTAGGACCGATGTGAAAAGTAAAAAAAAACGTATTGGACCAATCAACTTATTTTGCCAAAAAAAATTATTATAGGATTCACAGCAAAACTTTTCTATGCTCAAGTGAAAAGATAACGTCAAGAGAGACAGAAGAAAATTCATTTTTTACTCATTTACCTTTCTTCCTACTCTCAAGGTGGGATGCTCCATCTCAACCAGGTTTTTTTCTTCTATACGTAAGGGTTAGGAATCGAATCTCGGACTACTTGTTTAAGGAACCCGAACCCATCACCACTCGAAGCAACCTTAATTGGTGTACAAACCATATTCTTAATACAAAGCTCCAAGGATCTAAGGTGACGTTTGGTTCATAAAATGTTTTATTCCCAGATAAAATACATTTCTGAGAATCTCATTTTCAGAAATGTTTTTTCTCACCCTCACACGTGGGAATGAAATTTTCTACTTTAATTTAGAAATTTTATTCTCGATCATCTTTTATATCTAAGAATGATATTTGTATCTCTATCAAGTATCTAAAAGTTTTATTCCATATCTCACTTTTTCTTGATTATTAAAATATGTTCGACATCAAAAAGCTACCTAAAATAAAAATCTATCGTTGCTTTAGCGTAGGAGCTTTTCCATCAATAATGACTACGGCTTCCCAATTAATTCTATGCTCTAGTGTGGTCGTAAATTTATTTTAAACATGAGAGAATTAGACACTGAATGCAAGTATGCAACACCTTATATCGAGTGTCTTTTTGTAATATTAAAAGGATGTGAGAAGATTAAAAATAATAACAAATAAGTAGATGAAAATATAAAAGTATACTATTAAATGTTTTAATTTATGGTACAATAATGAAACTCTAAATTAGACGTTATAGGTTTGGAAAGAGCCGTAGAAAGTAATCATTAAGAATGGTATGTCGTCTATAAAAGTATGGTATTAATTTTCAAATTTATTATATTTATATAAATAATAAAACTCTAAATTGGTCGTTTTAGGTTTGGAAAGAGCCACAAAAAGTAAAACAATGTTTTTGGTGACTGGAATGTAAATATGGCATTATAAGGATAATTTGATTCCATCCAAAATCGCAACCACATATAAAACTCAACCATATAATTTTATTTCTTTTATTTTATTTATATTATTTGACTTATTATTTATCCTCCATTTTTATTAAAATTATTTTAATGGTTTATCACTAATATCAATATTTAAAAAGTTTATAATTTTAATTTATTTCCAATAATTTCTTATATTTAAATTCACATTATTATATTGCAGATTAATTAGCTATTTATTTTAGTACTATTACAATATATTAGTGATAGAAATCATAGATTGTAAATAATTCATTACAACCCAATTGGTGTGACTCAATTGGTTGTGTAGGCTGGACTTGTGAGAGAGGACCTTGATTCGAATTTCGCAAAAACACACTCTTATGGAGGGGCGAAGAACTTTAATTGTGACTAAGCACCCGAGTGGAGATTAATCTCATAGCGGGTCCAAAGAATCAAAGCTTGTGGGATACTTCATGAACCCACGGTGAATTTCCAACAAAAAAAAATTAAATGAATAAATAAATAAATATTTCATTACAAAATTATATACAAATCAAATACAATATTTACCCATATATAATTTATCTGAAGTTTCAGTCAAAAAAAATTAGATCTTACGTGTTTTATATACGATGTATGTATGTATTGGTCATAAATGTCAAACAGTTTTAGTGATGTGATAAATTATGATTGACTAACAATGTAAAAATCTTTACACCGAAAGTGTATTCAATCTAAATCCTATTTTTATAAAATATTTAAATATGATGTTCAATTATTTTTTTATATTTCATATCTATTAACTATATTACATGTATGAAATTTTTTATTAGTTATAAAAAAAATTAATAACTTAAAATTCATATCATATATAGTATAATAACTAACTATATAACCCAATCCCGTCAAAAAAAAAAAAAAATTATATAACCCATTCATTCCTTGGCTCTTGATTGAGTACCTTTCTTTCCTTATACTATTTAAAACCTTTAATTATGCAAATTAATTATTTGGAAAATATCCTCCAAATTAATTGTTGTTGTCATTAATTCAAGTATACATTTAATTTTTTTTTATTATATTAATTTCATTCCCATAATTCATTATATTTAAATTAACGTTATTATATTACAGATTAATTTGATTTTTATTGTGTAGTCCTTTTTTTTAAAAACAAATTGTAGTCCTTTTTTTGAACAATATTTCTTGTAGTCCTATTACAATGTATTAGTGATAGAAATCACAGATTCCAAATAATTCGTTAAAAAATTAAATAAATCAAATGTGGCATTCACTCATACATAATAAACTAGTGCATTGCATGTTGTCTTAATTTTATTATTTATTAATTAAATATTATCATTTTGGTTACTTATTAATTATTATTTATTAACTAAATATTTTAATATTTGTATAAAGTATAATTTAACATGATATACATATGCAACATTTTTTTTTGGTGAATATACATATGCAACATGTTATAACTTTTGTTAATATTTAATTTTTTAAACAAGGCTATATGAATTTTTTAAATTTTATAACATTAATTTTTTTTTTGTTGAAGCATAACATTAATTTTTAGAAGGTAACATTTTGAATTAGATATGATAGCATATAATTAGTATTTGAATTAATTATAAAAAAGGTATCGATTTGAATAAGATTTCGTAACAAATAACGCAAATAATCCATAAATTATTATTAATCTCGAAAAGTAAAAGCATTAAATGAAAAATTAAGTAAGAAGTTGGTAATTATAGCAATTAATTAGTATATTTGGAAATGCATTATTAAAAATATAAAAAAATTGTTTGATGTAAATATATACACTTGGACATTGGAGATCCTAATCATGAATGCCAGCACCGTAAGGCATCGATTTGGCGTGATGAAAGATTGACAAAAAAGCACAAACTCAATGTAATCAGGTAAAGTTTTTTTGCTGCTCCATTTTCTACTCTTTTAATTTAACTACTTTTATGTAGTTTTCTTCCTCAATTGCCATAAAAAATAAGTATATTTATTCAATGTATCCACAATAAAATATTTTGTTATGTTTTCTACTCAAAATATCAGTAAGATGAAATATATTTGTTAAGATCAGCAATACTAACAGTACAAATCATCTCATTTCCTTCGCTTATGTTGTTTGAATTATCAATTACTATAAAAATAAAGGAGATAAGAGGTCAGCCATCCCGTTCCCCTTGAGTCATCAAATGAATGGGGCAAGTTCGAAAATCAGCCAAATAATGAAATAATGTATGTCAAGGAACTCGAATTGACTGGTATTGACAGACTTTATAGTTTTGTCTCATTCTGAAGTTTTATCTCAAGAATGGAACTTCAAACATAGTAAGGGGGGGGGGGGGGGTGTCAGCAAATATATTGTTTTACTAAGGCGCCTATTTGATATGGACTTGGAATTTTTGGGTCAGAAATTCAGTTTTCCATGAGGCCCAACAGGTAGAAGTTAGAGGAAATAGGATCTGCGAAGTGTAGGGCCTTGTTCACTTTCTGAGTTCCCAAATCGATCAAGAGTTCATGAGTTTGTTTATGCTAAAATGTTCTTCTTGTTATATGTTCCCCTTCTTTCCCATACAAGTATATAAATGTCAAAAGTAAAAAAACTTTATCAAAAAATGCATTTTAAAAGAAAAAAACATAAACAAATAAATTCTATATCTGGTCTCAATTCATTTTTACATGGCTACACTCTAGTTCTGTCGTATATTCCTAATAGGTGTAGATGTACACATAAATGACGCGCAACGATCTTTATCCAAATGCTATAGGATGACACATACATTCTTCTAATGTAGATCATTGTTACGAAAGACATTCAGTCGCAATGAGTTTTCTCTTTTCTCTTTTCAATTTACAAGCGAAAAAAGGGAGAATAAGGCATAGGTTGTAATTTCACACAATGACCTTCTTTTAGCTTTTATCTTCCCCTTTATGTTTCCATCATTGATCGAAGAAAGTAAGGGCAGTTTACTTTTGTTTTCAGTTCCTTATTTTCATTTTTTATTAATAATTGCAAAAAAAAAAAAAAGCACAATACAAAATTGTGAAAACATAAAACAGAATAAAAAATATGACATTTTTATAATTATTAATTAAAAAAATTGAAACAAAAGTAATCGCAGCCTAATTTTCAGAACCTTTGTCCTCAAAATATTACGTTTTACAGGTGTAACATCATCAGAACTCTACGAAGTAGAACTTAACCTAGAGACATTGTCATTGGAAAGTTGTCTACTTTGGGAGGAATAAAAGAGTCTAGCATATAGGGCCCTACTACACCAGAAATTTCAGCAATTAATTGGAGACAATTACGAAGAGAGTGGGGGCCATTTCACGTGGTTTTGCTAATTCTTTCTCTCGTGTTAAGGGATTTAAAAGCATTTTGATAGACATTTGTGGATTTTTCAGTAGCGTCACACTGTTTTTGAGAATTTCAAATGACAAAAGCAACTGAAAATTCAATGCACCAAGCATGAGCCATGCTTCCTTTTCCATTTGAATGACTGGGCAATGCCAAAGAAAAATTAAAATCAAAAGCAACCTAATCGATTAAACTCCCTCTCAGATTTGAGTTTCATGAATAAAAAAAATATATGTTGAGAAATTTTTTCCCTTAAATGGGATTAGTTGAAATTCAATATAATTTTTGAATATCAATCTAATCCGTCATAGATCATGTAAAAATTATTAAAATCTCCAATATTGATTTATATTGGGGAATTTGATTAATTTAGTATTATTTTGAAAACTATTTATCAGTTTAAGGTATTTTTTAAATTATTTCAACTTTAGTTATTCAATCCTATAATGATTTTGATTTGGTCCCTTGGTCTCTTACAATCAGATGGAGAAATTGCATTCACTTGATTAGAAACATCAATTTTATGGTTACTCATATTTTTAGAAAGGAAAATTGTTGTGCAGATAAATTAGCAGCTTATAGGGTTAATTCCCATTGTTACACTTGGTGGGATTTAATTCCTAGTTTTATTAGTGAAGACTTTTTTCGTAACAGATATGGTCTTCCTAATTATAGGTTTAGATAATCTCTTTTTAATGGGTATTGGCTTTTGTCCCCCCATTTTTGTATTCTTTATTCTTTTATTTAATAATATTTAGGTGTGCTTCATATGATAGATGAAGTCAGGAGTGCCAACCTAGTTGAGATGTCTGATTTTATTGTGATGCCTTTGCATATCTTAGTTTATTGAAAAAAAAAATTTATTTACTAGTTTGGGGTGATTTTTGTCATGTGGGAACTTGTTTTTTATGTGGAAGGCGCTAGTCCACGTGACGCATCCGATGGCGCTATCCCGCAAGTCCCCAAAATTCTGTGACACGAGGCATTCTATGATTGGTTGGGATTCTAAAATTGAAAAAAAAATTGCGCCTGACGGAATAGCACTACGTTGCACAATCCCATGTGAGGAGCTAGGTGGAGTGGCGCCTCCTATCAGATTGCGCCAAGTGGTGCTATTCATATTTTAAAATATTTATTTATTTTTTATTTAGACTTAATTGTACTTTTCGTTTTTAACTGTTTCAAATGTGTGATTTTGGTCCCTCGAAAATTTTAATTGCACATTTGGTCCTCTACTTTGTTAAATTGTGCAAAATCAGTCTTTTTTAAGCTGTTTAGACTTAGTCTTTTTTAAGTTATTTAGACTGATTTTGCATAATTTAACAAATTAGAGGATTAAATGTGCAATTAAAGTTTTTCAGGGATCAAAATCGCACGTTTGAATAAGTTGAGAGACGAAAGTGTAATTAAGCCTTTTTTTCTTAATCAAGATTTTTATTTTTACTTTTAAAAAATTATAGATAATTTTTTTTTGATAAACATCTAATAAATTTTTATGAAAAAATAATATATTTAATATATTAAAAATTAAAAAAAAATATTTTTCAATTAAGTTTTCATCTATTATTCCTTAATTAGTGTCTTAAAAATACTAATTAGTATTTCCATTATTTCTATTATTATGCTTTAAATAATATTTTGTTTAAATAAATTTTAATAAGTGCCTAAAAACGTTAAAAGAGAAACCCGATGAATTCACCTAGGTAGTGTTTGATAAACATTTTTTTTAAAGGGATTCATCATTCCAAGGAATCATAATTCATGAAAATGTTAAAAATATGTTTAGTAACATTAAACATTCACGAGAATGTTACTTGAGAATTTTGATTATTATGTATGGTTTTAGAGCATTTTTCTTCGGAATGTTAGTATTAGTTTCCAAAACACCTTTGAATATATATTAATTGAAATAAAAAAATTAAATAAAAAATATTATAAAATGTTAAAAATTAAAATAATTTAAAAAAATAGTACATATCAGTATTTGTTTATGACTTGATTTTGTATCAGAGTTATTTTCTCTCGAACAAAAATAGATTTTAATATAATTATTAATATTGTCCTCAAAAAACTAAGGTATAATAGTTATTTCAAAAAACAAAAGATTTCTCATATCCATGGGAAATTAGGATTCCGAGTCCCTCCTAATGGAATGTTTTAGAGGGAAACATAACCAAATTAAAAAGCATTTTTGGGAATGTGTTTTTAAAAAATCATATAAAACATGAAAATTTAAGATTATCACATTAGGATTTTTAAAATATTAAAAAGAATCTTTTTATCAAATGCACGATGAAGGTAGCTGAACAAAGGAAGAGGAGGAATGAGAATAAAGATCAGAGTGGGGAGAAGAACAACCATGGTAGAGTGGAAATTCCCTGCTCATGGGAGAAGACGCCTATGGAAGATGAATTATATTGCTGTCGAGCAAGTCTTATCTATCATTTGGCAGATGATAATTATAATCATTCATTAATAGAGTTAAATAACAAAATAAGATTAGCTAGTAGGGTCCTGTTTAATATTTTAGAAGTACAGAGACCTCTTTAAAAAAAATTAAATATAAGTATATTTAAAAATTCAGTAAAATAAAATATAAGTACCATTAAAATAATTTAATATATAATTAATTCAGATTATGATATTTTTAATATGGACTATATTATTTACAAAAATTTAATCAATTAGAGTACGATTATTTAAAATTCTAGGCATATATAAAAGCAATTCGAAAAGGTAGACAAATTATAGAACAACTATTTAAAATACTTACAAACAAGTGCTATTAAAAAATATTGTGCTGATGAATCTGTATCAAGTGAAAAGTTCAAATATGAACAACAATATTGTGATAAATATTTTTATTGATCCCATTTCTCATTGATTTTTACCTTATTATCTTATTACTATTATTTCAAACAAGTGACTTTTTCACTAAGTTTTATCTTTTTTACTTTATTATTATTTTAAATAGTGACTTTTTTTTGCTTCGCTTCATCTCTTGTTATAGTATAAATTATTTCACTTTTTTTTGGTTTCCTATGGTATCACCACGTGTAATTACAGAGACTAATCCCTGAGATATTGAAGGACATTGAATTTTTGGTTTAAGCATTGAATTTTATTATTTCAGGCATTAAATTTTTTCCCAGCTTCATCCTTTTATTATTATGAGTTTAATTTTTGATACATTGTCAGTAAAAAAATTTACATTGTCAACCAATTATAAATCATCTTATATGTGACTTTTACTTTAGTTATGATAAGAGTCAAATAATTTTAATTATGTGATAATTTATGATTGATTGATATTATAATTTTTTTACACCGACAATAAATATCAATTAAGATCATATTATTATTTATTTTTTAAAAATCTCATTCAAGTTTATCTTATATTATTTTATTATTCTAATTAGATATTTTTTTTATTACTTATCTTTTATTATTAATCATTTTATTATCATTTTAAATAGTGACTTTGCCCTCTGTTCAAATTTTTTTTTTCTTTTATCGTTATACCAAATCATAAATTTTTTACTCAGTTTAACCTCTTAATATTAACTACTATTCTAAATGGTCACAAATTCTTATTTTTTTTATTTTACTATAACTAAGAAGTTGCTTGAATAAAATAGATTTGGTAGGTAACAACTTTATTTTAAAAAACAGTTGGTTCGAGTTTAATTTCACATATTTGACAAACCTGAATATATTATAAAAAAATTATTTTTATGAGATTAATCTCCTAGGTTATAGTTAGACGTCTCTTAATAATGTTTATTTTATACACATGAATTTAGATATGAACTCAAAATACAAGCTCAAGCTCAATTAAAGGACCTAAATCTCTTCCACTTCAATGAAATGGTATAATCATTAAAAACACTAAATATATTTTTTATTTTAAAATGTAACCTTTTTCAACCATTTAACATTACTCATTTTAATTTTACTTTTCATAGAGTTTCTCCATTCGTCCTAGGTGGTGATTAATCTTTTGCTACCATAATAGACCTATGGGCCCTCAACAAACGTGGGGTGAAATGATGCATTTCCATAAAGTCATAGGGATCGCCCCCACAAAAGATATCCTCGATACATATCGACAAAAGCCGAAATATATTTATCTTCTAAATAATTTATTTTTTTATTTCAATGTATTTTTTTTTTTCAGGATATTTCTTTCACATAACTGCAGAGAT
Source organism: Ammopiptanthus mongolicus (assembly GCA_039655645.1). Classification (NCBI taxonomy): domain Eukaryota; kingdom Viridiplantae; phylum Streptophyta; class Magnoliopsida; order Fabales; family Fabaceae; genus Ammopiptanthus; species Ammopiptanthus mongolicus. The sequence continues at coordinate 102,018,306 of CM077344.1, read as the reverse complement.
TAATCTCATGAGATATTAAATAATATTAAAGGATTAACCTCCTCCAATCAGATTTTATTCATAAATAAGAATCAAGAATCAAATATTTAATCATTTATTTAAAAAATTCGAACTCATTATCATTTAAACCAATGACATACTTATTTCAATCAATTTATAATTGCTTTGAATGATTATTCATAAGATAGTTACTTTGATATCTCCGACATGTGCTGATTTTTTTTTTGGTGTACTTAAATGTTTTTTGGTGTACCGACATATGCTGATATGATAACAATATAATTTGCCCTTTTTTTAATACAACCACTATATTGTCTTGTTCAATGTGATATTGGTACAATTATACTGGTACAGCCATCCTGTCCTTGATTTTCCCCCTATCAAACTTATAACTAAAGTGTCAAATCAATTGTTTTTGGTAATTGATATAATTTTTATTTTCTAAAAAGAGATGGAATTGTAGATAAAAACTGAAAAACTACCACAATTAGTAAAAAAAAATTATAATTGATTGCGAGATTATAACATCGAATCTTATATTTATGAATGAGTAAAACTCGGCGTGAGTTCTGGGTAGCGTGTTATATGGGTCGGAGTACATGGAAATCTATAAAGCTTGTGAGAATAGATTAGACCTAGCTAAACTCTTATATAAATAAGTTCGATCAGTGTTTCAATTTCAAGATTTGAGTCTGACCTATTAGTCTGATATAGGTCAATTTTTAAGACTTGACCTAATCTACTTCAAAACTTGACCTGACCTGAAAGCCTATTTAAATGCCTATTTTTTAACAAAGTCTTTAAATACGTCTCTTCCTATAAATAGGTCATATGCCTTCACTTATAAATAAGCTTGTAAACCTTTAATGATAAAGAGACTAGTAGGCATATATTGATAAATAGATCACTAGGTCTTCATAAATAAATATGCAAGTAGATATTTACATTTAAATAGGTCTATACACTTTTACTTTCAAATATTATATTATAAATGTGTGTGTGTGTGTGTGTGTGTGTGTGTGTGTTAATAGACTAGGTCGGGATAGACTTTAAATAGGTTAGGTCACAGGTTCTTGACGAGTAACCTGACATATTCTCACACATACTTATGATGATCCGCTCTCATTCGCAAAAACAAATTGCGGATGAAAAAACTAATTAAGAAATAACAATAAAATGGATTCACATATCAATGGTTTATTCTCGTACACAAGACTGTACATAATTTGGGATTTATTTTGTGCTTATGATCTTATAGTTCTCAAATTTTGTCTTTGGAAGCACGGTCAGGGAGCCACCTTATTTATATCCGCCATAATCTTGTTGCTTATTAAAGGGACTCTCTAGCTCTAGCCGTTAGCAAGTAACCTTTCTCTCAAGCCCGGGACTCTTCAACTGGTATATTTCTTTCTTTCCCTATTGTGATTCGGGAAGCCCTTAAACAGTTAAACCCATTCTCTTAGTTTCTAATGATCCTAGAGCGTAAGTGTAGCATCAATTTACATTTCTCCATCAAAGATAGTAACATGCCTGTAAACTTAATACAAACCATTCGAAAGTATTGATCTTTGCTTAATAAAAATAGAATAGGTGTTTACTTACAGAGAAGTTCAAAATTCAAAGGGTCCACCTCGCAAAGAAGATTTTTTTTTTTCGTACAAAGGCAAGGAAGTATGCTATGATTTGAACCCATGAGAAGGGAGAGCTTCATGACTTAAGTATTGAGTTTGTTTATCTATTCAATGTGAGACTCATAACATTGTGACACCTTTTAAAAGCATGTACTTTCTTATCAACTGACGTGGGACTCATGTCACGGTATTTCTGATATGAAGCTTTTGGCAGAGAATTCACAGTACTAAGGAGCTAAAAGAGAACCTGTAAATAGGACATAAAAGAACGTGCTAAGATGTACCATTACTGACTAGACAATCCTTAGATTTTTGCTTGGCTGCAGAAATGATTTGATTTATTTGCGTTTGCTTTACTTACCTTACCAAAGAGAGGCACAAAGGGTTGGGGAGAAATATGATACAAACATGGGAAGGACAAGATTGGGTCCGACAAACGGCATTTTCTAAAATGGGAATCGCCACCTTACTCTGCTTTACATTCGACGCCTTTGAAGTCTCTTTCAAAAGGTGGATTCTTTCCCTTAAATTAGATTATCATACTGTGGCTATTTCATTTACCTAGGGATGGATGGTTTACAGGGGCTTTTTAAGGATGATATTAGGGGTGAGTTTAGGGACACAGTTTAATCAAACACTTATTCAATAAACTCTTTTTTAAATAAGTTAAAAATAATTTATTTTCATAAACTTTTTTGACAAGCTTATGAAAATAAGATAAAAAGAGCTTATGAGAAGATCATAAATTACTTGTATAAGTTTATTTTCATAAGTTATTCTCATAAGCTCTATATAACCTCTTCCTAACGCACCCTATGTTGGATTTGAATAACCTGTTAGGGTACGTGTCTTCCTAACTATATATATTTTAGAAAATATTTGTACTAGTCCGCATATCTACACGAGTAGTTATTTGAGTCTGCGTATCTACACTAGTAGTTATTTGAAGGTATATCCTTTTGCCTTTTGGGTATCTATATCGAGACGACTATTTTTCGTGCTTTAGTTAAATATAATATGTTATTCTTTCAATTTTTTTTTTACAAATTAGTAAAAGAATAATCGTATTTAATATTAAAATTATCTATAAAAAATCAATAAAATAAATACCGTCAATTAAAAATGTAACATCTAACTCAAATAAAAATATCTAAATAATTTCAAATCCTATTTATAAAACATAACAAATAGAACAATGTGAGTATGAGGCCGAATGGATAGTATAGTATATAGCTCCGTACTTATCCCTCCCATAAATATTTGTGGGTAACTATTCATCAACGTTTAATGGTTCCTACCCTTGTCCGCTGCGGGTAATTTTTATAGATACTCATTGGTTCTTAGTTCAGTTGCCCTCCTTAGGCCATTGTTGCTTGATCCACCCTAAACTTCAATTTATAGTCACGAGGAAAAGCTTATGCCTTAATTCTAGTTTTTGAACCTACGCACTCCCCCTAATTCCCTTCAATTTGTTTCAGAAAATGTTACTTGTTCCGAATCAAACACGGTTCTTTAGCTTCCATTTGCTCTCAAGTTACTCTTAATTTCTAGATTGAAATCTAATTAACCTTATATTTGTATACTATACTTTATAATATATACGGATTAGGTGATGTTTGATTTGTTTTCGGTTTTGGTTTTCATTTTGGATAAATGTGTTTTTATTTTCAATTATAAAGATGTCAAATTATTTTTATTTTGTTTCTTATTTTTAACTTTTACAAAGGAAATACGGAAAAAAGAAATTAACAAAAGTTAAAAAAAGAACTGAGAAAAAAATGTGATAAATTTTTAATTATGAGTAAAATCATATAAATGAAAAATGTGAAAACAAAAAGCAAAACATTGTCATAACTTTTCAGCTAGCTCATTTTCTTTTGCAGCGAACGCCAGATATGCATGAGATATATACGTGGATAATCCATCACATCTAATAATGCTCTTAAATCGTCTCATGAGCTTTTTGTTATGGGTTATCCACATATCTCATCACCTAGTTCATGTGAAACAAGCTCATCAATACCGTCGAGACGAGCCTGCTATATCTTGAGGGATTGTCGCTTCAAGTGAATAAATTCTAAGTGTCTAATTGTTAATTGAATAAACTAACTTTTGATAAATATTACAACCATCGATCTACCTCTCACTCAAACTGGGAAGTAGATCGATGTTTGCAATTCCCAGCTTTGATAACAACGATCTGAACACTAGAGCAACCATTGGTTTGGTGAGAACATAAGCAAGTTGATGAGTTTATTTCAAATTAACTAGGTGAACCATGCCAACACACCAACCTTGTCCCTACTCTCTAACAAAATGACAATCAATCTCAATGTGTTTAGTGAATTTTATTGGTATGGTTTTTTGTAGCTATTAGTGAATTTGGTGAATCAGTATAGTGAATTTTATGCTTTCCATATTCTTGCTATAAATAAGTAGTTAATTATAGATATTAAATAATTACAATAAATTGAATAAATAATTATAATCCAATTGATTAAATAATATAGTAATTATAAATTGATTAAATAATTGTAATAAATTGTTGCATGATATCTTAATTTAAAAATCCGCACTTTGGCTACCCTCCCTGAGAGTAGTGCTTGAGCCTGATTCTCCAATCCTGGCGAAGAAGAAGAGGAATTTCCCACAACACATGTAGCAAGCATACTTGTGGAACCTGGTTCGAGAAGGAGATATTTTCAGCAGATCAAGCGCTCTTCCATGGAGTCTGAGAGGCAGATGACATCGTGGATCCCTGATTAAATAATATGCTAATTATAAACTGAGCTGAAGCGGAAACTGAACACTTCTGAGGAGCGTGAGCGGTGGAAGGAGCAGGACCAACATTAGATGAGAGAGATGATGTAGCGGATGCTGGCTACATAGAGGGAGATGTTGCAATAGCAGCTCCCGCAGCCTAAGCCGAGCTAGCGCACAGGGGTGGACAAGGAGGAGGAGACAAATTCATATGATGTCCTTATGCAACAGTCTACTTATGAGGATTATTAGATTATTTTGTTAGAATTTTTTAGCATTTTCATTACATTTTAAAAATTACAATCATTTCAATTATAATTTTAATTTATTTTATCTTATACTTTATTTATTTTGTCATAATTATTTAATTAATATTTATAAATAATTAATATTAAAAAGATAATATAAAATATAAGTATAATATATAATTAATTATAATTATTTAATTATAAAATAATTAACATTTAATTAATTATAATTAATTTTAAAAAATTAACAATTATTACCGACGACTAACATATCGGTAATTTTTATTTTTATTTTGTTTAAAAAAACAAAAACATTTACTATTACCGACGACCTCCGATAACGTGGGGGATTATACCGAGGGGTAGTGGTCGTCGGTAACTTGGTCAACTTACCAACAGTGGTGGCCATCAGTAACGGTTACCAACCCTATTTTCGATAGATACACGGTCGTCAGTTTGCCGTCGAAAAGCTGCCATACATTATCGATAGCTTTAAGTCTTTTTAATTTGAAGGCTTTTTGCGGACGATAATGAGCATCATTCTTTTAGTTTAAGGTATTGCATCATTAAAATATGTTGAAGTTATCAAAGAGAGGAAATAGACAATGAGAAAGAAAGAAAACCTGCATCATTTAGTTAAACAGAGACACAATTAAAGTTTCAAATCCTATCCTCATAATTTTTAATGCTTTTAAGCAAAGATAAACCTTCGGAGCTGAGGGAATTGTAATATATATGTATCACTTTTGTATCAAAAGGTTACTGCTTGAATTGGGGTCAGGTATGAGAATATCATTTGTCATTTCATGCATAGACATGTACTCTCAGACCTGACATATAGAGGTGAAAATTTGCAAACAGGATTCAAAGGTATCTCTGCTGCTTCACAGCTTTTATACTCATTCAAGCTAAATTTGAAAAAAGACTTACAGAAGAAAGTAAAACCAACACCGAGCTTTTTCCTGCTGATCAATAATTTTAACGAAACATTAATTAATACTCTAAGAATACTGTTTAAAAAATTAAAAAAGGTAAGTTTCTATAGAAAAATTATATTTTTAATTTTCCAATAAAAAATTGCCTTCTAATCTAAGAAACGAGAGCAGACCACTACTACATTTTGTGATTTTAGTAACACTTATCCGATAACATTTATTAAAATATTACTAAATCATAATAAAATAATATTTGTGTAACATTTATTAGAAAAAATGTTACTAAAAGTCTAAAACACATTAACTTGTTTCCCCCACTAAACACATTAACTTTTTGTAGCTATTATTGAATTTGGTGAATCTGTGTAGTGAATTTTATGCTTTCCATATTCTTGCTATAAATAAGTAGTTAATTATAGATATTAAATAATTACGATAAATTGAATAAATAATTATAATACAATTGATTAAATAATATAGTAATTATAAATTGATGAAATAATTGTAATAAATTGTTGCATGAGATCTTAATTTAAAAATCCGGGTTTTGGCTACCCTCTGTGAGAGTAATGCTTGGCTACTCGAAAGTTTTTAGTGGGGAAAAAGTTAATGTGCTTTAGACTTTTAGTAACATTTTTTCTAATAAATGTTACACAAATATTATTTTATTGTGATTTAGTAACATTTTCATAAATGTTAGGGGATAAGTGTTACTAAAACCACAAAATGTAGTAGTGCTACTAGGTATCCTAATTCTATTAGGCTTCCCTGAATTAGACAAAATCCAGAAAATTAAGATCCAGAGTATTCATACCATTAATTACTTACCAAGTCATAATGCCTATTGCGAAAATGATGATCAGTTATCATATATATTATCGATGATGCCATATACTATATAATAAGTTTAATACACGCAAATTTTCTTCTGAACCCAGTAAAAATAACAGAAAACAAAAACATATATAACATTATACGTTATAGTGCAAAAGAAAATAGGTAAAAAGTGGAGGAGAGAAGGGCCGGGGAACAAAAGCACCTTCATATAGGGCCCATGACATGTCCTCTCAAAAGAACACAAGATGTGATTTTCATCTTTCTCCACTGCTGCACTTACACATTCTTTCACTTACCTCCTATTATTATTATTATTATTTCTGCCCATTAACTCGTAGCTAATTCCACAGCCAATATTCCTTCCTACCTGCCTCATCACTACTCATCTCACGGCAATTACCATGTCCAGGGATGATTCCCTCAACGCTCATCCATCGCCATCATCATCACGAGCCGCCGCCGCCGATATTCAACATCACCACCACCACCACCACCAGCAGCAGCAACAGCCGGCGGCATGCCCTCTGAGCAGGTACGAATCACAGAAACGTCGAGACTGGAACACCTTTGGTCAGTACTTGAAGAATCAGACACCACCGGTTTCACTATCACAGTGCAACTTCAACCATGTGTTGGAGTTCCTTCGATACCTTGACCAATTTGGGAAGACCAAGGTCCACTTGCACGGTTGCATCTTTTTTGGGCAACCCGATCCGCCATCACCCTGCACCTGCCCTCTAAAGCAGGCTTGGGGGAGCCTCGATGCACTCATCGGAAGGCTCAGAGCCGCGTATGAAGAGCACGGTGGCTCGCCGGGGACTAACCCCTTCGGGGGCGGAGCTGTTCGAGTGTTCCTTCGTGAAGTGAAGGAGTTTCAAGCAAAGGCAAGAGGGATTCCATATGCTAAGAAAAATAAAAGGAGGAGGAGGAGTCAAATTAATTAGGGGACTCATGATGCTACAACGACGTCTTTCAAGCAATTGGCTTCTTGAGATCGATGGTAAAATTCTCACGTAATAATTAGTTATGTATACACCTTTCAGTCATGCCTATGAATTTATTAGTTGATCATGCTATGCTTGAATTCAAATGCAACTAATAACTTATATATACTAATACATAGTCCATCGGTTTGTGGATTGAAAAGGTCGTCAATATATATATCATTCGGAAATTTGAAGCCCCTTTTTGTAACTTGAGATCAGGGTAAAAATGTCGGGTACATGTACAAAACCCTAGCTAGAAGCAGAATACAAACCCTAAATTTCCGTAATCGATTCATGAGAAATTGTTTTTTTATAAGTAAAACAATATTATCATATATAATATATAGTAGTATGCAAATACATGAGAAATTGTTTGCCTAAAGAATAATTTACTAGCTAAAGATTGTTAGCATAATAATTAGACTGGAAAGGGTACACTCTCTCTCCGTTGGCTCTTGCTTCCTCTCTTTCTCTCTCCTATCATTCAAAAAGGTTGTTTTCCTAATTAAATAGGTTTGAGGTGTCTCTACTTCAAAAATGATATTTGGACCAGGACAACATACAGTGTCTTTTTTGATTTTGTTATGTATTTTTGAAATGTGTGTATATAAAATAGATAAAAAATAAGTAAGAGATAAAGATAAACACATATAATATCAAATACGTTGTCAAATTCTTAATGTTAAAATAATAAAACTCGTCTCTACTTTATTCTGATTTTGAGGTCGTTTTAGATTGAAATATATTACTCACATGTATATTTATTTTTATTTCACATACCTATATAATAAAGTATAAGTATTTGGGGTCTTCGTATGTCATCTTTGTATATGGGTTATAATACACCTTATACTCCTATCAATATATTTTTTGATTATCTAAAAAAAAAAAAAAAAACTTTAGTCTTGCAAGATTTCCGGTGCTCCTCATGGTCATGTCCGCTTGAAATATCATACGCTGCAAGTGATTACATACACAAATTGACGTAGAAACTAACACGTACTCGAATTCTGTCATTCATTTTCAACTATAATACATATACATGTTCTAATATAATAAACACAGACAATTTCGTACCATTAGAAACAAGATATAGGCAGAAAAATTATTTTTTTCTTCTATTCGTCTCTCTGCTATCTGAAACGTTTGGTTTAGTTGTTCAAAGTTGGCCATACTTTTAGAACGCTTACTTAATCTAGCCCTTAGTTAGTGCATGTTAGTAGATATCACATAAAAGTGGCCTTGGACATATGTCCTTTTGTGTTTGTCTCTTTATCATTAGATTGTCTATACTTAATATTTGTTGTCTCTTATTGGTGAAAGCTTTAAGGCCTCTGCAAGAGATATTATTATCTGGATTACTGTCTAAAATAGTAGACGACATCGGCGTAAGTATAAAACACGCAAAGATCATCTAAAATAAGAAGAATAAAGATATTTGGACACAAAATTTGGACACCTTGTATAGATATTTTAGAGCTTATGAGTATATTGGGAGTGATGAAATACTTGATAAGAGAAAAAAAAATAATAAATAAATGAAAATGAATACTTTTATATGGTATTGAATATCATTTTTATGTCCAAATATCATTACCCACCAAAGGGAGCAGAGAGAACGTTACATTGGAACTTTGTCTTATAGATTAAATTAATAGAGGAAAGTGTATATAATGTAGATAGACAATGATCGATCACCTCAACTTACCAGAGTGTTCTGGAGGTGGATAAAACTACTGATAAGACATTCATGATAAAACTACGTACTGATAGTTCTGTCAGAGACTCTGATACCATGTTTAATTAAACCAATCAATCTGAAAAGTTCAGCTGTACGTTAGGTAATTAACATAGGAGTGCTTTTCTCTCTTTATAATGCGTTTTAAGTGGAAATTACGTTGATAAAAATGTCTGTTGCCATCATGCCTTGTATTATACGAGACACTCTATATATGTAATATAGACCACTCTTTGTAGGATGTGAAATAAATATAAAACGAACTACACATTTAACCTCCGCCTTGTGCGGGCATCAACACGTTAATATTTGCAATTAGTGTTGTTAAAAAGATAATATTCAATGAGAGATCTTTAACTTGTTAATATACCTTTTTTTTATGAATAATTTGTTAATATAACTAGTGATTAGGCCATACCAATCATTCATAAAAAAAAAAGGCCATACGAATTCATATATACATGTAAGTAGAGTATAGTATTGTGCATATGTAATTTATATTGATGATGCTTAATTACCTATATTTGATAATTGTGTTTTGGGCATTACTTCAGCACTCAGAGTGCTAGTTAATTAATTATATATATTTAACAAACTTTTGAATATATGTATTTTTAAACTAACAGTCAATAAATACTTAACAACACATCTTGCTTAGGTACCATATATTCACAAAGTACCATAGGAACTCCCCTTTGTTTTTACTTTTCATTGTAGAAGTTTTGAAAATGTGAAAGGCTACTTGTTTATATGGTACCACATAATCATTTAATAATAATATGTAATACCATGGGAATTGAATTTTTGACGTACTTTTTCTCACGTGATAATGAAAAGGAAAGAGATAAATATAAATAAAAAAAATTTTATTTGTAAATATGGTCAAGCTAGATTTAAGATTTTTTTAATAACCTATATACGTATTTATCTCTCTTCATAATCACATAAAAGAAAAAAAAAACACATAAGAAGAGAATATCCATCCATATAACATCATATGCTTGCAAAAATCAACTTTAATTATATGCATAATATAAATTTCTTCACTTTAATAGCATGAATTTTTTTTGGAGTAAAATGAGCCGGGATTGAATACCATAACATGTGGTCAATTGAATACACCATAAGTAAGATGAAGTGGTTTTTGTTGGAGAATAAAGTCTCATATAGGGCAAAATAAAGACAATTGTGATGTATATAAGTTGGAAAACTTGAATCTAAATTGTCTGGACCTTTTGGATAACAAAGTAAATCTCAAACTTATTATACAAATCAATTAACTCTCTCAATTGATCTCAATCTTAAATGTTAATATGGTATCAGAGCCCATTAAAAAAAAAAAAACTGAGGCCTCTGACTCAAAAAAATGGCATAAGTCCAGACAACCAAATAAAGACAATTCTGATGTATATAAGTTGGGAAACTTGAGTCCAAATTGTCTAGACCTTTGGGACAACAAAGTAACTCTCAAACTTATTATACAAATCAATTCACCATCTCAATTGGGCTCAATCTTAAATGCTAATAGTTTTAGTAAAGGGAAATAAATCATGTCATAGACAACAATGGCCCATCCAATATCCATGTCCGGATGTGTCATACGGTTGTGCTTAAATCATTTTTAAAATAAAAATTTATTTCATTTAAATATGGTAATTATTAATTTTTTTTATGAATCACCCTAATTAGGACTTTTGTCTCCCCATTGAAATCCCGTGATATCACCACAAGCTTCGTCTCTTTGGACCAATTATGAGACTAATCCTCGATCAGCTGCTTAGAACAGAGAATTAACCAATGATTTTCGCAATCAACCAACTAGAGTGTTTGTCACCAAAATTCGAACTTGCGTTCTCCTCTTTATGGGGTCGAGATGTTTAGCACTCGATCAACCCTTGGTTGGTAATTAATTAGTTATTGTTTAGTTTGTATTAAATTGATCTAAATATATTAAAATTAAATAATCCAAAGCTATTGGATTGAATAATTTAGCTTTTGACAAAATTAGCATTTAAACATTTATCTTACTAATAATTCTTTTTGCTTATTTTGAATATAAAATTTGATAAATTCTAAATTTTCTTGCCATTGCTCTCTTACAATAGATTTTGATTTTAGAACTATAGTTTGTCCACATTGTAAAAGGGACAAATCTGACTGGCGATACTTGAAAATATTGTTTGTGTAATTTTAGGGAAGAAAGGAAAGATATCAATTTTGGGTAAATGAGTATATATATGTGTAATCCTGTAAACGGTTAAATATGTTTTTAGTCCATCTAAAATAACGAAAATTCATTTTTAATCCTTTTTTGGTTTCTCAAATTTCAAAATAGCTCACTTTTGATTTTTATTTTGAAAATTAAGCTAACGTTAGGGGACCAAAATTAATGAATTGTTTTGAAAATAGAGGGACAAAAAAAAGCATTTTGAAAATGAATGACTAAAAACGAATTTTCGCTATTTTACAAGGTCAAAAAACATATTTAATTATATAAAGTGCATTATAATTATATAGTATAAGGTTGAGAACTATTTAATAGGTGAGTAAAGTTTATTTATAACATTATCTTTTACAACTTTATCGTAAAACTTTTAATCCTTAATAGAATATATTTATAATTATATTTTTGTATTACTTTAAATTATTAAATGAATAATTGGCAATGATAATTTTAAAACAAAAAAAAAACATTTTTACAATAGTATGGATGAATAATATCAATTCTCTCTATTGTGTTAAATTTTATTGTTTGGGTTTTTTTGAACAAGTTTTATTGTTTGGGTTTAAGGCACATTAAATTAGGATGTGATTTTTGTATTAAAAAATAATTATTATAATTCTTAATTATAAATTAATATAGGTAGGAGTGACATATGATAAATAATTAATTTAAATAAATTATTCAATAAAAGGCATTTATGAAGAATAAGAAAAAAAATTAGATTACAAAAAATGGTAATAAACATTTTAAGAAAAGGTGGAATTATCCTAATCAAGTAAATGACAAAAAAAAAATAATATATTTGACTTATTAATATATATATATTATTTGCAAATTAATTTTTTTATTAGTAAAAATTAAATAAATTTATGATATGGTTATTTAATTTAAAACCCAAACTATATAATAATTTTATTATATGATTATTTGCTCTTCACATAGAACAATTGTGAGTCGTTTATCATTGTAATTAAAATTCGTAAAAAAAGTAATGAAGAAGAATATTATAAGGATTAAATATGTTTTTTGTCCTTGTACAATCGAAAATTCTTTTTAGGTCTCTTATTTTTAAAATGTCATTTTTTGGTTTCTCAACTTTCAAAATAACTCACATTCGGTCCCTATTTTTGAAAATTGAGCTAACGTTAGGAATCAAAAGTGAACTATTTTGAAACTTGAGAAACAAAAAAGGACTTTTAAATAATGAGAGGCCAAAAACATATTTAACCTTTTATAAAATTACACATATACTCATTTACCCAAAATCTCTATCTTTCCTTTCTTCCCTAAAATTAAACATTACACATACACAATATTTTCAAGTATAGCCTATTATAAAAATAAAAAAATTTCAAGTATCGCCAATCAGATTTGTCCCTCTTACAAAGTGGGCAAACTAGAGTTCTAAAATCATAATCTAATGTAAGAGAGCAATGGCAAGAAAATTTAGAATTTATCAAATTTTATATTAAAAATAAACAAAAAGAATTATTAGTAAGATAAATGTTTAAATGCTAATTTTGTCAAAAGCTAAATTATTCAATCCAATAGCTTTGGATTATTTAATTTTAATATATTTAAACCAGTTTAATACAAACTAAACCATAACTAATTAATTATCAACCAAGGGTTGATCAAGTAATAAACATCTCGACCCTTTAAGGAGGAGAACACAAGTTCGAATTCTGATAGTAGATACTCTAGTTAGTTGGTTGTGAAAATCAGTAGTTAATTTTTTACTTTAAGCAGTCGACCGAGGATTAGTCTCAATTTTTTATTAATGATGTTATTACAAAAAAATGCGATTGACATGTGTACTTGTTATATTATCAAAATTAAGATTTTAATAGAGTTTAGTTTTAATATATTATTATTAAAAAAATTAAGCTGCCACGTTATATAAAAAATGTGACTTTTCGTATAGTTGTGTGGTGAAATTTATTTAATGTGATATCAACACGTCATTAAGTGACTGATAAACATCTACCATAACTCTTTTTGGTAAAACATGACTAACAAGTTAGCTTATGATTAATAAGTTAGTTTGTGGCTAATAAATTAACTTATAGGTAATAAGCTAATTTTTAGTGGATAGCTGAAAAGTTAGCTTATTGAATTTGAATTGTTTGATAAAATTAACGGTTCAACTAACTTATAAATGTAAAATGACATAAAATGACATATTTATATGTTTTTAATATAAATTCTTTTTAAATTTTAATTAAATCTTTATGACTGGAACAATATTTTTATTTTATTTTTAGATATTTTTATTAAATAATATAAATGAAATGGGATGTTTATATGAAACGGGTAAGATAGGAATTTCATTAAATTAATAAGGGTAAAAATAAGAGAAAATTTAATAAACTATAAGCTAAATAAATTAGTTTATGAAAAAACTATAAGCTAATAAGATAAGTTTGTTTATCAAACATCTTTATTTTGATGAAACAAACGTATAAACTAATCAAATAAGTTATAAACTAGCTTATTGAAATTGTCAATACAAGAGTCAATATGCTAAAATTAAATCCTGAAATGAAATATTAAAAAACTATTAAAATGCCCAAGTAATCCTATGATTTTTCCCGTCAAAAAAATTCCTATGATTTCAATATTGTCCTTTACATTTTCTCACAACAAGCAATAGGGGTGTTCATCAACCGATCCAAACCAATTCAAACCGCAAAAACCGAACCGAAAAACCGAAAACCGACTCAACCGAAAACCGAAAAACCGAAAACCGAAAAAACCGCTTTTTTTTTCATTGGATTGGATCGGATTTTGGATCCCCTAGTGAAAACCAATCCAATCCAATCCAAACCGACCTACTATATACATATACTATTATTTTTTCAATTATAGTACTACTCATACTTAAGCATTGTTTTTCATACTTTTATGAACGAATACTCTCATTCTCTTTAATATTTTTGTTGGAATTGTCAAATACTAGATGTATTAGAATGTGTATAGTTATTCATGTACTTAGGAATCAATAGTTATTCATTTACTAGAAGATTTTATGCATGTACTTAGGAACTAGAACTACATTAATTCTAGTATATATAGGTTTAATGTTGGTTTTCGACTTAATATAACTATGTAACGATGTATCGGTAAAAACCGAATTATCCAATCCGATCCAAACCGCATTTGATTGGATTGGATTGGATCGGATTTTTTTAAGGAAGCAAACCGATCCAATCCAAACCGCAAGTTATTTTCATCCTTGGATCGGATGGTTTTTTGGCTCAAAACCGATCCAATCCAATCCGCGAACACCCCTAACAAGCAACGTAACGTCTTTATTAGTTGTGGTTTCACCCGCTATAAGAATAAGGTATTAATAATCATAAATAAATAAATAATATAAGTTATGAGTTTAATTATTATGCAGTGTTAGTGTAAGGTTTTTTTTACACTATCAACCGATCAAAAATCATGATATGAGTAACTTTTAAGATAGTTAAGATAAAACTCAAAATTTTTAACTGATGTGAAAATTTATTGATTGACAGTGTAAAAAAATCTTTATAATAACAGTATATACTAACTAATTCCAAAAGGTATTAATGACATGTTTGTATTATTAGTTAATTATTATTAAGATTTCATGAAAATTTTGTTTTTTAGTATATATTTTATTATTAATTAATAATCGTCATTGTAAACCCAATGGGTGTTAAGCTTGTGGGGGAACCTCGGTTCGAATCCCTGAAAACATATCCTTGGGGAGGGGCGAAGAACTTTAACAATGACTAAGCACCTGAGCGTAAATTAGTCTCATAACAGATCCAAAAAATCTAAGCTTGTGGGGATACTTCGTAGTTCCATTAAGAGTCAAAGATCCTAATTACGGTGAGCTTCAAAAAAAAAAAAAGTCATTGTAAAAATTACTGAATAATTACAAAAGTTTATTTAACCAATCACGTTAGGTAAATATCTCAATAAACCATATAAAGAATGAGCTTTTCCAAACCAACCCACGAACGTAGATTAAAAAATAAGTTACGGTATTTTTTAGTTTCACAACTCCAATTATATCAGAGAATAAGGTGATCGATTGTTTTGCTGATGATCGAAGATTGATGATTTGTATGAAGATAAGTAATCCGAACCTGCATTGTTCGCCAATATTTTTTTTATATTATTGTAACTTGGTCTTTGAATAAATTTGGCATAGTAATATTGAAGCATAAGGGAAATAACGAGTTCGGATTCCTTAAACAAATGATCAAAGATTCGACTCCTAACTGTTACATATGAAAAAAAATCTGATTGGAAGGAAATAATCCTTAAATGTCATTCAGGTCCTTCCACAGAGATTATTCATTGTTCACGATGATAAATACTTCCTACCAATAACATGATTACTCAAAAAAAAAAATGATGTACTGGCTTGTTTTTTAAAATTACCTAATTTTAATTATTTTCTATGGAACTAGATTTATTTTCTATGCATTGGTGAGAAACAAAACTGACCGAATAAAAAGTAAAAAGGGAGGATGTGAGACATAGAAGTGTTATACATTAGAGCAAATTCTATATCGGAGCCCAAATTAGGCCTAGTACAGTTACTGAATTAATTTATAAGGGCTAACAACATCAAATTAAAGGCTAGCTAAAAGAATCCAAAATTACTCCGGGATAAATTTCTATTGGAGATTCCCTCATGACAGTATCAGCTGAAGATATGTACTTTGCCATGATTATGACCAAAGCATGATAGCCTTTAATGCAGCAACGTCATCGAACCACCGCCCACTTGGCTAGCTATACATATCTGCAGCAACAAACAAGTTTGTCAAAATAGTTCAGCAGGAACGTATGACGTGTTAGTTGAGTAAGAAGCGATCAGAAGCTATTATCAACCAATACAAAACATCCTTTCATTGCCGAAAGGCCAACTGCTTAAATAACAATCTATAACAACTCAAGTAAATGGGGAGGAGAATTTTACTGCAGTCAAGCAACTACATAGTTGTAAAAGCTAAAAAACAATCATTTATCTAGACGGAAAGCCACCTTATCTTGAGCAGCTGGATAACATATATACATGCAATCATTTGCAACCAAAAAGTATAATGCTTTTGAAAAAGAATATTTGTCCAGAGCTAGCATACAAGAACCAGAGGAATTAGATAAGGATCCCAGTTCTTTGTACCAAAGATAATTGAAAATGCTAACCATGGATGGAAATTGCATTGTATCCTAGCTGGGTGAATTTCACCTGGTTATCCCCTAGATACATGTTTATCATTTTTGAAAAGGAACTTCTCCCTTGATGGATTTATATATTGTATTAGCAAGTCATGACCAACACAACAAACTTCAATTTGATGAGTAGAATGGGGCCATTGTCTTGCTCAGAACCATATATCACGGATTCGGATTGCCTGCAGTAACAAATTCACACATTTGTCGCAGTTGTGCAATCTTCCACCATTAGATTAGCTTCTCTCACACTTTCAGCGCTTTATTTACTTTATCCAAAAAAATAGCAAAAAAAAAAAATACAAGTAGAGAGAGATATCTTGCGTGTGAGCACGGGCGCACGTGTCAAGAAATATGGTAGACAGAAAATGATAACCTATTGCCCGAAAATTATCTATAACTCCCCCATTTCTTGAATAGTATCGTACAATCCAAGAGTTTTTTGCAAAATCAACACCAGAGTCAATAATCATTTTTCTAAAACCCAGAACACCCAAACAGTCAATAACATTGGTCTGGAACTGAACCAAGCAAGTGAATTTGAAAAAACAACAAAAGGGGGAATAAGACTAGCAGAAACATTTAGGCCATAAAGCTGATAAAAGTAATAACCTACCGCATATATGGGAAACAGAGTAAGCAAATGAGGCAGCATATGTAGGTAAATTTATTATTATTTTCCCCAATGTTTGTGTTTTCTAAATATTATCATTGAAAACTTCACCAAAAGAATTAGTCAACTGTTCTCAAGTTCTCCCATTGGTTTTCTTTTTCCCTAGAAGAAAATTAAAGTTCACAAAACCCCCATGCATTTTGGACCAGTAACTCACCCTTCTCCCTGTTTTTTAAGCAAAGAAAGTCCCAGAAAATGGCAATGAAAATGGCAATGAATTAAGAGACCAAAAAGCTCAAAAATGGAAGATTTCACCAAACTAAAAATATAATATAGGGAAACTGGATTGGTCAAAGGGAGCAACAGGATCACGACAAGTGACAAGAAGATAATCCAAGTGAAGGTGGCAAAACTACCAGTAAACAACATGCAGCACCAAATTTCCGGCCACACACTTCATGTTATCTGGCATAGAACCATCCTAAGGGTGCAAGTCATCACTGTATTAGCACAATGCAAACTCATCTCACTCCATATCAGGTATTTCTCCAAAACCGTCTCACGAGGAAACACACATACTCACATCCTAAGGGTGCAACTCATTAATATATCACTCATCTCGCTGAATTCGAATTTGTCCATATCAGATACTTCTCCAAAACTGTTTCCAGAGGTGGAAACTCTCTCTCTCTCTCTCACACACACACACACAGTTGTGCCATGCATCAACAGGAAAGAAAATCATCTATCCAACTGTACTGTTCTTTCCTTGGTTACCTCAGTCCTACCCTTGCACCTCCATACTAATGCTCAAAATACATTATCTAACAGATTGTCAAGAGATGCCCAGGCAGCAAATTGGTGGGAATCTGTAGGAGAGACCACTGTTCATTTTCAACCTGGGAATAAACTTCTGCCTCAGTTGGTAAAGGATATACATGGGAAAGGCAAATCCATCACATCTTTTGGGGGCTCAATTATCAGCAGATATGCAGAATCCATACAAGAGTTAATAACCATTCCAAGTTCCAACAGAATAAAAAATCCACAAAATCTCCACAAAAAACTGTGGCTTTAAATCTATACTATTGACTTTTTAAGTTGTTTTGTAAAAATAAACTCCTAAATTCCTTTCATAAGTGTATTACTAAACAAGTTCATAGATAACAAACTTAAGGCATTTCTTGACATTAAAGGGATGACACAAATAATATTTCTCAATATGGCCAAGACTATTTCTGTGCTTTTATTTTAAGTTATTCACCACATGTTATTGATTTAGTTAAATACATAACTGCCATCATTTTCCAAAGACTTCGGTAGCTGCATGATAATGTTTCCTGGATCCTAAATCAATCAGTGTGCTAGAAATACAAAAGAATTTAATCATCACAATGTTTTCCCATCTTACCGTACTGTATTCCACCATAAAAACTACTCAAAACTGCACTTTGTAAAAGTTGAAATCCAACAAACATTTATTACATATGGTTCTGCACTGCATTTATAGACGTAAAAATACAGCACCAATTTACCATGAATGGCTCTACTTCAATCAAATAGAAAAGGAAAGTGAAATATAACAACAGACACTGAATGCAGTACTAAAACACAAAGCTCAGAACCTCAGAAACCTCCAACACACTACTACCACAACGGCGACAAAAAAAGTACCCCCAGACTTATAGGTTATTGAGAACATAAATATAACTTATAAGCTTTGAACACCATTTTAGACCACCAAACTACAATCCAACCTTGAATTAATAATACATTAAACTTTCAACTGCATTCCAAATCAGGAAGGCCTATATAACAGAATAAGAATGTCACTTCATAATGCAAGATATTTTAGTTTAAATTAAGTCAATCTATGAATACATAAAAACAATAACACCCAACACAACAAATCAAAGAAACAGCGCCTTAGAAACAAGTTGCTAGTGGTGAAAAACACTACATGCAATAATCAGTCACTCCTTAGGCTTTCACTTGTAAACTTTACTATTAATAGATGTAAAATAAGCCAATGCCCTTCACTTTATAGTCTTCAAATGTTTAAAAAGGCCACCACACTACCACAGTACCAAACCATCTGCAGAATCCCGTAAAAGCTATGTTTAAAGGACTAGCATTTTTTATAATGGAAAAACAGTTCATGGACAATTGTATCATCATAAACTAAGAAGTACCCTCCATAACAAAGTACTAAAGCGCACCACCACTTGCTAGTATATTTAATTGTAGAACCATACGAACCAACTAATTCATAGCATTAATTACTTTCCTAAAGTCCAAAATCAACACAGAAAAACAATTTTTTTCCCATCAACAAACAACTAATTGAGGAATCCCCTTGAAACCCACTACCCTGGGCTTCAAAAGCCATGTAATGCACAACATCATGCATTCATTGAAAAACTAAACACTAACAAACAAGTACGGTATGTAATCAAATCAAGCCCAAAAAAAATGAAAATCTTAAGCATAAATAGAAAAGGCAGAAAAATTTTAATCTCACCGTTAGAACCAGATCTCTTCCCGCGCTTAATCCTCTCCAACTGAACTTGTGTGTCCATAAACATCTGCATCCTCTGAACTTCAAGATCTTTAGCAAATTGCATCCTCTGTTTCTCCAAATCCACCATCTGCCTCAGTTTTTGTCCCTCTACTCTTTCATACACTTCCCCAAACCTCTCTATCGCCTTGGCCAACCTCCTCATCCCTTCCCTCTCCTTATCCCTCTCCCCTTCCTCCATTTCGCTTCCTCTCCCTTCATCTTCATCCTCTTCCTCCTCATCCTCCTCCTCCTCTTCATCGTCCTCTTCTTCCTCCTCCTCCTCATCATCCTCATCAGCCTCCGCAGCAGCCGCAGCGGCCGCCATCGCCGAATAATTCCTCCTAAAGTAACCATCATCTATCACAGCCGCCGCCGACCGCTTCTGCGGCAGCGCAACGGCGGTAGGCGTCGGCGCGGTCACAGGGGAAGGGGTTTTACGATATGGCAAAAGAGGGAGAGCGACGGGTGGAGACGGCGATGGGGAAGAGGAGGATTTTTTGGCATTGAAATTGGGGCCAATCAGAGCGTCTAATCGTTCGAAGAAAGGCCAAGAGGATGAAACGGCACCGTTGGATGAGGAAACCCTAGCCTTCTCGATCTTATACTTTTTCTTAATGGTATCGATGCGATTCTTGCACTGGACGTCGGTGCGGTGGGTCTTCTTTGAGTGAGCGTGGAGGGCGTTGACGGCGTCGGCGACATCCTGCCAATCCTTCTGGCGGAGGTTGCCGCGGTTGAGTTCGAGGTAGCGACGGCCCCAAGCGTCGACGAGGGTGGAGGAGGCTTCCTCGGTCCAGCAATCCTCGCGGACGGGGAGAGGGCGGGGGTGGGTGGCCGGCGGCGTCAGGGAATCAGGGAAGTCCGGCATCGGAAAAAGGGGATTAGATAATTAGGGTTTGATTAGAGAGAGAGAAAGGGAAAGAGAAAAAGAGAGAGAAAGAGAGAAGGTAGCGGCGGACGCATTAGAAAGGCGAAAGGAATGGGGAGGGTGGGATAATACGGTACGGTCGCCGGGGAGGGGCGCGTGTTGTTGGGGGAACCCCCCCAGTGCGTGACTGACTGGCTTGCGTCATCGGTTCGACTCGGCTTGACCGCTACAACCTATCTCATTCTAACATAAAATTTAAAAATGCAAATTATTATGGATTCATTTTCTTTGGGAGGTTTTTTTTTATTTCGTTTTCTAAGTTAATAAATAAATGTGGGAGTAAACATTATATTTGATAATAATTAAAAAAAGTAGGGATGTTGGGCGTTTTGAATATTGTGGAAAGAAAGGAAGATGGGGCTCGTTTTGGAGGGGGCGGGGGGAAGCGCGTTACCTACTTCACTTGCGGTGTGCGTGACGGCTCAGCTAGAAAGTGAAAATTCCGTTTAGGATATTTCTTTTTATTCTGTTATTTATTTTGAATTTTGATAATGTTGAGCCCAAGCAAAATTAGGCCGCAATGAAAAATGATAGAAATTTACTTTCATTATTTATTCTTATCTTTTCTTCTCATTTAAATTTCAGAAATCTACTTTTAACATTCTTATCTCTATACTAAATTTATTATTTCCGTACGACACTCAAATTTCAATACATATTCTAAATAAAATATCTTACGGAAATTATAGTTTCCGTGTACTCAAATTTCAGTACATTGCTTCTATAATGTAATATACTGAAATTTGAGTACCTTTTGGAATAATTTTCGTAGTGTACTCAAATTTCAGTATATTTTTCGTAAGGTATTCTAAATTATAAAATCTTTTCTCTCTTTCGTCGCCGCGCACGCTGCTTACGCCTGAGTGACAATGAGATTGGGTGGGGTTGGTAACAAAGGGGAAGGGGAAGCAAAAGGAAGAAGGAGGGAGTCGGGGGTTTTACGGGAATAACCAGAGAGAATGAAGGAGTGAGGTGGGTACCATTTGTTAAAAAAAAAGGAAGAAATGGGGGTGGGATACGATTTGGGAAGAAATTGGGGGTAAAAGAAATTTGAGGATGGTAGGAAAAGTAATTGTGAAAAAATGGGGAGAGTTTTTGTATAGGGATAAAAAGGGATAAGGGTATTTATGAGATTCAATTAGAAAAAATTGGGGAAGGGGGGTAAGAAAAGAAAATAATGGGGTATTAAAAGCAAAAGACAAAATTAAAACTAAACATTGAAAGAGCGTTGTGGATTACGACTTACAAAGATTACTGGATTAGATAAATTTAGGCCGGTGAAGAGTTAGTCTTCAGTCCTTGAAATAACTGTGGTGGACCAAAACACCCAACTAATACCAATCATTGATATATTTATTATTTTTTTTTTTAAAGAATTTAATCAATGGTTAACCTTTATGAAGGACCAAAACTTAACCTAGATTCTGGAGGATTATAGAATTGCCCGTGCCATGAAAGGCTTTGTTTTAGTCTTTAAAATTATAAATATTAGTTAGATTAATTTTTAGTTTTATGAAATTATCATGTTAATTTTTTAATAATGTATACATTAATATTAATATTTTATGTCAATTGTGAAAGGGAGAAAAATAACACAAGGAGAGTGTTGAATTGTATTTTAAACTTTTTTATAAATATAAAGGTTTTGCTTTTGAAAAGATATCAAAATACATTTATAAGTATTTTAAATGTTTGTTGTTGTTGCTTTGAAGACAGAGATGCTTAAGTTTCTAAAGAGCGTTTCATAACACTAAGTTAAAGCACGAGTTTCAATCCTAGTTAGTTAAATGATGGTTCAAGAGGAAATAAAAATAAACAACATTATAAAGTGCAAGGTAAGAAGAAATGAAGAAAAAAAAGGAGAGATTTATGTTGGTCCGACCCAACCTTGACTTATGTCCAATCCCCAGATAACACTAAGATTTTCACTTAAGAGTATTCTTTGGACCGCAGCCTCCTCAGGCTATTACAATAGAGTATTATTCCTGAGGGGTACAAGTATTTTGTGGCTATAACCTCTTCACGCTAATAAAACTAGTATTCTTTGGAACGGTCTCTCCAAGATAATATAGTAAAGTTACAAGGATATCATTAATGTCTTTCAAATGATGACACTCACATAGTGGATATGCAAATGAGGTGTTTGAAAGATAAGAGTATTCTCATTAGAAAACTTTATAAGCACAAATGAAGAAACTGATAATACAAAGATATCACAAAAGAAAAACAAAATTACAGTTGTAATGCATTCTTCACATGCAGAGTAAAATTTGAATTTTCGCAGCATGATCTCCAAATTTGAAAGTTTCACTTCTTCTAATTTATAGGCATCTTCAACACAAAGGAGAATGTTCATTCTTCCTAAACAGAGACGTTGGAAAAATGGTTGTTTGTCCTTGCTAGAACGTCTTATGTCTTCTTTGCTTCCACCACCAAATTTGTGCACAACAGGTGTAGCAGGTGGCTACTTGGTACTCTCATATGCATTGTGCTATCTGGTACAATAATATAGCGTTACTTTTGGTTTTTGCACCAATAGCTTTTTTCTCTTTCCTCTATTCTCGATGGTCTTTACTTAACTTTGAAGGATATTTGTGAAGTTTTATCACTTAGTGTCGTGTGTAGAGAGTCAAACGATCAACTATGTTATTCTGTCTAAGTGAGGATGAGCATCTTCTATGCTTTGACAATCTTTGTCTGACCCATGTTAGTTATCTTCTAATTTTCAGCACACATTGTCTGACATCCAATAATTTTCTTTTAAGATATGATGAACTTTATCTATTTCTAAACTCTTTTTTCTCAGCGACGCATAATCATCGTTTGATTTCAGAAACACTCTCAATTCATTAACTTGATCTTCTCGTCTTTGTTTCTTCTTCTTGACCAAATTTTTTAAACGTAATATCAATCTTCAATTCATTCTTTAAATTTATTCAGCTTTACAATTTATATGCACACTTGAACAAACCATTAAAACAACTCATGCAGAATTTTCACAATGATATGTGCAAAATCCATGAGATGATTGTTATTATCAAAACATCATCTGTGAAGACAAAAAGGCCCACATAATCTTTTAACCTTACAAATTGTGATTCAGTCAAACTAAAAACATCATTTTATACGTTGTGTTCAGTCCACTTTTTTCTTCTATTTTTATTCTTTTCCAAAATAGAAAATAAAGATGTTGTGACCATGACTACTCCCTATTTCTTGGGAAGTGAAACGACTAAGTGACGAGATACTCGAGACGATTACCTGGTAACCTCACTTACGCCTTCACTTACTTAGGCGTCAAAGTATTTTTGCAAGTACACCCCCGTCGTGGACCCCGTACGCCTATCATAATGACTCAGGAAGTGAAATGGCTAAGTGACAAGTGACGAGATACATGTAATCTCACATACACCTTCACTCACCAGGCCATTACCAACAGGATTTTCTCCCTAGTGGACATCTCGTGCACACGTCTTAAAACCCACTGACGTCCCTATATGTTGGAACCAAAGTCGTCCAAGTAACCACTACAAAATTATTGAGATTTAGTAACATTTGAAAAATGTTACTAAAGTATAAAAAAATGTTCCTATTTGCATTAGTAATATTTTGGCAAGTGTTATATATATATTGACCATGTTACAAAAAGATTTTAGCAACACTTTAACATATCATTAGCAACATTTAAAAAATTGTTACTAAATTACCCTTTATAACATTTCACAAATGTTACTAATTTACCTTTTTGTAACATTTCAAAAATGTTACTAATTACTTTTTTTGTAACATTTAAAACAATGTTATTAATTAATTTTTTTGTAACATTTTAAAAAAATGTTACTAATTAACCTTTTGTAACATTTTAAAAATGTTACTAATTACTTTTTGTAACATTTTAAAGATGTTATTTACTTTGAAGATGTCATTAATTTGGTGGCGACCAAAGCAGACACCAGAAATAACCTAAAAATAGTTCATATAACCAAATCAAGTGAAAGTTATTCGTATCCATTCACATTTAAAGTAAAATCAAGTTTTACAATAATGTTAATATTACAAAGAAACTAAACTAAATTTGCTTATTGAACAATTACAATATATGGGAGCTTGTTTACTTCTCCTTCCTAACATATTCTACAAGTTAGAGTCATACATGCATCATAATGTAAATAACACAAAAATGCAAATGTTGAGTTGCTAGCACTAACAAACTTTTTTCTTTTTAGTTGGATTCTTCTTTCTGCTTGACTCTCCCATATATGTCTTAAGTTCTTTTGATTTGCTACACAATTTTCAAATGAGAATCAATATAAACCATATTAAATAGCAACAAAAAAAAATTTTGAAGACATAATTAACTGGGGTGAATTTATCGCTCAATTGGCTGCCAGTACAGAGGATAACACATTTAGTAACTCCACCAGACATCAAGTATTGTCTCTTATCATAGATAGTAGTCATTCTCTAATAAAAGATGGAAAGCCAAAACGATACTGCAGTACATCCCAATTTGTCACCATATGACGTGTATTAATACATCAAGAGAACAATACTGTATATCATGTTCACATGCCATTCCCTGCGCACTCTGTTGCACACCATAATAACCATCAAGGGTTTCTGCTGCTCTTGCATTGAATTTATCCTACAAAATAGAATTCTAATTTATGGCTCTTTAGTTAAATAGTTTATAGTTTATGGACAAAACCCCAAACGAGAAATCAATAAGCTCAACAATAAAATGCTTCAGCCATCCCCGGTGTTTTCCTTGCCTGCAGAAGATCAAATCGATAAAAGTGTAGGTGCGGGAGAATATCAGGTTGCAAACTACATAGCATGAATGCAAGATTAGATTTCATAAAAAAAATGCAAGATTAGAAGGGCACTCACGTGAGGGATTTTCCTTTGAAGATAATTGGTGGAGCAACTGCAACAAAACAAAAGGCAATATGCACCTGCTTGGAGAAAATGGGTAAATGAGATGAGCACCTCACAAAATCAGTGCAGAATGAGTGACTACAATGAGAAAATATAAAAAACTTGCTACGTAACACAATAAAAACCAACCAAACTTCAAAGCAATGTCAGTCCCGTAACAGGAGATGGCACACCATTATAATTTATAATACAAAAAATATACCAATAGAAAGTCTTGTGGATTTTAATGGACTATGTAAGAATGTAATGACTTGTAAGAATTTTTTTAAAGACTTTTATAATCAAGATTTTATTGCTTGGATTTTAATAGATTTATATCATAAGAATTTATAAGATTTGGAAGGATTATATGAATGTATAAGATTTGAAAGGAACTTAAGGCATCAAATACAGAAAGGTTAATACATGAGTGGTTAATATGGTTAATACATGATTTAAGGCATCTACAGTTCCTGTTCACAATATAAACATTCCTACAGAAAGGTTAAGCATCAAATACTCCACTTGCCTCCCCCAACCTCTCTCCTTTCCCATCTTCTTTTAGTGCCCTCACTACAAGAAAACAGCTCATTATCGACGGCCTAAAGCCGTCGGTAATCACCAAAAACGGTTGATAATAGAACATTTCTGACGGATTTCCGACAGTCTATTATCCGTCGGAAATAGGCTTGTCGGAAAACATTACTGACGGCTAGACCGTCAATAAACATTACCGAGCCGTCGGTAATGTGTTAATGGTCATTACCGACGGCCAGACCATCGTTGTATATAAATTTTTTTTAATTTATATTTTAATTGATTAATTAATTATTATTTAATTATATTTTATATTTATTAAATATTTTTCTTTGTTATTAATTATTTATAAATATTAATTAAATAAATAGTGCAAAATAAAATTAAAAATAACATTAAAAAATTTAAAATTATATCCCAATAATAAATAACATATGTTCTTACATATATTCTTACAATACATAGAAATATAAATAAAAAAACTAATATGAACCTCTATGCGATTACACGCCTGCTCAATAATATTGAACCTCAAACGGGAAGCTAAGGTCTTGCTCCAGTATTAACTCGTTTAATGTTATCTTTTGTACTTGAAATTCAAGTTCATAGGATAAGTAATTGTTCAAATCCCCACATTTTAGCAACATAAATTGCATCGAGACTAATAAAACAACCATTCATCTAAACAAACACATGCTATAAGTACGAAGAGAAATTGATATTATAATACTTATTTTTTTGGGTAAGATGATATTATGAGACTTATGGTTTAATTAATTATAAGCCACTGTCGGAGAAGGAGCTCTAACAAGGTTGTGGTCCAGTGGTGGTGGTGGTCTGATGGTTGTTCTGCAAAAATTAAAATAAAAATAAATAACAGAGGCAACGAGATAAAAGAAAGACAGAGAGAAAGAGGGGACTTACAATGGCTAGAGCTTGGGAGGAGAGGTGGCGTGCAGCGGTGGTGCAATGGCGGTGCTTGGTGCGAAACAAAGACCCTATGCACGAAACAGAAGGGGCGGTGGTAGTGGGGAACAGTGGTAGTGGTGGAGAGCGGTGGCAGGAGCTTGGAATAGGGAGAGGAGAGGGTGCAGGAGTGGAGGGAGATGGTTGAGAAGGAGAGAGAGACGATGCAGAGAGTAAAAGTGAAAATGAGAGGGAATTGTTTGCGGAGACCGTCGGTAAGGGGAATTTACTCATTACCGACGGGTAAGGTCGTCGGTAAGGGAATTCACTGATTACCAATGGGCAAGGCCATCGGTAACCTTAAAAATAGCCGTTATGTGTCAGTAATACCAAACCACAGTTACCGATGGGTAAGGCCGTCAGTAAGGGAATTCACTCATTACCGACGGGCAAGACTGACGGCCTTACCCATCGGAAACGTAGCGGGAGAATAATTGCGCCTAAATTACTGGCGAACTTATCGACGTCTTTGCCTTCTGTAATGTTACCGACGACCCTGTCCGTCGATATATTGGTCAGCTGTACATACACGTAGTGTCTACGGTCTAAACCGTCAGAAATCGAGATTTTACCGATGGTTTTTCGACCGTCGGAAATAAGCCCTAGGTAACTGAGCGAATTCTTGTAGTGCTTCTTCCGAAAAAGAAAATCCGATCAAGGTATTTCAGAAGGTAAACTTTACACCAACAAATCTTTCTTTATCATGTGAACTGTTTGTGTGGTAAGAAATATCACCTGATGCCTAGGAGGGTCCTTTTCTTTATGTACTTACAGATAGCAATGAACTACAAGCTGTATTAGTGCAAACTTGATCCAAGTAAACCTTCCAGAATCTCGGGACTTAAGCTGCTAGGAAATAGATAAGCTATAGTGAAAGAAAAGAAATCATCATTAGTTAGTTTGACTAAGAAATTCAAACATATCAAATAAATCCCGAGTGAAAAATAATGAATGTTAATTAAAGCATAAAAACCAACTCAATAAATATCATAGAACCTATGAATGACTGACTATAATAAATACCACAACGCCAAAGTAAGCAATTAAGTTAACTGAATAAACTCTAAGCCAAGCATAGAAAATTCAGATACTAAAATATCAGTGAGGAAATTGCTTTACCTAGGACAGATGAATGTAAAATTTGACCATTATACCAACTTGGTACATAACAAGATAGCCCTAAAGTAATGACTATTCGAATCTAGATTAGTCAATGAAATTAAATAAATCAGCATAAACTAATGCTCATTTAGAAAAATCATCTAACAAGCCAAACATTTCAAAAAATTATCTAGTAGTCAAATGACCGATAACCCAATGATAGTACAAAACTTAAAAAGAGCAAGAGAGAAATATTTAGAAATTTCATGAAATTATCAAACCTCGTAATATACAAAGAATGAAAGATCCATGATTCTAAACTTCTGTAAGTCTCTCAAAGCAAACTTCTATATGACCTTAACCACTCAAACGCAATTTAAAACACAATATTTGGATTTACAATCACAATCACGAATTAAAAGTGCATAAACCCAAGCATTTCAGATCTCTACCTCTTCCAGAAGCTTAAAAAATCAAATATTCTTGTTAAGTCATTTTATCGAACAATTTAAGCACAATTTGTCACTTCATTGTCATATGAAACAAATAAAATGCTTTTAATCAAAAAAAATCACTCAATCGCACTGTCACGACCTGTACATTTCACTCAAAAACCGGAAAAATGAGAGCGAATAAAGAGAAATGCGAAATTTGACTGAGTAATATATCAAATTCAGTAACAAAATCCAAAAATTCGTAGAATAGAAACTCGAGGATAATGGATTGAAGATCGCAATACCTAATAGGGATTGAAATGTATAAAAGAATTCTAGAACACGAGAAATTAATTTGAGACGCGCCACAAACTTTTGAGTTTCGAACAGATTTAGCTTGAAATCGTCTGCGAAGCAAAGAGAAACATAGAACTTCGACCTTGACAAAGATGGTGCAAAAGTAGATATCTTACTCTAGAAGTGACCAATAGATCTCAAAAGATGGCAGAGACCCTAAACTAAATATGACAGCACAATCATGATACAAGTCAAATGTCATTTTAACCATGTGTCATCACAGTCCTTACCGTGGCAGAAGAAAGTGTTTGTGTGGAATGATTGCAGTTCAACAATGCTTTTCCTTGCAAGCTACAATAAAACATATGTCAGTAAACCAACACTAGAATCTCCTAAAGAGAAACAGGAGAGTGAGAGACTTGGCACTAAAAGGTCATATATAGTGACAAGAAAACCATCCAGATTAATACATAATTCAGTAATAGCATGGCCATGCTTCCCTGCTTTATCATTATACTCTAAAAGTCCTGCCATTGGAAGCAGAAGATGAAGAGTGCGAAAGAGAAAATCAAGTGTAACAACAACAAAACATAACAACCAGTGCCATTCAGAAATCACTAGCATTTATTTTATTGTTATGCCAACACAATACCTAAAACATAAGCATCTCAATGATCCACTTCACCACGACGCTGAATCATGTCCCATTACCAAAGTACATGAAAACAAATTATATCTGAAACCCTATATCTAAAACCAGATTTGACCAAAACAAACAACAACACAACAATTCATCATAACAACACAAACTACTTAACCTTAATAAAAGCATTGATTCTACATAAGCATCTCAATTATTCACTTAACTATAACACTGACTCAAGCTTCATTATCAAAGCACACAAAAAATTCACATAAAAAAACAGATTTAGCCAAAGGAAACACCTATTTTTAGCAAATCACCACAAATCAAGCATTGAGAAATTCACCGAATTATGCTTTCAATTAAGCAACCTCAACAATGATCAAATAGCCCTCATTCCTTAATGATAACAAAAAAGAAATTAAGCATAGAGAAATTCTCAGATTGAATCGCAACAATACTCAGATTTATGTGCGTGGAGAAAACTTGGAAAAAGAAAGGAAAGGAAATTCTCACCTGAGATGAGAGGAAGAAAAAAAATCATGGAGAAAACTTGGATCGAAACTCAAATCGCAATAGTGAACCGAACTGAGATTGAGAAAAAACTGATGAACGCATAGTTTCGAATCCAATAATGAACAGAACTGAGATTGAGATCGTTGATTTACCTTTGAGAACAATGAAGAAACAACGAGCTCGATTTTGTGAAGGGAGACTCGATTCGTTCGATTCTGAAAGTGAGGGTTGGCTCGATTGAACATAGAGATACTTTTAGAGAAGAGAGGGTTTTTGATTGACTGGAGGTGGGGGGTAACCATGCTTTTACATTTTTGGAGAACCAATTTTCTGGAGAACAGAGAGCTGGTTTTTACGTTTGTGATGCTTTTAGAGAACAAGTTGGACGGCCTTAGTCTTTTTTGATATAGATTTAGTAACATTTTATCTAATAAATATTACAAAATATGGTGTTTTATAAGTTTTTGTAACATTTTAATAGGTGTTACAAGATAAATGTTTCTAAAGCTACTAAATGTAGTAGCGAACTCTCATGCTTAAACACTATACCCTATCTAATACTTATTATACCTACTAGAGTCTCATAGTGTTTTTGTTGGTACACTTCCATCGTGGACTCCGTTATACTCAGAAGACTGACCTAAGTAGAGAGTTGAGTTATCCACACTCGCAAGTATCTCCGACTCTACCCCACATCAATTTATATGCACAAATTGAAGATATATTTCTTGGTAAGTAATATATATTAGTATTATATTACTCTTGAGATATACAAAATAAAATTTCGGCAATGTAATCCTTGATCTGTAAGGCAATATTTTTGCGAGACAAGTGGGCTATGGTCCGCATAACGCTTATCAAGTCTCCAACAACTTGTAGGCCAATATCATGAAGAGCGTATATGCATAAACACCTCACAAAATATATAACATACATTCTCAACATGGGGACATGTCAAAAAGTTCATAAAATGTTGCTTAAAATAATACTATAGCTTTTTCCGTCGTATATATAATATCATATAGAAAAAATCCAAGTGAAAGGTGGAGAAGAGACCGTTTAACTTCCATCTTAATTATGCAAAAGTGTGAGGCCGGCGCCGCTCGCTTATATGGTGTGATATTGCTGCATATTTTCGCATTCCCCCATTCCTGGTAGTATACACCCAAAAAGGGAAAGAAAAAGAAGAAGCTATTTACCCTTTTTCTCTATTATTTCATAACAACCCACACAGACGTTTAGACATATAATGGTAGTCCGTTAGAAATATAATATCATGCATTCCATCCTGCTATTGGAGAAGAGAGAAACAAAGGGAGAGATAGGAATTGTTTTTCTCGTTGGGAAATTTCATGTGAGGGTTTGTTTTTGCTTATAGAGGAATAAGAAATTTGATTTGCAAATGTCTCCCTCTGTCCAAGAGTGATGAAAATTGTACGGCAGTTCAAGTAGATTTAGTATCATCTCAATTTATCAAAAGAAATAAAGATTTCATTTAGGAAAGAGATAGATACAAAGAAAAAATTTGTGTTTCAAACTTTTTTTATCATTCAAAAAAATTTAAATCCTTACAAACATTTTGTGTTTATCTCTCTTCTAAATGGAACCTTCATTTCTTTTGATAAATGAAGAGGATCCCAACATGTTCAAGTAATATTAGATTGTTTTTACTTTTTAGACCGAAGCTATTTGAGTATTTGCATTATGATCTAACTGAATTTGTTTTTTAAATGAATAAACAAGGGTGTATTTATATTTGATTTGATAAAATGTAGGCATCGAAACCCATTAAATAATTTAACTGTTTTTTTTTAAAATATAAATAAGTTAACGATTGCTTGTTCGCTTTACACATCGCTTCAAAGACATATAGCCCCTTCAACTACTTCCTAATTACTTTAGCAATTTACTATTTTAGCTCTCTTGTCATGGGTAAAGATCTGTTGTCTCATTTTGATGTCACACATCCTATCTCCTCCAATACTATCTTGACATATCTGTTAAAATTTCCATGTAATATTAAAAAGCAAGCAATGTGGCGAGATAATATTGAAAGGGACAAGGTGTGTGACACCAAAATGAGACAGTAGATGTTCATCCGTATTGTCACTGATTCAATGAAGTGAATTAGGGTACATTTATTTAAGGTTTTGTTTCTTCATAAAAGATGTTTTTTAATAAAAAAACAAATCTTTTTTTTTTGTGCTCATAAAAAAAATTGTTTAAAGAACAACTCTTAACACTTTTATATTTGTTTGATTGAGTTTTTTACCGAAAAATAGAAACTACAAAAAAAAAATCATTTTTATGACAAGCTATATTTTAGCCTTAATTGAACTTTTTGTCACTCAACTTTTTCAAATATGCGATTTTGGTCTCTCGAAAATTTTAATTGCACATTTAGTCCTATAATTTGTTAAATTGTGCAAAATCAATCCTTTTTAGGCTATTTAAACTTAGTCCGTTGTAGGCTTTTTAAACTGATTTTGTACAATTTAACAAATTAGAGGATTAAATGTACAATTAAAATTTTTGAGGGACTAAAATCTAATATTTGAAAAAGTTAGAGGGACGAAAATGCAATTAAACCTATATTTTATAGTTTCTCTAAAAAAAACTTAGTTCACATATAAAACTTTTACTAAAATTAATTTTTATAATTATAATCAAACCCAAAATAACTTCTAATTTACAGAAAAATTATATAACAAAAATTACTTTTTAAAACTTAAACAAATAGTTTAATTTTGATACACTGTCAACCAATCAAAAATAATCATATTTGTGACTTTTAAGATAGTTATGATAAGAATCATCAAACATTTTTAATAACATGACACATTATGATTTGAAATTATAAAAAATCTTTACACTTGCAATGCATACCAATTAAATGCTTAAATAAATTGATCTTTCATTGAATATCAAGTATTTATAATTAACAAATTTGTCTCTAAAAATTTTACATGCCAAGCTTTTTTTAGCTTAATTGTCATTTCCTTTTATAAGCAAACAAAGCATATGCCGAGTACAAAAACATTTGCATACCATATTCTTATAGAAGTGTAACTTTTTTAAAAATCAATTTAACGATGTTGCTAATGATAGAGACGTTCCATGGTTGAGGAACTTGATTGAGTTTGCTTCAAATCCTTCAATTAAATACTCTACTTATCCTATATATACAGAACAAAATTTTTTTGTCCCAAAAAATGGTGTCTCAGTGTCCTCCACCAATTAAAGGTCAAGGATATGGATATGTGTTAATAAATAATGATTTTATTTTATTAAATGATAAATTGTCATTGATAGGGGATAGAGAATGTGACAGGAAAATGAGACAGAAGATTTTCATTCATATATACAATGGCCAATTCTAGCAGGTTGAAAATCTTCTTTTATATCTTCCTGTCACATTCTCTGTCCCCCACTAATGACAATTTGTCACTTAATAAAATAAAATCATAACTTATTAACATCTATGCACATCTTCAGTCTTTGATTGGTGGGGGATACAGAGATACCATTTTTTGGTACAACAGAATTTTACTCATTCTAGAGATATAAATGCAGAGTGACAATGTGGGGTAGCTTTTTAAATCAATGAGTCACGGCATCTTTGTGATTTCTTGATTCCCATGTAACATGGTAACATAATCTAACATAAAGTTTGAGCAATAACTCTCGAGTCAATATAACATGAAGATGATTTAATTATGTTTAATGGAAGAAGACAGTGATACAGAGCAGGAGAGAGCACAGAGAAGATTCAGAGAAGCAGATTAATGAGTTTACCTGATCCATTGATAACACTGACATCCCATAAGATGATTTTGGCTATAGATCACATTTCAGTGATTCATTCATTGATACATGAAGTAGTTTGTCGAATTTTTTTATGGCCCGAGATGGTGGGGGTGTGGGACTTCCATGTAAAAACCGCATATATGCACTCAGATCAGAAATATTATAAGAATCTGAAATCAGAATCAGAATCAGAACCAGAACATGCATGAGCTTCGCTCAAGGCTCAATGATCTGCCGTCCAGCCAATCCCAGGGGTCAAACTCTACCTTATAATCAATCAGCTTTACAGGATGCCATGGCCACTAACTTGGCTAACTCATAATCAGAACAAAATGCTTAAAGACATTATATCCCCCACTCATTAGGTGGTGTTTGGTTTATAAAATATTTGATTCCTAAGTAAATTATATTTCTGGGAATGAGATTATCAGCAATATTAACAAAACATGTTTGGTTGGCACTTTACTTTCCTGGGAATAATATGTTGCATTACCAACAAATTTCATTCTCATGTTTGGTTCATATCAAATATTCCCAGAAATATAATTGACTTTTCCAAATATACCCTTATAAAGGATCTTGCTTCTATTCCAAGTACAAAGATCCTCTTACTTACAATAACAGATAAAGCCAAAGAGAGCAAAACCAAAATTTGTCTACTATTAGCAATTTTGTATTTGAATTTAACATTTGTCTACTATTCATCTTAGCCCAAGGAAAATAACATAGATTACTTATGTCTCAGATAAAGGAATATGGTCGGTTATACTGTTCAAGCTAATAAACATGTTGGGTGATAACCAAAATTAGGGGAACACTGAGATGTTACACACTTGAAGTGGGTGGAAATGTTCATGAAAGCATTTTATCAAGCACTTTACAATCAAAATCAAAAGCACATAATTCACAACATTCCTTTATAAATTAGGTCCCATAAATAGAAAACTACAGAGAGGTGTTAAACAACAAACTTGGGTGCACCTAGTAATCAAAGAAAAAGGTGAAAAATTAGAGCATGAAAAACATAGCAGGAGAATAAAAATTCAGAGGTTGGGGTAGGAAAAAGAAAACCTAGCTTTGATTAAACCTTGGAAGGAATTGGGAGATTTTGCAACCACCTATCTTCAGGTGACGGCGAGCCGGCGAGGTAGCTTGTGGTGGTGCTTGATGGTGATGAAGACGCGTGAGGAGGAAAGGTGTGGCAAGCAATGGGTTAGTGAAGATTTATGAACGATGAACATCCTCTACTCAGAATGGGTGGAGATAACTTGATAATTTAATATTATAAAAGTTTTTCATTTTTTTGGGAATACTTTTTTTCCACACTCACACATGGGAATATAATTTTTGCTTTCATTCACAATTTATATTCTTGGGTATCTTTTATGACTGAGAATAATTTTTCATTTCTTACAATAAACATGAAAAAATTTTATTTCCAACTTACATTCATGCGACAAACACCACCTCAGTGCAAACTAGCAATATGCATCATTAGAATTTAGAAAGTGGGTGGAAAGCACTTGTGGGGGGACTTTCAATTCCTACTACCTCAAAGTGATCACTTTGGTCTTTTCTTGATCCAACCCCTGCTTTTCTTTTTTCTATTTTTTCACCCTTCATTTGTGGGGGAAGTACACCACGGCTTTACACTGCATACACATCGATGAATCTGTCCTTCTCATTTAGCGGACCCCATCTGTTTTTTTTCTTAAACAAAAAAATGAAAAGTTATCTACTTGAATTTAATTCTATTACGATAAGAACTCTATATATATATATATATGTATTATATGAACGGCATGTGATGGAAGCATTATGTCATCCTCTGGTGTTAATTAAAGAATGACTGAACCGACGATCATCTCTATCTTAATTTCTTCACTGTGAATTAGAATAAACGGATATAGATTACTCTGATGCTATCAAAATAGCATAACATGGATCATGTCTCAATCATCTTATATTATGATCCAATACAGAATTACCAATGCCCCAGAACCTGACACAATAGGTGTGGGATCATTTCCTCCCGTACCTCAATCATACTCTCTTTTCCATATGAACACTTCCAACTTCATATCTTCATCAACAATTAAAAAGCAAAACAAATTGAAATCCTTACAAAGTTCTTGCTTTATCTCTTCCTGAAAATTACAAAATTAACACCTTTGGATCAATTATGTGACCCACTAAACTGATCAACAGTGAACACACCCTCAAAATGATTACAAAGCTAAAAATTTGGCAATTAATAAAATTGACATTTTATAGTCTAATTTGATTTGAAGATGATCTCTACCTTTCAAGCTTAACTCTTCATCAACCCCACGAGAAACAACATCAAAAGTCAAAACCATAACATTTTATCATCGCATTATTTATATTATACTCCTCTATTTTTAACCCTATATGTACACATGCAGAAGCATAAAGAAAAAAAACGAATTTATTTACTTTAAATTGAAAAAATGGGTTTGGAACTTGGAAATATGTGATCTTTTGAGCAACCCTATAATATAATAAAATTTGGATCAGCGGATTTTTTGTTCATGGCTAGCTACCGCATGCGGTAATACGTGTTAACAAAAATTCACTGCATCGCTGATAGGATCCTGACCCCTCTAATATATGGATTATGGAAGGAGACCCTTGAGAGTAAAACAAAAGAAGATTGTGAACAAATTAAGAACAACCGTTAAAGATCACTTGGTGACTCAGAAATGCTCTCCAAGTGAGGCCTCCACACAGCAACACGTCCTCCTCGTCTGTCTCTCTGTGTAGAAAGCTTCTCTGAGAGAATATCAGTCAAGTACCGATCAGAGGAAACAACCAAGTTAGCCATATTGGAAATGGTGCTGCTACCATCGTTGTTGTTGTTGTTGTTGTTGTTGCTGTGGAGGCTGTTACTTCTGCTGCAGTTGTTTTTTCTGCCGCTCTGTTCCTTCTTTTTCTTCTTCTGGCGGTGGTGGTTCTTCTCGGAGGGCGGTGAAGGGAGTGGCATGAGGAAGTAAATCTTGCCACGTTGAAGCTCTGCGTCCGGTGGGACCACCACGATCCTTGGGACGACGCCGCCACCACCACCGTCTAGGGTGGAAGGGGAGGATGGCTTCTTGAGCACGTGCTTTGGGTGTGCCTTCATGATGTCACTGGCTTTTATGCTGCCACTGATCTCTTCTACACGCCCATTGGAATGCACTACGCGGATTACATCAAGTGCTCCACATGGTAGAATGCAAGAGATGCAACACCTTATGCTGTTTCTCATCACTTCTTCTCTCTTCTTTTCAATTGCATAAGAAAGAGAGAGAGAGAGAGAGAGAGAGAATCAGTGTCAAGAATCAATATACGGAAGGAGTGGAAGAGAAAGATTTTGAGGTTGTGTGCTTTTTCCTTTGTTTTAGCTAATGGAGTGGGAATCAGTCACATAAAGGAAATTAAACTTGTACCAAAATTATTTGAGAGCTTTATTTTTCCCTAATTGTTTAATATTTTTATCTTTTTTGTCCACTTTTGAATGGATGGGAGGAATATTTTTCCATGCTAGCTTTCGGATGAAATTGATGGTATGAATAATTGCACAACACTCTGTAGTTTGGCTTTTGATCCATTAGTAAGGGACCCTCACTCTCACCCCCTGACCTCACAATCACACTCTTTCTCTTTCCTAGCTATTGTGAGTTCAATAATATTAGTAGGAATGAAAGGTTGGGATACTACTTACGAGACATTGTCTAGTATAGTGGATGATGGGGACTGCTTAGGCAAGTAAAAACTTTGAACCTTTTGAATACTCCCGGAACATTACTTTAGGTGGTTTTATTTATAATATATAGTTTATTTTTTATTTAGTAATATTTTATTTGTTAATTTAATAGCAGATATAATTATAGGTGTCCCGTGTTATATTTTTATTGAACTGCCGCAATACTATGGGTATACAATAACATCTCTTTGAAAGGGGTCGTGACTGGACGTGCGTGTATCAATCAAAAATTGACACTTGTCGGCCAGTAGTGAATATTTTACCCTAAGTTTAGGTGAGGAGGTAGGGTCGTTCAGTGAGAGAGGAGATATCTGTTTGGAGTGGAATGGGAGAATGGGGATGGGAAATGGGGTAATTAGGAGGGGAGATCTTCTTTTGAGAGATGTTTGCGATCTTTCAATTTCCCCAACCAAGATCATGTGGGTTGTGGTTTTCAATGGAAAGTGAATTGTGATCGACTTCACACTTCTATCTCTAATGGTTTTGAGGTTAGTGAATTGATTTCATTAGAGTAATGCTATTTAGAGGTTATTTTTAGAGTTTAATTTGGATATATCGTTGGTGTAAAAATATTTATATTATTAATTAATCATAAATTATTTTATGTGTGACTTTTGTAATATTTATGATAAGAATTAAACATTTTTAATAATATGGATAATTTATGATTCATTGATTATGTAAAAATCTTTACATTGACAATATATCAATTTTTATTTATTGTTTAAATTAATAAAGTTATTTTTCCATAAATTTTTAAAATATATATATATATATATATATATATATATATATATATATATATATAAAGATACAAAAATAGATATGTAAAAATCATTTCACCGTTGACTAAGGCCAATGTGTTTGTCTACCAGCCAAATCACCAAAATCAACTCGATCTAGCTCACATGCTCTTCCAAATCCTTCAGGTTCTTTCTTTTCATACCACTGAGACAAGTGAGAGGATAATGTGTGAAACTTAAAAAAAAAAAAAAAAAAAAAAAAGAGGAGTTTAATTTTGGGATATAAAACTCATCTAAAGTGAACTTGAGTGTAAAGTGAAAAGGTAAGAATGTATTCACCCTTGATTAATTAGTTAAAGTGAGTTGGGATCTCAATGCACTTTAACAAATTAGGATTTGGATTCCCTATATATAGTCGTTTATATCACGATTTAAATGAAAATCATTCACGATTTTCAAGAAAAGATGGAGTGCCTGCGAGGTATAAACGATTGTAGGAAATACTAATCAATGATGGATACATCTTGACACTTAAACTCACTTTAGAGAGCCAAATTTAAATTGATATAACAATTTATAATTGATTGTCAATATAAATTTTTTTTACATTGATAGTATATATATTAATTAAATCCTTAAAAGAATTAAGGGCATTAATACATATAAAAAGAAAAACAAATTTTTTTTTTTGAAAGGAAGAAAAACAAATTTTAACTTACTTAGGTTATAACATAAGATATAAAATAATTAAGTTATACAACTTTCTGATATTTAATCTTGTGAAAACTACAAAAGATAAAATTTCAACTTCAAATAACAAAATTATCTATAAAAGACTCAACTAATTAACTGCCTGAGTAAGACAACCTTCCCAAATACACAGCACTCTATCATCAAATACTTGCTATTAAAATTGACATTCGAAAGTAGGCTTGTCAATTTCATCCGGAGATTTAAAAGACGTATATTTGATAGCTAGACACAAGTAATTCATCTAGAAATTTTCTTGGCTTTCCTTGGCTTCATAAGGTGGGACATACGACATTATTCATCAGTACAAAAGGAATATCAGTTTTAATTTTAAGAATTTGGAAGGAGATCGACTTGAACAAAGACTCGTCCTAACTCATTGCCAAGCTCGTTAGAAAAGTAACATTGTTATTTGTTACCCTCAATATATGAAGAGCATACTTCAAGGATTTGAGGGTAAAATAAACAACTCCAAACAAAAACCATCAACAAAAAGAAAGTGTTTGTGGTTATCTCTAGTGAGGATTTGAGAATTGGGACGATTAATATGAGGACATTTATTTTTTATATTCTATTATTTATTATTTTTACTCTCCTCTTTATTTTTTTCTGATTAAATCCTATAAT
The DNA here is from genome assembly GCA_039655645.1 of Ammopiptanthus mongolicus. Lineage (NCBI taxonomy): Eukaryota > Viridiplantae > Streptophyta > Magnoliopsida > Fabales > Fabaceae > Ammopiptanthus > Ammopiptanthus mongolicus. The sequence goes on along the minus strand of CM077344.1, from coordinate 101,978,522 downwards.
CACCCTTCCGATCTTCCCATCCTTTTTTTTAAAAATTATAGTTTTCGTAATGTATTCAATTTATTTTACATTACGGAAATTATAGTTTCCGTAATGTATTCAATTTTTTTTACATTATGTATACAATTTTTAATACATTACGGAAACTATAGGTAAACAAATGTAAAAAAATTGAGGTATACAATTTTTAATACATTATATTCAATTTTTTTACATTACGGATACTATGTATTCAATTCTTTTACATTATGTATTCTATTTTTAATACATTATATATTCAAATTTTTTTACATAATGTATACAATTTTTAGTAATGTATACAATTTTTTTACCAATTTTTTTACATTAACATAATGTATTCAATTCTTTACATTAACATTCCGTCATGTAAAAAATATAAAAAATTGAATTCATTACAGAAACTAATGTATTCAATTTTTTTATATTACGGAAACTATAATGTATTTAATTCTTTTACATAATGTATTCAATTTTTTTATATTACGGAAACTATAATGTATTTAATTCTTTTACATAATGTATTCAGTTTTTTTACTTTACAACTATAGTTTCCGTAACGTACCCTAATTTTGGTGCATTACGAAAAACGATAGTGTAATTTGGAAAAACCTCTGAATCATTGCGCATCATGCATGAAAAAAACAAATCCTTACACGCGTTCTCTCCCGAAAAAATATTACAGTTGTGCTTGTTATCTTATTGGTTGTGCTCCCCTCTACAACTTTCCCGATGTGACAATGGGGTTGGGTGAGATTGGGTTGGGAGTAAAAAAATAAAATATGAGGAGAGAGGAGAAGAAATAGAAGAAATAGAGGGGATGGGAGGAGATTGATCACAAATAGGAAAGTTAAGGCATTTGCTTTTAAAATGGGGAAGGGGGTAAGAATAGTAAATAATGAGATATGAAAAGAAAATGCCGAAAGTTAATTGTGGAAAAAGGGGTTAGTATAGGGTGAAAGGATATAAGGTTATTTTAGGAATTTATTTGGGGGGAAAATGGGAAGGGGGAGGTAAGAATAGTAATAAGTGGGGTATCAAAAGTAAATGTCTCAATATGATCAGGGTCCGTCCAAGGGTGAGACAACTAAAGCCCTAGCTTTAGGTCCACCAGCAAGAAAAATTATTTACTCTTAGTTTTTATAAAAGAAAAAGGTCACACATGCTGATAAAAAGACCCAACTTAATGCACAACCTGACCTAGATACACTCTCTCATATAAAATGAAAAGGCAACACTCAAAATTTATTTTAGATCTCACTCACTCACTCTTGGGCCCACCCGGAATATGATTTGTATATGAAAGAAATATACCAATAACATGTTTTTTAATACGATATCTTTTATTGGATTACAAGTGTGACATACTCTCTATTTTTTAAAATTATACTTGATAATTAATGAGCCGTGACCTAATAAAAAATAGGGTCTTGCTAACTAAATTCCTAAACTTATTGATTAAGGAACCAAGAAATAGAAATTTTGTATTGAGAATTGTAACTTTTAAACTTTGAAAGAATTCTTTAACCAACGTCCTTCAGACACTGGTCAACATTTGACTAAAAAATATGATAAAAAAATGGTGAATTCTCTGATACCCCATGGATAATTTTACCCTGGTTAGATGACCCAATCAGATGGTGAGAACCGTTTGAATTGACTTACTAACATGATCCATTTAAATGAGATGGCACGTTTTGATTGAAGAGAGTAACTTTTACCCCAAAATTATTTAGGTACCAGAGAAAGCACCTAAAAAATTGAGTAAATACCTAATTTGGTCCCTGAAATTGTAGGGCCGTATCAATTTAGTCGCCCACATTATCAAAATTCCAAAATAATTCTTGAAATTTCAAAATGTAGCAAACACATCCGTAACATTATTCACTTAGTTTCAAATGCATCCCTGACATTACCAACTTAATGTCATTATAGTGCAAATATCAACGGAGGGACGAATCTGATTAACTTTCTGCAATTCCAGGGATCATTTTGGAATATTGATAATGTGAGATACTTAGTTGATACGATCCTACAATTTCACGGACCAAATTGAGTATTTACTATTAAAAAATTACATAAAAGAGTTTTTCGCAAGCACATCTCTTGTATATAAAATAATGTTGACCAATGGTCCTAGTTAAAGGATAAAGGTGCTGAGTGATTATCCAAGAATCTTGATAGATTGATCCAGCTGTGCTATCTGTTAGCGTTAATTAGTATCCATTAAGATCATAATATTATTCTCTCAAATCAAACCAGATCCTATGTATCTTATCATGTACAGCCTGTACATATCAATCTCTAGCATATTTTTAGGAGTAATTAGCTATCCTTGTAACTATTTATGTACTGGTATTTGATCCTGTAGATCAATTCATCAAACATACATTTCATTCAAATTCTATCTTGGTATCAGAGATATCAGAGCTCACCACCTTCCACTCGCATTCAGCTTCTCAATATGGAGACCTCAACCAACAGCAATCAGAAAAATGCTCTCACCTCCCTATGCTCTGTCAAGCTGGACAGAGGAAACTATCTGCTTTGGAAGTCATTAGTGCTTCCCTTAATCAGAGGAAGCAAATTGGATGGTTATATTAATGGCACAAAGAAGTGCCCAGAGGAATTCATCACCGAAGGATCAAGCAAGAAGCCAAGTCTTGCCTATGAAGACTGGATCACCAGTGATCAACAGTTGCTTGGATGGCTATTCAACTCTATGACTGAAGATATTGCCACCCAGTTGCTGCATTGTGAAACATCAAAGGATCTTTGGGAAGCTGTTCAAAGCCTTGCCGGTGCTCACACACGATCCAGAGTCACCTTGCTCAAATCCGAATTTCACAGCACCCGGAAAGGGTCAATGAAGATGGAAGACTATTTGATAAAAATGAAAACCTTGACTGACAATCTCAAACTTGCAGGAAGTCCTATCTCCACCAGTGATCTCATCATTCAAACACTTGCAGGCCTTGACACTGAATATAATGCTATTGTCGTTCAGTTATCAGACAAAAGTAATCTAACTTGGGTTGATTTGCAGGCACAACTGCTAGCCTTTGAAAATAGGCTTGATCAGCTGAATAGTTTCTCTAATCTCACTCTAAATCCATCAGCCAATGTTGTTGCCCGTTTTGACCACAGAGGTAACAAGCCGTTCACCAGAGGAAATTGGAGAGGAACAGCAAGTCAAAGAGGACCAAGAGGCGGAAGAGGCAGAGGCAGGTTTTCAAGTAGGTTCTCAAGCAACAAACCAGAATGCCAGTTATGTGGAAAGGGAGGTCATTCAGCTCTACATTGCTACTACAGGTTTGATAAATCCTACACGGGTCATTCGCAAGAAGAAAACAAGATAGATTTAACAACCAGAATTTCAATGCTTTTGTGGCCTCCCCCAACTCAGTTAGAGACCCAGAATGGTACTTCGATAGTGGTGCAAGCAACCATGTGACAAATGACACCAACAGGTTCCAAGAAATTGTCGGACATGATGGTAAGGATGCTCTTACAGTAGGAAATGGTGAGAAACTTGAAATTTCTGCTACTGGTTTCACATCCATTAATACTTGTCAGAAACCATTAAAATTGAAAGAAGTCTTATATGTTCCTGGAATTACTAAAAACCTTTTGAGCATCTCTAGGCTTACTGCAGATAATAATATTGTGGTTGAATTTCATCAAAATCATTGTTTTGTGAAGGACAAGTTGACAGGGAAGACCCTGGTGCAAGGCAGCATTAAGAAAGGACTTTATCAGTTAGCAGAAGGTTCCTTTCAAGCAAATAATAACTCAACTGCTCTTCTGTCTCTCAAGGAAAGCTGGCATAGGAAGCTTGGACACCCTAGTAGCAGAGTCTTAGAAGAAATCTTAAAGAAATGCAATATAGTAGTCTCACCTGATGATTCCTTTTCTTTTTGTGAAGCATGCGAATATGGAAAATCTCATTTGTTACCATTTAAAAATTCCTCTTCTCGTGCTAAAGGACCACTAGACCTGATTCATAGTGATGTTTGGGGTCCAACACCTATAATGTCCTCTTCTGGATTTAGATACTATGTTCATTTTATTGATGATTTTAGTAGATTTGTTTGGATATTTCCTCTTAAACAAAAATCTGAAGTTCTGCAAGCTTTCACCCAATTTAAGAACATGACTGAAAACTTATTCAGCAAAAGAATAAAAATAGTACAATGTGATGGAGGAGGTGAATATAAGCCAATTCAAAGATTAGCACAAGAAACTGGAATTCAAATGAGAATATCATGTCCATACACTTCTGCTCAGAATGGGAGATCCGAGAGGAAGCATAGGCATATAGTAGAATTGGGTCTAACTCTCCTTGCTCAAGCCAAGATGTCCTTGTACTTTTGAAGGGAAGCCTTCTCCACAGCAGTCTTTTTAATAAATAGGTTGCCCTCACCGGTAATTGACAATCAGAACCCCTACTCACTGTTATTTCAAAAAGAACCTGACTATAATACATTAAAGTCATTTGGTAGTGCCTGCTACCCTTGCCTAAAACCTTACAACAAACACTAACTGCAGTTTCATACAACAAAATGCACTTTTCTTGGTTACAGTAACTCTCACAAAGGGTACAAGTGTATGAACTCTACAGGCAGGATCTTTATTTCTAGACATGTGGTGTTCAATGAAGAACTTTTTCCCTTTCATGAAGGATTTCTTAACACAAAGAAGCCAGCTGAAATTTCAACTAAGCCTGCTGTTTTCTTTAATCCATCTTTTTCTGCAGATGAACTTGGACAGCAAGAATCAGTTGAACATCTAGAGTCAGACGCAGGAGACACCAATAATGTTAATAACAGTGACAATTACAACAGCATAAATGCACAACTTAACAACAGCAACCAGCAAAGTGATGAGCAACATTCAGCCTCTACACCAAGAGAATAGACCCAAAATGAAGAGATCGACTCTCAAAATACAGTCGCTGACACTGCAGGTACAGCCAATGATATTGCTCCCTCTTCACCAGTAAACACGCATAGGATGTGTACTAGAAGCAAAGCTGGGATTTTTAGGCCCAAGCAACCGTATGTAGGCACTGCTAAGAGGCAGACTGAAGAAAAGGAACCTGAAACTGTCACAGAAGCCTTGCAAAAACCAGATTGGAGAAAAGCTATGGAATCTGATTTGATTTGAGAGAATAATATTATGATCTTAAAGGATACTAACTAATGCTAACAGATAGCACAGCTGGATCAATCTATCAAGATTCTTGGATAATCACTCAGCACCCTTATCCTTTAACTCCCTCCCTCAAACGAGAGGGTATATCAAGGGGCTAGACACTAGAATGTAACATGAAACATGAAACATGAAAATAGTTCTCTTCTCATACTTTTAGGCTTTAGCTTCTATCAAGGGGCTAGACACTAGAATGTAGTGAATGAAAATTGAAGAGGAAAGGAAAAAATTTAGAGCCCCCTGGTTGGCCAGTGCACAATTATTGATTGGGAAATCATGGTCTCTTGTCAACCATTAATTCTTCAACGACGACACATATCATTCAATTTTCCAAAAGGACATTTTACTTGTAGATTTAAGTGTTTTGTAGAGCAACAAAGAAAACTCGAGCATTATTAATGAGGCTGGTTAGAAAGGCTCCAAATCCAACCAGCTGAGTACAATCAAGGTCTTTCAGAAATCAAGGGATTGTGCTTAATTGGGTCTCCCTGCCCCACAAGCAGCTGCAGACAAACAAACTTTTTATTTTATGGTGAGCTGCTCTTGAATTCGAATAGATTAAAGAAAAGCTTAATTGTACTTTTAGAACCCTTATTATTGATTATGTATGATTTTGGTCCCTATAGTCTTTGTTATACATATTTGATCACCTTATTTTTTAAATGTTGTAAATTTGGTCCTTCCGTCTAATGTCTGTCAATGATCAACATAGAGGAACCAGGTTGAAGTTCTCCCTCATCTGGTTCTCAAATTCAACATGATTCAATGATTCCTCTATGCTATTTACTAGTTTTGTCCCTCATTTTCGAAACCTTTTTTTTGGTTCCACCACGAATCCTTTACCAAAGAAGCTCAACCAAAGGTTCTATGCGCTTAGAGCAGTTGTTCCTCCCCGTTAATCATTGAAAAATTGATGGACATTCGATGAAAGGACTGAATTTGAAACACTAAAAATAGAGGGACTAAATGTGCACAAAAAAAAAACTTTATGGACCAAAATCGCATATGACCAATAATAGGAAGACTAAAACTGCAATTAACCAGTCAAGCTTTAGCACATACAATTTGTGTGTCGATAAAAAACAAACTGTCAAAGAGAAAATAATAAGGAAAAAGGACAAGAATGCAACAACCGAAACATGGTGACAAGAAGACATAATTAACTTTTAACACATTCAAACTCTCTGCTTGGTTCAAGTGAAGTCTTCAACATGGTGGCTTTTGTGGTGCACTCCAAAGTTTGAGGTACACCGATGCACTCCATTATTTTCACCATTGGATCTGCTTTAAAATGGAATCAATGGTATAATATATTTACCTGTAACTTGTCAAACTAGAATTAGTTAATATTTATTTATAAATTTATTTTATAATTTATAAAGAAGTAGCTATAATGTATAAAATTTATTTAGAAGTCTCTGAAATAAAATCAAATATTTTTCATTTAGTCTCTCCTGATTTTTCCAAATCATGTCTCCTTCTTCTTATTTCCTTTCCTCTTTAGATTCAGAGAGCAAGGCTATCTTCTTATCTCCCTCACTCTATCCAGGGAAGCTGAAGCCACATACAGTAATGGAAATCCCTTCTGAAAGTCAACGACACCGTCGAAATCCCTTACATCTCCAACGAGAACGTTGACGAAGACCCGAACTAAAGGTTACTGTCAAGGACGAAGGTCTTATCAGGAACAGTTTGAAGGACACAATGGTTTCTAAAAGGAAGCTATTGATTTTAGAGAATGTTAGGGTTTGGATGCAAAGTATCGCAAAAGGTAACATTTGCCCTTATAACAAAATCAAGACCCCAAGTTTTTGCTCTAGAAGCTGGAATTGAATTAAATGTAAAGAAAGTAGGAACTTGAAAAGAAATTGCATTAAATGTAAAAACGTTGAATTGAATTTAAGAAGGGGATGACATACTTGATATTCAGTCTATGTATCTGGTTGAGTGGGATTTTTAGCCAAGAAAAACCAACCTATTTTACATCATAGATTATAGTATTTATAGACAATTCTGAAAACAACTGACAACCTAACTATTTGGCACGTACGTGGCAATTATACCATGTTTTTAATAAATAAAAAAAAGTAATAAAGCTATCTAACTCGACATGAGAACGATTGTCTTGATTTTCTTGCATGCTGACAATACGTTTCCTTTAATCTTATAACTGACTCATATTTGTCACATTGGTATTAGTGTCTTCGTCGACTCCAAACTTAAACATTTTCTCCATGAGCTACTTAGTCTTCGACACCTTGTACCATGTTTTGTTGAATTTGTTACTTCGTGATTTCTGTCATACCATCCTCTAATAACCTCACTTCAAATCCATGCACCTACTGTGCTTGCATGTTGAAACAAAAATTGAGAATCAACACCCAACAATGGGGATTGTTAGTTTTGACTACATCAGTTTTGGCAACTGTTCCAGGATCAAGGAACACGTTGAGGACTTTCGACAAGAAGAATGATGGAGCAAGCACTTTTTGAACACATGGTTTAGAATGGAGGATCATTACCACTGTTAAATACCCTCACACTATTTTAAAAATCAAATCAAATTGCTTAGATGAAGTAGTTCGACAATGAATTGGATATATTTCCAGTTCAAACGATATTCTGATCAACCACAAGTTAATTATAAATTTATTCAGTTAAATCGATTAAATCATGATGTAAAATTTTTATCAATTTAATCTCCGATTTTGTTAAAACGTTGCCCACTAGGCCAGCTAGTAGGGAACTAAGTTTCTGTTTGGTAAAAACTAGCGGATAGCGGACGAATTTATAGCAGATAGAGGATAAGCCAGCGGATTGGATTTGAAGTGTTTGGTAAAATTAAGGGTTGAACTAACTCATAAATATAAAATGACATAAAAGGACATGTTTATATGAATCCTATTTTGGTGTGTGTGTGTATATAGATATATAAATAATTATCACTTTTAATACTTTAATTTATTTTAAATTATTTATCATCTAAAAAATTGAAATATTAATTTTAAATATTAATTATTTTTAATAAATAAAATAAGATAATAAAAATAAAAATAGAAGGAGACAATAAAAATAAAAGACGTGAATTAGGGATTAGAAAATATTCGGTTTAGTATTTTGAGGATAAATGAGGAAATTAATTAAAATAGTAAGGGTAAAAATGGAAGAAAAAATTATAAATTATACGCTATAAGCTGAAATGCTACCTTAATTAGTGTTTGGAAAAACATAATAAACTAGTAAAAAAACGTTATAAACTAGTTAAAAAAACGTTTACCAAACAGAACTATAATTTCATCCACTATAAATTATCCACTATAAACTAGCAGATTGACCTTGACAAAGAGACCCTAACTTGACAGGTCATGCCCTAGTGAAACATGAAAATATTTAAAATAAATTCACATTTTGTGAGCCCAACCAACTTCATGTCAAACCAAAAGCCCAAACGGATCGTCTTAATAAATAGGTTAAAGTAATATTTAGGTCCCTATACGTGACATCGATTCTTCATTTAGTCCCTATACATAAAAAGTTATTAAAAAGGTCCTCATACGTGTAATTTTTATCCATTTGGTCCCTCCCGTTATGCCGTCATCTTTAATGATCCGTTAACTACTACGTATAGGGACTAAATGAAGAATTTGTGTCACGTATAGGGACTAAATGAAGAATTTGTGTCATATATAGGGACCAAATTATTACTTTAACCTAAATTATTGGGTCCCTATATATGACACAAATTCTACATTTAGTCCCTATATGTGACATAAATTCTTCATTTAGTCCTTACATGTAGTAGTTAACGGATCATTAGAAACGGCAACATAACGGGAGGGACCAAATGGGTAACGATTGCACGCATGAGGACCTTTTTAATAACTTTTTACGTATAGGGACTAAATGAAGAATTGGTGTCACGTATAAGGACCAAAATATTACTTTAACCTAATAAATAAAACATAAATGGTTCGTCGACCAAATGAGCTTGTGTGTTTAATTTTAATTTAGGAGTTAAATGCAATCAGGTCAAGGATAAATGAATTCATTAAAAATCAACCTAAACTCATTAACCTATTGTTTGTTTAGATAGAAAATAGGAAGAGAAGAGTAAGGAGGATGAAAGTGGATGAAAAAAAATAAGTTTTTGTTCGTTTGGTCGAGGGAAGAAAATAAAGAGAAGAGAAAAATTTTGTACTGATCGCTACAAAAATAAAATCTCTTTATCCTCACGTCCCCAATGCAATTTTTTTCATCCTTCTAATATTATCCCTTGATAAAAAAATACAAAGTTCTCATAAATATTTTATTCAAGAGTGAAAATGTCATTATATAGGTTGCGACAGCTCCGCGAAAATATATTATACACATTTTTTTTTTCTCATTTTTCTCTCCAACCAAATAAGTGAAGAGAGAACTCCATACTTCGTTCTGTTCTACTTCTTTTCTTTTTCTTTCAACCCAAATAATAAATTTTTTTTTTTTTATTTTTGACTCATTTCTCTTCTCGCCTAGTTCTTTTATTCCATATTTATTTCCTCCTTGCTTCATCCACATCCAAAAGAAGCATAAATCCCTACCCTGAGTTATTGTTGTCAAATTGGGTCAATCCGAACGATTTAGGCAAGCTCATTGTGAGCAAACACATTTTCAGGTTAGATTGGGTCAGGTTAATTTCATTGCAGCTGATAATTTGTTATTTCAACTCAGTCCTTCACAAATACCATTTATTTTTTGAAAGATTTCCTTCAAAATCATAATAAAATAAAACAAATAAAATATGTATAGCAATTCAAAATCATTAAAAATATTTGATTTTTATTCTAATTAATTACCTTAAAAGTCACTCATATCATTATTTTTTATTGGGTTACGCTGTAAAAAACGTTACATCGATAATGTATTTTTTTTTTGTAACCATGACATAGGTACAAAGTATTCATCACCGTTAGCAGGGATTAGTCTCCGTCGGGGAACCTGTTGGGCACACAAGGTGGGTTCTCCCCTTCCAACCAGGTGTCCGAGTCCCTTATCACTCGGACCAATCACATCTTGGTACATCGTTAATGTATAACACACTACGATTAAATTCTATTTTGTTTTTAAGAAAAAGAAGAGTAAAGATCCAAACTGGTCTTCGAGAAAAAAATATGGTGACATTTTGATTCCTGATAAATGAAAAATATCAATTTGGTCCTTAAAAATGTAAAATGTGGATCAAATTAGTTCTTTTTAGATTAATTTTTGATGACACTTTAGTCTCAGTCAGAAATTATTTTAACTTATATTTTATATTTTTAAAAATCAAATTGATATTTTTATTTATGAGAGGCTAAAATATAACCGTATTTTTTTTAAGTAAAGTAACAATTTCAACCTTTACTCGAAAAAGAAAATGAAAAAGCATTATGAGAGGTGCTTGAACGGAACCTAGGGAGTAGCCAAATCCTGTTTTCATCAAAATTCCAAAATCCTCCTTGACTGAGTGAAGTCCGTCCTGTTCATCTTCCAATGACACCAAATCAGAAATTGAAGTAGCAAATCGCACTCTTCACTCTTCATCTATCTATTTATCTAAACCCCTCTTCAAATTCCAAATCAAACAATGCCCGTTTTCAAAACCCCATTCAACGGTTACTCAGTCAACTTCAGCCCTTTCTACGAGAACCGCCTCGCCGTCGCCACCTCTCAGAACTTCGGCATCCTCGGCAACGGCCGCCTCCACGTCCTCGACCTCTCCCATGACCCATCCCTCCCCCCAATCTCCGAGCTCGTCGCCTACGACACCGCCGACGGCATCTACGACCTCGCCTGGTCCGAATCTCACGACTCCCTGCTCGTCGCCGCCGTAGCCGACGGCTCCGTCAAGCTCTACGACCTCGCCCTCCCTCCTTCCTCAAACCCTATCCGCTCGTTCCACGAACACACCCGCGAAGTCCACTCCGCCGACTACAACCCCGTCCGCCGCGACTCCTTCCTCTCTTCCTCTTGGGACGACACCATCAAGCTCTGGACCCTCGATCGCCCCACCAGCGTTCGCACCTTCAAGGAACACGCTTACTGCGTCTACTCCTCTGTTTGGAACCCTCGCCATGCCGATGTCTTCGCTTCCGCTTCCGGCGACTGCACCGTTCGAATCTGGGACGTTCGAGAACCCTCTTCGACTATGATTCTTCCTGCTCACGAGTTTGAGATTCTCAGCTGTGATTGGAACAAGTATGATGACTGTGTTATCGCCACGGCTTCGGTGGATAAGTCGATTAAGGTTTGGGATGTGAGGAATTATAGGGTTCCTATTACTGTGCTGAATGGACATGGCTATGCTGTGAGGAAGTTGAAGTTTTCGCCTCATGCGAGGAACTGGATGGTGTCTTGTTCTTATGATATGACGGTTTGTGTTTGGGATTTCATGGTGGAGGATGCGTTGGTGAGTAGGTATGATCATCACACCGAGTTTGCTGTTGGTGTTGATATGAGTGTGCTCGTGGAGGGGCTCATGGCCAGTACGGGATGGGATGAGCTTGTTTATGTCTGGCAGCATGGAACAGACCCAAGGGCACCTTAAAAAGGGAAGCTTTCTTTCTGTTATTCTCAGTTTTCTTGTTATAATTCATGTGTTGGGAATTTCCAATAGCCTAGGTCATAAGATTCAATACTTGTTCTGGGATTCAGGTGCTTCTCTTGTTGTATATCTATATGTTTATGATGAGGAACATATATAAATCCCTTTCCCTTCCATTGGTAATGAGGAATGATGAATAATATACCAAAACATCTTTGTTTTATCAATGAGCCAGAGGGATTGGGCTCTCCATTCAATGGAATTAAAGATGCTTTACTTGTTTGTTGGAGTTTGTAAATGCTGATGCCACTACCAATTGACATATATTGGTTCTAGAAATTTAGTGCCCTGTCTAAGGCACTGGTACTAGTACAGGTACTGTTACAGTCTACGACAAAATTTCTAAAATTAGGTTACGAGTATGACATGATATATCATATAAAAATATAAAAACATAAGAAATACAGCAACCAAATCATAAGATGAATACAATTACCATAATGTTCCGACCCCAATGTTTCAACAAAAATCCTTTAAGTATATCAAGCAAGCAAAAATATGTAAAGAAGACACAAAATCTGAAGGAAGTGAAGTAGGAGTTTGTTTCATTTATTAGCAAACTAAATAGTCTAGCAACAAAACTTGTTGTTTTGTATGGACTGACTTGTACTTGTAACTTGAGTGATATCAGGCACCTATCGTAGTCAGAGTCAGAACTTTATCACCGTTTTCCTTTTTGAGGGGACTGGCTTGCAGTACTTAGTTATTGAAGCTTTCAACTGCTATACCTCTGTTAATGTTGTTCTGATAATTAGGTTTTAGAGGCTTTAGGTCTCTTTTATGTTATGCTTTCTTTTGCAACTCCATTTTTGTGCTTTGATTGTTCAGAACTTTAAATGGATAAGGAATTGTTGGAACTTCCATAATGGGCCAGAAGCAGGATGATGAAGTTAGATTTTGTTCATAATATTGGAGCTAAGTTAGCCACATGATGAGTTTTGCTAATTCTGGATGCCCAAGCACTGTGTGTGTACATCTATAAATTGTGTGAGCTTTCACTTTTATTGTTGTTTATACTTTATACCATGGTCTATAATGTGCCCTTCTCTTGGGCAGTGTAGTCAAAGGCACCAAAACGAGTGCCTAAGGTGCTGAGGCAAGATGCTAGAAGGGCTCAGCGCTAGGGATGGCAATCGGACTCAAACCCAAGGGGTACCTGCAAAAAATTATCTGCAATGGATTTACTCACTTAATGGGGATGGGTGCGGGTATGAGTGATATTCTACCCACCCCCGGCCCCCACACACAATTATTTTTCAACCTATGAGTTCTGATACCCTAATACAACATTGTAACTATCTCTCTTCCCTCCCCCATTCCAAGCCGCCTCTCATCCTCAGTTCCGCCTCTCATATCCATTCCATGGTTTCCATCCTCTCCAGTCCATGGTTTCCAACTCTTCCACCGCAACAAGCAACATCGCTACTATCTCTCTGCGGCTCCGTCTCAGATTGGAGCCATTCCTCCTACCAACCAACTCTTCCACCGCAACATTGCTACTATCTCTCTCGGTACTTCACAATCTTCACTCTCTGAATTTGTTCTTTGTTCTCTTTCCGCTCTACCTTCGCTATTTTTGGAATTCTTGTTTCTGCTTTACCCATCTCTGATTTTGCTCTCGTATCTGAATGGTGAGTTTTTCAATTTGAATAGTTGGTTGTTTTGCTGCTAAAGGAGAATAACATAAACTAGTTGGAAACTGTTTGGTGGTTTTGTTTTGGAATTAGGATTCACCTGCAAATTTATGCTTATGTACATTTTGCTTGATTTGATTCTCATGTGTAGCTAGGTCTCTCATTATTATTATTTTTTAATTGTTCTATGTTATATTTTATCAATGGGATTTGAAGGGTTTTGGGTTAATGAGCAGCGTAGTTTGTGTGATGCTGTTCTGAAAGAAATGCCGTTTCTGTGTCTGTCTCTTGTTTGTTTAAGGTGTCAATCTAATTATTACCTATGTTTTATGTGTTATATGTTGCTTCTCCTGGATGCATAGATAGTTTGGTGCGATTACAAAGAAAATAAAAGGGGCTGGAGTTTGGCTCTTTGGCTTTATAAACCTGTGCCTTAGAGATGAATGCAGCACCCAATACCAAACCCAATCAACCTTTTCACCCTTCTTCGCTACGATGTTTATTCAATAAATCTAGCGGGTTTTTTTTTGTTAAGGTTGATACATTATATGTTTTTAAAATTTTGATTCATTCTCTTTTAAGAGTATGTAACTATCGAGTAGTACTTCAGGCAGCCTCCCTGTCACTCTTTGGTTGCAGGAGAGGTGTTAAATTGCTCGTAAATCGAATGCTTTTGCTCTTCATACTTGCTGAGATTATCTCTGAAGCTCGTCTAGTAAGCTCAAGCACATTTTCTTTTAAAAAAAATCAATGGGATTTGAAAGCTCTTTGTTTTATTGATTTTTCATAGTCAATTAAAATAGGATTATTGTTTTACTAATTTGCCAAAAAGAATGACACATTAAAGGTAGAACTTATTTTATTTAACTAAAATGCGGGTTATGAGTTCAGGTATGAGTATATAGGTACCCATATGGTATGAGGATGAGCATTAAATTGCTACCCATGCAGGTACGGGGGCTGTACTCTAGTACCCTACCTAGACTCACCCATTGCATCCCTAATCAGCGGCAACACCTCTGTGGATAACAATAAAATAATCTCCGAAAGACCAACTATGTAACTTGCTATCTATGATGCTAAAGAGGGTAAAATAGTCATAATGTTAAAAGAATGAATTAGTTGTCGGATTGAGACTCTTAGCAGCAAGCTTCTTAGGGCTATGTTAATTCAGCATCATGGTCTTTATTTTTACTGTGAATTTCATGCTTTTGAGTAGTTAATTTATATGTAAAATCATTGCAAAATAATCAACTGTTTTATTGATTTCTTTTTCTAATGTTGATGCCTTTCTTTAGTAAGACGTATGCTTTTTGGCACCTCTTGCAACAAGGCGTTAAAACCCACCCCTTAGCTATGAAGCATGGAGTATGGACATAGGCACGGACATCGAGCATGATATGAACAGACACAATCTCCGAAATATAGGACACAAGCAAAACTTACAAGTTAATAACAACAAAAGTCAAGGAAACAAACAAGTTTAAGCCTTAGAGGCTTAAAGTAACTAAAGCGTAGCAAACAAAATCTCCCCAAATCACACTGCTTGTGTGAACAAACAAACTTTGTACAACCAACTTACGTGGAAAAGATTCCATATTCTATGCCAATAGACTCGTATACAAGTTTTAGGAATTATCAATCATCATATTAAGATCTTCTAAGTGTTCTTTATCAATGTCACTACTAAATGTGTAGATTTGTTCCTCCTCCTCTTGAATGTCTTCATCATTTTCTTCTTCTTGTATCACTCCTCGAGTCCTTGTCCCCTTGAGCTTGAAGGCCTAGAAGCAGCTGCCCTCTTCGATCTTGTTTGTTGCCTAGTGTAGCTTAAAGGCTCACCACTCCGCTCCACCCCGCTGCTATAGCGTGCTATTAACTACCCTGCCTCCATCAGTGACTGCTTTCATCCTTGAGGACAAGGTTGATCTTCATCAGAGTGGTATTTGTGAGGACGGAGGTAGTTAGGATCAGTTGAGACTGTTAGTAGGCCAAAACAATTAGTTAGTTAGTTAGTTAGTTAGAGGGGTTAGCTAAACAAATAGAGGAAAAGAGTAAAGGAAAAAGGGCTTCAAGAATTGTAGTCTGCGAGAACCGAGCAAAGGCTCAATTGCTGGCCCACACTAACAATCCCCCTCCCAGCACTTGTCGCGCCTTATCGGGAATCAACCTCGATCTGACTCCGACCGCACCTGGGCCTTGCCAAGGCAAGATATTGGCCCACTACCAATAATCCCTCTTCCAGCGCCAGCAGTGCATTACATGGGAATCGAACGCATGACTTGCTCTGATATCAAGTATAGGATCAAGCGCTTACCAGTAGGCTAAAAGCTATAGCTGTTAGTCAGGGCATAACTTTATATCCTCAAGTCTAGTATTAGTCAGCGCCATGTTTCGATTTGATTACGGCCCCACTTGGCCTCGCCACACCCGACTAAGGCCCCACCTAGGCCTCGTCAAGGCAGGATGCTGGCCCACCACCAACAATCCCCCTCCCAGCACCTGTCGCGCCTTATCGGGAATCGACCTCGATCTGACTCCGATCGCACCTGGGCCTTACCAAGGCAGGATATTGGCCCACTACCAATTATCCCCTTCCCAGTGCCAGCAGTGCATTACATGGGAATTGAACCCATGACATGACCTGCTCTGATACTAAGTGTAGGATCAAGCGTTTACCACTAAGCTAAAAGCTATAGCTATTAGTTAGGGGGCAACTTTATTTCCTTAAGTCTAGCAGTAGTCAGCGCCATGTTTGGATCTAACTACAGTCCCACCTGTCCTCGCCACACCCAACTACGGCCCCACCTGGGCCTCGCCAAGGCAGGATGCTGGCCCACCGCCAACAACCCTTTGTTTGGGAAACCCTTGGAGGAGATCACTCTCCTATAGTTGTTCTGTTTCTGTTCAAGAATCCAATAAATCTCTTTCTTTTCTTTCTTTATTCTGTTTTCTTATCTTGGGTGTGTAACAAGTTAACATAAGAAGATCTAAAATAGATATCAAACTAAAAAGTTATAACTGAAAAAAGAAAAAAACATATGAAAAGAAAATAATGCAGTTACCAGACCATTGGTGTTTGGAGTGTTTTTAAAAGTGAAAATAAGGCGGCATTTTTGTAATTATTAATGAAAACATATCTACCGAAAATGAAAATAGAGTGTTTGGGTTGTCTTCTGTTTTTATTTTCCGTTGATATGTTTTCACCGATTTTTAAAAAAATGTCACATTGTTTTTACTTTGTTGGAAAAAATTGTTTTCACCATTTTCTTCATAAAACTTTGAAAACTGGAAATAAAGTGAAATTTTGTAAATATTAATGAAAACATATGAACCGGAAATAAATACAGAATACAAACCAAAAATACCTCAAGGGACTCGGTTTTTGATAGAAACTTGACTCCTCTAAGAAAACATAAAGAAAAAGATAGGTAGCCACCACAGAACTTTGAGGGTGTGCTTCCTCCCTGCCGGCCCCAATTCTTCACTCAATGACTGGATGCTTTCTCCCATACCTTTTCCTTCCTTATATATTTGTTCCTAACCTTTTCCCTTTCATCCCCACCCACTTCTCTATTTACCCCCTCCACTAACAGCCACATGATTGCTTGCAGCCCATTAACATACTAAATACCCCATGAGCTTTCTTCTTCCAATAACTGCCACATAAATGCCGTAGCTTCTCTTCCACTCAGCTCCCAGCCCATTTATATCCAACTTTTGGTGGTGAGACCACAATCATTAGTCCTATTTATTTTTTACTGTTCGCAAGCTTTTCATTGTTTTTACTTATTTTTTGGCTGTCATGGGTCTATCAGTTTTTAGCAGTTAATCAAATCAAGAGAGTTAACCTTGAAAAATATCAGTAATTTACAATTTTGGAGTGTGTTATCCACACGAAACAATTAAATTGCTTTTTATGAAGTGAGATTATAACCTTCAGCTTGTAATCCTACTTCTTTTCTCCTTTTTCTTGAAAAAATGGGATTTCCTTGTCCCTTTAGAACTTCCTGGTACATAACAGATTGAGCTAATACCTCTAGCTCAACTTAGTCTTCCCTTAGTATTGATTGAGCTGTTCCAGGTTGTAAAGTTGAGGTTGGCTTATTTAGATTAGGATATCTTAGTAAGTAGGTTTGAAGTCTTGATTTTAACCCAAGGGGATTTGAATGGCAAAGACATATATGCTTATTAACTTCGACAAGTAATGTATATTTAATCAATAATTAATCTTTCTTATTCAAGCACAAATACTTTATTATTTATCAACTCTGATAAAAATCTGTGTATGTTTTGTTTAAAATATTGAAAGTAAAAGAAATCATACAGAAGTGTGACAATCATTTTTTTTTATATGTTCAGCCCAACACCTATATTTATATTTACAGCAGTAGTTATTTTGGATAGTTCCGTAGTTGTTTGTGGTTGCAGCAACCCCAACATCTAAGCATGATCTGTGTTATGTTGTCGATAGCGGCGCGATCACGCGCTATCGCAGAATAGCGGTGCCGTTTGGAGGGTAACTGCGACGCGAAACCCAGGTGCGGTGCGGTTTGCTCTAGCGACTCTCGCGGCCGCTTTTCACGGTGGAATCGTGGCTCTCGCGGCCGCTACAGGGGGCTCAAGGCGAAGTGCCCTCTTTGCCCTCATGTTTTATCTGTTGAGTCCTTTTTTATGGGGTTTTCAGTCATTTCTCCTACACTTAGAATTTTAGGTCAAACACATCCATTCCCCGCCACCTTCGAACAAAGACCTCCTCACTTCCTCCTCTACTCCAACAAAAACCTCTGTGAGCCTTCTCTGCCACCTTCATCTCCGGCGACGGCTACTGAGTTTTCCGACGACGACATGTACTGGGTTTTCCGGCGACAACGAGCCTTCACTGCGAGCTTTATCTCATCTCTATTTCTCTGTTGTTCTCGCAATTTGTTGTGCTCTCTGTTTCTCTGCATACCCGACCCAAGGGCAAAGCGAGTGAGGTCCTTGCTTTAGGCCTCTCAAAATAAAATAATTTTTTATTTAAAAAAAAGGACTTACTTTGTATTTTTTATATTAGCTTTCTAATATGTATAATATATCAACAAACATAAGTTAGCTCATTTGGTATAAAAAATTACCATTAGGTGCAAGGTACATGGATCAACTCCTCATTATGCACAAAATAATTAATTTTGTATGAAAAAATTGTTGGGTTAATTTTTTTAAAAATGTCTCACCATAAAGTTTGCTTTAGGCCTCAATAGGTATTGGGCCGGCCCTTGTCTGAATTTCTCCTTGCTCCTTTCTCTCTTCTGTTTCAACCACCATGGCATCATCTCAACCTTCCGCTCAACCACCAACACCCATAACTGCTACTACTTCCTCAACTAGTTCTAATGCACTGGTGAAGCCTACAGGTCCAAACCTAGATATGGCTTGGGAATGGAATCTTTGAGAGACATTACCAACAAGAAAGCTGTCACATGTGATTATTGTGGCTTAAGTACTTATGTTATACTTTTTGAAGTGGAGACATCATACTTTTTGAATGTTAGTGACTATTGAGTATTTTGAATGTTATGACAACCTCTTTAATTTTGTGTATTTTTCTGTATTTGAGTATTTATGTATATATACTATATAATATAAAATATGTAAGTTGTTTTCTAGTCTTCGCAATAGTGGCCATCCCGTTACCGCTATCCCGCTATAACGTTTTTGGGCTGGGGCTCTATGCGCCGCTATTTGGGATTGACAACAGAGAATTCTGTAATGGTTTTGCACTTTGTTCAGATGTTTATAAATGAAGTTCTGAGTCCAGAATTTTCAGGCTTATAAACCCTAAACTCGAAGAATCATTATTCTGTTTTGGTAGAGTAGTTTTATGGAATGTGGTTACTGAAATGACTTTTTAAACAGTGGATAACGAGCATTTTGATTTCATCATTCTTCTTTTACTAATCCTCGTCGGATTGAGATGTGTTTTCCCCTTTTTCTACTTTCAATTTGAAAATATTAGGTTTTTTCCCTTAAACTTCACTTGAAATCTTGTCAGACTGTTAAGTTAGTGTGACTGATCATTTCAGTTTTGTATGATTAAATGATGTAGGCAATCGAATGGATCGGATCTTGACATGGAGGTATTTATAAGCATAGGTGAATATTCTTTATTTGCTCTATCCCTAATTCGGCAGACTTGATAAGTAATAGACTTGAAACAACTAGTTGTTTTTCTAGTATGAAGACTTTTTTTAGTCATTTGATATATCCTACACTATTTGTCTTATTTGTAACATTTACGTTCATGGATATTAAGATGCTTTGGACTTTTTTTTCTTCTATTTGTCATGTATGATGTCATGTACTTACTGTTTTGAGAAACATTTTATCTACTGGTGAAAGAAATCAGAGATGGAGTTCCAGCCATCGTAAGTTGCTATTTGAACATTTATACAGCTGACAAATGGAATGACTCTGGTTAACAACTGCTAAACCTTGGATCTTGTATATTAAGAAAATGAAAATACAGCTTTTATCAAAGTGTCTCGCCTTTTTGTGCCACAAATTCTCACCCTACATAGATAAAAGTTAGCCACCTTAAGCTTACCGTTACATTACATCTTGCATCAGCTGAATGTCATTATTTGTGCAGAGGACATTGTGAGTTTACACTTGGTCATTGACATGACCTTCAAATTTATGTTCTCACCCCTTTCTAATTGGTGTAAAATCATAGTTTTATCAATATTCTAATTTTTATTCACAAGTATTTATTTCAACCTTGAATTTCACTAAAATTACGGTGATTTTTATTTTAAACTTACATGTAGTAGTCAAATATTGTTATAGAAGATATGAGAATTAAATAGCATAAAAAAAAAAAAATGAGAATTAAATATTTTTAATCTTATGTAGTACTGTGATTTGATAGAATTTGTTATAGATTTTTAGATAAAACAAAAACTTAAAAGCATTATCTGAATGGCGATTCATTGGAAGAATCAATCCCATTCCTAAACCGACAGGGAGAACAAGGATAACTATCACTAGACTATAATATCTAATGTCTCACGTCGAAATACTACAAAGCACTAAAGTAAAAGCAGCCAAACCGACTGTACCGCAAAACAAGCCAGGGAGTCGATCCTAAAACCTGAACTTCTTTATGAATAAAGGCCCGTGACTCTTCCGCAGCTCCTGCTAAAGACCTCAAGCTTTGTCATCATTTAACTACTTGATGAAAAGGAATAGGCCCATGACTCTCCCCCAGCTCCTGCTAAAGACCTCAAGCTTTGTCATATCACTTAACTTCTTGATGAATAGGCCCATGACTCATCCCCAGCTCCTGCTAAAGGCCTCAAGCTCTGTCATCATTTAACTTGTTGATGAATAGGCTCATGACTCTTCATTGTACACTCAGATATAAATACATACCTGGCTACAAGGTCCTTGAGATGCCCAAAACAATCAATAGATACTCCAGCTGCAGTGACGAGTGTGAATGTCAGATCAGTTGCACCCAAAGCAAAATTTAGTATCTCCAAAAACGCAAGACATGTTGAACAGCCACCATAGCCCTAACCTCTCATTCCACCAATGTGGCTCTAGAGTTGTCCAAACCATAAACGCACCGTTACCTCTGGTTTGGTCAGTTGTTAGACGCTTTGAGTATCCACAGGGCTACAAGAAGTTCGTGAAGAAGTGCACCATGGTGGCTGGGGATGGTGGTATTGGAAGTGTACGTGAGGTCATGGTTATGTCTGGCTTGCCTGCCGGAGTCAGTGTGGAGAGGTTAGACCAGCTGGATGATGACTTGCATGTCCTAAAGTTTAGCATCACTGGCGGTGATCACCGGCTTGTGAATTATCGTTCAACCATTACTTTGCATGAGGAGGAAGAAGACAGACACGAAGGGAAGACGGTAGCGATAGAGTCATACGTGGTGGATATTCCGGCTGGAAGTAGTAGCGAGGATACCTGCATTTTTGTTAATACCATCATAGGTTGCAATCTTAGGTCCTTGGCCAAGATCGCAGAACAAATGGTTTGTAAGTCTCAAGACTACCTTGTTTGATTGATGGCTTACAAATTTACAATATCCAATATTATTATTATTATCTTTTTTCTCTAGTTCTAATTAAGGATCCTTAATAATTCACTGAGATTACTTGATGCTTTATCAGTAATTTTTATTCTAACGAAATTAAGTTCATCCCATATTCTTTTTTTTTTTTTGTGTACTTTACTTTTTTTTTTTTGGTGTACCATCCCATATTCTTTTCATAAAATGGAATCTAATTCAATTTCTTCTAATATAAACATTTACAAAACCATCACTATTCAACATTTTTTTTGGTTTCCCAGGGTATTCTCTGCGCGCAACTGCGGAGACTAATCCCTCGAGGTACTGGATGACATTTAAGGGCCGACTTCTCCCAATCAGGTTTTTTCCGTACGCAAGAGTCAGGAATCGAATCCCTAACCACTTGTTTAAGGGTTCGAGCTCATCACTATTCAACATTTACAAAATCATCACCATTCCATATTGTATTGATCCCAAGTTTACACATAAGACAGTTTTTCTATATCTCTTTCTCAATTTTATGCTTTGAATAACAGTACCAAATTACAACACAAAAGGTGAGGGCACCAAATGCGTGAGGAAAGTTTTCAATCCGGCGTAACAAGTTGGTAGTTGATGTCACGTATTTGGATCGAGCCTCTTCTGTCTTCCCTTCCGCTCAAGATGTCACGAGCTTGATCTTTCAAGGCTGAGCAAACTCAAAGTAATGCAGGACCAAATGGGTCTCATGTGATGTGCACACCCAAGACCAAGAGTTCTCAAATTTCAATAATCTGCCACTGCCTGGTATATATGATAAGTACATGGTACATTCCAATCATTATTTACTAGCCTTGACTGATATACTGCTCACTAATCAATCAATGATTCTAAATAGCAGGACTAGTAGAATCACCTAAAAGAGTTTGGTACTAAAATTAATGGTGAATGAATTCATTCATAGCTACCAAAGTGCCCCTTTTTAGTTTTTTCCAATGTCATTTCAGTCCTTTTGAAGTTCCATCTACGTCATATAATACCAAAAAAATTAAAGAACAAGGCGAAAGACCAAAGGGCGGATTCTTCTTGAGCTGACTGGTAGGCTAGGTCAGTTGGTCATGTATCCACTTGTTCACTTTATATACAATACAAACATGGTGGTGGTGGTGGTGGTGGATCAAACATCTCTGATAACCAAGTGAAGAATGGGTTCCCATCAGAAGAATCATTTACTTCTTCTTTTCCTCATCTGGGGTTCATGGGCATGTCTATGTTATGGTTTCCCAAGTGATCAGAACTCCATACTAGCCCCTTGACCTTGACAAGTTTCCATCACAGTAACAAGTGGTTGAACTGTTCCAACAATGGAAGAAAGAACACCAAACGGTTTACAGACACCCAGAAGATTTAACGAGTAGCTGCAAAAAAAGAGAAAAATGGGAAAACACAAGTTCTCATGGACCAAATTCGATGAAACTAGAAAGATAAATCATCCCTTTCTGATAAGGAGGAATCCATTTGCTGCAATGCGTTGAACCTGAAGGCTGTTGTCACTGATTGATAGTATTTCTTTCTTTCTTTCTTCTTTCTTCTTTCCTTTCAGTTAGCAGCATTCCTTGTGCTGCTTGGATTTTCTCTGCACTATGTACCATGGATTACATGTATCTTTTATTTAATTTCTCCTGCTTTTTCTTGTTAGAAAATTTTCCTGTTTTTATTAGAGGACTCATGGTTATTTTAAGAACCTTAACTCAAGTGAAGACCAAATATCTTTAAAAATTGTTTGTGAACTTAAAGGTTGAGTAAAGTCTGAACTTCATTCATGATAAACAAAAAAAACAACGATTTATACTTTACTATGATTTGAGAATAAAACTAAATTGAGTGAGATAGAATTATTCCAACTAAAGTTGCTTCTTTTGAGATAGAATTTAGATCCTTTGAAGTGAGTGAAGCTTTAAAGTAGGAAAGTAAAGAGCTATTCATCCTTAGATCATTTAATGGACTGAAATTTTTTTTCAAAAGAAGCAACTTTTCAAAGTGGAAATAAATATATTATATTCATATGTAAATAACATATCATTAAATATTATATTCTAGATATTCAATTAAGAGAACTCTATTTTAAAATACCAGTGAAGCTAGCTCAACCAATATCTATATGATTCTTTTCTTTTGTTACAAATCTCATACTGTATTTACTAGAGCAGAGTTGTGGTCGTGGTGTGGGTTCGGTCTCCGCTTTTCTATTTCATATTCCCTTGCTTATTGTGTTCAATAAGACCCTTCTTAAAAAATTGTAAGAAAAATACTCTTCTTCTTATAGAAAAGAATAAAAGTCCAAACTGGTACTTGAAAAAAAAAAATATACAGTGATATTTTGGTCCCTGATAAATGCAAAATGAAAAATATCAATTAGGTCCTCAAGAATGTAAAATGCGGGTCAAATTAGTCCTTTTTAGGTAGGGACATTTTAGTCTCCATCAAGACTATTTTGACCTACATTTTACATTCTTGAGGATCAAATTGGTATTTTTCATTTCTCAGATACCAAAATGTCTCCGTATTATTTTTTTCGAAAATTAGTTTGGGCCTTTATTCTAAAGAAAAAGAGAATTTATGGTATCTAATGGGCTTTAATTTTCATACCCCCCAATTTTTTAAAAATCCAAAACTACCCTTCCCCTATTGCGTTTCCCGTATGACTATATATGGTAGTTTAAACAAATAAATAACTATATATAGATATACAATAGTTTGTTTAAATAAATAGACTACCGTATAGTCAAATACGGTAGTTTGTTTAAAAGCTTAAGCTACAGTATATAATTACACGGGAGCTTGTTTACTATACTACCGTGTATAGCCATACGGTAGTTTAAGTAAACAAACAACCGTATATGACCATACGATTATGTAAAGTTATATAAATAGGCAACCGTATGCAATCATATGGTAGTTGATGCTCATAAATAGCCCACTGTATACAACTATACGGTAGCTTTGTTTAAATAAATAAACTACCGTATGCTTTCATATGGCACGTATATTTTGGAAGAAAAATATACTACCGTATGAAATTATACAGTTGTATATCAAATTTATCCACACGTATGATTTCATATGGTAGGCTATACCACAAATTTTGATACACTACCGTATGATATCATACGGTTGGCTAAAACAACAACCTACCGTATGATTCCATACGATGGCGTTACAAATTTTTTTTTTTTACATTAATGTATTCAATTTTTAATACATTACGAAAATGTATTAAAAATTTTGTAACACCACCGTATGGAATCATACGGTAGGTTGATGTTTTAGCCAACCGTATGATACCATACGGTAGTGTACCAAAATTTGTGGTATAAACTACTGTATGGAATCATACGTGTGGATAAATTTGATATACAACCGTATGATTCCATACGATAGTATATTTTTCTTCCAAAATATACATACCGTATGGAAGCATACGGTAGTTTATTTATTTAAACAAAGCTACCGTATAATTGTATACGGTGGGCTATTTATGAGCATCAACTACCGTTGATTGTATACGGTTGCCTATTTATATAACTTTACACAATCGTATGCTATCTTACACCCCCGTGTGGTTTCATACGGGAGCAATCGTGAACCAGAAAAAAAATATGCGTAAAAAACTTATAATAGAGGGTGAGTTGGTAATTTTGATGGGTTAACGGAGGTATGAAAACTAAAGCCCGTATCTAATAAGATTAAGCTATTGGACTTGTCCAAGTCAGGCTTAAAACTAACTGTGCCTAAACATACGGCCCAGTTATCCATTGGATCGTACCAAGGTTTTTCTTTTTCATAAAAAGCCTAGATAATGTCTTCATTGGTATTTTCGGTTTAGTATATAGGTGGTCATTTCACTATCCTTCATTTCTGGCTTTTTTGCCTTCAAGAGGTTGCCCAACGTGATAAGTTTCAACAGCCTAATCCGTTCAGATTAATATTAACTTAACATAAATGTCACTGACCAGTGACCTGGTTAAGGAATGAAAACAAGAAAAGAATTATTGGAAGTGATGTATTTAATAATTTGAGAAGTTAGATATTTGGTTTTTCAATAAAAATTTACTTTTATAGATTTCTTAATTAATGCCCTTAAAACACTGGTCAGTAAGAATTATATACTTATTTTCCTTTCCTACAACTTTTAGTTTTCTTATTCAAGACTTGTCTCGTTGATAACTTTGATCCCATGATAGGAATTTATTAGGTAAAGGGTTATATTAACGAATGTCCTAAGGGCACTCTTTAAGGAAACTAAAAGAAACAACTTTTCATTGGAAAACTAAGTATATCACCTCTTCAAATATTAAATACATCAATTTTCAATGAAAAAACTTTTTTTCTTACTTCTTTAACGAGACGAGTGTTTAGGACATTGATTAGCATTCTCCTTACGTAAATAATCCCAAGTATGAATGTTTATCCCAATTTCATGCTTTTCATACCATGTAATCATTCAGCAACCCTTGAAAACTCAATTATCTTCATGTGCAATAACCCCAATCCATGTCGTCCTTTCCCAATTCTCTACTCAAATCCATATGAAACCAAGAAACTCTGTTTGTTTTAAAGAAAAAAATTTATGTTTTTGTAGCATTAAATTTGTTATTCTGTAAACAATTACTAGTATACTTTTATGTGAAAGGTAGGATGCGGTATTATGTGCTCTATATAAAATTGAAATGAATATATCATATTTTTATGTAAATTAAGTGTTATTAGAATGTCAAATCTAGCTGTACATATAATAGTACTCTTAAAGAAGACATCCATTAGTTCCCCCTTAACCAAGCAAATCCATATCTCTGTAATCATACCACAATCATGTAGCTAGTGCCGAATACATAGTTTCGCTCTCGCTTCCACTCCCATTCATAACAACTTTTCGTTTGAATCCTTTTTGTTTGAATCCTTTTGTAATTGAGCAAGAAATATATTTATTGCGATAATAAAATAGCAGACAATCTCACTTTTTCGTTATTTACAAAAAATAGATTTCATGAATTCGTATTTGTTAAGGAAAAATAAGATTTGCTAGGGATATGCCGATTAAATTAACATTCCATATGATATGATCAATATGGAGGAAAATCAGTGCACTTTAACTTTTGACAAATGAGCTAGTCCTCAATCTACGAGGTAAACGCAACCGCCAAATATCTAGATTTCACTTTTTCATAATATATTTCCATAATGTATGTCTTCTCTTTTTTAAAAAAAATAAATAATAGGAGGGGCGATTGTCGTCTATCTTTCCGCTTGGCTCTATGTATATAGGAATGTAGATTCTCTTTCGTTAAGAAAAAAAACTGAAAGTTCAAATTGCAATGCAACGTGTGCAATTTATAATCCAACGTCATTCAATTTGTTTAACTACAATGTTAAAAATAAAGTTATGATACAGTCAAACATATTTAACGGACAGGACCTACTAGTTTTTTTTTTTTTTTTTCCTCACAGTATCCTCTCAATTGATATGTGAAAAATTAATCTCCTGAAATACTGTCAAACACTTAAGCGGGGATCTCTTCCTATAATATTTTTTTTCATGCACACGAATCCAAGGATATGGAATCCCATCCTTAAGGAACTTAAATCCCTTCCACTTAGACTAACACACATTTGTCCACCTGATGTAGTTTTAAAATAACTGCAAAATATCAAAATGCATGTTTTTATATATAATATAAAGTTCAAATCGATATTTAAGAAAAAGAACTCAAATTGATTTTAGTATGCAAATTTGAAGGGTATTTGTTGTTGATGTGTTTTATTTACGGTCACAAAATTGTTTTATTATTTTAAGAGTTTAATTATTATGCATTGGCAGTGTAAAGAGTTTTATACTGTCAACCAATCACCAATTATAGTATGAATGACTTTTAAAGTAGTTAGGATAAAACTCAAATTTAGTTACTGATGTGATAACTTATGATTGGATGTCTATGTAAAAATATTTTACACTGTCAGTGTATAGCAATTAAACTATTATTTTAATTCTATTTCTTGTTTTTAAAATTATATAAAATATTAATAAAAAGAACAAACTGAGGTTGGCACAAGTGGTGGTGGACATGTGTCCCTTAACCAAGTGACTGAGGTTCGAATCCCAACTCTTATTTATGGAGCGAATTTCCGCTAGGATGGGATTGCCCGCCATCAATTGTCATTCACTCCCTCGCAGGAGATTAGTCCCCGCTTCCGACGGGGGATACTGTTGGTCGTAGACCAAAAAAAAACAAAATTTATAAATAAAAACAAACCAATCAGACTCTTAAAAAGTTTACAATTTACCATTCTCAAGTTTTAAAATCATACACTACACTCCCGTTAAAAACTCTATGCAATCATTTCTTGCCCTAAAACATTAATCTACAAAAGTGCATTGAAATATGAGGGAGTATTTTGCAAAACTCGCATAAATTTAAGGTGGGCCACTAGATGGTGAGAAAGGAGAAAGAGAACAAGAGTCTGTGACTTCTGTAATTAATTTTTTTAACTATACGAAAGTAACAAAAATGTTGAAATATAAGAAAATGTATGTTTAGAGCATCTCTAAAGATGCAAGTCATTGATCTTGATGAATTTCTATTTTTATGGGTTCTATTATGCCAGTTCACTATTTTTTTATTTTATACTATTTTAAGCTATTTTACAATCTAATGATAAACTCTTAAAAATTCACCAAATGAGTCATACGAGTTACCTCACATCTTTATTTACATTTATTTTTATTTTTCAATTTTTGAAGGAAGATCTCTATTATTCTCTTTCTCTTTTTATTGGTGGTTCTTGTATAAAGACCAGATATTTATAGAAGTAATTGTTTCTATATGTGACATCCACGCCCCCAAAATGCCTTCGAAGGAAATTTCTCCTCCGCCCTAAAAAATCCACACCCGTGGGGCCCCAATCGGAGCCGTCCCCATAGAGATCCCCAGTCCCCACACACATATGGGAATTGTCATCCTAATTGATTGTTTTAAAATGAATAAATAATGATATATTTACTCTTAAATTATTTATTTAGTTAAAATCATAATGGCTATTAAATTAAATCAATTATAAATAAATAAATACAATCTTAATCGTATTCATGAACATGGAGAATAAAAAAGAATGAAACCACTAATATGTGATTGATCCGAATGATAAGAAATTCGGATACCTTAAACAAGTGATTAGAGGTTCAATAAGATTATATGTAAATTCCACAATCTGTCCATTTTGCATTTTCAACTGTTGATTGGCAGGTGGGAGTTTTGTTGTGCACATGGATGAGGTTGAACTGAATTATTGTGTTCACCCTTTTTACTTATTATTCAAGAGCAATCCTTGTGGTCAAATACTGAAATGTTTTGTTCTCAGCGTTGTTTTCATGAGAAAGAGGTGAGTAATTGAATCAAAGACCAAAGAGGGACGTGAGGCACGTACCACACAGTCAACAATGGCAGACAACAAGAATCAAAAGACCCTATCCTTGTGGGACACAAGAGTCCCTTTCTAAATCCCATTCATGCCCGGCACCAATCCAGGGCCATCGTGCTTTCCGCAATCTAAGGGCTATATTGAGCAAGTTAAAATAAATGTGTATATTACATCCTATAGAATTATCTATATGTGTAGTCTATACTAGTGGATAAAATCATAAAAATAATATTTTTTTTAATGGCCTGATACTCACTCTTTAGGCTCAATACAGTTGCCCTTAGTACGACCCATAAATGGTTCTTTAACGGTGTCTAGGAAAGGAGGTAGAGGACTGGTGTAAAGTGAGACAGAAAAATTTTATGAAATTGAAGCTTAATCATTTTTGTATTTAATTTTTAATAACTAAGCTATTGACTTTTTTTTTTTTGACACAAATAACTTACTGCATTTCATTCATAATAAAAAAAGCAATACAAGGGAGTGCTAAATGATAAGTAACGGAGCTAACTAAGAAAAATGTCGCCTTAACTAAAGAATGAGCAATACTGTTTACTTGCCTCCTAACAAAACTCACACTAAAGTTTGGAAAATAATAAAAAAACTCGGAAGAAGCTTGCACAACTACTCCCAATTTTGAAATATTCTGCCTTGGACTATTAATCATATCAACGACAACTTGCTAATCCACTTCAAAAATGACATTACTCATATTCAAGCTATGAACCCATTGGAAAGATTTAAGACTGGCTAGTAGCTTTTCTCTTAAGAATTGGGAGACAAAAAGGAACCCAATCGGTTCTAGTAAGAATAAAGTTTCCATATCCATCTCTAATACACATGCCAAAGCTAGTTTTACCTTGATCCTCAAAAAAACTTGCATCCACATTACACTTAAAAAAATCAGTCGGAGGGGGGACCCAAGTTGATAAGTGAGCCTGCGATTGCAGCACTCTGCCAACTGACCAACCTGCTGTGCTTGCTGCCAATCACGAAGGAAGGAGGTTGCGCGATGAATATGTTGAGACTTGGAGATCACAACACCCTCCCAGAGCTTGTCATTTCGGCCGCGCTAAAAGCTCCACATGAGCATGACAAATTTCAAGACCAAATCACTTTGAAGCGTGGCAAGCAACTTGAAGCACACCTCTCTGAAAGAATCTACTGACTGTAGCAAAGGAGAAATGTGAGCCCAAAGATTTTCCTCAATCCAACAATCAATACTAATTTGACATCCAAACATCAAGTGCCACAAATCTTCAAAATCCAAATCACAAACAGCACACACACTAGGACATTGAACACCTTTCTGTAGAAGTTTAGATTGTGTGGGTAAGCAATCCCTACAAGCTCTCCAAAGAAAAAATTTAATCCTTGGAGGGACTTTCAGTTTCCAAATTAAAAGCCACTCACCACTTACACGTAAATGAGATGCATCAACTAAATTATTCATAGCCAAATGATATGCAGATTTAATCGAGTATAAACCAACTAAGCTATTGGCTCTTAATTTTTTTTTGAATAAATGATCGTCATGGATGGTTTTTTCTGCTCCATGTTTTAAGCTTTGACTATTGTGCTTAGGGCTTTGTAGGCAATCAAATAGCTTTGTTCTACTTACATTTTTTTAATAATATTTTTTATTGCTTATACTTTTAATTTTGAGAGATACATGATACTCACTAAAATGTTAGTAGTGTATAAAGCACACAAAAAATGTTAGTAGTGTATACTAACGATAAATATGTATTTTAATTTTAATGCTTTAATATATTTTTTGTTCTAATGCATTTCATTTAATCTATCCTTTTTTTTTCACACCAAACAAAATCTATCCTTTTTTTACATGATTTATGTTCAATAATGAGACAAGAATTTTTTCCTCTCACATGGGTATTCTTTTTCCCTTTTGAGGTGATGCTTTGATCTCTCTTTTGAGTGTTTTTCTTGTAACATCTCAAAAATCAACTCTAAGTAATGGTTAGATATTAGACCCTTAGGATGTGTTTTTTTTTTTAAACATATGAGAGTTAGAAGTACCCAAAAATCTTAAGAGAGAGTTTGAAAAGGGAAAAATCAAATTTCACATGAGCAAGGTCGTGCCTGAAGGAGCATGGGTTGTGTTGGTTGGCACAACCAGAGCATGAACTTGTATCGAAAAAAGTGCAGCCAGTAGTGAGCGCTGATAGTGTGCCGCTGAGCTCCCAGCTCCATCTATGCCAACGCCGAATGCTACATTAAAGCGTTGAGCGCCCAACTCATCTGGTGCAGGAGCACGACCGTGCTTGAAGAGAGCAATGTCATTGTTGTTATTAGGAATGTGAATTCGCGTTTTTATGTGAAGGGACGTGGGGAAGGCTCTATAAATAACTTATGAACACCTTTAAGTACGTTTTTAGAACTCTAGTTTCACCTAAGAACATTGAACGGCTGCTGAATATAATTCTAAGCATGGAGAAGACAATTCGTGAAGAAAATGTGCTAGGAAGAGAAGGAGAAGGAGTTTCTAGGCTAGAAGAGGGTGACATCAATGATTGAATTCTTGAACGCTTTGAGCATTTTAGGAGATCTTCAAGAGGTAAGTAAACACTCTTTCCTTAAACTTCCATGATATAGATTTTAAAGGGTTTGAACATGAAATTAAAACGAGGTATTTGGGGTTTTCAATGAAAAATTTGGGAATTTTATAATTAGGGTTCAAGGTTGAAGACAATGTGGGACATTGCAAGGTTGCGGATACCTCCTTCGTAGAGATGACAAAAGAACCTAACTCGTAGCAATGACAGATTGGCATATTACGAGACAATGACAAAGTCTCCTACATCGAGAAGGCAATGAGATGTCATTGTATTCATATGATTGGATTGTTGATGTTATTATATGTTATGGTTTATTTACGTTATTATTTAATTAGATTATAATATTTTGAAAAATAACGGATTATTGTAGTTGTTTTTCTTGTCTATCGCACTGGTTGAAAGTAACATCTTTTCGAAAACTGTCTTAGAAGTGTGTTTGCTTACTCAGATTTCCAATCTCATTAGTGATGTTGTCTTTCAGTGTTCACATGTGATGTTAGGGATGACATAACGACTTGAGAAAGTTTTGAAGTCCAGAAAACTTTAGAATTGGTATTACCATAGTTTATTTTTAGATTTTTAATTGCTCATGTTTTTAGGCTAAAACTTTTATTAAAAAATTGTATTATTTTTATTAAATAACTATTCATGAGTTAATTTCGAGTGAAGATTTTGTTTATTTTGTCAATGTTTTAAAAATTGAACTAGAGATTAAAGGGGTGAAGCTAATTTAGACTATCATACGATTGGTTTAATTGTCTAAAGTTATAATTTAACTGTGATTGAATCAAATATACTTGATTCATAATTCAATCGGTTCAACCAACCGATTCAGCTGTCTGAATTTAAAAATATTATTATTTTTATCTTAATATATTATTATTTTTAAGGATTTAATTGGTATATACTATCAATATAAAGATATTTTATACAGGCAACTAATCAGAAATTGCCAAATAAGTTAAAGTGTTTGACTCTTATCCTAATTATCTCAAAAATCACACACCATAATTTCTGATTAATTATCAATGTAAAAAATTTTATACTGACAATGCATAAAAATTAAACTCATTTTTTAATAAAACTATAAGTCCAGTTAGAATTTTAATTTTAAATTTTTATTTAATTATAAAAAAATGACAAGATGTTTTTTTGGTACACGGATGACAAGAATTTGCTTGGATAGTTTTAATCATGACGTTAAAAGTAGCTTCAACGTCCTATCATACCATTTTGAGCTGTCCAACCCACATTTTTTTTTTATAAAATAAAAAAGGTTACAATATCGTGTATGTATTAAGTTATACTTACAAAACATTATGTTAAATTTATTTATATATTTAATCAATTACACATTATTTTACTTCTTCATTTTTTTGACGGGATACTTCTCCATTTATACACAATTTACACCTATTTCTATATTGTTTAGGCAAACGTTAAAGACAAAAAATAAGAATGTTAATAAGTGTTTTTAGGACACTTATTAAGGAATTTAAAATGATAATTTTTTAGAAAATGCTAACGAGTGTCTTATAAAATTTTTTTATTATAAATTGATGTATTTAATATTTGAAAATGTTATATACTTAGTTTTTTAATGCAAACCTATTTTTTTAGGTTTCCTTAAAGAGCGTGCTTAGGACATTCGTTAACATGAGAAGAATGCGAGCGCCCTTAGAGCTCTTAAGAATTCCTTAACGAGTGTCGTTAGGACACTCATTAGTAAGATCCTAAAAATAATACTTTCCAATGTAAAATTTTTATTTTTTTAGTCCTTAATCAGTGTATTAAGAGATGTAGTTAGCAAGATCCTCTTGTTTATTATCTTGGCTTAATTGAACTTTTGGTCTCCTATTATTGTTCATGTGCGATTTTGATCTCTATAGTTTTTTTGTGTACATTTGATCCCCCATTCAATGACTGTCAATTTTTTCAATGATCAATATAGAGGAACCACTCGTCTAAGTGCACAGATACTCTGGTTGAAGTTCTCTTTCATCTGGTTCTCCAATTCAACATGATTCAATGATTCTTCCATGCTATTTACTGATTTTGTTCCTCCTTTTCGGAATTTTTTTTTGGTTCCACTACAAAATTTTTATCACAGAAGCTCAACCAGAGGTTCTATGCGTTTAAAGCAGTTTTTCGTCCTTGTTAAATATTGAAAAATTGATAGACATTGGATGAAAGGACTGAATTTGTAATATTGAAAAATAGAATAGTGAGTTGTGCAAAAAAAATCTTTAGAGACCAAAATAACATATGATCAAAAATAGAAAGAATAAAAATACAGTTAAGCCTAATATCTTTATCATTTTATGTATTTTGGATTTTTCTTTCTTTTTCGTTGCTTTTTTCGTTTTGGGTGGATATAATCGGATAATAGGAGGAATGTTATTTATACGATTAAAATGGGACATCTATAATAAATATCTCATTTTAAGTATAATATTTTTTAACTTCAATTATAAATTTAAAATATATTTAAGTTGTACTCATTCAAAATGAAATATCTATCCATTTTAAATATATAAATAACATTCCACTAATAAGCGTGCTTGTCTAGTCTAGGGTGAAATAATTGAGAATGATATCATGATTAAATGCCACGTGCTCCTTTAGAGAGTAAGAGAGATGGCCGAGTAGAGTGGCCTGTTTTAAAGATGGATTTAACATCTTGTAAAATTCTAAAATATGAAAATAAAAGATTATTTATCATTATATTGATTAATTACATAAAAATTTTAACCTATTAAATATTTTAAGAATGGATAAATTCATATTTTTTCATTTTAGAACTTTATTCATTTTAAAAAAATCATACGATTTCAAGAAGGTAGTTGAGACTTAAACCCATTGCTTACGGCTAACTGTTCTCAAACGGTACGTCCGTGACCACATCAAGAGATCAACTTCTATTGAACCCAGGTGTTTTTATCAGGTTGGGGTTTTTTAGAAATTAATTACTAATTAGTTGTTATTTTGAAATTATTTATTAATTTGGAAATATTTTGGATGACATGGCACTATTTATTTTTTTTCCTGCTGAGGTAGGAAGCATAGTCCACCTGACGCAACGCTAATTCAGTAGGTGTTATTTAAGAAATTACATCAACCTCTTTTTTTTTTTTTTAAAGTATACATCAACCTCTCTTAAACTTTTGGTTATTATTACATTTACACTCCTTAGGTGGTGTTTGATACAAGTCATATTTTCATATTTTCAGGAATGTAAGATGGGAATAAAATTTTTTCATGTTTGTTATAAGAGATAAAAAAATTTTCCCAAACATAAAAGATATTCAGGAATAAAAATTGTGAATGAAAATAAAAATTATATTCCTATGTGTGAGGGTGGAAAAAAAGTATTCCCAACGGAATAGGAAACCACCATCAGAGCACGTATCACAAGCTACCTTGTCGGTTCGTCACCATCAGAGCACGTATCATCCTGCACATATCATTATCACCATCAGAGGACCACCATGGGCTACCTTGCCGGAAGGTAAGTGGTTGCAAAGGTAAGTGGTTGCAAAACCTCCATTTTCCTTCCAAGGCTTAACAGAAGCTAGGTTTCCCTTTCCCTACCTCCAAACTCTAAATTTTTATTCTCCTGCTATGTTTTTCATGCTCTAATTTTTTACCTTTTTCTGTTTATGGGACATAATTTATTTATAAAGGAATGTTGTGAATTAGGTGCATTTGATTTTGATTGTAAAGTTCATGATAAAATGCCTTCATGAACATTTCCACCCACTTCAAGTGTGTAATGTCTCAGTGTTCATGAAGACTGTTTTGGGTTATTAGATTTAGTCTGCCAGCATTTTAGGTATACAAAGTACTGCATTGACATTAGTTATAACAAAAAAAAAAGGTTTCTTTGTCATTGGACTTAGTCACGGGCGGGGCTAGACGGAAGAAATAATAGCTTGATGGGGAGGCCATCTTAAGAAAATAATAATAAAAGAAGTAAACTCCTTGGAAAATGTAGGAGGGAGGGGCAGGCCACTCCCTAGTCAATCAGGAACTCTATTTATGCAGAATTTCTATTTATGGTTGTGTTCTAAATGTTTAACAAAGATGTTTTCTTGTACTAATTTTACTTGTGTAGTTTCTAATTTGATTTTTTCTATGTCAGATATTTATTTGGCTTAACAAATCATGGATCAATTGCAAAATACAAGGAAGATGCGGATCATTGCGATTTTAGTTTTGTATTTAGAAATACTAAATGGTTTTATTATGATGTTGATGTTAGTTTGCACTTCTATCATAGATGATTATCTTAGACATAATAAGAATAGGACTTGGGATGCATATAGTCGGCATCTAGTGAGGGAAGTTAATTTTGATAGGGTGATCTTTTTTTCTGATTTAGCATGTGTAGAAAATACAAGGATGGATAGGAGAAGCTTCCATTCCTTATGCCATATGTTGAGAGTGGTGGGCCAGTTAGAGCCGTCTAGAAATATGGGAGTGGAAGAGATGGTGACAATTTTTTTACATATACTGTCTCATGATGTTAAAAATAGAATAATTAAAAGACAATTCATGAGGAGAGTGGTGAGACAATTAGTAGGAGATTTGGATATGTTTTGCATGCCATTCTAAGATGCTACAAAGAACTTCTTAAAGAACCTGAGCCAATCCAAGAAAGCTGCACCGATGAGAGATGGAAATGGTTCAAGGTAATTATTATAATTTTTCATAAGGTTTTTATTAATTTTTTTGGAACTCTGGTGATTGTGAGTTTCTTTCGTTCTATTGTAGAATTGCTTAGGAGCATTAGATGGAACTTATATTAAGGTTAATGTATTCGAAGCTGATTAACCTAGATACAGAACAAGAAAGGGAGAACTAGCAACCAATGTACTGGGAGTTTGTTCTAAAGACATGCAATTTATTTATGTTTTGGCTGGATGGGAGGGTTCTGCTGCAGACTCTAGGGTCCTAAGAGATGCTATCTCTCGTAGGAATGGCCTGAAGGTTCCTCAAGGTACTTTATGTACTTATATAATATTTATATAATTTATGAAGATTGTCTATGAATTGAATTAATCTAAATTTGTATATTTTATAATAGGTTATTATTACCTATGTGATGCTGGATATATGAACGGGGAAGGCTTTCTAACCCCTTATAGAGGACAAAGGTACCATTTAAATGAGTGGAGGAATGGTTCGCAACCTATAACTGAAAAGAGTATTTTAATATGAAACATTCTTCTGCAAGAAATGTGATCGAAAGATGTTTTGGGTTGCTAAAAGGTCGTTGGGCAATTTTAAGGAATAAGTCATTTTATCCGATTAAGACTCAAGTAAGAATAATCGCAGCATGCTGCTTGTTGCATAATCATATCCGAAGAGAGATGCTTGTGGATCCATTGGAGAGGGAAATAATGGAGAGGGAAGTTGACAACAATGAGGATGTCATCCATGGGGAAAGGATTAGGCATGTTGAGGCAAGTAATGCTTGGAGTTTGTGGAGAGATAATCTTGCAACAGAAATGTTCAATGCTTGGAGAGGAGAATAACACTGAAATCAAATTTAATATTGTGCTTTTGTTCAAATTCAATTGTTATAAACTTGATGTCATATATTGCTGCATAATAACTTATGGCAATGTAAATGACATTGGTCATTTTCATTAATTAAAAGTTGATGTTGGTGGTTTATGTGTTGGTGTATATTGGTAGTTTGTATTTGTTGGCAGCTGTTAAAATTGCTCTGTGTTGATTAGAATTGATGAGGCATATGACTATATGCTCAATTCAGTGCACCGCCTGGTATTGACTATCTGTTGTTGGCTGCTGCGGTTCTATGGGTGCTGAAATGAATTGGATTTTGGTTTAGTTGCAAAAGTGTTAATGTTGATGATGCAAGAGGGCTGCTGTTTTAATTTGTACAGGAACCATTCTTCTATTATGTTTTTTTTGTAATGGTTATCTTCTATTAAGTCATAATCTTTAACCCACTTTAATTAATCAAGGTTAGTTACATGTTTACTTTTTCACTTTATACTTTTGCTCACTTTAGAGGAGTTTTTTCCATTTTAAAAATATGGATTTGTAAATTATAAACATTAAAAAAAAGGACAATTTGTTTAAGTAAATAGATGATTTGCGCCTTTAGATCATCATTTCTTTTATTTTGAAAGCTTTTCTTTTTTATAAGGGTATTTTCAAAAAAAGAAATTACATTCCAGGAAATATTTCATATGAACCAAACATGGGAATGAAATTTGCTAACTTTACCTTGTGTTTTATTCCTAGGAATGAGATTTCCAGAAATATAATTTATCTGGGAATAAAACATTCCACGAAATAAACGTCACCTTAAGAATGATATTTAATATTGATAAATGTTATTGGTTAAGAAATAAAAAGATAATAAATTTTTATTAAAAAATAATGTATTTAATTTAACATATGGGGAAATGAAATTTTATACTCATCTCCCCGGGGAGGTGACAGGTGAACAAACTTTTGAAATAAAAAAGATACTGATGGTAATTAAATCAAATCTTAAAAAAAAAGTGGATGCAATTTCCTCTAGTTTAACGTGATTTCAAGCTTTCAGCCGCCTCGACAAATGACAAAGGAAAAAGTGTGTATTAATGTATCTTTAATTGAACTTAAATTATAAAAAAATAATTACTTATATATAAAATTCTCTCAATATTTTTAATTATAAATTAATTTTAATACAGAATAAGTTAATCAAGGCGCGCACACACTCATTATAATGAAAAAAGACATTTTGGAGTTGAATACCTACCGACCGGTTCCATTCTATTCTCTCTGTAATACTATTATATCTCTCACGAGTCAATCAGTCACATCTTTTTTATTACCGTAAACTAAAGATGCATAGAAAGCAAAATATGAAGAAATGCTAAAAAGCTTCGGTCTCTATCTCCCTCTGGCTTTTCTTTCGTCTTACTCATTCCTCCCACACTCTACGGCATCACTTTTAGCAACCAACAACCATTCCTTCTGATCTCTTTCATGGCACCGTACTCATACTCTCTTACCAGTTACCAACTCATCTTCACTTACGTCTCCTTTCATTATTTTCTCCACTAATTATTTTATGTCCTTTGGTGCATATTTCTGGGTTCTCTTTTTCCAATTTAGCTGCTGTATGACCATGTTGACAAAAGCTTACTCTAGCTAGCTACTGTACTGAGTACTGAAACCACTTTCCTTTTTCGTTTGGTCTGCAAGGGAAGGGAGGTTGTTATTCAAGAGGTTTGATCTTTTGTTCATTATCATTTATTTCTTTTATTTTTCCTTAGTATTATTATTATTATTTAATTTTTTCATCATGGATACTAAGTGTCTGAAATTGTTCAATATTTTTATTTTTATATCTGGTTTTTTGAGGAGGGTTAAGTATGTTTCTTAATGATTCGTTGGCTTAAATATTGGTTTTCAAATTTACAAAGATCGAAAATGTTACAATAGAGCATTATGGCAGTTTTCTTTATCTCTGCTTAAAACCTGGGAAAATTGAGGTTCATTTCATTTATCAGCACCATGTCACAGTCACGGGTGTAAACTGTTGTCAGTTGTTGTGTCTGTTGTGCTTCTCTGATCTCAGTTCAATTCCTGTTGAAATGAAGCAGAGAATCAACTGTTTGTATTGTTATTTAAACTTTTAATGATAGTTCTTCCATCATTCTTCCTTTTTCAGATTTTCATGATTGGATAGGAGTTTTCTTACCTAATTTTTTAGGCCTCAGCGCTGAAAATTAGTATATGATATTATTGTGTTGAACCGTGGACTTGTGATTAAGAGGGGCTGCATAGAAACAGTTGTTCAAGTTTGGAAGAGAATGGCTGAAAGTAAATTGAATATTAATGCCCCTCTGATGTCTGTGAGGCGCTCTTCTGCTACATCACCATCCTTAACTGAAGCAAAGAAGAAGATATTAGAGAAACGCCACACTCTTCCATGCTACAAATCAGACATGACCTTGGATCAGGTAACAGAACCTGTTGCAGTGCCTTTCAATTGGGAGCATATCCCTGGAAGATGCAAGGGTAATGGTAGATCTGAACCCCAACCTCCCAAGGAGCCTTCAATCACTCCAAGCCCAAGGCTTCCCCCTGGAAAATCTAAAAATGCTGCCAAACAGCCGTTGGAAAAGGAATGTAAAGTTGCAAATAAGTTTAGGCCCTCAAATAAATCAAATTCATTCAATAGCAGTATGGTTAAAATAGATTGTGATAAAGAAAGAAAAGCTGAGAAACAAGTTGAAAAAAGAAGTTCCAATGTGGAGAAGGATGATGATGATGATGATGTTTATTCCGATGCCCTTGAAGCACTGTCACCTACAGAATCATTCTCCATGAACTGCAGTGTAAGTGGTTTAAGCGGGTTAGATAATTCGGATGCAAAGAAGTCTGGAACCTTTTCTACAGATCAACAAACTCGAGACTTCATGATGAACCGCTTCTTGCCTGCTGCACAGGCCATGACTTTACAGCCTCCTCAATATTCTTCAAAAAAGCAATCTGCACTGGTAGAACAGCAACCTAGAGATGTTAGCAAATTGGTTCGTGAGGAAAAGAAGCCCTTGCTTAATAAACATACCACTGATATTATACCATATACTGGCCAATGTCAAGAGGAACAAGAAAGTGAAGATGAAGGTGATGGTTATGGTTATGGCAACTCTGCCAATATCATCTCAGCTAAAGGTTGTGGGTTGTTACCGCGTTTACATATTAGGAATTCATTGTGCTTATTAAATCATGTTCCTGGGATGAAAATGAAGAACCAGCTTCCCTTGTCTTCTGCCTGTGAGGCTGGGAAACCTAACAAAAACTCTCATCTAAGATCTTTTAGTCCAGTTCCAGCTGTAAAGAAGGTAAAAGCAATACTCCTGTACACCAAATTTTTTCACCTTTCAGTAGTCAAATCCCTCCTTTTTTTGTAAATCAGCATTCTCACTGATCATGCTTTCAACTTGTTTACTCACCATTGTGAATATTTCTTGCAGGCTTGGGATGCAATTCACAAGAACAAATCAAGTTCTGGAGCTGCATCACCTGACATGCAGGAGGGAAGGAAAAAATGGACTAGTGAATCAAACAGGTTTACTTACTCGGGTGAGTTGCTGTCAGGTAGGCTCTCTCCTTTTCGTCGTTCAAGAGCTGCTGCTGCTGGTATATCTCCCTGTCGAAGTAAACCTCAATCTCCCTTTCGTGGAGCAAGGTTGCTTGCTGATTCCAAAGAGGCTGACAATAATCAATCTGGCAAGTTGAAATTCCAGAGCACAGGACTGGGAAATATTCAGGAGGTTCTATCCCAAGGAGCCAAAAGAAGTTCATATTCAGGGAGCCTCACAATTGAAAAGACAT
This sequence comes from Ammopiptanthus mongolicus, assembly GCA_039655645.1. NCBI lineage: Eukaryota > Viridiplantae > Streptophyta > Magnoliopsida > Fabales > Fabaceae > Ammopiptanthus > Ammopiptanthus mongolicus. Next base: position 101,937,569 of record CM077344.1, on the reverse strand, counting down.
TGTACATTGATACTGCCAGTACAATCAAATTATCATCTTCAAAATTAAGTTCTGTAGATAACAAACGGAGGATAGATAATGTGGTTGTGGACTTGGACAAAAGAAGGGGGAAAGAAAGTAATTCCACCCTAGAATCTTCTCTGGATATAAAACATTTACAAGCTTTGGAAGAAAAGGACACATCGAATTCTGAAGTGTTAAGTTCTATGGATGCCAATTCTTCAACTTTGTCTAGCATGTTACATCTCAGGGCCAAAGAAGATACATATGAAGGATTGACAACTGATCAAGATATTAACCAAGAACCTGTATCCTTGCAACATGTGCAAGGAACATTTGATGAAGATTCAAAGATCAACACCCAGCAAATTGTGTTAGCTAATGATTCGGGAAAGGGTAGTGCTGAAACTCCTCTTCCCCTACCACTGCCAAAATCACCTTCTGAGTCCTGGCTTTGGCGTGCCCTGCCTCTTGTTTCTGTGAAGAATTCATTCCTGCATTCAAATCAAGGTACTCAATCCCATACTAAAAGGCATGATTCTAATACAACATCCAGCAATATCAAGTGGGAAACAATAGTGAAAACTTCGAATTTGCATCATGATCATGTACGCTATTCTCAGGTAACCTCATTAATCTTTTTTCCCCATATTGTTGTCTACCTCAACTCTGGTACTGACAAAGATGAAAACTCACTTTTAACTTTCTCTGCAGGAACTAACCACGCATAAATCTAAGCATTCAAAATCTTAGAGATGGAACTCATTGAATTTTCTGTCTCTGTTATGGTCCAAGCTTTTCATGTCCTTTTTTTAATCATGCTTACGGTATGTAGTCCTCACAATTTGGCTTTTTGGCATTATAGCATAGGCAAACATTTGGCTTAGTTTATTAGATTTTCACTTGAGTGAATTAATATTTTCATCTAAAAAATATATTTGGTATACATCAATTTAGTCCTTCAATTTTTTTTTTACATTACATTGACCTATAAATTTGACTCGATCACTTATATTTGTGAACTACATTGACGTAAATCCAAATTTGAAAAGTTACAATTTGTTCTTAATTGAGCCAAAGTTGAAAGAATGATGTAATGAACTGATGTAAATTAAATTTAGAGGACTACATTAATGTAAACACACTGTTTGAAAACTAAAATAACAATTCTCTTTTTCACTTTCAATAAAATATCATGCCAGTGTTATTGCTTTTTCCTTACTATTGGATTTTGTTTCCAGTTGTTGACTTCTTAAACTTTGAGCTTTGACACCTTTTGATTTTCTTGATATTGTAGTGTATAGAGAGAAAATCATTTTTGGAGATCAATAAAAGCAAAGCTTCTTTTGGACTTACTGGCACTTTCGGTGAATTCAAGATTTCTTAACCTGCCCTAGAGAAGTGTATATCGGCACGGCTAGTACTGTGTGCCTTTCATTATCTTATTTTAGTTTTCTCCATTTCTTACTGATTGGTCAGAGGAATGATCCTCTCATGAAGGATTCCATTACTATAGTTTTGGATGTATAAAACATATATATTTCTAAAATGGATGATATTTATTAGGTTTTTATGTGTTTTATATACCTAAAAGTATAGTAATGGAGTCCTCCATTTCTTTTGAGAAATTGAGAGGATCTTTACTCCTCACCTGCGGCTAAATCTTCAGGTTTCAGCATTTTTTTTATGTCAACTGACTTAAGTGGTTGCTGGTATCATGCTTTATTGATTGTTTCCTTTTTATATACATAAATTCTTTTAAACGATTTAGTCTGTTTATTTTCTTTGCACTTTCAGAAGCTTGTGTCCAAGTATGTAAATTAGATAAATTCTGAATTGAGATGAATTTCAAACTCATGCGTTTGTGGTGTTTCTTATGTGATGCTGTTAGTAAACCTGGCACCGCCACAGGACAAAGTAATTGTGATCAATTGCAGCATATCCAGTTGATCTATTTATGTAACTGATGTCTTCCCTTTATGAATATGCTTTTGGAATGCTATGAAATCTGAAGCATTTGACTTCATGTTGTCACTACAAAGTATTTACCTTATATTACAAGCTACTTCATGTATAAGCATAATCACTCTATCCTAATATCTTCTCCGTAAATTTCCGCCTAGCTATTATTCAGTTTGTGCCCTTTTCACAATCGAACGCTTCATGAGATTGAGTGCGTGGAGAGCAAGAGCCCACTGGCGAGGCTGTGCAAGTGTCGTGAATGACACATCTATATATGCTTCTTACATTTTCCTTTTTAATTTTATTATTAATGATAATCATAGAGGTGCCTTCTAAGAATGAAAATGACCTGTTACTGTTAATAATGGTGATAAGGGGATGGCGATAGTGAAGAACAAGGGTGGGTGGTCGACGGCTGGGAACAGTTGCTTGCTGCATACCAAAACAATGGATTTTCGCCTGATTTTACCTAGTTTTTGGAGGAAGGGATTAAGAACATGGAAGTTTTCTCCTTTCAATCATTCCTTTATGACTTCTTTAATTGAGCCTGCCTATCTCTTCTTTTCTTGCTCTTTCTTTTGAAACCTAAAATTAATCTGAATTAAAGAAACAATAAAATAAACAAAATTCAACTTAAAATCGAAGGATTGAATAAAAATACTTAAAACAACTATTAAAAACTCAATTAATTAACTTAGGGATAAAATAATAACAGAAACATGCAATTAGAAGAAAAACTCATGGTACAATAAAAGTAATAATCTAGGCGATTATCAATAATGGAATAAGCATATAATTGAAAATTAAAAAAATAACTAAAATAATGAAAATTTTCTTTGGATCCGTTTGGATTTCGATTATTACTTTTGCAATTGATCCAATCCAAATTGAAACGCACACTCTCATAATATATATATTTTAGGTTCAATTAGTCTGCAGATCCCCAAACTATTTAAGAGTTTTAAATAGGTCCGTGAACTAAAAAAATTTGTGATTAAGTTTCCAAACTTTTAAATACTTTGTAATTGAGTCTATATATTTTAAACGTTTGTAATCAGGTCCCTAAACTTTTAAATAATTTATAACTAGATCCATAGGATAGGACACATCTTTAAAACCTTTGCTATTGTAAGTAATCTAGTGGTTTTATTAACCTCCAAAATCACAAGAATCATGGAAGAAGATTTATAGGATGCTCTAATTACAAGATTGTTTTGCTATTATAGGGACCTAATTACTAAATTGGATACTTGATAAGAACCTAACTCCCAATGATGAGTTCTTAATAAAAACAAATGCATAACAAGCAAAAAGTGCATAAGTACATGCTATTCTGGATGCTGTGAGAAGTGGGACGCTTATAAAGGTAAGGCACACTTATCATATCACCATAGTGTTCTGCCCAGGGAAGACATTCTTGCAAGAGCCTGTCAGAAAGCTCATACCGGTCTCCAGCTACCTCCGACCACAGAATGTTATCTAAGGTCCACTTTAAAAAGTGTGCATTTTCATTAAACTCAGAAATTTAAAAAGTGAAGATTGTACATCCAATTTTGTTGGAAGTCCCTTCGCCAAAAGACAATTAATTGTTTCATTAGCAGGAACGCATATATACCTGCCAAACTCTGTTAAGCATTAAGGGCCCGGCATACACAGTTCAAATTGTACCATTCACAAAAAGGGGCATAGACACAGTGAAGTAGTGAACGCTATACCGTGACAGCTATTTTTGCACAGGCACAAGTATAATTTAAGGGGAGTTGCTTTTTACCGTCCCTATTTTTTTTAATACAACCCCTCTTCTTTTTTTTTAACTTTTTTCTATTCAAAATATCGTTTATCATTTCTAAAACTATCTCTTTCTCCTATTTGAAGAATTTCCTCTCCACCCTCTTCTTAATACCATTGTGGAACCAAACACCATAACAGTTTAAGATTCATATAATCTTTAGAAAGACAAAAAAAAATCAATGAAATGATTTCTCTTTATGGTTAAAATGCTCTTGAAAATATTTGGCAGAAAATCCTATGAATATGAATGTGAAGAGAAGAACTGGACGCTTCCGGAGGGGTTGCCGATTGGGAGAGGGAGAGAGAGAGCTCTTCAAAATCTAACCCGTCCTCGCTTTGGCTGAATTTTTCATTTCATTTATGTCTTAATACCAAGCACCCAACCCCTCAAAACTACCAATTTCAACCAGAACAATAAAAACTACATCAAAGCCTCAAAGGTAGAAGTTTTGCTCTGATGCCTGATAATTTTTCTTTTAAATTAAAGTGGTTGAGTTTTTAAAGGGAGGGTTTTGGGAACCCAGCAAAATAAAAGAGTGGGTTGTCGGCTCCCTTAATTGAAATGAATAAGGGAGAACTGGAAAATAATAAAAGAAAAGTGTAGGGAAGAAAAGAGTGGAGATATAGTGATGGGAAATTGTGGAAAGGGTTTAGGAAAAAATATTAAAAAGAAGAAGGGTATTTTAGGTAGAAAAAAAGTTAAAAAAAAAGGAGGGGCTGTATTAGAAAAATCCGGGGCTGCAAAAAGCAACTCCCTAATTTAAGCGCATTCATTTGGGGTGGCAATGAGGCGGCAAAATGGATCTGTCCGTTTGGGCCGGCTCAAATATATCCGATAAAATATAAGGTTTAAATTGCAAATATTAAGGAACTTTATTTTTTGCAGTCTATGATTTTTTTTAATACAACTCTTTTTTTTCTTCTTTTTTTTTTTACTTTTTTTTATCCAAAATGTCCCTTTTTTAATTTTGGTCACAATTTATTTTTCTTTTGGTCTTTTGAGCCTTAAATCTTGCACTTAGCTTGGAATATTGCTCTAAATCCATATATGGGTTTTCTCTTCTCTCTGCCCAATTGCAAGATGTGATCATGTGATGAAGCTTTCTCACGGTTTTCGGGTTTTCTACTCTATAACCTGGTCTGGGTCTTGCTTGTTTTCCCTTGTGATCCCCTGTTTCATTGACATTTTGGGTTGATGAGATCGATGAATTCGGCATTTTTGGACATTCCCTAATTCAACATTGGTTTGCTCTGCTGAACTATGCCACTTTTTCATTTCTTGAATGAAACCAATGGAAGAAGAACAAGATCAACTAAAACACGTGTGGAAGTTCTGCAGCGAGAGCTTCCCTTGCGGTAGTTCATAAAAAAATTTTGGTTTTAAGTTTTACTTTTTACATTATTCTCATTCTTTTGGTAAGAAGTAAGTACTTATGTATAGTTGCCAAATGTGGAAAAAAAAGAATTTTTTTTGTTTTAAACAAATATAGTGAGTCGATCCGGACAAGCCCGCGCCAGCATACGGTCGAGTTTGAAGACCAATTTTATAGTATCGATTTTTTTTTTCCCAACCTAGTATAGTTTGTGGTCCATTTTGGGGCCCAAAATGGATCGGATAGCTCATTTTGTCAGCTCCAGACATACCGTATATATAATAGGACCCATATCATATGAGTGTGCTTAAAATACAATTATCTCAATGTAGGATTTTTTTGACAATTGAGAAGCCTTGTTTCCATGAACTGCGCATTCAAATCGATCTTCAGTGATTTAAATTTTAAACCAATACTGGCTACTGCAGGCAGCAACCAAGAGAAATTTGAAATTTCCATCAATATGACTTATTCATGGATTAGCCCAAGGCGGAAAGTTACAAGCTGTCCAGAGTAGATGGATGAGCTATAATTTTGTGTTTCCTTGACAAAATGTGATTGGTGGGAGAAAGATAGATATACCAAAGGATCAAAGTTGGGTACAATTCTATATGTGCTTTATATGTTGTTTTTCAATAAAAATATGACATGTGCAACAACTGTTACACATGTTATATTTTCATTGATGAGCTTGTATATGTCATATTCTCATTGGAAAACAACAGTTAAAATATCTATAAAAGTGCACCTAAGTAAATATGCATTCGTTAAATAAAGTAGATATCAGTAGACGGGATCACAAAATTCAAAGCACTTGCCTAAGCAAATAAGAACCTTTGTAGGCGCTTAGGCGAAATTTACAAAATTTAATGCTGCTAACTCCATGCATTTTCCACAAATTTTTTCTCTCAAGGTATGGAGAGAAGTGGAGCTTCTACAGCGAGGCAAGATCATCGCCACTTTTTGCAGTGTTTGTTCCGTCCTTCATCCCTTGTAGTTATTTTGGTTTTCTCTTCATTTATGTTTTGTGTGTGATTAAACCAATCACATGCACAAGAAAATTTGCTAATGGTAACTCACTCTTAACCATGACATTCATTTTATTTTACTGTCAGATCCTATGTAAGTAAAAAAAAAAATCTATATATTGACAAGCCCACAATTTGGTCTTGTAGGAACATGTAATTGTGTACCTGTTTCTCGAGATTGGATATCATCTCTTTGAGTTATGATTAGCTAGATTGTGGTATTTTCAATAGTGACATAATTAATTCTAAGAAAGTGATAGCTTAGTGCTGATTTCTGGGGTTTTTCTGCAATGATCAATCTTGCCATCATCGGTTCCATATCTGTCACTCAAACCCAATTTCAAATCAGGTAACCGTTGCTCGTCTTTCTGTAGTTTCTCTTGATTCAACTGCATAACAAATAATTATACATGAATGGTGAAGAAAGAACAAATAAATAGATAAACAATTTAACATACAGATAAAGTTACCCGAATATTACCTTAATCCAAAATGGGGGATTAAAATCTAGCTTTAAACTATTGGAATAGTTGCGAAGTTCATTGGAGTTTGATAGATACTCTCTGGTACTTGTGTTGTTCCCAACGCTCAACTCAGTTGGCCGAGCAGATGCAAGCATATTGGTGCCAAATTGATGTACAACAGATTGTGACCCGGTATTAGTAGTAGGTAACCTTTTGAACTTCCATTGATGATTGTTCATGATTTCTAATGGGGGCCACCTTTTCTCTTCAAGAAATTGGCTCGGTCTCATGGGTACAATTCCACCGGATGTATCCATTAGTTGAATTTGGTTTGAAGCTGTTGAACTTTCTTGAGTTGAGGAGACAACTTTGCTGCTTGTTAAGTGATTTGTCATTCTTAAAGGTTGATGATTGAAGTACCATTCTTGGTGCCTATATAGAGAGAGATATTCAAAAAAAGGTTATCACTTACCACTAAAATAATTCTATTGAATTTTCTTTTTGCTGAACCAAGTAAAACAAGGCGAAGGATTTCGATATATATAACTGTTGTGGAATTAAAGTTAGTAATTAAATGTTTGCACGGTTACCTCAGGTTGGTGGCATTATGTGGACGTGATAGGGAGGAGGAGGAGGGGGGCTGAAGAAGGCCTCGAAAATGACTATGCTCGTTGCAATTACTTTCTAGAATGATTCCACCATTTCCCATCTTGAAATGTTGATGAGGACTCATGGACTGATTGAGTATATGAGATCTAAGACCTACTTCTTGTGTCGATCTGTATGTTTGACTTAGTACTGCAAAGTGAATATAATCAATTTATTGTCAAACTCGAGGTTAATTTGACTAATTCATATAAAGTAACCCTAACCTTAAGTACTTCCCAATATCAGGATGAGCTACACTAAAGCAAAATATATCTACTATTCTCTCTCTTGTTTAATATCTTCTATTTTCTTCAATTAAATATCCATGTGAATTTTGCGCGCTTGACCTGAGTAGCTCAAGTCGAAAACCATGGTTATTACCCACCTATTCTAAGCGTGTGTTTGGATCAACTTTTGACAAACATGATTTTGAATGGAATTGATTCTGTGAATTGATTCTGGTTAAAAGTGAGTTGAAAGTAAAGTGATTGACATTTTGATACATTCATGAGAAAGTGATTTTACTCAAGTCATGTTGTTTGGATAGTTTGGACCAAATTTGCTTTTAAGTGTGCAATGGTGAAGAAATTACGGGTGAGAAACTACTCTCCTGCAATCAATTCTCAAACCCAAAAGTGAAAGCTAGGAATTGCTGCTTGTGCGAGAATCAATTCTCAAACCCAAAAGTGCTTCCCTCTTTGTAAGCCAAACATCTTTTGCATGTTAGGTCAAAGCCACATTTGACCGTCTGAAACCATGGTTTGAGGGGTCTCACTATGATGCCAAACAGACACTAAATCGGATCCAGTACCCACTACTCGACTTGCTTTATTGACCCAACTCAAAATATGTAATAACTAATGACTAAAACACGTGTCACCATTACTATAGCTTTGTACCATAGAGTACACAATATCCACACCCCGTAGCCACCCTACTATAGACGCAGAAGCTACTCTGTGGAGCTTCTCACAAACGCACGTTGAGAGGTGAATCAACCTCGTTTCCAAACATGTGCACACTATAAATGTTAACCCTACATTATAAAAGTGTTTCTTTTACCTTTTATCTCTCTATATTCTTTATTTTATTTTATTTTATTTTTTTTAGTGACTTGAGAGTATGGTTCTAAATAAAGGTTCGCGACCGCAATTTGGACCGTAACATTTAAGTTCTAGAGGTCTCAGAAATCAAAACACGACCACAATTGCGGCCGCATCGACCGTATTTTTCTGTAATTGTTCACAATTGCAATAAACGCAACGCAACTACGATCATAACCGCAATTGCAATTTAAAACCTTGCTTGAGAGTGTTAGAATATTTGTAATTACCCTTCACCCAACTCACTTTGAGGCTCTGCTCTTCAACACGATCATCTACTAAGGGAAGGACGGTCGGAACCAGTACTATAAATCCTTGCATACGATTAATTACTTGTTAAATTATGACAAAGTTCTATTTCTACACATGCATGTTAGCTTACATTAACACAATTCCATTAATTTAGTAAGTAGTTAAAAACTAATACTTAAGGAAAAGTAAGTTTTACCAAACTGAATGTATCATATAAGATCCATATACATGTTGCAGAAAACTAATCTTTTAGAAACCTTTATAGGATATTCATATCAAAGTTTAATATTAATTATTGCAATTAATCAATATTGTTAGAACTAAAAGAAATTTGTCTTTCAGTGACAGGCAAAATCTGTCACTATATGTTTAAAATCCGTAGGTATATGTAAAATTTACATTCACCTACGGCCGGTCCAACCGTCCATTATGAGCAACGAATAACAACGGAAAATGGCTGTCATTATAGGTTTTACCTACGTTATACATACATTTACCTACAGTTGTATTAAGTTTTACCTACGGTCCATCTACTTTTACCTACGATTTAACTGACACTAATATCTATACCTACAGCTTTAACGTCTGTCACTAAAAGTGTCCGTAGGTATATGGTAAATTTGTTGTATTGAACACTCAATATATATTTTGTAGATAAATTGCTTTTAAAATTTGTATGAATAACAACGTACTAATAGTTCATTATTGTTTGAAAGCAACTAGTATGTTTTTTTTTTTTGTATTGTTTGTCCATCTGATTTTTTTATAACAAAAAGCTATTTTCCCCCCCAAAACTTCTCAATAATTCTTCCGCTCAAGTTTAATAAAACAAACAAACCTCAGAATATCCATTATGTGTATGGAGATTCATTTCCATTAGTACTCATAAAAAGGATATATGATAGCTAGCCCTCACCTTGGCCGGCCTCGTCAAGTTTCTTGCTTCGATACATCTGAAATGAAAATAATAGAATAATCATGAAATTGTACCATAAAAAAATAAGAATAATCATGAAATTAATTTTTGGGAAAGAATACATTATAATTATTACAAGCCATTAAGAATGAACTAATGGTATAAAGAATTTAGTTGCATAAGGTCAGAGGTTAAACTTTAATATGCGTGCTGCTATAATTTATAAGGAGTGTAGCTATCGCAATTCCTTAGTCTATTTTATATACCTGCAAGTGACTCTTGACATGAGCAATGCTGAGTCCTCTCACGTTCATTAGCTGAAGCACCAACTTGGGTGTTGCTCCTGCACCAATTAATGAAGAGTTCAAAAAAACTTTTTCACTTATAGCAGATGGCTAGAGGCTTTATTCCATTCACCCCATGACCTACGACTATATACATGAATGACCAGAATGAGTAATGGTTTTGTTAGATACACAAAGAGTACTTACTCTCTTGACCTCCAAGCCTTTCAACAGCATGCACGAAGGAGAGATGAAGCTCAGGTGTCCAACGAAGCCGAGGCATCTTGGATCTAACATATTGTCTAATCGCACCTCTTCTCTCATTTCCATCTCTTGATGTACTACTTCTATTTGCTGAAGTGCCCTCCTCATCTTTTGCTCTATCATTCTCCTCAGTTGTGATGGGTTCACATGCCTCTAATTCGGTGTCATTGTTATCTTCACTGCTAGCTTCTTCATTCAAATCAAAAGAAGAGCATTTCTGGGAAGAAGTTTCCTCAGCCTGGTCCTCGCTTCTGCCACTCCTCTCATTGTCATGAACCTCATATCCTTCTGACATGTTTATTATTTGTTTGTTGCAGTACAGGTTCACTTCACCCCCAAAGGTCACAATAATTATTTAACTTCTCTCTGTCGTTTACAAAATTGAAATTTTACGTCTGAAACAAAAACAGGAAATATTTTAATGTGCAACAAAATTATGACTTAAAAATGAATATTTGAGGACAGGCTGTGATTTCTCTACAACAATTACTAAGCTTTAAACCTCTTAAAATAGCTGTACGGAAATGCTTAGGTGATGGTAAAGTAAAGTGAGAAGTTGTAGCAGAAGACATTTATTAAAGACCTCTATTACATACATACATACATACTGTATCATCCAACCGTATAAATATAAGTAGTTCAAAAGTCAAGAATTTAGTATACAGAATGCAACCAACATCTCTACCTTGAAGTTGTTTTTTTTTTTTTTTTTTTTTTATGAATATCAGGTTCAGTCGTTCAGATCTACACATATTTAAAGAATTTTACCACGTTAAGTACCTTTTGTACATCACAAAATAGAAGTTATGGAATACTCAAAATATAAGCAGAAAGGGGGAAGAATTGAATTAAGAGTGGAGAAAAATATTTAAACAATAAAAAAGATGCAAATTGTGTGTGCAGATACATTGATTTAGGTTTCATGTTTTAAGCAAGGAAACTCAACCAGAAATGGTTTTCATTTAACCACTGTAAAAACAGGTTTTCCACCCAATGTGTTCATGAGTTAAACATAAAAATGGGTTCAGATAATTCGAAATACGTGACAAGATGGTACATAAACCCATGCGACTACTGGTCAACTTATATATACTTTACGTTTTAGTATCATATGTGAAATGGACTTTCTGGACAAGAGGAGAAGCAAAAGATATAATCCAAGAAAGAGATTTAATAGACACACTTAATTTGGACAGATATATTTCAAAACAGTGCTACTAATCATACAAAAACTCAACACATCTTGATGAGATAAATGCAGTTCAGAAGGAAAAGGCAAGTGGTCAAAAATCTTTGGAACTAAAGTTAGGAATTGATTACAAAATCTTCACCAAGCTATGCTTGGAGGAACCATTAATAGTCATAAGAAGCAAAAAGAAAGGAACCTTCATGATCCTATGAAAACCCTAGAAGGGGAGAAAATCATAAAGATGAAGAATTATAAGCTGATATCATTAATTATTTGCTCAAAAGATAAAAGAACAAATAAAGCAAAAGCATGGAAGACTATATATAATCTTTTGGGCGTTTCTCCGTTTGTCTACCCTAAATAGTAATACTGACCATTTAATATGATGATGTGTCTTTCGGTTCCAAGCCTAATGATCATGTGTTGTGTGCAACTGCATATCCAAATATATATATCTTCAACGTACCAGTCATCTTAAAAAGCTCCCCCGCCTAGCTAGCTAAACTTAAAGAACGAATATTCATGGACAGATTGAACTGGATTTTAGTGAACTTTATTGATCATGCTGTTCTCCGATGAGTGGAGGGTGAGAGAAAGGGAGGGATGGGGGGATATAATATGATACCTGGTTTTAGGATGTCTTTTTGGTATATCATATAATTCAGCAGCTAGCAGATCGAATTAAGAGTCATCAAGTTCAAGGTATTAGAAAATACTAGTATTATGGTTCCAAAAGAAAAAGAAAAAAAATGTTGAGAATATAACAATATTCGGACAGGCTACTTGTTCTCTTTAAATTGTAATAAACCTACATAAAAGATACAGATGTGGCTGGTCCCTTCTTGTACTGTTGGAAATCATGTGACAACTACCACCCTTTTCTTCCCCCGCGCCCCCGGGGTTCTCTCTCCCTTCACAGTTGTTAAATATCTACCTCTCTCTTACTTGCTCGTGATTATCTTAATTGTTTGACCTCTGCTAGAGACTTCTCACTTTGTTACCGTGATGTATGTATTTTGTCAAATTCAACAAGATAACAAAAATGTTATTATTTATCAATTGATTCAGACAATTTTTCCGGACATTTAATAGTTTATAAACAAAGTGTTTATATATACTTTCTATCTAGTGTCATAAGAATAAGAAGTGGTTTGGATCATTTGTTCAAATACTATTTTCAATATTTTCAAGATAGCTATAATCTGATCAGATTCTCAATCTAGGTGCAAGTATGTTGTGGTCCCTTCCTCAACATTCTAATTTCTTCTCACCTAAACTAAGACTTTCTTCCTATTTAAATGCCACTGTTTTCGTGTCCTTATGTGCGAATTCTCAATATATAGCTACTTTTCCAAAAAAAAAAAAAAAAAACTTCATAATAAAATAACACGTTTCCACAGGTATCTTTCCCATCTGTGTGTAAGTGTGACGTCTGATTTTTGGCATGTTTGAAGAGTATTAGCAATTGAACAACCTTAATAATGCAGTAATGTGAGAGGGGTGTGTGGCTTTTATAAATAGTCAATTTAATATGGTGGGAAATGTGCAGCAAACGGACACGTATAGTTTAGTTTTTTAGGCACTTTCAACAGCCGATATTGCTAAAGTTAGGCACGGGTAAAAAACCAACAAGAGGAAAGTTGATGTTGAGAAATTATGTATATTATTTTTTAATTAATATGTTAAACACACTAGTTTTTTCATCATGTGTCTTTTTATTTTCTAACGTGCCCTATTCTCCATATATATATATATTTCTTCCGGGCATTATTATAAGCAAAATAGTTTCAAATTTTTTGATCAAATATATAAGCAAATTTCAAATATTTTCATCCTATTTAATGACATTGTTCCTAAAATATCCTTCATTTAATATTAATTTTGTTTTCCAATAACTCAATGTGGAATGTATTTAATAAAAATTGACGTTTTCTATGAAAGTTACTTTAGGAATACACTTAAGTTTTTAATAACATTAAATGAGACTAACCAACTTCCTTAATATGTGTTATATATATATATAATCATAGATGCACATTTGATAAATTGTAATGAACTTAATTTTCTAAGTGCATGAGCTATGACTGGAATCTTGACTACAGCTTGTAGATTTCCATGCACGGGGAAGGAACAGGAAAGGTTAATTATATTAGAGATTTATGAACCGTTGAATGTGTCCAATAATGATGTAAGAAAATAAGTCCAAGCATTATTAGTCAAAATATTCCTTGCATCACAGAACTTAGCTCTGGCAAGCTATTTTAGATTATTTATCCATATAGTATCATTTCACTTTTGAACCTCAAAGTTTATTGTTGTAAAGAGAATGAGTTGTCGGAAGGAGAGGATTTGTGATTTGGCGCGCAAAATGTTTGACAATTGAATTTTCTTCTGAAGGCAATATATCTAAAACGGGAAGGGGGAAGTTGAAAAGGTTTAATCAACTTTATTGACTTCTGGTGCACCCATCTCTTTTCATTTGTTGAATACCTCAACCATATAATTCACTGTCTTTGTCAATCACAGATATTTTCACACCAGTGTTTCAATACCTGCAGGTTTTTGTTAAAAAAGCTGAAAAATGCTCTTAAAAGTCTAGAAAGGCCACAACCTATATTGTAAGTTCATAACAACTCACAAAGTGGTATTGCCAATTCTCTCCCTGTTTTTTTTTTGGGTGGGTGGGGGAGGGGTGAAACATTGCCAATTCTTGTTTACCAATCCTTTGACTCCAGCTACTATATATATGTATCATTTGATCCAGGTTTATACATGCATTATAGGCTACGGATGCATCTTCAATGTAGTAGATGTTGGAGTATAATTCAGATTATGTATTTCAATTTAGAGTTAGTTAGTATTGATAGAGTTAGTTAGTGAAATGGTTAATAACAGTTAGTTTGTTAACTGTGAATGTATAACGCTACTATAAATAATAGGTGCATGCATATGTGCAAGTGTGTATTGTGATTAAAAGTGAATAAAAGTTATACAAGTGTGATCAATAAATTCTTTCTTCCTCTCAATATTTCTCTCTATGTGTGTGCTTGTGTTTCAATATGATATCATAGAGCTTATACGATCAGGAGTCTGAGTGAGTAACAATGGCCGGGGCTAATGGCAATTTCCCTGCATCCCTTCCTGTTCTGAACAACAAGAATTTTGATTGATGGAGTACCCAAATGCGAGTCATCTTTGGGTTTCAAGAAGTAGCTGAAATTGTGAAAGATAGGGTTCAAGAACTGGGAAAAGATCCTACCGAGGCTGAGAAAACGGCTCATCGCGAAGCAACAAAAAGAGATTGCGAAGCCCTGTTTATCATTCATCAGTGTGTAGATCCAGATAATTATGAAAGGATATTCAAAATGCAGCTACTGCTAAGGAGGCATGGGACACACTTGCGACATCCCATGCAGGTGCTGCAAAGCTCAAGAAAGTAAAGTTGCGGACCCAAAGAAGGCAGTATGAGTTGCTTCAGATGAATGATCAAGAAACTGTTGCAGAGTTCTATAATCGGCTACTGATCCTCACTAATCAGATGAAATCATGTGGTGAGACATTGACATCTGTAATGGTAGTTGAGAAGGAGTTGAGGACCCTAACTCCACGATTTGATCCAATAATGGTAGCTATTGAACAATCTAATGATGTTGAAAAAATGAAGTTGGAAGAGTTGCAGGCAACTCTTGAAGCTCATGAGCTGAGGCTCAATGAGAGATTTACAATGTGTTTAGAACAAGCATTGCAGGCTCAGGCTTATCAGAAGAATTATAAAGGGTGAAAATGAAAGGGAAAGAAGTGGAGCAACAAGGGAAAATGTGATGACAACCATTGTTCTGGTCAAGAAAGCCATATTTCTGATCAGAAAAATGGTGATAATGCAAGCAAGAAAGAGGGTGGTAAGAGCTCGAAGAGGAAGTTTGACAAGAGCAAGATTAAATGCTATTTGTGTATTTCTATGATGGTTGGATCATTGTGCTTCAAAATATGGGATCCTGAAAAATTGTTCTTGAGAGATATACTAGCTATTGTGTTTTTAGTTAATCTGAATTAAGGGGGGTGTTGGAGTATAATCCAGATTAGATATTTCAGTTTAGAGTTAATTAGTGTTGATAGAGTTAGTTAATGAAGTGGTTAATAACAATTAGTTTGTTAACTGTGAATGTATAGCACTATTATAAATAGTAGGTGCATATGTGCAAGTGTGTAGTGTGATTAAAAGCGAATAAAAGTTATACAAGTTTGATCAATAAAAATTTAGAATGTTCTTCCTTATTCTTTCTTCCTCTAAATATTTTTCTTTATGTGTGTGCTTGTATTTCAACGATAAAAATTACGGGAGACAATATTCATACAAGTTTGATCATATAGTACTTACGGGGCACGAGTTTTGATCATTTCCCCCCTCCAATCCAAAAGGGATTTTACTTTCCAAGGCCCATTTGGAGGAAATTTGGTTGTGTTGTCTCCAAATGACAAAGAAGGCCTACTCCTCATAGGTTTCGGTACAGCAATTGGAATCAGCTATTGAATTAATTAGGTTTGGCTGCATGACACCAAACTCCAAAAAATTGCTCGTTCTGCGTGGCAAGTGCATGTTTCTGCTAACAATGAAAGTGAGAGAGTAAGTGATGACAGATATTCCAAGAATTCAAGTAAAGGGTTTGGCTTAGAGAAAACTATATACTACGTGGAAGGGAAAGAAAATAAGAGGGCCTATAATGGAGATTAAGAAACGAAAAAACACAGGGTTGGTTTTGTCCTCTCATGTGCATCAGAGTTGACGTTTCTCATTATATTAAGTCCCATAAGAATTTGAAATAAGAATCTTTCAAAGAATTAGCCGTTTTTTCTATTATTTCATGGATGAAGACGTCCAACCTAGCATTACTGACATACATCAACAGCTACAAAATACTATAGATTAAGCATTTTTTTATTGGCTCAAAAAAGAGTTTAATTAATATCAATGTGTCAGGGTATTATCTCCCCTTTATCCTTTTTTCCCTGAAACGCTGCTTTTTCGAAAATTATCTTAGATCTAGACTAATTAATTTGAGTTGAATCAATCAGAAAGATCAATCAAGGAAGAAAAGCTCTCCTAACATTTATTTTTTTTGTTTATAAAACTCGAATCCGATACCAGAGAATAAAACTCGTTACCACCTAGACTAAATGTAAAGGTTATTAGTTACCCCTTTTGTCTTTCATGATTGTTGTTCAGATTATCTGCTTTATATTTAGAAAAAAAAGTCAAATTGTAACAATTTTGATATTATTATACGAAGAGTGAGAGATCAGTACCATAATCAAGACGGAATAGTTTAATTTCAAATTCTTGGACGTACGTAGGACGTTTCATTGGAATGGATCAGTGTGTATTGAATATGGAATCAACCATTGACCGAGGAATGAATGTATGACCAAAATAATGTCATTTTTTTATATATAAATTATAAATTCGTTCAATAAAAAATTCAACCGTACTTACAATTTTAATAAAAATAATAAATTTATGAAAAAATAAATATAATTTGTTTTTGTGTACAAAGGGTATCCCAAACTAATAGTTGGAAACTAATTTAGAAGTTACCGAAGTAGGTTTTACCTCTTCCAATAAAGTTTTTTTTATATACACAAAAATAAATATAATTTTTAATTGAAACTAATCTATGATGTCATTATTAGAGCTAGATGCGGATGATTTATAATTTAAAACTAGCTGTATACCCGTGCATTCGCACTGGTCGCGCTCTATTACTTACTACAATTTTTTCTAAAAGTAACATTGAAAATTAATCAATTTTTTTACCTAGAAATAAGTGAATAAAGTAAATTATATACCAATATTGACATAGTTATAAACCATAGTTATACACACATTGTGATTGTAGCAAAATAACTCCACAATCCATACTGTTTTGCCTTCTACTTGAGTTTTCATTTTGAAAATTCAAAACTTATGACTCAATGCTTGCACTTGCTGACAAAAACGATCATAAGAATGGAAATCTTGAACACTCATAAAAAACAATGCTAATAACATCGAGTTTCTTAAAATATTTATGTGAGGAAATCCAATTATACGCAATGCACGCGAAGATTAACACAGGCTCAATAATCTAATTAGAACTTTCATACAAAAATAATTTTTTTTACTAATTAGAACATAAAACACAAATTAATAATAAATCAATTATACTATACTAATTAACACATAATTTGCGTGAAGATAACATCAAAACTTAAATTTTTATGCTATAGTTGTATACCCGTGCATTCGCATGGATCACACCGTGTTGTTTACTACATTTTTGCTAAAAGTTAATTTTGTAAATTATATATTTTTTTATACCTATAAAAAAAACTGAATATATTAAATCATATACAAATATTCATGCTGTTATAAAGTATAGAAACTGATTTATATAATATTGAAGATAGAAAATTCATAGATCATTTTGAATTATATATTTCATAAAGTACATATAAACGTAAATTCATTTTGTTCGTCAGAAGGAAATACAAAGAAAAAAGATAAGGACTAAGCTTAATAACACCATTTGCATCAGTAAGTAGTTCTCCCAAAACAGGAAGTCCAAGTGACAATTGTGGATGCATAAACTAAAAAATAAAATTTTGATGCAATTGGAGTTTAAGTCCTGTCAACAAAATCTTAGGTAGTAATTGTTTAACTACTTAATCAATAATTTATGTTAATAATTTTAAACATGAACTGTTGCATATAAACATGCATATCAGATTCAAATGACAACAAAAGTTAGATAATATAACTACTAAAGTATCTGACATAATAAGACAACTCGTCTATGATAATCCACCTGATCAGAAGGGTTATAATAGACGGGTAATCATAGACGGGTGATCACAGACATGTGATCATAGACAGTTTACTTCAATTGGGGTGTCATAGACGGGTGATAATAGACGGGTAGGAATAGACCGGTTATCATAGACGTGTGATCATAGACAGTTTACTTCAGTTGGGTTGTCATAGACGGGTGATCATAGACAGGTTATATGGGGAAACTGAAGGAACCTGTCTATGCTCACCCGTCTATTCTCACCAGTCTATGACAACCCAACTGAAGTAAACTGTCTATGATCACACGTCTATGCTCAAGCGTGTATCAGATCACCCGTCTATGATAACACGTCTATGATAACCCTTCTGATCAGACGGGTTATCATAGACAGGTTATATGGGAAAACTGAAGGAACCTGTCTATGCTCACCCATCTATGAGATGATCACCCGTCTATGACAACCCAATTGAAGTAAACTGTCTATGATAACACGTCTATGCTCACCCGTCTATGATAACCCTTCTGATCAGAATGGTTATTATAGACGGGTGAGTATAGACGGGTGATCATCTCATAGAAGGGTGAGCATAGACGTGTGATCATAGACAGTTTACTTCAGTTGGGTTGTCATAGATGGGTGATCATAGGCAAGTTATATGGGGAAACTAAAGGGACCTGTCTAAAATTATTCGTCTATGGGATGCTCACCCGCCTATGACAACCCAACTGAAGTAAACTATCTACGATCACCCTTTTGTGATCAACCGTCTATGATCACCCATCTATGATTACCCTTTTGTGATCAACCGTCTATGAGATAATCACCCGTTTATAATAACCCGTCTCAAGGGTTATCATAGACCGGTTATCTAACTTTTTGTTGTCATTTGGATCTAATATGCATGTTTATAAGCAACAATTTATGTTTAAAATTATTAACATAAATTATTGATTAAGTAGTTAAATAATTACTGCACTATGATCACATGTCTATGATCACCGATGAAGGAATCTGTCTATGATAACCCGTCTGACTATCTCATAGACGGTGATCAGACGTGTTACCATAGAGGGGTTACCATAGAAGTTTGATCATAGATAGGATGCAACTTGTATGAGATCACCCGTGTCATAGACGTTTGATCATCTCCTAGATAGGTTACCATAGACGTTTGATCATCTCATAGACTGGTAAGCACGTGTGATCATACACAGGTTGCATAGACCGGTGATCTCATAGACGGGTGAGGGAAAACTAAAGGAACCTGTCTATGACTCACCCGTATATGATCATCCGTCTATGATAACCCATCTGATCAGACGAGTTATCATATGCAGGTTCCTTCACGAGTTATCATAGACGGGTGATATCTTTCTTATCTACAAAGGTAAAATCATGGCAGACGGGTGAAGGTTATTATATTTTTCTTGTCTACAAAGAAATGTACATCAGTTTCCTTATCATCCATGGGTGAAATAACAGAAAGATATTCTACTTACTCAGTGCACAAATCTAGTACAGTTTCTATGTAAGCTATATATTTTTTTACTATGATGACAGTGAATTTTACTCTATGTGAATTTTATATGGATGAATTTACTCTATGACCTTTTGCATAATCATTGAGTTGTTAGCATGCAGGAATCCCAAAGCTATTTTTCTGTTGTTAACAGTTTAACACAGATATCACTCACATAGTGACAGTTAAAACTAACAATGCAATTGAGAAAAGAGTAACGCTAGGTAAACACGCATAATCAATAAAGCCAATGACTCAATTATTCACCAAAATGGACTCACAAATCAAGAAGCTCTATATTTTATTTTTGCATATAGAAGATTAAGAAAAAAAACAAATACTGGATTTTCTTTCAGGAGTTAGTTAACAACTATCCATTGATTTCCTTTTAACAAATACTTATCATCACCAATAAGGCAAAAACTAATACTTAAGCCAAGTACAGTCAAAATTTTGCAGGTCAGGGGATTAGAGCCATCTTACCCCTATAAGTACCCTTTCTCCTCCAAGTTAAAGACCACTTTTTCTGCCATTTCAGTAGGGGGTAGCACATGGTTCTCCATGTTCTAGCACTATCTGATCAATTTTAAAAAAAAGAAGACAAAAAAAGAAGAAAAAAATTCAATAATTTTGTAGCAATAGCAAAAGAAAAGTGCAAAGATAAATGAAATGCATGGCACTAATTTTAATAAGTATATGATGTGAAGAGGCTACTAAACAATATCAGTGAACTCACATTAAGCTTGTAAGACATCATTAAAATCAAAGAGCCAAATACTATATCAAAGATTTACTATGTCTCAAAGCTTGAGGTGTCAAGCAAAAGTGAGTAACAACCCATACTACAATTAAGGCGTAGAATGTAATGGCACATTATAGTCATATACTCCATCTACCTAAGCTTAGAAATGCAAATGCAGCTACACTCCAGCTACCTAAGCTTATTATTCTTGGTCCTTCAAATATAATTTTTTCATATTGTTCCTTCAAATATTTTGACTTTAGCTTAGAATGTTGTGATGCTACAGTCCAGTTGAGCATTTCGAAAGCTGTGGCTAACTTATAGAGCTACATTCCAGTTTGCCAAGCTTCGAATGTCGTTTTGTTATATTTTTGTATATTAAGAAAACCATTATTGTAAAAAACCTTAAAAACCTTAGAAGATGAAAGCGCTCACCGAATAGTTGAAGAGGAGCTCACCGAAGAGAACAACAACTTGGATGAAAGTTTGCCTCAGATCAGTCCTCAACTCAACCCCAACCCAATGCACCCGTCATCAGAGTCCAGAGAAACCCAAAAAACCTATTGTAGAACACAATCCACCATCTAACTTTTTTTGTTGTTGATGTTGTGACAGAAAAAAAAAACACTTACAAATCAGCACCATCACATATGCACTATGAAAAATTGAAATAAAGGGTTTCATCTTCAGATTGGTTTAGGAAGACATATTATGAAATCATACACATGTAAAATCATACACATTTAAAATGTAAGCATCCTTGTTGCTAAATAGAATTGGAAGTTTTATATAGGAATTTTATATAGGAATTTGATTGGATTGAAAGTCCTCTATCCTGTCATTTGGTTGGTGCAGATAAATATATGTGTGAACTGTAGAGACAGGTTATACTAATATTATAGGCCATTGTAGCACTATTTATTAAGGTCTCTGCAGTATGCCTCTTATGAAGGATAATATCATTTGACAGTTGCTATGCATTTTTTGTAAAAAGAATATACAATGAGTGAATTAGTAGCTAATTCACCTTCTGCATAACAGTAAAAAAAAAATAAGTGAAAGACGACAACAATTTCCTGTAACTATAACATAGGAAATACAATTTGCACATCTAATAGAGAATCTGCATGTGCAAGGCCCACCAAAAGAAAATCAAAAAAAAAAAAAAGATAAAATGACCGCAATATAATATAACCAAACTACAAATTTTATGATGATCACCCTTCAATAAGTCCAGGAAAAAAAAAACATAAGAACTGCAATTTCAAAATGTATGAAAGCTTATCTTTAGTGCAAGAAGCCTTGCCTTGTAATCCACAAATGGAGAATACATTAATGAAACTATTGTTTTTTTGATAGAAAATCATGTAACCAATGTTCAACCATGAAGCATTGATATCCAGAGAAATGGGTGTTAACTCGACACAATAAATATTGCACCTTCTGGCCTATTAAGCTGTCCCAACTCATCAAGTAGACTGAGCAAGCACATTATGCAATCTTCTCAACAGTTATGAAATCAAGAAATTTTATGGTCATCTACTAAAACAGCTAACAATAGCAATACTAAATTCGTAATGCACAATGGGGGCTTAGATAAATACTTTAACCTTCCTCACATCATGCCTTGTTACCTCTCTCCTAATAAACACATTCTGTTATCACTCTTCATCAAACACCCCACGAACCAAACCCAACATTTTCAATCCTTATCTCTGTACCAAAAACCCACTCTTCACTTATTTATTATTCTCTCTGTTTCATATGCATTTTCACAAACACATGCTTTTAGTCTTCTTCCTAACTCCTTCTTGTCCACAAAGAAATCATCAATGTCAAAACAACATCAAGAAAATGTATAATGTGCCACAATGCTAATTAAGGGTTATTTTTTTGTTTACCTCATGAGTTGCCTGTTAAAGCCAACATTTCTCTATTCTCTTCAACCTCTGCATGATTTGATTCTTATTGCCTTCCTGTCAATTCCCACATTGCTTTTTCAATCTTATAAGTTGAAGGCATAGTTCGTGGGAAGTAACTATTGTCAATTAGTGATAGCAATATCGTCTCAATTTACATGAATAAAATAAAAACTAAAAAGAAAAATACCTTTGATTTTTCTTTTGCTCCATATTCAATGAAAGTCTTCCATTTGATTGCTCACTCTTTTTCTCACCTATCGAGAATAACACCCATCAAATCAGAGCATAGATAAAACCAGCAAGGTTTATACAACTCATATAGACCTAATGGAACTTGCTCCTTACTTCAAACTTTCCCCAAAACCCGAAACCCCACTTCTAAATTTTTCCTTTTTCCGCAACAGCCATAGATTGGGGCCCTCCACACAACTCTTTCTCGTCCTCATTTTCTCCTCAGATTGTTTTCTTGTCCTCAACCAACAAAAATCAAAATATCAAAATTTCCAGAAATTCCAATATGCAGAGGAAATAAGTGAATACCAAGGGAGGTAGAGAAAAGACAAATCAACCTTACAGAGATTTTCGACGTGGCGGAATATGGTGAGAATGGCGGCGGTGCGTGGTTTTCCAGGAACTGAACCAAGCATCGATGTTGAGCCGTTCTTCTCGTCAGTGATGAGCTGAAAATCGAGATTCAGATGCTTGAAGTCACATACCTGCTTGTGAAGAAGAGAAGCTTGGTAGGAACGAAAGAAAAGATGATGAGCTTCTAGTAAATCTTCCAACAAAACTTGAAGAATAGATTATGTGATAAGCTTGAAGAAACAAAGAAAAGCAAAGAAGGACTGAGTTTTTTGTGAATTGAGTGGGAAAAAAATTTGTCAAGAAGCTACATGTTTTGAGGGGAGTAGAGAGATAGAAGACCGAAAAGGGAAGAAGAGGAAATCAAGAGATTGAGAGAGAGGGGGGAAGATGTTGACGTGATAATAAGGCCATATTTGCAGTGAGCAAGTTCCCTTCCCAGGCAACTCAAGTTTATCAAAGTCCAGACAAACCCAAAAAAAACCCTATTGTAGAACACAATCCACCACCTCCCTTTTTGTTGTTGTTGTTGATGTTGAGACAGAAAAAGTGGAGTGAGAAAAAAAGAGGAAATGAAGAGGAAAGAGTTGAGCGGGAAAAGGGAAGAAGAGGAAATGAAGAGATGAGAGAGAGGGAAAAGAAAACGAAAGTAGTAGCAGATGTGAGATGTAGATGTGAGATAAAAGAAAAAGTAAGAAACAGCGGAGAAGGAGTTGTGCAGGAAAGTGAAAGAAGGAGTTGTGTTGACAAATATGCCCTCAATTATGTACACGTGTCACAATTTCAACAAAGGGTATTTTGGGGTTTTTCTCAGGCATTAGAATTATTATATAGATAGTAGATGACAACTACTTTTTGATAAGCAACATACAAGGATCATACCCGTTTTGGATCTTTTTTTCTTAGGGTGCATGATTTTTATTTAAATTAGTGTGTTCAAACCTATACAGACCATTTAATTTTTGTTCTTTAAAAAAAAATCTTAACGATTAGATAGATTCGACTATAAAGTATCAACTGAGGTTGACACATTACACTTGTTGTGAGTTGAGTTCGATTATGAGATTTTTCCTACTGTGTTGATAGACGATATATAAATTTCATTATAAATTCTCGTTGTAGTTGATGATCTTTCTAACCTTATATGAAAGCATGCCTATATAAACTTTTAATTTTTGATCAAACGGGATTGTCTAATATTTGATAGATACATTGTGAAGCTCGTTCGATCCATGCAATTTTAATTGATATTTAAGAATGGCAAACTGGGCTATTTTAGTGTTGTTGCGGCCTCGTGCTACTAGATTAGAAAACTGGACTAGATCCCGAAAGCCCAATTACACACGTGCCCACGCATCCCGTGAATAAAAGGTCTTAGAGTTTGATTCTTATTACTTTGTTTCTGGTTCTTTAATAACAAGTCATCTACAACTATTGTTGTGTTGTAAATTCTCATTAAGGTTACGTAGGAGCCAGTCGTTATAATTAATGAAACAACTTCCTATCCTCTTAAACTTCCATTCACACTCAAAAAAAACTTAAATGAAAATTCCTTCATATTTTAACCGTGAGAGCAACCCCATTCAAGTACAATAGGCAACACCAACAAATTGGAAGACAATGCCGATCTTAAGGATATCTAAGAGAGTTTTATACATAGAGCTCATTTGGCAAAGATTATACCGATAAAAAAGTTGTTTCGGGTTTAATCTCGCATATTTAATAAATCTGATTAAAGTGTAAAAAATCATTTTTTATACAAAAAAAACATTGTTTAAGAAATTAGAAGTTTTAACATTACTTAATTTTTTTTTTTTTTTTATTCTTTTGATATCAATCACATTTTTCCTAGTATATCCAAAGAACTAGTTTCCAAATAAATATTATTAATAAAAAAACTGTATACATTTCATAATAATAAAATTGAGTTTACTTATTATGTATTGTCAATATAAAAAAAAAAAATTTACACCGTCAATTAATAACAAATCATGATGAGTGAATTTTAAGATAATCAGGATACGAGTCACTTTTTTTATTGACACGACAATTTATGATTAATTGACAATGTAAAAATTTTTTATAACAATGTATATCAATTAAATCCGAAAATTGTTTACATAACATAAACCAAAAATTGATTATATTATATGGTTTAGAATTTATAATCGATGATTAAAATACATCCATTTTTCACAACTAACTTAAACACACTCGTATCAAAGCATGACATCATACATCGATACTATGTAAATCTTCAATCGATTCCCCTACAACCTTCATTTTCAATCGTATCAATAATGAAAATGATAAAAATAATAATGGACAGGTGAAAATGAGAAGAATTCTAGTTTTATTCTCCCATACTAACTCCTAGGATTCTACTAAAGTGGTACATTCGCTTCTATCAGTTAGACCCTCTAAGGGACAACCATTTAAGGCAGAACTGCTTGAGTTGAACCACAAGAGTTCCGGATTTGTGTCACAAAGTGCCTTCAAATTCTGGCCATGGTGATCTCCTTGCCTACAGATTAACTAGCATGATCCATTTCAACAACTCTTGGCAGTGCACTAGGAAACTCATATGTCTAAACTCTAAAGGCAGGTATCAACATTACCTAAGATTATCACGTCACTGTTATAATCTAAAAAAGGTAAGTTTGAACAAGGATACATAACGCGTAATTAACATTCACTGCCATCATATATCATATACTATGTGTAGTTACCAGTCATACATAGAAGATGGCCAATTATTCCCATGATGTACTACCAGCGATTTATATTAGTTTCTTGTCAAACCTGATTGATACTATATAAAATACAAAATAGGTATCCCTTTCATAGTCTTATGGTAGGGCCTCTGTACTGCCCCCTCCTAACCACCAAGTTTTCAGGCGGTTGAGTCTCTTCTAACCAGGTCATTTCAGATGGTTTTACCCCACACAGCTGATCAAGCTCAAGACCTTTTAACAGTAGAAAATATAAGAAAACAACACGCTTTAGAAAGCATTGTAAATTTTTTCAAAAGTAAATACTAAGGAGAATAGAAGGAAGAGAAGTACCTGGAAGATCTTTTCTAGGTGACTTGCGGAAATACGAGCAGTGTCGCCCATCTTCTGATGAGTAAGGTGGGGAAAGAATGTCAAAGAGAGCACAAGGGGTTAAGGCTTTAAAGCAATGAATGTTGCCACCCCTGTTTGGATAAAGAATTGTTGTGCTACAAGGTGCACCCATCTGACAATCTCTAACCAGTTTTGCTGGTCTTGCTGAAAATGTGGACAGAACTTGAATCTCATTTTCTTGTTTAGCAAATATTTAAGAATGGGAATTGAGAAAAATAAAATTTTAATGTTTTTTGAACTGTACAATTACTATCGTTGGATCATGGAAATCACTCTTCAGACCATACAATGATCAGCAGCAGACTAAAGAAAACGTCTATATTAAATTAGCATGCAGCAATATGAAATTTCATAATCATCTATTTTCTGAAAAGCTCAAATAAGTTGGTGTATTTAAAAACATGCATCAGTCATTACCTGGCCACTTACTAAACAACAACAACAACCAATCATTTGCCCACTAGGTAGAGTCGACTACATGGATCAAACAATGTTATAATATTCTATTGTGGACAGTAGATCAACTGGCACTTGCTAAAGAACAAAAATAAACATCCACTATTGGAAGCAAGTTTCCAGGATAAAATTATCTTGTGGAGATTCAAACACCATGTCCATGTGTTGATGTCCAATGACTTTATAATTTCAAACAATCCGAGAAACTATTATACAAGATAGAAAGATGTTCAATTTGCAAGGTCCAAAGAGTTAAAACATCAACCTGGTCAACGAAACTCAGCAAAATCAAATATGTATATTCTAGAATCATAGAAACAAAATTGATGCATGACATTTGTACCGTCCACTAAAATCACAGCACATGGTGTCAACAAACAGATACAAGTTTGAAGGAGAAATACAGAGCAGATAATCAGTGGCAGCACCAATGACAAGATTAGCAGTGGATTGGCATAAAAAAAAGGTGAAGAGATAGTGACAAAAAATTAGATAAATACAGAGTAAAACAGGGGCAATTGATTGCAGCTGCCTCCAACGGTCTATCTGGTGGAGACATGTTAAATATGGCATTAGACTTCAGGAACTTTCATCCTTTGTGAATGACAATTTCAGGGAAAACCATATCAACCCTACAGTGATTCACAAAGACAGCTTATGACAGTTTTACTCCAAAAGATTTCAGAAAAAGAAGGGCTGAACCTTGTTCCACCTAATAGTGGCTCAAGTATGATGCCGGGCTCCTAATCACGTTTCTTTAGTTAACACTAAGGTTTAGCAAAAACATCTTTTATTCTGTTACCAATCATCTGAAGGGAAAAACATAATGAAAATGCAACCAATAGCAATGTGATTGGGGATTTGAAATATAGAGAACACTACCGGTTTTATCTACTTGTACTTTCCGAGAGAAGTATGAGTATGAAATTATGTTAAAATAATTTTGCTTTCTTTTTTCCAAGGATATTTATGAAATTATGTATGAGACTGACAGCATCTGTTTCACCAAACAGATCCAAATAAATATATTTGGGAGAAGCCAAAAAATTAAATAAAAATAAATAAATAAAATCCACAAATAAATATTTTTCTTCTGATTTTACAATGTTTTAAAATGTTTTTATTAAAATTTATGAAATCATAACCACACCTTCCAACATTTCACTGATTCACAAAATGGACAAGCCAAATTCTAAAAATTCAAATGCAAAAAGATTTAAGCATAGAAGACCCTAGACATTGGCAAAGAAAATGAGGGTATATATGACAGAGAAAAGGGTTATAATCAGCTTCAAATAAAAAGGCATGTAGCCATATCAAAGCAGTTTTGATTACCTATATTATCTTGAGTTGAACAGACGATAAATGGGAAAACTACTCCTTTTCATTGCCTTTTTGTTTTTTCTCTTTCATTTAGTCAGAAACTCAGAAGCACTGAAAGATAATATTTAACTAAAGTTGTTCATTGATACAACCATATCTTATGGCTAAGAGTCATCAATCTTTTCAACTACTACAACTCAATCACATATATTGAAAAAAATTATAATCAAGTTTAAGAAATCTGTAAACAATTGTTAGTGCATTATAAAAGACTGAAGCATATGCAAATACAATACAGAGCATCACCTTGAGATATATCATAAGATGCCGGTAAATCAAGCCAATCATATGATCTTACATGCAGTGAACCATAAAGAAGCTTGCTTAAAACAGTCATTCCGGGATGATTATGGAGCGGAATAATCGAACCAGTGGGCATACAGAAGATTCCCATCTGCAAAAGAAAGTCCAGCCTTGTGACAAAGATTCCAAATAGAGTAGCAAGCAGTGTGACAAAGGTGAAGAAAGAATCAAAATATTGCTTACAGAGAATTTGTCACATTCATGCAAGTGAATGTACTTAATAGGGGGTGGATAATGATGACTTCCATTACGCCCTTTTCTGCCATTAGTTCCATTGAAAGAACTTTTCCCTCCTCGCGCCAATTGCACCTCCTGTTCTAGACCCACATTAGAAGGCTTCAACTCATCTGGCATGACATGGCAGTGTATGAAACGGTTAACACAAGGATGCATCCATCACTAAGGATTATGAAGCATCTCCAATCAAGCACTAAATTATACAGTTCAGATTCAATTTCAGTAAAACATTGGTAGAATGTAGATTGATTGTAGATATGGATCAAATTGTACCTAAAAGGGCTCGAACTTTTTCCAAAGCTTCTTCTGATATGGGTCCATCATTAGACAAGGATGCCTTGCAAGTATCATATAATTTCTGAACAATTGGCATAATATAGCTACTAACCAATGCTTCTCAATCAATCTGAATAATACTATAATATGAAGTAGCAGAATTTTCAGAAGCCAAAGAGCCGCCAAGACTTCGATCAAAAGTGCCACTTGGTTTTGCTTAACTTCATATCAAAAAAGCAAAAGGAACAGCTTCCTTTCTACGCAACAATACATTGCATAATTAATAAACTCAACTTCCTTCCAGAGTAACTGCTAGCACCTTGACCAGAAAAAATTAGAATGAAATGAGTTTAAAGCATATTACTTGGGTGAATTCTCTGGTACCAAAAATCAGAAGCTAAAAGTTTACCCTGCTTAGCTGATGGTACTCACTAACTTAATTTATTTAATTGAGATCACACATGATTGGGCAGAATAACTTTTCCCCTGGATACCACAAAATTCACCAATTAGTTTAAGTCGCATTAGAAGTTTCATGCTTTAGAAACACCACAAGAAGTAATGTTTGAAATGAAAAAAAAAAAAAAAAAAAACATTTTTCCACTGAATCCGCATACCCAGAACAAGTTTCATGGTCAGAAAGTAGAATTGAAGGGAGCATACAATAATGGAAGTTATAATAAACCAACCCGATTGGTAGTAATGGGTTTGGTTAAAAAACATTAAAAATAGAGATGAGAGGTGAATGAATGAATGAATGAATGAATGAATGATACATACATGAAACCTCTCTCCCGTCAGACTCACGGCACCATCAGGGTGGGCGGAGGGAGGGACCAGACAACAAAAGACACTTGCACTGAATCAGCTGTCGGTTTTAGAATAACACCACATGGATATTGATATTCTATGTTTGAGTGGTTTTTTCTTTTTAAGTGAGGAGAAAGAAATTTTTAAGCGAGGAGAAAGCGAGAAAGAAACGTTTGGTCTGGAATTTTATCTTGAAATCAAAAGAATTTTTATGATCAATGCGACTCATGCTCGGTGTTTGTTTATAGGGAAAAGAGAAGTAAAGAAAAAGAAAGGAAGTAAAAAGGGAGAAAAAAAAAGTATTTTCCCTATTCTACACCCCACAAGTCAAGAAAAAACAAGGTAGAGAATGAGAGAAAAGTGTAAAAAGATTTTAACATCTCTTTATTACTTCTTATTTTTATTTAAAGATATTTATCTCATTTCATAAATTTTAGAGAAAAAATTTAGTTTTTTTCCCCTTTTTTTTACTACTTTCAATGATTATAAATAGTCTACTAACCTCAAGTTTCTCACTTTAAAAATAGAAGATCTTGCTGGCTGGTACTTTTAGAACCCTAATTAAAAAATTAATAAAATGAAAGTTATATTAAAAAATTAAGTTTAATATTTTTTAGTATAATAAATGCATCATTTTCTCCTACACAATTTTCTTTTTTTATTCTATTCTTGGAACACTTACCATTCTTCAAATTTAAATTATGTAATTACTACCAGTTCAGAATTAACTGACTACAAGTTTAGAAACATGTTATCATGTGGCACATGGGTGTTTAGTTGGGAACGGATCCAAAAATTTTAATTAGTGGAGGCAAAAAATAATCTAAAAATATTTTTATTAAAGAAAAATATTATAAATATGTATAAGCGATAAAAAAACTGATATTAAATAGATAAGATATGACGTAGTTTGGTTTCAATGTGAAACATACATCAATATGTGATAAATGAGAAGCAATTCATTAAGTAAAAGATGATAAATTACAAAAGTAATTTTCGCTTTTATCAAAAGTTAGGTAATAATTTGACATGTAGGGACAACCTCATTTTTTTTGTAACGGCAAAATCAAAATTATTAAATATTATAATTTAATTTTTTTTGCCTAGTGGGGGCAATTGCCCCCATTCCCTTAGTTGTAAATCCATCCATATGTGTTTAGTAAACGCTAATGTGAGTAGTTTATGGATTAGAAACGTGATTCTAAGAATTTTGGACGTGGTTCCAAACGCCCACTTAGCGAGCTTAGCTAATTTATAATTATTTTTTGCCTAACTTGTTTAGATGTAAGGGAAGAGCATCATTTTAACATTA
Organism: Ammopiptanthus mongolicus; assembly: GCA_039655645.1. Taxonomy (NCBI): domain Eukaryota; kingdom Viridiplantae; phylum Streptophyta; class Magnoliopsida; order Fabales; family Fabaceae; genus Ammopiptanthus; species Ammopiptanthus mongolicus. Next base: position 101,906,800 of record CM077344.1, on the reverse strand, counting down.
ATCACAATAATAACTTTTTTGGAAATTAACATTTAAATAAAGTAGATGGTTGGGTTGATAGATAGTTGCGTTCTTTAAGCATGTTGTTTCATTCATGTTGTGTGTATAGAAATTTTTTTGTTGTGTGAGATAAAACTCATTTCGATAATTTTTACGCTTTGAAAAGGATTAATCTCCGACTTCGATTGAGATCCCCTTGTGCATATCAAAAAAGTAAAGTAGTAGTTTCAATTGTCATTCGGTATATGAATTCCAGCTCCAAAGTTTAGGTCAAGTTTGATTTATTTTCAGCTTTATGTTTTCATTTTCTTTTTTTATTAATAATTATAAAAATGTTATCTTATTTTTATTTTTTTAATAATTTTTGTAAAAAAAAGTAAATGAAAACATAAAATATTATGATATTTTTTAATAATTAATGGAAATAGAAAATAAAATCGGAAAATAGAAAGCCCAAATAGAAATCCAGTGCCCAAGTTAGAGAAATGTTGTTTGAGCATAAAAAATTTGAAATATAGTTCAAAAACGTGATTAATGAAGTGTTGAGTTTGGTTAATAGATATATAAGATGTTATAACTCATTAACCATCCACTGAATTTCATTAACCACGATTTTTAAGTGTTTAAATATGCATATGAAATTCAAAATTTTGAACACCTGAAAATCATGTTTTAGAACATTCAGAATCGTGGTTAATAAAATTCAATAAATGCTTAATAAATTACATCTTATATATCCGTTAATCAAACTTAATATTTCATTAATCATATTTTTAAATTATATTAACTATATAAAATATTATTTTTATTATCAATTATTAATATTCAAACATGCGCGCAAGTTAATGGGGCTGATATTGTCCGTCAGTGACGATGTCTTTTGGTTATGTCAAGGGACACGTGGCTTTGCAATAGCAGATCCGTCAATGTCATGTTCTTTAATTTAATTAATTAATTCGGAAACTTTATTTAAACAACAATTATTGATAACATAGATGATATCAATAGATGTATACAAGTGTGGGTGAATATCAAAATATCACGTGTTCTGAAATAAAATAAAAATATATATTAAAATGTGAATGTGTTGTCTTAATGTCATCCCATTTATAATATATAAATAACATAACTCTAATTAATAATCTTTATCATCCTCGGACAAGTTGTTACGCCCTCATCGAGATTGATTTTGTTGCAAGATAACTGATTTGATCTCAGGGGAAGGTTCAATGTGCCATTAGATTACTGCACGAAGGTAGCTATCAGTTCATGAACCGATTCGTGTATGGCATTTTAAGTAGTAGGTTCATGAACTGTGCTTAAAGCAAACAAAAAAAGGCGACAACAGTCCGAAAGACTCATTTGATAGGGTTTGAAAAGAATAAATGTATGCAATCTTACTTTTGAAAGCAAAAAAAAAAAATAGCTTAAGAAAAAAAATTATATATACATTTCTTCAAGTTACGTGTAATTTATATTTGTTTATATAATATAATTAAAATAAAGGTGTATAGAATATAAGACTAAATCTAATTGAATAATAAAAACTGTATATAACTGAAATGATATGAGTGAAAGTGTCTACGACTAAAATTACTTAAAGCTATAACTCATCACTTTATAAGTGATATGTGCACTGACCTGATCTGGGTTGATAAGCCAGTCTATACAATTGGTATCTGATCTGTAGTTTCTCCTTCCTTGGTCGCGGTCGAGTGGTGGGGGTGGTATTTACAAGACACTCGATCAGACGTCCAAGTTAGCGTGTGTGTGAGAGAGGAGAGAATACAAAATGGTAAGTAAAGATAAATAATGTGTGGATACTCCGTGATACTCTAATATTTATAGTGATAAGGTGTGGCTATCTACAAAGACTCCAGGGATGCATGGAATCATTCCCACTGTCCATGTCAGGCACGTGAGGGGCACGCCTTGAGCTGGTCAGGTACGAAGTCAGTCACACATCACCCTATAAAATGCTAGAGAGGGTAAAGGGGGTGTGTCTGGCGCTGGTGGCAACCTTTTGACAGGGTTGGGCGCCAATGGGTTGTTTGGTTGACTTTGGGCTGATAGGTTTGGTTTGGGTTGGGTCAGCCTATTGGTTAAGGCCCATGGTCTGGTCCAGAACATGGCACAACCCAAAAACAAGGTTGTGACAAGCCAGAAGAAAGGATAGGACGTCATTTCTGAAGCCTCTCAAACACACACTCAAAGGATTTCATACACAATTATGTTATTTAAAACAATCCAAGAGAAACCTCATCAAAAGTATTTCATCATAATTATTCAAAAGAGTTTGCAATAAAATTCACGATAACAACCTTTAAAGAAAGTAAGACCTTCACCAAAAAAAAAAAAACAAATCAATAAGGTAGTGAGTTATATAAAGTCAATAAGGATGGTTCAGCATCTTCTACACTTGAAGCTGAGACACTAAGGTAGTGAGTTACATAAATTCAGTAAGGGCATAACACAATTGTAAGCATAAGCAATAATAAATAGACATAAATAGATAGTAATACCAATCATGTAATAAGGACATACTAATATCTGATAGTGGTTTTTCTACCATGATGCTTGAATTGTCTCAACTCGAAATCACTCTAACGGGTGTTACGTATCATCGTCCTCGGTAGGCACCATCACATCCGCAACTAGTGTTATGTATCAGTATCCGTAGTGCGGTGTTCCATTATGAAACACATAAGTGTTAGGTGTCCCCAACATATGGCCATTATATAATATGCCCTAAGTTTTATTGGGCGTTACGTATCGTCATCCAAGTCGGCTTTCCATATCACTTGAATTTAGTAGGATCCACATAAATTTCAATCAATAGGAGACAATGTGTTGGAAAGAGAGTGTTATTAGCATATTTCTTTATGTAATACTTTATTTATTACTACTTCTATTCTTAAATGCATGACCTTTAAGGTTTTTCAATAAGATTAAGAAATGTATTAAATAAAATTAATTATTAATAAAATATCATACTCCTTGATTAAATTATTCTTATTGTGAATTGTTATATATTTCATAGATATTAAGAGTTGTTGTGTATATATGTAAAAAAAAAAAAAAAAAAAAAAAAGAGTTGTTGTGTATAATTGTTTAAGGGTATAGTTTGACTTGTTCGAGTCAGACTGTCAGCAAGTAGTGCAAGGAGTAACTGGGTCAAGGCGATGTAACCGAATTGGGGCAAATTTTAGAGAAATGAAGGCATGCATATTCTTTCCAGTTATCCAAACTTTAGATTTGAGTTTGTTTGGAGACGAGCTAGTGAAGTTACTTATGCTCTTGCAAGGGCGTCTATCATTTATGCTAACTTCTGTGTTTTTTATTATGTTCCAAGTTGTATTGTTGACAATATTTGCAATGAAATGAAGTAGTTTTGCTTGTGTAAAAAAAGGGTATAGTTTGAAAAAAAAAATGAAATGATTATTAATTAATATTTTAAAATGTAACATGACTACATTTTCAAAGAGTTGGTCATTTAGAAATGAAAGAAGTACTAATAATTAATAGGATTATTATGGGAATCTTTTAGTATGATATAGTAAAATTCTTTATATTTATATTTTATTTTTTTAGGTAGTGATAGGAGGAGGATTATTAGAAAGACATGTTTTGAGGATATATATATAGTTCTTAGTGGAAAAAAAGAAATAATAAAATAAGAATTTATTTTTGATACACTTTTAGTGCAAATATTTTTTACATTGTCAACCAATTATAGATCATTATATCTATAACTTTTAAGATAATTATTACAAAGGTCAAATATTTTTAATGACATGATAATGTATGATCAGTTGATAGTGTAAAACAGTTTTACACTTACATTACATCATAATATATATATATATATGAAAATAATTTTTTTCTTATTTTATTATTCAAATAAGAAACAATATACGAATAGTATGAGCAAATTGTTGTGCAAAATAGCATCAAACTTTTAATGTGTTTGGATTAGTTGCGAAAAATAAATTATTTCAGTAATAGATTCTATTATTATTGATTATGTACTCAGTTTTATGTTACATAGATTTCCTAAAAAGGCTTTTATGGTAATCTATTAGTTCATATTGCATAAAAAAATCACTTTTATTAGTTTATGTTACAAATTATCAAAAAGTATAAAGTTATATGTTTAAATAAATAAATAAATTTTGTTTGGTAATTTTACATGAATAAAATGTGAAAATGTGATTGATTTCATGTTTTTTCAAATAAGCTTGAAATTTTCAGCTTCTCCAAAAAAATGTTTTTTCATAGACTACTTATTTTTATATTTTAATCAAATTTACCAAATATCTTAAATTAAATGTAAGATGACCTTCTTTACAAAAAAATCGGTCTCTATAAGAAAAAAATCTTCTACAAATACACTTATAATATATTCCTCACCTGTGGCTTATACGATACTGATAAGGTAATGATTTAAGAATATGAGTTTAAATATATTTTCTGTCTAAAATTTTTTACATTGTGTTTTTTTTTTGCTGAAAGTTTTTACATTGTTCATTTTGCTACATAAAAGTTTTTATACTGTAAATGAATTACAAATCGTTGCATTTTATATGTGACTTTTAAAATAATTATGATATATAAAAAAATATTTTTATCATTTTTTTTGTCAAAAAAATGAACGATAAGAATACTTTTTAATGATGAAATAATTTATGATTGATTAATAGTATAAATAAATATTTTAAAAATAAAACTAGTATGATTATTTATATAAACATTATTTTTATTATTTTTTAAAATTGATATTTAAGAAAATGTTAGTTTAGGCATGGCTGTGTGGGAATCACGTAGGTAATAATCTTACCAAACCATGAAAGTGGAAAATGCAGTTTTATAAGCAATGGATGTTGTGGTGCCACGAACCATGGCATGCTTGCTTAACTGGTAATAACAAAACAAAAGCGCGTCCTAGTTTGTCGGAAGTGTGGGCCAACGGGACGGACAACTCCTCGAAGAGAACTTTAGCAACATTGAATTGAATGAAAAAAAAAAATAATAATAATGATAATAATATTTGTGAGTAAAAAAGCTAAAACAAAACGGGAATTTTTTGGGTTGCTGGCTGGCTGGCTGGTGGTGGGGGTGATGAGAGAGAGGCAAGAGGGGGAAAGAGAGAGAATCTGAGAAACCAGACACAGAAACAAAAACACGAGTCTAGGACAAAGACATAGAAAAGCAGAGAAGAGAGAAAGGAAGAAAAGTGCATGCCCCCATGATGAGGAAGATGATCGAAGAGAGGGTCCTCTGAGATCATCCTGAAAAAGGCAGCAATAGAAGAAAAGCGAAAGAAGATAAAAATTGAAATTTATTTATTTTATTTTATTTTTGAACTTTTGCTGCCTTTTTTGCCTGAGTCTCGATTTGCCCCCACCCATACCCACCAAAACCTGCATCATCATATAATACATTGTTCACTTCCAGCCAAAAAGAGAGTTATTTTCTTGCACCCTTTTGCATGGTAATTCACTCTCTCTATCAATGCTTGCCTACCCACATTCTCTTTTTTTGCTTTTTTTATTATTAACGTTAGACACCAAAAAGGTTGCTTGCTGATGGGGTTATTCCTTTTTTTTTTTTTCCTTATTGTCATTGCATTGGTTAGTTTTCAACTTTCTTAATCTTATTGAAATCCATTCATTTTGTTAATATTTCTCGTGTGTGTGTGTGTGTGTGTGTAATTTCTTTCAGCTCCCTGAGGATAATTGAGAGGAAGGTATTGAGTTGAACCGGGTTATGTCTTTGTTGAGCAAAGGCTTGTAACAAAGAGAGAACATTACGAAATATGAGGGACCCTGAAAAGATATTCGGACCCAAGAGCTTCAATTTTGTGCTTTCCATTGTAATATAAGTTTTGCCTAGCTAGTGAATTTCTTCTGCTTCGTTCGAATAGATCGAAGGGTTTCTCTGTACAGCAAAACCTGGCAATTTTGGATATTGTATCATATACCGTCCTGGCTATCCAGGAATACAGATACTGCATCAACCACACCTGCATTGGCTTCACAAAGAAATGGGAATGACATTGAACACATTTGGATTTTGGCTCAGAATTTATGTTTGCTTGATAGTGTGGGGAATCCAGGAGTGTTGGTCACTTAATCATGAAGGTGATTTTCTTCAATTTTCCTTTCATGGAGAAGCATGTAATGCATTTCTTGTATCTTGAGATATGTTTTTTTTGTTAAATTAATTTTTATTTTGATTCCATGTGGAATGGAAAATGCAGGATTAGCTTTGTTGGAGTTCCGGGAAAGAATAACTTCTGATCCTTATGTTGCTTTGGCAAATTGGAATCCAAATGATTGTGACCCCTGCAAGTGGTTTGGTGTTCATTGTGTCGATGGTAAAGTGCAAATGCTGTAAGTTCTTCTGGTAATTCCTTTCTTTAAGGTATTTCGGTAATGCAGATTGCAGTATTATTTCTTTTAACGCAGACAAAAAAACTTCTTGCTTTTCTTGTTTAAAGGAAGTTGCCATTGTGACAGATGTGCTGTATATTTGAGTACTGAATTTTATGCCGTTCTGATACTTCTTGTAGGGACCTAAATGGGCTATCTTTGGAAGGGACATTGGCTCCTGAACTTGGGAAACTCAGTCACTTAAAATCTATGTAAGGAATCTTCAAAGTTTTCCTGTGTCTTTGTTTCTAAAACTCTTGGTTTTATTTTTCATCAGAAGTCAAACTACATATTCTGCTTCAGCTTATAGTTTTAACTTATAACACTAACTGTTCCTGATGTTAGAGATATGTACTTTTATTTGCTTTTACATAACATTTTAAGCTTTTATCATAGTTGGTTCATGACATGATAGATCATGTATTACCAAGTGGTCAAAGCCTCAAAGGTTCAATCTTTGCGGTCACAATTAAACAAAAAAAATCTAAACCACCTAAACAGAGGTGGTGATGCAGCATATCTATGTATATATATATATATATAGGCTTGACCCAAGATTCACTGGTGCAGCTGCAACTTATGGCAGCAAGTAGTAGGCAAGAAAATACATAATAGCTGCCAATATCCTCCTTGTACTACCATCATTACTTATCAGTAATAAAATCATAGCATTATGTCAACTATTTCATTCTTCTAGCCTTTAATTTCCTCCTCTATAAATTCCAACACATTTGTCCAAATAAAAGTTGAATTTCATTACATGGTAAAGATTGACATGTGCATTGTTCACACTTCGATCCCAAAGAGATCTTCCGTAACAGCTCATCTTGTAAGAATGAGTTATCTGAGAGCTAGCTGACACACAGGCATGTTTCCGAAGTTCGGATAATAATCATGATATGCATGAAAAGTGCTTGTAGTTCTCCCCCAAAGTTAGGTCATGCATTGTTCTGACAAGTTCCTATTATCCTTTCATCGTGTGATGTCTTTCCCATGACCTTCAATTATCTGAAACAATAATCCTGTCAAGAAAACTGAGTTTATAATAGACAATCACAATGCATTGCTACAATTATTAGTACTTGTTAACGAGATAATGAACGGGTGATTTTGTCATGATTCACTTGGCTATAGAGCTGTAGTTACCAAAATTTTATACTTGCAAGTTGTTGTAGCGTTTGTATAAATTTCCTAATCCTTAATCATGCTTTGCCTGCATTTCGTGCCATCTGGAATGCACTTTATATTCTACTCCTTTTCTGATTTGGATATGCTTCCTCTGTTGTTTGAATTAGTGTGTTATGCAAGAATAACTTTTCTGGTAACATTCCCAAAGAACTTGGAAATCTAGCCATGCTGGAGTTATTGGATTTAAGGGAGAATAACCTGGCTGGAAGTATCCCAGCAGAAATTGGCAGGATGTCATTGCTAAAGCACTTGTAAGTTAACTCTATTTTACATGTCTGTTGTATTAAATTTTTGGGTATCCTTCAATGAAATTATATTTTATTTTTACCCTAGGTTGCTTTGTGACAACCAAATTGAAGGTGGTGATTTTCAAGATCATAGCAAGTTCAGATTTCCCTCTAAATCACTACTTGTTGACAACTGTTCATCACCTCTGACAACTTTGTTTGCCTGCATCAATAGAAAATTTGGACACTGGTAACCATATCTTCATTCTTTTCTCCCTGACCAAGTAACCTTAGTAGTTCCATTGCATGCTTTCCTTCCACCTGTTTCACTTAAATGTAGAGGGAGGTCGCTAAGAGATAAGAATATTCTTGCCCTTTTGCAGTACAAACTGTTTGACAGTCTCATCCTTGTATGATTGTCTTAGTTTGTCACGGCTTTTGTTTTAACAAAGTTTATAGATGATCATTAGTTTGAAACTTTCGGGCCTTTTGATGGATGGCATGTGCAGTGTGTGGCAGAACAATTTCAAGCAATGGAACAAAACAGATGCATTGTTTATTCCAATTAAAGTAGCACTTACGAAATACCTCAATGCCTTTGCACTACCACTGTGTGTAGATAACTTCTGGCCCCATCTCAATCTCAATATGCATATATATTTTGTTCTTTCATCATTTTCAATTTATTAAAATTGTCTGGTCTTTTTTGAAGGTTCAAGCTAGGAAAGGCTGCCCTTCATGGCCCTGAAGAGAATTACTGTGACCTTCTGACTAGTGAGTGGAGAACCTTCACTAAATTATGGCCTCTTGAACAATTAAAATATTTGCTTCTGATTGACATTCAAAACATGTCTTGAATCATGCAGGTTCTAAAGAGCCTGAGATTGCTCAGAATGAACCAAATCTCATCAATTCTGCACGTCGTAGATTACTTGATCAGTCCAGTAACCTCGCAGCTGCACCTGTTAGTGGTGGACCTACTATAGAGATCAGTTCTGTTCCAACAACCCTGAGTAGTGGAGCTTTCCCAGCTGTGCCAGATGCCAAAAAGAAACAGAATCAGTCACCTCCACCACTGCATTCACCTTCTGATTCTCCACATGATGCTTCTCCCCATGCTTCTGATGGAAATCAACAGCATTCATCTAATGGTGTTTTTGGAAACTTGTGGAAGGATATAATTGTTATTGCAGTTGTGGCTGTGTTGGTCATTGTTATAATAGTCATCATTTGCATTTGGCGAAAAAGAGCAGCAAAAGTAATAAGCCCCTGGAGGACAGGAATAAGTGGACAGTTGCAGAAAGCATTTATAACAGGTAACAATTCCAATAAGCCAATACAACCTACATCTTTTACATCGAGCTTCAGATTAGATTTTTTTTTTCTTTTTTTTACCATAGTATTGGCAGGAGTATCCCCCGGCTTTGCTGGGGACTAATCTCCTTCGGGACCTTGACTGCATTAAGGTTATCCCTCCCAACGTTGTTTTTTATCACCCCGCCAAGGCTCGAACTCGAGACCTCTTAAGAGTGAGGACCAACAGCAGCACCAGTCGGACCAACAGAGCGTTGGTAGCTTCAGATTAGATTTAACCAAGTGGAACTGGCAATTGAACAATTATATGTCCTGTTTCTTTTGCTTTTCACCTGGTGTGGGTTTTTGTTCAAAAATATAAAGAAATGGCTAAAATGTGTTAATGCAACTTAGCATCTGGCTGATTGAATATTGGTTTCACCACGTTCTTGAAACCTGTTTGAGAGTAGCTCCTATCTTTCATTTTTTGAGCTTGACATATAGGCTATAAGAATAACATTACGAGTGTTCGTTCATATAGAAATTGGCATTTTTTGACAAAAAAAAAAAAAAAAACTTAGTAGTAATGTTAAAAAAATATATTTGAAGTTTGTTTGTGTAGCAATTCCTGTAGACCTCCTTCCTTTTTGTTCATTAACCTAATAACAATATGTGATGGATTATTTACAAAAGCTTAGCATAAGTCAATAACCTCTGCATGGTATGCATGAGTACCCGTTCAATTTGTTCAAGCATGATCTTCCTAATTTGAATAGTAACAATTTTAGGAATGGATTTTGCTATGTTATGGTCACTCAATTACAAAGAATAGGTTTTGTCTTGTTTAGTATTATGCCATCTGCACTGTGCAGTGTCTACCCATAAATCAAATTTGAGCTCTATTTGCTCAATCAATGACTGTCAATTAATGTGATTCGTTAGTGGGGATTTTGGTAGATGTCAGAGGTTAAAATCTAGACTTTTCAATGTACCAAGAAAATATATTACTGTTAACTTATTATGTTGACAACAATGTCATGTCTTCTTATGAAATGAAGGGGTCCCCAAGCTGAATCGAGCAGAACTAGAGACAGCCTGTGAGGATTTCAGCAATATCATTAATAGTTATGATGAGTGCATCATATATAAAGGAACATTGTCCAGTGGAGTCGAGATTGCTGTTGTTTCTACTCTCATTTCTTCTTCCCAAGATTGGTCAAAGAGCATGGAGATGAACTATCGGAAAAAGGTTTTCTCCTTCTAAAGTCAATAGAAACAAAAGGATTGAATTAACAATTTTGAGAAGGACTCTCCATTCTCAAACTTTTCCTTTTTCTAATTTTGTTTCTTACATGCTTCAGATTGATACTTTGTCCCGTGTAAACCATAAGAACTTTGTTAATCTTATTGGGTACTGTGAGGAAGAAGAACCATTCACAAGGATGATGGTGTTTGAGTATGCTCCAAATGGAAGCCTATTTGAGCATTTGCATGGTAATACTCTTTTATGTTTTAGTTGTTACCTTCCACCAAGCAAATCTGAGTCAATTAATTATGTTCTTGTAACTAAAGGCTAAGTTCCGTGTATTTTGTTTCTTCTTTTTTCAGTTAAGGAAGTTGAACGTCTTGATTGGAATGAAAGGACGAGGATTATCATGGGCACTACCTATTGTCTTCAATACATGCACCATGATCTGAATCCACCAGTACCTCATAGGAACCTCAATTCAAGTGCCATCTCATTAACAGATGATTTTGCTTCCAAGGCATGTTACATTTCATTTCTCTCTTCTTGTTTGCTTTCATTATATGTTAGCCATCAAGTGACACATCTCTCCATTCCATTGTTCTCAGATTGGAGATGTCACTTACGGAAATATCGTATCACCAGCTAAGACAACTGGAGATGATTCAAAGAAATCTGATTTGCCACCCCATGCTGATCCTGAAACCAATGTCTATAATTTTGGAATACTGTTGCTTGAAATCATTTCTGGGAAATTGCCTTACTCTGAAGAACAAGGCAACCTTGTGAACTGGGTAAGTATGAAACACAACTACTTAGGCTGTAACTTCGTTATTCGATTGTTCTTTTCATCCCCTCCTTTCATTTTTAACCTTTTTTTGTGGTGTAACTTCATTATTCTATGCCTCTTTAATAAATAATAATCCTCATGAACTTCTTAGGCTGCTGAGTACTTAAATGACAAGCGAAGCATCAGCTATATGATCGATCCCACCCTGCAGTCTTTCAAAGACAATGAACTTGATGTAATCTGTGAGGTGATCCAAGATTGTATCCAACCTGATCCAAGGTTAAGACCTACAATGAGGGAAATAGCTACCAAATTGAGGGAGGTTCTTGGAATATCACCTGAGCAAGCGGTTCCAAGACTTTCTCCACTCTGGTGGGCTGAACTTGAGATCTTATCAATGGAGGCGGCTTAACTTCTTTCTGACTCTCTTCTCTGTGTTTTAAGTCGAGTCTCTCTCTCTCTCTCTCTAACCTCTATCAAGCTGCCAGAGTGAGTCATGATATTTGCTACGTACTCATTCTTTTCTTCAATATTCATTGCGCTGGTGCTTTTGTGAGTCTTCATCATTGTTATCTTAGCTATTTCATGTCCCAATGCAAGTCTGTTTTGTTGTTTTGCAAGAGGAGTGTTGTAAATTGTATTTTTGTTGATGAAGTCTGGGATGTAAAATTCTAACTATTGAGACCAGTTGTGTTATTTGATTATCAAAATCTGGACATCGTATGTGCTTATCTCTATCTCTCATTTATTTTTTATTTTCTTAGGTATACGTGCATCTCAAAAAACACCCAAAAACAAAGGCCTTTTTGATGTTAAAAAATCTTTACTCTAATAAAAAACACAACCAAAAGTTGACAAAGGAAAATTTTGAATAAGGAATGTATTTAATCTTCAACAGTAGCTTTTAGTTTCTAGGCTGACCAAGTAATCAAGTAACATGAGGACTCATTAACTCTTCTACCCACTAGTAACCAGTGATTTAAACTCCTTACCCCCACTTTTCTATTTGCATGGAGAAGTGAGCCTTTAACTTCCAATCCATTAGTCCGGATCCTCTTCATTCAAATGTTAGTCATTAGATTAATCTAATCGTTAAGAAAGAAATATCTCAATCGTTAAATTAATCCAACGATTAATATTTAGATAAAAAAAAAGATGATGTGAAGAGATTTTGGATGGAGAGGATTTTAATTAGGTGGAGACCCCAACTCTAATTCCATGTCTTGCATCTTATGGGGTATAATCGCTAACTTTAGCCCTTTACTAACACCTAAGATCGACCACTAAGAGAATAGTCATTGGTGATGGCCTCGCATGAACAACTTGTATTATTGACATTGGTACCCGTAAAAAGGCATGGGTCCATCGTTTAATATAATTCGAAAAGGAGGGAAAATAAATTAATACGACATTAGTTGATTTGAGCCAATCCTTTCTCAACCTCCTTTGCCGAAAACAATTGGTAAGGTAATAGAAAAATAGTCAAAAACAGATAAGAAGAAGTGGTGGTGGGGTTTACTCTTGAACTTAATGACATCCACCAGCAAGCGTCATTTTCTCGGGAATCTTGTAAAGCATGACAGGGATATTTTTGCTCTGGAATCTGAATAACACCTGGTTCTGTTCTGTCATGTTTCTGACTCTTAGTTTGCGTGAGTACTGTGGCCCCTCACACATGTAAGTAAAACCTTACGAAGCTGCTCAAGTCATCATCACTTTGTTTGTGCACCCGTCAAAATTTCACAAACAAATAATGGATAACACTACGGCCACACTTATGCTTATCTCTGTTATATATATATATATATATATATATATACACTTTGCATATTAAAATTATTAGATCAATAAAATATTAATCATACAATCATATGGATTATTTTATATTACATTTAACTTTTAATCTTGATCATTTAAATGATCAAGATTAGTATTCAGATATTTTATAATAAAAAAAATATTTGCTCACTATATTCACACATCGTTTGGTTCTATTATGTAATTCAGTAATTGCAATTGGTTTTATTAAAATAGACAGATTAAACGGGTTGGATCCAACATTCCTATGCATAACTATATCCTAAAGTAGCCACATGTGAAGCCATATGAATCTATTTGATGACATGTAACAGACATGGTTATTTATATATAATATAGTTAAATATTATTAGAGAAAATAATTCCCATGATATTTAGATATTCATCCACGTTTACATAAATTAAATGTTGGATTCTAATATTATAAAAAAATTCTCTTATTTATAAACAATAGAAAATGTTTGTATCTCCTAGTTATGAGTATGCAGATTTAAACTCTCACAATGTGTTAGGCCTCTGTTTTATTCCCTTCTGTCTCACACCTCTCCATCTCTCCCCGCTTTCCCTCTTTCATATATGGTTATCTTATGAGAGATAAGGATCTCTTGTCTCATTTTTGTATAATATATTTTATCCCTATCAATAATATATTGTCACATATTCTATCTTTTTTAAATAACAAGAAATTTTAACTTATGTGATAAAATATTATTTATGAAGATATGATATAATATATTAAAATGGGACAGCTTTTGCAAAAGAAAAAAAGAATGTCCGAGCCTGTCACTCCCCGTTATAAAAAAAAATGCCTCTCATTACAGCCTCCTTTTGCGGCTTTTCCTGTCTTTGATGTCCAGTTGGGTGGGGAGATCAATGATGTAATGTACTACCACCGTACGACTTCTTAATTTGTTCTTCCAATCTCTATTCCATCATAATGTATTCAAAATGTCTGAAGAAATTATATCACATAGTCCATTAGTTCAAACTACAACTAGATAGCTAATTCCATCGCTTGTTTTACAGGAAAGAAATCATATGATATATTCATCTACTATTTCTTTCCTTTTCTTACATTGTAATAAAGAACTAAAACTGAATTTAAAGCCAACACTATTACTACTATATTCTAAGCAACATATAGTTTTTTTCAGCTAATGATAAAGCACAACTGGCGCTGAACAACTTAATTAAGCCTAAAGATCGATGTATACTTTTCTTCTTCTTCTTCTTCTTCTTCTTCTTTAATCATCACTTGTCAATATTCATATTATGGATGCAGCCATGCCATGCATATCTTTCTTCTTCCCCCATTGCCTCAGACGAAGCTGCATAGCGATATTAGCAGCCAAGAATTCGACACACTGCATTGGGCTAAGCACATCCAACACCCCCTTGAGTGTCTTGAGCCTCACACAATCAGAAGCCTTCATGACTTTCTCCAACCCAGCAAACACTACTCCCTTCAAAGCCACCTCCACCACCCCATCAACCTGTGCTGCTGCCACCACCACCACATCTCCATTTCCATTCCTGGCTCTGCTACACAGCTTTGCTAGCTCCACCATCTTCCTATCCGCCATGGCCACCTGCTGCCTCTCCATCTCCCTCTCCACCTTCTCCTCCTCCATCCTTATCCTCACTCTCAGCTCCTCGATCTTCCTCTGCTGCTCCTCTGTCATGTCAAACGTGTCGGTCTTCTTGAGAGATTCCACGAGTCTGAAAGCAGTGGAGGGTTTCCAACCGGTTAACCACAGGTATGCACTCTCCAAAGGACTCAGCCACACTGGCGAGAAGAACACCAGAACGTCTTCATGAGCTGCACTCCATTTCACAGTGTAGTATTCCTTGATATGGGACGTGACTTTGGAGACCAGTGCTTGCAGATCTTGTTCACTTTTCATCACCTCGCTGCTTCTCTGCTTGGACACCTCCAGAAGCTGATGCAGGATTTCCTCGAGCTTCCAAACCCACTTCTCGTAGAACTCAGAGAACCTCTCCACCACTGGGTTCCTCATTAATTAATTAATTAGAAGCTTGCTAGGGATCGACAGAATGAGAGTGAATGAATTGAATTGAGAATTATATATGGTGTTGAGAAGAAAGTGTGTGTGTAATAAGGTTGAATGAAGGGTGTGAGGGGAACATGATGAGATGACCAGATGGAAAAAGGAGGGAAGGCCACGGTAGGAATGAGTGAGGATGGTTAATAGGGTGCATGGCTTACGCGCAGCAATTGCTTATTAGTGCGTTGCAATAATAAAGTGTGACGCTTTGCAAACAGGGACACGGACATCACCGGCTTTCCTTTCCACCCTCACTATTGTTTTGGACCTTTGACTCTGTTCACAGGAGGGGTCCACATTAAATTACCACACTTATTCCTAACCCACAAAATTCATATATTCACCTATTTATTTTAATTTATAGTTAATATCTCATATATATAATAATTAATCAACCGTTACGATCTTCTGAAAAAAATAAGTGATAGCAAAAAATTCATTTCCATTAAATGACGGATCCATTTATTTATATATATATATATATATATATATATATATATATATATATATATATTTATATATTTATATTTATATTTAAATTTAAATTTAAATGAATGAAATGTTGTTTTAATATTATCTGAAAATATTGTAAAAAAATATTTCTCTAACTTAAATTACCTACACCCGTCTGAACCTAGGAAAAGTTCATACATCTGAAACTAAGTTCAAGTGAATCTACGTGAAGTTTACAACCATTACTTTCTACTACTGTAATATATACCATCTAAATATAAATAACCTGTAATTATGGTGTAATTTTATTGTTTGCAGATTTATAGACATATCACAACATTATCAGAAACATCTTTTCAATCTGAATGTTTTCAAGTTAAATCAAATTACCTGAAATTGTTGTAATCCCTATAACTCGATTTTGAATATATGTAGTCAAATTGTATTTGTTACGGATAAATAACAATTTTCAAATAATTATACACATTATTATTGTTATAAATACTTATTTATAATTAATCTAACATCAAAACAGTATAGCTTGTCCGTGCGTTGCAGAGGTTGAGATATTAGTTACCTACACAACCCTGAACGCTCATGAACCTTTTTTATGGAGACGTGTCACTGTGGGAGTAAATTCAGATTCAACGTGGAGTGTGATTAGGATGCCTTCTCTTGGGAGCGACGATGGGCCACTTGTGGGGTACTTCCACGTAATAGTATTTATCCACCGATCCAAATCAATTTAAATTATAAAAATAGAATCGAAATTCGAATAAATCGTTTTTTCATATATACTATTATTTTTAAAATTATTACTCATATTTAAACACTATTTTCATATTTTTATGAACAAATACTTTCATTTTTTAATATTTTTGTTGAAATGATATATATGAGATTATTTAGAATTAATGTTAATGTCTTAAAGTTATATTTTGCTAAGTTTTTTTTTTTTTAACAAAATATTTTGCTAAGTTTTGATGTATATATATATATACTTGATTGAGTAAACATGGAAATAGGAAATCAATTAAGTAATTTGAAAAATAATTAGTACAATTTACTTGTAGCTGATTCAAGAAAAAAATAGAATAAGTGAGAGTAGATACAGAGAATTAACATAAAAAGAACATTAAAATAGTTTCTGCCTTTAATAAAGGTTCTACTGTTATAGCTAAAGAGGGAAGTTAAAATAGGTGTTGAACACCCTAAACTAGCTCCCTTAAATGAGGATTATCTTTTGTACACTATAAATCAATAGAAAATACACTTGACATAAAAATAAATAAAGTAGGATAAAAAACGAATTATTCAATCCAATCCAAATCGTATTTGATTGGATTGGATCAAATTTTTTTAAGAAAGCAAGTCAATTTAATCCAAACCGCATATTATTTTTATAATTGAATCGGATGATTGTTTGATTAAAAACCGATCCAATTCGATCAACCTCCTCGTCCTTTTGCAAGTGACTTCCCCGGTTAGTACTTAGGGCAATCCTATTTTGTTTTTATTGTCGCCACATTGGCACATTCTGATATTCAATTTTTGGTTTTAGATTTCCGCAATAACCTAAGTCCTCAATTACAGGATAGCATATAATGTTTCATGCAGTGTGCCACAACTTTCTGTTATGAATTTTGAGACTCAATTAATTTAAATATTAAATAATTAATAATAAAAAGTAATATTTCTTAATCAACCAAAATTCATGCTAAGAGATTGTGATACCTTCGTGGGATGTCGTCCCTCATTTACAATGTAACGGCTATCCTGCTAGCCTCAACAACAATTTGATGATAAATATTTATTTAAGCATGTGAATATATAATTGATTTGATTTAAAGTAGTTAATTTTATAATATGCATGCGTGTATATTTACTTAAGTTAAAAGCTTGACATTATAGCCATTGTTAATTAATATTTGGTTGAGTGATCTGTGTTTCTTTGTTATTTGGTCATATTTATAAGAAAGATTTTGATTTCTCTCCAAAACTTATTAAACTAAAATAATATTTTTTATCATTTATCTAATTTTTTTTAGATTCGATTTGATTATCTATCTTTAAAAAGACTCACTTTAGTCCTCTAAGTCTCAAATGTTTGCCAATCTTACCCTTTCCGTCATCTCCATTAGTAATGTCGTTAATTTTAGCTACATGACAGTTAACGTGATCTTCTAGGCAGCTGAGTTAGTACGTTCTCCATTTGGCCAGTATGTCATCAAACCACGTGGAAGGATCAAATCAAACAAAAAATAAATAAGATAAAGGACCACAAATATATTTTAATCCTTTTTCCCTAACGAGACTTCTCTCTCTAGAACGTTCTTTTTCTCTCTTTAGAACTTTCTCTTTCTCTCTCTGGAATTTTCTCTTTCTATCTCTAGAACTTCAAAGCACTGAATCAAAAACTCTAAGCTATATACAATTTCAATAAAAAATATCAAAATCCCTTAACACAATAGCAAAATACAGATCCCCTAAGACATTAAAAAAAATGCAGCTTTCTATATGTTTAGCTTTATATATCTTCAACTCGGTAGGTGAAAAATGAAAGGAAAAACCAATAAAATAAGACAATATAGATAAACAATCAAAGATGGATTTAGAGAAAACGGGTGAATAAGTACTAAAATTTGAAACTTTCACCATAAAAAATAAAGCTTTTATATTCTTTTTGCTAGTATTTGGATATCTAGTAGTGGGTCACCAAAGCATTTGAACAAATTGAAGAATAGAACAAAACGAATAAAAAATTAAAGGAAGGAAATAAATAAAAGAGAAGAGGTTTTGTACCAGACCTCTGAATTGGGGTTTGAGTTCGATGCAAATGAAGTGTGGATCTTCTTGTTCTTGTGGGATGATGGAAGAGTCCTGCTGCTGACAACGGACATGGAAATAAGGAGGTGTCGTTGAGGTTGAGATTTGGGGAAGAAGACCCATTTGGGGAAAAATGTTGAGATTTACACTTGAATGCTTTGAACTTCCAAAGAGAAAGTTCTAGGGAGAGAAGATCCATTTGGTCCTTTATTCTATTTTATTTTTGTTTCGATTTGATCATCCCATGTGACTCATAATACCACATGAAGGACGTGTCAACTTTGCTGTCCAGATCATCATCACATTAATTATCACGTAGTTAAAATGAACGATGTTAATAACGAAGATGAAGGAAAATGTAAGATTGATTAACGTTTAAGACTTAGAAGACTAAAACAAATAGTTGAACTCTATTCCACATACACATGCACACACACGTGCACGCACAAACTAAGAAAGGGATTTGGATCCTCTTCGGCAGCTCTCTCTCCATCCTCCCTCCAGCCTCTCTATCTCTCTCTTCATTAACTGTTCATCCTCTCTCCATTATCTCTATCCTCTCCCTCTTTATTTTTCTGCTGCCTCTGCAAGAGGGCTGGAGAAGATCCAAGTTGCTAAGAGAGAGGGGGGAGAGAGAGATATTAAACAATTAAGTTCTTTTTTTATAAAATAGATTCATTGATCCTATACATTTATTTAAATTTTCACATTGATCCTATAAGTTTTATTTTTTTCAAATTGATCCTACATGTTATGTTTCGTTTTCACGTTAGTCTTTTCCATCAATTTCGACCTTACGACGTCAAATCAAAAGTCACATGTAGCACTAATATCATAGCCACGTCAGGTCAAAACTGACGGTGTTAGGTCGAAATTGACGGAAATGACTAATTTGGAAACGGAATATAACGTGTAGTACCAATTTGAAAAAATAAAACTTATGAGACTGATGTGAAAATTTAAATAAATGTATAGGATCAATCAACCTATTAATGCTTAAAAATCATCAACCAATAGAAATTACTCATCGCGACACAGTTGAACTTTTTTAAGACTTTAATTAATTTTGTAACAAGCGTATACTTTATTTGGGAGTAAATACTCAATTTGATCCCTGAAATTATAGGGTCGTATCAACTTAGTCCCTTACATTATCAATATTCCAAAATGATCCCTGAAATTACAGAAAGTTAATCAGATTCGTCCCTCCGTTGATATTTGCATGGACTATAATGACATTAAGTTGGTAATGCCAGGGATGCATTTGAAACTAAGTGAATAATGTCAGGGATGCATTTGCTACATTTTACAATTTCAAGGATCATTTTGAAATATTGATAATGTGAATGACTAAGTTGATACGACCCTACAATTTCAGGGACCAAATTGGGTATTTATTCCTTTATTTGGTTTAAATCTATCAAATGGGACTCAATCACGAGTCATTCGCATGAAGGCCAGAGAGTTTGTCTCGCAACACCAGGTGTCCCCTAATTAAATCAACAACTAAAAAACATGGTCCAAATAAAAAAGGACCAAATGGTCTAATAAAAAGCAACAAGGTCTTAAGAAGGTTAGGAGGCAGTTTGCCTAGCGATGTAACAATAATACAAGCGTGATTTGCCAAACAAGAAATCCCAATAATAATGCTTTTGCATACGGAGTCTCCATTTTGAAGCTGTAATTTTTTCTAATAAACTTAAATGCGAATCCTACTTGTTGTAAAGTGCGGGTCACATTGTGACCTTATTACCTACAAATTTCATCATGAGACTCTAAGGATTTTTAGGATGTACGCTATACCAAGTTTGAACACAAGTGAGAGCTAATGCTGCTACTGCAGCCAAAAAGGCAATGATAGACCACGGGGTACTGAAATATGTATTGATTGCTACAGCAACCGAAGTCCTCCATCTATTTGTGTAATGCTTTTCAATTTGATTCTTGACTTGAATATATTTCTTGCTGTATGCCACCGCATCACTCCTCCATGTATTATTGAATATTTTAGTTGGCAAGTCACAGCTCACATCAACAAAGAGTTTGGCCAATTCTTCGTCGCTCCCAAGCAAGTTTTGGATTACACCAGCTAACCTGAGCTCCTTCACATCCTCCCCACCATCAATCAATGAATCCATAAACCCAAAAAATGAGCTGCATTCCAAGTTGTTATGAAAATCTGGACACATCTCATATGCTATCAAGTTCCTAAAGAAATAAGGTGAAGCATTATCGAACACAAACACAGGAAGCCTCAATTCTCCACAAAACAACATGGAGGTGAAAGAGACATTATTCCATATCCATCCACGTCCCTTGCTTGGTTTCACTCGAATCCCTGCTGCTTTAAGATCTCGTATGTTCTTATATGTTAGCCAAACATGCGAATGCGATTTTAAAGCTGGGATAGTAGTCACCTGTTTCCGTTCCTCACCATCTTGTTGGTTTTTGACATCCTTTTTTCCATTTTCCTCAACATGGTCTTTGTCAGTATGGAGATCATCATCAGAGGTAGACGTGAGAAATGAGCGAGCATAATCAAGAACATGATTTGGTTTACGCTTATTTTGGAGTACCGAGACTTTCACTTCTTGATCAGATCCTTTTACGTCTCCCATGGAATGAAGATTACAAGTTATTAACTTCTTCTTAGACGCCCCCTCCATCATAGACTTGATAAATGAGCGAGCCAAACCAAGAATATGAAATGATTTATGCTTATTTTCGAATGAGAGATTCAGTTCTCTCACGCGTTGTAAGTCACCCATGGACTGAAAATTGGCCATTAAATATTCCAAGTCGGGGCCCTTCTTGCTTAGCAACTCTAGCAATCTCCTTGGAAGTTGGTTCTCCAACATGAGAATATCTCTCCAAATATACATCATTTGATCAAGCTTTAGCTTCAGTGCTTCTGGATGATGTTTGTCAATTTTTTCCATGAAATGGAGCAAAGAACATCCATCCACAAACAACATCCAAGCAAAGTCTTCATCAGTTGTTATTCCAATCGCATCCTCAGTGAACAAATTCTTCAACTCCCCAAGTTTATCTTGAATCATTTTGAGCAAAGACTGAGCTACTTGGTCCGTAGCTTGGTTAGTTTGTTTACTGTTTTCTTCAACATACATGGATGTCCACAGAAGCTTGTATTGTTCTCCTTGCTCGAGATTTTTCTCCCTGTGATGAATGGGGCCAAATGATATCAACTTGGGTGAGCAGTATTTAACAAACTCGGGATTATGTCGCAAAAAAGCAGGAACCCTTTGGATCTTGGGACTTGATCTTTGATGATCTCCTTCAAATCTTTGCTTTGCTAGTTGGAGTTGGCCAATCCTTTTATTCATAAGGGTTCGGGGGGATGGCGGGTTTGCAGGTTGAGAAAGCCTTTGATTATCCATTTGTGATATCTCTGACATTGTCTGATTACCAATGGTTGAGAGGTTGGTTGGTTTCAAAGCGCAATTAAAGTACTCCTGCAACAAAATGTTTTCTTTTTTCCCCTCTCCTTTCTTCAGCCCAAAATTACATTGATTAAAGTCACCCTGAAACAAAATTAGAGTAATCAAATATCTATGAAAAGAGATTATAAAATAAATATATCTATGAAAAGAGTTTAGTTTTGATATAGTCTCAGTGTAAATTTTTACTTTCTCATAGGATCACAAATCATTCTATGTTTTACTTTTAAAGTAAATGTGATAAGAGTCAAACACTTATAATGATATACTAATTTATGATTAGAGTTTAATTATTATGCACTTTCAGTGTAAAATCAGTATAAAGTTTTTTACATTGTTAACCAATCATAAATCATATGGGTGATTTTTAAGATAGTTATGATAAGAGTTAAACATTTTAGTTTATGTGACAATTTCTAATTGACTGACAGTATAAAAAATCTTTACACTAACAGTGCATATCAATTAAATCCCTAAATTATTTGATAGTATACAAAATATTTACATTGACAGTGCATAACAATTAAATCATAAATAGAATTCTTTAACAAATTTATATTTTACTTTTTTTTGACACGACAGATTTGAAACCTCAGAATTTGTTAAATAGAGAACACATACAAAATTTCATTCAAAAAAACCTACAAAAGATATTAATCCGTAATATCATCTATTGGATACTTCAATTTTCTCCTTTTTTTTTAAGTTTAAATCTTTCCCCGTTATCTTTCTACTTCTTTTAATGCATATGCATATACCTATGTGCATTTTTTTTATAGTAAAGATAAAGCAAAAAGTTCCTAGGAAAGATAATTAACAATAATTAAGAAAGTTTGTCTTTTTCTAACTTACGAGGTACTGTGTCACATATTTTTTTTAGATGAAATACTAAAATGATTTGATATCAAAGAGTAGAACATTAACCAATACACGGGAGGGGCACTCCTTAAACTTATAGCAGCGATTACTAGGGAAATGATAATTACATAGATTTTCATATCTCCCAAATTCCTCACAGGTTCTCATATGTAGGTCATTGAAGAATAACTCTTTTTTTTTTTTTTGTGCTTTCATTGAATAACTCTTTAATTAGTGCTACTATGACGTTTTCTGTTCGACTGTTTCTGTGTGGTTCAGGTAAGTGTGAGTTTGTGATCAGAATAATTGAAGTCCATGCAACTATCATTAATTTCGATTATACTCTTCAAAACCAAAATAAAGCAAAACAAATGGACCAGATGCACAGTAGACATAGCATACACTTGTAGAAAATATGATGCACTTACAATGGGTGCGAAAACTGAGATAGAACTTTGAAATCACAGAAAATCCACGGAGTCTAACCACACAGAAAAACAAATTAGGAAGTTGTCACAGACATGAACACTGAAAAAAAAAAAAAGGGAGATAAAAGAAAAGTAAAAACAGTGCATCTATTTGGATATCGTTCTCACCGAGTCTTGGTCTTCAATTTGAAACCAAAGAGTCCTTAAACTTCCACTCTCCACGGAGGAATATATAGTGAAATCCTTCGCAACAAAGGACCCAAGATAATCTGAATCGAAGTAAGGGAATGCAGCAAGAAGGGGACTTCTGAAAAAGGTCAACGAAGGTAGACGAGTGGTAACTTCTGAGGTAAAGGGGCTGCTCAGAAAACATAAACAAAAGCAAGATCGGAAAATTGGAGGGTTGAGGGAAATTAAATGTGAATCCTACATTTATACTTGACTTTGTGTTCCACTGTACCACACTTCTCCACACGTATATATACTCGAAAAAAATCTAATTTTAATAAAATTAATTATATTAATTTAATTATCTTGATTTATGAAAAAAAATAAATTATAATTATTAAATTATTTTTTTAAAAGTATATAGTGTTTTTAAAAATTATGTTTTGAGAATATATAGTGTTCTTAAAAAAATAAAAAAAATAATTAATAAAAGGATATTTTTAAAATACTAATATTAAATAAGATTGATTTGATTGATTTTTATTCATATTTGAGTTCAAAAAATTTAAATAATTTTTTACTTATATATAACAAAGGAGGAAGTACTTAGACATAGTAGCGGCACCCTTCAACATAAAATAATTGTTAATTTTTTTATTCCCAGGTAATGGTTAATTTAAACATTTAAATAAAAATTTAATTTATATATATTGTTAATATAAAATTTTTTTTACACGTACAATCAATTAGAAATTGTCACATAAGTTAAAATATTTGATTCTTATCCTAACTATCTCAAAAGTCATATACATCATGATTTCTGATTGGTTGTCAATATAAAAAACATTACACTGATAATACATAATAATTAAACTATTTAAATAATACATAGTTGCATACTCTCTTATGTAATGTAAAAAAAAAAAAAAAACATACTCTCTTGTCTTTGACTGATTCATTAGGAGTCGTTGTGGTAGAACCTTCCCAGTCCCCAGCGAAGTTTGATTCTCCCCACTTGCCCAAGTTGAAAGTTGAAACTGATGGATTTCTTTAATATTTTATTTTATTTAATTAGTATGTATTCTGAATGCAAAAAAATTTTACATGATCAAATAATCATATTTATGTCATTAAAAATGATTTAATTTTATTATAATTATATTAAAAATCATATATATAATGATTTGTGATTTGTTGATCGTATAAAAATTTTACAATAATTGATCATGCATCAAAATTAAAATTTTTTCGTTTATTAATTTAGGAGAATGCTAACGAATGTCCTTAGGACACTCATTAAGAAAACAAAAAAATAAATTTTTTATTGAAAATTAATGTATTTAATATTTGAAGAGATAATAAATTTAGTTTTCTAATGCAAAATTGATTTTTTTGATTTCTTTAAAAAATGTCCTTAAAATACTTATTAGCATGATCTATTAATTTAATATGCCAAATTATCATAGATACGTTGTTTTCACATAAATAGTTGAGTATTCATTCTTAATTGTGAATCATTTTTAATTTTTAATAGTAACTCATTCTCTACGACATCTATGCACCATTAAGGAATCTTTATTATATATTAATTAATTGTATAATTAAAATATGTATTTATCCTAGAAAAATTAACTATCACATTGACTGGTTGTTTAAAAATTGAATACAACGTGCAATTAATTATATATATTATGCATTATTAGTGTAAATATTTTTTACATTGTCAATTAATCAGAAACTGATATATCATTATAAAAGTTTGACTTTTATCCTAATTACCTTAAAAGTCACTCTTACCATAATTTTTGATTGATTGATAGTATAAAAAAAACTTTATATTGAGAGTGCATGCCAATTAAACTCAATATTTAATAGTAAAAATGAGTGTAGTTTTGATAATTTTTTACACTATCAATTAATCACAAATCATCTTATGTATAACTTTTAAGGTAATTATAAGAAGAGTCTAATCTTTTTTAATAATAATGTGACAATTTATGATTATTTCACAATATAAAATAAATTTACAATGTGATAGCATACCAATTAAATCCAAAAATAAATAATGTTGAAAATAAAGATTGTAATTTACAAGCACCAAAAAATAAAGATAGTAATTTACTATATTTTTGAATCAAGCTCACTTATTTTTCACGGTTAAGATATTCTTTTTTTTCATATTCATAAAATAAGGTTGCTTTTAGGGTGGAACACTGAGTTAAATGGTCCATGAGTGGACCATCAATATAATCATTAGATATATTAATAAAATAAGTGTATGTTCCAAATTAAAACAGGATAATAGATTAATAGATTAAAAAAATTTAAAAGATTAACTTTACTATTGTGTCCTTATCCTCAACCCATCTGTCCAACCACCTTTCCTTCACTACTGCCACCAACTTGCAGCACCACCGCAAAGCAAAGTCGACGTAGCGCCGTTGTCACCCTCGCGCAGAATCCATCACCGCTAACTATCGCGTCTCTCCATTGCAGAAGCACCACCCCGCGTACAGATTTGCCAGTCCACCAATCCGTGTACCACTGCCTCTGCACGAATTAGTCGTCGTCCCAACCGTCGGTCACATCCTACTTCGTTTAGAGCTCCGCACAGCACCAATTAGAAGCTGCCACGCACAACCGCACACCACTGCACTTCCCCATTGTCGCGCCATCAGCTCAGCCACACACATTCCCACCTCGAACGACCAACCATCGCGCTTCAAGTGTGAATCCTCCCTTTTCGTGAATTGCAAACACCGGATGGTGTTCATTTGGTTTAATTGTTTTTTTAACCTTTTGCATTTTTTTGTTTCATTTTTGGGATTGGCTTGGGAGGCATAGATTATAAGTGGGCTAGTCTCATTTAGTTCAGTATGTATAATCTATTCATTAACGCTAATTTAATCAATTCACAAGTATAATGTGATCACATTCGGGTCAAAAAATTTGCTATACGTCATAATATTATTTTTGCACCATTATCACATTCAAGATCAGATAAATAAATAAATAGACAAATAGATAGATATAATAATATATTCATTAAATCAAATTTAATTAATTCGCAAGTTTAATGTGACCGTGTGAATCTTTTTTTCAGAGTTGTTGAGAAAATTAAAATAATGCAATCCCTCGGGTCTTTCTCCGATTCATTAGGACCGAATGTGAACCCACCCTACATTGTTCAAATTAAAATAGAAAAAGAACTACATCATTTCCTAGACTAAAGACAAAACCAGCTGAGACGATTGAACTATTCAAATGTTGACATTAATCATTACTATTACATGACACTAGGAATTAAAGGAAGACTTCTTTTTTTTTGGGGTAAATAATTAAAGGAAGACTTTGTTACAAAGGGTCGTGCTATACCGTGTTGAAAGAATATTAGTTAAAAAATTTAAGAAAATAAAAAAAATATTGAGAAGTTAAACGTTTTTTTTAATCATTATATAGACATAAAATATTTATCATCATTAATAGTGATCAATCTCCGTCGAGGAACTTGTTGAACACATAAAGTGAATTCTTCCTTCCCAATCAAATTTTTTCTATACACAAATCTTTACCATTAACAAATTGAAGAAAATGAATAAATTGTGTGATTCTTCCTCTCTGGTTTTTTCTTATATTTTCTTATAAATATTCAAATGTTATAAATATTTAATATTTATCTGATTTACATGGATGTGAGGTAGAACCGTGACCCCTTTGCATCAAAAGTGGAAGCAGCCATGGTTGGTTCAACATTTAAATAAACTCCTATAAAGTTTCGATTTGTCGAGAAAATTTACACAACGATCATTGAGGATAGGAATACCCACAAGAATATACCATAAAAAAATAATGTAACATACTAGATTTACATGGTTCCATCAGTGTCACCCCCAAAACCTATTTAGACCCAAAATGCTAAAACAAATTTTAAGATGAGACCTTTTGAAATGATTTTTTTGAAAAAAAAAGGTAATGTGAGCCTGACCGACATTAATTTGCATAGGTCTTGGTTGACGCTAAAATTAGTGTAGGCTTAGACCGACACTAAATATTTTTTTTATAGAGTAAGTAAATTTTTTTAAGACCTAAAGCAAGGGTTTTAGTGCTCGACCCTTAACCCGGCCCCGGTTCCATACTACTTGATTATGTCCATGAAACATTTCAAGAAATTAAATATTAGCTATCTCAAAAAAAATTATAAATTTATGTGAAAACTTGAAAAACAACCTGAAGATGTGCAACATTTTATATACCTAAGCATCTCATTTAAGAATTACTCCCTTCGGTCCTTAATATAAGAGACAAAAAGATATTTTTTTGTTTGTCCAATATATAAGAAAAAGTTACCAATTTTTATGCTAAATTTCATTTCTATCATTATTTATTATAAAATTCATATTAAAAAGACTCAACAATTTCTCATGCAAGTGTTTGGTTTTGCTTTACTGATTGATCATATAGCATAGTGTTTGGATTTAGTAATAAATAAGTTAGTTGAAATAGAAATAATTAAATAGGGATATTTATGAAATAAAATTTAAAATGAATTGATTTCAATAATTTTTTTTTATCATGATGAATTAGGATTTTGTCTTTTATATTGAACAGCGGAGGTAGTACAATAAATGGTAATCACCCTCTCACATCAGATATTTTGACTACTATGGTGATCACTCACACTTGATTCACCCAATGCCCTTAATGCGTCGCCATTTCACGACATTCTATGCATATATAGGAAAAAGATCCTCTTTATTTTTTACTTCTCTATTTTTATCCATTTCCAAAGTTTTTTTCAAATAAATGTATATTATACATATGTATGTAGTTCTTTCATGCATTTATTATCTAAAAACTTTAGTAATGAACATATCCATTTCTCATGAAAAATGAAAAGAATCTCTACTCGTGTATATATATAGTGATGTCGAGTGAGATATTGTTTCTTAGAAGAATATGCAGGTGAATATTAATTTCTCTTCACCATTGCAAGACTGCCTGAAAATTGTCATCTCATTTTTTTTCAAGAAAGATTATAAATTCCGAATAGCATAGCAATTTAATATGCATTGAAACCTTAGTCAAAACTGTCCTGGAATACTCTGGAACTTTTTTTTATTTTAAAAAATATTAACAAGTGTCCTAAGAGTATTGATTAAGGAAGCAATAAAAGAAAACTTTTATTGGAATTTATTGTAATTAGTATTTGAAGAAGTGATATATTTAGATTTTCAATCAAAACTTTCTTTTCTTGTATTCCCTGACCAATGCTTTTAGAACACTCATTAATATAACATTTTTATTTAACTTATAAGCACAAAAATATATTGATAGAAGTATAAAAAATACTTAAATCTATATACAAGATCGTAAAACATAAACTAGAACAGTACCATGTAACAAAAAAACAGTACCAACTAAAGCATACCTCCCAGGGAGATGGATCCTCACAATTTATAAAAAAATTGAGAGTGTCAATTTGTATGATCTCACTGTTGATTATAGAATACATTTTCATTTTAAAAATGAAGTTTAAAATTATTAATGACGGGATCATATAAATTGACACTTTCAAGTTTTTAACAAATTTAGAGGATCCATTCCCATATCTAGCAATTACCTTACAGTTAAAATTTAGTTGTTATCCAACGCGATTACCTTACAGTAAAAAAAATGAATACAACTTGCAATTAACTATATTATTTGCTAGACTAAACAGCCAATTTTCTATGCCTATGGAAATAAATAAATACAACGTCCAATTAATTAAACTATCTGCTTCAGTAAACAATTAATCAATTTGTTTGAGAGTTGTTGAGAACATAAAAATAATGCAATCCCAATCACCAAAAAAACATGCAATCCCTCTTGTCTTTGTCTGATTCATTAGGAGCCAATGGGACCGCTCCCCACCAGAAGTCAAAGTCAATATTGTTTCTACATGTTCATTTCTATTTGAAAAAAATTTCTCAACGTGAATAAAATTGTAAAGTGAAAAATTAAATGTGGATTCATATTTGATTAGTTAAAATAATTTAAAATCTTAATACATTTTAATTAATTAAGGATTAATGAATTTTTACTTTTTTATTTTACACTTTCATTCATTTTATTAAAGTTTTATCTCTCCTATATCTTTTGCCTACTTTTAAAAAAATTCAACCCGCAATTAGTATGTGAACACTCTGGTCAAATTAAAAAAAAACTACATTAAATTGTTAAAATTGATTTTAAAAGAATTGATATTAACATAATTAATTTTAAAAAAATTAAGATTAAAAAATTTGATTTGTATTTGATAATGATATTTTAAAAGTGATTTTAGAATAATTAATTTTGTTTGGATGGTAAAGTATAATCACTTTTGATATGTAAATATAAAGAATTTTGTAAGTCTCACATCCAAAATCAATTTTACTAAACGAAAAAGTTATAAATTATTACTTCCATCAAAATCAATTCTACCCACCCCAATTTGTAGCCAAACATATTACAAGCTCCAACTTGATTTTGAACGGTGCAACGTGATTTTAAAGGTATAACCAAATACATGAATAGTGCTCCAGCTTGATTTTGAACAGTACAACATGATTTTAAAAGCATAACCAAATAGGGACTAAGTATATGATTTTGATAAGCGTGATTTTGAATAAAATTGATTTTATTATAATTGAGTTTGAAATTATTATTTCCATCAAAATCAATTCTACCTATCCTAACTTGTAACCAAACACATAAATAGGGCTCCAACTTGATTTTGAACCGTGCAATGTGATTTTAAAAGCCTAACAAAACACATGAATAGTGCTCCAACTTGAATTTGAACACTGCAACATGATTTTAAAAGCGTAACCAAATAGACACTAAGTGTAAGTTTTTTTCGGAATCCACCATAATTAGGATTTTTGGCTCCTCAATGAGTTCTTTGGGTGTCCCCACAGCTTCAGCCTTTTGGATCGGCCATAGGACTAATCCTAGGTTCGGCAATGACAGACGTCCGATTTTTTACACATGAGGTTGGACTGTCTGTCAACTGGACGACTCCAAAAATCGAACTCGCGTTATTTTTCTTACGGGAGAGTCACGTTACCAATTTTCTCAACACCAGGTTGATACTAAGTGTATGTTTCTTATAAACGTGATTTTACCAACTCTCCCAACATGAATGAAATTGATTTTACAAAATTAATTTGATTATAATTGAGTGTAAAATGAAATAATTTATTTTTAAATGTTTTTTTTATAAAACAAGTTTGATATTAAATTTAGTATATTCAAAACCATTCAAACCTACGTTTCTATTGCAAACCTATTTTTGATGGTTCTAAACATGGAACCAACAGGTGCTAAATAAGACAAAAGAACCCGAGAGACGATTGTACTATTCAAATGTTGACATTAATGGTAACTATTATAAGTTAAACAAAGACCTTATTAAAAAAAGACCTAAACCGCATAGTCCATTTTTAAATACTGTTAAATTATTAAACGAATACTTTATAAAAAAATATTGCAACTTTAATATTGCAAAAAAAATAAATCATTCTCCTCTATGCAAAAAAATATTGCAAAAATACTACTACTTCGGATTCATATTATAAAAAATAAAAGGGTCCAATTTTTTGATTCAAAATATAAGAAATATTTATCAATTTTTGGATATATTAAATGTTCATTTTTAATTATATCCTTATTTATAATATGATTCATATTTATGAAGTACATATATTAAATATTTTGTGAAGACTTTGTTTATTGTTATTAGCTTGAGTGGTTGATGAATTAAGTTACTAAAATTTATATTAGTGTCATTAATTATAAACATCAATAAAATCTTCAAAACCATTCAAGCCTACGTTTCTATTGCAAACCTATTTTTGATGGTTCTAAACATGGAACCAACAGGTGCTAAATAAGACAAAAGAACCCGAGAGACGATTGCACTATTCAAATGTTGACATTAATGGTAACTATTATAAGTTAAACAAAGACCTTATTAAAAAAAGACCTAAACCGCACAGTCCATTTTTAAATACTGTTAAATTATTAAACGAATACTTTATAAAAAAATATTGCAACTTTAATATTGCAAAAAAAATAAATCATTCTCTTCTATGCAAAAAAATATTGCAAAAATACTACTACTTCCGACTCATATTATAAAAAATAAAAGAGTCCAATTTTTTGATCCAAAATATAAAAAATATTCATCAATTTTTGGATATATTAAATGCTCATTTTCAATTATATCCTTATTTATAGTATGATTCATTTTTACGAGGTACATATATTAAATGTTTTGTGAAGACTTTGTTTATTGCTATTAGCTTGAGTGGGTGGTAAATTAAGTTAGTGGAATTTAAATTAGTGCTATTAATTATAACCCATCAATTATGAAAGGGGTATTTTTGGAAAGTAAGTTAAATATTTAGAAATATTAATTAAAATTATCTCATTTCGAAACATTTTCTTGATTTATGTGATTTACTCCTATACTTCTTATAATATGGACCGAAAATAGTATTTTACATGAAGATGTAACTAAGTGTCTATTTTACACCCAAGTGAATACCATTTTCAGTTTTGTCTAACTTCTAGTAGTTAACCTTAAGTCTAGGAGAATTAAAATCAAAATAACAATGCAGGCAAAAGTAAAACAAAAATACGAGTAGTAAAGAAAACATCTTGTTAATGGACAACTTCAGAGACATAAACACTTACATCTTGTTAATGGACAACTTCACTCGGTAACCCAAACGTTGAATAGGAAAGTGCATTGTAAATCATTGCAATTAAGGGCCAGAGAAAAAACATGTATAGAGGAATCATTATTGCACCGTGAATATTAATGCTGATTAAATTAATTAATTAAAGATTTTTAGACAAAATTACTTTACTGCCCCAGGTTTAGGAGGGAAAAAGTTATCCTAGTGTCTACTACTTTGTATATATAAAGATATTATCACATGTGACAGTAAGTAATGCTGATTAAATTAATTAATTAAAGATTTTTAGACAAAATTACTTTACTGCCCCAGGTTTAGGAGGGAAAAAGTTATCCTTGTGTCTGCTACTTTATATATAAAGATATAAAGATAGAGTAACTCCCGGAATGTGCTAGATCCACAACCCCAAGACTTATTCCAGATTTAAATTGATTGGCTTTTATATTTACCATTCGCCTTCCGGAGGAAGTTTCGGAAGAGGCCGACGGCAACTGATCCAAATCAATTCAAATTGTAAAAATCAAATCGAAAAATTGAAAAGAGTAAAAATTGTTTTTATCTATTAGATTGGATTGGATTTCGGATCCTCAAGGGAAAACTGATCCAATCCAATCCAAACCAACCTACTATATATATACTATTATTTTTGAAATTATAGTACTACTTATATTCAAATATTATTTTTCATACTTTTATGAACGAATACCCTTGTTCTCTTTAATATTTTTGTTGAAATTGTCAAATACTAAATGTATTGAAATTTGTATAGTTATTTATGTACCTAGAAATCAACAGTGATTCATGTTCTACAAGATTTCATACATGTACTTAGGAACAAACTATATTAATTCTAGTATATACAAGTTTAATGTTGGTCTTCGACGTAATATAACTATGTAACGATGTATCGGTAAAAATCGAATTATCCAATCCAAAACGCATTTGATTGGATTGGATTGGATCGGATTTTTTTTAAGGAAGCAAACCGATCCAATCCAAATCTCAACTTGTTTCTATCTTTAGATCAGACGATTTTTTGACTCAAAACCGATCCAATCCAATCCGTGAACATCCATACTTTAAGGTTATGTTTGGATAGATGGAGTAGAGTGGTTACTAATAAAACGGAGTGGTAAAAAAGGTTTAATCTATTGTTTGTTAATTCCTTAACTAATCGAGTGCAATGATTAAGGATAGGAATCCAAATCAATTTTTGTTGGCGCATAATGTGACCTGCACAGGAAAGTTTGTGCCAGTGGATTATCAGCTAGTAAACGTTCAGTAAGGAACACTTGTTACAGGTAACTGCTCTAATTGAAGCCCAAAAACAAAAGTTGGGCCTAGTTTTTTCTGAGAATACGGACTCTTTTCTGTACAAAATATGCTAATAACTAACAACTAACTCTTACTGAATAAAAGTTTTACTAAAAAGAAAGAGTTTAATTACTTTGCATTATTAGTATAAAATTTTTTATATTGTCAACCAATCAGAAATTATGGTATGAGTGACTTTTAAGGTAGTTAGGATAAAATGCAAATATTTTAACTTATGTGACAATTTCTATTTGGTTGTGAGTATAAAAAATCTTTACACTGACAGTGTATATCAATTAAATCCAAAAGAAAAGCTAAAACCCTATTTTATTGAAAAAAATCTTTTAAATTTGTATACTTTAATTTAAATTTAAATATATTAAAATCTTAAGTAATTAAAATTTAATAATAGATACAACTTTATTTATTTTTTTTAAAATACTTTAATTTGCGTATGCTACCTTAGAATTTTATCTTACTGGATGGTCATGGTAGCTGCCTAGCTGGGCAATCCTTGAAATGAGGACAGGAAATGTCAACATATGCGTTCTCCCTCCTTGGCAAAAACATGATTTGCTAACAGGTGAACAAACTTAGAAATTATAACAATCCATAATCTATAACAGATTCTCACGACCAGTCTCATATATTGGGAACCTATACTATAATTATTTTTTTCTACATACACCTATGCCATACTTTGTTCCTTATATTTTGGTGATTTCGTATTTAGGCTTTTTTTTTTCATCGGCCGCCAGCAACGATGGCCTCCGGCAATCGCTGCCAGCCAACCACGACTGCCACTGGCTGACTGTCGCCTCTACTGCTCAGCCACGTGCCAGCCACCCTCCACCACCGTCGCACTCCAACCACCACTACATCATTATGGAAAAAGTTGTTTTTAAAAAAAAGATTTTTTTTTTTATGTAAAAACAAAAGTTTTTTTTTTAAATAAGGCTTTTTTTTAAATAAAAAAAAAACATTTGTCCACAACTGTTGTACAAAAATCCTTTTTGAAATTAGAATTGATAATTATGCACTTCATCTTCATTGGAGTGGATCGCCTATGTGGTTTTGAGGTGGGTTTGGAGGAAGGACATATGTATGTATGGTACTATGGTGGGTATGTCTGAAACTATTGAATGAGTTCAGTTTTTTATGCCTTTGAAGATCGGTAGTTTCAGTGGGAGGTGATGAGAACAGTTGAAAAAGATAAGCCACTATGTTGAAGTGGTGAACTTGCTCATTTGTCCTCAACTTGTTACTACTCTCCATAGGAAATTTAGTAAATAATGCCATGTATGTATGTATGTCCCTAAACTGCCGAAGCATCTAAACTAAAACCAGACCACAAACAATAATAGGGAGCCATCTATTTATTTGCTAAACTTAGAGAGGGGCTGTCAAAATGAATAACAAGAATATCCGATTGCATAATAAACTAGTACACATAGCCATTCCTTATATTTGTCCAAACTTGACTATTTTTACACATTAGCACTACTCATCGGGTCTTGATTTGGTTTTCTGTTCTTAACTTAAATCCCTGTCTGAACGGATTAACCGTTTTTGCCAAGGCTTTTTATCTTTCCACACCAACAGGAATACCCCTCAACCCTACCCTGCTAAAGGGCATGTGGTTCCATGACCCTGCTGCTTCCCAAGCCTTCATGCATGCATGTTTTCCCTCCTGCTCCTGCTCCTCCTCCTCTCTTGGTCTAATTCCAAGTAATTAGTCCCCATTAACAAAATGGAGAGCATAAGAACAAGGCAATCTTCTGTCCTGTTCAATGCTCTCCCAGGCTTGAAACCCGTAATTTTTTTTGCTTAGGATTTCTCGAGAAATGGAGAACAAAGGAACAATTCTGATGGAACGGTTTGAACTTGGGCGTATGCTTGGTCAAGGCAATTTCGCCAAAGTTTACCATGCAAGGAACTTGAAGACAGGCCAGCACGTTGCCATCAAAGTCCTTAACAAAGAGATGGTGATGAGGGTTGGCATGATGGAGCAAACCAAGCGTGAAATCTCTGTGATGCACCTTGTGAAGCACCCCAACGTTGTGCAGCTCTATGAAGTCATGGCAAGCAAAACCAAGATATATTTTGTAATGGAGTGCGTGAAAGGTGGAGAGCTTTTTGATAAAGTGTCCCGAGGGAAGCTAAGGGAAGATGTGGCCAGAAAATATTTCCAACAGCTTATTGATGCTGTTGATTACTGCCACAGCAGAGGGGTATATCACCGTGACCTCAAACCTGAGAACCTTCTCTTGGATGAAAATGGGAACCTCAAAGTTTCAGATTTTGGTTTGAGTGCATTGTTGGAGTCCAGGAAGAATGATGGCCTTCTTCACACAACGTGTGGGACACCAGCTTATGTAGCTCCTGAGGTGATCAAGAAAAAAGGATATGATGGAGCCAAGGTAGATACTTGGTCTTGTGGGGTCATTCTCTATGTTCTCTTGGCTGGACATCTTCCTTTCAGTGATAAAAATCTAATGGAAATGTACAGGAAGATTGCCAAAGCAGATTTCAAGTGCCCACAATGGTTCCCAACAGATGCTAGAAGGCTTCTCCGAAGAATCCTTGATCCCAATCCAAAGACAAGAATTACTATTCCCAAAATCATTGATAGCAGTTGGTTTAGAAAAGGGTATAAGAAGGTTGAAGCATCACAGGTGCCACCCTTATCCCTTACAGATGGTAAGGATTTCTCGGATATTGAGGCTGCACTTGCTTCATCAAATTCAGATGGTAGCTCAATATTAAATATAGAAGAAAGCCCCATGAAGCCATATTATTTCAATGCTTTTGATCTCATATCGCTCTCTTCAGGATTTGATCTTTCTGGTCTGTTTGAGAAGGATATGATAAGCCAAAGAGAGCAGGCAAGATTTACTACTGCAAAACCACCTTCAACGATTGTGTCAAAACTTGAAGAGATAGCACATAAAGATAGTAGATTTAAGGTCATGAAGAAAAATGGAACTGTTAGATTGGAGGGAAGCAAGACTGAGCGACAAAGCCAACTCATTATAGATTCAGAAATTTTTGAGGTTACATCTTCCTTTCATATTGTTGAGGTGAAGAAAATTGCTGGAGATACATTGGAATATAGGAAATTCTGGGACCAGGACTTCAAGCCTTCTCTAAATGAAATAGTTTGGGGTTGGCAAGGATGTGAGCAACAGCAATAGTAGCATCAAAAATGTTTGTAGGCTTCTTTTTTCTTGGATAGATGGTGCTCTTCCACGCATTCTTCTATCTAAATGTCTTAAACTCATGTTTTCCATGTTCTTTCCTTAATATAATTTTTCTTCCTTACAAAAATTATGTATAGAAAGATGACTTCTACTTTTCTTTGCTCTTGTGGGAAGTTATATTCAACTGATAATATTGGCAACCTAGTTAAATTACTTTGAGCCCGTTCAGATCAAAATAACAAGAATCATGCAAACACCTATATATCTAGTCTGATCAAAGCTCCACTTTAGTACCATTAGAAAATCCTTTTTGTTAGATATAAACTATTCTTGAGCCTACACCTAGCAACTTAAGCCTTTGATATGTACCAAGAACCTCTTCCACCAAGTTAAAAGTTTAATCCTCCCTCCTGCATTCAATTACATTTTAGTTGAAGACAAAGTGATATGTATTTTGTCCATGTTTTAAATCTAAAGGAATTTTATTTGAGGTATTTTTAGAAATATAAACAACTTTAACGTTTGCACCTAGCAATTTAAGCTTTCAGAATAGTTGGTCTGGACAGTATTCTAGAATTTGTATTATTCATTAAAAGTATTCAAAGGACTAACAGGATATCTACCAATGGAACAAATTAGAGATAGTTCCTTGTTATGTATAAAAAAATATAATGTCTGAAGTGCTGTTTGATTTTGTACTCACGTTATAACAGGACATCTGCCAATTATTGGGTTCTCTCATTAATCATGTGTACCGCATACCGAATTTGTCGTACCGCATAATGTGTCACCCTAAAGAAAATCTTTTATAATAATGTAAAAAGTGATAAATCGCATACCAAAATGAACCCTGTGCCTGGTAACTATGGCAGAATGTACCTAATCATTTTCAATCTATCTTTATGAATTGAATTAACTGGGTCTGGGATGCAACATGGTTGGCTAAAATTTGGAACTAGGTCATCTTTCCTTGAGTATGTGCTAATTATCCTATTAAGGTTCCTAAAAAAAGTTTTTCCGAAGTGATTTTGTCTTCGAAGTGAGCAAATAAGAATATAGCCACTTTTAGATATTCATTGGATTGAGATCTTGATGCGCTTTATCACGATGCACTTTATTAAATTAAGGATATATTCATCCTTACTTTCTCACCTCATAAACATGTTAGATTTTTTGGGTTGCGTATGTAATGTTTAAATGTGTTAGGGCCATTATTTAATTAGCCAAAATTAAAGTGATCTATTTAATATAAAGTTTATGGCTAAGGGCATATATAATTGTCATGAAAGTTATTGTGTAGATACCATAAACAATATTCTAATTTGATGAGGGGCCAAATTAGAAATATTGAAACTTATGATGTAACTGTCAGAAGTTACATAAAGGGATTATGGTCCCCAATTTGCAAAGTAACTTACAGAAAAACAATTTTTTGTTTTTATCTCTCTTCATCCCTATTAGAAGCGAAACCTAAAAAGGGAACTTAAGGCGCTCTGCAATTGGAAGATCACATACCCGCTTTCAATCTCATCACCTTGATTAATTCCCAATGGCAAATTCAGGTACGCTTCCGCATTCTGTTTTCATCATGAGTTGGTATGAGATTTTTGGTTATACATGGGTAGAAGCATGTGATTAGGCACAACTCATGTTTGACTTTAAAGAGACTTTCTCTCCGGTTTCATCGAAAGACTCTTTTAGGACAACCGTGGCTCTTGTTGCACATTATGATTTGGAGCTCCATCAGATGGATGTCAAGACGGCGTTTCTCAATGGCAACATTGATGAGAAAATCTATATGGTGCAGTCAGAAAACTTTGTGTCGAGAGACCCAAAGAATATGGTTTGCAAATTGACAAAATCCATCTATGGGCTAAAACTGGCAACTCGTCAGTAGTACCATGAGCTTCATCAAGTAATTCTCTCATTTGGTTTCGAGATGAATGTTGTTGACGATTGTGTGTATCACAAATTTAGTGGGAGCAAGTACATTTTCATGTATGAGAATGTCCAGCTGAGGCAAGGCCTTATTGGCCAAATGAAAAGAAACTGGAATCCCGAATAGTGAGCAGCTACTTTATTGGTTATTCTGAAAGATCCAGGGGCTATAAATTTTATGATCCCAAATTTAAGACAATTTTTGAGACGAGAAGTGCCACGTTCTTTGAGGATATTGAGTTTGGGGGGGGGGAAGAATAAGCTTAGAGACTTTGTCTTAGAGGAAGAATCAGTGACAATTCCAGAACCGATTCGTACAGTTGCTTTTGATGAAGCAAGTTCGGAACCTCTACAAGACATTGTTGTTCAATCTCTCGCTCAAGATGATTTGGTTGTTAATGAAGAACAAACTCAAGATCCTCAAGAACCAATGTTTCAGGAGCCAATACCTTTGCGGAGATCCACTAGAGAAAGGAGAAGTGCTATTCCAGATGATTACATGGTATTTCTCCAGGAACATGAGGAAAATAATGGTATGATGGAAGAAGACCCAATCAACTTCCGTCAAGTCATGCAAGATTCCAACTCAGAAAAGTGGATTGAAGCGATGAATGAGGAGTATAAGTCCATGCAAGACAATAAGGTTTGGATACGTGATATGTTTCACGTTCTCAGGGGCAAGGCCGTGACTTGTTTCACGGGCCATGGCCAATAATTTGTTGCAGTTTTGCATGAAACAGAGAGTATCACGGGGGAGGCCATGACACTGTTCACGGCTATGACAAATATATTTTTTTTTTGAAATTCAGATATGGTACATTAGTGTTCAAATTTTGGCTATAGTTTGTATATTTTATACAATTGTTTAGCCTTTTAAATGAGCCAATTAAATCAAGAAGTCGCAAAAGTAACCTCTCTTGTGTAGATTGTTCATAAAAAAATGTTAAATGTTTGTTTGTGTTTATCCATGCAAGTATTAATCGGCCCAAAGGAAGGTTAATACTTGGCCGGATTGCATACACACCCGTGATGATAAACATGTGATAATTATGAGGTTTTACATGCGAATAATAAATCAATCCAAAGATGGGTTTATTGTTTGACATGTTTTGTTATCAATGTTTGATCATTACAATAAGAGTACCACTAGCAATTAATATTACTGTCCCAAAGGCTTGATATTAATGGTGCATTAGGTATCTTGAGATGGGTTATGCCATTATTTGAACATATTAATGATTGAATTTTTATTATGATGTGAGTATATTTATGTTGTTTATTGCGTTCTCTTTTCAGCTACTATTGCTTCAATATTTGCTAATCTGAATTCGATTCCGATCCTTAATGGTACAAATTTAAAGGACTAGAAAGAGAACATGGAAATTGTTCTTGGCTGCATGGATCTTGACTTGCATTAAGGATAGAGCAACCCCCTTCTCCTACGGACTCTAGTACCTCTGAAGACTAGAAAGATTATGAGAAGTGGGACCGCTCCAATCGCATGAGTCTTATGATCATTAAGCGCGGCATTCCAAAGGTCTTTAGGGGTGCTATCTCTGAAGAGATAACAAGTGCTAAAGATTTCCTTGTTGAAATTGAAAAGCGCTTTGCAAAAAGCGATAAGGCGGAAACAAGTACTCTTCTTCAAAACTTGATTTCCATGAAATATCAGGGCAAAGAAAATGTAAGGGAATACATTATGGGAATGTCAAATATTGCTTCAAAACTTAAGGCACTAAAGCTTGAGATGTCAGAAGACTTACTCATACATTTATTATTGATTTTTCTTCCTTCACAGTTCAGTCAGTTTAAGATATATTATAACTGTCAAAATGAGAAATGGTCTCTTAATGAGCTCATTTTATACTGTGTGCAAGAAAAGGAAAGGTTGAAGCAAGAAAATTGAGGAGCCCAAGAATGAAGTTGTTAAGGGTCCAATGATAATCCGCTATTTTATCAAGTAATTGTACCTTTCTTGAGCTGATTTTACTCCCATTTGCATGATTTTGTCTTGGTTTTGTCCCCAATTAAGTCAGTTGAGTCTTAGTTAATTGTTGTGAGTGTTAGTGCTAATTCCTTGTAATTAGGGTTATTTTAAACTTAACTAGTTTTATCTTTTAATGCATACTAATTTAGGTTTATCTTTTATCTTTTTAGGACTGAATGAAAGGGGAAAATTCATAAAGAATGAAGTGCACAATGATGAAAGAAAGCATGAAGAATGAAGTGATTGCAAGGAGGTTGATCCTGAGAAAAGATGAAGTTTCTGCCAGCTTGGCGCTGGACCTCAGCAACCCTACGTCCAGCGCAGGGTGCACAAAGAAGGGACATTTTTCAGGATATCTAGCGCCCAGTGCCGGGAATCCTGCGCCCAGCGCCAGGTCCTGCCCCCAGCTCTGGCATCCTGATGAAATCGCGTCCTGTGTAGCTAGCGCCCAGTGCCAGAAATCCTGCGTCCAACACAGGTGAAAATCCTGACAGGGTATTTAAACCCTCATTTCTCATTTTAGGGGTATCAATGAGCAGCTGAGCATGAAAATAGAGCTTCCCAACCCTGATTTGGCACTTCCTTGGAGCTGGAGAGGAGAAGAAGGAGGAATCCTTCATCATATACCTTCTACTTCATGGAGTTTCATTTTTTTTCCCCTTTAGTTTTTTGTTTTTTAGGGTTTAACATGTCTAGCTAAATTCCTTTTAGCTAGGGAGATGATGTAGTCCACTTATTGTTGATGTTTTGTTGATTCTCTACTTATTTCTATGAACTTTTGGTTGTTGATGTTTCATTTACGAATTTTAATGACATTTGGATGTTTGGCCATCATTCTTATGTTTTGAAGTTCATTGATATGCTAGGAATAGTGATTAATGATGACTGCCTCTTATAATTCGTACCATTAGTTGGGTAATCTAGGAATGGGTTATTTGATTAGTGTGGTTTACCAAGCAATTTCATGAAGCTTAATCATTGACTTAATTGATTAAACCTAAGGAATTAGGGTAATTAATGGAGTTTGATATGATTAATCACCTAAGGAATTAGGGGTTAATTAACATAGGGAATTGCACCTTCAACCAACCAATGGGGATTAGGATAGGTAGGGTTTTAATAATTCAAAGGATTCCTTTTCGATGAGGAATTCTTATGCATAATTGGACGAAATCGGATCCCTAGCGCTTTTTAATCTTGTTTATCTCTCATCCTCTAGTTGTTGTTGATCACCAATCAAGAAAATACCCAAAACATTTAATTTGCTTTATTTGATCTCTTGCATGAAAGCTCATTCCGAGCTCCCTTCCTTCCAAACGATCGTCTAAATAGTGGTTCAATTTGTGAAGTGATATTTGTCCATGATCCTTGCGAAAGATACTCGGTCTTACCACCATATTACTTGTTTGCGACTAGATATACTTGCCGAAATCGTATCATCCAGCACGAAAGAAACAAAATCAGG
The DNA here is from genome assembly GCA_039655645.1 of Ammopiptanthus mongolicus. Taxonomy (NCBI): domain Eukaryota; kingdom Viridiplantae; phylum Streptophyta; class Magnoliopsida; order Fabales; family Fabaceae; genus Ammopiptanthus; species Ammopiptanthus mongolicus. The sequence goes on along the minus strand of CM077344.1, from coordinate 101,864,920 downwards.
GTGACAGTTGTTTCTTTTGCAATATGCCTGGACATGTAAAGAAGAAATGTACCAAATATCACGCTTGGCGTGCAAAGAAGGGTATGTTTCTTACTTTGATATGTTTTGAGGTCAATTTAGCTTCAGTACCTAGAAACACCTAGTGGTTAGATTCAAGTGTCACTACTAACATCAGTGTTTCAATGCAAGGTTGCCTGAGCTACCGAAAGTCAAGTGATGCTGAAAAATGCATATATGTTGGAGATGGCAAGTCGGTGGAGGTCGAAGCTATAGGGCATTTTAGATTATTATTATGTACTGAATTTTATTTGGATTTGAAAGACAGTTTTGTTGTACCATCATTTAGACAAAATTTGGTTTCGGTTTTGTATTTGGACAAATCAGGTTTTTTATGTTCATTTGGAAACAATGGATTCAGTTTGTCTTTTAATTCAAATATTGTTGGAACTGGTTCACTTATGGCTTACGATAATCTATATTTGCTTGACACTGTAACTACTTATAGTGAATCCTTAAATGTGGAATCACATGGTACTAAGCGTAAAATTGATAATACCAGCTCAGGAGCATTATGGCATAAGCGTCTAGGTCACATCTCTAAAAATAGAGTTGAGCGACTTGTGTCAGATGAGATCTTGGATTCCATTGACTTCACAAACTTTGATGTTTGTGTTGAATGCGTTAAAGGTAAACAGACCAAAACAAAGTAATTAGGTGCATATAGAGCTACAGACGTCATAAAATTGATACATACAGACATTTGTAGGCCATTTCCTACACCTTCTTGGAATGGTCAACAATATTTTATATTATTCATAGATGATTACTCTAGATATGGATAGCTGTTTCTTATACATGAAAAGTCCCAATCATTGGATGTGTTCAAATCATTTAAGGCTGAAGTTGAGAATCAACTCAACAAAAGAATTAAGAGTGTTAAATCTGACAGTGGTGGTGAATATTACGGCAGATATGAGGGTTCAAGTGAACAACGTCCGGGCCTTTTTGCCAAGTACCTAGAAGAATGTGGAATCGTCCCACAGTACACCATGCCGAGGTCACCTAGCATGAACGGTGTGGCTGAAAGACGAAACCGAACTCTTAAGGATATGGTAAGGAGTATGATTTGTCATTCTACCTTGTCAGAGTCACTCTGGGGAGAGGCATTAAAGACTACAGCTTACATTCTAAATAGAGTGCCAACCATGGAAACTGCCACAACATCTTACGAACTTTGGATTGGACGAAAGCCTAGTCGGAAACATTTTCATGTATGGGAATGTCCAGCTAAGGCAAGGCCTTATAGGCCAAATGAAAAGAAACTGGAATCCCGAACAATGAGCAACTACTTTATTGGTTATTCTGAAAGATCCAGGGGCTATAAATTTTATGATCTCAAATATAAGACAATTTTTGAGATGGGAGCTGTCACGTTCTTTAAGGATAATGAGTTTGGGGGGAAGAATAAGGTTAGAGACTTTGTCTTAGAGGAAGAATCAGTGACAATTACATGACCGATTCATACAGTTGCTTTTGATGAAACAAGGTCGGAACCTCTACAAGACATTGTTGTTTAATCTTCCGTTGAAGTAATTCTCTCATTTGGTTTCAAGATGAATGTTGTTGACAATTGTGTGTATCACAAATTCCGTGGGAGCAAGTACATTTTCTTGGTCTTATATGTTGATGACATACTGCTTTCCACTAATGGTATAGACATGTTGCACGAAATCAAGTGATTTCTATCAAGAAACTTCAAAATGAAAGATCTTGGTGACAGCTCCTTTGTATTAGGAATTCAGATACACTGGAACCGATCTCGGGGCACTCTAGGATTGTCATAAAGGAGTTATATCGATAAGGTACTTAAAAGGTTTGGCATGCAGGAATGTAAACCAGGGGATAATCCAGTTGCTAAGGGAGACAAATTTAGTCTCAATCAGTACCCAAAGGGAAACTTAGAAATTCAGGAAATGCAGAAGATTCCCTATGCATCATGTGAACACCCAATTTTGTCCGGGTCAATTTTCTTTTTTCTTTTAATAATAAAAAAAAACAACACAAAAATTTAATTAGATAATGACCCAATTCTTAGAAGTTAGAACATCATGTTTTTAGTGAATAAAAAAAAATAAAATAAAAATGAAAAGATAAAATGAAAATTAAAAAATGATTGGCTATTTTAATAGATAGTGACCCTATGGTATCACTTTTCTGTTAGTACTCTCTTTTTCTGTTTCATGAGGATATATCACAATCTTATTGAGATAATGATTCCTCAACTGATAGTTTATCTGATAAAGGGAGTTGTTGCTACTTTTTTTCAATAAATTAGACTGTGCTCCACCATAAAGGAAAAAAAAAATTCCAATCACTTTGCCTATCCCTCTTCTCCTTCTATATTTTCCCGTGACATCACTTATTCACTCATCATCATCTTCAAAGCATCACCCTCTCTCACAGCCATTAAAACTAAAAAAAATCCTGATCACTCTCCTTTTACTTCTGACCTTTTTTAGCCTTCACTCATCAATCATCCCAAACCTGTTCCTCTGTTCTCATCACCGCCATCCATCTCCATATCTTCCTTTTTTTTTCTTCCTTCGTTCCTCACTTCAAGTCCAGTACTGACCCCATAGTGTGACCATTGTCATGGTCTAGCTCCATCACGTGCAACACAGCTCTATTGTCACGAGCTCACAGCAACAATTTATACGTTTATGTACGATTTTTCATCCTCAAGTGTCGTATAATATTGTAACGGTTTATCATATAATATTATTATCTTGAATCCTGTGCGAAATTGAATTAATTTTGAAATAAAATATCTTTTCAAATAATCTTCAAAATAAAAATCTTTTAAATAAAAATCCAACCAACAAAACATTTTTTACAAGAACTACGTGGTTTTGAGTTTCTCATCGCACTAGGAGATACGTAGGAGCGAAATTAATCATTTCGTCAAGTTAAAATTAAGTTTTCCTATTTTTTGTGTCTATCTTCTTTTTATTCTTTTTTTTTTGGGTAAAATAAATATTTCCTAAGTTATTAAAAATTTGCACAATTAACTTGAGGTACCGTTCTTTGAACGGGCGATGTTGCTAATATCTTCCCTACTCATAACCGACTCCCGAGCTCGATCTCAATCCTTTTAAAAAAGACCAGTTTCCTTAAGTTTATGGGTTTCCAATTTTTCCAATAAAAATAAAATTGGTGGCGACTCCTCTTTATCTTCTTCGCGGCTCCCGGACGGGACGGTCGCGACAGCTGGTGACTCCACTGGGGACATCAGAGAGTCAGGCCTATCATGGTTAGTTGTGCAAATTTTTAATTATTTGTTTTACCCTTTTTAAGTTGTAAATAGTTTTTTTTTTCCCTCTTTTGTTTTGTAAATAATTTTCCTTTGTATATATTCTTGAAAGAAGGTAGAGGACATTTGACATATTAACCCTAGGGTAGGTGACATCTCTTTTGTATATGTGGCTTTGTTTTGCAAGGTTGCTCATAGTTTTTAGGGTTGTACATGTTTATATGCTCTCAGCACACACTGCACTATCACTTACTTCACACACTGTTGGGCTCTATACCCGAGTCTTGGAATGCCATAGGATTAGAAGGGGCTTTGGTGGTGTTACTGTGACGTTTTTGCGTCATTGATAGTCACTAATTCTCTCGCTCAGATTGTTACCGATACCATGGACTACCATATTGTGACTTATTTGTCCTCGTGGTAAGGTTCATGGATCCGGGTCCTTATCTTCTAGATAGGGTAATCTGGGGACCACATTTATTAGGGGTCTAGATCTATCTCCAGAGTCATGCACATAAAATGCCAATAGAGGCCACCTGGATTAGGATTTGACCTTATAGATGTCCAACGTTAGGCTCTACCATTCTAGGATACAAAGGACATGTTTCTTCTGTACCCATCCGTTTCATGATAAAAAAAAAAAACATTACAAAAAAAAAGGTTTATCCCTCTTCTTTTTGTTGAAAAAAAAATCATTTTTCATGCACCGCACATATTGATTTATTTTCGGGTTAAAAAAAATCTTATGCATGTCATGCATTCATATTTTTGAAAAAATAAAAAAATTCATTCATTTCATGCAATGATCTTTATAATACAAAAACTCATTTTTCATGCATTAACGATTTTTGTGCCAAAAAAAAATCATTTTCATGCATATCATGCACAAATAATTTTTTATGTTATTTCATTAACCTCGTACATAAAAATAAAAAAAAATAGTTCATTTAATGCATCTCATGCATTGTGCTTCTGTGTTCCCTTCTAGAAACAAGACTCGAAAAAATGTGGATCACCTTATGCCCAATCTTGGAAGATTAGATGTCAATGCCAAAGTTCAAAGTCGTATCTCAGAAGTCAATGGCTTATCATGAAATATGGTTATGTTGTACTAACCCAACAGTCTATTCAATGATGAATAATTTGATTCTTGAATTATGCATACTCTCCTGAAGCATCAAAGTACCTTCCTTGGTTTGGCTCATGGTTGCTCACTCTCTTGGAAATCCTTTGTGGGACATTAATGAATCTTAGATGTACAGGTACCCTTTGCCAAAAAGAAAAGCAAACAAAAAATAAAAAAAGTAGTAATTAAATAATCACTTGGTGTGCACCATTTTTTAGTCTCTAAATTAAAATTTACAAATAAGCAATAATAATTTGAAATGAAGTTTGGCCATCTTTCTCTATCCTTCACAAAATATCATCATTATCTCTTGTTACCCCCTTTGAGCTTGAAAATTCTTTTCAAAGAACCTTGGACAAGGATCACCCCTAAACTAGGAGCAAGCATGAAAGAAATGGCAATAAAGTAAGAAGGTGGATCTAAGGAAAAGAGAAGAAGAAAATAAAAGAAAAAAGAATGAATGAATAAGAATGAAAAAAGTTCAGGATAAAGACAAATGATAAAAGCGAAAAGCAAGTGTTCGTGGAAATGCACCAATACTTTGATCAAGTCCACTTTCGTAAGAAAATAGCATAGATCCTTGTTCTTATTCAACCCAAAAACACTTGTTTGAGCCTTTTTATCCTTCCTTTCATGACCCTTAACCATTAACCACGTTACAAGCCTTAAAAAGTCCATTCTGATCAATGATTGATTGCTTTTTTTTTTATCAACCTTAAGTTTGAGACAAAATGATTTGTGCTCTTCCGAGTTTTTGATTAATTTCTCCTAAAAAATAAAATAAAAAATAAAAATAAAAAAGGTCCGTTAGGTTGAAAACTCGCAAGGGCAATCTAAGCAAAAGTCAGGACAAGATCGGCATAACATTCACTGGGCAAACTTTACTTTAAAGGGCCTTATGCTAGGGTATTTCCTTCTCGGGATTCTTCTCAAACGCCGTACATCGGGACAAGTCCATTTTCAAAGGCCATACACTGGGGCAATACCATTATCAAGATTTATTACCAAGTGCCCAACATCATGGCAAGCCCATTCTCAAAAACCATACACAGGGGCAATTTCATTGTCAAGATTCATTATATAGTACCCGACATTAGCGCAAATTCATTATCAAGTGCCCTACACTAGAGCAGTCCCATTCTCAAAAATCTGACACTGGGGAAAGTCTATCCTCGGAGGCCCTACACCGAGGCAGTTCCATTGTCAAGTTTCATTATCAGGTGCCCAGCACTGGGGCAAGTTAATCCTCAAAGGTACTACAATGGGGCAAGTCAGTTCTCAAAAGTCCTTCTCTGGGTAATTTCGTTTTCAAGTGACATGCGTCAGACCAATTTCATGGCCTCACACTATGGCAATTTTTGGCACATGATAGCCATGATACCCAAGGTCAAATCAGTCCAAACTGGGGCAGCACTCTGGTAAGGTAAATATGATTTAAACAATACGATGATAATCTTTGATGAACAAATCTGGTTAGGAGGATTCAGGAAACAAGAAGGAAAATGATATCATCAATTGACAATTCAAGCAAGAGCATTGATCCTCATAAATAAGGGTGGCAAAAAATCGTTCACTTTCAAAAAAAAAAAAGCCAAGTGAAAAACAAAAAAGCAAGGCAAAAAATGGCTCGTTGGGCTGAAAACCTAAGAAAGCCGCCTAGGCAAAGAATTAAAGCAACCCGGTAGGTTGAAAAGTTGAAAAGAGCGACTTACGCAAAAGTTAGGGTCAAACAAAGTTCAAGAAAGTCTCATCAATCTGACAAACTGGAGCAGTTTAAGTTTATGAGGGTTGATCATGAAATGCCCCAATACATGAAAACTGGGGACAAGCCATTTACTTGAAGCTGATTAAGATGGTGTCCGAAATTATAGGCATGAGAGACTAACAAATATCATCCTAAAGGGTATCTCTTGAAGAAGTGTGAACTCCACCTCATCGTCTCTTTTTGTGAATCCCTTTCAAAGATCACAGGAGCATAGTGGTCTTTGTATTTAGGGCAATCTCACCCATTGGGACAATCATTTTGAAAGAAACATATCTTTATCAAAAAACAAGGCATCGGGTGCAAATGACAAACCAAGTCAACGAGTCTTGTTTTAGAAGTCAAAGACCAAAGAAGGGTAAAAAAAAAATGAAAAAAGGTTTCCATCAAAAGCATCTCCTACATCATGCATTGAGAAAATAAAAATAAAAATAAAAATATCATAATTTTCATCAATCATAAAAAGCATTGCATGCATCATGCATTAAAAAAAATCACACTCTTCATCAAGCATCTCTTGCATCATACATTAGAAAATAAAAGAAAATAATAAAAAATAAAAATATCATAGTTTTCATCAATTATAAAAAGCATTGCATGCATTATGCATTAAAAAAAAAAATCACACTCTTCATCAAGCATCTCTTGCATCATACATTAGAAAATAAAAGAAAATAATAAAAAATATATATTTCATCAATCATAAAAAGCATTGCATGGATCATGCATTAAAAAAAAAATCACACTCTTCATCAAGCATCCCTTGCGTCATGCATCATTCATTGAAAATTATCCCTTGCATCATATATTTGAAAATATATATATATATATATATATATATATATATATATATATATATATATATATATATATCAGAGTTCTCATCATGCATCTCTCATCATTTCATGCATTGGCAAGGTCAATACCATTACTTTTGATGGCTTTAGCAAGCAAAAGGCCTCATAAGCTTTATTTGGTTTTTCAAGCTCCGGCAGATAGTGCCTCCGGAGGCTTTCTTTTCCTTTCAAATTCCGGCAGATAGTGTCTCCGATAGCTTATTTTCCTTTCAAGCTCCGATAGATAGTGTCTCTGGAAGCTTCTTTTCCTTTCAAGCTCCGACAGATAGTGTCTCTGGAAGCTTCTTTTCCTTTCAAGCTCCGGCAAATGGTGTCTCCGACAGCTTATTTTCCTTTCAAGCTCCGGCAGATAGTGTCTTCGGAAGCTTATTTTCCATTCAAGCTCCGACAAATAGTGTCTTCGGAAGCTTCTTTTCCTTTTAAGCTCCGACAGATAGTGTCTTCGGAAGCTTCTTTCCTTTTAAGTTCCGGCAGATAGTGTCTTCGGGAGCTTCTTTCTTTTCAAGCTCTGATAGACAGTGTCTCAGTGAGCTTCTCATTATGCATTGACAAGGTCAATACCATTACTTTCGATTGCTTTAACGCACAAGGCCTCATAAGCTTCTTTTCTTTTCAAGCTCCGACAGATAGTGTCTCCGGAAGTTTCTTTTCCTTTCAAGCTCTGGCAGATAGTGTCTCCGACAGCTTATTTTCCTTTCAAGCTCCGACAGATAGTGTATTCGGAAGCTTATCTTCCATTCAAGCTCCGGCAAATAGTGTCTCCGGAAGCTTCTTTTCCTTTTAAGCTCCGACGGATAGTGTCTTCGGAAGCTTCTTTCCTTTTAAATTCCGGCAGATAGTGTCTCCGGGAGCTTCTTTCTTTTTAAGCTCCGATAGACAGTGTCTCTGTGAGCTTCTCATCATGCATTGACAAGGTCAATGCCATTACTTTCGATTGCTTTAACAGGCACAAGGCCTTATAAGTTTATTTTCCTTTTAAGCTCCGATAGATAGTGTAACACCCCGATTTTTCGTGCTTTCTAAGGATGATAAACTCAATTAATGAGTTTATATTTTTATCTGTGTCTTAGAAAATGATTTTGGGAAAACTAAGATCATAGTCTTGTTTTATAAAATCATAGGAGCCTTCGGTTAAGTTTTGGGCCGAAAACTCAAACGAAAACCGATCTACGTTTTTCAGATGATAGTGTTTTCTACTATCACGACCTAATCTGGACTAACGAACGAAACCATTAGTCTTAGAATACATTCCTCTATCTTTTTCCTAAAATGTGTCCTGACGTCCAAAATATAAATAATATTTTATATTCGGACCGAAAATCGATCGAGGAGACGATTCGAGCTGTCTTAGGGTTTTTCGAGACCCACGATCAGATGTTTTTCATACCAAAATTGTATCAAGTTACTTGAGGAATTCATACGAGTGTCGGGACGATTCCAAATATCGGGATGTGAATTGACCAAATTGCCCTTGGTTAATACCAATTTACCTTTCCTATTATTAAACTAATAAACCCATAAATATCTAATAATTCCACCCTTATCTCTTCTCATTTTTTGGTGGCTTCTCTCTCCCCCTCAACTCCATCTTCTTCTTTTCTCTTCTTTTCTCTTCTTTCTCTCTTCTTCTCAAAAATCTCCATTGTTGAAGGCCAAAAGCTTGAGTTTTTGTGGAGCAATCTTCACCAAACTTGGAGTGGATCATCATAGGAGGTAGTAGTTCAACTCTATCTCTCTCAATCTCTCCTTTCTCTCCTCATATTTTCATGATCAAGGATGTTAGGGTTTTGTCCCTAAAATCTTTGAAAATCCATGAAAAATTGTAGGAAAATCGTATCTGTACCAAACCAGTTTCTATGGCCTAGGTTCATGACATACTTGTATGATCCAAGAGCTTAGAGCCAAGAAATCCCTCTAACTATGTTTTCTAGGTAGGGGCCGAAACCCCCCTATGGGTGTAGGGTAGGGTTTTGGTTGGTTTTTGATGATCTGATCTGATATCTAGGGCTGTCACACTTAGTTAGGGTGTTATCCAGAAGATGAGAAATTTTGGAGCTCCCTAGCTATTTTTAGTGTAATAGGGCCGAACCCTAGGGGTGGTGCATTAGGAGAAATCTTTGTTTTGTAAGTTAATGCCGATATGTTTTACGTGTATGTAGTGATCGGCAGCGTGTTGGGAAGAGAAACAAGTTGATCGGGTGTTCCGAGTTGAGCTGGAAGCTACAAGAGGTAAGGGGATAAACCTGAGGAATTCCATTTCCGACAGCTATGTGCTGCATCGGTGTTTGTACTGTATTTGTATTGTATTTAAATAGTTATATCATGATGTTAGTTAAATTCTTGATTGACTGCTTGATTGACTGTTGTTGATTGGAATATGCATTGATGTGCTGATGTATTGATGTAACTGCTGATATAGTTGAATGCATGTTATACTTGCTGAATGGTTATATGGATGTAATGTGTGCCCTGCTGTGGGATTTAGGCATTAGAGGACCTAATTTTGATTAGGATCCGACATCGTGTAACTTAAAAGCTTTAAAAGTCTGAAATGTGTTTTGATAAGAAAAAGTGAAGTTTAAAAGCAAATAGGGCATTAGAAACCTTCAATATGTCTTAATTTGATAAGTAAACCCTTTTGAGTAATGTGGTTTCCGAAGTCATACTGAGTTTATTCAAGAAAAATGAGTTTATGCACGTTTTGTTTTGAGTTCGTATTTTACCGAAAAACAACGAAAGAAAAAGAAATGGTCTCTGGACCAAGTTTTGTTTTATGGAAAACCGATCCCGATGACTTTGTGTAAGTATCGGAGATTTTGGGTTTTTGGTTTTCGAGTTTTCAAGGAAAGTGGTTTTAAAGCTTAAAGCTTAGAAACTAGAAACCGAGACGTCGGGGTTCTAGGGTTCTGCAGAACACGTGGATCAAGGATCCATGTTGGTTGTGGTCCTGTCGGCTTAGGGACAATCTTTGTGGTCCTGTAAGCTTGAGGATGTTTTATGATCTTGAATCCGGCGTCCTCGACTGGTGCATCGGTTAGGGATGTTGGGATTTGAGTTGTTTTGGACTAAGTGTCCTCTTTTGAGAAAATGTGTTTTGAGGCTTAAAGAGTCTAAGACATTATGGTGGTTGTTAGCGTTGATGCTACAACGAGGAAACATTGATGCGACAAAGATCAAATATCGGAAATTAGATAGGTTTCTCATGCATTAAATGCGGGGCAGACGTGCCGTGAAACGGGGGACCTTGGTAAGCAAGGAGAACCTGAGATGACTTATTTGTCATGACATTGTGCCTTGATGGACAATGCTGTCATATGTGCTATTGTGCCTTAAGTTGGGCAATATAATATGACCGTATTCTTCTGGAGTACTTCTGATTGCGCCCCCATGTGAGAATCGCGTAGTGTCATGGGATTCAAAGTACTCGTCCTTGGGCCAAATGTTGGTGTAAATCTTTGGAGCCTGATCAGCTCGTTTCGAATGGTGATGGGATTTCCGGAAATCTAGTAATCTAGTGTGGATATTAGTTGAGATATATGGAAGTGCCATGCATACGTTTAGGAGATAACGTTGATTGTGGGGTACGAAGCCCTTGTGCATTTACCGTCATTTGTATCTGATGATATATGCCATGGTATATGATGATTTGAGTGAGTTACAGTATATGAGTCTGTTGTGTGGATTGGGCATATAGTTGTTGTTGATGGATTCATATATTGGTTTCTCACCCTTGCATGTTTTTGGACGGGTTGTCCTTTGGTATATATTGTATCGTGTTTACAGATGGAGCCGGAGCCGGATCACCTAGCGCACTCCGGGATGCGCGTCCTAGCGTTTGATCGAAGGACAGACCCAGCCGCGTGGGTCATCCACCCAGGGGTGGAAAGTGCGGCGTACACGGGACCAGTTTGCACTGTAAGCGGAACGACTGAGACGGGACCGCGGAAGAGTACTCGGACAGTGGAGACCATCCAGGTGCCTCTCCCTCCCATCGGGCTGATGCTGCAGGCCCTTATGGAGCAGGGTGTGATCGAGTCGGTCGCCCCCGCTGCACAGTCCCCGCAGCAACAGCTACTCCAGACGCCTCCCCCGCCTTTTGTCTTGGTAGCGGGCGAGCACGTCGTGGAGGATGTGGGGGAAGAGGAGGAGGAGGAGGAGGAGGAGGAGGAGGAAGACCCTGAGGAGGATCCTCAGGAGGACCCGGAGGATCATCTTTCGGATGCTTCCGATCCCCATCCACAGGGGAACGGGAATGTAGGTTCCCAGAGTTCTTCCTCTGGTTCCAGCATTGGACTTCCCTCCGGGGGATTGTCCAATGGTTTCCATTAGTCGGACCAGCTTAGGGTGTAGACCCCTTTTTTTGAGGCAGTGGTTTTTGGGTAGTCTGTTAACGGCTACTGATGGCCATAGGTTTTAGAGATATGGTTCCAGACTGTCGCTGCCTAGTTTTATAGCTTTTAGAAGTTTAGAAATCATTCGTTCTTTTGTAAAGGGACTTGTTGTCCATCATATATATATGTATATATACCTTGTTCTAATTATTGTATATGAGTAATCATGTGTTATCTGGAGTGGTGTTCATACGTATAATTAATGAGAAAAATTTTTGGTCACGATTTCCAAAATCTGCTTATACAAAAGATATATTTTCCGAAAGTAAAACCAGCGAAATTTTAATTATCGTTTCACTAAGGGTTTTGAGTTTCGAAAGTGGCACTGGGTTTGAGGGTGTCACAGATAGTATCTCTGGAAGCTTCTTTTCCTTTTAAGCTCCGACAGATAGTGTCTCCGGAAGCTTCTTTCCCTTTCCAGCTCTGACAAATAGTGGCTTCGGAAGCTTATTTTTCATTCAAGCTCCGGTAGATAGTGTCTCCGGAAGCTTCTTTTCCTTTCAAGCTCCGACAGATAGTTTCTTTGGAAGCTTCTTTTCCTTTCAAGCTCCGGAAGCTTCCTTTCCATTCAAGCTCTGGCAGATAGTGTCTCCGAAAGCTTCTTTTCCTTTTAAGCTCCGACAGATAGTGTCTTCGGAAGCTTCTTTCCTTTTAAGTTCCCGCAGATAGTGTCTCCGGGAGCTTCTTTCTTTTCAAGCTCCGATAGACAGTGTCTCTGTGAGCTTCTCATCATGCATTGAAAAGGTCAATACCATTACTTTCGATTGCTTTAACATGCACAAGGCCTCATAAGCTTCTTTTCTTTTCAAGCTCCGGCAGATAATGTCTCCGGAAGTTTCTTTTCCTTTCAAGCTCCGGCAGATAGTGTCTTTGGCAGCTTATTTTCCTTTCAAGTTCCGGCAGATAGTGTCTTCGGAAGCTTATTTTCCATTCAAGCTCTGGCAGATAGTGTCTCGGGAAGCTTCTTTTCCTTTTAAGCTTCGACAGATAGTGTCTTCGGAAGCTTCTTTCCTTTTAAGTTTCGGCAAATAGTGTCTCCGGGAGCTTCTTTCTTTTTAAGATCCGATAGACAGTGTCTCTGTGAGCTTCTTATCATGCATTGACAAGGTCCATACCATTACTTTCGATTGCTTTAACAGGCACAAGGCCTCATAAGCTTCTTTTCCTCTTAAGCTTCGACAGATAATGTCTCTGGAAGCTTCTTTTCCTTTCAAGCTCCGATAGATAGTGTCTCCGGAAGCTTCTTTCCCATTCCACCACTGGCAGATAGTGTCTCGGGAAGCTTCTTTTCCTTTCAAGCTTCGACATATAGTGTTTCCGAAAGCTTCTTTTCCTTTCAAGATCCGGTAGATAATGTCTCTGGCAGCTTTTTTCTTTTTTGTTCAAGCTTCTAACAGGCAATCCAACCCGTTTTTCAAGTCTTAGTAGGCAATCCACCTCACAAGTCTTTTTTGTTCCAACTTCAACGGGCAATCCAACCCGTAAACTATTTATCTTTTTCAGGTCTTTACGGGCAATCCACCCTACAAACCTTTCACGTTTGAGTTTCAATGGGCAATCCAACTCGTAGGAACCTCACATTCCCGGACAAAATGGAAGCTCATGTCTTTAATCGCATCTTATAACGATAAAAAGGTTAACTACGGTTACACCTCTTATCTAATAAGAAACAAGTAAAGAGAGACAGTTGTGAACACCCAATTTTGTCCGGGACAATTTTCTTTTTTCTTTTAATAATATAAAAAACAACACAAAAATTTAATTAGATCATGACCCAATTCTTAGAAGTTGGGTCATCATGTTTTTAGTGAATAAAAAAAATAATAATAAAAATAAAATAAAAATAAAATAAAAATGAAAAGATAAAATAAAAATTAAAAAATGATTGGTTGTTTTAATAGATAGGAAAAGGATAGTGATGAGGATAGTTTGGTATCAATTTTCTGTTAGTACTCTCTTTTTCTGTTTCATGAGGATATATCACAATCTTATTGAGATAATGATTCCTTAACTGATAGTTTATCTGATAAAGGGAGCTGTTGCCACTTTTTTTCAATAAATTAGAATGTGGTCCACCATAAAGGAAAAAAAAAAATTTTCTAATCTCTTTGCCTATCCCTCTTCTCCTTTTATATTTTCCTGTGACATCACTTATTCACTCATCATCATCTTCAAAGCATCACCCTCTCTCACAGCCATTAAAACTAAAAAAATCCTGATCACTCTCCTTTTACTTCTGACCTTTTTTAGCCTTCACTCATCAATCATCCCAAACCTGTTCCCCTGTTCTCATCACCGCCATCCATCTCCATATCTTCCTTTTTTTTCTTCCTTGGTTCCTTACTTCAAATCCAGTACTGACCCCATAGTGTGACCATTGTCATGGTCTAGCTTCATCACGTGCAACACAGCTCTATTGTCACGAGCTCATAGCAACAATTTATACGTTTATGTATGACTTTTCATCCTCAAGTGTCGTATAATATTGTAACGGTTTATCGTATAACATTATTATCTTGAACCCTATGCGAAATTGAATTAATTTTGAAATAAAATCTCTTTTCAAATAATTTTCAAAATAAAAATCTTTTAAATAAAAATCCAACCAACAAACAATTTTTTACAAGAACTACGTGGCTTTGAGTTTCTCATCGCATCAGGGGATACATAGGAGCGAAATTAATCATTTCGTCAAGCTAAAATTAAGTTTTCCTATTTTTTGTGTCTATCTTCTTTTTATTCTTTTTTTTGGGTAAAATAAATATTTTCCAAGTTATTAAAAATTTGCACAATTAACTTGAGGTAACGTTCTTTGAACGGGCGATGTAGGGTGCTAATACCTTCCCTACTCTTAACCGACTCCCGAGCTCGATCTCAATCCTTTTAAAAAAGACCAGTTTCCTTAAGTTTATGGGTTTCCAATTTTTTCCAATAAAAATAAAATTGGTGGCCACTCCTCTTTATCTTCTTCGCGGTTCCCGGACGGGACGGTCGCGACACATCAACTGTAGGGAGTCTGATGTATGGCCAAGCATGTGCACGTCCAGACATAGCGTACATTGTTGGGATGTTAGGCAGATACTTTAGCAATCCGGGAATGGATCATTGGAAAGCAGCCAAAAGGGTTATGAGGTATTTTAAGAGAACAAAAGATTATATGCTCACATATAGGAGGTCAGACCAGTTGGAGATCGCTGGGTATTCTGACTTTGATTTTGCTGGATGCCAAGATAGTAGGAGATCCACTTCAGACTATATCTATCTGTTGGCTAGTGGTGCGGTTTCTTGGCGCAATGCCAAGCAAACTCTTGTTGCTTCGTCCACCATGGCAGCAGAATTTGTAGCATGTTATGAGGCATCTAACCATGGGATTTGGCTGAGGAACTTTGTCACTAGGCTGCGAATTGTGGAAGGAATTGAAAGACCACTTAAGTTATACTGTGACAACAAATCAGCCGTCTTATATTCCAACAACAATAGGAGCTCGACCAAGTCAAAACACATTGACATCAAGTTCCTAGTTGTTAAGGAAAGGGTACAAAGTGGACAGATTTCCATAGAACACTTAGGGACAAACTTCATGATAGCAAATCCTCTTATGAAGGTTTTTCCACCCAAGGTCTTTCATGAGCACACTACTCACATGGGTATTTTACAGTTTGAGGAATCTTTGGTTTAGTGGGAGTTAGTCATTTATGTATTTTGTGTTCTATATTTGGTATTATGTTTGCATACTTTTGTATTTGGATATTTTTCTGATCAGATATAAAGTTTGATATTCAGTTCATTATACTTTGTACAATAAGGTTATTGAATGATCTCACTAAGGTAAAGTAGGACCAGTTGAAAATTGACATGTATAGGCCACCTTCATGTAATTTTCATGCTACACATTTCATGACGAGTCTATGTCATCTAGTTGTGTCAATATTAGTAATCATTGATGAGTTTAGTTATGATTGATATAATGAAAATCGCTTTGGTTCTATGTATTGATATAACTAATGGACGAGATTATTTGGATATGCCCAAGGTTTATAATGGCATTTTTAAGCTCATAAAGTCTAACACATTTGTAAGGATACCTCTATGACCAGTGGGAGATTGTTAGATTTTTTTAGGTCACATATGTAATGTTTAAATGTGTTAGGGCCATTATTTAATTAGCCAAAATTAAAGTAGTATATTTAATATAAAGTTTATGGCTAAGGGCATAATTGTCATGAAAGTTATTAAGCAGTATTCTAATTTGATGAGGGACCAAATTTGAAATATTGAAACTTATAATGTAACTGTCAGAAGTTACATAAAGGGATTAAGGTCCCCAATTTGCAAAGTAACTTACAGAAGAAAAGTTTTCTGTTCTTATCTCTCTTCATCCCCATCAGAAGAGAAACCTGAAAATGGAACCTAACACACTCTGTAATTGGAAGATCACATACCCGCTTTCAATCTCATCACCTTGATTGATTTCCAATGACAAATTCAGATACACTTCCGCATTCTTTTTTCATCATAAGTTGGTATGAGATTTTTGGTTATACATGGGTAGATGCATGTGGTTAGGCACAACTCTTGTTTGCTACAAACCCAACAAAACATCCTTACTTTACAATAACCTTATCTAAGATTCCAACCCAAGATACTTTGTACCTGTTTGTTTAAGATTCTTCACTCTCAAAATCCCGTTTGCTGTGACAAAAAGTGATTTTGGAAAGTAAAATTGTGTTTGGATAAAATTTGCTTCAAATAAAAGTGTGTTCTGAGGGGTTGAGAATTGATTATTTTGACAGCCAAGAGAGAGCAGCTTTCCGGTTTGAAAACATCAACGTGAAAACATATATTACATCACTACCTTCCATTTATTTCATTCTTTTCTCTCCAACTCTCACCTGACAACCTCTCTTTACTCCCAACGGTAATTCTAATTTCAATCTGCGACCATCTTTCTTTCTTCCTCCATGAGTTCAGTTCACTCCATCTGTAGAAGTAAGTAGTAGCTCAAGATTTGGTCTTCTTTATTTTTTTTTGTAGATCTCTTCTAATTTTTTGCTCTCTCTCGGTGTATTTGTTTTTCCTTTTCTTTTCAATCTATTTTTTTATTAACCCAATTGATGCAATTGGGTATTAGTTTCTCACTGAAACTAATAGTCCTGGCTTATGTTTCTTCATGGGTATAGAGCCGTGCATATTGTATGTAAGTTGTATAATTTTTTGACTCACATTTTGAAGTCAATGAGAAAAAACATGGAAAGGAAAATCAACCCTACTTATGCCCTTTATAGTAATTTTATCTCAAAATTATCTCAAAAGTGATTTTACTTTATGCTATCCAAACAAAACCAATTCTTCTAAATTCACTTTTAAAATATCATTACCAAACACAAATCAATTTTTTTAACCTCGATTTTTTTAAAATCAATTATTTCAAAATCAATTCTATCAAAATCAATTCTATTAAAATGTAAAACAAACGCACCCTTTATCATTCCAAACTGTGAACCTTGTCCGAGACATTTATAGAGTTTGTTTTACTTGATGACAGAGCCTAAAACAGAATGGGACTAGGCAATCAGTGCAACTATATCTATATATTATCACAGTTGTTGTTAACTGTACAATGGCAGTATTTTTATTTTTCCCGTTTAGATGTTTCCAATAAATCTGCATGCCAGCATATGCTAATATTCAACAGGGAGTATAGGCTGTCACAGGAGAAAAAGGTTCAACGTTTTCCATTGTAATTGTGTCTGCTTCTGGTTGGTGCTAAACAGTAAAGATTTGTTTGAGTAACTAAAAGAGGGAAGACATTTGGATAAATGAAAATTGACAATATGCATGGATTCATACATCACCAGTATTCTTTACCAAAAACAAAACAAAACATCACCAGTATTCAGCCCAGCCCTATCAGTGAGTCAGTTTGCATTAACACTCAGTAAATGCTTATTTATTTCTGTACAATTATCTTTTCATTTGAAAATTATTATGCCCTGATGAAGAGTGTATCCAAATTATCTTTCGGATGGAATTAGTGCCTAAACCCCATCCAGACATAGCAAAAAATAAAGCTGTCAATTAAAGCACGCAAGAGTCTTATTAAGGTAGGTACCTACTCTTGTGATTCACAATGTTGGTCGAACTGTCGGCAAGTAGCCACATAATTCACACAAATATCTCACTTATTTGTTTGCTTACAGCATCATACCTCTTCATTTCTTGGCTAATTTCCTAATCCCCTGTTTAGTTTATTTTTCTAAATATAGAACTAGTCATAGATAGATACGTACCAAGGCAAGTTAGGTCGTGTAAAATTTAAGGGCATATCCAATAATCTCTTATTCATTGTAGCTGTATCTTACATAATTTTAATCTGTATTTTACCTTTTCAAAGTGCTTCCTTATGAGAGGATTCAAATTCATATTACGGTTAAAATGTAGGAGACACTAAGGGTCCTTTTATTGTGTTTCTAATTTTTTATTTTATTTCTTGTTTTTATGAATAATTGTAAAAATGTTATCTTATTTTCATTTTATTTTGCTTTAAAAAATATATACAAAAAACAATAAAAACAATAAAATGTTATTTTCACTATTTCATGGACAACTTTTTGAAATCAGAAAATAAAATGAAAACACGATTACATTTTTGTAATTATTAATGAAGATAGAAATTGGAAACAAAGTAAATGGTCCTAATTTATCTTACAATATTTTTTATATTAATATTTCTCATAATATTGATAACGAGCCTGTCTGGTAAAACTAGCTAGTAGCGGATAAATTAACTCATAGTGGATATCTTATAACAGATAGCGGATGAGATAGCTTATTTTCTGTGGAAGTGTTTGGTAAAATTAGCGGTTGCACTAGCTGAAAAATATAAAATGACATAAAAGGACATATTTATTAATGATTTTACATAAAAGAAAGAAAAGAGGATAAATGTAGAATTAAATGAAGATAATAAAGATAAAAGTGGAAAGAAAAATGAAACGTCATAAGCTATAAGCTCAAACGCTATAAGCTCGTGACAGATGCGCTTGTCAAACGGGACTACTTTCTCATTCGCTATAAGCTCGCAAAAAAGGTGTGCCAAACTGGCTTAACATAAGTAGAATTTTTTTTTATATTAAGTAAAAATCGTAATATAATTTTAACAAACTAAAACAAAGAAAAGATTAGTATGTTTTATACGTCTCTAGATTTTTTATGTGCATTTGGCGGTCGGATTTGGATAGTGATTGTTGTTTCCGAGATGGAGACTTCATCTGTTAGTGCCATATTTGGCGAACATTTGTAGTGCTCAAGCCAAATAATCCAATTAGTTTAAGAAATATCATTTAGGATACGAAACTTCTCTCTACCCTTTCTCCTGTGTGTAGTGGATGCCGTCACTTCGATGTTGAAAGTTTATATCTTAAACGTTTTTTATTTCTTACATTTGGCTTGATACGCTCACTTGTTCAAACTCGTGTCACATACTCATGATTTATTAGTATTCATAATCTTGTGTCCTTTAGCTGCCTACTAACCAACCAAAGAAACCCAGTTAGTGGTAAAGTGCTTGTGATTAGTGTAGGGCATTTCCAAGTATGACTTTAAAGAAATGCACAAACCGAAAATGACACTAAAAAAAATTCAGCACCAAATCCAGGGAGGACAGTTTTGACTTAAGATAGTTTATCTCTTTGGATTCGTCCTTCATGATAACCACTTATCCACGTTCCACACATGTACAGGTTGATAATCCAATAGCTGTATTGCCCACAATTTCGTCCAACAATCTTTTTTTTAGTAAGCAATTTCGTCCAACAATCTCCTAAATCAAATGTTGCCGTCAAGGAATGATGTGATCTGATCATAAGGTATTTCAATTAATAGTTAATACATCCAACTGTAAAATGATTTATAAGGTGTTTGGCTTTGCGGTCATTCTCCAAAAATCACATTATATCCCCTTAGACGTGTTCACGTTTTTATTGAAATTTATTACATGATTGTCATTCTTATGGTGAAAATGATTTGGACGTGAGATATCACCGTCAAAACAAACATATATTTAAGCTTGTCACAAATAATCAGTTTGATAAAATTAACTGTTAGCGGATAAGTTAGCTAATAAACGATAGTTTATAGCGGATAGAGGATAAGGTAACCAATAACGGATAGCGAATAAACTAGCGTATTTTCTGTGGCAGTGTTTGGTAAAACTAGCGGTTGAATTAGCTGAAAAATATAAAATGATATAAAAGGACATCTTCATTAATGATTTTACATAAAAGAGAGAGAAGTGGATAAAGATAGAATTAAATTAAGATAATAAGGATAAAGGTGAAAAAATTTTTTGAAACGTTATAAGTTCAAACGTTACTTCAAGTAGCGTTTGAAAAAAACGATAAAAGCTCGTGAAAGAAATGTTTGTCAAACGAAACTATTTTTTTATTCGCTATAAACCATCCTATCTAAGCTCATAAAAGGAACTTATCAAAACCGATTCAATGACGAGTTTTATTCAGATAGCTTTGTACCGAATGTTCTCCATCGTAGAGGATTACGAGCTACGGCGGCTTGTTCCTCTAAGTTTTAAATGATTTTTTTGGGAAAAAAGTATTTTTTACCACGAGAGATACTCAGATTTCTATATAAGGTTAGATTATATTTTATATTATATATAAAGTTGAATTAAAAAATGTTAAAATGTAAAATCTTTCTGTATCAGTATATATGGGTTTGTCAGAATTAGTGTCATCTTGAACCTACCATGAGATGTGTCAATTCAGGTCCTGTTGTAAATGTGAGCTAGGTTAGGTAATTAGGTTAGACAAAAATATTGTGGATTAATAAATTGCTAGCTCAATCTGGTTCCGCGCCACGGGTTGGGTGTGTGAAGTGTCCATCCATTGTGCACGAATTTAGTTATTTTTAAAAAAGAAAACTATTTTCTACATTAAAAATTTATAGTTTATTACTTTTTGTTCCTTTGCATATTTTAAATCTCAGTAAAGATTAATTAAAAAAAATATGATACTAAAATAAGCATAATAAGAGTTGCATAACTAATTTTTAAAAATAAGTTATTTTTGATGGACTATATCATTGGAGTAAGAATTTAAGATGATGTAATTTCCACATATAAGGACAATTGTTTCTATAAGTAATTGGTTCTTTTATAAGAATTCAATAAAAAGTAAAAAATGATGATATGACATAATGAGACTTATAAAAAGAGTAGTTAAGTAATTCCAATATAATATTGCTATTTGACTTAAATTGTATTAGCATAGTTGAGCTCATTTTAAGATCCCTTACTACAACAAGCTAATGATAGATGTGGATCTTAAACCTGTTAATGGGGTTACTCCAAAACTCACAAAGAAAAAAGGAACTGAGTTAGACAAAAAGAGAAGAAACTTGAAGAAAAAAAAGTAACTTGGGCACTATACCAATATGTTATGTCCATGATTTCCCATATCAAGTATAATTTTCTGATTTTCTTCCTTCTATTCTAAGTTCACAATAAATTTCAATTTAGTTATTTTAGTCTGTAATAAGAAATTGGTTATGGAAGTGAGACAAATTTGCGATGCAAAGCACTGTTGCAAATTGTAATGGGTTCCACCAATTATCTTTCTCAACTCCCGTAATAATCTTCTCATGTTATTATTGACTGAAAGGAAATCATTTAAATCCTTTTAGAATTTTTTTTATGGGTTCTTTCAATATAATATTTCATAATTTTCTATTTTCTATGAAGGACTTGAAAAATAACTAATTAATAGATATGGATGGACTAAGGGTGAACACGAGTCCGAATCAACCTGATGATCCGGCCAATCCGAACCAACCTGTACCAAAAAATTCAGGTGGGTTCAGGTCATCGGCTCGGTTCAGGTATCGGGTTAAAGAAAGCGAAACTCGAGTAACCCGACCAGAGTCGAACCCCAACGAAAAACACCACACCAAAACCCCATCAAAAACACCAATTCAATTAAATTCAAACCATTGATCGTCAGCTACACCCCCACCGGCACAGCTATCGACTTCACCACAATCGGTCGTAGATTACGTGGGGATTGGCCTAGACGTTGAGTGCCTCGTTATATATCTGATCGAAAAAGAAGACAACATAGAAGACGAAGAAAATGACAAGCCATGAGAGAGAAACGACGAAAGGTTATGGGAATAGGTGGTGTTGGTGTCACCGTTCTTCTTCTGGGGAACAACCATGATGGCAATGAAAGAGCTGCTTCCAAATTAAGGACCTTTCTTCATTTCCGCGTTTCGCCTCATCCCAATGGGGTTCCTCACTTCCTCCTCGTTGCTTTAGCTGCTTCTAGAAGGAGGCTTTTCCTCCTTTTGATTTTTTTTTCTTCTAAATTTTCCATTTCTAAATTTGTTTATTATTGTAATATAAGCCCGATGACTCGACCTGATCCAACAAGCTAATGATAGATGTGGATCTGAGACCTATTAATGGGGTTACTCCAAAACTCACAAAGAAAAAAGGAAGTAAGTTAGACAAAAAGAGAAGAAACTTCAACAACAACAAAAAAAGTAACTTGGGCACTATACCAATATGTCATGTCTATGATTTCCCATATCAAGTATAATTTTCTGATTTTCTGCTTTCTATCCTAAGTTCAGATTAAATTTCAATTTAGTTATTTTAGTTTGTAATAAGAAATTGGTTATGGAAGAGAAAGACAAATTTGTGTTGCAAAGCACTATGTTGCAAATTGTAATGGGTTCCACCAATCACCTTTCTCAACTCCCATAATAGGACGATACCACAGTAAATAGGGGTTTTAATGCTGCTAACGTATGCTTTATACTTAGGGGTGGGCATGGGTACGGGTCGACCCGCGAATCCGGTGTACCCAATCCAATCCAACCCACAAATACTGGGTTGGTTCGGGTTATTAGGTTGGGTTGGTTTCTAAATAAGTAGACCCATAGCTTATGGATAGGGTGCTGGGTCCAAAGATTGTAAACCCACTCAACCCAACCCAACCCACATATTGAGAGGAATATTATAAGTCCAGCTGCTGAAGCGTGGAGGGACTCTTCTATCTTGAATTTGATGACTCTTCTTTAATACTCAGCCGCCTAAATTGGAATGACCATTTTTTGGTTACATGAGCAGAAATAGTTTGAAGATATGCAGAATTAGCTTGAAGGCATAGTCAGTGAAATTGTTTAGGAATTGTTTGAAGACATGATTATTATTTTTTATTTCACTTGTTTGTTTAATTTTGATGGATATTGTGCTCCAAATTGAAGTGGTATGCTTCATTTTGTATTTGGAAGTTCAAATTAATGCATTGGTAGTATTTTTCTTCCCTATTTTCCCTCATTATTTGCTTTTGATAAAAACAAATAATTTACTACCAAACCCGATCACCCGACCCAAACCAACCCGTATGAGGTTGGGTTGGGTTGGTTTGAGTTACATGAAAATTTTCTAAGAAACCGATGCAACCCAACCCATATTTATTTGATTGGGTTGGGTCTTTAAATACGTCAAAACCCACCCAACCCGACCCATGCCCACCCCTATTTATACTTATGATTTTTGTGACACCCGCTACCTCGCATACGATAAATATAAAATAAAACATGTAAGTTAAAATAAAAACTTTAACATAAAAGGTAACAAGTACTACATGATCCGAAAACGTTTAAAACATAAATAACAACTGCGGAAAAATATAACATAAAACCAAACCCAAAACCCGATATCACATAATCAAAGCTGGTAACCACCACCGATATTACATCGGAAAACAACTAACATAACTAAATTATACTATGAGCAAGCGATCTCCTCGGGATCACTTCTCAGCTGGCAGCTCACCATCCTCTGCATAACCAAAGGTGCATGCAAAAGAACAACAGATAGGGAGTAATGAACTGTACGTATAAACATAAGCGGTAATAGAGCAGTTAGCTAGATGATCATATATCACATAAAACATCATAAAAAAAACATACATATTATAACATATATCATCATATCACATTAATAACACGCTATACGATGCATAACTACTCCACTACTCCATATGCAATGTGGATCCAATAACTAATTCAGGAAGACGATTCGAAGACATCAACTTGTTGACCATCATGCATCAACATTGGTCGTTCACCTTACTCTCGGATGAACCTCCATGAGTAACGATTCACCTTACTCTTAGATGAACCCCCACGAGTTGCCTATCCACCAAACTCTCGGGTGAACTCTCAACATTGGTTGTTCACCTTACTCTCGGATGAACCCCCATGAGTAACGATTCACCTTACTCTCGGATGAATCCCCACAAGTTGCCTGTCCACCAAACTCTCGGGTGAACTTCCGTGTCTCCTCGTTTCCTTCCGTCCATCTAACAACTCCATGTCATGAATGCATGCAATGCTAACACAAACAACATGGCAACCACCTCCATTAACATCATTAACAATGGCTATCAACTTTGACCAATAAGCATCAAAGGTGATTTATCAATATCAAACTTGACCCATAAGCATCAAGAATGATTTAACTAACAACATCGGTAACAATAGGTCGTTACCGATAACATCATCTTCTCATTAATTAATCTTTTTATTAAGTCTCCATTATTACATCTTACCATATCGTTATCCTAGTTCATTAACTATCCTCAATGTCATGTTTTATAATCTCTTATATCATATCTTATTCCAAAAAGGGTATTAAATCTTTTGTTATTTAAAACGGCGAAGTTTTCTTAATTCTGTCAGTGGCACGGCTTGAGCACGGGCTTGCTAAATAGAGTCACTTTTCTCGTTTTTCCGACAAGGGGGTCCTACTGAGAGCACGGTCGTGCTGGCTTTACTGGGAGGAGAGCACGGGTGTGTCAATATTGAGCACGGGCGTGCTCAACGCCGTTACAGCGTCTCAGTTCTAGAAACTTAGCAGTTTTTCTAGATTGTAACACTCCAATCTATCCTAAGGTTCTTGACTAATCCTTTGGCATTAATTTCACCCCTCATCAACATCCTTTATGTTTTATGCACATCAATTAGACTAATCCTAGTTTTAGGCTTAGCGCTAACATCCCTATGTCTTTTATTAACATAGTTTTAACAGCAGTTCTAACACATCAACTCATACAATCATGGCATATCAACAGCATCATTAACAACATTATAAACGTCATGTCAATGTCATATAAATCAATAAAACAATTAACATCGTGTCTAAACAACCATAATAACTCCATACAACAATTAAAGCATATAGCACACAAATAGGGTTATGGGTTAACCCTCATCTTACACTACCCTAGAACCTATATGTTATACTAATCCCTTCTCCCCATAATTTGCATGACGATTCCAGCCTACGAGCCAACAAGAGCGAAGTCCACACTTGATTTCTCCAACGGGTTCAACAGGTTCAGCGAGCTTTGACCAAGAATGTCAAGGCAAAAGGATAAGTTAATTCCCCAAGGTTTATAAACATACCTCGATTAGATCCCTAGGGAACTAATCTGCTAGCTACTGCTCACAGCACTGGCACACGAATAACGAAATCTGGTTTGACAGGGAGAAAACAGTTCAACGCTAAAATTAAGGATTCAAAGAAAAGGATAAACAGGTTGGTTATATTACCTCAGAGTAACATTAATCTAGCAGCTTATCCCCAAACGCAACAAAAAGCACCATAGGGATGTGTTCTTGACGAAGAACACTCAAACAAGGATTGGGGAATGCTCAAGGATTCAATGGGAATCCAAGAGAAGGGTTAATGACAACTGTTTCTAATTCTAGGAAAGACGGCTATGAGTTTTAGGTCGAGCAAAAGAGGTATAAAAAGGATTGGGGCGAAACGGGCTGACCAAAAGAGCCCAAAACACGTTTCTGATGAGCGCGAAGAGCACGGGCGTGTTGCACGAGAGCACGGGCATGCTGTCCTATCAAGATCACTTATTTCACTTGTTCTAAGGTTAACTACCCTAAACACATACCTAAACATCTAACACAAGCATAACAACTATAGAAACACATATAACAACGCTATATAACAAGCAAGCGAAAACTGGGGTGTTACAATTTTCAAGTGTGTTGTGCAGCTCAGTGTTTATACATGTTGCAATGGATAAAGGGATAAATTGGTGGAATCGCTGCATAGGTGGTATCACTATCTCACAAACATATGCAAAAGTGAGGAATATGAATTGCAAACTACAAATGGGGTTTTCTGAAGAGTGGAGCTATTAAAAAAGAATGTTCGATGTTACAAACTGGAACTAAAGTAGGACTCGCACAAAGGATGAAACGATGCACTCCATATGAAAACGTGGCATCAAATATGGGATTTTTTTGTGTAATATTCATACCAAAGCATGTCATTGTAAGGGGTTTATGTACTTCTACATTCAGGTTTTGTTTTCATGGCCTAAATTGGAAAAGGGGGTTACTGTAAGTAAGGGGTCTTTGGCTACACAATCAGGACTTGTATATTGTATTTTGCTCTACTTTTATGGAGTTGTTCTGCCTATGAACACATGATTGTACGCTTGCTTTCCAATCCTTCCTAGAAGGTGGGGGGGGAGTTTTAGCACTATGATGCTTTGGCTGAACATGATCAATAAAACTTTTTAATTATCGGGAAAAAAAAATTCTTCTTGTGTTATTGTTGACTAAAAAGGAAATAATTTAAATCCTTTTAGAATTTTTTTTATGGTTTCTTTCAATATAATATTTCATAATTTTCTATTTTCCATGAAGGACTTTGAAAAATAACTAATTAATAGATATGAAGGGACTAAGGGTGGACACGAGTCCAGATCAACCTGATGATTCGGCCATTGATCGTCAGCTGCACCCCCACCGGCACAGCTATCGACTTCACCACAATCCGTCGTCGATTACGTGGTGATTGGCCTAGACATTGAGTGCCTCGTTATATCTCCGGTCGAAGAAGAAGACAACATAGAAGACGAAGAAAATGACAAGCCATGAGAGAGAAACGACGAAAGGTTATGGGAATGGGTGGTGTTGGTGTCACTGTGCTTCTTCTGGGAACAACCATGATGGCAATGAAGGAGGTGCTTCCAAATTATGGACCTTTCTTCGTTTCCGCATTTCGTCTCATCCTAATGGGGTTCCTCACTTCCTCCTCGTTGCTTTAGCTGCTTCCAGGGGGAGGCCTTTCCTCCTTCTGATTTTTTTTCTTCTTAATTTTCCATTTTTAATTTTTTTTATTATTATAACATAAGCCCGATGACTCGACCCGATTCAACTCGAATGTGATTAGGTTTGGTTTAGGTTATGCAATTTATTTTTGAAAATCGAAGCCGACTTTGATCGATTTAGATCCAACTTTCCACCAAACCCGACCCGACCCGACCTGTGCCCACCCCCTAGAGGAGACAATAGAAGTTAGGGACCTAATGGTTGGTTCCATTTGCCACTCCATAAATCAATAAGGCAAATGATAACCAGTGCCCTCAGAACATTTCCAATGGTACAATCCATTAGAGTTACTTAACTTTACTTCTGGGGGCTCTACCATGTCACCTCACCACTTTTTACTTTATACTATTTTAAGCAACTCTACACTTCAATGGTGTAACTTTTAAAAGTTCACTAAATGGGTCACATAAGTTAGCTCACATCTTTATTTACATTTATTTTTGTTTAACTTAAAATATTAATTCATTTGTGATCGGACTACTGAATATTGTGATTCCCTTTTTTTTATTGGTATTTGGTAGTTCTTATATAAAAATAGGTTGTTTATATAAGCAATCGTCCTTGCATGTGATATCCATATCAAATTTTTTAATGGTGCATCAACACACTTAGAACTTATCTTTAATTTAAAGCAACTCCCATCGGAGTTACTCAAAAGATATTGATTAACAAATCTAAAAAAGTAAGTATTTATGGAAAGTGATGTATTTAATTTATAGAAAGAAATGATATTCTTCATTTTTTTTATCAAAATGTTTACTTTTTCAATAATTTACGCTTCTGGTTGCGGTTTTGTGGACCACATGTCACGAGCCTAACCGCAGAAAGGAACAAGCAACAAAATGGACGTTGGATTACTTAAACGAGATAAGAGACAAGTAGACAACCGCTTATTCTGCTTCATCTTCGACCCACACCTAACGTTGCATCACTGTAGACAACGTGTTAATTGTACCATAACTACTACATTAATGTAACACACAACGTTTGTTGCACACACTTGTGCATGCTCTAGCAACCCATAAAATTCGTTTACATTCAGCAACCAGAACCCAAAATAAAACAAATTACATAAAAAAAAGGTACGAAGGTTATTAGAGTTTAATTTCTACCTTTTTTCCCTAATCCACTATTCACAATTTCTTCTAGGTGTCATTTCTGATATTCCTCTATAATTTTGGGATAAAAGTTAATATACTCAACCAAAATACGTCACCTTAATTAAATGGATCATGTCAGGATCACATAAAATTAATTTCTTACCATCTAATGGGACAATTTAGGCAGGATAAAAGTTACCTTTCGATACTAGAGAATTCATCAATATATATATGAGTGAGATGG
Source organism: Ammopiptanthus mongolicus (assembly GCA_039655645.1). Lineage (NCBI taxonomy): Eukaryota > Viridiplantae > Streptophyta > Magnoliopsida > Fabales > Fabaceae > Ammopiptanthus > Ammopiptanthus mongolicus. Next base: position 101,836,905 of record CM077344.1, on the reverse strand, counting down.
ACAAATATGAATTTTCGGATCATACATTATTGTTCAATATTGGAACATAAAGTCATGTATCATTTTTAAGTGATCATATGACCACCAACTAACTTCTAATCTTGACGATCCATGTATAATTTACGAGTTACGATATTTGGACAACAAAATTATTATCCAACACTGTATTTTTATACTTTACATATTTGTTTATTAATTTACTCTCTTTTCTTATAATCTATCATTTCAAAACATCACACAAGTTCTACGGTGTCCTGTATGTTATCTAATATTGGATGTCGATTTAATGATCTAGATTTGCTCCTCTCACCCTAATAATAAAAATACTTCTCACACTTGAATTAGTTAATTATCATATCAACTCCGTTCATGGTCTCCACTCCAAACAGAGTAAATTGAAACACCTGGCCTCTTTCTCAATTCTACATATTAGTGGCCAACGCTTCATCTTTCTTCAATTGTGTCTGTTCTTGAAACCACTTGGAAGTGTGTAGGAGCAGAAGGTCTTGGAAGTATTGAAATGTCATCCATTCCATTGCGATAAGCTCTACTAAAGTTCTCCCATTTTTGTGGACTTTGACCAATATGAGTACGTCCTTTTCAATTAGCCTCATAGTTTTCTGCCTTGCTATATTAATATACTAATACTAATAACCAACACGCAATGATGCACTGCAAGTCACAGAATTCGGAGGAAATTAGGCAACACCTTTGGTATCTATCCAAATGGGAAGCAAAGCAAGTAATCTATTTTTATTAATTTATCCTCACCTTACCTCAGTCAGCGTTCATATAGGTATAACATTCTTGTTAATTTTCAACCTTTATTATTACAGGAATCCAAACACACACAGTTTTTAAATGTTCTCACCGTTAAGGTTCAACTTCTAAAGAGTTAAACAATTAACATTCTTTCCATTCAATAAATTAAAACCATGATAATTTAAATCATATTGAAAACGTTGATATCTATAAGAGTGAGTTTCAAGCCCTAACTGAACTTTGTTCTCAAGTGGTAGTAGGAGGATTCCCATATTAACCCCAAGAGTAATTTTACTCTCAGCCATGTTCTGTTCTAGAAAGCAGTTTTGCAATGATATTGTCATAGATCCTTAAAATGCCAAGTTAGTGGGCCTTATTGTGTTTTGCAATGGAATTTCATGACATTAAAATAGTTAAAGCTGAACCAAACCCGTAGCATTTAGATTGGTCTAAAAGATATTACTTCTTAAGCATTCAGCAGCATTTCACAAATACAACCTGCTAACTGAGTATAATTTATAACCAAACCAGGTTCTTAACCTTTTTCTTTTACTAGTATACACACTATTTGCAGTTTTCGCGCAGAAACCAAAGAGAGTCGCAAAATGAGTAGAAGGGGAACCATATATTATTATTTCTTCGATAATAGATAGCATGATATAATCTCTTGGAATGGCTTCCTCCAATCTCCAATTTCAAATTAATTTATTTAATAAATTTATGTAGTACTAAGCCAAAACCATGCAATACTTCATGGATTATCAATAACCAATGCAATGTTATTTCAGACGAATGCCTAATAACCAATCATGGTTGGAGAGAAAAACAAGGATGGTTGTAAAGTAAAAATATAACTGATACAACGCAAGGAAATTGTTTCACATTTTTCTCATTCGTGAGATTCATCATTTCCGTATCAATCAATAAACTGTTTTGCTATTTTCTCATCACTTGCAATGAAGAGCAAAAGTAATATAAAATTACACAGCAATGCCCAAAAATGTAAAAAATGTAGAAATATATACTCCATTCACTATATTTTTTTAATTAGCCTTCTTCTTACAGCAATTAGACATACAAATACGGTAGAGCATCTAATGCTCCAGTAAGGAGCACACCTAACAGCAGGACAATCCTGGGGAAAAAAGTTACCAATTACCATACACAATCTATAAAGAACATAAAGAAAAGGCTTACCCCTTTCTCTTCTTCTTCTCTCTCTCTCTCTCTCTCTCTCTCCGGCACTTCATGTATCTGAAGGTATGTAGTGTGGAGATTCAATATCTGAAGGTATATAGTGTGGAGATTCTGAAGGTATATCTGACGTTATATAGTGTGGAGATTCAATATCTGAAGTTGTGTTGTGCATAGGTTCAGAGAGCACACGTAGTAGGTGAGGTGGGTCAGTAGGTGTAGGCAAGTGTGAAGAAGTTGAAGATTCCTCCATCATCAAATTCTGCAGCCCAGGTTTCAACTCAGTGTTACAAAACCTTTCATACTCCGCTCTATCCCCTCCTTTTTTCTTCACCTCCACAACAACCAATAAAGGTGTCAATTCAAATATCTCGGCAGCAATGGTCAAAGGTCCCTTTAATCCTTCTCTGGTACCCTCCAAGCTCACCCTGCAATCTTTCTTCCTTACACTAAAGCTAACCAAATGAGCAATTTCCTCCAATTTTGAAATGATCTTTGACACTGGTGCAGCAGTCACAAACCTGGCCTCATCCCCTTTTTCCTCAAACAATCCAGAAAGATCAAAACCCTTAGAAAATGATATGATGTCAAAAGCATTCAAACTTGCCGGTCTTGGCAATATTGCAGCATTCTTTCTCCTAGTCTCAATCTCAGAATCAGATTCTGACACCGAATAATCAGAAAGGGATGCTGCATCATCTTCATCGTCAATCAGATTATTATCATCAACATTACAAAGCCTATCATCCTCAACATAAAACTTTATTTGCTTGAACCCTTTCTTGAACCACCTGTTCTCCATGATTTCAGGAATGGCAATCCGGGTTTCAGGCTTGATATCAAGGAGACGAGTGAGGAGCCTGGAGAGATCAGGTGAGAACCACCTTGGGCACCTGAACTCACCTTTGTAAATCTTCTTATACATTGCCATCACATTCTGGTCATGGAATGGCAAATAACCTGCCATCAACACAAACAAAACAACCCCACAAGACCAAAGATCAACCTTCGCACCATCATACCCTTTCCTTCCCAAAACCTCAGGAGCAACATAGGCAGGTGTCCCACAAAAAGTGTGGAACAACCCATCTTGCCTCATTTGATCAGACACAGCACTCAACCCAAAATCAGAAACTTTAAGGTTACCATTCTCATCAAGCAACAAATTTTCAGGCTTTAGATCCCTATGGTACACACCTCTAGCATGGCAAAACTCAACAGCTGAGATCAATTGTTGAAAATACTTCCTTGCAACCTCTTCCTTCAACCTTCCCTTGGCAACCTTGTTGAAAAGCTCACCCCCACGAACGTATTCCATCACGAAGTAGATCTTTGCCTTTGTGGCCATGACCTCGAAGAGTTGAACGATGTTGGGGTGGCGCACACGGCGGAGGATTGAGATCTCGCGCTTGATGTGTGCCACAAGGCCACCCTTTAGGATCTTCTCTTTGTCTATAACCTTGATGGCAACTCCTTCACCCGTTTTTATGTTCTTAGCATAGTATACCTTTGCAAAGGTTCCATGCCCAAGAAGCTTCCCAATCTCAAAACGACCCAATAGTAGATTTGATGTCTCCTTCTTGTTGCTGCTATTCGGCTTCTTTAAAACGATGTCCGCCATGGATGGCGAAATTTTTTTGGATTTTGGAGCTAAAAGTTTTGTCCTTTATTCTAGTTTCAACAAAAAGGTCAGAAAAAAAATGAAAGGGTTAGAGAGCTATTGTTTTGGTTGGGAGTGGTGGAAAGATGAGGGTGCGGCTTTGATTCGTTTGAGGATGTTTTTATTTTTTCCTTTCTATGTGAGGGGTGTTGTGTTGTGTAGTGTAAATAAATCTTCACATGTGGATTCATCAAAACAAAAAATCATTCACATTTGGCTCATGTTGAATGAATAAGAGATGCTTTTTATAAGGGAGGGTATAGGGTATATGCTAATGCCACCATTAACTTCTTTGCTAATTTTCTATTACTTTTTATTTTTATTTTCTCAAGCTAATCGTTTTTGACATTTTTGTCTTTGGATTTGTTTAATCATTGACTCAGTGCCACGTAAAGATCCAATTCTTTCTTTATTTATATTTTGATTTCTTTTCGTGGAACTGAAACTATTTTGCTCCACAAATTACCACGGCCATCTTGTGAGATGAAAAACAACAACTCCGTTTAATTGAATTCCCCCGAATTAAAAGATTATCCTATGATTTTAATCAAAAAAAAAAAAAAAAATTATCCTATGATGATAAATTAGGCACCCCAATCCCAATCCTCTCCCCTTTGAGCATATTTGGGAAATATTATTTTTTCCATTCAACTGTTTTTTTAAGTTAAAAAGCTGTTTCATTATAAAAAAGCTTTTTTTGGGGAAAAAATATTTTATGTCATCTACTTTGTTTTAATTTAAGATTGTTGTGATTTAATTATTTTTTATTCTCAAAACTCATTTACCTATTTATCCCTATAAAACTAACTTCCAAACAAGTATTATTAAATTATACAAATAATTTTATATCATTTTTCATAATTTACTTTATAAAAGTGATTTTTTTTGTACCATCCAAACGAAATAGATTATCTTAAAATCGATTTTCAGAAAACATACCCAAATAAAAATAAATTCTGCTTATAATCGATTATACATATAATCAATTATCAATATAATCTATTTTTTTCAACTTTTCCAAACACACTCTCAATTGTTTTACTATTCAAATTATCTCCAAAGATGGAAAGAATATCACATTCGCCTCAAATTGTGAGCTATATGCAACTGCAACAAATTTTAAAAAGAAAGTTTTTATATGAAAACTATTTTTTTAAATTTTTAATTAAATATTCAATTGTTCGTATAAAAAAATCTTATTTTGAATTCTTAACAACTTTACTTGTGAGTAAAATCCTTAATATTTATGTAAAAGTTTTAGTATATAAACTTCTTTTTTCACAAGGTTATATCTTAGATCTGCCTGGATTTTCAGGTGTGCAAATTTATTTCCAATTATAAGAAAAATTATCTTGTTTAGTTAATCCCGTATAGCTTCTCTATACCAAAAAAAAAAATCTCGTATAGCTTCTCTATACCAAAAAAAAAAATCTCGTATAGCTTCTTTTTTTTTTTTTTGTGTTTTGATAAGTCTGATTTCTTTTACAGTATCATGTAATGTAGCAGCTCATAATTTGGATGATAACATTATAATCAATTGCTTAAAAAAACATTATAATCAATTTTTTTTGGCATTGCTATCTACTCTCCGAAATTAGAGGGTTTGAGTACTCTATATCTAATCCGCATGCGTCATTTTAATTAAATGGTTATGTCAATATCATATTGGACTAAATTCTCATAATCTGATTGGACCACATTGACATGGGTTTGGTAACTAAAAGGTATAATAGATTTTGCTTTTTTTTTATAACCATGTTATAGATGCAAAGTTTCAACCACCATTAATAGTGACTAATCTATGTCGGGAACCTGTTGGGCACACAAGATGAGTTTCCCTCCTAACTAGGTTTTCTCCATACATAAGAGCTAGGATTCAAGTCCCGACCATTTGTTCAAAATGTGTAAGTCCCTTATTACTCGGATCAATCACATGTTAGTATAATCAATTATTTTTAATGTTCTAACAACACATAATTACATAATATAAAATTGTTTTAAGCTAAATTTTGACTAAAATAAATTATTATTTTTATTTATATTTTTTTGCTAATATGTAATTGGTCCAAGTGGTAATGAGTTTAAATCCCTTAAGCAAGTGATCAGGGGTTCGATCCCCGACTCTTGTGTATGGAGAAAATCGGGTTGGGAGAAGTTAACCCTTAAATGTTGTCCAATACCTCGAGGGATTAGTCTCTGCAGTTGCGTGAGAAGGATACTTGGGAAAATTTTTTTTTTTTTTTTACCATTATAACACCTTATCTTGTATTGAGATCTTCTATTAATGAATTTAATTTCTTTCTTAAAATGGTTTTAAATTAAATATTTTACTAATATGTGGTTTTACTGATTAAGAAATAAAAAAGTGATAAATTTTTATAGAGAGATAAAATATATTGCTTTTCAATTTATTAAATACAACATTTTAAATAAAATGTTATCTATTTTAAATTCGTTAATGAGTAACATTTACCTTATTTGAAAATAAAAACAATATTTACCTTAATTAATACTGATGGGGATGAATGAAATTTGTTAATTGGGACCGTTTGACAGCATTACGTCTGCTTGAGACTCCCAAACCAACGGTTAATTCCTTCTTTGTATGTTGTCTATGATTGGGCACGCTTACCTCCTTGCAGTCCGCAGAAGAAGTGGTGAGAAGCACAGGTACGTCCCCTCTTGTTGACCGACACGTGTATCTCAATGGTGTTGACGTGTGATATAGTGCACTGCATCTGCAAGTAAGCAAATAAAGTCGGCTTGAATTTTTCAAATTCAAACAACCCTCCAACCATATTTTTTGTTCGCTGGAATGCTGTATAACCCCTCTGGCCTCTATACATCTCATAATAATACTCACGTTTGATTTTTTTTTTTTTTTTGATAAGACATGTTTGATATTTTTTGATCAGTCTCTCACGTTTAATAGTATATATTACAGTGATTCTCTCACGTTTGATATTTTTTTATCAGTCTCTCACATTTGATATTAAACAATGTAAATAATCTTAGCTATTTTAAATGTTTGGAATTTAATTAAAAACTTTAGAAGTCATGTGTTAAATGTATTTTATTTTCTAACAAGGTATAGAAACTTCTGTAGTCATAGTATATAGCATATCGTAATTAAAATTAGATATTGTGTAAATAATATCACTCTACATCACACCAAATAGAAAATAGAACTATTTACCCAATAATTAATGCAATTTCAACTTCACGCAATTCTCACTTAATAATTTGCACACTAATGTAATGGTATGTTTATATTGATTTCCTTGACTGATATATTCACATTATTTTTTATTTTTTATAATGTCACTTTTGACATCATTTTATGTCGGTAGCGATCAACTGCATTACCAACCAATTGATTGTTGCCACCATCCGAGGTGATGATAATTGACTACTACCAGTCTACCACCTATGGGATGACAATCGTCAATCACTCTTTTGGCAACCACCTCAAAGCTAGTCACCACCTTAGCTATCGCCCTTCTATTATGTGAATGAGTAGTGGCGGATCTAGAACCCTGAACCAGTAGGAGCAATATATTTCCAAAATAATTAATAGTAATTATCAGAAAATCCCAATTTTGAGCATATAAATATTTTAATCTATCAAAAATCCCAAAAGTTCACTATAAAAAAGAAAGGCGATTAACGAATGGTTGGTACTAAAGTTAAAAGATAGTAATTGATATTATTGGTTGTGCTTTTTTACCTGGACATTGGTTTACTTGTTGAGGAATAGGATATAAATTTGCAGGGTAGACCTTCCCCCACACTCACGTGCAACTGACACAATCATAGGTATGACAAAATTACAAAACTAAGATGCTCCCCCACACAGTCGTGCATTTATTCTATCACAAGGGTGAAAGTGAATGGTGAATCCAAATATCCATCGCGTGTCAACAAATAACCCTTGCGACCTAACCACCCAGTGATATATGCTCGACAGAGACTCGTCTTCGCCACACCACCATCGATGATGAAGAGTTTCCCATAACCTTTTACTCCAATTCCCATAAAAGTATTTTCTTTATGGACCTCAATTCCCACAACCTTGTCCAACCTTCTCCGCCACAGAATAACACTTTTTGCTACCAAATTTTGAGCAAAATGGTTTTTGGTGTTCCACCTTTTTACTTATTTGAGTATTTGAGTCAAAATCTATGTTTATTCTCTCTTGTTGCGTATGGTGATTGAATTGGCGTGAGTTAAGATCTGCATTTGTTATTCGAATATTTGGTTTCATTTCTTGGTCCTTTTTCATTTGGTTGTTCCAACTTTGCAAAATAGGGTCACGATTGCGATACCATGGTAAAGCAAAGCCCCGTTAGTCGTGACACAACATTCCCATGTTTGTGTTAAAGAAAGTCACAAATGTACTACCATCTCCTAAAATCGCTACCCATTGCAAACTATTTGTTCTTCAAAAATTGACCTTACAAATCACAAGTAGGGTTGTCAATTCAGGTTGATCCAATCCATTCGGGTCAACCGTGACGGGCCACCATATTTACGAGTCGGGCCAACTAACCTTCGGGCCGGACTGTATCGGGCTAAAAAATATTGCGGCCATAAATTTTGCTAATAAAATCCATACTTTATATCGGGCTAATCAGGTCAGCTCATCTGGTTCGACCCATTTTGATATCACTAATCACAATTCAATCTTCGTCCAGGAAGAATCCCCACTCACCACTTTTATCGCTCGTCGAACACAGACGTTGTGGCCTGACTTCAACAATGTCTTCATCATGGCCAAATTCCAAACGCAGATCTCCCTCTAAATGAAATGTTCCCTTCATTCGACACTCACATATCTCGTCTAAAACAAGAAGAAATTTTCTTGTTGCCAATTCGAACTCCCTCTAATGAATTTATGAAATGCACAAAAAGACCAAAAAGCCAATTCAATTAAATTTTGTCGTTACTGACAGTGCAAAGAATCGACTACTGTGCGTAAAGTGAGTTGGGTATCCGTGTTCATCAACACAGTATGTGCACATTAAAAAGACACGTGATCTAATTGGACATAAGAATGAACTTCCAAGAACGAAACTATTTTGGAAGCTACGAATTTTTGTACTGTTGAAGTTGTATCTTCCCTGTCTGATGAGTGGATTTTATCAATTGGAGGTAAGACAATTTATCAAATTGGATGTGAGATACAGAATTGTCCATGAAATGAAAGTAAACAAAATTAAATCTAAATAAACAGAATGCATCAAACAGCTAACACTGTCAAAATGGTACTAAAAATTATATTAACTGATGTCAAAAAATATGCCTGCATCATAACTCCATCTATAAAATGAATACATATTACTTGATACAAATACAAACCTGCATAGACACATAAATTTCTATGAAATTCCAATGAATATACAAGTCTGCAACATTAGTTTCTCATTTTGATCACTGACCTTGATAAAGGGGAAAGGAAAAGCAAACCTTAATCTAATTTATGCAAACATTCAAATAGTAAGCCATTTTTCATATACATGTGCAGTTTCATCAAGCAAAATACTAACTTGGCTCTAAAATGTAAATTATGGTTCTACTATTGTTCATCTGGTGACTTTGGTTGTAGGATTTGCATCGATGTCTCTAAGCAACATGTCAACCCCTTACATCAGTTGAGCAATAATTTATGTTGAACTTGATTCTTTTTAGTTCTTATTAATGGAATTGTACCTTTGCCATTCTTAAGCGAGATATACCTAGAGGCATGTGTAAATCCAATCTAAATATCTATTTTCATTAGGACAGGTTAGCATTCTCTGCTAATATGTTGTGGTTTTGTAAATGTTCATGCATTCTATAAGTTAGTGACCAGTAGATAGTAGTGATAGAAATGAATAAAAACCATAAATTTTGGCTCACTGTAGAAATATTGCAGAATCGGTATAGTTATGGGGATTAAGGATCACTATAAAAATTAGATGCATCACAAGGAATTCTCTTTCATCAAGTGATGTTGATCTGCTATCTCTTTTTGAACTCCTTAGACAAATTTAGATGAAAGTGCCTGCTTCAAAATCAGAAAACTTTTTGAACATATAAAACGCATTTTGAACATATAAAACTTCAAAATCATAACTCTTTTATAACGTATAAAACGCTTCAAATTTCTTCGATGAGGAGGTTGTTGCAGATTCCAATGAGGATGAGGAAGAGGAAGAAGGCGAAGATGGTAAGTTAACCCTCTTTTCTACTTCTTCATTCTTTAAACTTTGTGATCAGCGATTCAATTACATGGAAATTAGGGTTAGAGAGGATTTTAAAATAAGCATAATGATTAATGGAAGAGCAATAATCATGTGGTTGCTTTTAAGGGCCTATCGATTAGGATGTATTGGTGTGATCCAATCCCTTTAGGAATGAGATTTGTAATTTGTGCTATGTTGTTTTGGTTTGTTATGTCTTTGAGGCACTCATTCAAACCTTCCTTATCATTCCAAAGTGCTGCAGCATGCTGTTTAGAGGACTCTCCAGCTTAGGCTCTGTTAAAAAAAGCAAATTCCTCAAGCATTAAAACAAATGTCAAAGGTGAATGCAAAACTCATATTTTATCATGGACATTTCTGAAAATTTCTTTCATTTTCCAAACCTCTTGGACTTTTTATTTTCCAATATTGCTTTTAAGATCTACTAATAATCTCTTTCTCTCTTGCAGCTATGAAATAGTCTGGAACCAGGTCGTGCCAATATTATTGTATAGAGAATAGGGAAACTGTTTCATTGAAGCGGATTTATAAAATTTGTTTGAGTTTAGTGTTTGCCTAAGTCTCTGAATATGCAGAAAATGAAAATGGATGGTTGTAAATGAGTTTTATTTGAATTGATCTGTAAAGCAACAAACAAAGGGCAGTACTGACACTAAAGTCTACTTTTTCAGGTAGCATGATTTTAAGCCTAGGAGGAACTATAATGGGCTATAGCTCTGACGAGGATACTGATATAAGTGATTTGAAATAAGTGATTATGAATAAAGTCTTATGAAGAAGTGAAAAATGGAAGTCAGAGTGTGAAAACCTCAGACGAGACTTTCACTTGGCGTCACATTCTCTCTTCTTAACTATAACAAAAAAAAAACAGTCTTATTCTTCTTTGTCATCGTCGTTTCCCTTTATTTTCTTCTCAGAAATTGTCTTATTCTCTTAAATTCTTCAACTTTTCCTTCATTCCCCAAATTCCCTTAGTGCGTTAATTTCAACTTTTTATGCTTTAATTATTCTATTTTTGTCTGACTTTTCTGATAATGAACAACAGATTTGTTTGGTTGGTTCGAAGTTCGGATAAGTTTTTATTTATTTAATTATTTTTTGTTTCATTGAATTAGGTTTTATTGCCAACATTAGTTTATTCACAAACATTGTTGAAGGACGTGAGAGTGAAAAAACTACAGGTTAATATTGTATACCGGATTAATTGGAGCTTCATTAAGTAGTGATGAATTTAGGTATTTAATTTTTATGCTTTCAATAAGAATTTGGTTTGAATAACAAATTGGTTCCCCCTTCAAACAGCAGATGTTATTAGCTTCCTATCTAGAAAAATACTACTTCGGTTTCTATTATAAGCAAAACTTAAATGGAACACGCATATTAAGGAAGTTGGTTAATCTCATTTAATGTTGTTAAAAAATTAAGGGTATTATCTAAAGTAACCTTAATAGAAAACTTCAATTTTTATTAAATGCATCCCATATTGAGTTATTGAAAAACAAAATTGATATTAAATGAAGGGTATTTTAGGAACACTGTCATTAAATAGCATAAAAGTAGTTGAAATTTGCTTATATATTAGACCAAAAATTTTGGAACTTTTTTGCTTATAATAAGGACCAGAGGGAATATTGATATATGGAAAATTCAAGGGAAGTTCCTGTGCTCCATGATTGGTTGGTAATGGTTGTTAGCTCAAAGAATCAAATCAATTTTGATAGTATGTTATCTAGAAAAATCAAATCAGTTTTGATAAGTATGTTATCTAGAAAAATCAAATCAATTTTGAAAAATCAAATCAATCTTGATTTTTTTTTTGTACAATGGCTTAAAAATCAGAAGAAAGAAAACAAAAAGAACTCATGAACTCTCTTATTTTTGTACTTATAATGTTAACAAGTTTATTTCAGTAAAAAAAAAAAAATGTTAACAAGTTTTATGTTAGTCACAAAATATGCTTTGTAACACGAAAAAATATTAGTTACAAAAAATTCGTATGCTGCAAATCCAAAAAGGAACGGGAACATCGGTAATCTAGAGTTTTAACCAAAATTTTAGCAAATGAATTGCCCCCTGGTTTGGTGAGAGAGGAGGTTGGTAATCCTGTGTTTGTATAAAATGTCTTCTCACATTTTATGAAATAATTACTTCTTAATAACCACAACATGTTCATAATCCTATTTTACTTTCATTTTAAACAGATAATGAAATGTTCTCATATTCTATGAAATAACTACGACCACTTTTTGATCACACGAAATAACTACTACCACTTACATACCCACTAGAATTTTCAACTGAGTCCATTATTTTGGAGCCTTTTGATGAGTAAACCACTACCAAAAATTTCTTGCCTTCCTTCTTGAAATAAATTTATCCCTACCTTTAGGTTGCATTTGGGTAAACAACTTATAAATTAAAAGCTTATTCAATGACTTTTTAAAAAAAAGCTAAAAACAACTTATTTTGATAAACTTCTCTAATAAACTTATTGAACTAAGCTAAAAAAAACTTATACAAGTATCATAATTTATTTTCGTAAGTAATTTGTATAACTTTAATTTCATAATAAGCTATTCTCATAGTTCAAATAATCTCTTTGTAAAGCTCTTCCAAACACACATTTAGTACATTTACAACGTATAAGGTTTTACCTTTATACTGGAACATGTCTAAAGGAGTGGCGGATATCTATGTGATAAGTCATGCTAGATTAACTTTATACCTTGGATTTATTATAGATTACAATATGCATTTTATTTTACATTTATTTACAACATATATATATATATATATATATATATATATATATATATATATATATATATATATATATATATACCGGGTATATAAGCAGTGATTTCAAATCCAGAGGTTAAGCGTACTCTAGCAACTTTTTCATTCCGAATTACAGAATTCGGAATGAATCAAATCTCCCCAAGTAGGATTCGAACCTACGACCAGTCAGTTAACAGCCGACCGCTCTACCACCGAGCTACTGCAATTCATTTATTTTCAAACCAAACCATTTACTATATATATATATATATATATCTATAACAACTGTCTTAAGAACATTGTTTTAGGAATCCATAGATATAAAAACTTTATTGAAAAATGTAATTTTTGATTGTTCAATATATTGAATACACCACTTTCAATTCAAAATTTCTATGTTTGCTTCCTTAACCGATGCCCTTAGGGTACTGGTTAGCATTTGCCTATGTGTTTACATTAACCAATTAGGATATAAAATCGCAAAAAATACCAATCAAACATATACGTCTTACATAAGTGGCAAAAATATATTATATACCGACAAAAAAATGCACACACTAAAAACACTAAAATAGCAAATAAAATACTCAAACAAAATGCGTATAACCAAAAAAATGAAATGTGGCTAGACAGGCACAACAATGCCTGCCTTGCTATGCCTGCCTTGCCACTAGCAAATACACACACTAAGAACTTCAAAATAAAAAATAAAATACCAATACGAAAATGTACATAACAAAATCATAAAAATGCAACCATACATACCTCTCAGTCTGTGCATTTATAATGCGCACAGTACATTACCAATCAAACAACATGTTTATTTAGATCGTCAAAATAACAAATAGAATATCAAACAACAAATCGGTGCAGCTAAACAAAAAAACAATGCGACCAAACAAAGACGACGGTGATTGTCTTACCGCTAGTTTATTATAAAAGAAATGATAACATGCATTCTTTACAGTTGGTACTTGGTACTGTTTTTGACCAAGATGAATTCATCCCACATAGCATTGCTGTAAAGCCTTTTTTTTTTTTTTTATGAAACTGCTGTAAAGCTTTTTTTTTTTTTTTTTTTGGTGTTTATGTTTACATTTTTTTTAACGTAATCTTTTTATATAAAAAAATAACATTTAAAAAGTTCATTGCATGAAAAAAAAAGAACTGCACAAAATGTCTCGCCGCACGATCAGGATCATAATGGTCAAAACATTTAAATCCCGCCACAAGGAACGTAGTCGGTCGCGTTGTGAAGGTCGCGTGGGGAAAGAAAGCAATAATAGTGCAATCGCAACTTACAACGTCAACTTCGTGGTCGGTGATGATAACGACTAAATATATAATTTGATCTCCGAAATTATAAGATCTTATTAATTTAATTCTTCACATTATTAATATTTTAAAATGATCCTTGAAATTGTAAAATATAGCAAACGCATCTCTGACATTATTCACTTAGTTTCAAGTGCATCCCTAACATTAATTTAATGTCATTATAATCCATGCAAATATCAACGAAGGGACGAATCTGATTAACTTTCTGCATTTTCAGGGATCATTTTGGAATATTGATAATGTGAGGGATTAAGTTGATACAACCCTATAATTTCAGGGACAAAATTGGGTATTTACTCTGATGATAACCATACGCAAGAATATAATAAAAGATTTAATTAATATGTGCTTTCCGTGTATATATATTTTTTACACTGTTAATCAATTAGAAATTGTCACATAAATTAAAATATTTGATTTATTCTTAACTACCTTAAAAGTCACATAGTTTCATATCATAATTTCTGATTGGTTGACAATACAAATTTTTTTACACTGACAATGCATAGCAATTAAATTCTATAACAAATAGCTTAATGAAAAAAGTTATTTAAATCTAGTTTAATTGTATATATGATATGTTGATATAGAAATTAACAATAATTTAATTCATTGATTTACCCTGCAATTTTTTGGGAAAAAACTTCTTTAAAGTGAGGAAGTAAGGATATATCCACCCTTGATTAGTTAAAATGGATTAAACTTAACTAATCAAAGGTGGATACATCATATTTGCTCACTTTACGTTCAAACTTACTTTAGAGGAGTCTAATACAATTTTTCATGATTGGATAGGGGTGAAGATTGATGGACTTGATGGCGATTTAGTGCTTAAAATACATTGTTATATCTTATTTTTAAACAAAAGAATTACTGCATTTCATTGATAATTAAAGAAGCAATACATGTTGGAACCTGATGAAAGACTTGGGCACTAGTTGTAAAGAGTGTCGCCTTAAACCAAGCTATGAACTACACTATTCGTTTATCTCCTAACAAAACTTAAGCTAAAGTTTGGGAACAAAGAAAAAGTCTCAAAGCAGGCAGAAATAATGGCACATAGCTCTGAGATACTATCCTTAGGGTTAAGAGCCTAGTCAACAACTACTTTGCAATCTATCTCAAAAATAACATAGTGCAAGCCCAAATTCACATCCGTTGAATGACTTTTAGGAGTCCTGTGGCTTTTCCCTCAAGAGTTGGGAGGCAGAAGGGAATCCACTCAGTTCTAGCACACCATACTTATTTATGATACAAATACCAAAGGTAGTACGACCCTGAGCAGCACAAAAGCTTGCATCCACATTGCATTTGTAGTAACTTGCACTGGGCAGGACCCAAGAACTCATATAATCCTTTGGCTCTGGATCAACTATGTCACGGGCTCAATAAGCTTGGCTTGATGCCAATCCCGAAAAAAAGTAATAGCACGAGACAGGACTTGGCTAGGAAGAAAGACAGTCCATTCTACAAAAGATTATTTCTTCCACGCCAAAGGGACCATAAAGTCATAGCAAATCTAACTCTATTATCAAAGTCCAAAACTGCCAAAACTTGAAAGCACAACTCACGAAAAGACTGAGCACTTCGCATGCAAGGACGAATGAATTACCGTAGTTGTTGCAGAGACCAACATTCAACACTCGATTGGCAAGGAAACATAAGATGCCACAAATGCTCCATCTCACGATCACAAACAACACAGGAATTGGGGCAATAGAAACCTCTACTATGAAGCTGAACTCGAGTGGGAAGGCAGCCTTTACAGGCACGCCAGAGAAAACTTTTTACTCTAGGAGGGACCTTTAACTTCCAAATCAACATCCAATCACCCTCTACTTTGAGATAAGAGCTATCAATGAGTCTCGTCATTACCAATTGATAAGCTGTTTTGAATGAATAAAATGCCATTGATGCTTAGGGGGCCAAATCAACCTATCCACTTGCACTGGTGGGAACAAAAGGGTCTACAAGATTAGCTGAGCATATGCATAGGGAAAAAGAGATCGAACCAAAAGAACATTCCATGATTTATGATGCGGTAATAAAAGAACTTTGACATGCATAACGCTTATGTTTTGAGGAGTTTGAGGGGAGCACTACAAGGACTTACCCTCACAAAACCAAGGAGTTTCCCAAACAGAGATATGCTCACCACTGCCTATACTCCATCTCAGCCATTCTTTTAATAGAACCCTCGTCATCCAGACACTTCTCCATGCATATGAGGGGTTATGACCAATGTTGGAACTAAGCAAATCTCCATTTGGAAAGTAGTTGGCCTTAAAGAACCTAGTTACCAGAGCTTCCTGATTCACCATGAATTTTCGCACTTGCTTCCCTAACATGGCCAGGTTGAAGGCATGCATATTTCGAAAAGCAAGTCCTCCAAACTTCTTTGGCATAGACAGTTTGTCCCAAATAACCATTTTATACCCTTAGCCTCTTGTGTATTGTATCCCCACCAAAAAAAGTTAAGCATCTTCTAGAACTTATCACTAAGGGCGGGGGATAAGGAAATGCTTATACAATATCAGGGTATAGCTGGAGCAATTGACTTGATGAAAACCTCGTTCCCTGCCAAGGACAATGTCTTCTCTTTCCAAGAACTCACTTTCTTCAAGATTCGATCTTTTACAAAGTGAAACACATCTCTCTTATTCCTACCAATCATGGAAGGGAAGCCCAGGTATTTTCCAGCCCCTAAGTGCTCCCTAACTCCTATTTTCTCAATAAGAAAGGCTCTAACATGCGAAGAGACATTATGACCAAACAAAATTTTGGATTTCTCCATACTGATAGCTTGACCAGAGGCTAGAAGAGCTTTAACGAATCTAACCTCGTGATTAGTAGCCAGCATAAAAAGGAAACTATTATCGGCAAAAAGCAAGTGAGTTACCATAGGGGCACGCCGACAGATCTTAATACCATGAACATGACCCTGCTACTTAGCCTTCTTAATAAGATATGGAAGACACTCGATACATAGAATATAAAGGTAAGGCAACAATGGGTCCCCTTGGCGAAAACCACAGACAGGAATAACTGAACCAATGTCTGCATTGTCCATCAAGATGAGACACACATCACGATCCACTGAACCCACTAAGGATCAAACTCAAGCTTAAGCATGACAACTTTTAGGTAATCCCAGTTTACATGATCGGAATGGTATTTTTCAATTTCAATTGGAATGGTACTCTAATTAACAGAAGAGTCAAATTTTCAAATTGTGGACCGCTACAACAATTATGACTGAAATGTTGCTATTTAGAGTCACTGCAATCTCAATTTGTGCTTAAGTAAGATGATTTACTTCTCTCATTTCCATTACAATATGTTTATCTTAATGTAATTTCTTTTTTTGGTCTAAAAGAAGACTCATAAAAAACCTTACGTGGAAAGAGGATATTGGAGAAGGGAAAGGGACAGAACGCATTGCAACGGTTTGAATTCACACTCACAATTCATATCCTGCAAGTTAACCAACTGAGATGACTCAGGGGACTAAACCACATAATTTTGCTTTCATTGCTTGATGAGTTTCTATTTTCATTTTCATAAAATGCGTGTAGGGCTAGGATATGTTGTTCCAACCTCTTGTGGTTTTAGATGCATATAGGATAACTTTTCATCATTATTAAGAGTAACTCCTTGGAATTGCTGACAGGTTACTTAACATTAAAATATTATGTCGATGGGCCACATATGATTTTGAGATGTTTATAAATTGCTTAACATTTAACCATTTGTATGTATACATATAGTAGAGAGAATATGAGATGTTGAAGAGAGGGGGGATATTTGAGTTAAACAACTTATTGATAAGAATTTCCATTGGAGTGAAAATTAAATGTGTTGCTTAAAATTAAGATGACTCACTTAAAAGAATAAAGTGGGTTGCTTATATGAAGAGCATTGGAGATGCTCTAAGAGTGCAATTTAAACAAGATTCTAATAATTATCGTGTTCTTCCTTTTCAGGATTAGATTTGAAAAATCTGATGATGTCTCTCACATAACCAGTTCAAGTCATGAACGACAATTTTCCCAAACTTCTTCATCCTGTCTTGATGATCATGTGGACCACAATTTGGGCAAAAAAAACTAATATGGAAAATGGTGGAAGATCTCGTGAGAACATGGCTACCTATTCTCATCATAGAAGTGAGAAGCTATAAATGTTTAGCAATATAAATGACAGTGAGAAGCTACAAAATCTGCCCCTGAACATTTCAAATGGCCATGCAACTTCTATTACATAAACAACCCCTTTAATAAAAGAATATTTTTTTTACATAAACAACATGAATCTTTGTTTTAAAAAAACAATTAGAAGACAATCAAGCAAATGATTGCAATGTTCTTCTGAACGTAGCCAGCCTCATGTCTCAAATCAATTGCAATCAGCACTTGTTGACCCACAAGGTTTTAATACAAAATTAAAGCATATTGAAAGACTATTAAACAGTAAAGACTTAAAAGGTAAACTCATTAAGAGAGAAAAAAACACAATAGAAGAAAAAACAATGAAAATATTTACGTGGCATTAGGTGACTCCATGACATTAAAGTGCAAACGGAATCACACATAATAAGCAATGAATAAGTAAGATATCATCTATGGGGAACTGCAATAGGATTAAAGGGAGACAGTGAGGGAAAAAAAAGGGTCTTTTAATTCAACCAAAAAATGTGAGACAAATTGTATTACGGGGAACAAGGATAACTTTCGCATTCCATCTGATCTTATGATAAAATGATGAGGCCATCTTATTGAAGTTTAGGTGGTAAAAGATCAGTTTAGAAGACCATATGCAGTGTGGATATGCACAACACAAAACAATCATAGCATCATCTAGTTAATTTTCTCAGAACAAGCATGACCAACATTTTATAATAACAAGCCACAGTGTGATACTGTTAATCTACAAATTAAGTGCATGTTTGGTTTACCGTTTAGAATTTCCAAATGTACGTTTGGGGTAAAATATCTATAGAGTTCCTTTCGGACAAACGTATGTTTGAACCCAAACGTAGGTTTACAACGTTAAACCAAACATATCCTAATTGATGTGTTCAAGGCTATGAGCATGCATGAACATGAGTCATTGTGTCATATGGCATCAGAAACTCAAAGTTGGAGTTGAATGCCTGTATCCATAACAGAGATATATCCAGTACAAGTGCTCAAGATTAACTAGAAAAATAATTAGTATCTACAATCGACACTTTTTTTTAACTTCTACACAATTTGGTCTGGGCACAAATCTGTTTTAACTTCTAAATAATCTCAATATTTTCAATCACTCCCTCTGTTTTAGTGACCCCTTATAGCTAGTTCACCACTCTCCATCTACATGGAGAGCTGAGACTTTGACACTTAATATTTTCACGTTCAGAGTGTAATTAAATTTTGTTTAGGAAAAAGTTACACTGTCTCTGCATATCTAGCCACAAAACTAAACCATCAAACATATAACTGACATATCTCACTTTTGGCCAAGAAACTCGTGTGGTTCATTCAAAACAAATCTTAGAATAGAATTCCTTTTCCTGTAAAGATAAAGTAAAATTGTTGTGGCCAATCCTAAACTTCCTGCATCGAGGCTGGAAATTGGCAACATCACTTTAATTCAGTGTTATCGATGACGGATGGCAGTCCATGGCTGAAAGCCAAAAATCTGCCATATATGGCGGATGGCGATGCGGTCATATGACGGATGTCATGGCGGACAACTTAAAAATATTATATATATATATATATATATATATATATATATATATATATAAAACAAAAAAATGCAGACTAAATATAAAATCTAAAACAAGCCACAACATATGTCAAGAACCATAACTAATTTGATAGAAAATATCATATAAGTCTCATATTCATCTATTATAGGCTACTAAACAAGGCTAATTACCATCAAGTTCAAGATCTTAAAATGAAAATGACAATAAAATGATAAAAACACCCGTGAAGCAGCACCTGATGAAGCCTGGGTTTAGAGCTGATTTTGAAATTTAAAATAAATATTCAAATGCATTAGCCTAAACCTAAAGTAATAAAAAGACAAGACAATGGTCTTAAGCCCAAACCACCAAAAATAAAAAAATAAAAGTAAATAAAAAAATAAAAATAATAATAAAGGAATAGAAGGGGCTCAGAGCCCCTTATCCCATCGTTACATTTGCTGCAATTTGCAGCAAGGAGCAAAACGCTGCCCAGCAGCAAAAAAGAAGGGAGGGGGAAACAGGGATTCACGGGACAGTGGCTCAAGGCAGACGACGGCACGGAAGAGGGATGGAGCGCGCGGTGGACGGCGAGAGGATCAGCACCTGATGAAGCTTGGTCAGAAGCCATGGTCGGAGAAGAGATGTTGGTCGGAGCAGAAAGAAAAAGAGAGATGTTGGTCGAATCGGGTCGGGTCGCGTGGCCTAGACCCACGAAAACCCAAAAAGTTTCCAGTCTTGCCTGCCTTTCAGCCATGGACCGCCACCGCTATTCGGCCGCCATACCCCGCCATGCGAAAACCGCCACGCCACACCCTCCCTATGGCGGTTTGTGCAATTTCCGCCACCGATTTCCGCTATGTCGCCGCCATAACCGTTTTTTGACAACACTGCTTTAATTGTAATCATTATAACAAATTTTAAGCATATGGCCAACTACGGTAACATTACAGAAACTAGATGTGCATATACCATGCTGTTGGCAAATTTTCCATAGTAACTATGGTGCATCAAGTGAATTAGTCTTTTGATGAAACTTTCACTCAACTCCTTTTACCTAAGATACTGATGCAGCATAATAAGCCTAACAGTTTCAAAAGCATGGACCCAACATGTTTGTATAATTTCAACTCGAGATGATAGCACAATTAAAATTTGCAGAGGGCAATTACAATTCTTCAAACTTAAGACATATCCCTTTTGAAAACAGAATAAGGATTTGGCATGCGACGAAAGAACTTTCGACAAAGCTGGGAGATGGGCCAACCTAAGAAAAAACATGGTTTAAATCACATATTCATTTATCAAGAGACAATCAATAGGCATCTAAACATGGTACACACAAGTAAAAGAGATTTGTGATTTCCAGCATCATCCTCTCTAACAATATGCTAGGTAACAACCAAATGCTCTTTTCATTCGAAAGTTGAAGCTGCGTGTAGGTGCAGTAACCAATCCATCGAAAAATCAAAAAACAAGAGGACCAATGTTTTGCATAGACTTGTTCAAAGTATAAGTCTAAATTGTACTACACAAAACAGATTTATGCTCAGAGTATTGACTATGATAGATATCAAGAAGCACAAACTATTTTAAATTGGCAGCCCCCTATCAGCATACCACAGGTTCAACATCAATGAACTTGACATTTTATCAAATAACTCATATATCATCGGAGAAAGCACTTGAAACTTGAAATGGAAAGATAAATTATTCTCAATATTTGAACTTTGAAGCAATTACTAACACGAAAAACATTTATTGACGGAGCCATGATGCAGAAAAAGGGATGGATGATGATGAAGCTTGATCTAATCATTACTGATCCAATAACAGCAAGAGACAAGGATCACTCAGCAGTTAATAGAAATGGTTTGATCTTTCTTTCAAGCCATCTAAATGATCAAATAGGTTATTTGAAAGGCCAAATATGCCAACCCTGAACCACCAGTCAGTAATATAACAGAAAAACAAACCCGTTTGGAAAGAAATTCGGGTAACAAACCATTCGCCTATGACAATTAATTACATTGATGCAGGCACGGATGAAAACAAAAGGAAATAAAAATTGAAGAGCAAAACAGAAAAATATAAGAACAGTTCTCTTGCTGCTGCAGTCTACACCAGAGGATTTTGTTTATAGGGTTGGGTACAATCCACGCTAATGCTACACAAGCAACAAATAAATGGAACTGCAAATCAATCACTGTAACCATAAATTGTAAAGTTTCAATGCTTCGACCAAAGAGAGAAGAAAAGCATATATAGAAGAAGAACTTGAAGCCCTGAGAAATGATAAAGAGGTCGATATCGTGTTAGCCGAAATAGGTTTTCCAAAATTACATTCACTCAATCACATAATCTATAAGAAAATCAACAATAAACAAGAAATCAAGAATGAAAACCAACAAGACAGGGCTATGGAAGCTAGAAAAATGGAGAACAAGAGAGAGAATTGCAAAGTTTGAATGAGAGAGAGGTGCAAACAAGAGAGAAGAAAAGTGATTGATGCTCACCCTTTTGATTGCACTTTCAAATCTGGGAGTCTGGGAGAAACCATGAACGGAGAAACCAAGGTTTCAGCCATGAGCAAGTCTGAGAAGGCAACCAAGGTTTTGAGAGAGCTAAACGAGAGGTGGAATTTTAAAATTCCAAGAGATGGAAAATGAAATCCCCTATTTTTGTGAAAGTAAAACTCTAATTCTTGATTTAAGTATCCAAACAAGATGATTTAAAGTAAGGAATTTTGAATCCCTTAAAAAATTACATTACCCTCTTAGATCACCCCATCCAAACACACCTTAAAGGTTCGAATTGGTCCCGGAAAAAATTCGGAGATAAATTTGGCCCCTGAAAAAAAATAAACTAACAAGTTAATCCCTCAAAATTACAACCGTGGGACAAGTTAATCCTTTTGTCATCTTTTGTTTGTTTGAGTTAACGGATATGCTTATATAGTTATGTGACATGTTAGTTGCTGACATGGACCAAGGCATTTTCCAGGGTGGAAAATTGTTGATTAAAAACAGAAATTAATAACTAAACAGTTATAGTAATTCAATCTACATTAGACATACTCATGATGACCAATAACCAAACGATTCTATTGATTTGCAGGATTGGGAACTCCAACAGCATGACATGAACCAATTCAGTTAAAGGTTCAGGTGATTTAACTTTTGGCAAATCATCAGAGAATCACAAAAGAATTTCTGGACGTTGAGACTAAAATAAAATCCAAAAGCCGTGTCCAACAGCCACAGTTCATCAATAACAGATATGGTAGTAAAGTGGGGCACCATTTCATATAGAAGGGAATAGCAAAAAAGGTTCCTAGTTCCTAATAAAAAATTTGAACTGCAATGTCGAAGTAACGGAACAGAGGATTTGCAACACAAATAAGAACACCTGGATTTACTAATTAAGCATTGAAAACACAGGAAAAAGCAACTAAAACATTATTCCACAAAGTTTGGAATATTAAATATAACAAACAAAGGTTGGAAACATGAAGTCCAGGTGGGTTATAGAATCCAAAACATCAATGAAACACAAACTCTCAAACCCCCCAAAGAGCAGGAATTGCAGGATGTGCCTATTTCTTGCGGTTGAATGAATGAATGCAACGATAATCAAGCTGTAAACTCAATGATACAGTCAGAAGCATAAAAGCATCTCTACCAAGACGAGAAAATAAAGGAGACCAACATTTGCTATTTTATCTAATGCAATGAAATTAGATCACTAAATTTGTACTGGTAAAGAAATTATTACTAACCAAGACTTAAGAAATCATGCGTAGCTGGCGAAAGGGCTTGAGGAATGAGGATGAAGACAAATATACGAGTGACAGCCACAACTAAAATTCATTGCAAGATGAAGAACACACCTAAAGGGCTATCTACTTGCCATATCCCATTTGTTGTTATGATGGGGAACCGGTTTTGTAATTAGGGTTCCGAAACGAAACCCTGGATTGAAATTAGGGTGTCTGCAACTGATGAAGGAGAACACACCGTATAGTGTTCTCAAATAGCTCATAGTCCCCTCTGATTTTCCAAGCTACCTCAAAAATCAACAACGAACAACAAATGTGAACAGTAAAGGTTAAAATCTGTGGTTACAAAAAAAAAAATTATGATAATATTTTGATCCAAAAAAATAAAAAATATTAATTTGATTATTAAAAATATAAAATATGGATTAAATTGATTATTTTTAGGATAATTTTAATCTTTATTAGAAATTATTTTGATCTACATGTTATATTCTTAAAAATCAAATTAAAATTTTTTAAACATTAAAATATCATCTTAATTTTTTTTGTAGAGGATTAATTTATATCTTTACTCCGATATACTTAATTGCACTTTTGGTCCCCCAGGTATCACGATTGTGCAATTTTGGTCCCCCGGATTTTAATTGCGCCAATTGGGTCCTCCAAGTATCACGATTGTGCAATTTTGGTCCCCAAAGTTTCAATTGCGCCAATTGGGTCCCCCACGTATCATGATTGTGCAATTTTGGTCCCCTAATTATCACGATTGTGCAATTTTTAACGTCAGTAGCCTACATAGGACACGTGGGACTAATTTGACACTTAGTGAAGTCAACTTGACAGTTTACAGGACATTCTTATAAGACAACATTGCCATATCACACAATTTAATGGTCAAATGCACGTCATTAAATGTCACATAAGAATGACACGTAAGCTGTCAAACTAGTCTCATTAAGTGTCAAATCAATCGCACATGTGTTTTGTAGGCTGTTGATGTTAAAAGTTGCACAATCGTGATACTTGGAGGACCAAAATTGCACAATCGTAATACTTGGGGATCAAAATTACACAATCATGATACGTGGGGGACCCAATTGGCACAATTGAAACTTAGGGGACCAAAATTGCACAATTATGATATTTAGAGGACCCAATTGGCGCAATTAAAATCCGAGGGACCAAAATTGCACAATCGTGATACCTGAGGGACCAAAAGTGCAATTAAGCCAAAATGGTTTCTTTTATGTCGTGTAAGACATGAGAAGAAGGGAAGACCGCCCGGTGCCAAATAAATTTGTTACCATTTTTAAACAAATCTTATTTATTTTGTAATGAATAAAATTATTTAAAATCAAATTTTAATAGATAATATAATAATCATAATATAAATTGATAAAAGAATCTAAAATTAATGTTATTGCGAATAAGATGTTTTCACACACTATTATATATTGTTAGTAAATTATTAGATCCAAATTAAACATAAAGATTAATTTATACATTAATTAAATTGTCAGAACTAATTAACAAAAAATTAAAGTCTAGGATAATAATTTACAAAGTATGAAATTTTGAGAAGGGTGCATGTTATTTTCCTACTCCTTTAGCTAAATTGAATTCTCATTACTAAATGTTAATTTCTACCTCATTCATGTATCTACCAAAATTACCTTCTGGGAAAGGTTCTAATTTGACATAAGGATCTTGCTCTTCTAAAGTGAGTGAAATTCTAAAGTGAGAAAGTAAGGAGCTATTCACCCTTAGATCATTTAGTGGGTCGAGATCTCTATATACTTGATCAAATCAATGGTGGATAACTACTTACTTTCTCACTTTAGAGTGTCACTCACTTTAGACGAGCTAAATCCTTGACATAATTAGCTGAAAATAAGTTAGTTGGTTGAATTAAAAGTGTTTGATAAAATTAGATGATCAACTAATTAACTTATATATGTAAAATGACATAAGAGAACATGATTATGTATATGTACATCTATACATAAATTTATTGAATAATAATAATTTGAATCTAAAATTTTATTATTATTATTGAGCTTTGGTCTACACTAATGGGTTGCACAACTAAACTTCACAAAACATTAGGATAGCTTTTCCATGACCCCACTGCTAATAGAAAGCCCCCGACCACCTTATCTGTCTCACTCATACCAGACCTAACATCTATTATGCAATAAGTCATCTTATGCTATGTTTGGAAATAGTCCACCAATGTCAAACGTGCATCCAATTTGGAGAATCTACAAATTGTAGCTTCTCAATATCACGTCGAAAACGTGATTTGAGGATTTCCACCAGGATTCCAAACACGTACTTAGCCAATACATGGATTACATCACTACTGGCCATCATTAGGCAGGCTTGCACGCCCTTAGATATATAAAAAGGTCTCGTGGTAAAGGCCTCCTTTTCCTGCAACCTCAAACCTTTGACTGATAGGATTTTGTCATTTTGACTAAGGTGCTTGTCTTGACACTAGATAGTCTATTAATGGTTTTTGTTTTTTTCTCGCACCACCCTAGAAAAGCAAAAAGCAATCAACAATATCCTGATTAGAGCTATCAATATGGGTTGGAACCCACAGGCCAACCTGGCCCAATCCAGCTCACTGGTGGGTTGGATTAGTCAAAATCTGGCTCATATTTATCCCGGGTCATTTTGACCCATGGGTTGGACGGGTTAGACCCGGTTTAAGCCGGGTTAGCTCACGGGTTACATTATCTTTAAAAAAAATACTTTGCAAACCAACAACACAACCCATGCCCAAAAGAATACGCCCCAACTCATAAAGAAAAAATTCATTTCTAAAAAAACCAAAATCAATGTGCATTTTGTGACTCAAGTCTTAACCCCTTGAGCCCTAGGTCGCTTTCCTTCACCCTAGACTTCTGCTTTCAGAGGGGAGGGAGGGAGAGAGAGAGAGATTCGTTTTTTGTACGTGAACTTTTAGTCACAGACTCACTTTTCTTTTGCAGCAGATTAAAAGTCTGTGACTATGGGTGCGTTTGGGTAAACAGCTTAAGTAAACGCTTATTCAGTAAGCTCTTTTTCAAATAAGCTATATTTTTATAAACTTCTCTAACAAGCTTATAGAAATAAGCTAAAAAGAGCTTATGAAAAGACCATAAACTAGTTTCATAAACTATTTGCATAATGTTATTTCCGTAAGCTATTCTCGTAAGCTCTCTATAGGAAGAAAGAAAGCACTCAAAGTAATGAAAGGGCAATTGTATTTGGTGAAGGAGGGAAAGTGATACGATGATAATGTTACTTGATTTTCGAAATACAATTTTTAATTTATTTGGTTTCGTAAAGGTTTGTGAAATTTGATTCTATATTTTCAAATGATACAATTTTTTATTTTCTAGTGTTTTTTTATTTTTAAGTGAGCCAACCCGTTTAACTCACTCACCCGTGGTGGGTTGAGTCGAATTGGCTATTTTCTGGCTCACCAAAAAGTGAGTCAGGTTAGATTGGTTCACTTTTTGACTAACCCGTGATGGACCAACCTAGGTGTGGTGGGCCAACCTTGGTGAGCCAGGTTAGCCCGTATTGACAACTCTAATCTTGATCTTCTTCCGAAGTAGAATATCGAGCATCGGTCGAAACCACATGTGCACGTGTGCATGCGGGTGAGTGCGTGCGCATTTAGGGGCATGTGTGCAAACTGTGTAACTAATTCATTTCATCAATTTAAGAACACATATTTAATTCTTCAGTATTCTTTCTCTAGTTTTTCGTTGGTTCTTTTCGTAAGAGGGGGAGGAGGATTTTTTATGGTTATTTAACATTAGAGTTTAATTATTATATATTGACAGTATAAAACTCTTTTACATATATATCCAATCATAAATTGGCACATTAGTCAAAATATTTGACTTCTTTTCTAACAACCTCAAAAGTCATCCATACTGTGATTGATGATTGGTTGACAGTGTAAAAAATTTTACACTATCAATGCATAGCAATTAAACTATTAACATTAAGGCTGAAAATAAAGGTACTAGTATTAAATAGGGAAGGATAAAAAGTTATCTTTGAAAATCAACAAAGGCAAAATCTGAGTAAAAATCATGCTACTCCCGACATTATTTCTGTAAAGTATCTCTACTAACTTATCGTTTAAGGGTTTTTTTTTTTTTTTCGAAAGGACTTCCGTAGCAAACCGTGTATTAGCTGTTCTTTTTTCTATAAAAAAAAAAGCTACTTGACTAACACAAGTTATTTTTGTGTATTGTCAAACATAACCGTAGTGAAAAAGAATGATTTTCATTTGTCATATGATAAATTATCAGAATTAACAGTACAGGACTGCAACCTTTTTTTTGTTTCTTCTTGCATTTGTTTTCGACGTTTTTTATTTCTTTTTTGTCATAAATTGATTTTTTCCCTCCTTTATGGACAAATATCATCATCGGGAATTCATAAAAATAATAACCAGGAAGTAAGGCAGAAGACAATCCTACAGCAGAATATCTTGCACTTCCAAATAATATGTAAGAAGTCAAGTGATGGGTAAAAAAAGAGCAATGTTATATGTGGATAGCTTTCCGGACACTTTCATCTGTATAAAGCTCATATTTTGTATTATAAAAATCAAAATTATTTCAAATTGTTGAAAATAGATGTTCACAAAATATTAGGGCCTCCTTGGTATGCATGTTTCCTGATTCATTTTCATTAAAAAATAGAAAATGAGATAGAAAATATGTTTGGTTTGGTTTTTGAAAAATTTCATTCCTGAAATGACACAATACTAGATTCAATTTTAGTTGACAGGGCATAATAACCTCTGCTGATGAATCAGATAGGTTTCATATTCCCACCAGTGACTCAGTGAGAGCCACTCTGATGAATCAGCTTTCAGGTAGGCGTGTAAGTTTTTCCCACTATTTTATAATGACCCCAAATCTCAGTCTCCAAGTTCAATATTATTATATCCCAAATCTGTGCTGTCATTCTCTTGGAATTATGGTTTGGATGGTTGTGGATTAGGCGATACCACCCACTTAACCTGCCTTTCCTAACCAAAACATTTACAAACATAGTTTATTAACATAAAATTAATCTGCATATGATGGCAAAAGAGAGAAGCCAAAACCACGTGCCAGAGCAGTTGAGACAGCCACTAGCATCTGGGATTTGTGGAGCAAGCTACTTGCCAACTTCCAAATCCACCAGAGTGTAGTTTTGAACCACTTAACCTGTTTGTATATCCTCTTTTGGTTTGTCTTAGTTTGACTAGTGCATCACTGCCATGTAATTTGTCATTTTGTGAAAGGATATGTTCTATTGATTCATTTTAAATGTAATTTCCATTATGCTCTTTTTGAATTTCCCTTCTAATGTTTTTGATCCACAATTTTCTACAATCACCTAATATTTGAGAAGAGGGTGGGATATGCTAAATATTTGCATGGTATTAGGTGCGTTTGAAAGAGCTTATAAAGATCTTATGAGAATAACTTATGAAATTAAACTTATAAAAATAGTTTATGAAAATAGCTTATGGTCATTTCATAAGTTTTTTTTAGCTTATTTCCATAAGCTTATCAGAGAAGCTTACAAAAATAAGTTATTTTTAGCTTATTTGAAAAAAATCTTATTAAATAAATGCTTAATTAAGTTGTTTATTCAAACGCACCCAATGTAGATATAGTTCCAAGTGAAGGTTTGGAACGGCAAAGAAATTAGACATTTGAATAACATCACCTACAAGTTATTGGTAACGGTATTAATAACAATTTCATTTTGAATTCAATTTTGATATATTGTGGGGGTGATATTTTTTACACTGTCAATTAATCATAAATCATTATATGTGTGACTTTTAAGATATTTATGATAAGAGTCAAACATTTTTAATGATGTGACCTCTATATTGATTGACACTGAAAAAAATTATATTGATAATACATACTAATTAAATCTTTTCATTTTTTGCCATTTTCCTCTTCGGAGGTTTGGCATTTTATTTACAAGTTTTTGAGAATATTTATTTTATATATTAAAATTTTTACTGTCTTAAATTAATCAAACTGAAACTATCTCCCTAAATTTTGCTTTTCCTTCTATCTAAGCTTAGGTCAAGTTGTTGTTCTTATTTATTTTATAGTCCAAGATATAGGGTAGGAATTAATTTTGAGTGGGTGCTTCTGGCTTTTTCTTACTTGCAGACATATTTCTTTCTGCATATAACATGTGCAAATAAATTATATAGATAATGTTTACCAATTGAGGGGGCACCAAAAACGGCTTTCTTGACTGATAAGAATTAAGCGGAAGACTGGGCATTATTGAGTGATGGTGTAAGTAATCCGTAGGTAAGATAATGGGTAGGATCTGGATATGATACTATAGTATCCATCTCTATATCCGCACTTAAAAAAAATACTCATATCCGGACCCGCACCCGCATGAGTAGCAATTTAAGTACCTTTACCCGTACCCTTTGAGTACCTAAATATCCATACCCGCACCCATTACCGACACTTTATCTAAGAAAAAAGAAAAAAATAACACAAAGAACACTAGCAGCTGCTGTTAGTGCTTAGGTCAGTAGGTGATTAAGTCTGAAAGGGAAAAATAGTTAGAAAACTCTAGGTTACATTAATTTTATTTTTAAAATTTGATATATACTTATAATTATAATTATATGTATTAATATAAATAAATAAATATATAAATATGTATATTTATATATGTGGGTATGGGACGAGGTGGGTATTAGAGTATCTGTATCCGTATCCGCATCCATACCCTCTCTTGTTTGCAGATAATTATCCAGACCCGTACCCGTACCCAAAAAACGAATATTTATCTTATTCATCATGGATATTTTTTTCGGATACCTAACGCATAGGGTCCAAATTACCATCCGTCATAATTTGCATGTGATTTGTTTTTCTCCAAACAATTAGATGATGAAGAGAGGAATGATCCAATCTGAGCCTGACTCTTCCCCAAATTTGCCAATCCAATTTTTGTAATGTTTACTCAGCCATAGCTATGATCAATCAGTCTCTATTCCTATTTGTTTTCGTCTTATAGCTCTGGCAATCAATGGATTAGGCAGAGTCTAAACCAGCAAAACTCGCTTAGTCAAAAGGAAAATGAAGTGTTGTTGACTGCAATAGCTGCAATTAAACTATAATTGTTCTCCGATGATTATTCTGATTTCATCACCCATAACTAATTTTATCAGCTGGTTCGTAGATACAATGTAACCTTTTTTATTGGTCTATGATACAACATAACCTTTTATTTATGGAGAATTATATGCTCCAGGTTAGCCTAGAAAGAAGCTTGCCTATATTGAAAGCAAAATTGCACAAATAGCTGGAATCATTTAATTAGTAGCAGAAAGTAACGCCATTCCTGAGCCTCAGGACTGAAGACTTTGCTTGTTGAACCAGAACTAGGACTCTACGACTAGGAGTGGTTATCAAGAGCAAAAACAGTGCAGACGAACTAAACAAATTAATTGCCAACATCCTCTGGCTCTAGCATCCGAAAACTTCTTTTTTAACCCAAAAAATGATACCAGCCCATCCCTTAAACTCTGCACTCTGCAGTTTTTTTCTAAATTTGAGTAGTCAATTTGCAGCACATTGTAAGCGAGCGTAAGGCTATGTATAAAGCATAAAAAAATGAATAGTATTTTTTACAAACATCTAGGCATACAAAAATAGCTACAATCGTATATATCCTTCTCAAGACTTCTTATATGTCAAAAAGTAATTACTACAGACTAAAGGTATGAGTATGACTCAAAAATTCACTTACATCATTATCTATCATCTAAACTAGCTCTTTTTCTGTTTGATTATGTATCAAAATATTACAACTTTCCCTTGGAAGTTTTTATTTGTATTTGTCAGTACGTTATATTTAACCATAAAAAATGGTAGAGATATTTTTTTAAATAGAATTAATATGCATAATGAAGTCTAAAATATTTTTATATAAGCCGTAAGTGTAAATATTTTAAAATGAAATATAAATTATTATTTATTTTCCATATTTTTGGCATAAATAAGATAAAATTGATACATAAATAAGTTTCTTGTTATGATAGTTGAAGCACTTTCTGGAATAGTTGGTAGAAGCAGAAGGTGTTGTGAACTGCCATTTGGGTTTGGACTTCGGACAATTTATTGCATATGCCGATCTGAATTTTTTTTAGCATTACATCATCTGCTCTTTCTAACCCTCTGAATCTCAAATTAAATAACTGGGGACCCCATCAGTTTAAACTTTGAAGCACAGTGAAGTCACCTTCAAATCTATTTGAGTTCAGGACCAAACTATTTTTATCATACACGTCCCTGTCTCTCCCCATTTACAAAACTATGCAGTGGCCGCAGTAAATTTCACAAATTCACAGTGGACAATTACGTCATAGAAGAAGAATAATTTTGAAAATAAAATAAAGTAAGTTGAAAACAAAAGTCACAATCACAGCATCACCAAATGCACCAAGCGGTGGCTTGGGTTTCAATTTCATTCATGATGTTCAACAGTCAACACCCTCAGTACAACTTCCATTAAATTGTCTTTACACCATTTGCAATCCAGGTCACGTGCCGTTAACTCCTCCGTCAAAATACATCACGCCGTTACTTCCCAGTTCACTATAACCGCGAACTGTCCCACTACTATACCAACAACAACAATAACAGTAGAGCATCCTCTTATTTCTTTTCTCACTTCCCTTTCTCTCATTGCTCTCATTCAAAGTGAAGAAGAAGCATCAGGGTATAATAGGACACGAGATTGAGACCGTGGAGCTAAGAAAATGAAGCCCTTTTGCAGGTTCTTCGTTCTCCTTGCGCTGTTTGCTCTCGTGGAATCTTCATGTAATATAGGAGACCATGACCTTGTGTCAAAGGCATTCCAATCTGTCTCCGGATTCAACCCTTCCTGGTTCCAAACAAAAGCTTCTTCCAACTGTTCAACCTCTCAGATTAAGAAGATAGAGCTTGCATCCAAAAACTTGAGTGGGAGTATCTCATGGGGGTACTTGAGGAACATGTCAAAGTTGGAGGTTTTGGATCTCTCCGGGAATTCTCTGCAAGGCCAAGTGCCAAACTGGTTTTGGGCAAGTTCAACGTTATTGGTAGTGAATTTGTCCAAAAACAGGTTCGGAGGGAGCATTGCGTTGAGACCCACTTCACAAAATGCTTCCTTTTCATCATTACAAACACTCAATCTCTCATACAATAGGTTCACCAATCAGGTTCATCTCTCCGGGTTTTCAGACCTGAAAAGTCTAGACCTTTCTCACAACAAGCTTGGTAATTTGCCCTCTGGCTTCCAAAACCTCACCACCTTACACCACCTCGATCTCTCCAACTGCAACATCAAAGGAAACGTAAAACCCGTTTCAACCCTTCACTCACTCACCTACTTGGACTTGTCAAACAACACTTTGAATGGTAGTTTCCCTTCTGACTTCCCTCCTCTCCACACCATCAAATTCTTCAACATCTCCCACAATAACTTCAAAGCATCAGTTACGTTAGACAGGTTCAAAAAATTTGGCAAATCAGCGTTCATTCACGCAGGTAACAACTTCAACTACAATGCATCCAAAACACCCAACTTGCAATATTCAACTTCAACCCCACCCCCACACCAACCCCACGTTGAAAAACAAAAGCCCATTCAATTACAAGCAGGCACGGAGAACAAGAAAAAGAAACCCAAACACAAAGAGAAGCAGAAACAGAAACATAAATCAAAAACTATGATAGTGGCAGCAGTGTCGTGTGGCTCAGGGCTTGTCCTTGTCGTGGCGTGCACGTGGGCATTGTGCGGTTACAGAAAGAAGAAGCAAGATGCGAAAAGGAACAAGTGGGCAATCTCCAAACCTGTGCCGTTGAGCATCAAGATGGAGAAATCAGGACCGTTCGCTTTCGAGACAGAATCAGGGACGTCGTGGGTGGCTGACTTGAAGGAACCGTCTTCTGCGCCCGTGGTTATGTTCGAGAAGCCGTTGATGAATTATCTCAGCTTCAAGGACCTCATCGCTGCCACGTCACACTTCGGCAAGGACTCGCAGCTCGCCGAGGGAAGGTGTGGGCCCGTCTACCGAGCTGTATTACCAGGAGACATCCACGTGGCAATCAAGGTTCTTGAAAATGCGAGGGAACTTGATCATGATGACGCTGTCGCCATCTTCGTTGACCTCTCGATGCTCAAACACCCCAATTTGTTGCCCCTCTCCGGTTACTGCATTGCAGGTACGTACTTCTACTCCTCTCCATCATTTAATTTAATTTAATTTAATAATTTAAGACAGTAACCTACTCTCATTAAATGAATATCACGAACCCAGTAACCTATTGCGTAACCATTTTCACCTAAATCTAGCACTGGCAATGATTACGTGTGGAAACTTATGCATGCAATGTACTTCTTCAATCTTCAATTTTTGACAGGGCATAATTCGCAGCAATAAATTACTACAAATCTACTTATTTCTTCCTTTTTTTTTAAAAAAAAAACCTAGCAAGTAGCACACTTGTTAAAAATTTGAAAACTTTCATCGAATGAGGTTTTTTTTTTTTATTTTTCGGTTACATTGAATGAGGTATTTAATTTCCGAATGTTGTTAAGGAGTGTTTTTAGGATATTAATTAAGAAATCTATAAAAATCAATTTGAAAAAATTAAATACATCACTTCTCATAATAATAAATAAAGAGTGAATGTTCAAATTTGTACTTGAAAAATTTTGGAAACCCACTTTTAGTCCCTAAAAAAATAAATTAACTATTTAGTCCTCAAATTTATAAACATGAGACACTTTAGCCCTTCAGTCCAATTCCAACGTCCGTTTACTTGCTTACATGTCCAATTAACCATCCTATCTGACTCATTGGTGGTCTTGTCTGATCTGTGACGAATTTTCTCCTTAGAAAACGAATAAAAAATAAAAAACGTGCACTATTTTAAAACCCAAATACGTGAAAATTATGTATTTTTTTTCACTTTTCATTAATTTTTCATGGTAAAAATTCGTCATACGCTACACAGAACCACTAATGGGAGAAATAAGATGATTAATTGGACATGTAGGCAAGTAAATGAACTTCGGAACTATATTTAGAGATTAATGTGTCCCGTTTGTAAATTTGAGGGATTAAGAAATTAATTTACTTTTTTCAGGACTAAAAGTGGATTCCCGAAATTTTTCAGTGACCAATTTGGACCTTCACTCATAAATAAATCACTTCTAAAAAAAAACTTGCTTTTATTTATTTTTTAAAGAATATTCTTTGTCCCTCTTCTTAAAAAATGTTCTAAAGGTATTCGTTAATATTCTCTTAATATATAAAGAAGTGAAATATGTGTTTTTCAATAAAATCTTGTTTTTCGAGGAGTAGTAGTAACACACTCTCTAAAATTCTCTTTCAATACCACTTTCATATTGGTTGAAATTTATGTAAGTCCCACAAATTCATGTGTCATGTGGGTCCCATTTGAATTTTATAGGACCCACATGAATTTCAATCAATAGGAAAAAATGTATTGAAAATAAAATATTAAAGAATGTATTGTTAGCATTTCTTCTTATTTTTTTTACCGCTAATCCTTATTTTTTACCACTAATCCTTATGACAGTCAGCATGAAATTACCAACTAACCATTACCAATAGGAAGCTGGTTAAGTATTACAAAAAAGATAAATTTTTATGAAAAAATTAATATACAAATTTTTTATAATACTTTACTTCCGGTAAAAACTTATTTATCAGGCTTACTTAACCAATGCCATAATGTAGAGTGCCATCATTTATTAGCAATAGCCATAGAAATGTTACGTTTTAATCTTGAAGCGGAAGCATTTTTGAGTTGGCTAACACATAATATTCACACAGAATACTTAAAAATTTCAGGTAAGGAGAAGCTGGTATTGTACGAGTTTATGTCAAACGGCGATTTGGGTAGGTGGCTACACGAGCTACCCACGGGGGAGACTAACGTGGAGGATTGGAGTCGCGACACGTGGGAGATTCAAAACGGTGTCGCCTCGTCACCCGAAAAGATGGGATGGCCAACACGACACCGTATCGCCGTCGGGGTGGCGCGTGGCCTAGCCTTTCTCCACCACGCGGGGTCGAAGCCCGTCGTCCACGGCCATCTGGTCACGTCAAACGTGTTACTCGCCGACGACTTCGAGCCCCGAATAGCCGATTTCGGGTTCCGTGAAATCGGGCAGCAAAGCGCCCCGAATTGCAGCACGGAAACGGACGTGTACTGCTTCGGGGTGGTGCTGATGGAGCTTCTGACGGGGAGGTCCGGCACGGCGGAGACGGTGGTTTGGGTTAGGAAGCTGGTGAGAGAGGGTCACGGGGTGCGTGTATTGGATGAGAGGCTGAGACTCGGCGGCGACTCGGAGAGCGAGATGGTGGAGAGCCTCCGAGTCGCGTACCTGTGTACGGCCGAGTCACCTGGGAAGAGACCCGCCATGCGGCAAGTCCTGGGTCTTCTCAAAGACGTTCATCCAACCCGTGGACTCGACTGAGTTCACTCGTCCTCGAATCGTTCTTTGTTATAGTTTTGGGTGGGTTCCAACTAATTCCAAGCCCACGCGATTCACAACCGTTTATTATTATGGCTTAAACTCGATGAGTAATTCCTCGTTACATGTTACGTGGCAGTGGAGTTTTGGTTATAGTTTCTTTTTAATATTTTATTATTATGATTAGGTTATGATGATTACAATGTATACACGAAAAAGTTTAGGAAAAGAAAAAGGTGGACAAAAAATTGAAGTGGGGTAGGAGGAAAGGAAGGCTGGAGATAAGGAAGGCAATGAATGAATGAATGAATGAATGGGAGTGTTGCGTGGTATTATTATTTTTGGTGACGCAGAGAACCCACTTACTCTACTTGTGTCTCTTCTAAGAGGGGCTTCCATCATTTATTCTTTCTTTCTCTCTTTTTATTTTTAATTTTTAATTCACTTTTGTTTATTATTTTGTTCTTCTTTTTACTTTTTTGTTTTTGTTTTTGTTTTACTCTCTTTCACTTTGTTTCCTTTTGCTTTATCTCTTGTTAATATATTTCTCTTTTGCAAAGAATGTCCTCCCTAAAGTAACATAGATTGGTAGATGAGATGGATACACCTATCTATGCCTATGCATGTTCATTTGCTGAAGGTTACGTGTTTGTTTTATTGAAACAAAGGGACCGTGTGCTGTGTGTGAACGAACGAGCATCAATGAAACATTTAAGTGAGTTTTTCTCATATATCGGTAAGGTATCTCTAATCTTGATCTGTCAATATTGCACGCTAATTTCTCCAAGTGGACCAGATTGTGGTCAATCAGTGGCTTCCAAAAGTTGTGTAGTTGTTTAGCATGATTAATTAAGAGGTCAAGATTTGAATAATTTTGATGGAATGTACGTAGTTAAGGGAATCATTCAGACATTATATTATGAACACGAGAAAAGAATAATCCGTCCACCAATGTAGAAGATTCCAATAAAACGGATTTAAAAATTCTGCATTGCAATAATTTCCAGGTGTTGGCATTCCACTGATATTTGTAATAATCGATTGTTGAATTAACTAACACTCAGCTGTGATCGTATTTCGCAGTTTTGGTCAAACGCGCGTGGTGACATCTGTGACAATGAAATCATAGGCAGGTGGATTCCTGCGTTTTTATTTTTCACCCACCTCAAATAATTGAGTCATATTAATATTATAAGGGATTAAGTTCTTATTATTTGATTGATTCACATAAGCAAAAATAAGATACCATACAATCTTCCTAATTTCGAATGCATTGGTCTAACAAATTGTTATATAGTTTCACTCATGCATAAACTCTTGCGTAATTGACTATTATCATCAAAGAATAGGGATTTTGTAAACTGAATAATAGCGTTTAGTATAGGAAAAAACCTAAGTTCAACATTCATTAGAGATCATAGATAGTGCTTAATAAGAGTTTATAAAGCTTGAACACTCCTTACCCTATAGGCCGATTTTATAAGGTTGAGTTAGACCCAAAATTTAAGATGGTATCAAAGCTATCCTAGATCCATGATTGGGTCACCAACCATATTATCCACACATAAATCCAATAGTGTTGGACGTGAGTGAGTGCATATCCTTGACCCAAAGTCTTACATTGACTAAAGATAATGCCTAATAAGACCTTATAAAACTTGGATAATCCTCACGTTATAAGCCAGTTTTGTGGATTTGAGTTAGACCCAAAATCTAACGATTCGTACCTCTTATTTTTCTTAAAATGGTTCTAATGTCTCTAATAATGTCATTTTTATTCAAAATCTGATTTCAATAACTATACCCAACATGCACAGTGCTAACTTCAATTAATAAAATAACTAAGACCCCCCCCTCTTTGCTGACGTGACATGCATGAACATTGCTATTAGAATTTGTATTTGCATGAGAAAATAATTAGTAGCATCTTGCACGTCAATTTCCACTTTACTTCTTGCTTCTTCTAAGTTGGTTTTATGTTTTTAGATTAACTTATATTATATTTAAAATAATTTATAGTTAATAATTTTTATAAAACAAATTATAAAAAATATTTTTTTCCTTCAAAATGATCAAAACTAAGCATGCTATAGATTTCCCTGTCATCTAACACAAATGTTGCATGAAAAATCTTGAGGCTGACATTTCCAACATGTTTGTTTTAGATCAATTTAAACGCAAGCCGAAAAATACGAATTTCGATGCACTTTTTTTTAAAGCTTCTATGACGTGCTTCTATCAAACGGCCGTTTCCATGCATCCCAACAATAAAACAAACATGTCTATTATTTCAGTAATTTCAATATTCCAACTTAAATTAGCCATGGAACCGTAAAAAGATCCCTGTGTGGTACTTCTCTCGCCTTTTCGTGCATTTTGGAAGCACTTCTCTTTTTTATTAGCTTTATTTTTCTTTTCCAAGGCTGAGTGAGAAAGTGAAATTCTAGAATTCTTTTCTCTTTTTGCCCTAAAATTCTTTGTTATTGATATTTACGCAATTTCCCTTACAATTCAGTCAGACTATTTTTTTTCAAATAAGAGAATCAAGAAAATATATATAATTCCGATTTATTCCAAAAAGAAATTCCGGAAAATATAATTCTTCCCTTAACCTTATCCCTTCTCCATGCTAGCTCGATTATAACTAATAAGTTTCTATAATTGTAAGTCAAAACAATTTTACACTGACGAATTGTAAATCGCAGTTAAGAATCCGTTTTTTTTTTTTTTGGGGGGGGGGGGGGTTATAATACCAAATTACCAATGCTTCTAAATTTCTTACAGCACACCCTAATCAGCTGATACATTTAGTTGAAGTGGAATGCTTCAGTTTTGGAGCTCTTTTGCCTTTTGCTTTATACTTGTTTCCAGATATACTACAAATCTGGGTCATTGTTGTCACTTTACTAATTTTTTGAAAGTTTTTCATGGGACAGTAGCTTTTGATTTTATCAATTGAAAAACTCAGTGACTGTTTTCGATTAAAGTTGGTCCCAGTGATTACATCATAAGATTCGGTTGGATATATCTGGCCGTCCTTCTCAGTGTGATGCGAGTTCATTATCCTACATCTTTAAGTAGGACACTCAAGTGTTTTAATAAAGAACAAAACAAAATAACCAACAAAATCTAACATAATTGGTAGATAGTCGAGTTTCTTAAGCATGTTATCAGAGGTTCGATCTTTAGTATATGAAAAAAGCTTGAGAAAGACAAAACTCGCTTTAATTATAATATAATTCAGTATAATTCTTAGAAACAAATACAGGGAAATAAAAAGAAACTAGAAGAGAGAAATTCTGAAGAGGGGAGAGATAGACTCAACCAAGGATACAAAAACGAAAATGAACTCACACATATATTTTCCCTCTTTTCCTCACCCCATGACGCCTATATTGCCCAATTATTACACAAATTTCTTTCAGCATTACATTGGTTCTTTCCTTCCCATCTTCTCCTCATCGCCATAGGTTGTGTGACATTGTCCATCTTCTTTAACTGTTTTTAATTTTTCAATAATTCCACCTGTATTTGATCACCTTATTTTGTGGACAAAGTGTTTATGCTGGCATGGGGCCTTTTTAAGTCGCACATTCTAAGTTTGTGCACATCTCATATGCAGTTGAGTTAACCTTTAACAATCGGTTTGTCAACTTTGTAACCAAGAATAAAAAATAAAAATTATATTTGTTGCTTAGTCCTTTTATCATGATACTATCAAGTAACAATGCAATTGAGTTGTTCAATCCTTGTGTTCATTGAGACCTTAAGCTCAAACCTCAAAATCAGATATTGATACTATGTATCATTTAAGATTTATGACTATTTAAGGAATACATCCTACAAGGAAGAATGAGAATCCGTAAAAAGTTTTCATGTACACTCTCCAAACATCTTGCTTCGCATCTAAAGATTGGGAATCAAAATTGTCGAACGTGGAAGCTACAACTATGTAACTTCGCAGAATCACGTCCATGTCTATATAAACGTGCCCCCAAACACATTATAAAATATCATTTAGATTCGCCCACTCCGACACCACATGGTTGAAAAGGGGGTTGAGGAGGATTGTGGACAAGAGAATGTCATGATTGTCTTTCCGAAAGCTTGTAACTTCAAACAAAAAGGTCCTTTAATTAGTTGGGAGGTAGATCATATGATCATTTTTATCCACTATCCCAAGTTCCCTAAACTCCCAAATACATGTCATGATGGAACCGAGAAATTACCTTCTCAACACTAGATATATTATCAATAAGTAAAAATGATTCAACCCTCAAGAATTGTTGGCTTATCATTATTCCAGCAACCCAACGAACTTAGTCAACACGATTTTGTTCTTCCCTCTATCTCAGTACCCATGTAAGATTTCATCAACTACCTCTGAAATCTTCAATCTTCAATAGTAAGTAAAAACAAGGAGAAGTTGATGAACCTGCATCAAAATCGATGGTAACGTGCGATATGAGTTAGAAAGAACAAAAGAGCAAGAGCATGCAATGTGTTTAAATAGGTGGTAGAGAGAGAGTGTATAGGGTTCCAGTTCAAGTTTTCAAAGGGGGTTCACGACTCTAGAGCAAAATGCCACTGTTTTACATCACCATATAATCACACTCGTGCAAGCCTTTCTACATGTGTGTGTTTAAAGGTAATCTTATGCAAGAGATCACCATGAATTCCGTTTTCAAGTAAAAATCTCGAGCCATCAATTTCGTTTCTTGAAATTCCTTTTTGTATTCACCCTTCGAAGTTGCTGCACACGAGATGCGCAACCTATGTACGTTAAATGGACTCATGCTGGAACTACCTTTAAGTATCCTTATGACATTTCCACCTCCATTAGTAAGAACCTTGTCTTCAAGGTTGACAGTAGTATAATGTTCCTATAGTGTAATGTCGTTCCATCATATGTTGCATCAGAATAATCCAATCCTTTCCAAGTGACTAACACGTGAGGAATGTGTTGAGTCCCTATGTAAATCGCGTTTGATCGAGTTTATTTAGAATAATGTCTTTTATAGCAGTGACTTTTGAAACAATGGATGATCTTATATATTACAATTCTATTTAACTAAGTATCTGTTTGGGATCAGGATGGATCCCCAAACATGCGGCTGCTTCTCGGTGGACGCGGAAGCTTCAAAAGAGCAGCTTCTGCTTTTCATTGAAATTAATTACAATAATGCCATGCCGACCGTGATTTGTTATCTGCCGTGATTTTTTACCGCCATACCAAACAAAAAAGTCGGTGGTGCCTCGCCATAAGCAATTTGGAAACGTGTCATTTCTAATGCTGCTGTGAAAGGTTACATTGTGCCTTGCCATATGCATCTTAGATACATCTTCGAACACTTGTTGAGAGCTTCATATTGACCATGAGTTTGGAGATGGTCTGAAGAACTCATTGCTAGAATTGTATAACTCCTTTGAAACAAGTGCCGCCAAAATTTACTAGTAAAGACTTTGTTTGTATCCTATACAATGAATTTTGGCATGTCACGAAGTTTCACAATACTATTCGTGAAGATCTCAGCTGTTTGCTTAGCTGTATAATATGGCTTTAACGCAAAAAAAAAAAAGAAAAAGACACTACAACATTTTTGCTTTATAAGAATAGTTGAAAAATGTAGTCATAGCAAAAAAACATGTTGTCTAATGTTTCAAATAACAATTCCCAGCGTTGTCTATTCGAGCGTTACCTATTATCTAAGACAACATTTTTCGTATAATTGTTACCTATACTATAGGAATAAGCAACGGTTATCAAACAAGAAGTGTTTGTCAAAGACATAGATTCTATGGCAACAATGATAAATTGTTGGTTAATGTACTTTTATGCAACATTTTTCACCTGTTGCATATTCGAGCGTTACCTAAAACAAAAAAAATGTTGTTGTGAGATTATATTTGGACATGATTTATCTTTTAATATTGATCATTCAAATTTATTATTCTCACATCTCATAATAACAAGGTATTTTCACTTTACATATATACATATATATATATATATATATATATATATATATATATATATATATATCGGGGCATATCAAGTGAGAGGGGTTTTTTATGTGAGAATGAGATGAGCAAATCTTGACCATTAAAATCATACATGGATGGTCAAGATTAAAAGTTGGTTAGTGGTCATGTGACTACTTCATTCATGGTTTGATCCAAAGGTTAAGATTCACTCATCTCACTCTCATATAAAAATACTCCTCTCACTTGATACATCTCCTATATATATATATATATATATATATATATATATAGATTTGCTAACATACACCCACTCATTTTTTAGAAGGAATACGTTAATAAGTTATAACTAAAAATTTCAAATACACTTGAAAGTGTAGCTTGCTAACATACTCCTTCTAAAAAAATGAGTGGATGTACGTTAGCAAATCCCATATATATTTCATTACCCCTTACACCACTAAATCATGAATTGGTTTTTTACACCGTTTTTTCTAGTCCGACTAAACTATGAAATTAAAATAACATTATCATTTTATTTGTTAATTTATATCTATAATCCTATTTTATTTCATATAATTTCATTTTGTACACCAAATATAACATTAAGGTTAATGACATTGAGAAGTTACATGCGAGGAGACAGCATGCTAGTCTTTGAAGTATTTATGATACAGATATTTTTGAAAAACTGTTGATCTCTTCCTCTTGCAAAATTAGTTTTAAGTTGTAAAAAAAAAAAAAATTATTAGCCTCATATAGAAAATTATTATTTTGTATTTAAAGATCAACGTCACAGGCTTGAACACAAATTGGTTCCTAATTGCAGAATCAATTAGCAAAATCTCAAGCAAACATAAATCTATAATTAAATCTTTATTTATTTTTTTTTGCATGTAAAAAGTTCAGGGAGAGAAGCGATTAGACTATCCGAAGGGAAAGGCAAAATGCCGCAAAACAGATGCAGAGCAGAAATCGAATTTAAGCTTTATAAGTGAAATACTCGATTCTTCACAGCTGAATTACATTCATTTTCATTTTTTAAAGTTTGTTATTTGATAAATACTAATAACACACTCTTCATTATTGAGTGAATTTTATGTGGGATTAGTTAAATCACATGAGTCAATCTCTATTAAGTGGGTCTCACATGACCCATCCAATAATAGAGAGTATATTAAAGGGAGTGTGATAAATAGTGTGTTGATAGCATTGCTCTGGCTATTTTGGATTGTGATTTGTGTTTATGTTGTGCCTTTTTTAGTCAAGGCCCATGGGCTATTAGTAGTCCTGCACAATTTGTTTTTGTTGGGCCGGCATCTAAACGTCCATATTAGAGTTGGGCTTGCATTATAAGTTGCACAAATTCGAGATATTTTTGAACTCCCTTTTTGCATCGTTCTTACAACTTCCTTCTTCCATCTTGTCCTGGTTCGGGTTTCTACTCCGTGAACTTGTCAATCTCGCGTTCCCTCCAATTTCCATTTTCTCCTCACAAAATTTTCCCCACTCGTACTCATACCTCTCTCTCTCTCTCACTCACTCACTCACTCAATTTCAACACTCCCAATTCGGAACTCTAGCTTCCACCTTCTTTCGCCGGAACCCTAGCTTCCTTCCATGGCGTCCAAGAAGAAGCAATCCGAAGGTATCGCGTTGTTGTCCATGTACAAAGACGAGGATGACGACGAAATGGAGGACGTTGAAGAAGAAGATGAATACGTCGATGCGGGGATGCGTGGCCACCACCAACAAGATGCCGCCGTAGATCCAGCGGAGGAAGATTTGGCTGCCGACACCGATAGAATGGCGGTCGTCGATTCTGGTAACGAGGCTGCCGCGGACACCCCTACGGAGAGGAGTAGGTTTGGAGCTTCCACGCCTCAGCAGTTGGTTTCACCGCAGGATCAGCGGTTACTGTCGTTGGAAACGAGAGTTCGTAAGAGAGAGATGCTTACGATAGTGGACTATGGTCACGACGAAGTAGCAATGTCACCTGAGCCTGAGGTACTTTTTTCCTCTTAATTTGATGTATTGAAATGTGAAAGGATGAGTGTTAATTGATTGTGATTGCAGGAAGGAGAGATAGGTTTTAGTGGTCGTGTCATGATTGGGGACCAGCTTCATGTTACCAATGGTAAGTAGAAGAAGAGTTAACCCAATTTTTGTAAATTATTTGCATAAGCTTATTTTCATGTGCTATTCTAAGGAGTCCAAATAAGCTCTTCCAAAGGTCCTCTGAATCCATTTAAATAGTTTGAACTATCCAGTCCTTATCCATTCATATCAATGCTAATAGAAACAAGATAACTTGAATAATCTTGTTGGTGTTCATTAATAATAATACCTTCACTTTAGAGTTTTGTCATGATGCTTGGAATACTGGGATTTTTATTCCATTTGCTTACTTTCTCTGCGGGTGCATTGGTTTTGCCCCTTGTTACCTTCTGGAATATGTTATTCAGGTGATTTTCTGGATAGGACACCATCTGGAACAGTCCAAGCTTTGACACCTAGCAATCAAGCTAACACATTTTCTGAAACATTGAAATCTGATGCTGTGAACAATGATGCTATGATTAGATCAGATGATGTAGAAATTGGAGAAGCAGATCATGATGATGCAAAATCTGTAGATCCAGTGGATAAATTTCTCCCTCCACCGCCAAAAGCTAAATGCTCAGAGGAGCTACAAGTAAGTTCTGTTAAAATGGTTTAAGAACTATCAATTGTTAGATACCATTTTGATATATTGTGAAGTTGCAAGCGATTACTGAATTAACTGGTTTACTTTGGACTTTTTCTCTGGTTTTTGTGCGC
This sequence comes from Ammopiptanthus mongolicus, assembly GCA_039655645.1. Lineage (NCBI taxonomy): Eukaryota > Viridiplantae > Streptophyta > Magnoliopsida > Fabales > Fabaceae > Ammopiptanthus > Ammopiptanthus mongolicus. The sequence goes on along the minus strand of CM077344.1, from coordinate 101,792,068 downwards.
TTATTTAATTGTTTTTTTTTTTTCCGTTTAAGCAAGAGCATTCTGTTGTATTGATTGACCAATCCACATTTTTTGTTACCTTTGAACTCCATCATATAAAATTTGGCAATGCTTAGGGGGTCTGCTAAACTGTTTTATCTTGTTGACTCTCTTTCCTGGTTAGTAGCCGTGCTTCATAAGTAAATTACCTAGACATAAATACTTTTAAATTACTGCCTCTCTCTTCCTTCTCAGTATAATGTACATTATCTAGAAGTCCGTTGTTTTTATTTCTACTATAACTACAAAGATAAGGGAAAAAATGTCATTGCAAATATCACTTACCCACCCACTCCCACTCCTACTATCAATGGAATTTTCAGATTTTTCAATATTGCGGTTTAACGTCAGTTACATTCAATTTTACGATTTAAAAAGAAAGGAAAATATCATACTTTAAGTAAAATGGGTTTCCTCCTTACACTGCTGCTGTTGCCTCTTCTTGTGCTGAGAATGTGGATGGATGTGGTGCCCATTTTGGAGAGGAGAGTGCATACAAAATCTATGCATTATTGTATCAAAGAAATATTTATATTCAATGTTTCTATAACATTTCCATTTTTTCCAATTTAACAAAAGTAGAAGAAAACTAGAAAAGAAACCAAGACTTCTATCCTACCTTCCAATATAGTTCATTAAATAAGTTTTATGTCCTATGTATTGGGTAGGATGTTTTTTCATTTCTAGCTTTCACTTTGGCGGTTTAGAAGCTTTTAGACATTGCAATTTTTCTCCTTGGCATCATTGTCTTTAATTTTATGTTATTGCAGAGAAAAATAAATAAATTCCTAGAGTATAAGAAGGCTGGAAAAAGTTTTAATGCAGAAGTTCGCAACAGGAAGGACTATCGAAACCCTGACTTCTTGCTGCATGCAGTGAGGTACCAGGATATTGATCAAATAGGGTCTTGCTTCAGTAAAGATGTATTTGACCCTCATGGATATGATCCAAGTGACTTCTATGATGAAATAGGTCCTTAGCTGCTTCTTCTCTCCATCATTCTTGTTGTTTCCTTTATTTGTGTGTATTATTCCTCCTGTTTTTAACTGATTTATTTAAATAAATCATACATACTACTTTAGTGTCTGTACATGTTTATTTATCTACATTTGTTAGTCACCGGGAATTAGTTGATTTTAGGCTGTTCATTCCAATCAGATATTTCAGTCTTCTTTTTTTGGATTCCAATGTTAAAATCAGTTTTAGCTGTAGGAATGTGTTTTTACCCTATCCAAAAGGTAACTATGAGGTTATCATTTAGGTGAAATGCATTCCTAACTTATTAGAACTCTGAGTTTGAGTAAATATGGTTAAACTTGGTGAAGTATAATTGATTTTGGTATCATTCCTGGCATCCTTTTATTAATTTGCTGTATTACTCAATGTGTTGCAGCTGTTATTGTTTTTTCCATTATTTACTGCCTTTTGCTTATGTTGCTTCTTTAAAACGTAACAGAGGTTGATATGAGGCGCGAAAGTGATAGGAAAGAACAAGAGAAGAAGAAAGCACAGAAGGTTGAATTTGTCCCTGGGGGAACGCAATCAGGATTTGTAGCTGGTGCTCCCAGGATCAGTGTGCCTGTTGCAGGTTCAGAAACCAAGTTTTTTGTGCAGTGATAAATTTTTCATTATATGGTTGCTGTATAGTTATAGTTCTTTTATATTAACTTTTTGCCGTAGGTGGTTCTGCTGTGACTACTAGTGGTTTGCATTTGGTGCCTCCTACAGCTGATTCTATTAATCGGGATGGTAGACAGAACAAAAAATCAAAATGGGACAAGGTATTTATCCAAACAAATGTAATCACAACTTCAGTGACATTCTTCCTTGTGCTTACAAAATTTTAGTGAATGATCTTGGTTCAGGTCGATGGTGATCGAAAAAATCCTCTGCCCTCTGTGGGGCAGGATTCTGTATCTACTGTTGGTGCTCATGCAGCAATTTTATCTGCTGCTAATGCTGGTGGTGGCTACATGCTATTTGCGTATGTTGATAAACAACCTTGAACTTCTTTATGCATTCTATTCCTTTGTTTTGATTCTCTGGTTTGGCTTTAGATTTCTATGTTTTGGTTGTGGTTTGGCCTGTGTTTTTTATTATGTAGATATTTTGAGGTTTCTTTTGCATTTTATCAATTTGAATACATCGCATCTACTAAAAGAAAACTAGAATCTAAAATTAACATACTAGTAATGGCCTGGTTTGGCTTGCAAGGCTTGCAGAGATTCCCGAATATGAATATCGGCTTTCAATAGTCATATCTTTTTCGCTGTGTTAAAAATTGTGTGACTGACTTAGGATAGCTAAATTGTTAATTTTATTGTCTGATTCCCTATGTTATCAATAGCGGTGGTTCACAGTGCTGCGTCGTGTTGCACGACCTGGCTGCGACACCCAGCTCACTGCGTTGTGTTTGGTAGCTCTGAATTTGCTGGTGCTATTGCGGCAAATTGTGGCTTCTGTCGCATCCTTTGCAGACGGTGTTTGATGCTTGGTGAAATCCCCATTTTTCTCTTTTTTAATCCGTTTCCTATTATGTTTTGAAGACATTTTATGGCCTGTTTGTTTTAGATTCTTGAAATGAGAAATCACGTTCAAGAATCTCGTTGGGCAAAAGCTTGTGTTTAGTAGCTTTTTGGAAAACGTGCCTCGGGACTCGGTTTTTCCTTTTTTGCGATGGGAAAAATCTAGAACAAACAGGCCATTAGTCATGTCATCCTGTTTTTTATGTCAGTAACTTATTTGGGGATTAAAAACCCATCTTCTGTAAATTGCCCTACCACAACCTCTATTTTGTGCTCCCCAGGCTCCACGAAACTGGACCTTTTTATTCCAGCTAGGGGTGTCAAATGGTTGGATTGGATGGACAGATGGATTTGGATTGGATCATAAATTCATAATGGATTGATAAAAAACAAACCAACAATCCATTTAGAATCCATTAAATTATTGTTAAAATTATCCAATCCTTCCTTAACCTAACTTAATGGATGGATTATCCATCCATTAATCCATTTTCATGGATTGGATTGGATGGGTGGATATCCAATTCATCCATTTAAAATTATATATTTTGAAAAAATCTACATTTTTAAAATATTTTCTTTCTCTGAAAAAATATGTTTCCCTCACTAAAAATATTTCACTTTAGCAAGTAGTTAACTATAATGTTATGTTTGGATGTGTCATTTCTGAGTTTGTAGAGAATTTGAAATGCATAATTGAATTGATCCACTTGAATTTAATTTTTTATGTTTGAACAACTAGTGAAATTAGAATTTGTCTTATTATTAATCTTAAAAAAATATTTAAACTTTGCAGTTAATCTTATTTTTCTAATTCAAATTTTGAATTTAATATCAATATTAATTTCTTACAAATTAAAGTTCTAAAGTTATTCACTTAATATATATTAAAATTGAAAATTCATAAAACAAAGATTAATTAAAAAACTCAATCAAGCTCCTCCTCTATTAGTGCACTAATCTCCAAAGCTGCTGACAACCTTTACCTCGCCGGAGAGTTCACCAGCACCCACTCTCCGGTGATCAGCATTGTTCTAACACAACCTCTAGAAATTTGATCTCACTTTGATATGCATTCGAAGAGCCACCGAATTTGTTTACGAGGCTTTGATTTCCAACACATGAGAAAGAAAACCATTGTTGCATCTGAGCCTGTCAGTGTGGGCGTTGGAGAACTAGAATCAGTACATGGAGTTTTGTGCAAACACACATGCAAGAGTTGTTGTTGAATAACAAGGAGCAGAAGCAAGCTAGCGAAACGGTACATCACTTGAAGAATGTGTAGAAAAGAAGAGGAAGACCGGCTAGGATCTCAGTGTGGTTGCGTCTCGCCGTGGTGGCTGTCAGTGACAATAGAGAATGAGAGGGGTGCAAGATGGGAGATATTTTACTGGGATAGGGCTATCATTTTTAGTTTATTGGATGGGTTGAGATTTGGATATCCATTGGACAACCAAAGATATCCAAATGTGTATATATTTGGATATCCTAAGATATCCATTGGTATTTTGGTTGGGTTATAACCCATCCATTTTTGAAAATAATCCGTTGGATCTCAATCCATTGGATAATTGTTATTTTTGGATATCCATTGGATGGGTTGAGATTTGGATATCCATTGGACATCCAAAGATATCCAGTTGGGTATCCTATTGTTATTTTTGGATATCCATTGGATGGGTTGAGATTTGGACATCCAAAGATATCCATTTGGATATCCATTGGATATCCAAATAGATATATTTGGATATTCATTGGATATCCATACCCAACTGGATATCCATTGGATATTTTGGTTGGGTTATAACCCTTACATTTTTTTAAATTTAAAATAATCTGTTGGATCCAATCCATTGGATAATTGTTACTTTTTGTTGGTTGGATTGAATAAGTTTAAACAATAATGGATTGGATATCCAATCCATTGGATAATTGTTATTTAGTTGGTTGGATTGTATGGATAATGGATTGGTGGATTATGTTCCACCCCTAAATTCCAGCACCCCTATCACTTTTTCGGCCAATCCTAGCGGTATCCGGTCGGTTAGAGATCCTTCGCAGGTCTGTTGGCCTCTGTGTTGTGCTCCCCTGCCGCACTATCCCTCTTCGCAGGTCCGTGCTTCTGTTTTGTGCAGCACATCACTTTTCTGGCCAAGCAAGGCCAGTTTCCGGCAAGCCTAGTGACATTCGGGCAATCATCCATCATTCTTATGTCTGTGGTGTGCTGGCTGTACTCTTTGTGGGGCTCTGCCTCTAAAGAGTTCTCTGTTTGTAACTTCTGTTTTAATGAGTTCTCTGTCTCTAATGAGTTGTGTTCAGTATAAATTATTGGTCTAACCTATCTTCAGTGTAGCAGTCATTCCGCTACATGAGATCCCGCCAGTGTTTTTGGAGTTGGCTGCTACGTGCTGCTGCTATCCAGGATTAAGGATTAACTACTATGACTATTCCTACTAAATGCTATATCATCTGCTATAGCGTTTTTGGAGTCAGCTTGCAATGATTGTTAATGTATTTAGATAAGTTAAACAGGTTTTTCTGGGTTATCAATAAATTCTGTTTTTAATGAAGAAAAAATTGCTGAAGTTACTGTTTTACTTTAAGTTGGGTTCAAAATCTACAAATTCTGTTTATATACGGTTCTGACAATTGGGATTTAATAAAGTGATATATTTGATACAATGACCAATGTTTTGTTGGACAGGCAGCAAAAACGGCGAGAGGCTGAGGAGAAAAAATCTAGTGAAAGGAGGTTGGAGAGAAGATCGTGAGCCATTCGTTTTGATCTGTTGTAACTAACACCGTTTATAAGACGGTGGTTGAGATTTTTTGGCACTGTTCATTAACTTTGGCAATTATGATATACACTGTATATTATCACAAATGAAGAGAAAATTTCTGCTCCAACTTTGCCTAATGCTTTATCCCTGTGTGACAGACGGAGTAAATCTTTTTAATTCCACTGCAATAGTTGTCCTGTTATTCCCTCGGATGATTGGTCGGGGTTGGTCTTGCTTGATCTTTTTTTTTTTTTTTTGTTTGGATTAACACTTGTTTACTTTTGTTGGTAAACCATACTTGGATATATTTTATTAATGTAACAGTGATGCACTTTGTACTCGGATATCGCTCCTTTAGAGGAAGTTTGTTTATAAAGTGAGTAAGCGTCCATCTATTTGTAGTTCATTTAATAGATTGAAATTTCAGTACATTTATCAAGTCAAGGCTAAATATACCTATATTTGCTCATTTAGGAGATAAGTTTATCTTAAAGGAGTCTGTTCCTTTGAACTAGATATCTATGGAACTTTGCGTCAAGATATTCAGTTTCGGGATGGATCTTATGCCCGAGAAGGGTTTGGGCAAGTTCTGCCCATACGTATTTCTGTAATTGAGTAATAATGCATCCTGCCGGAAAATGAAGGGATATTAAAGCTTTGGTTGAGGCAGCGTATACTTGTACTTGGATTTAATTTTTTGGTGTATTTGAAATCTTTGAACTTGATAAGAGAACATCAGAAACTAGTTATACGTAGCTCGCGTGCATGAAAGCATATGTATGTATTATTGTATTTGAGTAATTTTTACATAAGAAAAACATGACAATATCTTTATACGCATACATTCAGGATTTCAGATACAGAAAATAAAAGGTTCGGGCCAGAATGATTGATATTGTGTTTGGAAATGTGTCAAATCCATGTTGGATGTGCGTTTTCTCCGGAAGTTATTCATAGTAGTTTTCACGTTTTGGATGTGATTTTGCTTGAATGACTGTGGTTCCAAACCGACACCGACTGAATTTGGACATGTGGAATGATGTATCATGATCTATAGTGTGATAGTTTCAATATATATTTACTCGTGTCTAAAATGTCTATTGAATATTAAATATAACCATCAATGCTTGTTGGTTCAAGTGTTAAGGAGTTTTGTTTCCCTTAATTAAAATTTCGGGTTTGAGTTTTTTGAATTGAGAAAATAGACATTGGGAGAGCTTTGTTCTCTTAAATGAGTCTTTACAGTTCGACTCGAATTAGTCAGAATTCAATATAATTTTTGAATACCGAGGGTTTCAAACTGAAAAAAAATATTAAATATAATCGAAGTGTTTACGAAACGGCGTTACTGCATGCACTAATGCTGTGTTTGTATTGAAGGAAAAGAAAAGGAAAGAAAAGGAGAGGAAAGAAAAAAGGGGTGGAAGGAAGTTTCTCTCCTTTGTTTGACAAAGGAATAGAGAAGGTTGACAAAGGAACAGAGAAGGAAAGAAGAAAAAATTTGTGGGCCCCACACAAAAGGTAATCCACCAAATTTGGAAAGAAAAGCCGAAAAGGGGATAGGGAGGGAGGAGAGAAAAAGGGTAAAAAGACATAAATACTCATGACTTTATTACATCTTTTTTTTACTTAAGGATATTTATGTTATTTTATAAATATGTTTTTTTTCTCTTTCCTCCCACTTTTTATACAATTAAACAAGAGAGAACCAACATGTGGTTGATTTGAGTGGTAACGAGTTCGGACCCCTTAAGCAACTGGTCATGGATTCGATTTCTGGCTCTTATGTACGAAAAAAACCTAGTTGGGAGAGGTCAGCCCTTAAATGTCGTCCAATATCTCGTGGGATTAGTTGCGCACGGAGGATATCCTAGGAAACAAAAAAAAACAAGATAAGAGAAAAGTTTTAATTTTATTTTATTTTCTTTCATACCAAACAATTAAATAATCATCCCATTTTTTACTCTTTTTGCTCTCATTTCCCTTACTTTCCTACCACTTTTTTTCTAAACCAAACAAAACATAAGTGATCACATCCATCTCGAACTGTCAGTTATGGATTTTGGATTTATTTTTGAATCGGACCATTCTATGGCATTAGGCTGAATTGTTAGGCAAAGAATGTGCTTCAAGTATGATACTCATTCATTTTAGAGTTTAATTGTTATGCACTGTCATTGTAAAGATTTTTATACTGACAACTAATCAAAAATCATGATGTATGTGACTTTTAAGGTAATTAGAATAAAAATCAATCACTTTACCTTATGTGGTAATTTCTAATTGATTGTCTGTATAAAAAATCTTTACACTGATAATGTATAACAATTAAATCCTTCTTTTTAATTATGCACCATTTGAAACAGATAACTCCGAGCTTGGGATTAACTATCACCTTGCTTGTGTGTGTTTACCAGGTTTGTTTGCCTGTTGGTTTGGTTCTTGAAACAAATTGAATGCTAAAATGTAATTGCCACCTTACTTTTCTCGCCCTTTTGTTTTTCTTGATTCTACTCTAGCATCAATAGTATTACACAACGAAGTTATATATCCATAAAAATGCTACTTACACAACACATACCTGGAAAAATAAAAGAAAAAAAAAATTATATCTATGTTTAGGTGGATGTGTGCTTGGTAATAGCAAATCAACAATGCTAGTCATACTTTTTTTTTTTTTTATAAAATATAGTCTTTGAGCCCTGTTCAATTTTAATAAAAAAAATTATAACAATAGTACTCGGAGAGATCCACTTGTTGCAGTAATTCAGCATGAATGTATGGCAAATAAATAGGAAAAGGCTTTTTGCACAAAACGAGGTTAAATCAGAAAAACGAAAAGGCATAATCCCGGTTAGGTAGACGGCAGGATAACATCGTGTGGGATTGTGGAAAAATGATTTGTTTGGAGTGTAGCCGAGTTGAAAAGTGGCACCGGGTTTCTGCTGTCCAGCTATGTATGTTAGTAGTCCTTTGATTACGCTGAAGAGGGAAAGCGGGCACATTTTTGTCTTTGCTCCTTCGCCATATCCATGTCTATTCTTTTAAAGAAGAAAAATATACTGAGACTCATCAATGTTTGAATTAGCACAAAAATAAAATAAATTATTTCATTAATTGATTATATATATAATTGATTATAATAAGTTTTTATTATAATAAAGTTAGTTTTATATTTGGATGTTGTTTTAGATCTTCGCACGACAGTCCCGACCCAATAAGGCTCAATCCCAAAACTAGACCAAATAGAGGTCTCATAGTCCGGCAAACTACTCGAGCCACACCGATCGACCCTTGTGAGAAAGAGAACACTCATTTGAGACTTCACCGTCATACGGACCACAAGCTAAGTATGACCTCAACGCCACGCCATAAACAGGGCATGGTCATACCTAATAGGATGTACCAATCTCACGTCACAGTGAAGGCTGACACCATTGAGGCACTGTAATTTTCCCTGCACACGCAAATAGGATGAACAACACCATGCCGGCGAGCTGCCTGCCCACCCTTGATTACAGAGTAAAAATCAACCAACTTCGCTACTCACAAAAGGCTATAAATAACAGGGAATATTTCTCCTTTAGCTAACTCTAAGGCATAGTATATACTTACATATCTAAAACATATATCCCCTTTACTGACTTAGACATCAGAGTGTCTTTACAAGTACCCCGCAACCGTCCAGTGGAGCTAAAAGAGATACCAGAGAAGTACACACATAGTGGGCCTCAAAGCCCATCAGAAAACAAATGTATTTGTTGAAAAATAGTTTTAAGATAATTTGTTTCATTTAGATTGTATAAAAAAATACTTTTATAAAGTAAATTACAAAAAAAAATATAAAGTTATTTGCTTATATTAATAATATTTGTTTGAGAGTTAGTCCTACAAGGATAAAATGGTAAAAATATAATTGATTTCAAAATAATCTAACAACTTTTTCCAATAAGTTTGAAATCTTACCTCCTCTAAAAATCGTTTTTCCCCGTAAAAATCGATTTTTCATGTTTAATTAGACCAAACATATCAAATTCAAACCAAAATAATTTTCATCACAGAATACACTTTTATGCCTTATATTTTTAAGGATTTTTTTGGTTTTTTTTTTTTTGTTAAACTGCATAGTTGGACGGTCCTTATAGGTGACACACATTTTTAATTTGGTCTCTTATCTAAAAAGTTTGTAATTCGATTCTTACATGTACAATAGTTAGCAATTTTGTCTCTACTATCAGCCAAGTTTCAACTGGCGTCACTAACGGTCCTACGTGGCGAACAAAGACCCACATGAATGCTTATTGTATAAGGTTAAACTACCAATTTGGTTCCTATATATGATACACATTTTTTATTTGGTCCTTATACTAAAAAAGATTTTAAATCGGTCCCTTCCGTGCAATTTGATATCAGGATGCTCACAAAAAATTACAAACTTTTCAAGATTGGTACAATATTTTTACAATTCATCCTCGTCCAAAGTTTTAAATTTTGTAACTAAAAAAATAAAAAATGGTTTCATATTCTAAAAGTTGCTCAAGTCGGCTCTCAATAGAAGAAATATTTAATATAATATATTTAAAATAATCTTTATGAAAAGAATCTTCGATTGAATATGTGATCACATTATTAACATTTTTATCAAAAAAATATTTTTCTATAAATCAAAAGTTTTCGAGAAATTTAGATATGAAATATTAAATGTATATAATTATTATTAAAATCATAACAGTAACTTAGATATTGAATTGGGAATGGATAACAATTATTATATTGACAATAAATTACTACGGTTACACTCTTATGGACAGATCTAAAAACTTTTTAAGTATATGGACCAAATCAAAATATGTGCAGTCATATAGCAACCAAATTTATAATTTAACCTTACACGATAAATATCCCGATGGGTTCCCGTTTGTCAGGAGGATCGTTAGTGACACCATTCAAAACTTGAGTGATGACTGTAACCTTCACGATAACCTTGAGGGAGTGTTTGACCAAAACTACGTAGAGTAGCTTTTGTCGTGAAAACGCGATTCTCTCTCTTTTCACCGTGATTCCATTCATTGACTATGTAGTTTAACTTTTTTTAATTTGTTCAAAGTTTCTCTCGCTTAGTTGCTTGCGAGCAAGACCCAACCAATGTTGTTTGAAGCTCGCCACCTGATGGGAGTCGCATTATTACCGCATCATGCAACCTGATATATATGCACCCTACTTTCTTCCACTGCTATTCGACCTCCGCTTATCTTGACTATGGAGCGCACCATGTCGGACCTCTAACCCACCAATTACAATCATCATTGGATTGGCCAACGACTTCTAGGTCGATATGATTGCAGATCAGGCAATGATGGTGCGGAAAGCTTTGGGTACGTGGTTGTTGTTGGAGGTTCGTGTTAGAATAGTTGAAGCTCAAAGTCTAATTTGCATTGAATGAGTTGAATTACATTTATACAAGTTGAGTTAGCAATCATAACAAATTGTAACTAATATAACTACCATAACTACCACTAATTAAAATTGGTTATTTTGCTATTCTATTATGCCCCCGTAAGCTGAGCTGTATATATCCATCATGTTCAGCTTGGACAGCAAAGAATGGAACACTGCAAGTTGAAGTGGCTTAGTGTAAATGTCTGCTAGCTGATTTGCAGATGAAACAGGTAGTAGTTGAATGACACCTTCATGGAGCTTGTGAATGACACCTTCATGGAGCTTGTCCCGAACTAAATGACAATCTATTTCGATATGTTTAGTTCGTTCATGAAATGTAGGATTCTGTGCAATGGCAATTGCGGATTTATTGTCACAATAAAGAGGAACTGGAGTAGGTTGAGGATGGCACAAGTCAGCAAGTAGATAAACGATCCATTGTATCTCGCAAGTTATAGAAGCCAAAGCTCTATATTCAGCTTCAAAGCTTGATCTGGATATAGTGGCTTGCTTCTTGGATTTCCAAGATATCAGAGCAGATCCTAAGAAAAATGATAATCCTGTCACTAATTTTCCAGAATCAAGGCATGAAGCCCAGTCAGAATCACTGAATGCAGTGAGCTTCATGTCAGAATTGGCGGAGAAGAACAAGCCTTTACTCGGAGAACCTTTTATGTATTGGAGAGTGTGGTTGGCAACATCTTGATGAGCCTGTGTTGGCTGAGAAACATATTGACTGAGCTTGTTTACTGCAAAAGTCAGGTCAGGTATGGTGTTTGTTAAGTAAATCAAGCGGCCAATGAGTCTTCTAAAGGATGGTGGATCAGGGTGGGGTGTGCTGCCTTCTGTAGAAAGTTTGATATTTGGCTGCATCGGGGTGGAAGCAGGTTTGCAGGCCAATAATCCTGCATCATCAACTAACTCCAATGCATATTTCCTCTGACTGAGAATAATGCCCTTTTGTGATCTAGCCACTTCCAAGCCAAGAAAAAATTTCAGAGAGCCAAGGTCCTTGATTCGAAATTTCTGATCTAAGAAGGATTTAACAGAACTGATTTCATCAGGATCATCACCTGTTAATACTATGTCATCTACATACACCAAGAGTATGGTGATGTGAGAGTCTGTAGACTTAACAAAGAGGGAGTAGTCTGACTTGGATTGTGCATAACCAAGGGAAAGGAGTGCGGCTGTGAGTTTGAAGTTCCACTGCCTGCTAGCCTGTTTAAGGCCATATACGGATTTGGTGAGCCTACACACTTGGTTTGCCTTGGCATGTTGAAAGCCTTGAGGAATGACCATGTACACTTCTTCATTGAGGTCGCCATGCAAAAATGCATTGTTGACATCCAATTGTTGGAGATGCCCAAAAAAAAAATGGAAATGGCTCGAGACCAACCATGATAGTTGGCTCCATCGAAAATGGAGGTAGCAAGAACCAAAGAGGGATTCTCATTGGGGTGAATGTAGAAAGAAATGTTGAGAAGGGATAAAGAAGAAGAATCAGAGTAGAAGAGAATTTGCGGAAGAGAGAGAGAGCTTATCAACTGATACCATGTTAGAATAGTTGAAGCTCAAAGTCTAATTTGCATTGAATGAGTTGAATTACATTTATACAAGTTGAGTTAGCAATCATAACATATTGTAACTAATATAACTACCATAATTACCACTAATTGAAATTGGTTATTTTGCTATTCTATTAGTTCGTAGGGTGCAAATCTCAGGTGGTGGTTGTTTTGGGGGTTGGGACTTGATGGCTAGAAGTAAGTTTCGGAATGGTGAGGAGAATGGATAGAAATACCATTACCATTGCTCTAGTAGTAAACATGTCCTTATTATTAACCCATCCTCAAATTTTCTATCTTATCAAAAGTTCAGATGCAAAGTAGATTCATGCATCTTTCTACAAAGGTTGAATCGTGGTTTAATAAGTTTAAGAAATCATGTCAGTGAGTTTCAAAATTCCTTTCGCACATGGCCGTGGAATACAGGTTGTGATATGCAAGGTGAGGCTTCGATTCTTCTATATTTCATCTTTCAATTTCCTACCTAGATTTCAATTACGAGTCTCCTAACTTATAAAAAGGAATGGAAATACCACAAACGTAACATATATCTCAAGGAGAAAATTTAGGTGCTCGTTTTCAAGTGCTTATGAAGTTGCTTTTCTAATGAGAATTGAACATTAGAAAAGTTGTTATAAATGTTATATTTTCATTGATGAGATGTTGCATATATATTATTCACATTGACAAACAACATATACTTATAGAACTGCACCTAAATTTTGTCCCTTTCCCAAAGACAACAAACCCATGTTATTTACACTTTCATTTAAATTTGTTATTTTTTTTTTTGCTTTTTCAAAAGAATTTAGATATTTTGCTTTATTAAAAATGAATATGGAAAAAAGCTCTTATTTTAAATCGATTAAAAAATCACCTCTTGCTAAGCATTCTTATATTTTTCTATTAATTGTTTTTTTTTTTGGATATTTTATCAATTGCTTATGTAATTTTAAATTGGGAATAATAGTTACCAACATGTGATTGGTCCGACTGGTAAGGGACTCGGGCACTTTAAGCAAGTGGTCAGGGGTTCAAATCCTGACTCTTGTGTATGGAGAAAACCTGGTTAAGAGGGGAGAATCCACCTCATGTGCTCAACAGGTTTCCCGATGAAGATTAGTCACTGTTAACGGTGGTTCATATTTTGTACATATGTCATGGTTATCAAAAAAAAATTGGGAATAGTAGTTAGGTAAAGTCTTCTTCTATAATAATTCTAGGTTTAGATTATTTCCCGGAAGGTCACAATCTATTTTTATTGCAACCAATCATTATTGAATTCCTAACAATCATACATGTTCCTCATTACTTGAGTTCAAACTTAGGTTGGCACTTAATTTAGTCTCAATTAACACAAATGTTAGTTCGATGATATCCTTATAAAATAATATAATCATCTATAGTAATTGGGTTAAGTAGTAAGCAACTTATAATGCTAACGAGTCGACTTGCAATCACTATCACTATCACTAAGCACTTTAGTAATGTGTAAATGTAAATTTTCTCCAATTTCATTATTTGAACATTCAAGATCGACACTCAACAATACTTTTTCTCATATATATATATATATATATATATATATATATATATATATATATATATACAAATCGATATATCCAAGTGCGAGCAAGAAGATTTTCATTGAGAAGGTAAAAAAACAATACTTTATTTTTGGTAGCTAAGTAAAAGAATTTATATTTTTCTAAAAAAAAATATACGTAAAAAACTTTGACTTTTAATTTTTTTGGATAATCATAATTCATAACTACTCCTTACAAAGTAGCATTTTTAGTTTCGACAACTACGCGCCCTGCATATATCCATATTCAATCTCGCTCACAAATAAATATGATATAACCTAATCCCACCTGATATCAAATCCAATGCTAGGAAAAAGTGTTTTTTCGTTGTTTTTTTCTACAAGGTATTATTGGTATTTTAAATCGTCCATTCACCAATATCACATTGACCAATCATTATTTTATATTTATTTTAGAGTTTAACTGTTATGTACTGACAATATAAATATAAGTGACTTTTAAGGTAGTTAGGAATATATGAGTCAATTTTTTTTTGTGATATGATAATTTATGATTTAGTATATATATATATATATAAGAGTTTTATATTGTTAACGTATAACAATTAAACTCTTTATTTTATTAAAACTTAATTAATTGATGAAAAATATAAATAAACCATTAAAAATGCCAATAGTTTCACTTCTACTAACCGCTGATAGCTTCCCAATTTAAGGCGATGAGTTGAGGGCCGTGAGATTTAATGGAACCTTTATTTCTTTTGAGAAATAGAAAGGATCCCAACTCCTTGATATAAAACCAGTTCACAATTGTCTCCCTTCTCCTGTTTTTGTGGGGAACTGAAAGTCAAAATCATTCTTTACTTTATCCTGTTACCATTGTTTCCAAGTCCTACGCGAAAGGAACAAAATGATTAGAAACCAAAGCAAAGACCCCATCTGCTATCTTCAATGCAAAATCCTCCCATTTTTACCAACGTATCAACATCTTCTATTCTTTTTTTTTGATAAAGTATGTATGTAACATCTTCTATTCTTGGTCTTTAATGACACGTTCCAATCTGATTCTTTATGATTGTATCTGCCAAGTTTGGATTCCATATTCAATTTGGCCATCAAACACTTTGGTCAACATCCACATCAACTCCTCAAGATCATCATTCCCATGCTTTCTTTCCTATAGTTCTGGCCCATTGAAAGAAAAGAGAAAGTCATATGAAAATAAAATATAAAGTCTCTTTATTTAATCTTCTATGGCTTTAGTTTATTGTCACGCAGCTAGCACTAAGGCTCCTACTTTTATGGCTAACTAATTATTCTTGGTTGTTAATCGGATATACGTAGGAATTGTGCCTTTCGAGATAACTTAGGACTAGCTAGGGAGCATCATTTTGCTTCTTTTCTCGCATCTTTTAGTCCATAAAGATGGTTTGCTATACTTTTTTCATACCCCTTTTCATCATGTGGGATAGAAACGCATTATAGTTGCGAAGAGATATATATTATCTCTTACTAAATGTTCTTGGATCAACTTTGCTCTAGATCTCTTTAAAGGTACATGTCAACACATGAGTAAACAGCTTCAGTGAAAAAATAGAGGGCTTTGAATATTCTCTAACGAAAGTTTGTGCAATTTCCCCCTCGTTATTTCTTTCTTTGGTGATAAGAATAAGATGTAGCTTAAGAGTATTTCACTAATGAGGAGGACATGATAAGTGTTAATTCAGTCTTTATTTGAAAAAAAAACAACTATAGTATTTTGGATATTCTGTAAAAGACGTTTGCTTTACATTTTTTGCTTGTTTTATTTTTCTTGAGGTCTTAAGAAGAATAAAAACTATAATACTTTTTTTTTGTAGAAATAAAAACTATAATACTTTAAAAGTACTCTATTTCGGTCTCGTTTGGATAGCATAATTTACAGCTTATTAGACATTTCTCTATTGGTATAAGTGCTTTCATGTTAAAAAACAGTGTTTTGGTAAACTTAAATAAGTAACTTATTAACCCCCAAAACATGTATTTAGCTTATTTTTGTGAAACCACTTTTTTTAGCTTATTGAACAACTTTATGTGAAACTTTATACAAGAATTTGTTTTGCATATTTTATTGGACAATTATGTTCTCGTAATAATTTGAAATTGTTTCAAAATCAACATTTTCATCTTCTTCTCTCGAGTTTATAGATTTTAGAAGTGCTTCTTCAAGTATGTATCTAAACACTTAATAACTTAATTTAAAAGGAGTTTATTAAATGAAAGTTTTTCACATGAGGCTTTATTATATAAACGCTTATATAAGTTGTTGATCCGATGAGACCTTAATTAATAAGAATTACTAATTAGAGATGACAAAATAGATTAGATTAATTATTGAATCTAATATTGTAAGTGCACCTCATTAATTATATAGAGTCTTTTACTTTTATAAATTTGTTATACTAATTTTAATTAAAAATGTTTTTATTTTTTAATTTAATATTTTCGAAATAATATATCATATGTCAATTGTATAGGAAGACGGCTCATCTTAGTTATTTGGTAAATTGTTTCTTTCCTTTTCTTTTCACCATTGTTATTTGGTAAATTGCTTCTTTTAGACAGTTATTATATGTAATAAAAATTAATTTGTATGGATAGATTCCTAGAAGGAATCTCTCATTTTTGTTGACAAATGCTAACTAGAGTGTTTTATAAGAACATTAGTTAAGGAATTAAAGATAAAAAAATTATATTAAAAAGTGGTGTATTCAATACTTTAAAAGTTTTAAAGTTAAATTTTTCAATGCAAAACTTCTATTTTTTGATTCCTTAACTAATGTTCTAAAAACACTGATTAACAAGATCCAATTTTTTTATAACAAATATAATACCAAAAATTAAAGGAGTAGCTTTCTGTGATAATATATAAAAGTTAAGAGAGAGAGGCACTACTCTGCTCCAAAGTTAAAATATGTACTATATAGGATTAGATTTCTATAAAGTGAGTAAAAATGTAAGGCGAGATAATAAGGGTGTATCTACTCTTGATTAGTTAAAGTGAGTTGAGATATCAATACACTTTAACTAATCAAGGGTAAATACACTCTTACTTTCCTATGCTATACTTTTTTAGAGGAGCTTTTTCCTATTATGTAATACAATTGTGTTATTTGAATATCAAAATTTGGACATCATATGTGACATCATATTTCTTTATCCTTATCTTTCACTTATTTTTTATCTTCTTTATATATATATATTTCACAAATACATAAAAAAAAAAAAACAAAAATACACCGTTTGTTCTCCCTATTTGAATGTTCAAAATCATGTGGGGATAATATGTTTTCAGTAACAGCTTCCAGTAGTTTTTAAGCAGTTATATAAATTAAGGTCAACAGACTCAACACCCTCACATTATTTTCACCCTTGCTTGCCTTAATTAATATCTTTTTTAGACCTTGCTTTATTTTTTAATTAACATCCTCAGGATCAATGCACTTGCAAACTCAGATCAGCAGAAACTTGGTTGTAAAAATTTAATAGGAGCAATGAGGCAACGGTAACATTCGGTTCAGAATTTTGGAGGTTACTTACGGGCCATTTTGGGAATACGAAAAAGTTAACGGCACCTTCTACATATATAAATCATGGGAAAAATGTTTTTCTATAGTTCAAATAGAGTAAATTTCATATTTAGTTTCTAAAATTATAATACCTTACCAATCACCTCCCTAACATTGACGGGATTCCAAAAAGTTTATCAATATATTCTCTCCGTCAATAATGTCAAAGATTAAATTGTTTGGGATTAGAAGAATAAATTGATTAACTTTTAACAACTTCGAAAATATTTTTGAAATTTCATTAATATTAAGAATAAGATTAATACGGTATTATAATTTGAGGGGCCAGATTGATAATTTACTCCTACAAATATAGGAACTGCCAATAAATCATGAACAAAGAAGTTTTTTTATATTTTAAATATAAGATTTGTGTGGGACACAGCATCTAATATAAAATGTAACTGTGTTGAAATAAATTGACTCTTGAGATTGAGTTGAACTACAAAGGTGAAGACAGACCTCAACTCAGTAGTGTGTATTTTTCTCTGCCTCAGTTGCTCTGTTCTCACACCATTTCTTATTAGTCTCTTCAACTGTGCATTTTCTCTTACCGTCTCTGTCTAACCATTTTTTTTTTTTTTAATTCTCTCTCTTGCTTCCATCATCTATTGCCTTTTCCTTACTCCTTTTTCAGCCTCACTCCCTCATTTTTCTCACATTCTATAACCCAAGTTTCTATCTTTTCATCTAGCTTTCTCTCTTCCTCTCAAGCTGTTTTTTTTTTTTTTCTTTCTTATCCTTCATAAGCATTAAGATTTGTAAGCAAGAGGAGAGTTACAAAGTGTGGCAGAGATCATGGCAGCTCCAAAGACAGAGGAGATAAGCCACCCACCAATGGAACAACTTCAAGGCTTAGAGTACTGTATAGATTCAAACCCATCTTGGGGTATGCCCAACTGCATTTTCAGTTTTATTGACAGAAGATTGAACTTTATTCTTTATGCTCATTTTGGTTTTCCCTGAGACTGACAGTGAAATCTTTGTTTTGAACTATTAACAGTGGAGACAATAGCTCTGGGTTTCCAGCATTACATTTTGGCCTTAGGAACTGCAGTGATGATTCCTTCATTTCTTGTGCCTTTGATGGGCGGAAGTGATGTAAGCCATTCATTCCAAAATTCCAGTCTTTTTGCTTCTTCAGTAGTTCAATTTGTATATTATTCTATTGAAATTCTTTGATATTGGCAAATCTCTTTTGTTGTTTTATCTTTTGATTATTTTTGTTCTACATATTTGGTTTTGTCATCATATATGCTAAATATATGAGCTGGGTGGGTCCCACAGAGTAGTGAAAATGAAATTTCCCTTATGGTTTTGTTTTTATTTTGCATTGGCTTGGATAGAGAATTGACATTTCATATATTGATACAATGATTCAGGATGATAAAGTGAGGGTGGTACAGACACTGCTTTTTGTAGAAGGAATTAATACACTCCTGCAGACACTCTTTGGAACTCGGTTGCCAACAGTGATGGGAGGGTCTTATGCATTCATGGTCCCCATTATATCGATAATTCATGACACTTCATTGACAAGGATAGAGGACCCACGTTTGGTTAGTACATTTCTCTAATCTACGGTCATGTTTTATCAATTTTTCATAAATTCAAATATAAGTAACAAGTTGATGCTCCTGTTAGTTATGGACAATATAATAAGCGTATGAACAATTAAGCTACTCAAATGTAAACCACATCATTACTTGTCATCATTTATTTTGCCATTTATTACGTGAAAAATAATGGTAACCTAGTTAGTAGAATGTGTTAAGCATTCAAATTTATCTTGAATTTGTCATCTCCATCTCTAGGGCTTGAATTAATTCTCTTCCATTTATCTCCAGAGATTTCTTAACACCATGAGAGCAGTCCAAGGTGCAATGATAGTAGCATCAAGCATACAAATTATTTTGGGCTTTAGTCAATTATGGGCCATTTGTTCTAGGTAAGCTTTTCTATGTGAATTGCATAGATATTCTTGCAGTGCAGCCAATGAGTGAAGCTTGAATCCACATTCTATAGTCTATACATCAAATAATTACTTATGGTTCCTTGTTTTTCAGGTTTTTCAGTCCACTCGGAATGGTTCCAGTAATTGCATTAGCTGGTTTTGGATTATTTGACAGAGGGTTCCCTGTGGTATAACAATAACTCACGTGTTAATAATACAAGTTCTCTGAATATCTAAGTTAAAAAGTTTACATTTATCTCTGCTTGGTTCATATTGTATAGCATTACTGTTTCAAATTATTTTCAGGTTGGGCATTGCGTTGAAATTGGAATTCCCATGTTAGTTCTGTTTATAGTCTTCTCTCAGGTACTAATCAAACTCACATTTGAGGCTTAACTTTAATCCATTGCAGTCCTCTTAAAGAAACATTCTTAAGCAAACTGGCTTTGAATTTGAAAGCTTATAATAAGTATTTGGTTTTATGCACAACATTTTTTCTATTCACAATTTATAAGTATAATAATAATTATGTTAGGATATTTGGTTGGTGTATGCAGTACTTGAAAAATTTTCATACAAGACAACTACCAATACTAGAGCGATTTGCTCTACTTATATCAACCACAGTGATTTGGGCATATGCACATCTCTTAACAGCAAGTGGAGCATACAAACACCGCCCAGAACTTACCCAACATAATTGCAGAACAGACAGGGCCAACCTCATTTCTTCTGCTCCATGGTTAGTACTTAGTACCAAAAGCAGCTAGATTTTATGATGAAATTGTTGTTTTAACATACACAACACATAAGTGGCAATGAACTTGTTGAACTATTGCCAATGATTCTAGAATATGTTGGCTGTAGGATAAAGATCCCATACCCTCTTGAGTGGGGTGCTCCTACATTTGATGCTGGGCATGCTTTTGGAATGATGGCTGCTGTTTTAGTCTCCTTAATTGAGGTATTATATTTACAGAAGATGGCTCAAATCTATTGTTGAGTAATGATGTTAATAAAATAAAATTAAAATTGTGATAGTCAACTGGGGCATACAAAGCTGCATCACGACTAGCAAGTGCAACACCACCGCCTGCTCATGTTCTGAGCCGTGGTATTGGTTGGCAGGGAATTGGAATCTTGCTGAATGGACTTTTTGGAACACTAACTGGTTCAACAGTTTCAGTGTAAGCCCTGTTCTTCTTTCATTCTTGTCATGATTTTCACTTTTATGGGACACAAATTGACTCTTAAAGGACCATGACAGAGAGAATGTGGGGCTTCTAGGGAGCACTCGTGTTGGAAGTCGAAGGGTCATTCAAATTTCAGCCGGCTTTATGATATTCTTCTCAATGTTAGGTGAGTGGCAAAGCAAACTATGGGGTATACTAATTTAACAAAACTAACTTCCTTTCCATTAATGTTTACTTACAAAGCACCATTTACATCTTTCTTCAGGAAAATTTGGAGCTTTATTTGCATCAATACCTTTCCCCATTTTTGCTGCTGTATACTGTGTTCTGTTTGGTCTTGTGGGTGAGTAGTTGACTACCACCATTTCACCTTTGATTTTATTTGACCATACTTCCTCTCTCTTTTTATGACAGTTGCTTTTCTTGTTTTTCAGCTTCTGTGGGGCTATCATTTTTGCAGTTCACCAACATGAACTCAATGAGGAACCTCTTTATTACTGGTGTTGCCCTCTTCTTAGGTTTTTCTGTTCCTGAGTATTTCAGAGAATACACTGCCAAGGCCCTTCATGGTCCTACTCATACAAGAGCTGGATGGGTGAGTTTATTGTTTTATCTATATATTTCAATTATTTGGAAATTGAACTCAAATCACATGCATATGCCAGCCCACCAGCGCCTGTTGGTTTGGCTAGCAAGGAGCTCAATTATATCCCTTAAATAAGGTCTCGGGCTCGAACCTTGTGAATGTAAAAAATAGACGTCAGGGAAAGCTCAACCTCTGACACATGGCTTTTCCTGGCTCAACTCGAATTAGTAAGGGTCCAAAGTGACTTTCAAATACCGAGGATCTCAGGCCAAAAAATGCATATGCCGGCCCATAAAGCCAAGTCTTAGGAGGATTATCAGGTTCATAAATTGTAATTCTTGAAAAGGGGAAATATTTTTTACTGCTTCAGTGTGTAAAGCACGTTGCAAACTTATGAAGTAAGAAGAACTTGAGAAGTTCAAACCAGTGGTTACTACTTACTAGTTCAAAATTCATAGTACTGATTTTGTCACTTTTATCTTTTGGTGACAGAATTATTATGCATATTGTGCTTCTATATGTGATGGTTTGTGCTTGATACAATCTAAAACGTTTAAGAAAATGATACTAATTTTCTTTCCTTTGTTTTTGTAGTTCAACGACTTCCTTAATACTATCTTCTTCTCATCCCCAACTGTTGCATTGATTGTTGCGGTGTTCTTGGACAACACTCTTGATTACAAGGATAGCGCCAAAGATAGGGGAATGCCATGGTGGGCCAAGTTTAGAACATTTAAAGGAGATAGCCGGAATGAAGAGTTCTATACCCTCCCTTTCAACCTCAACCGCTTTTTCCCTCCATCTTAAGAAATTCCTATCATAAAGAAAGATGATAGAGGGAAATCATCATTTCCATATAAGGGTTGTATTTTATTGGTGTGATAGTGAACAAGAGTGATAACTGTGTATCATATTGGTCATAGACTTCTTCATCACCTTGTTTATTAATTTGTTTAGTATTATTTGAAAAAGTTATTAAATATTCAATTCAAGAAGATTAAAAAAATAAACAATTGACTTCCCAAATTAGAAAGAAATATATATTTATGAGCATCCGTTAGGTTTCAGCACATTGCGTTGAAAATTAAAAATTCAATACGATCTTGAAATTTTAAATTATGAAATATTTTTTATTTTTATTGGGTATAATTCAAGAAAGATTAAGGCTCTATTTGGTAAAAATGATTTATAAGTTAGCTAATGGCCGATAAGTTAATTTTTAGCTGAAAGATTATAATTGAAAAGTTAGCTGATTGAATTTGAAGTGTTTGGTAAAATTAGTTATAGAACTATCTTATAAATGTAAAATGACTTAAAAGGACACATTTATGACAAGCATAGTAAAGTGACATTAAATGAATGAGGGTAAAAATGAGAGAAAAGTCAATAAGCTATAAACCATAAACTAAATAAAATAGTTTATGAAGAGCCTGTTTAGTAAAATTAGCTGTTAGCGGATAAGCTAGCTGATAGTGGATAGCGAATAAACTAGTTTATTTTCTGTGAAAGTGTTTAGTAAAACTAGCGATTGAACTAGCTGAAAAATATAAAATGACATAAAAGGACATCTTCATTAACGTTTTTACATAAAAGAGAGAAGAGAATAAAGGTAGAATTAAATAAAGATAATAAGGATAAAAGTGAAAAGAAAAATGAAACGCTATAAGCTATAAGCTCAAACGCTACTTCAAGTAGCGTCTGGAAAAAACGCTATAAGCTCGTGATAGATGCGCTTACCAAACGGGCTACTTTCTGATCCGCTATAAGCTCGTTGAAGTGCCCTACCAAACAGGCTCGAAGAAAATCTATAATCTACTAAGATATATAAGCTTGTTTACAAGACACTTCTATTTCAGTCAAACAAACTTATAAACTAATTAAATAAATTATAAGCCAGCTAATTTTTTTTAATTACTATGTTGTGGCTCACATGATAAAACATACCGTTTTGTTATTTGTACAATATTTTAAATTACATTTAGTATAACTAATCACATTTACAACCATTTCTCTGTTCGACCTTGAACATGTGATACATTAATTAACTATAGTTGTCTAGAAATGTAAAAATAAATATTTCTCTAAAAAATCAGGTCAACATCTATTATAATCGCTTTTTAACAAACAATTATGATCGATAAATGCCTATTTAATTTAGATTCTACCGAAGCAAACGAAAAAAAAACACCTTCCAATGCATTTTTTAACAAAGCAATATAGTGTTTGTTTGAAAACACGGTGGATATCAATAGAACCACTTATCCACCGTGAAAGCTACTCACAATGTTTATGGCAAAAGTATTTCAAGACTTTCAACTAAGGGTTTCCAAACAAGTAATATTGTTGCTTCCATCATAAGTGCATTGGAAAGCGTTTTTTTCATGTTTGCTTCCACAAGAAGCTAAATCAAACAAGAAATATTTAAGTTGAACATACTTATAATCGATTATTGACGTACTATGTTTTTCCTACCTAATTCAAACATACACTTTGACATTTAGGTTGGCCTTACAAAATGTTAAGCATCACTTTCCTACTAATAGTCATAGATATTTAAGTTGAACAATTCTATGAAGTTGCCATCGTTTCCTTCGATATTTCCGTGTGAAAGGCCCTGGTGTGTTATAATTCTAGTCAATTCATCAATAATCAATAATCAATAATCAATAGCTCAAAAGAAGTTGACAATTCCATATTTCTAACTTTAAAACATCAGAAATTTTTAGGTATTCGAAGAATGGTATTAGTGAAGATCCAAATTAGCCCCGAAAATTTTCAGGAACCCACTTTTAATCCCTCAAAAAAAGAAATTAACCATTTAGTCCCACAAATTTATAAATGTGGGACACATTAGTTCCTAGGTTTAGTTCCGACGTCCATTTCCTTGTTTATGTGTCTCATTAACCATCTTACTTGGGCCGTTAGTGATCATGCGTGACCTATAACGATTTTCAACCGTGAAAAATAAATAAAAAGTGAAAATAATGCATAATTTTAAGGTATTTTGATTTTAAAATTGTGCATGTTTTTTTCACTTTTTATTCGTTTTTCACAAAGGAAATTCGTGATAGGCCACGCATGATCCATAACGAATCAGGTATGATGATTAATGTGACACGTAAGCAAGTAAATAGACGTCAAAATTAAGCCTAGAGACTAATGTGTCCCCCGTTTGTAAATTTAAGGGACTAAATGGTTAGTTTATTTTTTTCAGGGACTAAAAGTGGATCCCCGAAAATTTTCGGGGACCAATTTGGGTTTTCACTTTTTTTTTTTAATTACATTGTTGAATGTGTACCACTTTAATTGTAAGAAATATTATTAATTAACGAATTTCTCTTAAAACACTCAACCTAATGAACATTTTGATCTCTACAAATAGAGTGTGTTTTGGTTTTAATCTTTGAATTTTTTTTTTATATGATTTGATTCTTGTACATTTTAAAACTTTGGAAATAGTGTCTGTCACCAGTTGATCATCGTTAAGTGATGACGTGACTAACGGTGCGCCACGTCATCCACACCACATGTGTAAATAAATAATTCTAATTCCAAGAGTATTAAATTTTTGGTCCTTGCAAATAGAGTGTGCTTTTGTCTTAGTCCTTGCAATTTTTTCATATGATTTAGTCCTTATACGTTTTAAAACTCTGGAAATAGTTATTGTCGTTAGTTGATCACCGTTAAGTGATATCGTGACCGACGGTACGTCACGTCATCCAACCCACGTATGTAAATAAATAACTTTTAATTCCACATGATTATTTTTTAAATATTGCTTTAGTATTTTATTATTATTTATAATAATTGTTATTATTGTTTATTTTAAAAAATTAAAATAGGGTTATAATTTTTAGAAATTAGGGTATTCTGTTGATCCTCTTCTTATCCATCATCCTCAAGGTCTTCGTTTCTTCTTCTACCAGCAACCACTGTCTTTTTCTTCTTCTTCTTGCATCCATTGTTCTGCAACAGTTGGTCGTTTTCGTCTCATCTTCATCATTTATTTGTCTTGTTCCCATTTTGTTTGGTTTAACCTCTAGTACCGAACTTGTGTTTCTCTTCTTCCAACCACCCAAACCATGAGCCAACCCATCGATTAGAAGTGAGAAGATCACATCACTTGACATGGTTGTTAGCCACATGTCCTTTGGTTCAAGCTCCAATACCCAGAATAGAGTTTGTGGTTGTGGAGATAGGTTGAACATGATGATATCAAGGAGCAAGACGAACCTCAGAAAAGAATTTTGGACCTGCCCTAATTAGGGATGACAATGGGTAGGGTCTGGGTGGGTACTATAGTACCCGTCCGCATACCCGCATTTGAAAAAAATACCCGGACCCGCACCAGCGTGGGTAGCAACTTAAGTACCCTTATCCGTACCCTCTGAGTACCTAAGTATTCATACACACACCCATTACCCGCACTTTATCTAAGAAAAAAAATAACACAAAGAACATCAGCAGCTGCTGTTAGTGCTTAGGTCAGTAGGTGATTAAGTCTGAAAAGGAAAAATAGTTAAAAAAACCTAGGTTATATTAATTTTATTTTTAAAATTTGATATATAATTATAATTATATGTATTAATATAAATAAATAAATATATAAATATGTATATTTATATATGCGGGTGCGGGTACCATCTCTTGTTTGCGGATAATTACCTAGACTCATACCCGTATCCACAAAATGGCTATTTATCCTACCCATCATAGGTATTTTTTACGGGTACCCAGCGGGTAGGGTCCAAATTGCCATCCCTAACCCTGATGCTACAAAATTAAAATAATCTAGATATGTATTTAATATAAACTTAGGTGAACAGTAAACTTTATAGGTAAATAACAACATATTTAACATTTAAAATATAATTTAAAAATACAATATATAACAAACATTATTAAGACCGAATTATATACAGTAGTCGTTTCAAGCCTGTATCTTGGTGAGATACATTCCGTTGAAAAACTTGTTGTTTTTGATGTATAAATTTTTGAAACTAGTAAATAAAATTAAAAAATGTATCATTTTTATAATTATTAACATGAACAAGAAATGAAAATATAAAACTGAAAACAATGTAAATACATCCCAGATGAATTTAGTCCGAATGTGACCAACTCGTTGTAATATTATTATGGGCCTCACTTAGGGGTGACAAAACGGATTAACCCACTCGATCCATCATTGACCCACCTAAAATGGGACGGACAGGTCGACCCATATTGACAAAGTCTGTTGCAATTTCTAACCTACCTTGCTTAACGGAGGATTGGCAGCCAAAAACAAGAAATAGAAAGTGTGTTGACAGATTGAACCACTACAATATAATGAAAAATAGAAAAATAAATTATATAGAAATAGAAAAGTTAAAAATACAAACATACAAATATCATTTAAAACAAGAATATTAGAAAGTGTAAAGAGAGAACCAAAAGTTAAACCACAGGTCCACCACAACTCTATCGTAAGACTAATTTGCCTATCTCAAATAACTTGCAATAACCACCACAATATAAGATTTAGCAACCCATTGAACAAAATATTTTAAAAAAACAACTAGGTGATAGGTTGGCCGTCTTGACCCACTTTCATGATGGTTTGAGTGGGACAGTAAAAACAGATTGATAAATTGAAGATTTCAATCCAACCCATTCGAAAAGATGAGTTAAACGGATTGATCCGGCCGTTCCAACCCGTTTGTCACCCCTAATCTCACTCTTGTGACCCTAGCTTCTTTGCACTTGTTAGAGTTCTTTCAGTCTATTTATTCGGGCCATGTAGCAAAAATCATCTAACGTTAAAACGATAAATAAAAAAAAATATTGAAATTTAAATATCATTACTATTACCGTATTATTACTATTTTTATTTCATTTTCACATTTCATGATTTGAACAAAGCAGAGGTAATAATTGAGATTAACAGTGATGTGTCAAGAAAAAATGGGAAAAAGCCAAAAGAAAAGAAAGGTGGAGGAAAAGTAGAGCTGGAATCACATGGACTTGTCTTTCTCTTGCTTGGGTCTTCTTCTCTTCACCATTCTCTTCTTCTTCTTCTTCTTCTTCTTCATCCACCTTTAATAGATTCCTCTTTACTCTCTCCTCCGCCATGGCTGAGGATAAGGTACGTTTCATCCACGGTGTATCTAATTATCTGGGATCTCTTTTTCTCTTTTCTTTCCCTATTGGAAAGTTAGGGTTTCTTATTGGGGAAATTCTATTTTCTTGCTAAAATTTTGGTCTTTGAGCTTAAAACAGAAGACCAATTTAGTCCATTTTTATCTTGATCTATGGTTTTCTGTGACGTTTCAATTTATTTTTTCTGGAGAGAAGTTTTGGAGTGGGTTTTGTGCCGTGTGGAATATTTGTTTGGAATCAGATCCTGGTTTGGACTCTCAATGATTCGGTTTTTTGCTTGTTATGATCGTTTGCTAGTTTTTCAGTATTCACAACTTCTTACCTGATTTATGTGCCGCCCATCACTTCGATTTATGATTAAATTTTTTGTTCAGATTATGGTACTCTGCTGCTTGCTGTGGAGTTGTTTTCATATTTTTTTTTTTTTTTATTTTAGTAGCGTTGTGTTCCCTTCAGTTCTTACTTTCAACATTTTCAATACAAATTGTGTCCCCTGAACTTAATGCTGCTATTGCTTTTTAGCAGTTATTTCCATCACTGAATTTCTGCAGTATCATCATCCTTATGGTGTCTACCGGATTTTTTTTTCTTTATGTTATATATCTTTATGAGACTCACCTTTTGGGTTATTGAGTTATGTTGTTGAAATTTGATGATTTAATTGAGTATCTTATTACTCATAGACTCATAGTCTTTACTTAGTGTGTTTGATGTCTGCCGATTGGTCAATTGTGTTTTTCCCTACTTTTAGCTGCCTTGTGACACCAAACCATTTTGAAATATTTTACAAAACATTTGAAATGATAATATTCCTTATACCTTGTCATAAATGTGACAATTTGAGCAGGAGACTTCTACCTCTGTTATCAATGGGAATGATTCCCTCACTGGTCACATCATATCTACAACAATTGGAGGCAAAAATGGGGAGCCCAAACAGGTATTGTCTTTGTAAATCCCATTCCAATAGTAATATTACACATTATACATTATTTCTTGAGCTGTTAAAAATGCCATATGATATGTGTAGGGATTTAAATGATTCACATCTGACCCATGCAAAATCCTGGATTGTAAGTTTTAATCTCTTGTTACAATGATTTTTGTAGACTATTAGTTACATGGCAGAGCGTGTTGTCGGAACCGGATCATTTGGAATTGTTTTCCAGGTATGCTAATACTAGATTCCTAACTGTTGAGCGTTGCCATCTCCACCTATTTTGCCACATGCTGATAATTTTTCCTTAGGCAAAATGCTTGGAAACTGGGGAGGCAGTGGCCATTAAGAAGGTTTTACAAGACCGAAGATATAAGAATCGTGAACTACAGTTAATGCGTGTGATGGATCATCCAAATGTGATCTCTCTGAAGCATTGTTTCTTTTCCACTACAAGTACAGATGAACTTTTTCTTAATTTGGTGATGGAATATGTTCCGGAGTCTATGTACCGGGTCTTAAAGCATTATAGTAACGCTAATCAAAGAATGCCAATTATCTATGTAAAACTTTACATGTACCAGGTATGCCTCAGACTTTCTGGTGACTGAAAAACTTATCTGATTTCTTTTTCTCTCTGCCTGATAAAAGTTTGTGGTGAGCCTTCAGATTTTCAGGGGTTTGGCTTATATCCACACTGTTCCTGGAGTTTGCCACAGAGATTTGAAGCCTCAAAATATACTGGTTCGATTATATAATTCTTTCTGAATATACATTACAAGTCGGAACTCTTTTTTTTAAGCAGTAATTATCTCTGGCCTCTGATGTCATTTTGTGTATTCTCCAGGTTGATCCTCTTACACACCAAGTTAAGCTATGTGATTTCGGAAGTGCAAAAGTGCTAGTATGTTGACGTCCTCATTTTACTTTAATATGCTTAATTAGTTCCATCTTTTGTGTGCATCGTTATCTGTTTATATTGACAAAGGAATAACTTATCTAAGAATGTCAACCAAGTAATAACTTATCAATGGCCATAAAGTTTTGACAGCATAGATGAAGAGGAACTAATTATTGCATTGTTTTGATAGCAGTCTCTTATGCTGGTGTCCTGCTCTGCTCAACAGCAAACTATGGAGCTCTCTGTTTATTTATTATTTATTTTAAAATTAGAGTTCTTGCTTTGCACATTGAATAATATGGTTTTTGGCCTTTTGTGGAAACCAGTGTATTTTGGTGGTTTTTTCAATGCTCTGTATGCGTTTAACTTATGTTAGTGACTCATCTTACAATATCCAGGATCATTTCCCCCCTAATTAATTGATTTCTCATTGTTTTTTCTTCTTCAGTGGAATGTTTCTTGTACTAACCTTGGTTTTTGTCTGATCAGGTCAAAGGTGATGCTAATATATCATACATATGTTCACGTTTCTATCGAGCTCCGGAACTTATATTTGGTGCCACGGAGTACACTACTTCAATTGATATCTGGTCTGCTGGCTGTGTCCTTGCTGAACTGCTTTTGGGCCAGGTTTGTTCTTTTTTCCCCCATTACTACAATGGCATTGTCTGATCCATGTAGCCAACCTCACCTAGTGGCAAAAGGCTTTGGTTGTTGTCGCCTTCGTATTATTATTACATAAATTTACTGCAAACTGATGTAAATGTTCTTTTAATTATCTGCCATCTACATGTTATCTGACACAATTTGAACTTTTACAGCCATTATTCCCTGGCGAAAATGCAGTGGACCAGCTTGTACATATTATAAAGGTGCGATTGGTCTCAACATGTATTATATAAAATCATGACATTTGTGTCACTGCAAGTCAGCTCTATAAAATTCTGTATTTCAGGTGCTTGGCACCCCCACTCGAGAGGAAGTACGCTGTATGAATCCCAATTACAATGACTTCAGGTTTCCGCAGATAAAAGCACACCCATGGCACAAGGTCTGCGTTTTTATCTTGTTTCGGGCACTCAGTTTTTCAGATGATCAAAAGTTGAGCAGATTAAAAATATTCCTGGATATTCTAACACTTGAAAATGATGTGTAGATATTCCACAAAAAGATGCCTCCAGAAGCTATTGATCTTGCTTCCCGGCTTTTGCAATACTCCCCAAGTCTTCGATGCACTGCGGTGAGTGTGGTTGACCTTTTCTTTTTCTTTCTTTTTTTTTTTTTTGGTATTCAAACTCATTTATCGTTATGTGTACATCAGCCTGTATTTTCTTCTGAATTTGATCAATTAATGGCTTGTTATTTTAATAAAACAATAATAGCAATTTGAGGAGGATATTTTTTTGTTATGCAGCTAGAAGCATGTGCACATCCTTTCTTTGATGATCTCCGAGAACTCAATGCTCGCCTGCCAAATGGTCGCCCATTTCCCCCTCTATTCAACTTCAAACAGGAAGTAAGGCCTTAATATGTCTTTGTTGGTCATTCTTCTGCTCTAGCAGTAAATTATTGGTGCAAATAGTTTCAAGACTTACACTAAAATTAATACTAATCATTTTGCAAAAAATTTAGAGAAAAGTCTTGAAGCCTGAAAAAGGTCCATACATCTACAGATCCATTTTCTAAGTTTTAGAGTTGTCTGGTAGCTTGAATTTTATCTTCCACCCAGCTAGTGATCTCTCTCCGGACTTATGTATATAGGCAAGATTCACTTGGGTTTTAAGTATTTACCGATCGTTTTTTGTGTTTGTCTATGCATATATTTTTCTCCATCAAAGAAACATTAGAGTACACAACATTGCATTGAAAAATCCTTATGCAATGTTGTGGTATTATTTTGTTGTGATGATGAACATCCTAGTTAAACAAAAATATGGACAACTAAATATTGTCACTCTCCCTGTTTACAGTTATCCGGAGCATCTCCAGAGCTTGTTAATAAGTTGATACCTGACCATGTGAAGCGGCAAATGGGGCTACAATTTGTTCACCAGGCGGGATCGTGATCATAAGCTTAGCAATATTGTATATTGATAAGATAACCAAAGTGGCACCATTATTTTTGTCTAAATTACCTTGTTCTGTGGCCTGCTCGGTGTAATTTCATGCTGAACCGAGGACTGAGACTTGGTGTGCTGGATGGCTGCAGTTGATCCATCAGTATATGTATACCTGTTGATTCTCTGTTGCTTCTGGTGGGTCTTTATTTCCCAGGCAAATAGCCTATACGTTCCATGTTTATTGTAAACGTCTACATGTCATAGTATAGTTGGCCTGAATTGGTCAGAATGCTTCTGTGAGGGAAAACTAAACCCTTTCCTGGAAGGAGGAGGGTCCACACAGGATAGGTGTTTTGTATTTTGGATTGTAGGTAATGTTGGTGGTTGGGTTTAATTTCCTCACGTCCCCATGTTAATATGTGCCAGATTTGCAATGTTGAACACAGGTTCCTTTCCTTCTAAAATGTAATGTGTTACTGTTATCTGTTTCTCTTTAATGCTGCTTTCATTTAATTGTCGAATTATTAGAGTATATTTACCCTCACACACTTCGTGCGTGTTTGGTTTACCCTCACACATTTTATGTGTTCATTTTATTTCTTACGTTTGCATACTTTCCACCATCTAATTATAGCTGGTCCTACCTAAGCTTCAACAACCTACATTTGATTCTGCACCTATACAGGGATGTGAGCAGACATAAGTGTGTGAACCAATCATTTTTCTTTTCAAATTTAAGCTCTTATCCTGATTTTGATAAAGAATAATTCTAAATCCTCTTGTAATATCTTCCTAATAATCCTTCTAATTATTATATAAAGAAAGTATTGAATACTTTTTTTCTATCCTGAAGTTATTAGTATTTGGATAATTATTAGGAGGATTTTGCATAAGGATATAGCCAAACTCGTGTAAAGCCTCGTGGACTCTACTACTCTTTAATTGTGCTTCTTGTATTGTTTTAACTTTGATATTATTTCATATAAGGTAAATGCTAATCAGTGCTTTGAGAGTGCACTAGCTAAATGGTGCGTTTGAACGAGTTTATGAGAATAGCTTATAAGAAAAATCTTATGTAAATAGTTTATGAAAATAGTTTGATATTTTCATGAGTTTTGTTTAGCTTATTTTTATAAGCTTGTCAAATAAGCATATGAAAATAGTGTATTTTTAGTATATTTAAAAAAGAGTTTATTGAATAAGTTTTTAATTAAGGTGTTTATCCAAATTCATTCAAAGATAAAATATTTTTACGGAAAAGTGATGTGTTCAATATATTGAAAATTGAATAATTGTTTTTTAATAAAATTTTTCTATATTTTG
Source organism: Ammopiptanthus mongolicus (assembly GCA_039655645.1). Lineage (NCBI taxonomy): Eukaryota > Viridiplantae > Streptophyta > Magnoliopsida > Fabales > Fabaceae > Ammopiptanthus > Ammopiptanthus mongolicus. Next base: position 101,759,468 of record CM077344.1, on the reverse strand, counting down.
ATTTATACGTGCTTTGGGTATTGTCGTGGTTAGCAAAACTCTTTCTATAACTATCTTTTAATTTGCAAGACTTTACCCAAATTGAAGTATCTATATGAGTGGATACGATTTTATTTAATATATTTTATTAGCCCCGTCCTTTCACCAAAAGAAAATGAGTTATTATATAGTTGATTTCAGTAAATTAGTTCAAAATAAGTAAATCAATCTACTAAAAAAATTGTCTTAAATCAACCGGGTTATATTTAAAAAATTGACTTAATTTATATGTAATATAAATGTGAAAGTGTTTTATATTATTAACTAATCATATTATCATATTATTAAAAATGTTTGATTCTTTAGAGAATTTAATTGTTGTTTCAAAGATTACACATAATAATATATGATATATTTTTTTGACTAAAATAATATATGAATTATTGATAATATAAAAAATTTATATTAATATTCACTGATTAAAAAATAAAAAAAAATATATCATTAAAAAAATAATGTATTCAATATTTAAAGAAATAATTTTATTTAATTTTTTAATAAATATTTATTTTTATTCGAATCTTACTGATTAACAACATCCTTTTAAATTAATCAGGTTATATTGGCATTATTCCGCAGTCAAACTAGACGACGCCATTCAAATAGTATTTCCTCGAGCTCCGAAACTTGCAATTTCCAAATTGTCCAAATGGTACAGCACAGGCGCTGCACCCGGCAACAAGTATAAAATTTCGCGCCTTGAGCGTCCACTCCCATACGGACACTCACACCTCCCTTATCGGTAAACGCTAACCATAAGTTACATCTTTACCGTCCATTTACAATCCCAATTGTAAACAAAAATCGAACGGTCATAACATAAAATCACGTGACTTGCCCGCAGAGAATCATAGGCACTGAGGTTAAACCACAGACCATGCGACAATGTCTGTCATGTTCCCAAATCACGAGCTGTCTTCCTGGTCTTACGATCTTCATTTCATTTCTTTCAGTTTGTTTTTACTTTTGTCAAAAAAAACGAACGGAAAATGATAATCATTACTGTAAGTACTGTTTTTAATATTTTAAGATGTTAAATATTTAAATTTTTAATAAAAATTTATTTTTTATACGTTTCTTAATCAATGTGGTTGAGACAACGGTCAGCAAAACCAAAAAAGAAATCTGTTGGTCACATGGGGGATGGAACTAAAACAAAGAAAAAACAAAAAAAGTGTTGGTCATTTTCAACATCGTTTCTCTTGAGGCAGACTAGAAGCACCATAGTTTTATCAAAAGGGGTTGCTTTTGCTTGCTTTTGTGCTTTGTGTTTTGAAATTGAAGCTCCTAATAAGTAGAGTGAAAAGATCCCAGCTAAAAAGTTTCAAACTTTTGGGTTCCCATTACGTCATTCAGTTTTTCTGTTTCATGGAAGGTGTCAAGGTGGTTGCTAGGCTCATCTTCTTCTTCTTCTTGCTTCTGTGGAATTGGGTGCCAATGGTTGTTGAGGGCACTGCCAGCCTTCTGTCTCCAAAGGGTGTCAACTATGAAGGTTGGCATTTCCCCCATTTCCTTGTTTCCCATATTTCTTCTTTGTCTTATTCTAGATTTGTTTTCAACAAAGGTTGGATTATTTCTTTAACTTGGTTTCACAAATTTGGTGTCATGTAGTGGCTGCTTTGATGTCTATGAAGAGTAAGATGAATGATGAGTTGCATGTCATGGATGGTTGGGATATTAATTCGGTTGACCCTTGTACTTGGAACACGGTCGCTTGCTCTGCCGAGGGTTATGTCATCTCCCTGTAAGTGTGTGTTTTCCTGATGTTGCTTCCTTTTGGCTGTGAAGAATTAATGGAACAGATTTTAACATTTTCGTATCTGCTAAAGACTAGTGTTTTCTCTTTGTATTTCTCTTACACTGATACTAGCAGCAATTCTGTTATTAGATGGGTTGTTCATGGCATTTCTTTTGCAAGCTATAATGAATTTCATGTATGTTTCTGGTGGTAATTTGCCGCTTTTGGCAGGGAAATGGCCAGTGCGAGTTTATCTGGAGCGCTTTCTTCGGGAATTGGAAATTTGAGCCACCTCCAAACATTGTGAGTGCCTTTCTTCTTCACCAGTTGCAACAGGAATGTTCTATACTTATTGTATTCAAATGTGCAATCATGTTGCTTTGACTCAGCTGGTAATGATATTGATATATATTTTGAAAGTATCTTTGCTAACGGGTGCCTACTAGTTAAGGAATCATCAAAAAGAAAGTTTTTATCGAAAAACAAAGTGTAACACTTTTTAATATATTAAAATACACCATTTTCTATACAAACTTGCTTTTATTGATTCCTTAACCTGTACCGTTAAAGGCACTTGTTAGCATTCTCCATTTTGAAATATAGGTTGGTGGATGTGTTATTTGATTGCCTTTTTTATGAGAACTAAGTTCCCCTTTTTATTTTAGGAAATAGGGAGAGGATCGGGGTATCTCAAAGTAGCATTTTTTTTCAAATTCATGTTTTGATGTCAATAAACGATAATAATATCTGGCTGACACATCATGATTGTTTAGGATTTGTTTTATGAGAATGGTGCATTCTTAGGCCGTTATGCTGCTGAGCTTGTAGGGTGGCAGCCTAGTAGCAGCTATTGGCTTAACCCTTAGACCTTAGTACCTGGGTATGACTAGTTACTACCATGATGATCACTAGCTAGGTTAAGCTGTGTGCAACCAATTCTCTGGGCAGGATGAGTCCAGATATGTTTTTGGATGGTTAGATACTAGAATAGGTTTGAAAGACAACGCAAAAGACACCTTGTTTGGCGTGTCCCTTGTTGCCAACATACTATAATAATTTTCTCACTGATGTTGTCTTGTAGACCATCATTTAATTAGCTACCATGCATTGCAAGGAGGAAAATGCATTAGTCAGAAAATATAATTCACCTTCATTTTTATTATCCACATTTTCTTATCACTTACTTTTTCCATGGTATTATGTTAGGTTATTACAGAACAATCAGTTATCTGGTCCTATCCCTGCTGAGATTGGAAAGCTGTTAGAGCTGCGGACCCTTGACCTTTCTGGTAACCAGCTTGTTGGTGAAATTCCTAGTTCTTTGGGCTTTTTGACTCATCTAAGTTACTTGTGAGTGTGGCTTGACACATAGATTCAACAATGATGATATTCTTATTACTTATTTGGTTTTTCATTAGCCTTTCTCTAACTGTTTACTTCCTAATTTCTTCATACCAAGTTTTTCAGGCGGCTCAGCAGAAATAAACTATCTGGACAGATCCCTCAGCTTGTTGCTAATCTCACTGGTCTTTCATTCTTGTATGCGCACCATGCCTCTGTAAAAGATTTATTATATTTTTGCTCTCTAATTCTTCAAAGTTAGTTTTCTAACCGTACCATATGTTGTAGGGACTTGTCGTTCAATAATCTCAGTGGTTCGACTCCAAAAATTTTAGCAAAAGGTTACAGGTGAGTTCTTTAATGGTACAAGATTTTGCCCAAATATTTACCATGTGAATTCTATTCATCATGAAAAAATTGAGCACTTGTACTACTATTATGTTCAGTGGTTTCCTTTTGCTTACAAATTTACTACCATGGTTTATTCAATTAGCATTAAACATTACTTCATTGAAGCCCTTTCAACTTTGAAGGATTATTTAATCACAATTTCTTGTAGGAGAATGGGAATCTTTGCTCAATTTGGTAGTTAATACTGAATAATAACCTGGGACAGTAGCTATTGCAATACAAGGTGGATTAACTTTTGGATTCCGGAGATGAGTTTTTCTCATGAAGTTTTGAAGGGAAACCAGGGTACTACTTTATTATAGTAGTGCAAGTAGTCAAGTACTGAAATCAAATTGAAACTGCTAAAAAGACATAAAATTTACAATGTCAAGACATATTGGTAACGACCAATGGGCTATGGATGCAACTAGAGCCCATTTCTAGGAAACCTGCAAACCTGTATGTGTTTACTGTTTACTAAAAAAAATTAACAATTTCAAAGTACCTTACAATATGTGAAGCTGAAAACTAACATAATAGAAATAGGCTTTTGAGGATCTTTGTGACTGCCATGCCAAAAATAAGTAATACATTAGATTCTTCTGTTCTTTTTAAATTTTGAAGTTTGAACCTTTTGTTGGATGCATCAATCTAGTCTCTTGCATTGCCTGACATTGTACTTCTTTGATCATAGTATTTCAGGAAACAATTTCCTCTGCACATCTTCATCACAAATTTGTATGGGCTTTTCAAAACCATTAAATGGTAATATATATTCAAGTTTAACTTGTATCAATTAAAACCCTAATAATCAGTGGACTGAAGTACAAATGAATGATGATTCAATTTCAGACACGGGGTCATCTCAGAAAGCCAGTAGTCATCAACGAAGGGTGCTTTCTGTTGCTATTGGCATTAGTTGCACATTTGTAATTTCAGTGATGCTGCTTGTCTATTGTTTGCATTGGTACAGATCACGCATCCTCTATACATCTTATGGTACTTCCTGAAATGAACTTCAGTAATATTTTCCTCCCTTCTAAACATGCACATATTCTGACAATTTTACTGCTTGACATTTGAAGTGGAGCAAGATTATGAATTTGATATTGGTCATTTGAAGAGGTTCTCCTTCCGCGAATTGCAAAATGCTACTGGAAATTTCAGTCCAAAAAATATTCTAGGACAAGGTGGTTTTGGTGTTGTCTACAAAGGATGCCTTGCAAACAAAATGTTGGTGGCTGTGAAGAGGCTGAAAGATCCCAATTACACTGGAGAAGTGCAGTTTCAAACTGAAGTTGAGATGATTGGCTTGGCTGTGCATCGAAACCTCTTGCGTCTTTATGGATTTTGTATGACACCGGAAGAAAGGTTACTTGTTTATCCTTACATGCCTAATGGCAGTGTCGCCGATCGGTTGAGAGGTTTGTAATATTCATGTCTGTACATTAGGCTGGGTAAATGTATCAGAAGTAGATACATGCCTCTTATAGTTGAAATTATAAGAGAGCTGTATCTTCAAATCAATGATATTTAGTGACTCCATTACTCGAGGAAGTCAAGAAATTGTGATTTTGCCATAAAGTTGGTGATTAGAAACCTAAATCTTATATTTCCAACATTTTCAAGTTGCAGCCCATATGATCTGGAATAATTATTAGAATATCTAGGGATCTATACAAAAAGACATTCTCTTGATACCGCCAAAATTCATGCAGATTCTTTATTAAATACATATGTTAGATGTCTCTCGAGTTTAATGGATTTTCTCTTTCCTAAGCAGAAACTTGTCGTGAAAAGCCATCTTTAGACTGGAACAGGCGAATGCGTGTTGCTCTTGGGGCGGCACGTGGGCTTCTGTATTTGCATGAACAGTGCAACCCAAAAATAATCCACAGGGATGTTAAGGCAGCAAACATTTTGCTAGATGAAAGTTTTGAAGCTGTGGTGGGGGATTTTGGTCTTGCTAAGCTCTTAGATCAAAGGGATTCACATGTAACTACTGCAGTGCGGGGTACTGTGGGGCACATTGCCCCAGAGTATCTCTCAACTGGACAGTCTTCTGAAAAAACAGATGTTTTTGGATTTGGCATGTTACTTTTGGAACTCATAACAGGACAAAAGGCACTGGATGCTGGAAACGGTCAGGTCCAAAAGGGAATGATTCTTGATTGGGTAAGTACTAAGTAATTTTTCAAATTGTATGTAGGGTCACCTTTTTATATCACGTCCTTGTTGCCCCTTCGGTCTTTTATATGATGACGATATATAATCTTAATTCTTGACTTGAGACTATATTCATGGCTTTTATTTTATGTAAGATTGCACGGAGCCTAGTAGCATGCTAAAATGGTAGCTTTATCCGTTTTACCCTTGCTGTGAAAGTCTGAAGCATTGTGTGTATCTTGGTCAAAATCTAGTTTCATGAAATCCATAGCTTTTTTATCCTAAAGTTTGCATTGACAACAAGTTTTGAGTAACCAGCAAAACTCTTGCAGGTTAGAACCTTATTTGAGGAGAAGCGGTTGGAAGTGTTAGTTGATAGGGATCTAAGGGGATGTTTTGATCCAGTAGAATTAGAAAAAGCAGTAGAGTTGTCTTTACAGTGTACTCAGTCACTTCCCAGGCTGCGGCCAAAGATGTCAGAAGTCTTGAAGATTCTAGAAGGCCTGGTTGGTCAGTCAGTGCGACCAGAGGAATCACAAGGAGGGGCTAACCTTTATGATGAAAGGGCTTGCAGTTTCTCACAAAATTATAGTGATGTTCATGAAGATCCTTCCTTTATTATTGAAGCAATTGAACTTTCTGGACCTAGGTGATAAGGAGTGTAGTCTGTTCTATTTTTCAAAACTAACTGTAAATGAGTTTTGTATTTTATCAATATACATAAGATATATAGGAATGTATTTATTTTTCTTTCCCACTTCCCTTTATCAGTAGGTTTGTTCATTCAATTCTAAATGATTATTTTCTAGCGGACTATCAAGCAACTTTTCAGGTAGAGCATAATTATGACTTTTTTTTTCCGTTTTAAATGTTTGTTCTTAATTTGTGAATCTAACTTCAGTCTAGGAATTTGTACATTGCAATTCATGAAAACTTATTCCCCCGTGCGCAGTTATATTTAGGCACCTAAAAAGGGACTTTTGCATGTTGATGCTTGGTGAGGTTTAATATTTTAATTACTTTGGAGTTTTTACGTGGGAAGAGGAAGCAAATTCATGGCAGTTGGCAAGGTTAAGTTTGTTAATTACTGTATGCATTTCTTACCAATGTTCAATTTCTTCAAAACTCAGGTACTTCCAAAAAAAACCTCCATCCCAAAAGTCTGTCGCGTGCATATGGAGTAATGGAAGGACAACTTCCGACGCATTACGCATGCATGTAAATAAAGCAAGTTACATGCCATAAACACTATCAAGTCATTAGCTAAATGCTTTTTTCTTCTATAAATTTGTATATCATAATTAAGTTCACAACTCACTTGATTATTATTTTTTAATTTGATAGTGAATGAATGATTTTGTGGGTGTGAGCCATCAACCAGCACATGCCATTCGTTGCTTTTGCCCGACCTTGGTTTCAAATCTCAGGCCACTTGTTTTTTACGGACCTCACTATTAGCTGGAAACGTGTATGCCCTGCCAACATTCGTCACCTTATATTTTCCCATTCCCATCGGTGACAGTAACAACAATAATATCATCTACATACCTACACATATATCACATCGCATGCATGCATCAAATACCATACATGCCTTTCTAAGAAAGAGTTGAGAAAAATAACCTGTGGCATCCCAATTAATGGACAGGCACCAAGTCTTCACCGAACAAAGGGAAAAGCACGAGGTTGAAGAGGGCTAAAGGAAAGGGGGAGTACTTTTTTTACCAACATGTCGTTGGTCCGAGTAGTAATGAGTTTAGGTCCCTTAAACAAATGGTGTGGGAGGAGAGCCCAAAATTGAGTTCCAGCAAATTTTGTCTTTTCCACTAGGCCTCGTAAGGGATAAAAAAACCACTAAATTTTGAGGTTATTAATAATTAATGGTTTAATTGGTTCCCGAATTATTTGAGAATTTTTAAATAGGTCTCTGAACTAAAAATATTTATGATTGAGTTCCTAAACTTTGATATACTTTGTAATTGTGTCCATGCACTTTAAACATTTGTAATTGAGTCCATGATCTTATTAATAGTTTGTAATTAGGTCCCTGGAATAAGAGGCATTTTTAAAACCTTTGTTATTATGATGATCCAATGGCTCTATTAATCTCCAAAACCGACAAGAAATCTGAAAGAGATTAATATGATGCTCTAATTACAAGGTTCTTCTCCTACCCCAAGGATCTAATTACAAATTATTTACAAATTTAGAGACTCAATAACAAACGTTTAAAGTGTAAGGACCCAATTACAAAGTATTTAGAAGTTCAGGGACCCAATTACAAGTTTTTTTAATTTAGGGACCTATTTAAAAATTCTCAAATAATTCGGGGACCAACCGAATAATTAAACCATAATTAAATAGTACTCTACTCATATACACTTTAGTTGAGGCAATTAATAATTAAATAGTACTCTACTCATCCACACAAAAAATAGTACTCAACTCATATACACTTGTACATTTATTAGATCACATCTTACATCTACACCATTTTCTTAATTTAATTATAGCTGATCTCACCTTTTTTTACACACTTATATTCTGATTCTGACATATACTCTTAAATATGAGATATGTAAGTATTAAATTAGCATTTGGTAAATATATTAGAACATAATATAAATAAATTTCGTTATATGTTTGATGTATTTTATAAATAGAATATAACCTAATATATGTGATAAAAGTGAGTACTTTGATTCACTAACAGAGTGAAACTAAAGAAAACATAATAGAACGCTCTATTTCATTCTTTTTTTAATCGGTGCACGGTGCACCAACCTAAATATATGCAACTACATTTTTATTAATAATTGTCGAGTAGAATTAGATCCCTTGAGTACATTATTACATAAATAAAGCCAATATTCTGTCCATTATTCTTAGTTTTGGCAACTTGTTTAGATTTTCTTTTTTGTTTATTTTATAACTAAATATACTTAATTTTGTTTATTTGCTCATGGATCCATTTCTTGGTGTTAGCTAGAGATTCTTAACTTCATTAACGTACATTTGTAAATGCAAATACCAATACAAAAACCAACTGAGCAAAGAAATGACAAGTTGAAGTCGAGTATATGTGTTCCTTGTTTTCTTTTTCAACTCTTTGTACTTGAGTTTTAATTAGTTCCTATTTATCACTCAATCCATAGTAAATACTAAATAGCAACTCACAAATTTTGATATGAAAGAAAAACAAATAAGGTGGCAACTTGACAGAGTTTAATGTGATTTTGGGTTTAATATCAAAATTTGTTTATGAAAAAAATATCATTAGGAAGATATCTTGCTAAGAAAACTGATTGTACCTTATAAGGTTGGAACTAAAAAAAAGCATGACAAGAGATCTCATCAATATTTTTGTTTGTTTAATCAAATCATACTTTAATAATCTTGACCAAAATAATGTGCTTTTTTAATTATGCCCGTTTAGTTAAATATTTTATTGTGTTCTATTAATTTAATTTTTATTCACTCTTCTATTAAATTTTTTTTTTTGTTTTGGTTACAACTCTTCTATTAATTTATTAATAGGCATTATCCCACGGATTTATATGCTCTAGAATTTTTTTTTAAAATATGAACAGCTGCAGTTTGTTCGAAAACATAATAGCCAATACCTTTACCTTTTGGGTGTATTTGGTTCCAGGAAATATTTTTTTGTTTCTATTCTTTAATCAACTAGCTTATTTGTTATCAACAGTTAATTTATCCTATCAACTAGTTATTACCAAATAAGAGCCTAAGAGCAGTGGTGTATCTAGTATCCTGAGTCAGCGAGAGCAGATTTATTAGATGAATTTTTTTTTGAAGAAACTCATTCAAAGGAAATGATAGTCTACGAAAACCAGGTTAGGTTCGGGAGCCGGTTATGCATAGGAAAAGAAGAAAACTAAATTTCACTACACCCATAATAAAGCCGTCCTAAGATGGTTGCCTTAAATTTAATTTTATGCAAATTATTAACAAGTTCTAAAATATTTGGTTTACCCCAAAATTAAATAAAATAATATTGACTAAAAACAGATTATTTACAAAGGGACTAAATTATGAAAAATTAAATTTGACTTGATGGGAATTGATCCTCGATCCTGTATATCGTTTGGTGCAATGAGAAACTCAAAGGTCACGGTTCTTATAGATGTCGCATCTCAAAATTCAAAACTCAACGGGTTAATAAGATGTCGCATCTCAGCTAATCCTTTCATAAAAAATTGTTTTCCTTTTATTTAAATTTCAATTAGCAAATTATTTAAACTGGTTAAAATCTTATTTGATTAAATAACTACTTTTAATTATTAAAATTTAATATAATAGACACTAATGAAAGAGAAAAAAAAAATAATGGGCTTAAGTAAAAAAAACAATTACAAACAATTAAATAAATAAATAATAAATAAATAAAACTTAAAAAACCCTAAAAACTAATACACAACACATGCACAACGTCACACACATACAAATGGTAGGGGCAATGTAAAACTAAAATATAATTAACCTAATCTAAACACATCGACGGAAACAAACTACAAAAAATTAAAAAATCTAGATAAAACCTAATAATAAACCTATTCTTCCGTCAAAAAAAATAATCCTATTCTAAACACACGCACTAGACACACGCGCACCTAAAAGTAGGGAGGGGAGCTGACGGATGGAGAGAGAAAGAATATGATTGAATAGAAAAAGAAAGAAGGCAGGCGGTAACAAGATAATACCAACTGAGACAGTGGTGTAGATGGCAGTAACTCACGATAAAAGAAGCAGTGTCAAGGGTAGTGGGTGCAAAAATGTAAAGTGAGTAGGGTTAAAATAAAAAATATATAAGGAAGTAAATAATTTTTTTTGAAATTGAGTGGCTGCATCTGCACACCCTCAATTATGTGTGGGTATGTTTAAAAGGAAGAGAAATATTAATAATACATTTTTTAATATTTTCTTTTTAATATAGTTTTTTTTATTGGTTAAAATTCATGTGTGTCTCATTAATTCAAGTGAGTCCCACTTAAATTTTGTAGGACCCACATAAATTTTAACTAATAGAAAAGAGTATATTGAAATGAGAATGTTAAAAAATATATTACTAACACTCCTCACAAATAAATTAAAGGTGAAAATTTATTTTTCAAAGCATAGAATTAAAATCCACACAGGATCCTTTTATAATTCACTAACCAATAACAAACATGCATAAAAAATAACAAATTTAGCAAGATACACAAAATAAAAAAAACAAATTACCTGCATACACAGAAAAACGCAAATTATCAACAAGCATACGCATAAAATAGCAAATTAATAACAAACACAAAAAAATCAAATTAACAACATACACAAAAAAGGGAAAAATGATAAAAAAAAAATTAAAGGATAATAATATTTCTGTTCCGGGCCTTATGGTTAACAGATTAGTGGGCCAGTAGTAGGAGTCCCGATAAGCAAAAACCTGGATGAAAACAAAAGACTATTTTCTTTTTACCAAAAAAATTGCCATTTTTTAGGTCCATGGAAATGTCTCTAACTTCACCACAACCATACGAGCTGACCTATAGTTGGCGGTTCTGGTTATGGTTAGGGATATAAATGAACTGAGTTATTCGTGAACTATTCGAGTTCGGCTCGTTAAATGTTCAATCAAGTTTATTCGTTTAATTAAATAAACAGATCCAAGCTTGAAGTTAGGTTCGATTATTTAAATGAGTCAAACTCAAGTCTTATAGGCTCGACGTTAACGGCTCTTGAATAACTCGTTTATATATATATATATATATATATATATATATATATATATATATATATATATATATAAAAGTTTGTAACCTATAGAATCTACTGGTTCTACTTCTCGTTTATTATAAAGATTACCATCCTCAACTGTTTAGTCTAAGTTGATAAATTATGTCAAGTAAAAAAAATCTACTCCAACTTCCAAATCTGAGATTGAACTCTATCTAGATGAGAGTCCAATCATATATGAAATGGATCGAGAGCCTTCTGATCCTGTAAAGCTACTGCATACTTAGTTTTGGTTTTAACTTCTATAATTGATTTTGTAGATCTAATAAGTTCCTTTAATCTTTCATTTTTTATAACTTGTATATGAGTTAGAGTATCCTTATACAGTTGTACTCTTATCAATGTATCTTTTGTTTATAAAAATATATATAATATTTTACTAAAAATTGATAAAATTAAGAGATAATTTAAGGAAAATTTTAAAAAATGTAAAAAATAATTAAGTTATAAATGAGTTAAGTAAGATATAAATGAACTGAGCTATTCGTGAACTATTCGGGTTCGGCTCGTTAGTTAACAAGGTAAATTTAAACTTTTGGTTAGACTCGTTTAAATAAATGAGTCAAGCTCAAGCTTTCTATTTTTTCACAAACCAAATTCAAACTTCAAGTAATCGACTTGGGTCGATTAGTTTACACGACTAGTTACGGCACTAACAATGTATATGTACGTAGACACCCGTATGGCATACACTAACAGCTACTGACCCCATTACAACCGCCACTCATATCACAATTTCTTGTTGCTGAATGTTTTGAATGAGAATTTTTTTTGAAACTTCTGCAAAGAACTTAATAAATAAGTAGTCAGTCTTCAAAAAAATTCGATCCGATTAAATGTGGTTTGGATTGGATCGATTGATTCAGTTTTAACCGACACATCATTATATATTTATATTATTTTAAATAATCAAAATTAAAAGCTAAATTGAACAAAATCTTAAACTTATATATACCTGTTGATACATTCATGTAATAATATTTCATAGAATATGTCTAAAATCAATAAATATCATTATCATCTAGTTTCATAACATCTTTTTTTTATGTTTGGAACAATAAAAATAATAAAAAATTACGTAAAATCAAACTAATAAGTATTATTAAAAAAACCAACAAAAAAATCAATAATGCAAAAAATAGAATAAACATATATTAAATTTTATATATGCGGTTTGGTTCGTTTTAAAAAAGAAATCTAAAATTTGATCCAATCCAATCGATTTTTACAAAATAAAATCCAAAAAAATTGAATAGATATCGTTTTGTTTGTTTTCGATTTTTTTGGATCGATTTGCGATTTTCTTTTGAATCGGTTTGGATATGAACACCCCTAGTCACTATTTGTATTTTTTTTAATTAGGTTATAGGTACGGATTAGCCATCACTATTAGCAGTGACTAATTTACGTCGGAAAACCTGTTGGACACATAATGCGTGTTCTTCTCTACCAATTAGGTTTTTTTTATATACAAAGTCAGAGTTTGAATCCCTAATTATTTATTTAAAGTGTCCGACTTTCTTACCACCTCCCAAGTTGATAGTCACTATTTGTATTTTGCAATACTTATAAATATAATAATCATCCTTATCTTTTTATTTGGTTAATAATCATCCTTATACCCTTTTATTTTTATTTCTTATATATCCTTTGCTTTGGTCACTAACCCATTCAAATTCAATCCAAATGATTCAATGGCACTCAATATTCTTTTCTTACTGTTTTTCCCAGTTCCTTCCTTCACCTACCCCTTCCTTCCTTCTACTTAAATATTTATTTCTTCCTCAAACACCCTGAATCAGCACGCACGCTACGCAGGTTTTAAGCGGTGTGGGTTCAATTGAATCACTTCGAGATTGATTTTATTTGTAGAATTTAATGTTTGGGGTAAGCCCCTTCTCTTTGCGGCTGTTTGGTGGGGCTTGCTTCGTTCCAAATTGAGGTCATCCATCTTAAAGGTATCATCCCAAGTTTCATTTTTTTCCAAAAAAAAATGATCATTTGTCTCGAAACATGAAGTGGGTCGTTGAAAGATATAGATTTTCCACATTTCATTTGAACACATTGTTCATCCTCTGTAATTGAAAATAAGCTACTTTTTTTTTGGGTGGGGCTTGTCCTGTGGTATGTATGTGTTGTTAGAAATTTTTTTTCATGTTTGAAAATATTTGAGTGGAACGAATTGTTAAATGGATCAAGCCAGAACCAAAGGCAAAGGTGAGATACTGGATCATGTTCATGAAGGGGTGGATGATAATTTGAGTATGTTGGCTGTAGGGGTTGCAATTGATGCAGTAGATAGCAAGTTGGGTGAGAGAGCTAGTATAAGTGGAGAAGTAGGGACTTCGGAAGAGACAGTTAAGGATTCGGGATCGTATAAGGAGCTAAAGGAGGGCCCTGAGGAAGTTAATGGTCCTGACAAGCCTGATCTAGAAAAAATCAGTGATACATTGCCTGGGGATGATCATGGGACAAGTAATAATTCAAACCATTTGGTTAATCAGGAAGTGCTTGAGACTGTGGTTGTAATAGAGTCTGTTCAGACTGAGTATGTCAATGGAGATAATAGGAAATTGGAAACAAAAGTTACTGAATCAGGGTTGAGCAAAGTAGCCCTTAAAGCACTGAAAGGGGAGTCTGAAACAGATAAAAATTCATGTGTGATTGATATCAAGTGCAGCAGCCACAAAGGGTTAAGTGAGAATTCAGAAGGTGAAAGGATTTGTAGGATTTGCCATCTGACTTCTGGACAACCATCAGATGCAACAGCTGTTAGCACTGCTAACAGTGCTACTAGTGCAGATTTGATTCAACTTGGCTGTGCATGTAAAGATGAGCTAGGCATTGCGCACATTCATTGTGCTGAGGCATGGTTCAAGCTTAAAGGAAACAGGTATCTGTTCTCAGTTTGATTCTATTTTTTACATCAGCATTAATGTGTTTTTTGTGGCTTTGCATTAAAGCTTTCATCATTGATCACGTTCCTGTTGTTGTCTACTTATTTTGAATCCCTAAAGCTGTAGGGATTCATAAGTTCTTGTTACTTAATTATCGAATTTGGAAAATTTCTGAAAGCAAATAATCCTCTTGTCCTTTTGTTGTTCTCTGTGTGAGTGTGTTTGTGTGCGTGCATGTAGTTACCTTGTTGATTTGGAACATTCATGATTCCAACAATAATGTCGGATGAGTTTTATCTTTTTATCTTTCCATGACTTGTCTTCTGAATTCTTTAGATGGTTGCAGCATCCTTATTAATATCTTATCAGATGAGAACATGATTTAAGAAGTAAGACTTTCCAATATCATTATTATTATCATTTTCTTTTCTTTAAATCCATTCCAGATTCATGGCTGGGCTTATGCTTAAGTTTTGCATTCTTAGGGCCCTTCAATTTGAGTTTGAGGCCAATCTGTTAGAATTGAATTTTATTGCTTATCATTATCATTAGTGAACTTGCTATTGTAGCTCATCGCTATTTTGCTTTGGACTGCTATATATATTGTTGGAGAACTGCTATCATCATTTCTGCACCCAGACACAGCTGTACCTTGCATATCAGAGTGGCTGTCAGACTATTTAGAGTTCCTATAGCTAATGGGGTTCAATTAAGGGTGAGTTGGACAAATGCATCCGGACACTAAGCGGGGTTTCCATCTTCTTTAGGATGGAGTACAGATTAGACATAGACATGATTAGCAAATGGCTTCTAGTGTTTGTGAGCTGAGATTAATTGACATCCATATTATGCCATCAAGACCTAGTTTGGCAACTAACAAATTATTGCATTTACATGTCATGTTCATTTTGTTTGTCCATGTTATTTGAAAAGTTGCTCTTGTAGTTGTCCTGGTGAAGATTCTTTTGGATCTGGTGTTTTTTTCTCTATTCAGATGATATGCAGGACATGGACTAGGAAAATTATGTTTATGCTTTCATCACCCGAAATGAATTCTTATTTAAAAAAAATTAATAGATATAATAGAGACACAGCAATCTTCTTCAACCTCCTTTATCCTATAACAGAAATGTGAACTAGTTTTTCATTGATTAATCCTGAGATTCCTCTAATCTATGTTAGTTCTGTTGATATTGGTCCCTTGTTGAGTAGTCTTTGTGCTACAATCTATTATCAAATAAAATATTTATTAGCTACCTTATGTAACCACAGATTATGTGAAATATGTGGTGAGACTGCAAAAAATGTTTCGGGTGTTGTTGATCATGGATTTATGGTAGATTGGAACGAAAGAAGATTCATGGACAACGATAATAACTCATCCCGCAGGTTTGGTGGATGCTGGCGAGGACAACCATTTTGTAACTTCTTGATGGCGTGCCTGGTAATAGCTTTTGTTCTGCCATGGTTTTTTCGTGTAAATATGTTCTAGCTGGGGAATGAAACACTATTCTTGCCTTCAATTCTTCATACCTGATTATATAGCAAGTGGATGATTGGTTCCTGGTTTACATTCTGTGACACACACATCATCAAATTTTAGTGGGATATTGATGCTTAACCATATGTACAAGTTCACATTTCTCAGGGTCTGTCTCTGTGCCCTCAATATGTGAAGCTTCCGTGTAAACAAGCTACCAGCTTGAAAAGTGATCGCCACGTTGTTTCCTTATTGCAATATTTGTAGTTTGTGTGTGTGTGTGTGTGTGTTTTTGTTGTTCCAAGGTAAATATTGATACAGCGGTTCTCTCTTCTTCTTTTTTTCCAAAAAACAAAAACAAAAAAAAGTGAATATATTTTACATTTGGTGGCGGTTGATTTTTTATTTGTAAGAATTTAGTAACGAATTTGCTGTGAAAAACAGAAAGAGCCTCTCCTTGTTCATATTTTTTTTTTTCCATTTATTTTACTTCCTTTCGTTGTGAGACAACTTCTATCATTGACTTGTCTGCTACAATTCAAAGGGAATTGGTTGTCATGTTCATGTGGTGGTTATCAGAGTCAGAGGTGTTTATATTTCCTTCTTTTCATATGGAAAGTTGGCGAATCTTCTAATCTACGCTGACGATAGTTTCCGTGTGAAATGTGAATACGACTATTAAAAAAAACACATACGAAACTAAAAAAACTAGATCATAGACTTCCGGCTTTTATGAGATTAGTTTCTTCATTCCTTCTTTTTATTTTATATATACAAGGTTTATGACAGGAGGAAAATAAGAAATACTAAAGTAACTAACATCTGTCGCTAGAGCACACCTAATTTTTCTCAGCCATCAACAAATTATGCATGGGAACTTAGGGTGGAATGGAAGCGGTTTGAAGTTTGAACTACGGACTAACTTCAATATTAATAGGACTTTGATTGTCACAGCCAAACAAACAAAAAAAAAAAAAAATTGGACTTTGATTGAATGTTCATTATTAGGAGATAATAATAAAATGAATTTGAAGATGAATGAAAAGAGTATTCTTCCTTGAAGAACAAATATATACACTCAGCGAGGTAACAGTACAAAATACAAATGGTGGCTATGTTAAATAAAATGTTGAAGCCCATTTTAAAATAAGAACTTGTCCCACCAGTTTTGAGAATAGTCATGGCTAGTCTCTGAGTTAAATTTAAAAGAAATAAGGTTTGGTACACATTTTTTATATACTCATCAGCTCACATTATACATGTGGCAAAATCAGAGTTAAAGTGTATATAAGATGAGATGAAATCAAATAGTCATAAAAAGTGTGCAAATATAAAATAATGTGTGTAAGTACAAAATAGTTTATTCATTTAAAAGAGTCATTAGTCGTAACAAAAATAAAAAGTCTTTTATCAACGCGGATCCACACTTGGATGATAGAGGGACGACTATAAAAATAAAGGCTAAATTGTAATTTTCGTCTTCTAAGTTTTTTAGTTTGGCGAAAATGGTCCTCAATTTTTTTTTTGGCAAATTTAGTCCTCCTAAAATTCAAATATTGCGAATTTGATCCCCATATTTTTTTAATTGCACTTTTGGTCCCCAAAATTGTGGGTTTTTTGCATTATTAGTCTCTAAAAAGCATGGATTTTGGAAAAATAGTGGACCAAAAATGCAAAAAATCCATGAATTTAGGGGACCAAAAGTGCACTTTAAAAAAATATGGGGATCAAATTCGCAACATTTAGATTTTAAGAGGACTAAATTCGCAAAAAAAAAAGTTTGGGGACTATTTTTGCCAAAATGAAAAACTTGGAGGAAGGAAAATGCAATTTAGCCAAAAATTAAAGTTCATCAAATAAATATATACGCATCAAATTTCATACAAAATATTCATAATTATTTGTTCCAAAACGTTAATTACATTAGGCTATGTTTGGGAGGGGAGTGCGATGATTAGTAATGGAGTGATATGGTTAAAAAGACTTAATCCATTGTTTGGAAGTTTAGTAAGTAATGGAGTGAGATGGTTTAGCATAGTAACCCAAACCACTTCATCCCACCCAAACCCCCAATTTTTATACCCTCCAAATTGGGGGGTTGGGATTCTCTTATTAAACTTTCAAACAATGGAGTGGTATACTTTTACCTCTCCACTCCACTCCATTACTAACCACTCCACTCCATCTCCTTCACAACTCCCAAACATGGCCTTAGTAATCTATCAAAACACAAGATAATCTAGCCATCCAAAGTGAACCCTCATTTCTTGCCACATGCACCCAGTAGGGTTCAGCACGCATCGGGTGCATGTTGTTTATGGCTTTTTGGACGTAGAGTATCGTCGAATCGCAAACGATTGACAAATCTTTGAACGGTCATAACTTTTGATCCGGGTGGAATTTTTGACACGGAAAGCTCTTTTCAAGACCGTAGTCCTGACAACTAGTTTGTCGGCAGCAAGGCTCTCGACCCCCTAGAATACAAATATATCTGTCCCTGGTCTTTATCTTATCAATAAATAATATCAATATGTTAACTTTAGATGAAACAAATTTCAAGAGGACTAATAAGTCATAATAATGTCATGCCAGATTCCCCACACACAAAAAAAAAATGCATTCATGCCTATATGTTTTTTTTTTACTAAAAAAGATATTCATTCATTCAAATTGGTAAAATATATCGAAAAAAACACAAATTCAATATCGCTAAAAATCGAAAAGAATGAATTTACGAACAAACTCACAGCACTCAGGTTAATAGCATAAAACGACAAAATGCCTACAAATGTAGCAAAATTAAAGTGATCCGAATACCCATTCCTCCGGATCTGTAAAGTTGACGTCCAAGTCTTAATTGAATCTGTAATGGATCGAAGCTAATCTGCCAATCTGAACCCAACGAACATCGCAATAAGACGAAAAACCAAATAACGCCGCATCGAGACGACGAACAAAACAACGCCACACTCAGACAACGAAATCACGAAAAAACACGAAAGAAAAACGATGTAGAGGGGTGATTCCATGCCAAAAATGGCTCAAAACCACCCCCTCCGTTAGATGAGGAAGAAAGAAGAGAGGAATAGAGGGAAGGTTGGGAGGGAGAAGCGGCTCTAGGTTTTCTCCACTCATGCCTATATGTTAATACGTTCAACAATTGAAATATTAATACATTTTTATATTAATATATTAAAGGGTTTTGCTAACCAGTGTCCTAATGGCATTGTTTAAGTTATCAAGTAATAGAAAGTTTCTATTGGTAATCTAAGTCCATCATTTTTCAGTATATTAAATATATAATTTTTTAATGAAAATTTATCTTTTTTAACTCCTTAACCAATGTCGTAAGTGCCGTAATTAGTATTCCCCTATATTAAATATGTGCATTGCAGTTGCAGATGTCACAATAATGAAAATCCTAAATTTATATTCAAAAATTTCTAAATTCAATATTTAGTCAATTGTTTTTTTTTCTAAACTCAGTATTGTATCTTCTTTGACTTGGATGCAATGCGTCCCGCGCTGTTTTAATGATATGTCTTACTTGAGAAATGTGAATAAATTTCAGAAGGATAATCAATTGGGGAAGGTTCACCGGTGCGTTTTGGTATTGATTAAAAAATTAAAAGAAATAATTTTTTATTAAAAAATAATATATTTAATATATCAAAAAACGATATATTCAGATTTTCAATAAAAAGTTTTTATTTCTTGATTTCTTAATTAATGTCTTTGGACATGAATTAACAAGACCCATAATTAAAATACATAATATTTCATATGGGTGTAACAAAATTTATTTAAGTCGTAGTATAAAAAATCATATGAGTAAATCAAAATTAAAACTTACATTAATATCTATTTTTTTAGGGTTAAATATAATTTTAGTCCCTAAAAAATAAACGGATTTTGATTTTGGTCCTTGTAAAATTTTTTTTTGGTTTTCATCCATCTAAAATATGAAATTATTAATTTTTGTTCCTATAAAATGAGCAAAATTTGGTTTTGATCCCTATAAATTATTTTTCTTTGATTTTCATCCCTCTAAAATTTAATATCACCATTTTTAGTCCTTACCATTCATTTTTATATAATATTAACATCTAATTTTAGCTGCTAGCAAACCAATCTATCTATATCTATCTATATGATTATAAAAGGAATTGTGTAATCTAATCTACTGGTCCGTATGTAATTCATTTTTGTCATATGAACTACATTTTTAAAATTTGATTCCACTAATAAACATCATTTAGCTAAATAAATGTACATCATCACACGTGATATGAACATTTTCAATTTTGGTATCTCTCTTATTGATAGCTTCTTTTGTTTTCAAAATTTGCTTTAAAATTTTTCTATTTTCAATGACATTCTCTTCCAAATTTATTCTATTTTCAATACTTTCAAATTTTGATCCTGTTTGGTAAAACTAGATGTTAATAGATAAACTAAATGATAAGGGATAGCTTATAGGGGATAGTAGATGAGGTAGCGGATAGCGGATAAACTAATTTATTTTTAGTGAAAGTGTTTGGTAAAACTAACGGTTGACTATCTGAAAAATATAAAATGACATAAAAGGACATCTTCATTAATGATTTTACATAAAAGAGAGATAAGAGGATAAAAGTAGAATTAAATTAAGATAATAAGGATAAAAGTAGAAGAAAAAAATGAAACGCTTTAAACTATAAACTCAAACGCTACTTCAAGTAGCGTCTGGAAAAAGCGCTATAAGCTCTTTACAGAGGCGCTTGCCAAATGGGGCTACTTTATCATCCGTTATAAGTTATCCGCTATAAGCTCCCAGAAGGTGCGTGCCAAACAGGCTCTTTAAATATTTTATTATGCACTAAACTAATAATGTTTTCCAAAAAGTTGGCAAAAATTTATTATTAATTACTTGAAATTACTTTTATTTAAATGTATATAATATATTATTTTCTTTTTTGATATCCCTTGCATCATCACAAGGGTGATATGCTAGTTAAAATACAAATCCGTTGCCTAGCTTTTTTTTTTTTTACAACTACTTCTTCCCATCTTTTAGATTTATTTGTTTAAAAAAAATGTTTTTCTCAAACTAAAATATTAAGAAATTATTAATTAATCATTTAAAATTGTCTTCGTCAATCCAAATAGGATTAGCCTAGGGGAAACATGATAGGTCTGCAAGGTAGGCGAATGTATACAGAGATACTCTTTAATGAGATGTCTTTAATGATAGCTCACTTCCTACTATTTTTGTTACCAAACAAAAAAAAAAAAGTTGTCTTCGTCATTTGTTATATTAATTAAACCCAACAATTACACATTAATAGTGTTGTGGAGAGAGAAAGTATTAATTGAGTGAGAAAAAAGGTAACCTAGTTATGTTAAATCTTAAGTTAAATCTTTTTTTTTTATATATTCAAGACTATCTAATAATATTTTCAATACTTACCTAAAATTTATATATGGAATGAGTTTATTTTGATCGAAACCTAACGAGAAATTTTGGTCGTAACATTTTATTGGACCCAAACTTGAGGTCACGACTTGATAGTGATTAGATCGGAACTGGTTTAACCTAATATGTTGACATAATAGTTACATTGAAATATTATTCAGTCATAAAATTTTAAAAGTATAAAATTAAATCTGAGGTATACTTTACAATATATATTTTTCAAAAATAATAACAAAATATATATATATATATATATATATATATATATATATATACAATTTTGTGTAAAAGTTATTAATCTAAGTCAAAAAATATTATTATTTATAATTAATTATAAGAAAATATAAATTTTCAAATAATATATGATATCGGATCAGGATGGAACGACCAAAGCATAATTCAAACTAGGTCCAACAATATATATCAGTCAGTTAGCCTAAGTTAGTTAGGTTAGTTAATCTTTTCTGTTATTAATGCAGTTAGAGGAAGTTAGAAGAGTCTCCCTAATATAAATAGGATCTCTTCCTTTGTAGATGTAACTTAACGAATTTTTCCTTTTCCAGTTTTATGAAGTGAAAGCATTATGAGCACATGGCTCCTTTCACCTAACTCTCTGTTCATAGATTCAATATGGTATCAGTAGGAAAATCCTCTCCGCGTTCTCTGTTTTGTCACTGAATCCTTCTCCGATTCAGCTCTTGCTTATGTTGATTCAAGCATTTATTTTCTGTTGCATTCGATTCAGTTTCCCTATGGCTCACATGGATGATCCCAATGTCAACCCTTTTTTTCTTTATCCTTCCGATAATCCGGGCATTGTTCTGGTTTCTCACCCTTTATGTGGCGATAACTACAGTTCTTGGCGCAAGGCCATGAAAATGGCACTTCTTGGCAAGAACAAGTTCGGATTCGTGGACGGTACCATTGTTGAACCTGCTCCTGGTGATCCAACATTTCTGGCGTGGCAACGCAACAACAATATTGTTGCTTCTTGGATCCTGAACTCCATATCCAAGGAAATGCAATCCAGCGTTCTTCATTGCTCCACTGCCTTCGCGATTTGGACTGATCTCAAGGAGCGTTTTGATCAGCAAAATGGTCCACTCCTCTTTCAACTCAAGCGTGAATTGATGGCCCTACAGCAAGGGTCCCTCTCAGTTAGTAATTACTATACCAAACTCAAGTCTATTTGGGAATATTTGGCAGAAATTAAGCCTGTTCATACCTGTACCTGCAACGGCATCAATCCTTGGGTTCTTTTCAGTTAAACAGAATATGTGTTGCATTTTTTGATGGACTTGAATGATTCTTTTTCTCCAATACGAGGTCAAATCTTGTCTATGGATCCAATTCCACCAATAACTAGGGTTTTCTCATTGGTGGTTCAAGATGAGAAGCAAAGAGAAGTCAGCACTATTGATGTGCCTTCTGACTCTCAGCTTGCCTATGCTATTCAAACCAATGCTGGTTCGAAACAGACTAAAGGCAAGAAAGATCGTCATATTTGCTCCCACTGTGGTCTGCTTGGGCATCTTAAAGAAAAATGTTTCAAGCTCCATGGATATCCACCTGGTTACAAAAAGGGGAAGACACCTCAAACAATGGTCAACCAGGTTACTGATCAAGATTCCAATTCTGATCTTCAAATGAACACTCAGCAATATCAGCAATTGATCTCTTACATTCAAGCTCAAATGGCCCGGAATTCAGTCACCGATTCAGGTCAAGGAGATAGTACTGTAGTTAGTATGAGCTATTCCATTCCCTTTACACATACGCAGTCTAATTTTTTTTCCAGTGTTTGGATCCTTGATTTAGGGGCAACATCCCACATTACCTACTCTTTAGATTTATTTGATTCCTGCAAGCCTTTATCAAATAAATTTGTTGTACTTCCAAATAATACCAAGATTTCGGTCTCTGCTTTAGGCACTGTTTCATTAGGCTCTGCTCTTACCCTTAATAATGTTCTTTACATTCCTGAGTTTCATATCAACCTCATTTCTGTTAGTTCTTTACTTAGCAATTCTTTCTATTCTATAGTGTTAACTGACAGTAACTTCTTGATTCAGGACAACAAGAAACAACAGGTGATTGGTAAGGGTGCCCTTCAACAAGGCCTCTATGTCTACCAACCTATCACACACTCAACTAGATATGTTTCCCTTGGTTCTGCTCTTTCTTTCAATACTGCTACTAAATGTAATGCTGTTAGCAATAATAATTTCAGTATTTGGCATGCACGTCTAGGCCATTTATTTGATAAGGTTTTGAAACTTGTAAGCAATAAAATCTCTTTACATTTGCCTGCAAATGCTACTACTCAGTCTTGTCAAATTTGTCCTCTCTCTAAATTTCATAGACTCCCTTTTATAGCTCATAACAATCATTCATTATCTCCATTTGATCTAATACATTGTGATATATGGGGTCCTTTTAAAGAACCTACATATGCGAATAAACAATATTTCATTACTATTGTTGATGATTGCACAAGGTATACTTGGATTCATTTAATCAGGCAGAAATCTGAGGCTCCACATCTGATTCAATGCTTCTTTAAGTTTGTCAACACTCAGTTTGGCACCACTGTCAAAGCCATTCGAACAGATAATGCTAAGGAACTGCAGCTCCATTCCTTTTTACAGTTAGTAGGGGCAACACATCAATTCTCTTGTCCATATAGACCTCAACAAAATTCAGTAGTTGAGAGAAAACATCAGCATCTCCTGAATGTGGCAAGAGTACTTCTCTATCAGTCCAAGGTACCTATAGCTTTCTGGGGTGAGTGCATCATCACTGTAGCCTATCTCATCAACAGAACGCCATCCACAAGTCTACAAAACTACTGTCCTTATGAGTTACTACACTCTACTGTCCCTGACTACACATCTCTTAGGGTTTTTGGGTGCTTGTGTTATGCCTCCACCATTCCATCTCATAGAAACAAGTTCAGTCCCAGAGCAACACCATGTGTCTTTATGGGCTACCCTCCAGGCATCAAAGGTTATCGGCTATATGACATCAAAAGTGGCACTTTTTTAGTCTCTAGAGATGTCCTTTTTCATGAGGAGATCTTTCCTTATCATTCATTTCCAAGTGATCCACATCTGCCACAACTGTTTGCTGATACAGTCATTCCCAGACCTGTGCCAGATCTAACTGTCATCCCTCCACCTCTAGGTCCCCTTTTGGTTGATGCTCCTTGTCCCGCACTTCCTGCACCCCTTGAGCCACCTGATCCCCCTCCCCCTATCAGAAGAACAACTCGTGCTCATAGACCACCTGCATATCTTGAGCAATATCAATGCCAAGTGACATATCCTATACAGTCTCACATATCCTATGACAAGCTCAGCTCCAACTACAAAGCCTATGTCTTGCAGGTCTCTAGTGTGTATGAACCTTCCTTCTATCATCAAGCAGTTGTGCATCCTGAGTGGAGAAAGGCCATGGCTGAAGAATTGGGAGCTTTGGAGGCCAATGCTACTTGGACCGTTCAACCTCTGCCCCCAGGAAAGAAAACAGTGGGATGCCGTTGGGTTTACAAAATTAAATACAAGGCTGATAGGACCTTGGACAAACACAAAGCTCGCTTAGTGGCCCAAGGTTTTACTCAGCAAGCAGGAATCGATTTCACGGATACCTTCTCCCCAGTGGCCAAGCTAACTACTGTGCAAATTCTGCTTTCCTTAGCTGCACAAAACCAGTGGAGTTTCATCCAGCTCGACATCAACAATGCCTTTCTCAATGGGGACTTGACCGAGGAGGTATACATGCAACTCCCCAAGGGTTATCCTATCAAGGGGGAGAATTTAGTCTGCAAATTAAACAAATCTTTATATATTCAGTGCCACTATTACTCAGCTCGGTTTCCTTCAATCCTCAGGTGACCACTCTCTGTTTTCCATGGGCTCGGGCCCCTCCTTGGTTATCTTAGTAGTTTATGTGGATGACATAATTCTTGCTGGTCCTGACACAAGCAAGTTACACCAGATCCAAGTCCAGCTTCAAGCTCACTTCAAACTCAAGATAATTGGTGACTTGTAGTATTTTTTGGGACTTGAGATAGCTAAATCTCCAAAGGGAATCCATTTGTGTCAAAGAAAGTACACTGTGCAGCTTCTTCAAGACACCGGCTTCATCTCTGCTAAGCCCTCTCCTATTCCCATGGATCCCAACATTCCATTGAATGATAAAGATGGTGAATCCTTGGCTGATGTCTCAGCTTACCGTCGCCTCATTGGCCGCCTCATGTACCTTACAATTTCCAGGCCTGATATCACTTATGCCGTCAATCGGTTAAGTCAATTCATGGCTCATCCACGGACTCCCCATCTCCATGCAGTCCATCATGTTTTGCAGTACCTCAAGGCAACCCCTGGGCAAGGAATTCTGTTCCCTACGTCCTCTACCCTTCGGGTTTCCGCCTATGTTGATGCTGACTGGGGCAGCTGCCAGGTAACTCGAAAATCCACCACTGGTTTTTGCATCTTCTTGGGTGATTCGCTGGTTGCTTGGAAGTCAAAAAAACAACCTACTGTTGCCCGCTCATCCGCCGAAGCTAAGTATAAGGCGTTGGCTTCTCTCACTTCCGAGCTTCTCTGGAGTTGCCAACTCCTTCGCACATTTGAAGTTCACATGCCCTCTGTCATGGTTTTTTGCGATAGTAAATCTGCCATACAACTTGCCTCAAATCCTTTGAGTCACGAACGCTCCAAACATGTGGATATCGACTGCCATTTTTTCGGGAACACGTGCAAATCAAGTTCCTCAACCTCATACATGTCAATACTCACCAGCAGTTGGCCGATCCTCTTACAAAAGCTTTTCCCAGGATCCAGTTCCAGACTCTCATTTCCAAGTTGGGACTTCTCAATATTTATCTCCCAACTTGAGGGGGAGTATCAGTCAGTTAGCCTAAGTTAGTTAGTTTAGTTAATCTTTTCTGTTATTAATGCAGTTAGAGGAAGTTAGAAGAGTCTCCCTAATATAAATAAGATCTCTTCCTTTGTAAATGTAACTTAACGAATTTTTCCTTTTCCAGTTTTATGAAATGAAAGCATTATGAGCACATGGCTCCTTTCACCTAACTCTCTGTTCATAGATTCAATAATATACTAAATATAATTTGCAGAATTCAAACTCGTCCTAAGTAGTTTATGGACAAAATGAGTTAGCATGATGCTTGCAATCTCCTATACACTTAGCAAAAACCTTATACTTTGTTTGGTTTAGGAAAGAAAATGAAAGAAAAGAAAGAGGAAGGAAAAAAATAGTAAAAAATGATATGATTATTTAATTGTTTGGTAGAAGATAAATTGAAAAGAAAGAATACTAAAACTTTTCTCTTTTCTTGTTTGATTGCATAGAAAGTGAGAGAAAAAAAACATATTTTAAAATAACATAAATATCCTTAATTAAAAATAAGATGTAATAAATAGGTTAGAATTGTTTACATCTTTATATGTCATTTGATTCTCTTCCTCCAATTTTATTCCTATAGTAAGAGGAAACACTTTTTCACGTGGATCCATGAATATTTGTTTATCCTTTCCATTTCTATAACACAACCAAAGGAGAAAAACACTTCTTTTCCTCATCTTTTTCTTCCTCTTTTTTTCTTTTTTTCAATTTTTAGTCATATCAAACAATGCGTTAAAAGACATGTATAGGGAGGAAGAGAGTAGAGTAAATTCATGATATTCTAGAGTAACACTCACTTTCTTACAAAAACTTGAGATGACCTTCACATTTGTATTTTTAAAAATAAAATCTCATTTTAGTCCCGAAAAGTATAAAAAAATTTAGCTAAAGTTTTAAGAATCAATGAACGAAAATAACGATAAAGAAGATCGATTAAAAAGAGTTTAATTGCTATACACTGATAATATAAAAATTTGTACATTATCAGCGTGTAATAATTAAACTCTTCTTTCTATACTTTTAGAAATGAAAATGATAGATATATATTATCGAGAATTAAGTGAAGAATATCTCGTCTTTCAGGACCTATACGATTGTTAATCCTACAACTTTGTATATTAAATTTGAATATTCACTGTTTGAGACATTATTGACAACTTCTCTCTTCTTAAGTGGGTCATGCGGTTTCACTTACATCAATATATCTTTTTTTTTATATTTTATTTTTAAATTTTAAATATTTTTTCATATTCACTAATTAATTACTATAACTACCGAAACCAAGTTATTTACTTATTTACAATTAATATTATTTGTTTAGGCCAAAGTTTTAAAAAAAACATTGTAAAATAATTATGGGTTTGTTTGAATTCCCTTTTTAAAAATTATTTTTTATTTTCAAAAATTTAAAAACTCAAAAACTTGTTTGATGAATCTTGTTTTCTAAAATTGTTTTGAAATCTGATTTTATTTTTTAGTTTCGGAATTAAAAACTGAAACAGTTAAAATGTGTTTTTCTTCTCACTTTTACATTCTAGTTTTGAAAACTAAAAAGACAAGGAGAATTGTCACTTTTTATTAATGATAGTTTTGTAATATTAGGCAACTCGGAATGTACTACTTCCTTTCTTTTCTATTTTATTTCTTATTTTATTATATACTTATCTATCCCCCTCCCTTTAAGACTTGTTCAACCTATAATATAAGTAGTTTTATTTAAGGTTAAAGTATAATATATTAATTATTTCAAGCATGGTTTTAATTATTTTTACTTAATTAATTAAGTTGTTATAATATATGTTACTTTAGAAAGTGAATAATATATTACTTTTATAAAAATGCATCCCTTTTTGTCAAGATATTATTTAATGGAACTTAATTAAAAAAGTGGTGTAGATAGAAACATAAAAAATAATAATGGGATATTATAAAAAAAAAAACTCGCAATTGATTCCATTTTAAAAATATGTATCAAAAAAGTTTTCTATTTTTTAATTTTCAAAACATATTTTGAAAACAAGTTTTCTCATTTTCTCATCTCTGAAACAGTTTTAGAAAATAAGATTATTAAACATATTTTTTTTAATTCTTTTGTTAAAATAGTTTTTTTAAATTGATTTATAAAATAATTTTCAAAAATTAAAAACCAAAACTAAATCAAACATGCTCCTCTTCAATGATTTTTAATAGAAATTATCCCAATTTTATAAAATATCTTCATTACTTCTAATCAAACATTACACTATATGTCCCCAAAGGATAGCCCATACACTTGGTATGGGCTGGGACATGAAAGAGTTTTAAGCAGGAGGTGCAGGGCTTGATCCCTGCCACTAACAAATCCCTCTTCCCCTAACATAATCACCAACAATGTGTCGATAAAAAAAACACATTACACTATACCAAAAATAGTCAAACATTACACAGTGTAAAAGAAATCTTATACTTAATTACAACAAGGATTTATGCACACAAAAAAAAAACCAATAGAAAGAAATATGAAATCAAGATTATGAATAATAATGATATTATTTGATAAAAAGAATTAAATTAATTATGCATATATATTATTTTTTTACCACCGTACCCGTATCTAAAACTATGCATATATTATTTATAATTTTATTTTATTTTATTTTATTTTATTTTTGAATACTGAGGAGTGAGCGAGGAGTGTTGCGTTTAAGGAGCGAGGAGAAATGGTAAATTGAAGGATGCAATAGAAATAGTGAAGTGGGTGCATCCAAAACCCTAGCAATAGCCAATAGGAACCTCATTCTGGTGGCTGCGCTGCTTCCTTCCTTCCTTCCTTCCTTCCTTCCGTCACCCAAACTCAAACCACCTTACCTTTTCTCACCGACTTCATGGTCTCTTTCTCTTTGTCTCTTTCAGTTATTAATCGTTGATATTGTTAATGATTTGCAGTTATTCACTGAGACTATCTATTGTTTATACCTACATACATACATACATACAGGCATCGGAGAAGAAGGTGTCGAACCCAATGAGGGAAATCAAAGTCCAGAAGCTCGTCCTCAACATCTCCGTTGGTGAGAGTGGCGATCGTCTCACCAGAGCCTCCAAGGTAACCCTAATCCCCCAACCTTTTTTTCTTTTTTTTACAGATTATATTAATTAAATTATCATCTTTACATTTATTTATTCATTAATTAATTTTAGGTGTTGGAGCAATTGAGTGGACAAACCCCTGTCTTCTCCAAGGGTATCTATCTATCTATCTATCTATCTATCTTTTATACCCTTACCCTTTTTCTTATGACCCCCTATTAAAAGCGTTTCATTTGTTTGCTCATGATTTGATTTTGATTTTTCGTCTCAACAACAGCTAGGTATACTGTCCGATCATTCGGAATCAGGCGTAATGAAAAAATTGCTTGCTATGTCACTGTCAGGGGTGATAAGGCAATGCAGCTCCTTGAGAGTGGATTGAAGGTCAAGGAGTATGAACTCCTGAGGAGAAACTTCAGTGACACCGGTTGTTTCGGTTTTGGTATTCAGGAGCACATTGATCTTGGAATCAAGTATTTATCCTCTTTCATACTTCCATTTCATCATTATACACCTCCAATACTAATTATACAAACATGTTATTACATTAGGGAGCTTGCAAACAATTCAAATGTTATATATGGATGAAGAATAATATGTTGTTGCCTCCCTTGTCATTTCATCATACCTGATCTTTTTAGTTGTTCCTCATATTGCTCTGCTCACTGAAAAAAGTAATGTTTGAGTTTTAAATAATTTGATATGGGTTTCATTGGACTCTCTTAAATCACTAGATTCAATACAGTTTGCAGGCAAGACTTGCATATAACATATTCTGACATGTCTCCGAGATGGGTCTTATTTGTGTATCTTACTTGGGCTTAATCTTGTTTTTCCTTGCTTCAACAGGTATGATCCTTCAACCGGTATCTATGGTATGGATTTCTATGTTGTTTTAGAACGACCTGGATACCGTGTTGGTCGACGCAGAAGAATCAAGTCCCGGGTTGGAATTCAGCACAGGGTGACCAAAGAGGACGCAATGAAGTGGTTTCAAGTTAAGTATGAAGGAGTTATTCTCAACAAGTCCCAACAAATTGGGTCTTAGACAAGACTATTTGCAACATGTGACAATTGCTTTTTTTTTTTAAGTTTTGGTGGGTTGTTGCCCAATTTTAGCAAGCGAGATGTGTTATTTGAAGGGTTTTAGTTAATGTTTCTCAGGTTTTGGTTATTTTGTTGTTTCGTCTGACTTCAATGCAATGACAGTGTTTTAATCCAAAGATCGATATTTTGTTTTAACTCTCTTGATTTGTTTCAACACACTAGTCAATGAAAAGTCTAAAGAGGATACGAATCAGTTATATAGGAATGGATCCTCTCATGTGGTTTTTACATGATATAGTCATTTGAATCGAGATAGATACAAACCTTCAATATCACTCGACTTGTGGTGTCTTATCAATTATGTGGAGCCCTATTTATTATGTGAGAATCCACTCCCTTGTTAGATTTCATTGAAAAGGAATTCTGGAAATTACAAAAGGGATGCTGGGGGTTTCCAAGAGGTGTAAGGCTGCCATCAGCAGATTCCGCTCATCAAATCCAGATGTGAGTCTTTTTTTTTCTGGTACATAGATTTGAGTCTTTACTCCTTACAGTAGGGAAGACTACCCCATTTAGGTTCTAAGTATTTTGACGAGTTCAACCTTTTTCAGTTTAGAGTAACCTTTCACTCCTCTTGACTTGGCTAGTTGTTTCAACTCAGCAAGTTTCAGTTCTACCAGTATCTCTGCTTGTACCTGCTTGTCCCCCATGATGGCTGGCAATGCATCATTATTTAAATCAATAACCTTTCCCCTTGGGGTTGATAGGGCTGGAATGGGGGATTTCTTTACAAAGTTCGATGGTGGCCGAGTCAACTTAAAATCCGATACATGTGGATGCTCCTGTACTTCCTGCTGTTTCCTGGACACACCTATTCTCTTTGTCAAATCTTGTTCTTTTGCCCTGTTTGAAGTTTTGCCTGCTGTAATTAGAGAATCAGATGAGAAATACATATGAAGAAGAAAAACAATATCTGAAACTTTCAAGTCATGAAGTACTTTAAGGTTTACGACCACAGAATCACTCTTTCATAGTTTTTTTTTCGTGAGTCACATTATCATCTTAAAGCTACTCAAGTATCTTTCATTGCCACAATAAACACCGTGACATTACCTTTCACCTGCTTTTTAGGTTCCCCAAGAATATCTAGAGTTGATTTTGTCGAGGGCTTATCCTTGTTTGCATTGGAACGTCTCTTACCAGTGTTCTGTGAATCTCCTTTTGATATTGAAGACCGTATCCGTCTGAATAGAGCAATTATCTCTTCCTGGTCAGACGACTTTGATTTTTTACCATTAAATGATTGACGTCTTTTGTTTTCATTTCTTCTGTTGGTTGGACCCCCTTTGTCACCACCAGATCTTATGCTCGAATTGGTAAATGCAGAGGCAACATTTTGGAACACAGAGGGTGAAGGTTGAACTGCAACCTCTGCCAAATTCAACAAGCTGCATCAAAGAATTATCCTCAGTATCTAATCTATACAATCTTATGGGCAGCATCAACACATCATTAACCTAATAATACAAAGAATCAAACCAAACTATGCATTGATAACGAAGATCAGATAAGATATTGCCAGTTACGGCACAAACATGTAAAGGAATCATAACATTAAAACAGTAGCTTCATGGAAGACAACTCCATAGTATATGGCCAGAAAGCATCACTGAGTCTTCAGGAATTCTCTTCCAAGAATGACATCTATAATATTACATCTAAATATAAAATAGTTTTTAGAATCTTATTTCAAAACTTCATCCAAACGAGCCCTTAAATGAACAATTCAGAATGAAAACAGCCACATAATGGACATTTTGATCCCGAGCACCACCAGAAGATTGCAATTTTTGGCATGCAAAAGCATCTTCTCACTAGTCAGATGGTTGTGATTTGTGAACTTATGTTGAAGCATATGACATGCTCAATGAAATGAGAACAACTGAACAGCAATCGACCATTACCAACAAAAAAATTCAGAAAAATATATTTATTTCTGATAATACCTCAAATAACTACTATTTTAACTTCCCAAATTAACAATTATTTCCACCATATCAAGGATTGAGAATTTCCAGAAAGAGGAAAAAAAATCAAGGAAATTAGGAAATTGAGAAGTTTAAGTACCTTTCATAGATATACAAGAATTTCCTAAATACAAGTGCTTGCTGAAAGAGAAAGACATGGAAAAGCAAAGAGCACGATGAGAATGGAAAGCAACCGCATCCATCTCTCAGACACAAATGAATTAGAATCACACACCTCTCTCCATTTTATACAAACATATATATATATATATATTTCAATATTTTTCATATTTGTTATTTTCTTAACACAGGCAAAATTGGTAGTCCACAAATTTCTGTGTCGCGTGTAATCACGCGCTGACATTGTGGATACAAAACACAACCGTTTCTTCATGTTCCCTCGCTCGCTCTTTGTTCTCACAAGCTGAGACACACCTGACCCAAAGAAAGAAAAAAAGAAAGAAAGAACTCAGACACAGAACAATGTTGTTGACAATGGCGAAAAGCATACCAGAGTTCAGCACCTATGCAATTTGTAACAGCCATGAAAACAAAGCAAACTATGAAAAACCATCGAATTTTTTCATATACTTCAGACAATCATCAAGAACAACCTTATTATCATCGAATTTGGATGTTCCTCGTAGCAGTATTGTCGGTGTCTCTGCCTTGTTGGCCGACACCGTGAGTAAAAACACCAAAATTTTCAAATTATGCGAAATGGGTTATCTCAGAAATGCGGTGGAATTGCTCAGAACGTCACAAAAATCCGAGCTTGAGTTGAAGACTTACTGTTCTATCTTGCAGCTCTGTGCTGAGCACAAGTCTGTGAAGGAGGGTAAGATGGTTCATTCAATTATATCTACCAATGACATGCCAATTGAAGGGGTTTTAGGTGCAAAACTAGTGTTCATGTATGTGAGTTGTGGAGATTTAAGAGAAGCGAGAAAGATATTTGATCAGGTTCTCAATGATAAGGTTTTTCTGTGGAATCTTATGATGTCTGAATATGCAAAAATTGGTGTTTATCATGAAAGTATACATCTTTTTAAGAAAATGCAGAAATTGGGAATTACAGGAAATTCTTATACTTTTTCATGTATCTTGAAGTGTTTTGCTGCTTTGGGAAAGGTAGGACAGTCTAAAAGGATTCATGGGTATATTTATAAACTGGGTTTTGGTTCTTATAATACTGTTGTTAACTCTCTAATTGCTGCTTACTTTAAGTGTGGAGAAGTTGACAGTGCACACAAGTTGTTTGATGAATTGAGTGACCGAGATGTCGTTTCTTGGAATTCTATGATAAGTGGGTGTGTGATGAATGGTTTCCCCCACAATGGACTTGAGTTTTTCATTCAGATGCTGATTTTGAGGGTGGGTGTGGATTTGGCTACCTTGGTTAATGCTCTTGTGGCTTGTGCAAATATTGGCAGTCTTTCATTGGGTAGAGCACTTCATGCTCACGGAGTGAAAGCTTGTTTTAGTAGGGAAGTTATGTTTAACAATACCTTACTAGACATGTATTCAAAATGTGGTAATTTAAAGAGTGCAATTCAAGTTTTTGAGAAGATGGGTCAAACAACTGTTGTTTCTTGGACTTCAGTCATAGCTGCTTATGTACGAGAAGATCTATATGATGATGCAATCAGGTTATTCTATGAAATGGAAAGCAAAGGTGTTAGCCCAGATATTTATTCCGTGACTAGCGTCCTTCATGCTTCTGCTTGTAGCAACTCATTGGATAAAGGTAGAGATGTACACAATTACTTTAGAAAGAACAACATGGCCATGAGCTTGCCTGTGTCTAATGCTCTCATGGATATGTATGCAAAATGTGGAAGCATGGAAGAAGCTCATTTAGTTTTCTCTCAAATTCCAGTTAAGGATGTTGTCTCGTGGAATACCATGATAGGAGGTTATTCAAAAAACTCTCTCCCCAATGAAGCTCTTAAACTTTTTGCTGAGATGCAAGAAGAATCAAGACCTGATGGCATTACGATGGCTTGTATCCTTCCAGCTTGTGGAAGCATAGCAGCTCTGCAGAGAGGCAGAGAGATACATGGGCACACATTAAGAAATGGGTACTCTTCAGATTTGCATGTAGCCAATGCACTTGTTGATATGTATGTAAAGTGCGGGTCACTTGTTCATGCACAGGTACTCTTTGATATGATTCCAAAAAAGGATCTGATCTCATGGACGGTTATGATTGCTGGATATGGCATGCATGGGTTTGGAAATGAAGCAATTGCCACTTTTGAGAAGATGAGGACTGCAGGTATTGTGCCTGATGAGATCTCCTTCACTTCCATACTTTATGCTTGCAGTCATTCTGGATTACTGAATGAGGGATGGGAGTTCTTTAATTCCATGAGAAGTGAATGCAGTTTTGAGCCCAAATTAGAACACTATGCTTGCATGGTAGATCTCCTTGCCCGTACTGGAAATCTATCCAAGGCCTACAGTTTCATTGAGACAATGCCAATTAAACCAGATGCTACAATATGGGGAGCTTTGCTTTGTGGGTGCAGGATCCATAATGATTTGGAGCTAGCAGAAAAAGTGGCAGAGCGTGTTTTCGAGCTAGAGCCAGAGAATACAGGATATTATGTTCTTCTAGCGAACATCTACGCAGAGGCAGAAAAATGGGAAGAAGTAAAACAGTTACGAGAGAAGATTGGTAAACGAGGACTAAAAAAGAGTCCAGGCAGTAGTTGGATAGAGGTACAAGGCAAATTTGTTGTCTTTGTTGCTGGGGATACTTCACACCCTCAAGCCAAAAGGATAGACTCATTGGTAAAAGAATTCAGAATGAAAATGAAGAGTGAAGGTTGCTCTCCTAAGATGAGGTATGCCTTGATTAATGCAGATAATATGGTGAAGGAAGTTGCTCTGTGTGGGCATAGTGAGAAGTTAGCCATGGCTTTTGGTATATTAAATTTGCCACCTGGGAGGACTATTAGGGTCACCAAGAATCTGAGAGTATGTGGCGATTGTCATGAGATGGCCAAGTTCATGTCCAAGACAACAAAGAGGGAAATTATCTTGAGAGATTCAAACCGGTTTCACCATTTCAAGGATGGCTTCTGTTCTTGCAGGGGTTTCTGGTAAATCATTAAGAGAAATTCAATTGAGGGAAGTTATACAATGTCAGTTTACCCTCTTCATGAGAATTTGATGAATAACTCTTATGCCAATCAAAGCTACTTGACTGAGGTACACCGCATTATTAATTAGGTTATGGAGTCAAATGCCCAAACATGAGATGGTTCAAGGATAGTCAATTAGTCATACTTGTGCTGAATCAGAGGGATAGACTTTAGATTTAACAGACATGTCAGAGGCAATTTACATGCTCTATCCTCATCTGACAATACTAGATTTTGTCAACCGTGGATAACTCATCAACACTGTATTTTTTGATTTGAAAGAGACCACTACAGGGATCTCTGATTGGGGTTTAGAAGCAGTGTAATTTTACTAGGAGAAATGCTATATCCTCCTACAAATCGTGTTACCCACTAAAAGTTTACAGGTGTCACATGCTATATCTATAAAACATTAATTAATATTGATTTTTTAACACTTTTATCTTTTTCCAAGTGAGTAGGAAGATTTATTGGAAGATTTGTACGAGGATATAACATTTCCCTTTTATGAAAATAGAGTAGTTAGTGGTGAGATTTTATGGTCTGTGGGAGTGAGGTCTAAGTTTGCCTTAGATTCCAACATTCATTTGTGATTTATGATAAAAATAATTCTAGATGTCCTGACTAATACTGCTAATAATCCTCTTAATTATTAAATACAAGTCTTGACTTTTTTGTGTGTTCTCAAGATATTAAGATGATTATTACAAAAATATTTTAGGAGGATATAGTAAAATTCTTCTAACAAAATTAATTCAGTCTTGCCTCTTGAGAAGGGAATCAAAGTGAGAATGGCCATAGAAATGGTATTGCGATGTCTAGGAGTTGAGGAATGCAATACTGCATCTTGATTCTTGCTAGAAAGAGAGGAGATCTAAAACCAATAGACTGCAAAAGGAAAATTAATAGGAGATTAGATATTACGTTTTAACCCACAATCTTAAACCATTAGCTTCATAGTTCTGAACACGCTTATAAGAACTTCACTTTGTTTAACATAAATAATATGGGGTTTGGAATTCACTTAAATTTCTAACATTTTTTTTTTTTCAAATGTGAGTTCCCCAAACAGTAACAAAGTGTGTGGGTCTTAGCCAAAAATCATAAAACATTAGGATCATGAGTCTAACAACTTACAAAAATTTTACTCTGTTCATTTCTAAAGAACGGGGACTTGGAACTCGTATTTAAATTTCCAACAATTCTGAAGTATGACTTTAGTTGCACATAGAAGTCATGTCAAAGATTTCCTGAACAGGCGACGTGTTTCTGTGTCGTTGGATGCCATTTTAGATGCAAAATATTCTCATGTCAATTTTTTTTTTTCCGTCAAAAAAAATAGATGCAAAATATTCTCCATTACACGTCTAATGCAACTAGAACATTACAGATTCACATTAGGTCCACATGTTTAACCTTTTAAAGTCATCTTATGCATTAAATAATAATCGGTTAAATCATGTATACAGCTAGTACATCCATCATTAATATCTTTGTACTTAGGATTTACTGATTTTGATTAACTATATATATACTGACATAATGCAATTCACACGGTAACTTCACTTCATCATCAAGTATAATCAGTATGTTACCCAGTCAAACAATGGATTTATCTCTAGCCAAGCCCTTTGAAGTGTGAACATGGCATGTTTTGTCTTTTTCCTTTCCTTCAAAAGATCTTGGACTACACAGATGGAGGTTTGCTTATATACTCTGTATGGAGCTAACAGATGCACGTGGGGTCCAGTGGTTAATGGTTATAGGAAACTGCAACCGATAGAGATCCTCTGAAGTTGTGAAAACAACTGCACCTTGTGCAATTCCCGATCCAGAGGAATAATTTTTTTTATATTATACTTTGAGCTTATTTACTACTATACACTATCGGTGTAAATTTTTTTACAATGGGAAAGATGCATATGAAATGGATGGTAGACACTTGTGCAGTTGTACTAAAGCGAGGCTTCTTAGTTCTTTTACGGTACTAAAAATGGTGTTTTCCGTAACAAGCCTCCACAAGTCAACGAAATTTGAGAATTAAGACTAACAGGCAGGTTTACCCAAATGAATCCTGGTGAAGACTCGTATGCATGAGTTACTGTAGAAAGTAGAAAGCAAATACACAACATTTTCCCAGTTAATTAAGCAAGGGGTAGACATTAATGCAATAGTGCAAAAAAGACCAGACAAATGGAAAGTCAGCAGAGGTAGGGTATGAAAAGTGTGAAAATGCTTATTGCACAAGTAAAATACATCTTTCAGATACCACATGCATTTTCTCCACCTTTTACTCCAAACAGCGAAAAATGCAGTTCCGAAAGCCTACCATTCCATATAAACTCATTTCACTGCACAAGCAATTGATTAAGGCAGAAATAAAATACAACTTCAATGTAAATGATTCTCCTTCCTCATTTTTCCTTTCCTTTTTTTCTATTGGCACCCTTTTACATATATATCCCCCACAAAAATATAACAATTCGTTTTTTTTTTTCACTTTCCATCTTTGTTTTGGCAATTACCTTTTAATTCATATATAATAAATAAATTAAACAACCCCTTAACTAAAATGATCAATTTCCCTAATCTAAAAACCTGAAATCAAAATTTTCTTTTAGCGACAACAACATTTTGAGCATAGAATTAAGAAAACAATCAGAAAGACAATGGAAGAAAGCGCAATTGCCACACCAAGAACGAACTTGTTAGGCCCATGATGATGTTCTTTCTTGTGCTTGTTATCATCATCATCATCACCATCATTGTAATCCGAGTCACTGCTATCATCTGCAAAAGAAGTCTTGGTAGGTGGAGACACTGGCATTCCATACTTATCGCATGGAGAGATCCCAAGCTTCAATTTTGAAGACAGAACCGAATGGTTATAGCACATATTGCTATTCCCATCAACCTTGAACACTTCCAATCTCTTAATGAAACTCATGTTGAAAGGCACAACCCCACGAAGATTGTTGTTAGCTAGATTCAAATACTTGAGGTTCTTCATTTGGGAAATGAACTTGGGAATAGTCCCATTGAGCTGGTTTGAACTCAGATCCATGTGAACCAAACCTGACACAGCAGAAATTGAATCTGGGATAGACCCAGAAAACGAGTTTGAAGCCAAAGAGAGATACTTCAGCGAAATCAAGTCCCCAAAAGAAGCAGGTATTTCACCAGTGAGAGCATTGGATGAAAGATTCAAACTTTCAAGGCTATCAAGTATGGCAATTGAAGTGGGTATGTTTCCTTTGAGCTGATTAACAGAAAAATCGATGTGGGTAAGGTTGGAATGGATGCGACCAGGAAGAGAACCAGTGAGATTTGCATGTGAAATGGTCAAAGACTTGAGCTTGTTCATGTGGGCAAGTATAACATAAGGACCAGAAGCTTTGACCTGAACATTGGAGACAGTGAGATCGGTGAGGTTCTGAAGCTGAGAGAGCCATACGCCGGAGACCCTGCGGAGGCTGTTGACGGCGGTGAAGGAGCGGAGAGAGGCAATGAGTTCAGGAGGGAAGCGAAAGGGAGGAACGGGGCAGTTGAGGAGTTGAAGGGTCTGAAGGGTGGAGAGAGATTTGAGGGCGGTGAAGGAGAGAGCAACGTATGAGGAGCAATTGGAGAGACGGAGAGAGATGAGGTGACGGAAGGGTTTGGAAGAGTCACAGAGAGTGGCATTGTGGAAGGAAGGTTGAGAACATGGATCCTTTGAGGTGGGGATGTTGAGAGATTGGAGGGCTCTTATCTGCTTTGGGTCAAGAGTGGAAGATGGAGAAGAGGTGGGTGAAGGGGTTGGGGGATGAGGGAGAGTGACAGATGTGGTAATGGTGGTAATGGTGGGGAAGGGGAAGAGGAGAAGGAGAAGAAATGGAAGTAAAAGTGGTGATGGTATTGGTGGTCTCATGGCTCAGTGGTAAGGTAATAAGAGAGAAAAACCATGTGGTGGCGTGGCGGGGGGTGGTGTGGTGGGCAGAAGAAAAAGAGAGGGTGGGATGTTACAAGGTAATAATGGATGAATGAAGGAAGAAGAGAGAAAGAGGAGAAAGGGATTCGAGATAGATTAGATTAGATACCACACAGTACGATACAGTAGTAATCTACTATATATTATATGACCAACGTACAAATAGTCTAATACTAATAGTAATACCAGACGCAACAGAGTCACACTCACAGCCCAGCCTGTCACAGCTGTTGGGATGGGATTTGGAGATATTTTGCATAATAAAATTTGGATTTGCCCATCTAAATTAACAAAGTTTCAAAATTAAGAAAATATAGATGTATCAATCATTATAAATATATATAGATTTTAATTTATTAAAAATGATTTAGGGGTATATATATTTTTATTTTTTTATTTTAGAGACTTTTTCATTTTAAAATAAACCAAATTCATAAAATTTAGCTGCAATTCTACGTCCTAAAAGGCCTTTCATGAGAGAGAGAAAACTCACTTATTTCAATGTTTCAAAATAGATTAGTATTGGATTATTAGCTGAAAGATACTCATACCAAAATATGGATAAGATATATATAATAATTGTTGCATATTATATTTTTATGGACAAGCTATTATTATATATATATATATATATATATATATATATATATATATATATATATATAGATATATATAAAAGTTTAATTATTATGTATTAATTGTGTAAAGTTTTTTACATTATCAACCAATCATCAATAATGATGTGAATGACTTTTAAGATAGTTAGGATAAATCAAATTTTATTATTTATGTGACAACTTATAATTGAATTTCTGTATAAAAATATTTCACACTGTCAAAATATGTGTGATATGTCTCTTCTAACTTCTTATTAAAAAATAGTATTACAAGTATTTATAAAACTGTAATTATCTCTTTTACTGTTTTACAGAATACCACCTCCGCTCCATTTCAATATTTTCAAAATGGCAACAATAAGCATTCTTTCGATTTACTAAAGACAAAGAAACAAATAAAATATGAACGTTGCTATAGTATCCTTGAAAAGTAAAGGGTTTACGTATATTATATCCAATCAGAATATATCAACTTAATTAATTGAATCATGTCGATGTCACATGTGACTAAGTTCTTATTATCTAAATGATCCACATAGCCAAGATTATGATACCCAAGAATTATCATAAAATCTTTCATAAAATAGTGGTTTTGTAATGCTCTGGTCCGGGGCTAAAATATTTAGGGTTTGTCTATTTTGTTTTAAGTTTCCTATTTTTATTTTTTATTTTTGAAAATAATTACAATTTAAATAATTATAAAATTGTCACATTATTTTTGTTCTATTTCTTATTTTCAAAAAATTGTACAAGAAACATTGAAAATAATTTTTTTTTGTTTTCACTGTTTCTTATACAAATCTTGGAAAACAAGAAACAAAATAAAAATAATATGACAGTTTCATAATTATTTGTATTATAATTATGTTTGGAATCGAGAAATGAAAACAAAAAATTACAAAAAACCAAAGTGCCCTTTAGTTTCCCCTCTCTCTCTTAAAAAAATGTGACTATTTCCATTAGTTTATTTTCTAGCTCATATATTTGTTAAAAATAGATGAAACGGAGCTATCTTACACATAGCACATAGTTTCCATTTAAGAAAATTATGTATAGATTAAATATAATTAGATAACAAAGTTATATAATTATAAGATGATGTGACGATTAATGCGTGTGATTAGCATTACTCTATTCAACATATATTTCAAAAATGAAAGTATGTGAATTGAATTCGATGGAATAAAGAAATAGTTCTTTATCGTGTTCTTTTAGGTTATTACCTCAATGGTGTAAACAAAGTTTTAGAAAAATACAAATTTTACATCTCAAATACAACATTTATGTAGGATATGTAGAATATTGATCACATGTGAAATATGATTATATATTATTATATACCATATGTAAAATTAAAATGAATATAATGTATATAGAAATAAATAAAATATTATTTATATCGTATTTTAAATGAAGGTTTGAAAGGGAAGGAAAGGATAAAATGTGAATTATGAACACTTTTGAGGTTGCAGCGAGATGTGAGTTATTACACCAGAGTTTCTGAAAAAACAATCTTTAAGAGAATAAAAAATTCAGCATCTTTAAATTTAATCTAATTCTAATAATTGGTTGAGGTCTTTCTTATGTTTCTTTGGTAGAATGCAATGATTATTATTTCATTTATTGAAAGGTTATATAATCATTTCTTATTTTATTCATTCAATTTTTTTAAAAAAAAAACTATCAAATATACATCAAAATATAGATTAGAAAGTATAAGTTTTCCATTTTATGCCTCCTCTCTCTCTCAACTTTCACTTGGTTCCTCTCTTTCTTCTTCCTCATCCACCGGAAATAGATGATTTTGGATCATTTTTTGACTTGGAATCACCCCTCTACATCGTTGTTTCTTCTCCTTTTATCTGAATAAGTGATTTTTTCACATAGATTTGATTTTTTCTTTCTTGTTTTTTTGTGATTTCGTCGTCTGAGTGCGGCGTTGTTTTGTTCGTCGTCTCGGTGCGGCATTGTTTGGTTTCCCGTCTTGTTGCGGTATTCGTTTGGTTTAGATTAACAGATCAGCTTCGATCCATTACAGATTCAATCAAGAATTGGGCGTCAACGTTACAGATCCGGAGGCATGGGTATATAGGTCACTTTGATTTTGTCACATTAATAGGTATTTTGCCGTTTTATGCTATTAACCTGAATGCAGTGAGTTCGTTCTCAGATTCATCCTTTTAGGTTTTTAGTGATGTTGAATTTGTATTGTTTTCGATGTATTTTATCAATTTGAATAAATATCTTTTTTAGTCAAAAAAAAAATTCCATTTTATTTTTCTCTAAAATCATTTATCCAAACATACCTAGAGTTAAGGAAAGTAAAAGAAAAAAAAGACAAAAACAAATAAACAATAATATTTAGGGTCTTGCTGCGGTGCCATGATAAATCTGACTGCATTGATGCAGTTGGACTAGGTATTATCATTGTCATAATTAGTTTCTCCCTTCCATTTAATGTATTAATGTCATTAAATTTATTTTTTAGTAGTGAAACTTAAGACATATTGCAATATAATCCTTAAAAGTAAAATATTTTTTTACCCCTGATAAATTTAAAGGTGAATTCTCTGGTACCCCAAGTGTAACTTTATCCTACTTAAGTGACCCAACCAAATGATGGGAATTATTTCACTTGACCCATTAACATTATCCATTTAATTGAGGTGACGTATTCTGATTGGACACGATAACTTTTACCTCAAAATTATTGGGGTACAAGAGAAAATACCAAATTTAAATAACCATTATTAAATTAGAAAATATATGATTTAATTTGAAATTTTTCAACGGTCAGATTTAGAAAATCTATAGTCTTATCTCCTTTCTCCCTAGAACACTATACAGAGGGTAATTAGGATTGGTAAAATAGATTAAACAATAAAACCCAAAATGAAAAAAGTTAAACATATTTTTAAATTTTTAAATAATCATTATTAATAATTTAAAAGTGAAAAAAGAATTTACCTACCTAAGGACTAAACTGCAAAAAAATGAAACTTTCCCTACTAATTGGTCAAAGTATGATATGACTACATTAAATGATATATCTTCAACTATTGATCAATTATCCAACTGCATCAATACAATTAAATTTGTCAAGATATCATAGAAATTCTCTAATATTTAATGAAAGCAGAATATATAATATATAATCTTTTATAAAACGATTCAATCTCTTCATCATTGACTCTCTCATTGTCTATTCATCAAAAAAAACAAAAAACACTCGCTCTTTGTCTTTTGTAATCCCTTAATCCAATAAGCTTTCATTGAATTGATCAGAAAAGTAAATTACTCGAGATATCTGCACCGTACTGTGTAATATTAATATTTTTTTAATTAATATAAAACTCACTCTCTATATATGACTTAATAATATGCGGTTGCTAATGGTGGTGTGTGCAGGTGCATTAGCAGCTTCCTGAGGTTCTCCTGTGGCCCATGCCATACCCATTTATTTTTAGTTCTTTCGGTTCAACACTTGATGGCCATATCTTTAAACTATGACCTTCACCTTTTGTCATTTTCTGGAGATTGATAACTTCACTTCGCTATCATGTCGACCACAAAAGGGTTTAAGTCAGACGGCAAAAGGAAAAAACCAAAAAATATAAATTGAAAAAAAGAAGCAGCAGTTAGTTCGATCTCCTACGTCAATTCTGTTTTACTGTATGACATCCTTGTATGTAATTGATGTTTTGCTGTCTCTTGTCCACTATAAAGCATCGACTTGTATGGTATTTCTAGTTTCCCCCTATTGTTCATGAAAAAGATACCCCCAAGTTCTTTTTCAAGAATCCATGTAAAGATCATTGCGTATTGGGTTCATAAGATTTCTTGGCTGAGTAATTTAGCTTATCTTTCATTAATTGTGATTATGTGACTTGACCAGATAAGTTTGACTCAAACTGGAAATAGATTGCTGGTGGAAGGATGAGTGCAACCACTTCTATTATTATTGTGTTTATTGAAAGCGGATGAAATTGATTTGATGATAGGAAAACGAGCTATTTCTTGTCATATGACCAAAAATTCACACACGCCAGCAAAAGAGTATTTGTCTATTTGAAGATGAGTATCAACAAATGATTTTTATTAAGCTTAATTGCACTTTTGGTCCCTCAAGTATCATTATTGTGCAATTTTGGTCCCCCGGATTTTAATTGTGTCAATTGGATCCTCCAAGTATCACGATTGTGCAATTTTGGTCTCCCAAGTTTCAACTGCGTCAATTGGGTCCTCCACGTATCATGATTGTACAATTTTGGTCCCCCAATTATCACGATTGTGCAATTTTTAACATCAATAGCCTACATAGGACACGTGGGACTGATTTGACACTTAGTGAAGTCAACTTGACAGTTTACGGGACATTCTTATAAGACATCATTGACATCTCACACAATTTAATGATCAAATGCACATCATTAAATGTC
This sequence comes from Ammopiptanthus mongolicus, assembly GCA_039655645.1. Lineage (NCBI taxonomy): Eukaryota > Viridiplantae > Streptophyta > Magnoliopsida > Fabales > Fabaceae > Ammopiptanthus > Ammopiptanthus mongolicus. Next base: position 101,714,922 of record CM077344.1, on the reverse strand, counting down.
ACATAAGAATGACACGTAAGCTGTCAAACTAGTCTCATTAAGTATCAAATCAGTCGCACATGTGCTTCGTAGGTTATTGATGTTAAAAGTTACTCAATCGTGATATTTGGAGGATCAAAATTACACAATCGTGATACTTGGGGGACCCAATTGACGCAATTGAAACTTGGAGGATCAAAATTGCACAATCGTAATACTTGGAGGACCCAATTGGCGCAATTAAAACTCGGGAGACCAAAATTGCATAATCGTGATACCTCAGGGATCAAAAATGTAATTAAACCTTTTTATTATTATGTATATTATAATAGAGTTTGTTCAAATAGAAGTGATTTTTTATTGAGATGAATCAAGCAGATAGAATTATTAATTAGATTGATCGGTGAAACCATACCAAATCTAGTTTGAGAAAATTATTCTTGTTAACATGTTGCTTTTTTTTTCCAGCTATAACCTTATTACATCTATCAAACTAAAAAAAAGCCAACGAAAATAACAAACTTATTATGAACTTTTATTTTGCAAAGTGATTATCCAATAACTACTGTCTAAACATTATAATCAAACCGAAATCTTGACACACAGATAGATACCTGTTGGAGCATCTATTGACAACGAATCATGTCAAGAGCAAGAGGTCGGATGTAAAATGTATTCCTTCAATTTTAGCTCTATAAATAAGTTGTTAGGACAAAAAAATTTGGGGCAAGTGGAGTTGATACCTTCCTCAAAAACGTCCTTTGGTAAAATAAGATTGACAAAGAATAGAGCGGGATAAGGAAAGGTCAAAAGTTAGGGCGTGAGCATTTAAAAGAAAATGATTACTAAGCTTTATGGCCAGGCAGTTAAGGCTTGAGCATTTAAAAGCATGGTTAGAGCTTCAGGAGTTATTCAAAGATAAGAAATCTCGTGTTAGAAAAACTCAAGGAAAGGTCAGGTTGTTGTTTTCGACAATCATGAGTTCGGCAAGAAAATTATCAATGTGTCAAAGAAATCTGTGTAATAAAAAGGGTCTCACAAATGGCGAAAGGCTAGGCAGATTGTTCGACTTAAGCTTTTGACAAAGGATAAATGTGTTAGAAGCAAAGAATAGAGCATAGGGCTTGACATGACTCTTAGCAAAAGAATTCATTCCTACGCCTGAATTGTCAATAGCTGGTTTGTCAAAGAAATGGCTTCATGTGGCAGTTACTAGAATCTAAATTAGAGCAGTTACTGAAAATTGTGCCAGGATTTAAATTTAAGTTTTTTTGGTTAAATATTTAAATTTAAGTTTAAAAGAGGAAAACCACCGGGCAGTTCATGGCTGGTGCAGGAGCAGTTAATTAGAATGTACAAATAAACACATGTTTAAATATGTTAGTAGGACAAATGTCAATAGGACATAAATTAGGAAATTATTTTATTTGTCTATAAATACTAGTAAGAACAATGTACAAAGGGTCAGTTTCCTTGATAAAGATTCTATACGTCCTAAGTCAGTCAGACGTCAACGGATTGACGAATTGCCATCAAATATGTCTTCCAATTTTACCTTCCGACACTTTTACTTTTCAATGAAATGTTTATTCTCCAACACTCTACGGTTTTTTACGTTTCTTGCACTTTTAAATTTCAAGCATTTTTAAGTTTCAACACTTTACTTTCACATCTATTTAAGTTTCTGCTATTTAATCTTTTGCAGTTTACATTCTCTGTACTTTTACTTTTACGTTTTTTGGACATTTACTTTCTTACATTTTATTTTTTGTCCAATTTATCATTCCAACGCCATTTAATTTTCTGTCAATTTACATTTCTGTCGAAAATCTATTTTACTGCAGTTCACTTTTAGTGCTTTAATTTTCAAGAACTTTTCAATTCTTGCCAAGCCATTTTAAATTTTTGTAAAAAAACACCATTTTTCCGATAATGATTTAAACAAGATTACCGTAAAAACTTGAGAATCTTGCCATCACTTAAAATATATATTTGTTGGTCTAACCGTCGAAATCTAGAAATGTTGAAATCCCACTGCCAACAACACAACAATATGTTTTTAAGGTCTATTCCTTAAGGAGATCGCCAAGTGAATACCATTCACAACTTACTAACATTAATCTAATTATGATTAATTTTTATGTGCATGATTAAATTAGTTTTGACTATGGGCGTAAATAAGCTGATTTATTCGTGAACTATTCGGACTCGACTCGTTAAATGTTCGATCAAGCTCATTTATTTAATTGGAATTATTCGGACTCGACTCGTTAAATGTTTGTGAGCTGTCAGTGGTTGGATTGAAATTTATCCACCAGGAGGATGGATCAGACTCCTTGGGATTGGTCTTTGTTTTTTGGAGTGGTAATGTGGGCCCTCTTGAAAGATAGAAATTCTTTAGTCTTCTCGTTCTCTACTAAGCTGCATTCCACTCTTTGGTCTGAAGTAAATTCTTAGGTGCATTTTATTTTATTGCAAAGGAGCTTCATAATCCGAGTAATCTCTATAAGGATTTTCGTGAAAATCAGAATCTTGTTTGGCAAAGTGAATTAAGCAGGTGATTTTTGAAGTTGATTCTCAAGTGCTTTTTGAAATGTTTTCAAAAGGCTTCACTCACTCCCCATCTCTTCAACCTCTGTTTAAAGAGGCTACTTCTCTGCACCAAAGCACTTACACTTTGTTTGGTTATAGGAGAGAAAAGAAAGGAAAAGGAAAGAAAAAGGAGTCAAAAATGAAAGAACTGTTTGATTGTTTGGTTGGCGAGAAAATGAGAGGAAAGAAAACCAAAACTTTTCTCTCCTCTTGTTTGGTTAAAGAGAAAGTGGGAGGAAAGAAAACATATATTGGTAAAATGACCAAAATACCCTTATGTTTTATTTGATTTTGAGGAAAGAAAATAAAATGAGACAAGATATAAAGAATGAATATGGATAGAGATGAGATAATTATGCCCATTTTAACAATAATATATCTTTCTTTATAAATTGTGTTATATAATTATATATATTTTATAATATTTTTTTAATTAAATATAAATTTATTAGTCTTAAATTATAAAAATTAAATTTTAATTCAAATAATCCTACCCCACCCAACACATTATGTCATTCCATGCCCCCTCCCTGTCTCACTCCACCTACAATCAGGCAGCCCCTCTTTTGTGTTAGTTTTCTCTCCTTATTGTCAGTTTTCTTCTCATATGGGAGAAGAAATTATTCTTTCCTTCATGTTTTTCCTGTGTTCCAAGCAAGAGAAAATACTCCAATCCACCCCATTTCCCTTCTCCATTTTTCTTTTCTCTTAAATTCTTTCCAACCAAACAATGCGTTAGTGGAAGACTTCATTTTCAGTGGTCAACCATGAAGCTAATATGTGCGCTGATATGCTGGCAAACAAGGGTCATGGTGCTCCGTTTGGTTTATGATTCAGATTTGTCAGATAATAATATATGCAGAGTCAGAGATAATGACAGGTCAACTAAAAGGCTTGGGGAGTTACATCATTACAATTTGCAAAGCCATAGAATTAAACTAGTAACAAAGAAGGCGGATAACAACTTTTATGTAAATCTTTATTTTCTCTCTCTTATTCAATTTCTATATGGAAATAAAAATCACTATTTTACATTGATATAATCAGTAAATGCTTGATTTTTACACAGGAAATTTGTCTAATGCATGGAAAAGAAAAAACAGCACTGATTTTTCCAACCTTAGTTCAAAATGCCTACACATTTCGTCAAAGAACTAATGTTTATGACGCACACACTGCGGATCAAAGCATCATTATCATATCTTATACTAATGGTCAAAACTTTTTGGTAAGCTTTGTTGTTGTGACTTAACAATCAATAGAAATGCAGGTCTGGGAGATGGCTGAACTGTCAACTCTGCTCACAAATGGGTTTATCTTGACCCAAACTAGAGAGAAGACAGAGGCCAGCAGCACTGACCACAGAATAACAATGGTTGGGGTGCGGTTTTGGCGACCCATGAGACCCTTGAGAAAAGGGTAGAGATGAAAAATCACCCAGAAGGCAAAGAAAACCTTTCCAATGAGTGGTCCCCAAGATTCATATCCTCCATTAAGTGCATCAGAAAATCCAGCAACAACACCAACCATGTTAACAATGATAAGGGTTGTTGGAGGAATTAAGAGTGTCGTCCACTTGATAATGTATAGTTCACCAAACTCTGCATCTTCAGAAGCTTTGGCTGTGACAGTGAAGTTGGTATCAACACCTGCCAACATCTTCAGGAATCCCTGGAACACAGCAAACAGATGAGCTGAAACACCTCCAATCACCCAGAACTGCTCATTTCGCCACAAATCTTCGATAGTAACACCACTCCACCGCAGCTCAAGCACACTGGTCACTATAATGGAGATGAAAAGTCCAAGAAAGAGGGCACTCGCAAGGTTGGAAAGCTGCACCAGGTTAGAAAGAACAATTTCATGTAAGCCATAACTGTAAATAATAGCCTTAATTTATATACTGTTATATACTGATTTGTTGCTATATTGTTTTCTGTGGTCACATAGTTACAAATCATTTTTATATTACATTTGGTGAAGTTTTTGACTGAACATAGTGGTGTTGTTTGATCATATAGCCAACCCCTCCTGAAGGATTGATTGAATTAATAACAGTTATATCACTTAACTCTTTATGTTAGACCAAAAACAAAGATGAGGAAATTACCGTTGGAATGATAAATTTTCCTGTGAGAAGGCAAATTGCTGGCAAAGAACAATAAGCAACAAGAGGAAGGGATGTAAATGGGTAGACAATGGTGTTTATATAAGCCAGTCTCTGCAGCCATTTGAGGCGACCTCCTGCAAACCCATACCAGAGAGGGCAGTGTCTACTAAGGAAAATCTCAACTGATCCAAGGGCCCATCGAAGAACTTGGTGCAACCGATCAGACAAGTTGATTGGTGCTGACCCTTTGAATGCAGGCCTTAAGGGCATGCAGTAAATTGACCTCCATCCTCGGCATTGCATCTTGAACCCCGTTAAGATGTCCTCAGTAACCGAACCATAAATCCAACCAATCTGAATAGATAAGAAGAAAATGGATTTAGCTTGAATGAAATTTTAATTGGTATAGGTACGGTCATAAAAATATCATCATTAGAAAAGAGAAAAGGAAACCAAGATTGTCAAGATGGAATGTGTAGAATTGGTAATGTGATTTGCCAGACTTAGTACAGGAAAATGAACATTTAAGCCTAACCTCTTTTCCCCATTCAGTCTTCTCTTCATATCCACAGCTAATTACATGAATGGCCTCCTTGATCAGCATTGAGGGATTTACAGATTCAGGCGGCCCTCCATTCTCCATGAGAGTAGATTCAATGAAAACAGTGGACAAGCCAAATGTTTTCTCAAAGCTCATTTGTGAAATCAACATTGACCTCTCATACTCATCATAATCTGCAAGAAAGAAAAGATACCAGAGGAATATTACTCATTGAAGATCCTGCTAATATGTTTAAGTAAAACTGGTTCACAAAATTAACCGTGCTTACTGTCAATCTCTCTGAGATTAAAAATGGCAGCATCAAGTTCCTCCCTCTTTGCATCTCTATAAAGCTCTGAGACATCTTTGGAAGACTTCTTTGAGGGGCAGCAACAGCAGGATGAAGATCTTGGTAAGTTGGGCATAGAAGGTGGGCTGTAACCATAAAGTGCCTGTCGATTGAAAACACATCCAGTCCCCACATATACAGGTCCTTGAATGCCATCAAGTCCTTTCATGTTAACCTGAAAGGGATCAAGGTTGGGAACTATAGTAAGAGTTTGTCCATATTTTTTACTTCATAGTTGTTAAAAAGATATGTGCTTATGCACTGCATGCACTATATACATCACCGTACTAATATTTTTAACAATGAGACAATCTGTACATAGAAGCAGATAAGTTCCAAAGGATCTGGACTCTATCAAGGACAAAAAGAACACAGAAAAGCTAATCCTCTTCCATCTCATGAATAGGCCAAGGATTGCGGTGAATACTTGTTTGATAGTCATTATTTCTACCACACAGACTACAATTTCTATTAAACATAGGTGGTAACACTCTTCGTTTTGATTTAAACTTACATCAAAGAAAACTGTGTTGCGATTGGCATATCGATCACTACGATCAATACCATCAAATCTCTGGGGAAACTGCACATAACACACATCTCCACCAACTTGTGGATCCATCAGAAAACACATTGCTTCACGAACAGCCTTACTATTGTTAACATAATGATCACAGTCAAGATTGAGAATGTAGGGAGCATTTGTGAGAACTGCTGACACCCTGACCTATATAAGTACAAACAAGCATCAAGCATTATAAAAGCTTAATGAACTTATATAAAATATTAATTTGAAGTGTCTATCCATACCAATGCATTTTCAGCACCAGCCTTTTTGTGGTGTTGGTAACCTGGCCTTTTCTCTCTGGAAACATACACCAGCCTTGGGAGTTCATTTCCTTCTATGTCATGGGCGCCACTGTGTCCAAGGAAAACCTGGAAACAGTAAATAGAAATTTTGCTTGAAAATTCAGTTTTTGCAATGAGGCAGCCTATGAGAAGCATATAAAAGTATTGCATGCACTGCTTCCAATAATTGGTCAACAGAACTAACCAATCTTACAAAAACAGAAAAGGCTCCCACTCAAAAAGTTTTTTATAGTATGTGCTCAAAATGTAAAATACTCTTGGCGACTCAAAATGATTACAAGGACAACTAACTGCATATATGAAGTTTCAAATGGAGCATTCACTTTTAATACAAGTAAAAGTACGAATAAATGTTGTGAAAATTGAAGAAAGGACACAAAGGCTTAACTTGGTGATATGATAGATTATTAATTGAAAAATTGCTCATTTTGAAGCATATTGTCTGCAGAACTGGTTTTGAATTGTTTCTATACAAAGTAGATAATTAGATCTCATAAATCAATTCATTAAAATACTAGCAGTTTTAAAGTGGCATCAATATTCGGTCTTTTCAAAAAAATCTGTAGCCAAGTTGTAGAAATTAGGCATCTCGCTATGCTTATCAGAACTGAGATTTGATTACACAAAAGATGAATGGAAATACCTGAATCATGCCGGGGTGGTCGCGTGGGTTATTTCCTGGCCAAGGGGATCCATCTTGCATAGTCCATCCTTCATCTGGTGTTTTCTGAGCTTTTGCTACCAAAGCATTAATTCGTACTTTAAACTCTTCATAGTCTCTCTGACAGAAATGAAAGATAATCATGAAGAGGTTTCTCTAAGATACTCAATTTGGAAAACAAGGTGGTGAGTACAGCAAATCAGATATATAATAAATAGCAAGGAGTGTCCTGTCTTTGAAATCTTAAGTAAGCGACTCAGATGCTTACCTTCATTGCTCTACGTTCCTTCACAAAAGAAGGTTGTACTTTGTCCTTCAGGTAGTCAATCTTCTTAGAGAAGTAGAACTCAGGTGCTCGTGGTTCAATTGAAAACTTTTTGCAAAATGGAACCCACTTTCTTGCAAACTCAGCTGTCTCCACAAGGGATTCAAATGTCAGCATTGCAGCACCATCATCTGACACATAACAGGATACTTTATCCACAGGGTAGTCCACAGCAAGAATTGAAAGCACTGTATTAGCTGTGATCAATGGTGGCTCTTTCATAGGATCAACTGTACTGACAAAGAAATCCACAGCAGCAAGCTGAGAGGGTTCACCCTCTCTTTCAAACCTGGCATGCCAATATAGAAGTGAACATTCAGCATCCAAAGTATAGACTAACTATCAGTTCTCACATTTAACTTAGATATTACTCTACAATATACTATCCATTGGTCTTGTCTTGCTTATATAGATTACCTTACAGCAAAACACAAATTATGAACAGAAAAAGAAACAAATACTAAAACACAATATGATTTTTCAGCTCAAAGCTTGAATTACAAGTAATAACGTGTCCAAATATTTAACAACTTTGTGTATTTACCTTGCAGACAGCCTGTCAATAAAAGTTTCCCTATCAATGGGAGACCATTTAGGGAACTGATCTAACACCCAGGAAAATGCAAACCAGATCTCACAGATGATAGATGTCAACCACAGACCAAAAGCACTATCAACAGGATTTGTAATTCGATAATGGAAGAAAAGACCCAAGATTATCAGTCGCATGATTATCACAAATCTGTATGGTGTGAGTTTTGTTTTTGAGATTGGAATAATAACTGAAAGTGGTTCAGCAGCAGCAGCTTCTGAAGGCCTGCAAATCATATCATTAAACCAATGAAGCAATGATAAACCAATGAAGCAAGGCCAACAGAAATCATAAAGACATGAAAAACATCCATTATCAAATTAATAGTCTGGCAGGTACAACCAGATTGTTTGAAGCATTTTGATGAAAATTAACAATTAATGTTACGGTCAGGTAGAAAATACAATTTTATTAAGACTTCTGTTATTTGATCACCTATAACAGAACACTAGATGACACATCATTCATATCTGCATACACTATATTCATTCTAGTGCTGCATATGTTATAAGATAGTCACACTTAGGGGTGTTCGCGGATCGGTTCGGTTCGGTTTTGAGTATAAAAGCCATCCGATCCAAAGAGTAAAATATCATGTGGTTCGGTTCGGTTCGGTTTGCTTCTTTAAAAAAATCCGAACCGATCCGATCCAATTAAATGCGGTTTGGATCGGTTCGGTTAGTTCGGTTTGGTAAAAATAAACATGGTCAATTAAATGTGGTTTGCCCTCTTTCCACTCTTTTAATTTATTTCATACTACAAGGGCACAAAGCCATAAATCAAGCAAACAGTGCGTCTTTTGTTGAAGACAATAATCTTACTACTTAGACAAATATTTGTACATACAAACACGTTCTACATCAAGCAATAAGTGTTTCAGAAAAACTGAATTCTATATATTTGATTCTTTTTAAAGTGAAAAGTTACTAAGTTACACCTAAAGAGTAAAGATGGTCCAAAAAGAAAGTTTTAGACTACAGTGAGTGACCAGTGATGTGTCGTGTGCGTGGGTAGTAAACGTAAAGCGCAATGTTATATTACATGAATCGGTTCGGTTGCGGTTCGGTTCGGTTTCAGAAAAACAAACCGCAAACCGAACCGAACCGATCGGTTCTCATCAAATATCATCCAAAAAAATCCAAACCGAGTCGGTTTTTATCGGTTTTCGGTTAATTTGGATCGGTTTGCGGTTTTGTAGCGGTTCGGTTTGGATCTGAACACCCCTAGTCACACTCACATCGGGCAGGGTGTCCCATGCAAGTGTTGTATTTTGGATTTACAAAAAACATTTTCCTTTTATTAATATTTCAAAAACCACTGTTTGTTATTCTCCACATGCCAATTTGATTCTTCAACTTTTATTAGGATGCTGCAGTTCTGCCTATAACTATCATACAGCATTACGAAAATGTAAGAATGCTCACATGATTCCGAAATTAATCAATGAAAGAATTCAAACCATATTTTCATTTTAGTTGATCTATATAATCTTTCTTCTTTTGTGTCAGATTCCATGCATTTAACCAAAAAGCTCTACTCCAACCTCACCTCATTTTTCCAATTGAGCTATGCACACGGGGAACTTTACTTTTCTTCTAAAGCTTCTCAAATTTAACCTTGTTAAGGTCTGACATATTTAATTAATTTTCCAAAAAAATGTTATTTTACATTGTTCCCTTCAGGAGAAGTGTTTCATTTCTTATAGTACTTACTGTATTTCTTCCATCTGCTGTCCTGGTGGAATAATTGGCATCTCATTTTCAGCCTTGGGTGCAGCTTTGTTCTTGGTCTTTTTTTCTTTTTCCTTCCAGCTTTCCACTCTATTTTTCCAGATTGGATTCCCATATTCATCATTTAATTCTACATGAAAAACCATCCTATGATTATCAATGAGTATTTTTAAAGAAATTGTACTAGAAAATGTGGGGTGAAGTCTCTCTTATTTACCACTATCCACAGTGGACACAGTACTGACATGTCTAGCATGGAGTCCAGCATCCTACATAATATGCAAGGAGAGGTTATAAGTGCAAATGTGACCAACTTAACAGTATCACAAAATAATAATACAAAAAATAACTTGCTATCCCTCAAAGTGACTGGTGTCTCATTACCTGAGAATTAGTGAGCTGGGCAGCCATTGTGGTTCGATTTTCGGAAACCTTGGTGTCACCATTATCTTTTGTTCTATCTATGAAATATACAAAAGGAAACAAAAGTTGGGATATTTAACAAAAAAAGGACATATGATGAAGGAGTAAAACTATTAGTCCATTACCTTGCTGAATGAGTCTTTAAATGTCAAAGTTTAAAATGACATAACTTGAGAATTGAATGGAGGAGTGTAAAAGGAGTTACACATTCACATGAGTAAATATCCAATTTGGTCCCTGAAATTATATGGTCGTATCAACTTAATCCTCCACATTATCAATATTCCAAAATGATCATTGGAATTGTAAAATATAGCAAATGCATCCCTGACATTACTAACTTAATATCATTATAGTCCATACAAATATTAACGGAGGGACGAATCTGATTAACTTTCTACAATTCCAGATATCATTTTGATGTGGGAAACTAAGGTAATACGATCCTACAATTTCAGGGACCAAATTGAGTATTTACTCACATTCACATACTAAACAGACAAAAAGTATAAAATATAAAAATGTAGAAAGGTTGGTTACCTTCATAGGGAGTGTCACACCTTAAGCAGAACCTACGGCCCTCATTGATTTCATAATCAAAACAAGCCTTGCAAATTGGGAAATAACACTCATGACAAGCCACAAACACCTCCCCATTAGCATCAACTCCCACTTGTTCTCCGCAAGAGTTGCAGAAGTGAACCCCGGATTCCATCATTTTTTTTTTTTTATTTTGGTCCTCCACCTTGTATGTTCAAAGGACCAAGATGTCAGTATAAATCTCTCTGAACCTTTGGTTCTCAGTATATGAAGTGATGGGTTTATATGAAGGAGCATAGACCCATTGAAGCTGACCAAAACTATAATGGGATGAGAAGTTGATGGTGGTAGGTTCATTTTCAGAGGTTGGGGGGTTCGTGTCATTCATTGTTTAACTCACACACAAAGGCACATCATATCACTATCACATGGAGAGATGAGAAGCAACGTCTAGTGTTTTTTCATGTCAGAGGATAAACATTTGAATTTATTGCGGGAACTATAAGGAAAGGAAGGCTTCGGTTGGGAGGGTACGTCTTTAACTAACAATAACAACCACCCTTAAACTACAAGTTCATGGCCACACACCACCTGGCTTCAACCATAGAATAGTAACGTAACGGGTGTGGGCTTCAGGAATTTTGCAGTGCACAAATGACGCACTATATTTTTAGTACTGCTATTTGGTACCGGACGGTATCATATTATATGATTTGGTAGTAAAATAATGGAAAAAACATGGAAACCAGGGGGATTGAAATTGTAAGATGAGTGATGCTAAACGATATGAAATTATCTTGCTACGAAATTCACGAAAGTGTTATAAAAAGAAAGAGAAATAAAGGCATAGTTGTTGCTTGAAGAATTAATTGATTTATAGCCGATCGCAAAGGAGGTAAGCCATTCGTCAAGTTTCGTCTCGAAACATTTTGGTATTTTCCTTGCAAGATAAGTACAGTCATAAACCGTCTAATGAATTTCATTCGTTGGACATTGTGCGAATTGAATTTCGTTCTATCAAGAAATACGGATTTGAATTTACTACGATAAAACAATATTACACTCATTAAGATGTATCGTTGGATCAATATTCTTTCATTTTTTTTATGTACACCCAAATGTATTCAATGATGTAAATATGATGTTATTTGATTGCAGTGCACCGAAATCCCAGGAATTACTGGTTTTTCCCCTCCAAACTGTGCCAAATTTTCTAGTGAGTCTCTCCACAGACGTTTGAACCAGTTGCGTTCCACCAGATTGCAGAGACGTTGGTTCAATTAGTTGGATCTAACTAGGTTGATGTAAAAGTAAAAAAAGCCCGGGTTCACCTTAGCATAATAATATTAATAAAAATTATATTGAAACGACTTTGGCTTTCCATTAGGACTAATTGGTTCGTTCATCTGATGATGATACTTGACCGTTCACTCTCACGAGGTTTCGTGGACCATCTTCTGGTTACCGAATTAAGCTGACATTTTTAGCATTTATAACAGTCGGTATTTGTGTTGCTAGCTAGCAAAATACACGTTTCTATTCTAAGTTGTTCTAACGTCAGATCATGTTCTCTATCATTGCTATGCGCAAAATATTACCGTGTGTGCCGTTATATATATGCCATTTCTCTTGCTAGTTATAGATAGATACCATCCATGGTGTGCTGTGCCATTTACCTAGAGGCCTGACTTATGTAATCCATAATTCAAATCTCTATCAGAAATTTCCATCATTAGAAAATATATTCCACATTGCCTTGTGTTTTATATATAGTAAATAACTTGAGCTTGAGCAGTGTTCACTACCAATAAGTTGACATGAATAACAATAGACAAAATAGGTTGATTGATCCTATACGTTTATTTAATTTTTAACATCGATCCCATAAGTTTTTTTTTTTTTTTTTTCAAATTGATCCTACACGTTACATTCTATTTCCACGTTAGTCCTTTCCGTCAATTTTGATCTAACGCCGCTAGTTTTGAGTTGACGTGACATGATATTAACGCGACACGTGACTCTTTATTTGACGTCGTTAGGTTGAAATTGATAGAAATGACTAACGTGAAAACGAAAGATAACATGTGGGACCAATTTGAAAAAAAAAACTTATAAGACCGATATAAAAAATTAAATAAACGTATAAAATCAATTAACTTATTTTGTCATAACAATCCATGAATAAAAGGGGTAAAAGAGAAAAACACTACATAAAGTAACATCAACGTCATGGCATCTCTACAATAAAAAAAGTAGTTGACAAGTAATTTCAGAGTTTAGAAGGAAGCAAGTGAATTGAATATCACATGAATCAGGCTGTGTGATCGAGCAAGTACAGACCATGGTTAAACAGCTCCTATCTAGGTCACTGAACCATACCCCAAAGCAAGAAGAGGAAGAAGATAAGCAGCCATTAGCGTACTTCAGAAGATCAAACAAAATAAAGTTAATAAACCTAATTGTATCCAGATAGAAATAAAAGATCAAAATATATAGACTTAAATTATCAGTATTTGAATGTTAGCTAGACTTGCTTAAGCTGATTTCTGCTAAATTTAAAAACAAGTCACAATAGATTAAGTGGCATGCTCTTTACTTAACACAATGTCAACTATCACCAAATTACAGATTTTTTCCTCTCCAGATACATTGCATTCACATGAATCAGTTGTATTTGTACAAGAAGAAACACATCCTAGAGATAGTTAATAATGATGTCTAATTACAGCCTCCAGTTGTGTCTCTTTCAAATCTACAAAGCACATTGTATGTCACCTCCACAATTCCTGAAAATAGAAATCCATAATTGATGCATCACTCATGTTAGTATTCATATAACAGCAGTGGTTGTTTAGAGGTACAAAGAGCACCAATGCTAATTGAAAATCTCTATGTTAGCCCATGTTAAGGAAGCATTATGATCAGCTAGCGAAGCAAAGAGAAATTTGGTATAACATTTTTAGGCAGAGGGAAATACCGCAACATTTGTGCAATTTACATCCATCCCAGCTTCCATAAGACAACTATAAGTTTTATATCTCCTGTAACACCTTTCTGCTTCGGAATCAAGCCATAAATTCCTAAACAATAAAGCTTCTGGGTGCATTTGTTTCTCAAAATCCAGACTTCTCCCAAGACTTCTCCGAATGAACTGAATCTATGAGAATTCAAACATTTATTTCAGAATTCAGAAAGCATAAAATCTAATTGGATTCTAGTCACCATCACAGCCATGGGTACCTGAGCAATTTCATTGCCTTTCTCAGTGCATTGATCACTGCTAGATGCAAAAGAATTATGTCCACTTTGAGAAAACACTTTAGAAACACTGTTTTTCTGCATATAATCATTCTGATGATAAAGCTTGTGAGGAACAGCCAGGGTCTTTATACTTGTCACTTCAAGTCCCTTGAATGTATACGATACATGCACATCTCAGTTTCAAGTGCAATAAAGATTAAGCATAAAAAGAAAATGAAAGGGGTCAGCTAGGCTGCTACTGTGCACAAATTGCTTATTGCTTATAATACATAAATTCATACATACCTTGGGAGGCTCTAATGACCTATCAAGACAATATGCACTATCTGCACGAGTTGAAACGGGGGTTGAAATCCTTTGGCTACATATTTTTGTGCTTAAAATATTCAGATTATTGATTATTTGCTGGACCATAACACAATCATGTTCATTATATGAATCTACTCTGTCCACACAGGTTTGCACAAGCAATTCTGAAAGAACATGCATTGCGCTGACCATTATCTGACAATCAGGTTTTGGAGATTTACTTAAAGACTTCAAAACACCTTCAAGTGTTTTTAAAAGATCAGTAACAACACCAACTCGAGATGAAGATATTGTTGAAGTTGTAGTTGACGAATGAACCTTTGCAGGGAATATCCCACTTATTGATACACTAGCCTTGGGATCTTTAGTTCCCTTCACAAAGTCATCAACATCCACTATAGTTGCAAGCTTCCCTTTTGACGTGGAGCAATCTTCTTTAGAAGAAGATTGAGCCATCATACAATGAGAATTTAGCACAGGATCCACAAAGCTACATTTTTTATCATTAAGCACGGTAAATGCCTTTTCTCTTCCACGGATGTTACTAGAATGCTGAAGCTCAATTCCCTTATTCAATTCTACTGGGGATTCTGCCGTAACAGTTTTCATGAGTATGTCCTCTCCTGACAACAAATCAGTAGCTACAGGCCCACAGGAGTTGGAAGACACAAAATCATGTTTAAAGTATCCACTAGCAGGAAAGAACTGAGGAGCCAGAGGATTTAAACTGTTATGTTTTTCGGTTGCTTTCTCAACATGATGAAATTTTACAGACACTGAAGTTTCTGATGGAGTTGGACAAAAAGCCATGGTTCCCTTCCAACAAGGAGAATCCACATCAGAGTCACTGTCATCTGAATTCTTGGAAGTCGGTATTTGAGGAGTGTTTTTAGCAGAGGACATATCAATTGTTGATAACTTGAGTGGGGCAGCCTTACAATTTGACATATGAAAGGAGCTAGATTCATCAGCTACGTGTGTTGTGCCTATAGAATTTGATAGAATGTCTTTTCCCCCAATTGTACCAGTGCTTTTTTTGAAAATACCATCAGCCATTAGTAGACAGGCATTCAACCCATCAACACCATGCTCACCTGTACATATCATTCCAAAAAAAATTCAATTATTTGCATGAATAAAATTCAATTATTTCCAAAAAAAATTGAATAAAATTTTACATGAATCATCAAATTAAAACTTTTAAAAAAAAATTATCATCAAAATTCAAGAAATGATTCTAAACTGGGAGCAAGCTTTTGATGCCCTTGGCAGCAGAAATAATTGCATTGATTCTATTGGTTTACTGAAAAACCAATAACACTATATATGGGGAGCATAATCGAAATGGTTGAAGAATTAGGTTTATGGCTAGGGAATAAGGAAAAGAGAGACACAGTTCTAAACTGATAATATTATTGAGAAGTGTAATGTGATTGATGTTATGAGATGTGATACAGAAGACAAATTCAAAAATCCTATTTATACTAATAATGGAATCCTAGTCCTAATTAAATTAAATAAGAAAACAAATTAGAGAATATAAATATGGAAGAAATCCTAAGAAATCATCTAAGATACTATAAAACATTCTAAGAGCATCTTCAATGGGACTTGCTTAAGAAATAAGAATCGTTTCTTACACGGTAGAACCGTTGGAGCACTAATGACATGACATCAAATTATAAGTAGAGTTGCTTATAGAAGCACTCTAACTTTTTAGAGTTGCATCATTGGAGTGGAGAGTTGCTTAAAGTAGTATAAAGTAAAAAGTGATGATGTGGCATGGCGGAGTCCATAAAAAAAGAAGTTAAGCAACACCAATGAATTGCACCGTTGGAGATGCTCTAAGATACAATAATAGTATTATGAGATATTCTCCACATATTCCAATAGAAACAGCAAAAATAAAATATTTAGCTATAAGTAAAACATTTCTATTATCAGATATGAAAACCGTACATTTCTTCACTTTATAGTGAAGGGATGAAAAACTGCATTTGGAGTTGTGCCAATTACAATTTTAATTTTAACCAGCAATAAGGATTACAATTTTCTCCAAGAAATTCCCTCCTTGTACTTTGTTTATAGAACCACATACTCCTCAAATGTTAAACCTCACAGGCTCATACATATGACTGCATGCAGCATGTAAGCAACCTTGTAACACAAAACTCAAGAGTCTTACAATAGGCTCTGAATATGAAAAAGAGAAAGAAACTAAAATAGGACAATTTCCCACTTTTAATCTATATTAATGCATTAAAAAGTATATTTTGTTAAAAATAAAATAAATCATAGCTAAATCAATTAAAGGTAAAATGCATCTAGAAAGATACATTTCCCTCAAAGTAAGGGCTTGAAAATCATAATCAATATAAGATAAGATGAAGTAAAAGTATAAGCATTAGAACCACCCTGCAGCACCCCAGTCATTCAATCAAGATAAAATTGCAAAAGATATTTTGCAGGCCACGATAAACTACCTTGTTGAAGCATGCCCCCATCATCAACTGAACTGCCAACATCATTTCCTTTGCTAAACAAACTCCCATGAAAATCCACTCCATGCTTCCCATAACTCACCTCATTCCCACCATCTTTCCCATAGCCTAAACCAGTAACGTTTGTTGAGCAAGTGGGCAACGAAAACTCCTCCACAATATCAAAGTGTGATCCATCAAACCTATCAAAGTCACCATTTTTGTGAAATTCCAGAGAAGGGTTCTGTTCAAAAAGGGGTTTTTCCTGGGTCTGAGTAGCAGTTTCAACGGGTAAAGTTGTTTTGACAGTGTCCTGACCAAACCCGCAGTTATCCAAAGGCACAGAGACTGCATAGTCACCTTTAGAACCCAAGTTACTCTTTCGAAAAGAGTCGAGCAAAGAACTAAAAAGGTCATCGTTACAGTGATCTAAGGAATTGAGACAAGGTTCCTGATGGGTGGAACGGTTGATGGTGAAGGGTTTGGCCAGTGGTGACAAACGTGTTGTGGGCAATGAGGCTACTTTCTTACTCTGATTCATCCTTTGGTTGGTTTCTTCTTCTTCTTCTTCTTCTTTTTCCCTCTGGAATTTGGAAGCTGATAACGCCACACGCAACTCTGCTCAAAGATCAAAAACTTGGTTTCAAAATGAAAGGGATAGATAGATATTAGCAGAGAGGAGAGTGTAGGGTTTTGATATGGATGATCAAAGAAGGTGGGGGTGCGGGTGCGGGTGCGGGGTGATTGACTTTGATTTCAAGGGTTCTTTCGTGGAATATCAAGATGACTTCCTTGCTGAGTACCACCGTAATAATAAAATAAGTCTTTTTCTTTTCCTGTTTTCATCTCTGGTTTTCTTCTATTTCTTGGAATTCTTTGACTATAAATTAAATTATAATGGTTTAATTAACTCTTTTAATCTGCGCAAATACGGGTCATTTGATTTTGATGTCTCAGAAATTTTTTATTAGAGGTGAATTCTTTGTACATCAACCGTAATTTTATATGGTTTAATCAGATAGTAATACTTAATTTATTAACATGATCCATTTAATTAAGGTGATTCATTCTGATTGAACATGATAACTTTTATCCCAAAATTATTAAAGGTATCAAAGGAACGCCTTTATTAAAAGGCAAATACTATAATACCTATACAAATCAAAGGGTACCTGTAACCTTTAGAATAAAATATTAATTGAATAGATGTAATAAAAGAAATTGATAAGAAATGTAAAGAATTAGGAAGTAATCAATAGAAATATAATTTTATTAATAGAAAATACCAATAAATTGCAAATTATACTTATGAAAGAATGCAAAAAGGTCAAAAAGAAATATCTAATATAAAAGAAATATTAAATAATATAAATAAGGGAAAAGAAATAACTGATGAAAACGAAGATATTAGAAAAATTAAAGAAATTTTTCAACAAATAAAAAAACGGTTAGAAGATAAAAAAAATAATAAATGTATAACAAAAAGAAAACTAGAAAACCTATTATCAAATCCCAGAAAATCAGAAAAAATAGTAATAAGACAAGAACATAACCTTGAACCTTCCAAATTATTAGCTCCAATAATCACATGGAGATGATAAAAGATGAATTTATGGAAACAATAAAGAAATCAAATGATATAGAAGAAATTCAACAATTACTTAAACAATTAAAAATAATTGAGGAAGAAAAGAATCAAATACAAAAGATAGAACAAGTTAACACTGCCCAGGAAAGTAAAGAAAATGAAGAAGTAGTATTAAATTATAGTTCTTCTTCAAAATCCGAAACAAATTATGATGAAATTCGAATGGAAAGAGGAGAAATAAGTAATATAATACTCAAAAGAAAATGGGAAGAAGCTTGGGATAAATATGAGACGTATAATAGAGGATATGCTAGAAAAAATAATAGATGGACAAAAATTCAAAAATAATTTAAACCACGTTATGAATCAATTAAATCAGGAAACATATTTAATATTGATTGCGCAAAAAATAAAGAAGAAATACTTCTACAATGGACTAATGAAATAACATTATTAATGGCAACAGATGAAAAATTTAAAAGGTTAAATTTAACAGATATAAAAAAATTTCTCATTTATAAAACGATAGGAAATGTACAAAAAAATTTAATGGGAATAAAACCAGAAAGCTGGCAACAATATATAAGCGATACACAAAATAATCAAGATTTTGCTAAACTAATTATGAATTTAATTTATCAAGAATTTATTGGTTATAATAGCCTGGAACATAGTACAAAAGTATCTACATGAAAAGGCCAAAATGCATCTAAAAAAACTTTAGATATGTGATATCTGTGAAGTAGAAAGTTTTATTTGTGAATACTAAAAATACTATTATCAACTAAATACAAAAACAAAAGATTAATATAAAGAGAGTTTTATAGATATGTTACCATTTCCACTTAATAACAAAATAAAAAATATATGACAGTTAAATCCAAATGAAACTGCAAACACTCTAGGAGGAATTATTCAAATTCTCTCTACAAAGAATTAAGAGATCAGTGTTTAAATCCAGAGACAATAAGACAACAAAATAGAAAAAGAAATATAATTTGTTGTGACATACCAGAAATTGAGCTATCAGGAAATTATGGATATCATACGCCAACAAAAATAAGTAAATAGTATAAGAAAAAACCCAAACTACGAAAAACGTATCCAAAGAAAAAAACATATAAAAATACTAAGAAAAAATACTTTAAAAGAAGACAAACACCTAGAAAATATTATCCGAAAGAAAACAAGAAGTGTGGATGTTAGATATGTGATATAGAAGATCACTATGCAAATGAATGCACTCAAAGGAAAAATAAAAATTTGAAGGAGAAATCAAAAATAATAAAAATGATATATAATCTAGAACCATTAGAAGAACAAATAAGTGATATTGAAGAAAGCATATATGAATATTCATAAAATGAATTATCTCCGGAAGAAACAAAATCTGAATAGCACTTATATTAAAATTATAATAGAAAAAAGTAATAAAGAAACTGAAGCTTATATTAATACAGGAACAAGTATTTCTCTTGCAACAAAGGCATTATTTGACAAATGGGAACAATTAGATAAACCAATAAAAATACAAATAGCAGATGGATCTATACATCCTCTATCTTGGGTAGTAACAAGAATAACTTTAAAAATACAAAATAAATTATTTATAGTCCCTACACTATATCAACAAGAAACTGGTCTAGATATGATAATAGGAAATAATTTTTTACTTTTATACTCTCCTTAATACTTAGATTATATCTCTCTTAAGGCACCTTATATTAGAAACAAACAAATACTGGAAATACTCAAAATTCCTATTATCCATTATTCTGAATGTACTTATTCTAAAAAAAAACAATCAGAGTTTAGCAAGCTGAACTATGGTGAGTTAGTTGCAATTATTTGTCAAAAAATTTCGCTCTGGATTAATTGATTTAGAACCAAGAAGAAGAATCCCTGTTTATATAGAAGAACTTTTAGACAAAATATGCAGTGAAAACCCTCTAGATCCAAATATTAATAATAAGAATATTGAACTAATAGAACTAAAATTAAAAGACCCCACAAAAAAGTAAAATGTAAATCCATTATTTATACCAAACAAGATAGAGATGAATTTGCAGAAGATATTAAGCAAATGTGTGAAAAAGGATTAATAAGACCATCAAAAAGCAAGCACTCTGCACCAGCATTTTATGTAGAAAATCATAATGAAATCAAGCGAGGAAAAAAAAAGAATGGTAATTAATTATAAGCAAATAAATGATGCGATGGAAGGAGACGCATATTTTCTTTCAAGAAAAGATTTAATTGTTGAAAGAATTAGAAATATGCATTGGTTCAGTACTTTTGATTATAAATCAGGATTTTATCAGATAAGATTATTTGAAGAATCAAAGGCACTAACAGCATTTAGTTGTCCACAAGGACAATATGAATGGAATGTACTCCCTATGGGAATGAAACAATCACCCAAGAATTTTTCAACGAACAATGGATTCTATACTCAAGGAATATAAAGATTTTTGTATTATTTACATTGATGATATATTAATCTTTACAAATAAGGACTTAGAAGATCATTTTAATAAGATCGCATTAGTTCTTAATAAATGTTTAGAACATGAAGTAGTCTTAAGCAAAAACAAAGTTGTTTTGGCTCAAAATAAAATTAATTATT
Organism: Ammopiptanthus mongolicus; assembly: GCA_039655645.1. NCBI lineage: Eukaryota > Viridiplantae > Streptophyta > Magnoliopsida > Fabales > Fabaceae > Ammopiptanthus > Ammopiptanthus mongolicus. The sequence continues at coordinate 101,693,946 of CM077344.1, read as the reverse complement.
TATGATTAGAAATTGAAAAAGGGAAAATAGTAATGCAAAAGCATGTATTAGAAAAACTTCACAATTTCCCAACAAAGCTAAAAGATAAAAATGAATTACAAAGATTTCTTGGACTACTAACGTATATTTCCAATGAAGGTTTTCTAAAGAATCTTGCAGCCGAAAGAAAAATTCTTCAACAAAAATTAAGGAAGGATGTTCTCTGGTTTTGGACAGATGAAGACGAAGCAATTATTTCTAAACTAAAATACTTATGTCAAATTCTTCTAGAATTATAACATCCATCTGACGACGATTTAATTATTATTGAGACTGATGCTTCAAATGAATGTTGGGAGGTGTTATGAAGGCAAAATCCCCTGGATAAAAGAAAGAATTACTGTGCCGATACATGTCTAGAACCTTTTCAAACAGTGAAATTAATTATCCTACTTATGAAAAAGAAACTTTAGCCCTAATTTGAATGTTAGAAAAAGCATCGAATTTATGTGCTTGATAAAGAATTTATTGTCAGAACAGATTCTACTTATATTGCAGGTTTCAAGAATATCAACCACAAAGACACATAGAAGAAAGGAAGACTAATTAGATGGCAAATGAAATTAGCCGAATATAATTACGCAATATCCCATATTAAAGATGAAAAGAATGTTCTTGCAGATATTCTATCCAGAGAATGGAGCAAGGCAACAATAATGTTAAGAAAACAACACGAACTCAAAAAGGCATTAAGAGCTCAGAAGCTGAAAGAATTAGAACTAATTGAAGCAGACATCAAAATATTAGATCTACAACTAGAGACCGAAAACTTCCTTGAAAAAGCAATTCCGAATGAAGTTAAACAACAAGTCCGAGATGAAGAAACTCAGAAATGGTATACTATCTTTAACGGACCATTTCCAGAAATCTATGACGAGTGGCACAAAGCAGCACCACACTGTCAAAAGATTCCAAGCATTATCTATAAATCTTGTGCATCAAAGGAAGAAGCAGAAAAAACATTGAAGGATTTTCAAGAAGCAGAAAGATCTAAGAAGGGTAAAGAGATTTATCTTGGACCAAGAACATTTGCAGAGACAACAACACGTAAACTAGAACCAAGAAAAACAATGAAAACTGTAGGGAAGATCTTTTCCTCCCTAGATAATTATCAAATAATCACCAAAAAAGAACACGAACTTCAAGTGCAATTTCCTGAAGAAAAATTTAATAAACACCTCAAAAGACTTATACACTGGAATTACAAAGAAAAAAACAATTGTTTTAACATGGTTGATCGAAAATTATTTGCGACTAAAGCAGCGGTTACGCCAGAAGCGCCACCTACCTTAGCATTCAATATGTTCCAATTTGGACTCATTGAATGCCTTTAGTTAAGCTAAAATCTCAAAGAAATTAATCTGTTCCCTTACTACTTCAAAGAAGCAGTTCAGTTGTTTAAGAAGAATGTTGCAGGAGAAATATCTATTTTCCTGAAGTTCTACTCGGCATATCCAGATTTTGTTACCAAACAGCTAGCAAAGCATTTAATTTTTATTGGCGTAAGCAATAACAATTTTTCTCTAATGGATGAACCCACTGGAGTTGATTATAACGAAGATCAAATTACTGTGTTCATTGCACATCAATTAGTAAGTATCTTCTCCCAATGTCAATCAATAGGAAAAGATTCTTGAATCAAAACTTTGTATAAATTAAGCACCAAATACTTTACTACTAAGCAAAACCAGCGGAAAGGTAATCAGAGGAATAGATTTATCTCTTCTAACAAGCTTTAAGATGCCCTTCAATGCATTCGAGGGACCTGCAATGAATTACCGCACAGCTGTTCTCCACAAACTGTGCTCAATGATACGACAAAATGAAAATCATGCATGTGAATGATGTGTAAAGCAGGCCCCACCAGAAGACACTACTGAATGTCGACAAGAAGATGAAGACTCTGATGAAGCAATAATAGAGGAGTGATATAAGCCCTTAAGTCACTATGTAAATTATTAAGGACTGATGTAAGCACTTACGTGCTTTAGGGATATTTGTGTAAATGTCTAGTAGTCCTTTAGCTGTATAAATAAGTCCTCTTATGCCGAGACAAAGGAGAGTTTTCGATCTGAAAAACTTCTTAGTAGAGAGTTTTCTCTATAGAGAGAAAATCTGCTAGTCTTCTCATAGGAAACTAGTTAGGTACCTGCGAGTGTCTAACCCCTTTGTAATAATTTCCACTATCAATAAAATTACTTCTATACTTATCGAGTCTTCACTTACAAAATCTCTTTATATACTCACTAATTCTAGTTCATCTACTTCTTTTGCGTAAGCTGCAGTGGACAAAGGAAGGACTGAATTTTAAACATTTCAATCAGGTACGTTTACGTATTCATTCTAGATCACTATTACTAGCTTCATACTCTAGATAGTATAGCAATGTATAGACAAAAGATAGATAATAATAATATAGACTATCTCCAAATTACTAAAGAAGATGGTAACTATAATGGAAGTATTTTAATAAATCCACGATTATTTCAAAAAATACAAAAAGAAAACTTAGATCTAGCGAAAAATGCAAATATGAAAGGAAACGAAAGACTTGGAGGAATAATAAAAAGATTTACTCAGAAAAAAAAATTATATATTATGGAAAAATAATTAATGAAACACCAATAGACATAACAGAAGCCCAAGGAAATATTTGTATACAATTGTTAACAGGAAAAGACTTGCAGAACTAAAGCAGAGCTTAAAGAAAAAAGAATATAGAAGGAAAATAAGATATATTCATATCGGAGCTATACAAATACTAATTAAAGCAACTTTTCAGGAAGTAATAGATTCACCTATAGAATTCATAATAAAAAAACGAAAGGATAACTGATCCAAGAGATAAAATATTAGGAGTAATAGAAGGAAACTTGGCTTATGTAAAATTAAAATTTGAAGTTCATCAAAACACTGGAATACCTTTAACTACTCAAAGATTAGATCAATCATTAACCCTAGAATACAAATTTCTAAGGAAAAATCTTATGTGAACAGAAGACAAAATATTCTCAGTAACGTATTGTGTTAATTACGCATTAACAAATTCACAGCATAGTATTACTTTTAGAAATAATGATAGAATAGATATCCCGAGTTTATTCTAAAAAATAGGAAAATTTTATTATCCAAAAAGAAATGAAATAACAGAATTAGGAACTTTCTTAAAAAGATCAAAATCCTTAAAAATAAATCAAATACCAAGACCAATTAGTTTTTTAGAACCCAAAAGAACTAAAGATGATAATGATATTAGCAAATTAGTAAATCAAGTTAATGATTTAACTCTATATTTAAAGAATAGAATAAGAAATATCTTAGTGAAATTAGTGTGCAAAATATTTGGTATCAGAGCTACCAGGGGAAATCCTAGATAGTAAAATAAAATGGAGAAAGTGACTTTGAAAGAAAAAATCGGAATACTTAAAAAGGCAATTAAAGATGATTATATATATTTAGAAAATTTTATTAAAAATAAAGAGGAAGATGATATCGAAAGACTTGTAAGAGAATTTATAGAAAAATGTCTCATTCGGCGAGGAAATAGACTTATTCAACTAGAAAATAGCTTACTTAGAATAGAAAATTAAGAATGGAACCATATCTAGAAGATATAGGACTACACATGAAAGATGAAGTAATTACTCTAATCGAAGGATTTGGAACTATACAAGTTATAGAAATAAAAGAAGCCATGAATTATCTTAGGAGAAAAATAAAACACTTTGAAGTAATGATATTGCACGAACAAAATCCTGAACATAGAGAAATACTGCAGAATATTCTATATAAAACCAAACAAAGACTAGCACAAATTTATAAAAGACGAGATGATAAAATTTTTGAAAAAATAAATACTTTCGATTATTAAAATAAATAGGTATCAAAACCCGCTAATTAATCCTTAAATATATGGGTACTGTAGCAACTCCCGTAGGGTTGGCAATGGGCAGGGTATGGGTAGAGTACTATAGTATCCGTCCCCGTACCCGCGTTTTGAAAAAATACCCGGACCCGGACCCGGACCCATACCCTCGTGGGTAGTAACTGCAGTACCCTTACCCTCTGGGTACCTAAGTATCCGTACCCGCACCCGTTACCTGCACTTTAATATAAGAAATTTGAATTAATCTTTAAAATGTGTCTAAACTCTTGCATTCCAAACTAAAAATATAATATGTGGATCTAATAATCAATTTGTGGACATAAAATGCAAATGTTTTAATACAAAATATATATTAATCAATGTCCAAAGCATCAATTAAACATTACAATAAACTTCTAAAAATAATTAATTCATAAATTTGGAGCTCCTGAGATGTTGGCACTCTCCAGAATCTGCAAAAAAAAAAGATACACACACTAATTAATTATAATTGTAAAGTAAAAATTAGTAACACACTGTAAAGTAAACAATGATAAATTAAATTACCTCATCATCAGAATCAGAATCCCCAAAAGTCTGCAAACGCTTATCTTTCAGATGTAAATATTGTTTTGGTCCAGTGATGCCAATAGAAGCTAGAATATAACAAGAAAGTAAATGATTAGTCTAACTGATTAAAAGTAATAACAAACACAAATTTAAATAAATAAATATATGAATGCAACATTTATTACCTTCCTTTTCATGTTTCAACCAGCTTTGTGCACACATAAGTGCCTCTAAGGTATCCTGATGAAGCCTAGAACGATGAGGAGTCAACAACCTACCTCCCGTGCTAAAAGCATATTCTGAAGCAACACTTGAAATTGGGATGGCCAAAATATCCTTAGCAATTTTTTGTAATATGGGATACTTGATTCCATTTGTTTTCCACCATCCAAGAATATCAAATGTAGCACTTCTAGGCAATACCTTCTCTTCCAAGTATTGATCTAACTCAGATTTCCATAAACTATCATTTGTATCATTGACAAATGAATCATAACCACTAAGAAAATTGCTAGCATTTGTATCTATATTCAACTCCTTGTCATTTAACATTTCAGTTGAATTTTCCACCATCCCATTGGATTTAGCTTGATAATCTTCAAACAACAAGTAACACAGTTTCTTGATATTGCTGATTTCAATTGAAGATGAACTTCCATAAAGCTTGGGAAAGAAGTACTCTAACAACTTCAATTTGTATCTCGGATCCAAAACAATGGCAATCCCCATAACTCCATGAATAACAGACCAATATTTCTCAAATTTGGCAACCATTTTGGAAGCCATATTTCTAATAGCCTCAATTGAGGAAGTTTGCCATAGTTGCAAAGAGAGCTTTATTTCACAAACCAAAGGAAAGAATATATTTGTCGTAGGATATTGTGTACCTGAAAACATCTCAGTCACACGATTAAAGACTTCCAACCTACTACAAATCTCTTTTGCAATTTCCCACTCACTTGTTATCGGCAAGCATGTATACAAATGCTCTCTTGTCTTCAAACGAATAAAAACATCTTTGTAAGCCAATGCAACAACAAGCATCTGATAAGTAGAATTCCATCTCGTTTTGCAATCAAGAATGAGTTTCTTTGTGATGGTAACTTTTATTTGACGTGCTGCTTCCCTAAAACTTTGTTCTCTTTTAGGTGTGGCTGTCCAAAAAGCAACATTATTCCTAACCTTCTCTATGCCTTCTCCAAGAACACTTAAATCATCTTGAGCAATTAAATTCAGAATATGTGCACAACATCTCATATGAAATAATTGACCATCAAGCATAAGAGCATAACAATCAAGTTTGTTTAACAACAAACCAATAAGACAATCATTAGTATTCCAATCTAGCATGCATTCTATCAACACATTTGAAAGAGCTTCAGCTGTGTGTGGACATTCTACTTACACAAACCTATCATGTAAAAGAGTTTATTAAATATTAATACAATCCTAAATACTATATGTAATTGATAAATTTAATAAACATCATATCACAAAAAAATTATACCTTAATATGCGACTTTGCATATCCCAATCATCATTAATGTAGTGTGCTGTGATGGCCATAAACCCTTTCTTTTGGTTGCTAGCTGTCCACAAGTCTGTTGTTAAAGCAATTTTATTTCCGATCTTGTCTAAGAGTCCCATAGTCTTCACCTTTTCATATTGATAAATTTTGAGAATATCATTTTTAAGTGTGTTTCGACTAGGAACCTTGAACAAAGGTTGAAGACCTTCAGAATAGGCTCTGAACCCCAAATGATCCACCATTGAAAGTGGATACTCATGAACTATAATCATACAAGCAAGCTCCTTTCTTGATTTGTCTGGATCAAAATGATAGTTACTCAAATAACTAGATGAGCCATCCACCTTCTTTTGTTCTCTCAACAATATTGATTGTCTTATATCCCTATATGACCTTCTCTTACAGGTCGCAAAGTGTTTATGCAAATGAGTTGTTCCATCATTTCTTTTGCCTGCTAAATGCTTGTTGCAATAATTACATATAGCTTTTTCTTCTCCGTTAATTATTTTTTTCTTGAAATGGTTCCAAACAACTGATGTCTTCTTTTTCTTGTCATCATCACCTATTTCAAAATCATTATCATCCACAGCAAGAGTAGTAGAAGCTGCAACTGCAATTGTTTGAGATTGATCTTTAATTTCAGAAGTATCCCTTTAATCACTTGGTACACTTTCAGGTTGGGTGGGAGTAGTAGATATAATTGGAGAAGAGCTACTTGCAGATTCCTTTGGCTGAGTGACTCCTTCCATCTATGAACATGCAGTACCATTAAAGTCAATAAAATTATATTTCTATATCAGTTTATACATTCATGAATCTGTCTTTAAAACAGTTTCTATATTTCTATATCAGTTTATACAAGTATACAAACTGATATTTCTATATTTCTATATCATTTTATACAAGTATGTGTAAAGGGTATTAAAACAAAGGTGAAACAGGGTATTAAAAATGGAAGCACATTCATGAATCTGCCTATTAAAACAGTCATGAAACAAGGTATTAAAAATGGAAGTACATTCATCACTGCTCAGAAGAAAGAAGGTGAAGAATGAGTTACACACCTAAGTGACTAGCTGAAGCGGCGGCGGCGCTGGACTGACGAGATGAAGCTGCGGCGGTGCTGGACTGACGAAATGAAACGATGAAGGGAAAGGACGGAGCCGGAGAGGAGATGAAGCGGCGGCCGAGTGACGATGAAGCAGCGGCGCCGTGGAGATGAAGCAGCGGCACAGTGAAGATGAAGCAGGACAGAACGAGACTGAGAGTGAAACTGGGAAGGAAAGCCTGAAAGGGATTAGGTCAGAATGAGACTGAGAGAATGAGAGTGAACTTAGTTGAAATTTATTTTTCTTTTTAATTTTTTATATTTTAATATATCAGATTATGATTTATAAATATGTAAAATAAATATATAAAAATAATATATATATACTGCGGGTATGGGACGGGGTGGGTACTAGAGTACCCGCACCCATCCCCATTAATTTTTACGGATAATTACCCGTATCTGTACCCTTTTCCAATTAGCGGGTAATTATCCTACCCATAGCGGGTAAATTTTGCGGGTATCCAGCGGGTCCAATACTCATTGCCATCCCTACAAACAACAAATGATTAAAAAAATCTTCAGCATTCATTCCTCTGCATCCAAACCTTATGTTATTTAACGAAAGACACCATATAATAATTATGAAAAAAATTACTGAGACACCAAATTTATTATCTATATTTTAATTATTAAAATTTCACTTTTTTATTTTAAAAAATATAATTATTTTAAAATATAAATAGGTCATTAAAAGTATCTTTAAGGCTCGCCTAATAATTAGATTTTGGCGTCTTCTATCCTTTACTTTGACTTTTTATACTAAATTTTAATATATTAATTTTAAAAAAATTCATTAAAATGTAATTAATCTTAGAGTTTAATTGTTATATATTATCAGTATAAAGTTATTTACACTGTTAACCAATCAGAAATCATGATAGGAATGACTTTTAAGGTAGTTAGGATAGAAGTCAAACATTTTCACTTATGTGACAATTTCTGATTGGTTAACGATGTAAAAAATCTTTACACTGACAATATATACCAATTAAATCCTAAACCTTATTAACTACCTCAAATATATATTCTCACTGCACAGGATTGCACACAAGCTATGGGTAATGAATAAATTATAATATAAAATATTTTAACAACTATTTTAGAATATTTTAGTAAAAAAAAACAACTATTTTAGATAATAATTTAGTTTATAAATAACAAAAGGCTCTTGCTAACTAATATTACTGGTTAAAGAATAAAAAAATTATTTAGAAAAATAGTATATTCAATATATAAAAAAATTAGGGAAAAGTGCATACTGTTCCCTTAAATTATGACCCTTTTGCAAATAGATATCATTAATTAGTGATTCTTTCCAATTAATCCTCAAACTCTAATAATTAGTGAAATAATCCTTATGTTAACCCATGATTAAATGGATAATGGTGATAAAATCTGACCGTCCATTTTTATTAAATCTCAACCATGGATTATTTTTTAATTTTTAAATTTTTTTATTTTCAAAAAAACAAAAAAGAAATCATGAGAGCTGTTCTTGTTTCTTCTGGTTCACCACACAGAGGTTGGTGAGGGCTGTGAGGGCGGCGAGCTTTTCAACCGAATCGTCGCACGGGGTCACCACATGGAGCGTCGCTGCCTGTGGAGGAGAAATCACACGATCACATCTTTGCACTCATTTGGGGATTTTGGAATTCCTTTCCAATGGACGAAGGCGAGCTTTGTATTTGGAGTATGATGAAACTTCATTTCTCTGTGTTGTTTGCTTGTATCTGGAAGGGGATAGAAGCGCCCAACAATCAGACTGTGTTGGATTTGATTCCATGAAGATTGAAAACAACACTTCATTTCCTCAAGAATAAAGATAGCTCAGTTCAAGAGACCATTCTTGTTGTAGGCAAATTACAATGAAGTGTATGATTCACAGTCCAAAACACAACCTTCATTAACCAAAGCTTGAAAGAAGACGCACCAGAGAAAGAGAAGGCCCGTCTCTTTCTCTAATTTTTTTCTTTTTTTTAAAAAAATCAAAAGATTAAGAATTAAAAAATAAAATAAAATAATAAAAAATGAAAATAATCCATGGTTGAGAAATAATAAAAAATTAAACTAATCCATGGTTGAGATTTAATAAAAATAGACGGTGAGATTGTATCACCATTAGCCATTTAATCATGGGTTAACATAAGGATTAATTTCACTAATTGTTGGAGTTTGAGGATTAATTGGGAAGAATCATTAGTTGATGGTGCCTATTTACAAAAGGGTCATAGTTTAGGGGGGCAGTATGCACTTTTCCCAAAAAATTAAAAGTAATACAAACTTTATATCTTTAAATTCTTCATTGTAAGTCCCTTGTTAGTAAAAAAATTAGGGTCTTGCTAACCAGTACCCAAGGGCATTGGTTAAGGAATCAATAAAAGGAAATGTTTCATCAGAAAACTAAGTGTTGCACTTTTTAAAATAGGATCTTGCTAACAAGTGCCCTAAGAGCATTGTTTAAGGAATACAAAGTTAGAATTTTTTTATTGGAAAATGAAACTTTTGAAAGTTCAATGCATTGAATACACCATTTTCAATACAAAATTTCTATCTTTGAATCCTTAACCAATGCCCTTAGGGCACTAGTTAGCATTTGCCTTTAAAATATTAAATACACATCTTTTAATCCAAAATTTTCTTTCTTAATTCCTTAACCGGTGCCCTAAGGGCACCGGTTAACATTCTCCAACAAATTATTGAGCACCATCCTTAAGATCCGCTTTATTAAGGACCTCTCCTACGTGGAAATCACCAACCCTTCTCTTCCCGAGCATTCTCCTAATTGGCTCGTTCTAGCGTGAGCAAGGCTTAGATGTCGCTCACGGTGCACCACTTTTATTCACCGTTAGATCAAATAGTTCCACCAATTTTATCATAAACTGGACACACCAGATTATTATTTTTTTAATTTCGTTGTCTCTCACACAGTCACACTGTGGCTTTACTTGTCGGCATCTTCTTCAACCTTACCCACCATCTTCAACCTGTTGGCAGGACATTGCAGAGCAGTGGAAATGATAGCACACACGCCTGGAGATGGTAGTGTTTACGACTGAGCGAGCACGGCTATCCACGCAGTGGAGTGGCAGTGTGCAACGGTCCGATTCCGATTTGCATTGTGCTGTGCGTGGGGAATGGCGGAGCGACGAAATCACGGCGATGCTGGACAACGGAGCGGTCTCAGGGTGGCTCTGCTATACGACTGTCACAGCGGCTCGTGACGGCACGCGACGACATGGCTGGTCGATGGTGGATCTTCTTCGGACCTACGTGGAGCTGCGCACCATGGTGGCTGACGGCGTGAGGTGATTTGATCTGGACGGCAGGACGACAAGATGACGTTACAAGGTGATGAACAATAGCGTTTAGGCTGCAGCAGGTGGAGCTCAAGGGAGGAAGCATTGTGACTTCCTTTTTTCGTCTTCTCCGTCGTGTCTCCACCAAAACCACGGCCACAACAACTCTAATTCCTATGACCAACCAGAGCTTGAGGTTGGAGGCGCGGTGATTGCATGATTGCATGTGGATGGAGCAGCGGTGAAGGAGATGGACTGGTAGGGAAGGGCAGGGGCAGGGGAAGGAGTTGCGGGAGGAATAATCTAGTAACGACGGTGCATGATAGAATTTGGTGAGATTACTTGATACAACGATGAATAGAAGTGGTGCTATCAGTTGATACATCTAACAGTTGCTCACGCTAGAAGAAGCCATGAATGTATTATCTTTCAATTTCAATTCAGTTTAATGACCATCTCTATTACCACTTAAAAAATAGATATTTACCAAAAATAATACTCCCTCCGGATCTATATATAAGCAAAAAAACTAATTTCACACGTATTACGAAAGTTAGTTATATTAGTTTAATTGTCTTGATTTGTGTAAAAAATAAGTTATAGTTACTAAACTACCATTTCTTGGGAGTGTATAATGTTCTTGGAAGTTGTTTCTTGAGAGTGTATAATGCTCTTGAAAAAATAAAAAAAAACAATTAATCAAAGGGTATTTTTGAAATACTGCCATTAAATAAAGTTGATTTAGTTGACTTTTGCTTATATTTGAGTTCAAAAAATTTAGGTATTTTTTTGCTTATATATATATAGGTTCGGAGGGAGTACACGAATAGATATAATTATTCTTTGGTTAAATGAATATTTTGGTCTCTGTAAATAGGGTGAGATTTGGTTTTAGTCGCTCCAAAAAAATTTCTTAGGTTCTGCTCCCTAAACGTTTTAAAACTTTGAAAATTGTCCCTGCCGTTAGGGTACTTCCGTTAAGTGATGACGTGACAGACAGAGTACCACGTGTACAAAAATATTATTTTTAAATTCCACAAAAAAATAAATTTTTGGTCCCGGCAAAGTTTATCAATTTTGGTTCTAGTCCCTGTAAACTTTTTTCTTACAATTTTGTCCTTGAAATCTCAATTTTTTTATAAATAGTCCCTACCGTCACCTCTCTCTGTTAATTGTTGATGTAACGAACGGAATACCACACCAGTCATACCACGTCGGTGCCACATCCAAAAACTGGAAGTCATGTGATACAATTTACATGTTGTTAGCAACTAGATTCTGCATAAATCCAACGGTGTTCTAATTGTTACTGGGAACAATTTGTGCATCTAAAATTTTTCATAATTTTACTAGACTTGGATGAGAATGTTATCTTTAATTCTAATTTGGTTTCAGTCAATTCAATTCAGACAAGTATAGAGGAAGATACGCATCCCACAAGGTAAGGACTATTTACAAAAACAATTGAGATTACAAGTACGAAATCCTAAGAATTTTTTTTTTACATTGACTAAAACAAAAATTGGTGAACTTTGTAGAGGTCAAAAACTTATTTGTAAAATTTTGTAGAATTAAAAATTAATATTTTGTAGACCTGACACTCTATTTGCCACGTCATCACTTAACAGAGGTACCCTAACAGCAGGGAGGAATTTCAAAGTTTTAAAACGTTTTGGGACCAGAACCTGAGACATTTTTTTTGGAGGGACCAAAACCTAATCTCGTCCTATTTGCAGGGACCAAAATATTTATTAACCCATTTTCTTTTGATGGAAAGATTAGATATAATTAGACAATAAAAATTATATAAATATAATAAATTGATATAAGAAAGATGTTCGTGATTAATAACATCTTCAATGGTGCAACTCATCAGAGTCGTTTAATTTTATTTTTTTATAGGTTTCATCATGTCACGTCACAACTTTTTATTTTATACTATTTTATGGAATGGTTAGTAATGAAGTGGAGTGAACAGGTAAAAACATACTACTACATTATTTGAAAGTTTAATGAGGGAATCTCAAACCCCCCGATTTGGAGGTATAAAAATTGAAGGTTTGAGTGGGATGAAGTGATTTGAGTTACCATTCTAGACCATCTCACTCCATTACTTACTAAACTCACACACAATGAGTTAAATCCTTTTAACCATCTCACTTCATTACTAATCACGTCACTCTTCCTCCCAAACATAGCCTTAAGCAACTCTTACTTCAACAATCAACAATGTAACTCTAAAAAAGGTCCCATAAGTTACCCACGGTTTCTCTAGCTTATTTCTTTTATTTAAGCAATAATTGCTTCTATAAACAATAATACCTACATCTGTATCTCATGTCACTGTACTTCAATGGTGCTACCGAATAAGAATATATCTAAATAAAACAGAGAGTGAAGATCCAAATTAGTCCCCGAAAATTTTCGGGGACCCACTTTTGATCCCTCAAAAAAATAAATTAACTATTTAGTTCCTCAAATTTATAAACGTGGGATACATTAGTCCCTAAGTTTAATTTCGACATCCATTTACTTGCCTACGTGTCCTATTCACCATCGTACTTGGCCCGTTAGTGATCCTGCATGGCCTATAACCAATTTCAACCGTGAAAAATGAATGAAAAGTGAAAAAGTGCATAATTTTAAGATATTTTGATTTGAAAACTGTGCATGTTTTTTTTTTCACTTTTTATTCGTTTTTCGCAAAGAAAATTCGTCATAGGCTATGCAAGACCACTAATGAATCAGGTAAGATGGTTAATGAAAAGTAAATGGACGTCAAAACTAAACCTAAAAATTAATGTACCATCTATTTATAAATTTAAGGGACTAAATGATTAATTTATTTTTTCAAAGATTAAAAACACATTTCCAAAAATTTTGGGGGACCAATTGGACATTCCCTCTAAAACATATAACAGAATGTACGTACAATAAAGTCCCAACATATATTAGAGTCCAAAACATCCAATCAAATGGACTCCTTAGCAAAGAAGGAGCCAACAGGGACCAAGATCTGAGTCATCAGACCTCGTCCTTATAACAGTGGTAGGGTAGTGGTTTATTTTTCATGATCCCAAAGGTAAAGCAAAACACCATATAATCATTATGACAAAATTTACTGCCCCACCAAATTATTTATCTATATTTTTTATTAATTAATTAATTACAATTAATTTTTTATTTTATAAAAATGTAATTAATTAATTAAAAATATAAATAGGTAATTAAAAGTATCTATAATCCTCACCTAACAATTAGATTTTGGCGTCTTCTATCCTCACTGCACAAAATCGCACACAAGCTATAGGTAATGAATAATTATAAAAAAATATATTTTAACTATCATTTTAAATAATAATATTTTTTATAAATAACCAAAGCTGTTGATAGTAGTTAAAGAATACAAAAATAAAAAAAATGTTTTGAAGAGTAATATATTCAATATTAAAATGAATAAAAATTATATTTTTTAATAAAAGAGTGTTATCAAGATACTCTCTAATTTCAATTAATTCATGAAGGTCTCATTTGAATTATGTATGATCCATATTAATTTCAACTAATAAAAAAAATATATTAAAAAAAGAATGATAAAAAATGGATTATTACTATTTCTCTTTTGATAAAGCACTTGTTAGGTGTTAGTACGAAATTATTGAAAACCGTCCTTATCAAGATCTGCTTTATTAAGGACCTCTCCTGCGTGGAAACCACCAAACCTTCTCTTCCTCCCGAGCATCGCCGGATGAGGATCCTGTTGACGGTATGAAATCCGATCCATACAAAATATTTGATTTTTAATTTATAAAAAAATATTAATATTTAATTTTTTTTTCAACCATCAGATCGATAGAGTATCTTTAGTCCGAATATCATAACGATTCTTTAAAAATAAAATATTATTATAATATATTATATATAATTTTAAATTTCTTAAATTTAAAATAATTTTTATTTATAAAATCTAAAGTTTTATAATATTTAAATATTATTTCTTTTATATTTGATAGTATGAAAGAAGAGAGAGAAGATCACATATCTACGGGAAGGGAAGTTAAGTTCAGTTGACATACAAAAGTGCATAGAATGGTGGTCCAGTATAGGGATGGTAATGGGTAGGGTATGAGTAGGGTATTATAGTACCTATCTTTATACCCGCGTTTTAAAAAAGTACCTGTCCCTGTTCCTATACCCGCGTGGGTAGCAACCTTAATATCCGTACCCTCACCCGCTGGGTACCTAAGTACCCGTATCCGTATCCATTACCCGCACTTTTTATATAAGAAATTTGTGGATTTTGAAAATAAGATAAGTAAATATGATATATCCAAAGGTTTTCGATTGATATAATTTTCATATTATTCATTTTAAACAATAAAATAACTTATTTTGTACTTACATAAAGTTACGTTCCACATAGTAAATGTCTTGCATGCCAAACTAAAAATGCAACCCGTAGATTTAATAATTTGTGAACATGAAATGTATGAAATGCAAAGGTTCAAATACAAAACGTCAAATAATCAATCTCCAAAACATTAATTAAATATTGCAATAAAAAATGATACATTGCACTAAAAGGAGTGTTAGTAAAAAAAAAATGCTATTGAATTGCAGAAAAAACAATATTAATGCCTCCTTTTTATTTTATTTGCCAACGCTTGATGATTATCATTATTGTCAGGTTTGTTCACAAGACAGAGAAAAACACGTCGAGATTATTGTAAATATTAAGATACTAAATATAGAAGGAAAACATAGCAACCTAGGCATTTCCATAGGAGATGATTTGATCATATTAATCAAGAAGTAACATACAAAGTATAGGCGACAATGAAGCTAGCCAAGTGAAACTGACGATGAAGCTCTAGTTTTTATTTTTTATTTTTTTAATGTAATATATTATAATTAAGGCATGATGAAGTAATATATAAAGTATAGACGACGATGAAGCTAGTTAAGTGGAACTGATGATGAAGCTTTGGAATTAACAATGAAGCTCTAGTTTTTTTAAAAAAAATTTTAATGTAATATATTATAATTATGTATATAGAAAATAAATATATAAAAAAAATAAATAAATATACATAGTGCGGGTATGGGACGGGGTGGGTACTGGAGTACCCGTACCCGCACCCATCCCCATTAATTTTTGCGGGTAATTACCCGCACCCGCACCCATATCCATTAAACGGGTAATTACCCTATCCGTCATGGATAATTTTTACGGATACCCATTGGATCCGATACCCATTGCCATCCCTAAACTCCCGTATTGGAATTATGTGTTTGCAAATTAACAACTTTTGGATTACCCGATTAGGTCCGTGTCGTTTAGGATGTTTGGCGGATCACTTTGCATCACTTTTTTTGTTTGGTTTTCTAGTGGCATGCAATATGGAGACTAATCTTTAGAGCGGAGTAGAACTACGAGGGCGACAAAATTATCTCAAGAGTTTTAATGTTACTGTATTCTTGTGACTAAGATTCGAACTCAAAATCACGGGTTAAACTCGAAAAGATTCGTGTCATCTCATTCAAGCGCTCTTGGCTGCTTTGGATAAGTTTTAATTTAAAAAGTCATCCGAACCAAAAATAAAAACAAATGATGATTCAATTTGGATTGATTCTTATATCAAATATGAACTAAAAAAGTCATTCGATTTTTACGGACACGATAACTAAAGTGACTAAATAACATAAGAGATAACATATAACTTACGAAAAATTTAGTTATTATGATCTAATACATATCAATTTCATGTTTGAAACAATAAAATAGTAGAAAAATACTCAAATCAAACTAATAATTATTATTAGAAAAACAAAAAGTATTAAAATTTAGGATTTGATTAATATGCACTATCATTGTACAAAAAGTTCACTTTCAACTAATTATGAATTGTCATATAATTAAAAATGTTTGACTTTTATCCTCACTATTTTAAAAGTCCATCGTATCATGATTTGTGATTAGTTAAAAGTGTAAAAAAAATTATAGTAACAGTGTATACCAATTAAATCTACACCTTATTAAATTTTTATATCACATCAAACTAGAAAGTATTATTAGTCTAAAACGACATCTCATACTAATAATAGAATAAATAAATATTAAATTTTATATATACGATTCAGTTTGGTTTGATTGCTTTAAAAAAAAAAGTAATCGAACCAATCTAATTGATTTTCACGAAAGAAAATCCAAAAAAATTTAATAAAAATTGATTTTATTCATTTTTCGTTTTTTTGTTTAACGAAACACCCCTACTGTTGTTATCTTCTTCCCATTTTAAGTGCCCATAACGGGTTGTTACATCATCACTATCTTGTGAACAAAAAATAATATTTTTCAACGTCATGCGGTATTTAATAATATTAATTATAGTTTTTATAATTTATAATTATTATTTTTTAATACAAATAAATATTATTATTTTAATAGTTATTCTCTTCGATAGTAATTTTTATTATAAATTTATTAAAAAATGATTATTATTTTAGACTTAATATTAAAATATTTGTTTTAGAAAACATTAAAATATCGTGAATTTATTTACTCTCTCCTTTCTTCTATAAAATTCTAAAATGAGGATTGGATTGGTGAATTTCTTTCACAAGCTAAAAATTACCAATTTGTAGATAATTATCAATCTTCAGATTTGTTTTTTCCCTGAATTTAAAGAAGAAAATAGAAAGTAAAAATATTTTTTAAATTCATATTATTTTAATATTTTCCAAAATAATATTTCGATATTATTTTATAAAATAATAATCACATCTTAATAAATTCAAAAAAAAGGATTTTTATAAAAATCGTAACTATATTATAATAAAAATTATTTTAATATTTATATATAGTAAGTAATAATAATTACAAATTATAAAAATATAATTAATATTAATAAACATCACGTAACATTAAAAGAATATTATATTTATTCACGTAGAAGTGTTAGTGTTTGACTCCGATATCAGCACTTAACTAGAGGAAACTAACATCAGGAACCTAAAACAAAATTTTTGAACTTTCAAACACTAAAATCTATGAAAAAGGTTTTGTAGGTACCAAAACCAAATATTCCTCTACGTATAGGAACTAAAAAGTTCATTAAATCAATTTTTATTAATATGAATGAATGCTTCCGGTCGCGACCCTTCCTATACTAAGTTTGAGTAATTCTATAAATAACCACTTTAGATTTGTATAATTTTTATTGTATGGTGATGATATTTGATTTTATCTTATGAGTTTAATTTTGATATATTATTAGTATAAAGTTGTTATAGTATTAACCAAATACAAATGAGAGTAAAACATTTTTAAAGTAATTAGAATAAAAGTAAAACATTTTAATGATATGATATTTTATGATTAATTTTGATCATATAAAAAATCTTTACACAACACATACCAATTAAAGTCTTATCTTATTTTTTGTACACTTATTTTAATATTCTGACATAAATAAACGAGTTACATATGATTTTAAATAATGTATATTTAGCTTTTATAAGTAAGTTTTAACTTACCAATTCATAAATTATGGGGATCATTTTTTATTGATATTTTGTTAGGATATTAAATTTTATATTTTTTTTTTTTTTGACAAAAACCAACTCAACTCATTTGATTGATAATCAAAAAGGAAATACAATAAGGTAAAAAATTAAAAACTTGGGAGCTAGCATAAAACTTATAAGCTCTAGCTAAAGCATGAGCAACTGAGTTGACTTGCCTCCTTATAAATAAGCAAGTGAAAAAAGCTTTACTAGATAAAATTTGCTTGCATTTTTGGATAATGAAACCAAACTCCGAATGTTCTGTACCAAAAAAGTGACTTTCACGGTTGTGAATTAGATCCCGTTTGGGTAAACAGCTTATCAAAGCGCTTAAATTAGATCATATGTGAAAAACTTTTATGCATTAAGCTTCTTTTAAATTAGTTTAGTGTTTGGATACATACTCGAAGAAACACTTTTGAAATCAATAAACTTGAGAGAGTAATACGGAAGGGTTGGTTTTGATGTAATTTCAAATTAGTATGAGATATAATTGTCCAATAAAATATGAAAACAATTTCTCGTATAAGCTTCCACATAAAATTTTTTAATAAGCTAAAAAAATTGACTTATCAAAATAAGCTAAAAATAGCTTATGGGGGGTTAATAACTTACTTATTTAAGTTTATCAAAATACTATCTTTTACATAAAAGCACTTATATATATCAGGTGAGAAGCTAAATAAGGGGTAAGATATGTTATTCAAAGGGGACTTTAGTATATTCTATTGGACTTCCTAGCAACTTATACATGACCCACCACCTAAACTTGTTGAAGTATCATATAAGTACGCATAAGTATCATATAAGTATCATATAAGCATCTAGATCTATATCTATATCTATATATAATACATTTGAGAATATTCCTCAAAGACCATTTTCACACATGTCAATCTCTTAGGCTATCCACATAAGCAATATTCCACGTGTCATTCATACCTCAAAAGAACGGATTATTGAACACCAATTCGATTGGCCTACAAAGGAAATAATTTTCCTTTATTAATTGAAACGATTTTTTCTCATTTCATATTAAATATGGGAGTCTACTCTTTCAGTGAAATTATCCGAATTTTCAATACAAATAAAGAAACGATTTTAACTAATTTAATGTTGGTATATCAGCAGCACCATATATTCAAATATTTCAAATATTTATTTATTTTGTTAAATTCCTGCTAAATAAAACAGGAAACTTTTTTAGCACATTAGTCAGATACATTAAAATGGGATAAATAATAAAATAAAAAAATAATAACAGTGCATTAAAACACACACATATTTCAAAAACAATCTACATTAAAGGCTTGAAATTCATAAAAGCAAATAAAAGCAAATCAGATTGAAATTTCGATGGAATAATAATAATAATATTAATAATAATATGGAAATAATAATTATTATTATGTATGGAATAATAATATTATCCATTTCATTTATGGAATCGTAATGCATGTTTACTGGTTTTTTATTTGAATTCATATAATTTAGAATATTGGAATCAAATTTTTAAATGCTAGACATCACCAAAATATGATGAATCATAATCAAACTTTTAAATTGTCAGAATTTCATTAATTAAAAAATAATGAATAAAATTTGAATTTTGACGGCAAATAAGGATTCATCAAAGGGTGATGATCTTCAAATTCTGCAACAGGAAGCACATTCTCCTAATGATCTTTTATCACCTGAAAATGCAACTCAGATCGCTGATCAACATGATCAGGATTTTCATCGGTCAAAGCTTTAGCCATGGGAACATACACCTTTCTTGGTTTTGATTCTTGGACCTTCATTCCATTATATTTGCAAGAATCCAATGGATGGCCTATGACATTGCAAGAATTGCAAAAAAGAGGAAGTCTTTCATACTCAATCTTCACCTTGAAAGCAAAGTCTTTCCTTTAAACCAAGATTTGATCCCCGATTTCACCCTTCAAATCAATATCTACAAGGATACGAGCATAATGACCAAGAGATTTATGAATTGTGGCATCATACAAAGAGAGAGGAATACCTACTCCCCTAGAAATTGCAAACAGAATTTTCGGTCTCCCATATTCTTGGGGAAGATAAAAAATCCTAATCCAACATTGCACATTGGTTTGTTTCACCCGATTAGGATTAAAGTCTTGAGACCAAGAGAATAATCGTAATGTTCCTGGCTGTAGATTCCATGATCCAACAGATAACACTTGGCGCATATCCTCAATAGAGAAAAAAGAGAGTTCAAAATATCCCTTTCCAATAGGAATCGTCTTCCACTGAGATAATGGTTTCCAAAGTTTGGTTAACTTGTTGCATAAGTCAGCCAATTTCAAGGGTTGATCCCCCTTTGATAATAGAACCCTACCATGCAAACACGTTTTTGCAGCCTCTATACGTGCAATGTACTCGTCCTCTAGGATAGATACAGCAAGAGCACCACCTTTCATGCAAGGGACAGGAAGCTGACTGAGAGGAATGTCACAAGCATTATTAAGGCTTGTGCAAAAGTTTACTTGTGAATAGGAGATGAGAAAGGAGGAGATGAGGATGGAGAAAACCCATCAAAGGCAAGGAATCGCCATGGGACAATAGGTTTTACGTGAGCCATGGCCATGCAAATCCTTATTTGCCGTCAAACAATTTAATGCTTAAACAAATTATCAATTGCCAATTAATATTAATTAAATCAAATATATTGATAGTCAATTTAGTATCAAAACAACTTGATCCTGAAATAAATCAATACAAATTTCTAATTCAAATTCATATAAGAAATTATTAGAAATTATTTGAATGTTTTTTTACTGGTTTTTTATTTGAATTCGTATAATTTAGAATATGGGAATCAAATTTTTAAATGCTAGACACCACCAAAATATGATGAGTCCTAATCAAATTTTAAAATGTCAGAATTTCATTAGTTAAGAAAATGATGAATAATATTTGAATATAATTTTAAATTCCATAAATGTTTGAATGGTTAGATTGCCAATTTCCAATTCAGTATTAAAACAATTTAATACTTAATCAAATTATACAATTGTCAATTAATATTAATTAAATCAAATATATTGATTGTCAATTTAATATTAAAACAACTTAATGCTTAAATAAATTAATACAAAAATTTAATTCAAATTCGCATAAGAAAATTATTTGAATTTATTTGAATTCATGTTTACGGTTTTTTTTATTTGAATTCGTATAATTACTTTTTGTTGAGAAAATTCCAAATTTATTTGAATTCCCATAAGGAAATTATTGGAATTTATTAGAATTTATGTGACGCTTGACACAAATAATTAGAATTTCTTTTCTTCTCTCCTCTGTTTAAGCCCTTTCATTACTCCGGCATTGTTACTTCCTAGAGTGTTTATATTTATGATGGTTAAATTGACGACGTATTTCACAATGACACTGGGAGAGCGTTCGTGTTATGGCAAATGATAAACAAGGTCCATGTCTGAATCGCTCTCCATTAGGACAAAAAGGTAACCCCTTCTTCTTTATCCTTTCTTTTCTCTTTCTCTCTCAAATCCCAAACCCTAACATATTTTTGTTTTAGTAAGAGAGGTTGGAAAAGGAACCGGAGATAAAAAGGGGAAAAAAAGAGCTATGGAAGCGGCAGCAGGAAGCAGACCAACCAGAATGATTCTACTCTTTGGTGAGCAATTTTTTTTATATATTTCTCTTCTATCAAATTTATTATAAGTTAATTTATTTGATTTATTTAATTATATGTTTCTACTCTTTGGTTGTCATTAATATTAGTGCATATTTGTTGAGATAAATCCTTATTGTTTCGTCGTATTACTTGAAACATGATTTCCTGTTCATTTTAATCAGGTTGATGACACTATTGGAACATTAGCTCTTGGACATTATCATGATGGAGAGGAAGAGATGAACAATTGTTGATGATGGTCAAAGATGGTAAGAGACTTTTGATGGGGATGAATATGATGCTACAAATCAGTTGTCTTCATTGTTTGAGTTGTTTGATGTTGTCACTGACACTGGTAAGCTAGATGCTGACCATTATGTTACTCATCGAACTGGTTGCCTCATGATTTATACTCAACAATTGTTTGACCCACTCTCTATTTCATTGTAGGTGGATTTGATACAACACATATTTCGGCAACGTAATTTACTAATTTCGTATTTGAGATTTAAATTGTCACAATATTGTTGATTTAATTAAGCTTATGTAAAGTTTCATGAGACTTTTTTGTATTTTGGTCTGTAATATATATTTTTCGATTTCAGGGCATATTATTGACTTGCAGCACAAGTACTAACATTTCTATATGCATATGAGGTCATTTGCTAACAATATGGACTAGATGGCACAATGTGTGCTACCTCTTACTTAGGTAAACTTAAGGAAGAATCTAAAAATGCTCATCGTAATTTGCTTATAACTGAGATAATGCTGACTCTGTTTAATTTCCATCTATAATAGGATGAGAGTTAGTTGTTAGTAATTTCAAGCAACAAACTTCCTTAATAATATATATTTGTATGACATTTGATTATTTCGGAGTTAGAATGCTATTATTTTTTACTATAAATGTTTATTATATGCTAAGCAGCATGGAACTATGACCATCATTTGTTGCATTATGTTTGTTTCTTATATTTGTTCGGTTATAGTTTGATATATAAAAAAGTTCTCCTCCAATGTTTTTAAATTATTATTATTTTTAATTTATGATTGAATCATAATATATTTGATTTGAAAAGTTGGACTTTCTGAGAAAAACCTATAATAGGAACAAACTATTCAAAAAGATTTAATACTGCGCTTGCACTTTACAGAAATATTGAGTCAAGCACAATGACACCAATTCCTGTTCCTTTAAATATAGATGGTTGTGGAATTATTGTTGATGAATTTGGGTTAACGGGCTGCGAAGGAGATGTTGTACATCATGTTCAAAAGAGTGTTGGAATTGTTACAAAACAGTTAATTCTCCAAGGAAGATCATAATATGTTTCTCCTCCGTCAAAGGTTTATATAGCTACTATAGTTTATTAGCGGCTTTCTTTCCTATTTAATTTTTTAAATCATGTTGTAGGGTTAGTGCTCTGTTGTTTTAGTAACTGTCAAACATGTGTTGAATGCATATCAGGAGTGATACACAACTTGTGCATGCAACAAGGTTGTTTATCCTGATTCAAATATGTTTTTTTATTGTGAATTTTAATTATTTATTTTGTACATAAAAGTTGATCGTGATAGCTCACTGATTTGAGTATCATGTAGGTCTTTGTTCTCAACAACATATAAATTTAATAATGTGTTAAATAATAAATGAGTTTAAGGAATTTAAAACAATAATTTTTTTAAAAAATAAATTTTTAAATCTTGATGCATCAAGTATAATCTATTTTTATAAAAACAAAACTCTAATCCTTAAGAAGTATAATGAGAGTTATTAGCAAAACCCATAAATTACATTATCGCCCGTTCTATCAATGTATAGTTGAGAAATGAATAATCAACTTGGAATGCAATTATTGCTTTGGAAACATATATAACATTCAAAGTTCAAAGAACAAGTACAATCCTAAGATAGTGGAAAAAGAAATGGTTAGTAATATGATTGATAAATATATTTTCTAAAAATATTAACTTGCACGTGAAAATAGGAGAAATAAATCAAAACATTTTCAAGAACGAAGATTTTTTTTTTCGTATGATACATAACTATATTTTTCTAAAAATGCTTATCTTGCACGAAAAATGATGAAAAATAAATCAAAATATTTTAAACATTTTTTAAATGATAGATAAATATTTTTTTCTAAAAATAGTTAACTTGCACGAGAAAAAGAAAATAAACAAATCAAAAATATTTTTAAGAGAGAATAAAAAATAATCTAATAGATAAATATATTTTCTAAAAATGGTTAACTTTCACGAGAAAAGAGGAAAATAAATCAAAATATTTTCAAGAAATTTTTTTTTTTTCATATGATAGATAAATATATTTTCTAAAAATAGTTCACTTGAACGAGAAAAAGAGGAGAAATAAATTGACTACATTTTCAAGAGAGAAGAATAATATGATACATAAATATATTTTCTAAAAATGGTTAACTTGCATAACTCCTATAAGATAAATAAATCAATTAGATTTTCAAGAGAGAAGGAAAATAATATGATAGATGGTGATTGAACAAGGTATATACCACAATATGAAACAATTCCAAATAGATTATGATAACACATAATATGATAAGTGAATCTATTTTCTAAAAATATTTAACTTGCACAGAAAAAAAAGGAAAAAATAAATGAAATAGATTTTAAAGCAAGAAGGAAAAAACATATGATAGACAAATATATTTTTTAGACAAATAGTTAACTTGCACAAGGAAAGAAGGAGAAAAAAATCAAAAAGATTTTCAAAAGGGAAGAAAAATATAATATGATAGCTAAACATATTTTCTAAAAATGGTTAACTTGACCGGGAAAAAGTGCAGTAACAAATCAAATAGATTTTCAAGAGAGAAGAAAAATAATATGATAGATGAATATTTTCTCTAAAACATGGTTAACTTTCACGGGAAAAGATGACGAAAAATGCAATTAAAATTTTTGAGGGATCAAAATCGCACAATTGAAAAAGTTGAGGGACGAAAAATGCAATTAAGCCAAATATATATTTTCTATTAAATGTTTAGAGAATTATGAATCTAAGATAGTCAGAGAAAGACACAACTTCTTTTTCATCAATCACAATTTTTTTTATTTTGTTTATATACATCATCTTTTTTTATTATCATTAAATTTTATTTTCAAATAAACATCTTTTTTAAAATAACAATATTCTTCCTTTATTTATTTCTTAACATGCAAACATTTTTTTTATACAAACATGCAAACATTTTTTATATCTAATTTTTATATAGCATAAATATTGTAATATTACATGCGTGTCGAACGGGTAAGAGTCTAGATTGTATATTTACAAGACAATATGTACATACTATAATAAAGACAAAAACATGTATTATAATATCAATAATAATTATTAAATTAATATCTCTCATACTTTGTGATCGACGATTAAGACATAATAATTTTTTAATAGTTTTTTGTAGATAATTCCCACAAAAATTTTAAACAAAGAACGTGAAATTGTCAATTACATATTTTTTTATGCAATGCTAAAAAAATAACATATTCCCCGTGCATGTAGGACGGGTCCATACACTAGTATGCTATATGTTTTTTGGGTAGATTTTGGAGAGCGAGAAGTGTGAGATAGAAATGGAGGTTAGGTTGTTTGGGAAAGGAGAGAAAATAAAGAGGTGAAATCCACATTGAAAATAATCTCTCCTACCAAAGAGAGATTTTTGAAAGAGAGAGGGAAAAAACGTTGATTTGACATATCTATTCTTTTGTTTTGAACGGTGCAAATATGTTTGATGGGTAAATATGTTTTTACACAAAAATTTTGTCAAAAAAAAATGTTTTTACATAAAATTTAATTTTTCTTTCTCTTCTCTTTCTCTTTTATGTATTTCAATCGAAACAATCTAAAATCTATTCATTTTCTGCTCATTCTCTCTTCTCTCATATATCTTTTTATCTTACTTTTTTCTCCCTACTTATTTCCTTAACCAAACAAAGAATTAGACCAACATGGACATTACTCACATTAGAGAATCAAAGTCCAAACAAAGGATTATAACAAAAAACTTTTAAGATTTGAAATTACTAACAACTAACTCTCATCCTATTATAGATGGAAATTAAACAGAGTCATCATTTTCTCAGTTATAAGCAAACTACGACGAGTTTTTTCAGATTTTTCCTTAAGTTTACCTAATCAAGAGGTAGTACACATTGTGCCATCTAGTCCATATTGTTATCAAATGACCTCATATGCATATAGAACTGTCAGTACTTGTGCTGCAAGTCGATATTATGCCCTGGAATCAAAAAATACATATTACAGAACAAAATACAAAAAGCCTCATGAAACTTTACATAAGCTTAATTACATCAACAATATTGTGACATTTTAAATCTCAAATAAGAAAATTAGTAAATTACATTGCCGAAACATGCGTTGTATCAAGTCCACCTACAATGATATAGAGAGAATGCGTCAAACAATTGTTGAGTGTAAATCATGAGGCAACCAGTTCGGTGAGTGACATAATGGTCAACATCTAGCTTACAAGTGTGAGTGACAACATCAAACAACTCAAACAATGAAAGCAACTGATTTGTAGCATCAGATTCATCCCCAGCAAAAGTCCCTTACCATCTTTGACCATCATCAACAATTGTTCATCCCTTCCTCTCCATCGTGATAATGTCCAAGAGCTAATGTTCCCATAGTGTCATCAACCTGATTAAAATGAACAGGAAATCATGTTTCAAGTAATACAACGAAACAATAAGGATTTATCTCAACAAATATGCACTAATATTAATGACAACCAAAGAGTAGAAACATATAATTAAATAAATCAAATAAATTAAATTATAATAAATTTGATAGAAGAGAAATATATAAAAAAAATTGCTCACCAAAGAATAGAATCATTCTGGTTGGCCTGCTTCCTGCTGCCGCTTCCATAGCTTTTCTTTTACCCTTTTGATCTCCGGTTCCTTTTCCAACCTCTCTTACTAAAACAAAAATATGTTAGGGTTTGGGATTTGAGAGAGAAAGAGAAAAGAAAGAATAAAGAAGAAGGGGTTACCTTTTCGTCCTAATGGAGAGCGATCCAGACATGGACCTTGTCCATCGTTTGCCATAACACGAACGCTTTCCCAATGTCATTGTGAAATATCATCAATTTAACCATCATAAATATAAACACTCCTAGAAGTAACAATGCAGGACTAATGAAAGGGCTTAAATAGAGGAGAGAAGAAAATAAATTCTAATTATTAGTGTCAAGCATCACATAAATTCTAATAAATTCCAATAATTTCCTTATGCGAATTCAAATAAACTTGAAATTTTCTCAACAAAAAGTAATTATACGAATTCAAATAAAAAACCCGTAAACATGCATTCAAATAAATTCAAATAATTTTCTTATACGAATTTGAATTAGAAAATTGTATTAATTTATTTAATCATTAAGTTGTTTCGATACGAAATTGACAATCAATATATTGATTTAATT
This sequence comes from Ammopiptanthus mongolicus, assembly GCA_039655645.1. Taxonomy (NCBI): domain Eukaryota; kingdom Viridiplantae; phylum Streptophyta; class Magnoliopsida; order Fabales; family Fabaceae; genus Ammopiptanthus; species Ammopiptanthus mongolicus. Next base: position 101,666,818 of record CM077344.1, on the reverse strand, counting down.
AATATTAATTGGCAATTGTATAATTTGTTTAAGCATTAAATTGTTTTAATACTAAATTGAAAATTGGCAATATGACCATTCAAACATTTATGGAATTTCAAAATTCAAATTTCATTCATTATTTTTTTAATTGATGAAATTCTGACAATTTAAAAATTTGATTATGATTCATCATATTTTGGTGATGTCTAGCATTTAAAAATTTGATTCCAATATTCTAAATTATAAGAATTTAAATAAAAAACCCGTAAACATGCATTACGATTCCATAAATGAAAGAGATAATATTATTATTCCATACTTAATAATTATTATTATTTCCATATTATTATTAATATTCCATATTATTATTATTATTATTATTATTCCATTGAAATTTCAAAATTTGATTTCATGTTATTTGCTTTTATGAATTTCAAGCCTTTAATGTTGTTTGTTTTTGAAATATGTGTGTGTTTTAATGCACTGTAATTATTTTCTTATTTTATTATTTATCCCATTTTAATGTATCTGGCTAATGTGTTAAAAAAGTTTCCTGTTTTATTTAGCAGGAATTTAACAAAGTAAATAAATATTTGAAATATTTGAATATATGGTAATGTTGATATACCAACATTAAATTAGTTAAAATCGTTTCTTTATTTGTATTGAAAATGCGGATAATTTCATTGAAAGAGTAGAATCCCATATCCCATATTTAATATGAAATGAGGAAAAATCGTTTCAATTAGTGAAGGGAAATTATTTCCTTTGTAGGCCAATTGAATATGTGTTCAATAATCCCTTCTTTTGAAGTATGAACGACACGTGGAATATTGTTTATGTGGATAACCTAAGAGGTTAACACGTGTAAAAATGATTTTTAAGGAACATTCTCAAATGTATTATATATAGAATATATAGAATATAGAACATAGATATAGATATAGATTTTTAATTTTTAATTCTTATATCAGCCTTACTTAATTTTTTTCAAACATAACATCTTTTTACGGGGGTTTAAAATCATATATTATTAAGATTTAATAAAGCCACAAAGGTGAATCAAATTACCTAATGTCCTTGGTGCTGGGTGAGGTAAAAACTTATCTTAGTTTTGGCCGTCCTTGCACGATGAATGGTGATATTGATGGACCATATGATGTTCATACACATAAGTTTTGAAGCACAATTAACTCATGGAGACTTCCAAAACATGAGATAAAGCTCAAAATTGGTGTTCCTATTATGTTTTTTAGAAATATAGATCAATCATCGTGGATATGCAATGATACTCGACTAATAATTGCACAAATGGGAACCTAAGTTGTAGAAGAAAAAGTCATCTCACAAAGCAATAGTGGCCAAAGAATATTTATACCAAGATTGTCACTTGACACCTTTTGATAACAAGATTCCATTCAGATTTCAACATAGGCAATTCCCGATTGTTTTTTCTTTTACAATGATATAAATAGGCAAAATTACTCTTTTGGTCCCCTATTTTAATTGTTTTTTCATTTTGGTCCCTTATCTTTTTTTTTGTGACAAATAAGTCCCTTATGTTTACAAACATTAACAACGTTGGCCTAAACATTAGTAAACACCGCCTCAAACGGTCCTACGTGTCGGTTAAGTATCCAACACGATGCTGGCATGGTGTTGGCTTGATGGCTTGGCCAAAATGACGTCGTTTTGGCGATTTCAGATTGATGTTTGAGTAAGGTAAAAGTAAACTAAGCTTTGTAGCCATGATTGTCGGGAAGAAGATTGAGAACCATGAATTTTAGACCACCATTTAAGGGGGTGGAAGATAACCTATACACCCCCAATAGCAACAACTAGATCACCAACAACTTAATACGTCCAGTTGTAGAGTTAACGGACACGATTAATAAAGTTGAATGGAGAGTAACACTTAGGCCAATATTGTTAACGTTGGTAAATATAAAGACTAATTTGTTACAAAAAAAAGTTAAAAGATCAAATTGAACAAAATAATTAACTTAAGGGACCAAAAATGTAATTTTGCCTTATAAATAAAAATCAAGGACAATCTCTCAAACACATGAAAAATTATCTTCCTTAGCCAGTTTTTTCATATAGGTAGTTGTATGTCGCAATGTCAAGTGTTACCTACTATACTGGATTGAAAATACTAATATGTGATCATGAAGGTCAAAATTCAAACATTACAATAAATGTGATTTTATTATAAAATAAAAATATTGTTTCTTATATGTTAAATATAAAAAATATTTTATACAAATTTTCGAAAGAATATATATCATACACTAGTTTAAAATCTTTCAAAATCTCAATCCAATACACCCCAAGTAACAATAGGGTTTTGGAGGGATACGGATTGCCTACGGTAGGGGTGTTCATCAACCGATCCAAACCAATTTAAACCGCAAAAACCGAACCGAAAAACCGAAAACCGACTAAACCGAAAACCGAAAAACCGAAAACCGAAAAAATCGCTTTTTTTTCATTGGATTGGATCGGATTTCGGATCCCCTAGTGAAAACCAATCCAATCCAATCCAAACCGACCTACTATATACATATACTATTATTTTTTAAATTATAGTACTACTCATACTTAAGCATTGTTTTTCATACTTTTATAAACGAACACTCTCATTCTCTTTAATATTTTTGTTGGAATTGTCAAATATTAGATGTATTGGAATGTGTATAGTTATTCATGTACCTAGGAATCAATAGTTATTCATTTACTAGAAGATTTTATGCATGTACTTAGGAACTAGAACTATATTAATTCTAGTATATATAAGTTTAATGTTGGTTTTCGACTTAATATAACTATGTAACGATGTATCGGTAAAACCGAATTATCCAATCCAATCCAAACCGCATTTGATTGGATTGGATTGGATCGGATTTTTTTAAGGAAGCAAACCGATCCAATCCAAACCGCAAGTTGTTTTCATCTTTGGATCGGATGGTTTTTTGGCTCAAAACCGATCCAATCCAATCCGCGAACACCCCTAGCCTACGGTAACAAATTCATGTATTTGTCTCAGTTATGCAATCTATCGTTATTGAATTTGTTTTTTTCACACTCTTAACCCTCGATTTGCTTTATAAAAAAAATAAAAATAAAAATTAAAATACAAGGAGAGAGAGGTAAATTTGAGCTAGGTTAGGGAATCGTAATCCCTTTTGGACGCCTTTAATCCCTTCTTTCTTCCTCACCCTGCGGAGGAACGAAACCAACACACACAAGCAATCTGATGTCATGCCACGGCGTACTAGCGGCCGAGCCGCTTCTAGCTTCGGGTCGGTGCTCGGAGAAGCTAAGCCTTCCAAAACTCCAATCCAAAATGAAGTGCGACCCGGAAGGCTACGAATCGGAGCTTCTCCTTCTTCACTCCCAATTCAGTTCCTCCCTCGAACTCTTTCACCAACAACCCAACATGAACTTCACTTCCATCTCCGGCATCGCTTCTGACCCAACCGTCGCTAAAGACCTCGGCGATAGGGCCAAATTCCTCGCACACGTCACCCCTTTCTACCCTAACCACCTCGCCGTTTTCCCTCAAAAACTCGCCGATTTGCTCCATCGCGCTGCACGATTGCTACCTTCGGGGCTTCGCTGCCACCTCGTCCGAGCTCTCATTCTACTCGTTAATAGCCAGGTTTTGCATCTCAATAATATTTTTTCATTATTCCATTATATCTATATTCCATTATAATAGAATTAGTTTTATGATGTTTGAATGTGTTCTTGAAAAGCAAATTTAATATTTGGGTTGAGTTGGTAAAAAATTACTTTTAAAAAGTAAATTACAAAAAAGCTACGAGATTAAACTGTTTTTTTTTTATGGTAAAAGCTCTTTTTCAGAGAGTTGATATGATTGGTTAAACTGTTTAAATTTCAAAACAGGTAATATTCTTCCAATTTCATCCCAAGAACTATTTAGAGGAAGAACAGAAAACCTTCTAGAGAAGTTACAAGTTTGAAACTTATTTAAAGCTGTTAAATTATTTTGAAACTAATAATATCCTTCCAATTTCATCTCGCGGAATAGATTATCTTCAAATTGCTTTTCAACAAACACATCCAAACATAATATTGAAATAGATTATGCATGTAATCTAGTATTGAAATAATCAATTTTTGGTAACTAATCCAAATTTCAAACACACTGAAATGATGGGTGGGAAGGAAGTGTAGTGATTTTTATGTGAATTGTGCAGATTGGGGATATTGGTGAAACACTGTCATTGTTCATGGAACTACAAACCCTAGGCGATAGAAAGCTTATGAAGTTGGCGTTTGATCACGTTGTTCACAGCATAAAGCGCATGAATCAAAAGCATAAGAACAAAGCGAAGAACCGAGCACTTAAGAGTGTCATGTTTAAGATGCTACAGGTTTGTGAATTACTGAATTTGCCCATCATTTGGTACATGCTAAGGTGCATGTTTGGTTTAGCTTAAATCTTAGAGAAAATCACATTATTTTTCAAATTGTGATTCTTATTAGATAATCAAGCAACCATTCGAGTTACTGAATATGTAAACACCTGCCATGTTAGTCCCTGATTTTAGGAAATTATAATTTTAGTTTCTGAATTTTTTAGCACTAGCCATATAATTCTCTAAAATTATGATTCATTAGTCAATGGGTCCCTAGATTCAGGCCCTAATATGATTGGTGGTAACAGATTCAGGGACTAAAATGATAATTTCCTAAAGTCATGAACTAATATGGTGGGTGTTTACAAATTTAGGGACTTAAATGATGGTTTTTTCTTTTTATTATAAGCTAGTTTGAACACAAAATAAGTCAATCCAAACACACATGTGGTTTCTTACATGGTTGGATTTCTTCTAACTGGTTAATTGAATGAATGTGTTTTTGAATAGAAAGAGGATGAAGCACAGGCCAAGAGAGTGCTTGTGACTTTGTGTGAGCTTTACCGGAGGAAAGTGTGGTTTGATGACTGAACAGCAAATGCAATTTGCACTGCTTCTTTCCATCCAGCATCGAGGTATCATTTCTTTCGTTCATTTTTTGTTGGATGAATGTTTTAAAATTTTATCGTAGGGATTAGGCCTAAATATTACGATTTTGTATTTGTATCTCTCACGATCATGATAGCAGCTTTATCATTTCTGCTTGATTATGAGAAGATTGAAAATGATGAAGATAGTGATGATTCAGACAACCATAATGAATCAATGGAGTCGCCTTATGTCATCCTTAATAAGCGCATGATTTATAAGGTGAGATTGAATGATAATATTTGAATCAATGTTCTTTTTAAGATCAGTGGCTTTCATATTATATCATTTCTAAACGCTATGTGAAAATTGTATATATAAGTTTATATGGAGATGGCGCATTGATTTTCTGAAGTACCTTTGTATTTGCATGCATTCTTGTAAGAAGGATGTTAGGAGCCTTGAAACATGTTTCTGATAGTTCTTGTTGAAGTTTGCACTAAGTTGTCTATAATTGCTGGTCATTCTTACAAAATCCCAGGCAAACCACCAAGGTACAAAAGCTAAAAGGAAAAATAGAAGAAAACTGCAGCGTAGCATCAACAGCATGAAAAGGCAGCAACGCCTGTCATCTAAAAGAAGCAATAACATTTATTATTCACCACTAAACCATCTGATAGATAAGCAGGTTTGCAAATTTTTGTATCATCACTGTAGATACATTTTGGATTTGGATTTTTTATTGGATCAACAACATTCAATCCCATATGGTCTGCAGGGTTTTGCTGAGAGGCTGTTCTCACGTCTTCAGACTTGTAATGAAGGATTTAAGGTGCATACTTTAATTAAAATCAAATAAGCATTCCTATAATGTTGTAAAGGAAGACTTGCAATTCCTTATCATATCTGCTCATGGTTATTCAAGATTACATTTTCACTGGTTTCTGCAATTGCCCCGTGTAAATTTTAGGTAAAGATGATGATGTTGAAATTGATTGCTCGAATAGTTGGACTTCACCAGTAAACGTTGTTAAACTTTTATCCTTTTGTTCAGAAATATATCCAGGTATCTTATTTGATAAATTAGGTGAAATTTGGTATTCTGTATATGTTGAGAACCAAAACTGAGAGCAGTAATGTAACAGTAACAGAGTAAACAATTTAGGGAGAGTATGAATATTATTGAATGAAAATGAAAATGAGAAGTTTACAGAGGATGAATATCCTTCTGCCACAGAGCAGTGCTCCTATAGAGAGCTAGAGCCCTCTATCCATAACTAGCCAAATGATTGCTTTCCAAAAGATGATCTCCTCTCTCACTCCCTGGCCAATTTGTTACGTATTACCAAAATGGCAAAAACCGTTACTACGTTACTACTCTCCCTCTTACATTCTCTCTCTCTGCCAGCTCATTTCTCTTTTATCCTACCCTTCTCTCTCCTAGTATAAACCTTCCCGACTTTGGGCCCATGTGCCAATTGTTGGACCACAATTCCTTGCGGCTCTGCTACATTATTTTGGGCTCTAACAGTATATAACTGAAGTGTGACCATTGTGGTATATGCATTATGCTATCAGCCGCATCAACTTGACGTTATAAATTTGCTTGCAGCAGTGGTTCAAGCTTGCCATAATAAGGTATAGTATGTTTGTGATTTTTCTTCCTCAGATCTGTTTTATAATTCGTATCTTTTTCCTTTAAATTTTGATTCTTCAATAGATTTATAGTATTATGTTCTTTTATGTTTTTTTGTATCCTAGCTCATTCAAGCTTTTATTTGGATGCAGCTTCCTCCTGATGCCGTTGAGCCCTTGTTCAAACAAATAGTAAATCAGTTTGTACATGACCGCTCACGTCCAGAGGTAAATTTTGTTTTTCTTCTCCTGTCTTCTTAACGTTTGATATTGCTATATAATTTTATTTCCATGATAGGAGCGCTCAACTTTGAAATGTTGATGAGTTTGGTTGATATTTTTAGGCCATCACTGTTGGACTAAATGTGGTCAGGGAGATATGCATTCGCATGCCATTGGTAACTACTGCAATCTCCTCTTCCTTTGGAAATATCTGCATTTAATGATTTATGTTTTGACAAAATATTTCCTGTGCCTCCAATGAAGATTGGCTTAACTAGTAGGATCAAACAGCATTGACAAAAAGGTTTTGGGTTCAATTCCTACTAGTGGTTCTTCATTGGTAGGTCATCTTTAAGTACCTTGTTTAGGAGGCTTGTGGCATGCCCCGATTTTGGAATGGGACTACCTCCCTTCCTCATTAACTTTTATTCCGTTTCCCTGGTGCTATTTGATTGTTTGATTTTGGAATGTAGTTAATGAATGAAGACTTACTACAAGACCTTGCCCTATATAAGAAATCGCATGAGAAGGCAGTTTCAGTAGCAGCTCGATCTCTGATTACCTCATTCAGAGAGGGTGATTACCCTGGCACTTTGTGAGTGGGTGTGTGCACATGTGCTATAAGCACAGTAGCACACTCATACCCATTGTCCACAACGTCTAATTCTTGTTGATCATTTGCAGGTTTGGCCTTCACTGCTAGTTAAGAAAGACCGTGGGCGGCCTATTGACCCTAAGGCAAGACCAAAGGCCTATGGAGAAGTCGATGTTGCAACTGACGTTCCTGGTGCTAAGTTGTTGCAGAATATTGACAATGATGATGAACAGGAGAGTGGTGGTTCTGATAATTCTGCATGCATCGGTACTGACAATGACCACGAAAATGATCAGATGAGTATCGATGATGGTGATGATGAGAACCAACTATTCATTGAAAATACTGGAAGTGATGACGATGAAGCCCAAGATAATGATGTTGGATCTGAAGATGAAGATGAAGATGAGAGAAGTTCTGATTATGAAACTGGTATTAGTGATGCTGATGATGATGTTGAAGATAAGGGAGATAACCTTGTGGATAGTGAACCAGCTGATGAAGAGGATAGTGAGGTTTCAGAACATGAAGTTGATGATCTGCATTCTTTTAGTGATGATGGAAGTTTGGGTGCAAAACCTAAAACAAAAGACTCAATAAAAAAGAGGAAGTTTAGTGATTTTAATGGTAAACTTATGGCTGCTAATAAAAGTCTCCGGGCTTTGAAGAAATTGGCAGGGACAACAATGGGACATTCCCTACCAGAATCTACAGATGTAATTCTTTCTAACTAGGACTTCCCGAGGATCAAGGAACTAAAGGTTTGTACATTTCTCATTCAGTAATTCAACTTCTAACATGTGTAGCTTTTAGTCTGTTGAATTCTTTTGGGTAATTTATTTATAGGCCAAAAAGCAGCAATTCCTGCATTGGCTCAGCATGGGCTAGCGAAGTCAGCATCAATTAAGGTTCCAACCTCTGATCAACTAAGTTCAAAGCGAGTGGATGCTTCCATGCTTGAAGTAAGTAGCTTTTGCTTGTTTAAATTGTTTTGTAGATGATCTGTATCTGCAATCCAAAAAAAGAGAAAACACTAGCCTTTGATAAAATTGAATACATTTTTAGATTTGCTCTAGTTTTTCTTAACACTTTGAATAATCAAATTTACCTATTAATGCACACACCTTTTAGGTTCATGTAAGGAAAAAGCCGAACAAGGATGAAAGGTTGGCATTGGTTAAAGGAGGGAGGGAGGAAAGAGGAAAATACCAAGCTCGAACAGCTGTAAAGCAGAAAAAGGTACGTTTTTTGCTCATTTTCGCAATGGTTTTTGTAATCCAACTTTGAACTGCTATGAAATTTTACTCATATTCAAGATCTCTGCATTCTTTGGTATCTTGTAGACGTTTGAATTTATTTTTAATTTCATACCAAACATGGAGATCTTGAATTCTCCAAATGGTGAAGGCCGAACTTGATTCTCCAAATGTAAAAGATTGGCATAACATTTCTAATGTATATATCATATATGACAAAAATTTAATCGACAAACAAGGCCACCGTAGAAGTACCACTTGGCCTAAACATGAATAGTTTATTTATTCCACAAAATTTTCTTATTATCAATGAAGTATCTGCCCATTTTTTTAAGATTAAAAAAAGTGATTCATATATATAATAATCTAGTGATTATTTTTTTTTTTATAGATTTTTAAATAAAACAGAAGTTAATTGTTTCTTGTGAATAGACGGGTGGCCTAAGCAACCATCAAAAGGAACACAAGAAGAAAATGCCTCTGGCTGCAACGAGAGATAAGGTAACAAGATCTAGGATTGAGAAAAGGAAAAAACATGCGCCGGCTGGCAAACAATTCCGAGGGAGAAAAGCGTGGAAATGATGAGCAATACATATGCTATCGCATATTATAAGCCGATATTTATTGTTTTTGGAAAGAACCTTTCTGAGTCTCTTTTTCCAACCTCGCTACCATTTTCTCATCCAGTTAAAATTTAAAGCCCCATATGATATGGTGGTAGTTTTTGCATTCTTGTATTGAATATTGATTTTTGTTAGTGTTTCGGCCAGAGCATTGTTATTTTGACACAATGCTTGTCATGACAATTCTCCATTCAACGCCAACTTACGCGTAACTGGAGAAATTGCTTAGGCGAATGTGAAATTATCCATGTTAATGTGATAGGCACGAATGTAACATAGCAGGTGGAACCTAAAAGCAAAAAGCAAACGTTCCATTGGTGTTTTTACTTTGAAGATGAATTTAGTGTTCTTATCCAAATTTCTCCTTGCTCATTCTCTAAGATTTGCACCTTGTCTGTTTGTTTTTCTTTTTCAATCCTCAAATAAAACAAGATAGGTAATCATCAATTCATCATCCATCAAATCTATTTATATCACAATCGCTTACGGATCTTATTGGTGGTTTCTACGGCGAAGTCTCTAAAAAGGGTTACACGGGTAGTGTCCTCTCTTAAGCAAGTTAAAAAATTCTTTTGATATCTTATCTTTATTTTAGATTTTATTTTGGTTCCTTTTTTATTTTTTATTCATCAATGGTTTCTTATTTTGTTAAGTTATATCAATATGGTTATTCTTTTATTTTTTGTTTTGACATGGTCTTTTTTTTATTTTTTTGTTCCGAAATGATCCCTTATTTTATAAAAGTTATATCAATGTGATCCTCTTCGTATCATAATTTAAACAGAAAAGATCACATTGAAACCTAAAATAAAGATAAGGGGCTAATTCGAAACAAAAAATAAAATAAGGATTAAATTGAAATCTAAAATAAAGATAGGAGATCAAAAAGTATAGTTTAGCCTTGAATATATTATTAAAATAATATTACGATCCAGATTTAGTGTTTCAAACAAAAAAACTTAAGGGTAATATAAGAAACCTAAAAAAGTCAAATGATAATTATATCCTTAAGTACATTCCTCTACCAATGGACCAACTAGCCAATATCGCAACCGTCATGACTTCGAACTGATGCGGCAATCGTCATGAATCTGAATCGCTACAAATGTCACGACTCTAAACCGTCGTGAGCCTAACTAGCATTTTGCCATAATGTTGCCAACCGTGTAGCCGTCACGACTCTGAATCGTCGTGAGCCCAACCATCATTGTACTCCGCCTAAGGTAGGATCAATCGCGCTCCGTCATAGCTCGTGCAACTTAGATGCCGCGCTTTGCCATAGCTTGTGTTTTCTCATCATCTTTGCCGACATTATGTTAGGGGAAAATTGAAAGGGGTTCGTGTTTCAATTCTTTTAGGTTTCTGTTCGACTTTGGGTAAGGAAAGATCCGTGCGATTTGGATTTGCACATATAGGACAAATACTATAATACCTTGTCTTTCATGCACTCTTCATTTTTTCTCAAGGGTCAGTGAACGGCTTTCTACGTCAACCAACCTCTTTTATCCCTTTCAACGTCAACCAGTAAGGGAAATACAAAATATATGATAGAAGTAATAATTACAGATATATTGGTTTTTTATCCTTCATGAAACCCAAATTTTAGATAATAAACGTTGTGTTTAATTCATATGCATTGTTAGTGTAATATTTTTTACACTGACAATCAATCAAAAAATCATTGTATTAGTAACTTTTAGGATAATTATGATAATAGTCAAACATTTTTAATAATTTGTCAATTAAATTCATAAACATTTATATAAACATAAATATTTCCTAATAAAATCAATTTAAAAGATGTATACAATTTCAAAAAGTGTTAATTCCTTAATGCTTCTATTAATATGAAAAAAGAAAAAAAAACACAGCCATTTGACAAAAATGCCCTTTAAAGTTGCAGATATACAATTGATTTTATAAAAATGTCCTGACTACTACATTCCTTTTATATATAAAAATTACATATGATTAATAAATAAAAATAATTAAATGAAAAATATAATAAGAAAGAAAAAGATAATATCGTAAACGCACTTATTAACAAATAAAAAATATATATATATATGATTGGTAGAAATTATATATTTAATTTTTTCATAAAGATTTACTCTTTAAGGATTCTTTAAGTGATGTACGTAAGAGACTCGTTAGTAACATCTAGTAATAATGCATTACATAATTGTCATTAGTGTAAGAATATAGAGAAGCAAAATAAGTTTCCAGTTTCTACACTGTTGGCGCGCCTACTACAGGGTTCGAGTCAGTAGTGGTTCTTGGTTAGTTGCCATTGAGATTTGAAAAACGAGCCACTCTTCCGCAAACAATCAGTGAAAATAATAAGGTCAAACTAATCAATTTGTTATCCGGTTTAGTTGAGATTATTTTTAATATAATATTTTAAAAGATAATTATTTTTGAAAGTTATATAAAAAAAAACTCGTTCCTATTATAATTTTGTTTGTAAAATCCAAATCAAACAAGGTCTTGATCCTCTTACATGACGTCAGTCAATGAAAATAATAAGATTAAACTAATTAATTTGATGTCTGGTTGGGATTATTTTTAATATAATACTTTACGAGATAATTATTTTAAAAGTTATATGAGAAGAACTTTCTCCTAATATAATTTTATTTGTAAAATCCAAAACAAATTCTTGATTCTTATACATGACGTTGATTTTAATTTGGTTCAGAAATTTTAAAATTCGTTTTTATATTTATAATTATTTTCAATTTGATTTTTGTCGTTATTATAATATCATTTGTTGAACTTAACGTATAAGAATCAAATTAATAAGGATATTTATATATAAAGATTAAATTCAAAACTTTCTTTTAAATTCAATTTCTATATATGAGAATCATTTTAAATTTGATTATTATATATGATAATAATTTTGAAAATTAGGACACTGATAAACGACCATCATCAAATTAATAATAATATTACAAGATCGAATTAAAAAAAAACAAAGTCAAAATTTGGACCAAACTAATAGTTCAATCAAATACAAATATGAGAGAAGTGAAATGGTGAAATGGAAACACCCAAAATTTACACAAGGTGGATAATAGTATAGAGAAGAGGCCTCATCCATGCATCGGTCACAAAAAATGCACAATACAAATACTAATTAATAATACTCATACTCATATTATATATACAAAGGAAAGGAAAGGGGAAGAAGTAGTAATTAATAGGCAAGATAGGGGTCGTAGCTACTAGCTAGGTAGGGCGAGAGGGAAGATTGTGGAGGATGAGGAAACGAACCCGTCGGGGAAGAGGAGCGGAACGGAAAACCTGCTCCACCACCCTCGCCAGCAACGCCGTGTACTCCTCCAGCACCTCCGCCACAATCGCTACCAGTATCATTTCTCCAACCCAACACTCACTCTTTCTTTGCTTGCGTCACTGCTCTGCAATACAGTACAGTACAGTACAGTACAGTACAGTGCAATATCAATCAATATGGTAGTGGTAGTAGTATGAGATCGGGAATTGGGATGGCTGGCTGGCTGGCTGGCTTTAAATATACACCTAGCTAGTTGACCTAGGTACCCGGTATTGCGCTATTCGCTAGTATCAATCTGATAGGATGGATAATAATAACAACGGCGCCACCCTTATTTGAGTCTCTCTCTCTCTCTATCTGTGGAGTGTAGTATCTTATAATAGCCGGTTTCCAGTCTAGTGTTTCAGTGTGCTGCTTGATTTGATTTCCCAATCTTATCCGTTCCCCAATCCTATTTATTTAATAATAAATAATAAAGAAATAAAATAAAAGATGGATGGAAGGTGAGTGATGTGGACCCTACGGTCATATGATGTTGTTGTCTGTTGTGCCACGTTATCCGCGTATCACCCAACAATGATTTGACTTTCTGCTAATTGCTGGCTAGTTCATCATGATTCATGAACATGGTTGCCTACTTCCCGTTACCAACTTGCCTTTATTTTGGATAGATTATATTTTAATATTTTTTTGTGTATAAAAAATGAGAATAAATATCTAAGTTGGTCATCGATAAAAAAAAATAAAGACAGAATTTTGATTCAATATCAATTTAATCATCAAAAATATAAAATATAGAATTAAAATAATTCTTAATAGGGATTAAAATGTCCGTAAAAATTATCCTAAAAAGGATCAATTTGATCTGTATTTTACATTCTTCAGAATCAAATTGATATTTTTCATTTTTCAGGGACCAAAATGTCATCGTAATTTTTTGTCAAGTATCAATTTTGGCATTTACTCAAAAAATTATATTGTTATCTAATTATATATTAATAAAAATATTTAATTTTTCTAATAAATATTATATTTTATATATAATAATATATAATTAGTTGAAGATATAAAAAAATATATTAATACTATATTAAAATAAAACAAAAAAACTAAACTAATTTTAGATTGGCATGCTTAAAGGATTTGGGAAAAAAATGTCACTTATATATACATCTATCTTCATATGCCAAAATTATACTATAAATATCTAAAAATAAAATAAAAAGAGCTTAATTGATATGTACGGTTAATGTAAATTTTTTTTATACCGTTAATTAATTATAAATCATTTATTTGAGTGACTTTTAAGCAAATTAAGATAAAAATATTTTTAATGATGTGTAAAAATATAGACATCGACAATATATACCAATTAAATTCTAAACTTGTCATAAAAAATATATGATCAAGGAAGAAATTTCTAAATTAGATAATATATGAAAATTTTCCAGATATAAGAATAAGAATGACAAAAGCTCTTATGCAAAAACATAGATAAGAGACAAAAAAACTCAGTAAGGGGGTTGACTCCAATAGCAAAAGCGATATAGATAACATGTTAATGTATCTACAATCCATTTGCGCAAGCGCAAGTGTAGGGTAAAGAATAATGGAATTATAATATATATATATATATATATATCATATAGGAAGCAACCTTAGCGAGAGGAGTGTGTTATTGTAAGAGGTAAGAGGAGCAAATTTGGATCTTTGGATTATATATGAATGATCAAGATTGTAATATAAAGTCATGTGACTTTTTAAAGTGATTAAATGATCATCAACTAACTTCTAATCCGGATCACCCATGTATGATTTAATGACCCAGATTTATTCCTCTCACTCTCACAATAATATACTTATCTCACTTGAGTCGCCCTCCTATATATATATATATATAATCGTTTCAGTTCATTTTTAAAAAGGTTGAATTCGAGAACCAAACCTATTAAGATCGGGTATGAATTGGTTTGGTTCAGGTTCAACTCTCAAATATGCAAAAAATTCGAACCAATTTTATTGCTTCAGATCGATTTATCGAATTCGTTGCGTTGATCCAAACCAATGAACACCCCTCTTGATAAGACGATTATGGTAATATTTTATAAATAAATGAAAGTAAATTGGATAAACCACTATACTTTGATCATATAGATCTAGAGTGAGGAGTATAGTTTCAAAAACTAAAGTAAGAGAACAAAGTTATTAATATATTTTTTCTAAGAATTTAGGATTTCAATTCTTCAAGAAAATATAAGGTATTATTGGAAAACTTAGAAGTCTACTTCACCTTTGAGAATCCAAATCTACTAATTCACTTGATAATTAGCATAAACTAAATATGACACTAACATCTATATTTATATATTGGATTTAATTGGAATACAGACTCCGTGTAAAGATTTGTTTACATTGTCAACCTATTATAAATTATCAAATAATTAAAATTATTTGACTATTATCATAATTACCTTAAAAGTCATACATAACATAATTTGTGTTTAGTTGACAGTGTAGAAAATTTTACACTAGCAATGTATCAAAATTAAACTCTTATATATTTATTTTAAATTTGGATTTTAATTGGTATGCAATGTCAGTGTAAATTTGTTTACACTGTTAACCAATCCTAAATTATCAGATTATTAAAAATGTTTGAATTTTATCATTATAGCTACCTTAAAAGTCATACATATGATCATTTGTGATTGACAATGTTTTAAAAAGTGGATTGGTTATTGAATCGGTGAAGACACTAGTTTACGGTTCACTTGTCCAACTGGTTTACTTAAATATATATTTTTAATTTTATATGATATATTCAATAATAAAACAATAAACTAGCATACTAACAAAATAATTTGCTTAATGTTTATACGAATTAATCAAGACTTCTTCAAGAACATTCAGACCACCGTGTAATATTTAATGACATCTCCCAAACAATGACATAGAATAATATATGTAATTACTAATTAAACATGTCAATATCTCGAAAACAATGCTAATAGAAAAATTTACTCGCTCCGGACTTAATTATAAGCAAAAATACATACTTGCATGCTGATTAAGAATGATAGTTAAGTACATTTAATTTTCTTGGTTTCATGTAAAAAAGTAAATACATTTACTAAGCTGCCCTTAATCATAATGATGTTCACAACATTAATGAATTAATAACTTAAGGGTGTTTTTGAAAAAACAACATTAAATATGGGTAGATTAGTTAACATTTACTAATGTTTAAGTCCATCACATTTGATCATTTTTTTTGCTTATCATTGAGTCCAGAGAGAGTACAATACTAATAGTCATAGATACTTAGATAGCATGGTGGCTACACAAGTTTGCATAGTGAAGATAGTGGAGGAGGAAGAGAACAAAACTTGTTTCACAGGAGAGGAAGAGGAATGAGAAACGATTGCGCGACTGAGAACGAGAAACGAAGCAGAGGAAAGAGTCTGAGTTCTAAAGAGTTCAAGTGAAATGACGTTATTTGACGATTTTTAAAAAAAAAGAAATTTGAATTTTTGTGCAAACCATGAGATTGTCGGTTTTCTTCAGTTTGGCCGTTTTATCCCGATTTAATCGTTTCTCCATCGATTTTCAATATAAGTAGTTCTTAGGGACATCCAGTCCGATGCTAGGATCAGTTCACTCGATCACCGATTGAACATACTAGTTTGATCTGATTCTGACTACCATGTTGATTGATTGACTGTATAGAAAACTTTACTTTGAAAATGTATCGAAATTAAACGCTTTAACTTTATATAGTACATGCTTCAAAAAAGAACTTTATATAGTACATAATAATATTTGATTACACGTACTAACATGGGAAATAATATTCTCTGTGAGTATTATATTTGTAGTGTAGAAAAAAAAGTAACATATTCCCTTCGCGTTAACCATGCTATGTGTGATTTTAACTTTTCAATCTTTTTTTTTTTTTAATAAGCAAAATAAAATGAAGTTTTAACTTTTCAATCTTGACGAGCGGTCCTTGTTTTGCACTTTGCGCAAAAGAGGGCATCCGGTGATTAATTTGGGTATTGATTTCACACATGTTCCTTCACTTCCTTGTAATAGATTATTAACCAATGGCATACATGATACATACATTAGGAAGTTGTTCTGGACAATATAAAAGGCAGTTAGCACTAAGTCGTACAGGGAAGGCATCGATTCTTTTCCTTAGAAAATGATTATCACAGAAAGAGACCTGAGAGTCACACAACACAAGCATAAGAAGTTAACCTATTGTCAAGCAATCGTTCTTTAGCTTTTTCTGCTGATTAGAGATCGATCCTTTTATTGCCATTCAAGTCATTCCATCCACTTTATTCTCTCATGAAAATATATATAAATACACCCATGCCGGCCACATTCTTATTGAAACTCACTCAAGTACTCACACCCAAATACCATAATACACACATTTGTGTGTAATTAAGAGAAAAATCTCATTCACTGACCTCATTCATAATTAAAACATGCCTTCAGAACCAGTGAAGCCAAGTCCATCTCCCTCCGGTGAAGGTGAGAAGAAGCATAAGCAACTGGATAGAGAAATAAGGGAGATGGTCTCTGCCATCACTCATCGTGTCACTGGTTTTCATAAATCAGGCTCCACCCACCATTCGGAGAATGAGGATGACCATGATGATGTGAGGATCATCACCCTTGCAGGAACCAATGATGGAGCTACTCTACGAAGCGAATTGGATGAAAAATCAAACAAACCTTCTCATGACGACGAGCCTGAAGCACTGCAGCGCACTTATGTTAACAGCAACTTTCAGGCCATCAACAACTCAATCATGCTTGGTGGTAGCTACCAGGCCAATGATCCTGGTGTGCACATGGATATCTCAGATTTCACTGAGCCTTATCAAAGCTACCACAAGGCTGAGAAGCATGGGAAGAAGGGAAAGAAAAAAGAGAAAGAATCTTCCAAGAGTGAACATCTATCTGATCATTCTGATTGAGCTCTCTCTAGTGTCTCTACATACATATATAGGTTCTAAGCAAAACAATATCTGATGGAGTGCCAAAGAATAAATGCAATATATACAGTTGTGAGATTACCACTTCTTGTGTCAGTTAAACCACTGGTTAATTATCATTTCAAATGTATGTTCGAATAACCAATTTATTACTAATATGTTTTAAGATTTTGTGTTCATTCTTTTGTAGTGTGTTAATCAATCAACAGGAGACAGTTTTCATTATAAGCACAATTGTAATTGCTATGTTAAGAATGTATAAACCGCCTGGTTGAGTTTTGAGTCAAACATCAAAGAGAACAGATGAACTTGCTTGCAATAGCACGGGTAATTTACCCTGTACAAGGTTCTAATGTGCATCTTCATTGTACTTTAGCACAAATAGCACAACTGATGAGGCATATTAAACTGATTAGATAGAGTGTTGTATTAAAAATTCAGACGCAATCGGGGATTAAAAAATTAAAAACATAATAATCTATTTTGGACAATAGTAACAACAGTTAGGTAAAGAAAGTAGGTGAATTCTATGGTATCCTAAGGGTAACTTTACCCTGCCTAGGTACCTTAATCAAATGATGAGAACCATTTGACTTGACCCACTAATATGAATCATTTAATTGAGGTGAAGCATTCTAATTGGACATGATAACTTTTATTCCAAAATTTTTGAGGATATGGAAGAAGGCACCAAGAAAGTAAAACTAAAAAATAAGATAAGTCAGGACCGACTTACTTGTACCTTGGCCAGGGCTCAAGCCCCTGCTGAGTTTTTTTTTTTTAATTTTAAAAGTTATAATAGTTTTTAAACGGGCCCTACTAGATAGAACTGCCAAAATGGGCCCAACCCGATGGGTTGATCCGTTTGGCCTGATATAAAACGTGAGTTGGGTTGTCAAAATTCGAACCAGAATAATTTTGGCACCACCCAGCCCGACCCGAAAATTGCCTTGGCTTAAATGAGCTAGCCCGAATGGGCCGGGCCAACCCTTTGTCCCGAAATGTTTTTAGATATTGAACGTTATATAAGACATGTATATAAAATTATAAACACAACGTTGTGTCAATTTTGCTTGTGAATATGTTAGTTCATGTGTGTGCTTAATTTCCGCGATAGATAAACACAATCTTGATCATGTTTCTTTGATGTGGCTTCGTTGTTAGGTAGTAATGACTAGAGAGAGACCAAAATTCTAACTTACTTCAAGAGTATTATTAATTGATTTAATTATAGTCGGTAGTTTTATAACGATTCATATTTAATTAAATAATATTTTACCTTTTATCAAACATTTTGTAAGACATATATTAGTAGTTTGTACAAAAAAAAGACATATATTAGTTAAAAAATGAAAATTCTTAGTGACTGACAAGCTAAATGTAATTCATAATCATATGAACGTAAATTTTTAGTTAAAAACAATTTTTTTTAAAATTTAAAAAAATATTGGCCCATGGGCCAGCCCATTTGGCCCGCAGCCCGTCTGGTAAATTAGTGGCCTAAACTAATTTTGGCCCAACCCATCCCGACCCGAAAATTGTCTTCCAGGCCAGACCGAAGTGACAACTCTACTATAAGCCCATTAAAATCAGGTCCAAAACCATATATGCTGTGTGCATGTGCCACTTTGCCAAGGCAAGTAAATCCAAAAAAATTTAAATACCTTTTTTTATACTTTTTTCTTATAAATTTTTTATACTTTTTTTCTTATACTTTAATTTTTATAGTTGGCTCCTTCCATCATCCAAGTATGGCTTCGTCACTGAGTCAAGCAATAAAAAAGGAGAACTTTTTTTATATATTATTAACACAATTCAATTAATTTCTTATATATTATTAGCATAGTTCATTTCACATAACAACACTATAGCTGTGAAGGATTGTGGTGCAAGAGAAGGCAAATTGAGCTTTTTTGGTCACAGGTTGATTAGTTGAACCAGGGCCGGCCTAATACCTATTGAGGCCTAAAGCAAATTTTGTGATGAGGCCTTTTTAAAAAATTAAATTATTAATTATTTTGTACACAATGAAAAGTAGATCCCTGAATCTTGCAGTTAATGATAAGCTTTTATACCAAATGAAATAACTTATGTTTGTTGATGTATGAAACATATAAAAAAGATAATATAAAAAATACAAAGTGAGTTTTTTTTTAAAGAAAAAATTATTTTTTTTAGAGACCTAAAACAAAGGTTTGGACCGCTTTATGCTTGGACCGCCCTGAGTTGAACCAATGCTGTAAGCTGGTGGACTCTGAATGGCAGCTTACATTGTCATCCATCGAAGAAGGTGATTATGTTTTGAACCTTACACCCCTATCTCATACTGTCTTGCACCCTATGCTGTTAGCAAAATGGGAATTCTGAGATTGCCTACAATTTGGAAGAAACTGCTACTGTAACAAAAAAATCCAGTAATTTAAATGTATGTCTTCGTTTTGAATATCTTAGGCCTATTTAAAGAAAGTCGGGATCAAAATTTCATATTTCATATCGATCACATGAGGAAAAAATACTTATGAATGGCAACTTACGAAAGCTGTCTCATGGATCTTGACAACTTACCTATTATCCATTTAATTTGGTTTTGATATTACTATTTAGTATTTAATTTCTTTTCCCTTCTGGGTGTAACAGAATTAATGATGTAATGGTTGATGTTTATATATATGCAATGTGTAATAATGTTATACCTTACCGTGTTCCTTGCTGGCTAATGATTGCATATCTCTGGATGTAAAATTTTAGTAACGTAGTCCAATTTGTTTCCTTCTTTGTGCAAGCAACCCCTTCAAGTCCCATAACATTTGCAAGTCTCTAGCTTTGCTGTATGTTATAAGTGCATTATTCTTATGGCTTCTCTCGAAGTTAAATGGTACTTTATTGAGATTTGATTTTAGTTTGGCTCTCGATTATTTGGTCAATATGCTTCTGAAAGATGTTTCCATTTTTTATTTTGGATTTTTATTGTGTTAATAATTATTCTTTAAAATTTGCCAAATCTAACCTATACATACTCAATGATATCAAAACTTCAAGATTTGTCTTTTTATTTAACATTAAAGTATTGATATAGAGATATAATTGTGAGTTTTGCAACTTCCATGCATATTACTTCATCTTTCTATATAGGTCAAAACAATAAATGATATGCCTTATGTGCTATAATATGATTAGTATATATACATAGCTGAAGGTCCGATGAATAGCTACCATTCCACCTTAGTCGAGGGTAAGCCATGGGGAAGAATGTAAGTAAATCGAGTGCCCAAATTATTATATGCATTCTTCTATTCATCAAGTATATATTAAATTACATTTTTCTTCATCTGTATGTGTCATTCGATTTGATTTCAAGTGTTTGAGATCGATGCAAATAATTTTACCAGTTCTATTTAGCAAATTACATATTTGAAACTCAATTTTGTTTTCTCCTGTTGTGGACAGAAAAAGGAGCAAAACAAGGAAAATGGTGGACAGAAAATGGAGCAAAACAAGGAAAACGGTGGACAGAATAAGGAGCAAAACAAGGGAAACGGTGGACAGAGTAAGGAGCAAAACAAGGAATCAGGCAAGGCTATTTTGTTGAAAGCATTCGTGCATTGTGAAGGTTGCTCGGACAAAATTACTAAGTGCTTGAGAGGTGTTGATGGTAATAATTTTGTTTACAATTTACGCCTTTATTATGGTTACATGCATGCTCTTAATTATCATAGAAGTAATCAAATGAGATGTCATATAAAATGACTAGGAGTGCAGCACATTACGGTTGATAAAGAAAACAACAAGGTCACTGTGAAAGGAAATGTGAAAGATCCATTGAAGCTATTGGAAATACTTCAAAAGAAGTACAGCAAAAATGTCGAGCTGATTTCACCAAAACCAAAGCCCGACAAACCGAAAAAAGACCAAGAGAAAAAGGAACAGGTCTAAATTAAAATTTTCTATTTTCTATTTTCTAATTTCTTTTTTTATTGCTCTCTAGTGTTCTTGTTAATTTTCTCACTGTCCCGTAATTTTTTGTTTTTTTGATTATCCCGAGCAGGCTCCAACTAGAACTGTGGTGCTAAAGATGTATATACATTGCGAAGGCTGTGCAAGTGAAGTCAAGAAAAAACTTGAAAAGATGGAAGGTAGATGATAATTGTTTATTGCTGACTAAATATTTTCCTTTTAAAATTGATATTCTATAACGTTAAGTGCTTTTCAGGCTGAATTAAAATTAATTAAAAATTTTATTGGAATAAACTGAAACAAATCAAGAGAAATTAATAAAGGTCTTTAAGACCCTAGCTAGCGTATAACTAATTAATCATTATTATTATATTAACAAAGCAGCAATGTCTTTGGTATCTAATGTGTTAATGTGTAATAGGTGTTCAATATGTGGAATTGAACCAAGAAACGTCACATGTCACTGTTAGAGGAGCAGTGGAGTCAACCAAACTTGTCGAATATGTCAAGAAGCGACTGGGAAAACATGCAGAGATTGTAAAGGAAGACAAAAAAAGAGAAGTGAGAAATGAAAAAGGCAACGAACATATAATTATGTTCAGTTATCCTCCTCAGTACTCTACCCAATATCTTTACCCCAATCAAACCTTCAGTGATGAAAACGTTTTTGCATGTTCAATAATGTAAAGGTTTCTAAATTCTAAGGAAACTATAATATTTTGAATAAAATTATTTTTTGTTCAATTAGTAGAATTATCTTAATCATATAATTGAACAATTAGAAAGTAATAATATTTGCACCAAAAAAAAGAAGTAATACTATTTTAAAATAAATTAGAGAGAATAAATACTTTTTTGAGTATACATTAGCTAGAAATTCAACTAGGTTTAATTCATTTTCAATAAGATATACGGGAAGGTTAATTTATTTATAATAAGGGAAAAAAAGTTCAAGGAAAACATGTAAAAATAATATGGAAAAGAACGAGAGAACGTTGGTCCCCTATCAAGGTTCTACGCTTGTGCAAGTGGTGAATTATTTGTTTGTGTATTCAAGTCTTGCAATTCCAAGCTTTATGTTATGTACCTATCAATTGGGAATTCAATTAATGTATGGATTAGTAACACATAAAACCACCTATTTCGTAACTCTAAAACTCAGTTCATGAGAGAAAATGTTCAACTTATGAGTTTCCTTGTTTACACAATTTGACTTTTATTAAAAAAAATTTAAAACAAGGAGAGGGGACTCTTATTGAGATTCTAGAGATTCAGTACTGATAAATCTCACCTGAATATGATGCATGTGAAAAAAAATTGTTGAAAAGGATCTCCTCTTTAACATCTACATAATATATAAATGTTTCACTAATCAAGGAGAGATACTTAAAAAAAGAGAAACACTTGTTGGTAAGAAGAGACTTTCACATTGTCCCCACGAATAGCATTAATTTTTTTAACTTTCTTTCACAATTTACTTTTTTGATTTTTATGATTTCCGTTCACTCAGCTTTTTAATCGGAAGACATGTTTTCGTTTGTAATTCGTTGAGACATCGTTCGTACCGAATAGCATTCCTCTTGAAAAAGATAAGGGTTTGTTTTCCACATGCCATTTATAGCATGAACTCATTAAACCTTTCAAGAATGACATGACTCTTACAGCTATCAGATGTGATATTTCTTTCCTAAAAAGAACACACAAAAGTGTACCATATTTACGTTGATTTCTTTGTTTGCATTGCCAATTGAAAGGAAGTTATTTACCTGCACCAAATATAGGAAAAAGTATAGAGTATTCAGTATGTAGTAACCAAAGATGAATGGAATAAATCTATTTACCTATATAAAATATCAATATCTGCATAAGGATAAAAACTGAAAAAGATATTGGAAATTATATCTTTGTAGGAATAAATAATATTTATCCAATATTTCAGGCCAGATGGATAAGGAAATACTCTGCAATTTGTTATTGTTTCTTCATCTTTTACGGTTGACAAAATCCCCTCTCTCTTACTTGTTCTCCCTGCTGCAGACATAAGCCACCCAAGATAAACCCAACATGTATAGAGGAAGTCTCAAATTCTTTAACAATGACCACAGTGAAAATCACTGGCTATTGCCTCAATATCAGTGTTATTAAAACACGGATCAATCATCGATTCGATCAAGACACTAGATTAATGGGTCAGTGGTCGAACCGGTGGATCACTGGTTGAACCGGATAAATCGTTATTTATCAAATTTATAAATTTTATAATAAATATATGTATATATATAATAGTTGTCAACTTTAATCACTGTGCGCGCTGTAGCTCAATGGCAGAGTTGCTTCTCCACATCCTTTAGGTCGCATGATCGATCTTGGAGAGGGAGTTTTTGGTGTTGCATTTTACAAATGTCCAAGCGTTTGGAGAATTGGGCTTGGAGCGAGCATTGGGCTCGTGAGCGAACAATGGACCCCGTGCGGTTCAACCGCAAATCACGAGCTCAACTGCCAGTTTAACTACGAGTCGATGACATCAGCACTGGTCCAATATGATGACCGGACCGGGCATGGGTCCGGTTTCCAGTTGGCCGGTCCGGAACGGTTTTAATAACATTGCTCAATATTTCCCCCCGTTAAAAAACAAACCAGTTCCTTCAACTGCCAAAAAGACCTACCGTAAATCCATGCACAAGACCCGGCCCCAATGAATGTATTTGTCCTTCCACTAATTATGAGAGACTCAAAACCAGCCATGGTGTGTGTGTGTGTATGCATATATATTTTCCGCTTTTTTCATAATGTAACTTTATTTGTAGTCCATAGAATACTGTTAGAATTGAGGAAGAGATAGGCAGGAGAATGAGAATCCGATAACTAAAACATAGTCAATGACATGTTAGTGTTCATTAACTCAAGGCAATTATATGATCTAGAAATTTGATGGCAGCTGTGTTTAATATTATATCAGCCAAGTAACAACATTAAAACAGATATATGCTTGTTGATTATTATATATATGTGGTCTATTGTAGAGTTGAAATTCACATCAAGATCAAGACATTATTATCTATGAAATATCAGTTTTGCACAGCACGGGTTTATAACTAGTTCGACATTTATATCCCCAACCACTAACATTGCCGCAGCCCGCAGGCATTCACGCAAATTGTAGCTTGAGCAGGATATAGGATTAGAGGGTAGTTTAACATGTAGCGGTATGAGTAGAGTTTCTATGGTCGTTGCACTTAGCATGTGTACCCCCCACATTTATTGTTGCCTGAGTAACAAGAAAGTTTCATAAATTCTTGAGCACATACGCGCTATGTTACACTCTACTTACTGTAGGAACAAACAAAATACATTGCCATCCTAGCCAGAAGAAACAAAATTCAGTACCAGTGCAACAACCATTTCAGGACTCTCTGGTATGCCATTCTCTATGAGATATAGTAAATGTTATTCTAATGGACAAAATTCAGTACCAGTGCAACAGAAGAGAATGCATGCACATTCGGGTTTTATATCAAACAGTTCATGTGCAAATGAACAAAACTCATAAATATTTCATTAGAATTGTTATACAGAGTACCCAAAAAACAATCAAATCACGGTTCCAAACAGAGTTTTTATACATTCAACCAAGGCATAAAAATAAAATAAAATAAAATAAAAACGCTCACGAATTGAATTTCAAAGGATCACAGAGTCGAAGTCCCAATTTGCCTGCCGCCTCGTGCCACTGCCACTGTACAACCGTCGCGCCAAAGAGTATTAAACTATTACACTTGAGGCACAGAATAGGTGGGAAAAAGAGATCACGCGGGTGTCACATTATTTTTTTAACTGAAGAAATTTGGACCTATAGATATAAAATGAAATAAATGGTTGAGATCGAGAATAATACTTTAAAAGTTACTCTATCGGAGGAACTCAAGATGCAATTGAAAGGGTTTATAAAACGTTTATTCGGATTTATGGAAAATAAATTTATATAAAGAAAAAGTTCCTCTAAAATGAGATACTCTTTAAAGTAAATAAGTAAAGGGGTTTCATCCTTGATTTAATAAAGTGTATAGAAATTTGAACCCACTAAATCATCTAATCATACAAACCCCTTTTACTTGTTCACTTTAGAGAGTATCTCACTTTAGAGGAGTCTTATCCTACACAAATAACTTATGAAAAATAATTTATGATACTTTTTTAGACTAGTTTTAGCTTATTTTAATAAGTTTGTCAGAAAAACTTTTGATAATAAAATATTTTTAATTTATTTGAAAGAAGTTTATTGAATAAGTATTTAATTAAGTTGTAATCCCTCCTTGTTTTGATGGCTATGTTGTCACTTAGAACAACTTCAATGAAAGTTGCTTTACTAGTTCTTAACAAGTTTTTCCTAGGTTTCACCGTCGAAGCAAGCTGATGTGGATATCATATGTAAGGATAATTACTTATATAAACAACCAGTCCTTGTATAAGAACCACCCATAAAATAAAAAGAGAAATTAGTTAAAATAAATTTGGTACATTTTTAATATATTTTATATTTTTTGAATTTACTTATAGAATCATTTTGTGAACTTTTAAGAATTGTAACATTAAAGTATAAAGTTGAAGAAATATAAATTAAAAAGTGATGATGCAATGGAGCCCATAAAAGGAGCTTAACTCCAATGAAAGGGCCCATAAAAGTGGAGATGTTGTGATTGTTTTCACACCCTTAAATATCAAACTAAACATCCATAATACTAGAAACCAAAATAAGTAATAATAACTTCTTCTTTTTTTTTTTTTTTGTGTATACCTAAATATCGCTCAGCAGATATTTGAAGACTATTTCGACTATCTATTTCAAGACGTCGAGATTATCGAAGTGGATTTTACTTCTTCCAACAAAATATTTTTCATACATACAACATGAATCAAACCCCTACCAGACAACATGTTTAAGAAACTCGGCTATCTATCAATTATGTCGGACCTTGTCGGTAAGTAATAATAACTTTATTAAATGAAAAATGAAGCATTGTGATAACATGAAATTGTAATTATTCTTGTTTCGATCAACTCTTGGATAAAATTGATCTAGATGAGGAATTATGGACACATAATATTAGAGATATTCTTAAGTTACAATTTAGATACTCCGGATACTGTCTTCCATCCCATACAGTATTAGTGAGAATTATTCAATAAATGTGCATACCGTGAAGAACTATAGTAATCGTCGTAGAACCAAAAGGGCGATAATTATTTACAACACACAAAGATGTATCTGACGGAGAAAAATGACTTATATGATGACTATTATATGTTAGGATGTTGCAGGTTCAGCACCATCGTGTAGGGCACAGCAAATTGTACCTTTATGATGCCCTTGGTAAACCTTTATATCTTCACCCGTTGACATAGACCAAAGCCTAGCAGTGTTATCAGAGGAAGCTGCAATAAAAGATGTATTGGCTTAGGAAAAATATAGATGAAGCAATACTTAAATAAAATCTAAAGATCAGATTTGTTTAACGGCAACACCCCTGTTTAATGACTACCAAAAAACAATAATTATGGTCCGCTCAAATTCACAATTCAGATTTCACGGACAATTTTGCAGGAGATGAGGGAAAAATAGAAACGTATGAGATGCGGAAAACTAATTTATTTTCAGTTACAGCTCACAAAACAACTACAGCAAAAGTAGTTAAACCAGTTACGGTTTTTGTGCTGGTCGCTTTAACGTAAACGATTTTCAACTTTTACAATTTCCCCTATATGGTATGTTTTTGTATTTTTTTCCTCTTGAAAATAAAAAATTTCCTCCGATAGAGTATAATTGATAGTTCAATACACAACTTTTACAAAAGGTTCTTAAAAAAATCAAAAAGCTTCATATAATACATTTTAGTTGTGTGTGTATATATATAATTTTATAAAATTCTTAAAGCTAATAATAATATTAAAAATAGATAATGTACGGTAAACTTATGTATTTATAAAATGATATTTTGATTTTAATTTAAGTCCACTAAAATCACATACAAATAATACCTGTTTTCCAGACAATTTATGTTTTGTTATCCAAGATGGTACTAGAGTCTGTCTGACATTTTTAAATCTGGAAGACTAAATTGGTTATGCTTTATTTTGTTTTATTCAATCCATAAGATAATTGGATCTTCTTTAAAGATAGATGAGTAATTAAGCTTAACAATTGGTGAAAAAATAAAATGTAAGAGCAGTCAGCCATCTAAATCTACAGATATTTGTGGCTTGTGCAATTTGTCATTTCTGTGACCTTAGCTGCACTCAAAGGAATATTTCCTGTGAATTGAAGGCTCCAACTCTGGCCTATGCATAAGAGCCAGTTTCTAAGTAACAAGTACATGATAAAGGCCCGTCCTTCAGTTTATTAAAGCCATAAATAGCCAGTATTATTATATATCTGGCACCTGATAAGTGAACAAATATGTAAATATCACCAAGTTTGTACCTGTAATAAGGTAGGCGCCGTCCACAGAGAAGACACAGTCCCACACCCAACGCTGATGACCTGGGAAGCACAGACAACTCGCTTTAGGGTAAATGAAGTTTCAAAGAAAGTTGTGTGTGTGTGTGTTTTTTTTTTTTGGGGGGTGGGGGGGCACTAGATTATCACAGAAGTTCATGAATTACCTATGAGAGTCTTCTCTAGTGTAAAACCATCAACATTCCATATCTTGACAGTATGATCGGAAGATGCAGTTGCCAAATACCTAGAAAGAAAATGCTAACAAAGTTATATTAACATCTTAGAAGCAGAAGTATGAGGAATATCAATATTTAAATATAGAGCTATTATCAAGCGTCTGAATTAGTTCAATTACAGTGGTAAGGAATAAAATAAAAAGACAAAACACAAGCATAATCTTTATGACCTGTGGGGTTCGCAGAACTCGGGTGATAAAAGACATTTGAGGATGTAGCCCTTGTGTGCTTGTAACTTATGAAGTGGCTCAAAGTTGGTCATTGTCTGCAAAAAGACATATTCCACCAGGACAAATAAGTAAAGTTTGATATGAGGGTAAAATCAGTGTGATATTTTCATGAAGGCGCAACCTGGGTCCCTCTCAACAGGCGCCACACATAACATGTCCCATGATTATTTGCTGCAACTACCAAGCTCCCATCCCACATTACTGTTAAAGAGCGTACAGCCGTATCCACTTCTGGCACCTACATTTCTTCCACAGATTGAAAATAATGTTTTTATCTATAAATTTTTTTGTCAAAGGGTGAGAGAGAAAAAAAGAGGACATTAATGAGATGCATGAAGATGATCAACTTAAGCATAAGGTGATTGTGGAATGACATTTATCTGAGGGGAATGAGAAGCAGAATGCCTCCACACCATTTCACAAGTGCAAAAAGAGCCCTTGGATGGAGCATGGCAATTCAGTGTATATTAGAGTACATGTGGGAGATAAAAAAGATAGCAGCATTTGTTTGTAAGAATTAAGATGTATGGCTAGAGTTACAACTACAAGGCTTAAACATTTTAGATAGAAAACATATAGAATTATAATCTTGATTCTACAGTGATATGCGGTCTACCATAACAGAGGTCATAACTCATACCAATTCACAACTGCATGAATTTGCTGTCAAATCCCAAACACGAATATTGCCATTTTGGTCGCCGGATATTAGTTCAGTCTGTTGGACCACAAGGAAAATCAGTTAGAACTTAGAACTACAAAGCAAGAACATATAAGAACTACAATCTGATGTATGGGGTATGGTGAAAACCAGGAATCATAGTGAATGGAGAAAGAGCATCAAGGACACATGCTTCAATTGAAACGCAACAAAACAGAAATATGCACTATATATTGAGGTTGAGGTAAGTCATAATCCAGATCTAAACATCAATCAATAAACCAGTAGTTAAAGGAAGCCCGTAAAAGTGAAAAAAAGTTTAATGGAAACCTAATAGCCAGTATGCTGTTTGCTGTAAGACCAATTCAGCCCCAGTACTATGATGATTCATGCAGTACATTCTGTTATTACTTCTTACGTCTTCTAACTTCTTAATTCCATTTTAATGATTAATGCAATCATAAGGCAGACATAATCTGTACAGCCACATAAAAATGGTGAAACGTAACCTGATTTGGGTGCAGAACGACAGTGTTTACTGCTGCACGACTTTCATATTCCCTTTGACAACCTGGCGCCCTGCATTTGTGATCAAACAAGAAAATATTAATACTGGCCAACATTGAAGGGTATAAATAAATC
Source organism: Ammopiptanthus mongolicus (assembly GCA_039655645.1). Classification (NCBI taxonomy): domain Eukaryota; kingdom Viridiplantae; phylum Streptophyta; class Magnoliopsida; order Fabales; family Fabaceae; genus Ammopiptanthus; species Ammopiptanthus mongolicus. The sequence continues at coordinate 101,637,006 of CM077344.1, read as the reverse complement.
ATACTAGAAAATTAATATGCATTATGATATCTAGTTGAGTCACCTCAAATCCCAGATCTTAACAGTGCCATCCTCTGAACCAGAGTACATCCAATTACCATCACACTGGAAGCCAACTGCCATCACATTATTAGTATGTGAATCATAGCTCATGACCTGCCACGGAATCAGGAACAGGATGATTTGGAACCAGAAAAGAAAAGAATTGAATATTTTAGAAGTAAGCATACAAGTTGAAAATAAAGACATACAGGTTGAGGGCTATTTGAGTTAACATCAAACAAGCGTATGTGGGGATTACCAGCGGCAGCCAGGTAGCGTTTATCCGGCGTTATCTCAAGTCGGTTTACTTGCTACACAAATTAGATATGTATGGCAAAAATAATTAGTACCAATTTATGAAATTATGAAATTAAATTAAATTAAATTAAATCACAAAGAGAAAAGAAGCCAACCGAATCAGGGTACTGGATGGTACGGTAGCAACGACCACTTTTTGCCTCCCAAAAACGAATAGTGTGATCATAACTCGCTGTAGCAAGTATTACTGTTGGCTGGCTCATCCTTCTATTCTATCTGCTTACAGTAACCAACATTTATCTATCTATCAACCTAATCAATCAAACAAACAAAAAATTCATCAAAACCAAAACAAATGGAACAACATAAACTACCGATCTATCTATTCGGTTTGAATCTCACTGGACTCCACTAATAATTTTGAAAAGCGAGGGAGTTAAAAGTTCAAAATAACATAGCAATGACGCGAAGAAAAGACAAACCGAATAAGATGGCCGTTTCCCGGTGTTTCCGCCGCCGAGAGCAGCGGCGTGGCGACGACGATGCTGGGAGTTACGGTGTGACCAGCACTTGTCAGTTCAGCTATACATGAAATTGTGTTTTCCCCTTCCCACTTTCTCAACAACTAAACGACGTGCCGTTTCAACTGGCTGCTGCAAACGAGAAAGAAGCAATTATTTTAGATTCTTCGCCCCCTTTTCCGTTCAGGTTGGGCCTTCAGTTACTTGCCCAACTGCCCATATCCACACAAGAGCCCAATAAGTTGTTTAAAATTAGTGGGGGTTAATGGGACCCGTTCGACTTAACTTCAACTTGATCGAATAGTTTGATCGGTTTATTGGTTTAGATTCAAACCCAACCTAGTCATGACTCAAAAACAACCAAATTGGATTCGAGACAATATGATATGTTCATATAATGTATAAATTTAAAAAGCATAAATAGCTAAATTATAAAATTAAAAAGTAAAAATTAAAACTAAAATATATTATACAATAAATATATATATATATATATATATATATATATATATATATATATATATATTCAAAAATAATATTAATATAAATATATTATCATATTATGCAAACAAAAAAAATTTAAATCACTAAGTTTAATTACTTCTACCTAATTATAAAAAGTATAGGTTTTAATGATAATAATCCGAATTGAGGTGACCCGAAACATAACTTGATTTGGACCCGAAAATACATTAGGTCTCATGACTAGAACACAATTCCATCACAAATATTTTGGGACAAGGTAGATTAATAGGTAGAGTAGGTTCTTGAATACCTCTAAAACTTTATTTGGATTTTAAAAAAAAAAAAAATGTTTTGCTTGGACTTTAAATTAGTCTCTATACTATGACCACAAAAACGTCTCTATACTTTTATTTTTGAAGTATGTAATTAGATAGATTCTTATAATTACTAATTATTTGTAAATTAATCCTTAATTGTAGCTTAAGTCACTATGTTGACGCGAGGAAGTGGAAGCAGGTGTCATGCATAATGGTATCACTAGTTCTTTTATTTTTTTTTTGCATAACATATAATATGACAATTTATCTTTCCAACATGCCCCAAAAGCCATAATCTTTGGGTCAAGGAACACTACTACCATGAACTGGAACCTCATATGTTGGAGGTGGACACTTTTGAAGACCTGGTGTGGTTGTTACTTGATTTTTTGAGCACGGGTAGCTTCCAACATTAGTGCATGCTATTGTGGAGCTTATGGAGAAGGAGGAACTTGAAGTTCTGGGAGAATAAGGAGGAGACTATTCAGCAGATATCAACTCGGGCTTCAACTATTCTCTAACAATGGCGGTTTTCTAACAAGAAGCATGAGCAGCGGAGCGGTTCTAACATTGCAGTTACAGTCGAGCCTCATCCGCGTTGGCTTGCCCCACCTCAAGGTAGCTACAAATGCAATATTGATGCATCGTTTGCCACCAATGATGCCATGGGGATCGGCTTATGTCTGCGTGACTGTGAATGGCGTTTCATAAAGGCAAGAACCTTGCACTTATCTCCGAACTAAATAATACTAGGAGGACCTGCCCCCTAATATCTCTACACAAAAGGATCTTCAAAAGAGGGAAAATAGACTCAACAAGAACTAAACCAAAAGGAGCTCTGTGACCCTTATTGGCCAACACATCAGCACACATATATAATAGCTTCACGGTTGACCACTGTAAACGAAAACGGCCACTGAGTGCTTCGGAGAAGAGAAGATGCCTCTTTGAATAGAGGTTGAAGAAAAGGGGAATGAGTAAAGCCTTTTGAAAACATAACAAAGAGCACCTGAGAATCAACTGCAAAAATAACTTGATTAAGACCCATAGATTTCGCAAGCTTGATCCCTTGTAAAAGGGCATACAATTTAGCCCATAAGGCATTACAGTGGTTAATCTTGTACCAAAATCCTTTAATGAAGTTCCCAGAACTATTTCGAATATGTAGAATTGGTGAATCTGATATCAAGAAGAAGGATGAACCTTCTACAACAGAGAGCACGAACCAAGCTCTTCACAATCAGAGAGCACAAGGAAGCTCACAGGAAAATATTCTGAAGAGAGGAAAATCTCATTGATTTCAGAAGTGTCTAGTACAAAGCTACAAACAACTATTTATATTAATGCTAACCACCCTAACTAATTAACTTATCAGGCTAACGGTTATAACTAACTGATATAACCAACTAACTGCATAACAGAAAAAAATAAACAAGTTTGACACCCCCCCTCAAGCTAGAATGTGTATATCTAACATTCCAAGCTTGGATGTAATAATCCGAAAAGGGCCAGGAGTAAGGGGCTTGGTAAGACCATCAGCCAGTTGAGAGTGAGTAGAAATAGGAAGCAAGTGGAGGATTCCTGACTGGACTTTTTCTCTGATAATGTGGCAGTCAATCTCGATATGGTTTGTGCGCTCATGAAACACGGGATTGGCTGCTATATGCAATGCAGACTGGTTGTCACAAAAGATTACAGCAGGGCTGGCTGAAACGATTTGGAAGTCATGCAGCAAGTAGAGGATCCATTGGGCTTCACATGTGGCTTGAGCAAGAGCTCTATATTCGGCTTCAGAAGATGATCGAGATACAGTGCTTTGCTTCTTACTTTTCCAAGAAATAAGGGAGGAGCCGAGGAAGAAACAGAACCCTGTAATGGACCGTCTAGTGTTTGGACAAGTCCCCCAATCAAAGTCACTAAAGCCCTTAAGATGTGGCTCTGAAGCAGCAGCAAAGAAAATCCCTTTGCCAAGGCTTCCTTTAAGGTATCGAAGGACTCTGGGAGAAACCTGATGGTGGAGAGTGGTAGGAGACTGCAAAAACTGACTTAAGGTGCTTACGGCAAAGGAAATATCTAGCCTAGTGTGGGTAAGGTACAGCAATCGGCCCACTAATCTGCGATACTCACTAGGACCAGCAACTGGATCGCCAGAATCAGTAGCAAGCTTGCACTTGCAGTCCATGGGGGTAGAGAAAGGTTTGGCAGCCATCATTCATGTGTCTTGCAAAAGATCATGGGTATATTTCCTTTGATAGAGAGTGATCCCCTGCCTAGACCGTGCTATCTCAAATCCAAGGAAAAATTTGAGTTGCCTGAGATCCTTGATGCTGAACTCATTATCCAGTAATCGCTTCATGGCATCAATCTCTGCAATATCGTTGCCCGCTAACTCCAGATCATCAACATACACCAGTACAGCAGTGAAGTTCGACTCTACTGACTTGGTGAACAATGAGTAGTCGGATTTGGACTGTGAATATCCAGAGGCAAGGAGAAACTGTGACAACTTTGCATTCCATTGGCGGCTGGCCTATTTTAACCCATAAAGAGACTTTTGTAGCTTGCACACAAGGCTCGAATCAGCTGCATTTAGGCCAGGTGGAGTGTGCATATACTCCTCTTCATGAAGATCACCATGTAAGAAAGCCGTATTCACATCCAGCTGCTGCAAATGCCAGTTGAATGTGGAGGCAAGAGACAATAGAACCCGAACCGTGGTCATCTTGACTACTGGGCTGAACGTTTCCAAATAGTCAATCCCACAAGTTTAAGTGTAACCTTTGGCGACCAAGCGAGCCTTATAGCGGTCAATGGAACCATCTGCCTTGTGCTTGAGCTTGAATACCCACTTACATCCAATGGCCTTTTTCCCATGTGGAAGTGGAGTGAGGGTCCAAGTGTTGTTCTTGTCCAAGGCCTGCAACTCAGCTTTAATAGCATTGTTCCAATTCTCATTGATCACAGCCTCTGCATAAGTGGTTGGCTCGGGGGAAGAAGAGATGGCTAAAGAAAAAGATCTATGGGAAGAGGAAAGATTATCATATGGAATGAAGGTGGAAATTGGATACATGACTTTGGACTCAGAGTGGTTGACTTGGGCCCTGGAAGATGCAGCTGCCGAGGTAGTCAGGGAATAATGATAGTCTTGCAGGTATGTAGGTGCTCTTTTTACTCTGCTGGACTGTCGTGTTGGAGGAGCTGATGCAAGTGGTTCAACATTGTGAGGTGGGGAATTATGTGGTGCTGGATGCTCATTATTATTGGCAGTGTATGTTGGACCATTGTTTGGATGGGATGTGGGTCATGCAGTGTGTTCAGCAACAGTGTCATGTGTATGTGGAGAATCATCAAAAAAATCATATGCTAGTTTAGTGGAGGAATACTCTATGGGCTGCGTTTCATCTCTGTAATCCTCGATATTGGTCTTGTTCTTGATTTGTTGATAATCAAGAATCTATGGCGAACCAAAATCCGATTCAGGATCCTTCGAGTCACTTCTAAATGCATCATCATGAAAATCTCGGAGCAACACTTGTCTCTGTTCGATTCAATGGAAGCAATTATCATTCTTGGTCAAGATCCACGACCATCGCATTGAAATCGAAGAACAAGCTAGGGTTTGTGGATGGCTCCATTCCCAAACCAGAGGTTGGAAGTGTGACTTTTCCACCTTGGGACCGATGTAACACCTTGGTTCTTGCTTGGATTCATCAATCTCTGGAACCGCATGTTCTTCAGAGTATTCTTTGGATGGATAAAGCTCTTGAAGTTTGGAATGATCTCCGACACAGGTATTACCAAGGTCATGTATTTCGTATTTCACAACTACAAGAAGAAATTTACATGTTCAAGCAAGGGGATTTATCAATAACTGCTTATTTCACACACTTGAAAGGGTTGTGGCAAGAACTAATTAATTTCAGGCCAGTACCATCTTGTGCGTGTGATCTTGTTCCCAAAATTAAGAAGTATAGAGAAGATGATCAGGTCATTCGTTTTCTGAGAGGCCTGAATGAGCAATATTATGCTGTAAGATTCCAAATTATGCTTATGAAGCCTCTACCAAATGTAGCTGAGGCCTTCTCCCTGTTGATTCAGCAATAAAGGGAGTTGTGTGGTCCACTCGATGAGTCTAGGGTTCTTGCCAACATTACTGACATTGATCTTGGAACAAAAGGAAAATACAAAGGAAAGGGAGGCAATGGTCAAAATGGAAGCAAGACTTACATGGGGAAAGGTCAGAGCAGTAAACATTGTATCTACTGCAAAAGAAGTGGCCACACTGTGGATACATGCTACAGGAAGCATGGATTCCCTCCACATTATAAGAAGGGAAGTGCCGTAAACAATTGTGCTGCTGATGACCCTGCTTTTTCTGATTATGAACATAACATTGTTTCTCAGAAGGAAAACAGTGAGGCTTCAGGTGTTTTCTTAACCCCAGAACATCATAAGGCTTTGCTAGCATTGTTGCAGAACTCTTAGGATAATCACAGCACCAACCAATTTTCTACTTTGTCCAAACCATCAGGTATTATTTGTAGTTTACCCAACCTTTTTAAGTCCAAATCTTGGATACTTGACACGGGTGCTACTGATCATGTATGCTACTCTTTGAGTCTCTTTCAAAGCTTCAAGAAAGTAAGTCCTATTAAGGTTAAATTGCCAAATGGTAGTTTTGTTATAGCCAATGTTTCTGGAACTGTAAGATTCTCAAATGAATTCTATCTCATAGATGTCCTTTATACACAAGATTTTAGTTTTAATCTGATTTCTGTGTCGAAGCTCACAAAACCCTTCACTATACTCTAACTTTTTCTGATTCCAACTGTCAAATTCAGGACATGGGCAACTTGAAGATGATTGGCGCAGCTGAGGTTCAATCGGGTTTGTACACAATGAGGTCTTCAAGTGTATCCCATTTTAAATTTTGCTCAATAAATGCTGTGACAAATTCTGATTGTGAACTCTGACATAGAAGATTAGGCCATCCACCTCTTGATAAGCTGAGACTTATGCAAAAATCTCATTCTTTCATTCAATGTGATAGCATAGATGCTCCATGTGATGTTTGTCATATTGCTAGCCAGAAAAGACTTCCCTTTTGTAATAGCACTACCAAAACTGACAGGCCTTTTGAACTAATACATGCTGACATTTGGGGTCCCATATCTGTGCCATCTATCTTTGGTCATAAGTATTTCTTAACAATAGTTGATGACAGAACTAGGTTTACATGGATTCTCTTAATGCAACAAAAATCTGAAGTTGCTGCACATATAAAGCATTTCACTTTCCTGATGGAAAACCAGTACAATACAAAAATTAAATGCATTAGATCCGACAATGGGAAAGAATTCTTTCTCACTGATTTCTTTAATTCCAAAAGGATCATACATCAAACATCTTGTGTAGAGACTCCCCAACAAAATGGGGTAGTTGAAAGAAAGCATGAACACCTCTTGTCCATCACTCAAGCTCTACTTTATTAGGCACAGTTGCCCCAAAATTTCTGGAACTTTGCCCTATCACATGATGTTCACCTGATAAATAGACAGCCAACTACATGTTTGGCAAATAAAACTCCTTATGAAGCACTGCATAAGGAAGTTCCTGATATCACACATCTAAGAATTTTTGGATTTTTATGCTATGCAGGAACTCTTCCTTCTAAAAGAAAAAAATTGGACCCTAGGGTCAGAAAATGTATCTTTCTGGGATATAAAACGGGAACAAAGGGCTATGTTTTGTTTAATCTGAATAATAGAGAGACTTTCATCTCACGAGATGTCAAATTCTATGAGAGCCATTTCCCTTACATATCACTCACTGCTCTGATACCATGTAGAATTGGTGAATCTGATATCAAGAAGAAGGATGAACCTTCTACAACAGAGAGCACGAACCAAGCTCTTCACAATCAGAGAGCACAAGGAAACTCACAGGAAAATATTCTGAAGAGAGGAAAATCTCATTGATTTCAGAAGTGTCTATCACAAAGTTACAAACAACTATTTATATTAATGCTAACCAGCCTAACTAATTAACTTATTAGGCTAACGGTTATAACTAACTGATATAACCAACTAACTGCATAACAGAAAAGAATAAACAAGTTTGATAGAATAAGACCTCCACCAGAAGAACTTCCAGCAGCAGATTTGAAGGATCTATCCATATTAACTTTAAACCATCCCACAGGAGGTCATTGCTAAACGTAATTCTGATTTGCAAGAAAAACCTTATAAAGATACTCGGATTATGGAGTTCCTTTGCAATAAAATGCACCTGAAAATTTATTTCGTACCAGAGAGTGGAATGCAGCTGAGAAGATGACGAAAAAACTAAGGAATTTCTATCTTTCCAGAGGGCTACTACTCCAAAAAAAAAAAACAAAGGCCAATCGCAGGGGGTTGGATCTATTTTCCTAGTGGATAAATTCCAATCCAACCATTGATAGCTTCCTGAACTAAAGAACTTACTCCAGCAGGAAGGCTCAATACAATGATTACAAAAATCTTGAACAACTTCACAGTCCCGAATCATATGCATCAAAGACTCAGGGGAGAGAGGCACCTAGGACAGAGAACATCTTGAGGCATGCCTTGTTTAGCTCTTTCCTCGTTAGTCAGAACACAGCCATGGGCCAATTCCAAAGATGACAAATTTCGTAACAGGATTGTAATATAAATATCTAAAAGTTTAAGCAAAAACGAAGTATAATTAAATAGTGAAAATTGTATAAATATTAAAGGCTAAAATATCATTTTGGTCCCTTAACTTAATTTTTAGTTTCAATTTGGTCCCTTAACTTTTAAAAGTTTCAATTTGGTCCTTTAACTTGTCTCTGTTAACACAAGCTAGTCCTCTCCGTCAATGACATAAACAAATGAATTTCAAATTGGTCATTTAAATTGTTAACAAGTTTCAAATTGGTCCTTTAACTTTTAAATGAGTTTCAAATTGGTCCCTTAACTTTTAAATGAGTTTCAAATTGGTCCCTTAAATTGTAAATGAGTTTCAAATTGGTCCTTTAAATTGTTAACATGTATGATATTTTCGTCACTTTTACTTATGTAATTGACCGAAGGGACTAACTTGGGTTCCCAAAGACAAGTTAAGGGACCAAATTGAAACTTTTAAAAGTTAAGGAACCAAATTGAAACTAAAAAATAAGTTAAGGGACCAAAATGGTATTTTAGCCAATATTAAAAGAGTTTAGTTTTAGTACGTGTGTGAGTTAAAGTTTTTTACACTGTCAACCAATCATAAACCATCCTATAAGTGACTTTTAAGCAAGGCCGACCCGAGTTCCAAGTTAGTGAAGCCTTAACTTTAGGCTTCTCAAAAAAAGAATACTTCTTTTTTAAAAAAAGACTCAGTTTGTATCTTTTTGTATTATTATATTTTTGATATGTTTGGTGTATCAACAAACAAGAGCTAATCCACTTGATATGAAAGGTTACCATTAACTGCAAGGTCTAAGGTTTAAGTCTTTATTATGTATAAAGTAATAAAATAATTATTTTTTTATGAAAAATTGTTGTATTAATTTGTTATTTTTTTTAAAAATGTCTCGTCATAGAGTTTGCTATATGTTTCAATAGTTGTTGGGTCGATCTTGCTTTTAAGTTAGTTATAATAAGAGTAAACATTTTTTGTGACGTGATAATTGATAATTCATTGATAATGTAAATTTTTTTTTACATTGATAGTACATATCAATTAAGAGATTTGAACTATAATTAGACGATAAAAGTTATATAAATGTGAGATAATTTTGTGAGAAGGGAAATTAAATGACAGAACAAATAAGAACGTGTTATTTTTTCTTAAATCCGTAAATACGAACTTCCACAAGAACAAAGTTGTGATTTGGCAACACATGAACGTATATGTATGTATTTAAATTTAAATAATTAAATAAATGCGGCTTGGTGTCAGTGAGACCGCGAATCACAAGACTATGTTATGTTTTGTGATTGAGGCTCTTGTTCCTTGACTTCTTCAGCTTCCTGGACTAACTTGGTCAAACGATTTTGCATCTCCTCGCTCTTACCCCATAGAAGAATGTATAATCCCACCATCACCAAGATGGACCCCATCACACTGAACAGCAAGCTCAAAGAAAAAAAATATCAGATAAAATGTGGTTTTTAATTTCATTCTCAACTTCTACTTTTTCTGCTTTGTTATCTTATTATGGCTGTGATAATTGTCAAGAACCTGTTGTATTTCAAAACTTAATTAGGAATGATTCTTATCTCGGATAATAAATTGCTTGAGAGCAGGTTTTAGGCACTTAAGCATATATCGGTAAAAAGTGGCAGAAGAATTCACCTTCCAAGATGGAGCTGCTCATGCAAGACAGGGATATCGATGATGGCTGCAATTATCTGAACAAGAGGGCTGAATGCTGCAGTAAAGACAGGACCCCTCTTCTTCACACACCATGACATGCCCACAAAGCACAAACCCGATCCAACCATCCCCTGTAAACACATGACACAATGTTTCATTTTGTTAACAAGTCTTAAAATACATTCAAATCCAAAATTACTTCCTCCCTCCATTGTCATTATTGGATGCTTTTATCTTTTCTTTTCTTTTTCTAGAAAAAAACAGAATAACCCAACTCCGTAAGACAAATTCTTTTTGGGGTTATCCCACATGCAATTGTGAGACTAACCCTCAGGTTGGGAGTGGTGATTAGGTAAGACCGTCCTTTCATAATACAAGTAAATGTTTTTGTTCTATACCCAATTATAATATCAAAATGTTAAATTTGGAAACTGTATTAGTACAAGTAGTTGAGGTAGTAGACATTGAATGATATAAATCATTAACTTAATCTTAGTGAGTAAGCACATTTCTAATTCAGGAAACAGCTGTCAGCAGCCTAAGAGAGTGCCACCCTTTTTCCAAACCACAAGCCAAACTTTTATTCTCTCTCATGACTTAAAAAAATGTGAACTTACAGAATACAGAACAGCGATAATTTGTGTCTTTCCCTTGAGAACCCATATGGACAAGTTATGGTGGTTAATGGCCAAGCTAATAACAGCAGATTGAATGGCTCCAAAGAAGGTCATGATGGCTGTGCTTGAATACTGACATGGGTATCTTTTGCTTATGTTTGATTGTAAGATAAACCAAGAAGACAAAAAAAGGGTTCCCAAAATCAAAGCTATCACACCAATGGTCCATCTTCTTGTAGAAGCTACCTTCACTGCAGAACTCATGGCTACTGGAGCTGCAGACTGAGAGTGAGAATAACTAACCAAGGGCTTTCCTTTGTAAAGTGTCAACAGTAATGCACCCCCTATGCACACCAGTGTGCCAAGAATCTTTGCTCTCCCACCGTTGCATTTGATGCTCACGGTCTCTAATCTGTACTACACACAGTTAGCATGCATTGAGTGATGATGGTGGCTTACTACAAAGACTATAGGAATAATATTATAGCTTTGAATCATAGTTTCATACCCAAATGGTAATGCCATTATGAATGTAATCACAGGTACCATATTGACGAAGGCACAAGCAAAGGTTGCAGAAGTGTTTTGGATCCCCAGAAGGAAGAAGTATTGTGTGACTGATGCCCTATAAAGAAAGTATTTATAAAGTGTTTCCTTACAATCATGTTAAACACAACATGGATAATTTGAAAGTAAATGGGAAGAAAAAAAAAGTGCTAGTGAGAAATGGAATGACAAAGACTTGGTATTTTTTAATGACTAACCCAACTATGGCACTGAAGAAGAGGCAAAATAAAATTCGAAATGTGAGCCGTGGTCTGTCATTTCTGCAATAAAAATATGGTTATTATAATATAAGATCTCTTAAGAGTAATTTCCCATCAGGTATGCATTGATTCATTTGTAACATTCATCTACAAGATAAAGAGTAATGACTGATTATTAGCTTAACATTCTGAAGGCTAAGACAAACAAATTAATAGGAAAATCATTCATTATTGCAATTTGGGCTATCTGCATGTTAACAATATCAAAATCTTAAAAAGAAAAAAGAGGAGAATAGTACTAAATTAGGAAATTGAGGGTGCCTACCTTTCCCAAAAGTAGCCGATTGGGGCTAAGAAAATGGTAGCAATTGACAACCGGTATGTGATAAAAACCAAATGGTTCATTCCTTCTTCAAGGACTTTCTTGAGAAGAATATTCACTGCCGCGAAAGAAAAATCAACTGCTATCATTACTATAAAAGGTTTCCATTCATCACAAGTCTTCATTTCTGCAATGCAATTCTATTTCACCACTCACTCTTTAGGGGCAGAGTGAGGCCAGGCCACCCCTTAAGTTTTTATTCGGAAGAAAAAGTTGTTATTGTTGCAATGCAACAGGGAGATACCTGTTGATTTATATATTAAAAAATATTCCAGAATAAGTGGTAAGAAAGCAAGATTAAATTCTGCAAGTCACATCAAACACTTTAAGCAACCAGCTTTGACAATAGTTTAATATTGATGCTCTTCCTTTTGCTTTCTTTTGATTGATCCTGGTCGATAGAAGGAGATTATTCCAGAATCAATTTAAGGGCTCGTACAAAAAATTATAGGTTGATTCATAATCTATGACCCTCATTTTATTAGCATAATATAGTTCACGAGTTTTGCATTTACATTTCAGCTAGGCATGAAGTGAGATATGTTCTTCATGTTTGTCCCTCTTCTTTTTCCCCTTGTGTGCAATGGAACCTTCTGTGATTGGTGACAGGCATCTTTTGGGTGGGACTGTATAAGAAATGGTGCTTCTCCCCCTCTCATGTACGTGGCATCTAATACTTTTTATCTTTCGAAATAGAATGAGCAGCAGCCCCACATCAAAAATATGTAAAGCCGGAACAAATTGTCAAATCCCAGTGCAATTTCACCACTTAGAAAACCAAGAGAATATAGTGGTGTGCAAATCTCAATGTGTAAAACCAGTGATGGCCAAACCAAGAAGAAAATTGCTGAGCAATCTTCTTCATTCATTCTCCTTTCACATTTGATCTATCAATTTTTGTACATATGCAAATTGTTTACTTTAATTGATGGGTTGTTTGCATAATAACTATGGTTGAAGTTGTTTTGACTTTGGAGTTTGTTTGTTCATCTAGCTACACTTCTTAGAGTTCATACTATGCTCATAATGGTGGTGGCCTTTATAGTTTATAATGTAAGATTTTAGAGAAGAATGACGTTAATATTGACTCGAGTTCATGGTGAACTTTATATATATGTAATAGTATATTCATCATTCAAAATATAGTTTAAAATTATAATTATATACATATTATGAAATTTAATTATAAATGTCACGTTTAGTGTTCATGTGAACCTGAATCTATTCAATAAAAAAAAAATCCTGAATGTATATTAAAACAATTCTTTAGAGAAAATATATATTTTAGAGGTATTATATTTTTTATTTGAGTTAATTATAAAAATTATTAATTAGATAGTCATTAGAAATCCAAATATAGGTAAAATAAATCTCACATCGAGAATGAATTGAAAAAGTAAGGAACATATAAGTGATTAGACCCATAAACCTAATGTTTTAAAGTTTTGAGTCGAGATATAATTTAAAGTCTACTTATATAGTTGTCACTCCCAAGAATAGTAAGGAAAATAATATTTTTAAATTACTTCAGTTAAACATCACATTCGACCAACTAATTCTTTGCCCATACTTTAAGTCTTCAAAGGGAATTTGAAGGAGAAAAGATATTGGAGATGTAATTTTTTTTTTCCTCATATCTTTATGATAGGAGATGATATGATGATATATTCTTTGACTCTTTGCAAATTTTTTACATTAAATATTATCCTGCTGCCCAAACTTGCAATTGCCAGGACCCACATGCCTTTGTGGTCTGGATGCCACAAATGATGGATTGACTGGAAATGGCACAAATGCTAGATCATTAGTATTTTAGAACTCAATCAGAGGATAACATGATTAAGATGTCAACTGTCTAGGTCCTTGCTGTGGTACCTTCCTCAAGCTTTGATGCAACTATATGCATTATGCAGCACTTTCCATTTAATACATTTCCATTATTCTTTCTGAATATTATAAGGTCGATGAGATAACAAGGACCGTTCATTTATAAGATCTAAGCATTAGCACTACCTTTCCTTGGGTTCAAGTTGGGTTCTCTTAACAGAAAACATTAATAAAAGAAAACAAAAGGAATGATAACATATAGAAAACCCAGTCCATTGGCCATAGATTGTGCATCGTAGAATTTGTCAAGGCTCTTGTCATACACATACTCACCACTATAATATATAATTACTTTCTATTCCCTATTGGATCTACTCATATCTCACCGAACCAAAAGATGATACATTCGGAAATGAAAAGAATAAAGCATGGGCTCTTAAATCTTTTTGAGTTTTCTATATGTTAAATATAAGAGAATTTACAAGAAGGAGCTGGTGGAATCAATGAATTGTTGGACGAGAAATTTCTCCCAAACTAGGATGTACTGTATTGGAATAAATATTAAGGCATGGCATTTGGGCATCCGCAAAGTACTGACATTTTCCTCCAATTTAGATTATATTGCGGCACGTGTCAATAAGACGCATAAAGTACTAAAATCATGGAAACTCTACCATACTTGAGATAGTTTTTCCCATCTGCAGCAAAAAAAAATAGAACTAATATTAAGGCCCGTGAGTGGTATTGATTGGAAAAAAAAAAACTTCATAATCACTTCAGTGGTATTGATTAGAAAAAAAAAATTTCATAATCACTGGAGTGGTTAATTTTGTTATGAATTTTATTATTAATTTTGTCCACGACAAATGTTTGGGGAAGTACACAAAAAGGAATTTTACGTCTTTAGTTTCTTTTTTTTTTTTTGTTCCATTGACAAGAGTTTCCTCACATATATATTATATTGTTTTGAGACTAATTGCAACTAGAAATATTTCCAATGATTATCTTTTTTAAGATTTGAACTTATAAGACTAAATGAAGAGTTGGAGATGCTTTCCAACAATTACTTTCTCTTGGGATTGAACTTCAGTCCTCTCCTGGATCGTGACTTGCTCATTACCAAGCCCAACCTTTATAGGTGTCAAACGTTTATATTTATTTGCTAGTGTGTCAATGAATCATTCAATTAGAAAAAACCATTGGAGACTCAAGAATGAGTTTTATTCTCTCGTATATTTAGGGATTCATTACAGCTAGATAAAAATAATGCGTTACAGATAAAAATGATGGAAATTATGGTTATATGTTTAAGCTCAGGAACAAAGACAACATTCTACTTTCCTCGTTGAAGAAATTTGGTGAATCTTTGAGCATGCAAAGAGTGTCTTCTGTAAGATCAAGTTAAAAGAATGATTAGTAGATAGAGATTAAGAATTGACAATTAATATTTCTTTGAGTGATATATTAAAACTAATCAAGCTAGCTCAGAGGGCACATAGAGGAGAGGATCCCAAGAGCAATTAGAACTAAACCAACTGTTGTTCTCACACTGCACAAACGGTTGCTGCTCCATTGTCCAGAAGCCTTCATTCCCTCCACCAACTAGAGGCAATTGCATGCTCCCCATATTCATTTGGCCACTCCTGTTGCTATTTGATGGCCCCTGATCAGTATATGTCATATCAAGAGTAGTGGACTCAGTTACCCCAGAAAGTGGCCATGTAAAGGTGGCTGCATTTGCAGATGCAAGCAAGCTATTTTCATGAACTTGGCTCGGCCAAGGAAATTCATACGCTATTTCATTGGACCATGTCTCACTTGTCATAGGTGGGGTGTGACAAAGTTGATGAGAGTTGACTCCAGCAATGCTTGTTACAACATCACCTTCATGATCATGATTTAATGGGATAACCACACTCCTAGCAGAAGTGTTTGATGAAGTACTTACAAAACCAGGCGCAGTGTTTGATGAGAACTGATCTTTCTTCCCAAAACAGTCGTGAGTTGATCTTGAAACCATACCAGATTGAACAACCGGGCCTGCAGCACAATTAGCACGAAGTGGGAAACTCCCTCCTCCCTTTTCATCGAACAGTTTTGCCTTGAGTGCACCAACAAGGCCATCTGCATCTGCACCAGGCTCATACACATCCTCAAATGAAAAGGGTTCAGTGTTATCAGGCATGAAGTTGGAACTAGCACCTCGCTTATTAGCACCACCACCTGAGGTTGCAGACTCTGGCAATTCAAAGTTGGTTCTTGCATTAGCACCACGTAAAGCTCGAGCAGCATTGTCATATGCACGAGCTGCATCCTCAGCAGTGTCAAATGTTCCAAGCCAAAGCCTAACCTTCTGTAGAGAGTCCTTGATCTCTGCCACCCATCTCCCTGATGGCCTTTGACGAACACCTACAAACCTGTGGTGTCCTCTTGATGAAGACTTCTTTCTGCTTCGGATTCCTTCAGTTACTGCCCCCATTTATCTCAAACCTTTGTGAGCTTCAGAGGAAGATGGTTTATAAGCTTAAATTAGAAGGCAAGCATCTTCCATTCTCACAACCGGACAAGTAAGAACATGTCAAAGTATGTATAAGAACGTCACCATTGCAGGCCGTGTTGTTGATATCGACCACAAAGTTAAAATTTCACAAAGGACGCAACTTATTGTCATTGTTATAATATTAATTGTAAATTGTTGAGTTTGGTGAACTATTAATAATGTTAAATATATTCGTATCAAAACATTATGTTAAATATATTATCATTGCATAGCAGTCATGATCAAATGGTGACAAACTGGCAATCATATGCAAAGTTGTACTCTTTTGATTGTATGGCTACAATAAAAAAAAAAAAAAAAAGGTAATCTCCAATTCAGAACTTAAATTGTATCTAGAGGGCATTTTAAAAATGAATAAAAGCAAATAATGACACCTGAATAGCCCCCACTAATCCTTGGCTCCAACGTTATCACCTTTAAGAACGAGGATGCACACTAGCTAGGATATAAAACATTTATATCACCACTAAACAAATATTTAGGTGTTACTAAATACAGTTGTGCTTTTGTGTCTTTATTTGATCATTGTCCTTGTCTCCCTCTTACCTTTTCTGCATAGATGCGTGTCTCTTTTCATTTTTAGGGAATGAGATAAGAATATAAGACATACCACGTGTACATACATTAAAATGAAATTGAAAATAACAATCATGTATTACATATATATCTTGTTCTTAATAACTCGTGCAACTTATTTTTAAAAAAAAATTATTGAAAAAGTGCTTAATTAAGCTGTTTATCCAAACATATCCTAAGTTTTTTTAAAATAAGCTAAAAATAACTTATTTTCATAAGCTTCTTTAACAAGCTTATGAAAATAAGCTAAAAAGAGCTTATAAGAAGATCATAAACTATTTTCATAAACTATTTGCATAAATTTATTTTCAATTAGTGAGCCAAAAGTTAAGTGTATTATGAAGGGATGGATCACAAGGGTAAATATATGGACTACTATGAAGGGTTGACTATGAAGGGATGGAACACAAGGATAAATATATGGACTCCCTAAACTCAACTTTTGATGCATTCACACATTAATGCATCTTTGGATTAATCTTAATGCTTGTTAAATACTTATAAAATAATTAGGATAAAAGTTAAACATTTTTACAGATGTGACAATTTATGATTGGTTGACGGTAGTGTAAAAAATATTTATACTGTCATTGCATATCAATTAAATCCTTATTAAATAAGGAAAATGTGAAATATTTTTGTTATCTTCTTGAGATGTTAAATGAATATTTTTATTTAATATTTCTTTTATTAAAAACGAAGATAATTATTAAGAAGATGTTGATATAGCAAAACTTTTGGATATATGCACATATTTATAATTATAAATTATAATATTTTAGGTAGTGGGTACCCTTCAGTCTATATTAACATTATTCTTAATGTTAATGAGCTACATAAAAATTTTAAGATTCAGCTCTAAGCTTTATTTATAGAGTTTAATTGGTATGTATTGTCAGTGTAGAGATTTTTACATTGTCAATCAATCACAAATCATGGTATGAGTGATTTTTAAAGTAGTTAGGATAAGAGTCAAGTATTTTTAATGATGTGACAATTTATAATTGGTTAACAGTATCAAAAATCTTTACAGACAATGTATGCCAATTAAATCCTCAGTTTTAAATTTTGTTCACATGAAGTAAAAGAGTGCAAGTAAGATTAAATCTGAAACCCTCAATTACAAAAAAAAAAAAAAAAAAAAAAAAACTTACAAAGATAGATAGCACTTTCATGTAAAGATGTTACATTACATGATATATGGTTGGGAATCCTTAGGCATAATATGAAACTTGGTAGAATAGTATGATGCAATGAAAAATAACCATCAAGTAAAGTCGTCTCTCTCTCAACCTTCCCTCTATTCCTCTTTTCCTTCTTCCTCATCCACCGGAGGAGGTGGTTTTGGGCCATTTTTTAGCCTAGAATCATCCCTCTACATCGTTTTTTCTCTCCTTTTATTTAAATAAGTGATTTTTCCACGTAGATTTGGTTTTTCTTTCGTGTTTTTCCGTGATTTCGTCGTCTGGGTGCGGCGTTGTTTTGTTCGTCGTCTTGGTGCAGCGTTGTTTGGTTTTCCATCTTGTTACGGTATTCGTTTGGTTCAGATTGGCGGATCAACTTCGATCCATTAATTACAGATTCAATCAAGACTTGGGCATCAACGTTACAGATGCGGAGGCATGGGTATTCCAGTCACTTTGATTTTGTCACATTTGTAAGCATTTTGCCGTTTTATGCTATGAACCTGGGTGTTGTGAGTTTGTTCGCCGATTCATCCTTTTCGGTTTTTAGCGATGTTGAATTTGTGTGGTTTCCGACGTATTTTACCAATTTGAATGAATTAATATCTTTTTTAGTCAAAAAAAGTATATGATGCAATGAATAAGACAAGTTAACTATAAGCACATTATGGATTTAGATCCTCTCTTTTTTTTCTCTCATGTTATAAGAGAGAGAGAAATAAAATCAAATTTGAATGGATCCTATAAACAAAAGCAAATTTGACTTTGTATCATACTCTCTCCTAACATGAGAGAAAATATGAGACAAAAAGGGAGAGGATCTAAATCTTAACATTATATTCAACTTTGGTACATAGATCAATGCTAGCAAATCAAGTTAATTCTTAGAATTTGGGTTTGGGCGTAACTCAACCCTAAAAGCTAGCTCATGGAGTGAGAGTTGCCCCTCACTTATAAACACTAAGGTCATATCTCTATCCAATGTGGGACTCCAACCCCTCCTCACGTCCAGGATTGGACATCTGGAGCGTGAAGTTTGCAGGCCTGAACAACTGCGGGTTGCCCAATGGATCTCGGATAGGCTCTGATACCATCTTAAGATTTGGGCTTAAGCCTAACTTAATCCCAAAAGTTAGTTTATGGGATGAGGATTGCCTTCCACATATAAGCACTATTCAGATCATATCACTATTTAATGTGGGACTCCAACCGTAATGAATGTTGAGTATTTACTTGCGCATGTTTTTTCATTTCAGACTGACTTCATCTTTTACATTCGAAATTCAAGTGGCCCAAACAATTAGAAGATGGAAGAAGAGAAATGTCAAGGGCCCATCAACGGTTAACCCATCGACCTCACCTCACAACTGGAATCAGCCACTACCATACCATACCGTACTTCATTGCTTCATTGCCACATTAAAGACAACATCCACTTCCACCCCACTACTTTCACTGTAAATGGGACTTCAATGACTCTCTCACTGGGCCACAGAAACTCCTCCAACATTCCATTTCTAACCTTCTTTCTCTGTCGCCATGGCCCCTGCTTCTGTGTCTTCTCCACCACCCACCTTCACGGATCGCAAAGAGGAAGAAGAGAGCAAATGCGCTTTCCTTGTGGTAGCTCTCTGCCCTTGTCTCGTTTGCTTCATTCTCCTCTTAATTATTCTCTCTATCGTTCTTATTGTCAAATTCCACTTCTTTTGCCACACTCCTCTCCATTCCTTACTCTTCAAAAAGAATTGCTGATTTCCCATGTTGGGTTCTTTTCTGGATTGCCCTCTTTTAGTTTTCAAGGAAAGTTTACATTTTTTAATAACCCAAAGGCATTTGCTTCTGTTAGTGATTCTGGGGTTGATGAATCTGACATTGAGGATGATGATGAAGATGATGTTGATCAGGGTGGTAATGTTAGGGGTGTTAATGCTGAATCCTGTGCTGACCCAGATGAGGTTGATAGGGTATGCAAGGTGATTGATGAATTGTTTGCATTGGATAGGAACATGGAGGCAGTTCTTGATGAATGTAGGGTTCAGTTATCACGTGATTTGGTTGTGGATGTGCTGCAACGGTTCAAGCATGCTAGGAAGCCAGCGTTTCGGTTCTTTTGTTGGGCAGGGAAGAGGCCTGGGTTTGCTCACGATTCCAGGACTTATAATTCCATGATGGATATTCTGGGGAAGACTAGACAGTTTGAGACAATGGTAGCAATGCTTGAGGAAATGGGTGAGAAGGGCCTTTTGACAATGGACACTTTCTCCATTGCTATCAAGGCCTTTGCTGCTGCAAAGGAAAGGAAGAAAGCTGTTGGGATCTTTGATCTGATGAAGAAGTATAAATGTAAGGTGGATGTTGATGCTGTTAATTTCTTGCTTGGTAGTCTTGGTGGGGCAAAGCTTGGTAAAGAAGCACAAACTGTTTTTGACAAACTGAAAGATAGATTTACACACAATTTACAAACTTACACCATACTTCTTAATGGATGGTGCAGGGTGAAAAATTTGCTGGAGGCTGGGAGGGTGTGGAATGAGATGATTGATAAGGGATTTAAGCCAGATATTGTTGCACATAATGTTATGCTTGAAGGGTTGTTAAGGTGTAAGAAGAAGTCTGATGCCATCAAGTTATTTGAAGTCATGAAAGCCAAAGGTCCATTCCCCAATGTTCGGAGTTATACAATTATGATACAGGACCTCTGCAAACAAAAAATGATGAGAGAAGCTGTAGATTATTTTGATGAAATGATAGATCTAGGGTGCCAACCCGATGCTGCACTTTACACTTGTTTGATCACTGGGTATGGAAGGCAAAAGAAAATGGATATGGTATACGATCTACTGAAGGAAATGAGGGAAAGAGGTTGTCCACCAGATGGGAGGACCTACAATGCTTTGATAAAACTGATGACAAGCCAACATATGCCAGATGATGCAGTGAGAATATACAAGAGGATGATTCAAAGTGGCTTCAAACCAACAATTCACACTTACAACATGATAATGAAATCCTATTTTGTGACAAGAAATTATGAAATGGGTTGTGCGGTTTGGGATGAGATGCATCATAAGGGGTTTTGTCCTGATGATAATTCCTACACTGTATTCATTGGAGGGCTTATAAGACAGGGAAGGTCAGGTGAGGCGTGTAAATATTTAGAGGAAATGATAGAGAAGGGGATGAAAGCTCCTCAGCTTGACTATAACAAGTTTGCTGCTGATTTTTCTAAAGCTGGGAATCCTGGCATACTTGAGGAGTTAGCTCAAAAGATGAAATTTGCTGGTAAGTTTGAAGTGTCTGATATCTTTGCCAGTTGGGCTGACATGATGAAGAAAAGCGCAAAGAGAAGAGATCCTACAATATCCGGTAGGCAGTTTACATGAATACCTGATTGCTGCAAAGGTGGCCAGAACCTCTTTGGTCTAAGGATTTTACACTAACACAATTTCTCTGAGCTACCAGTCGTCTTGTTTGGATTCTAGTTTGTGTTTGTATTTTGTATATTGTTGTTGGTTGAAACTTATAAACCAGTGTTGTATGATGCCATGTATCAGTTTGAATGAAAAATACAGCTGATCATTATTGGAGTTTTTCTCTTTTTTGGTGTTGTTTTACATTGCAACAATCAACAAAATCGATATTTCTGAACATATATAAAATGCAGATTGCTTTAGTTTAATACTGGAACAGTTGCAGGTGACTGCCACATAACAATTTGCTGTACATCAGGTTTTTTTGTTGTACTTTTATGCTATGAGCCTATGAGTCAGAGATTCATTCCCATACCTCAATCATTGCTTTGTTCTTTTCATTCATATGCTTAATATGTAGTATAGCAAGAAATTTTCTTCAACACAATTTGTGGTCAGGTTAATTCCCAGATTCAGTTGCTAGTGACCATGGGCATACACTTTTGCCAAAATGTTGATAAGGATCTCTTTACTTTTTTGGTTAAATGTATATATATAAAATTGATAAATGGGATACCAGCATCGGTATTCCATCCTAGAGCTGGTTGGTTACCTTGTAAGTACTTATGATAAGCACTATATCCATTATTCATTCATATTTTAAAGAGATTGTCTATACAAAGTAGCAATTAAAACATGGATGAGTCTGAACATTTAGTATCTGTACAGTAGCATGAGCATGCTAAACAATTAAACAGGAGAAAGGTAAACTACTTGGCAACAAGCTGCGCATTTGGGTCATTCCCTTATAATTCTTCTTTACTTGTTTGCGTTCTCGGTAACAATGTTTGTCCAATCTTATAGTTCATATTTGGTAAAAAACAACACTCTTTCAAAAAGTTAATGCATGACCAGGGTGGTGTAAGTTATCAGAAATCTTTTTTGTTTTTTTACCACAATGTTATGAGAGAACGAGGGTATTATTGTTGGATAGAAATCTGCTGTCCCAAAAAATGGTGTCTCGGTGTCCCTCATCAATCAAATATCGGGAATGAATAAAAGTATTAATGAGTTGTAATTTTATTTTTTTAAATGTCAAATTATTATTGGGAGGAGATAGAGAATGTGATAAAAAATTAAGAAAGAAAATCTCCTTCCATTATTGTCAGCATTTGTGCCATTTAACGAGGCTCACCCTTATTTATTTGGTTGATGGCCCACTATTGTTGAGTATCCTTTCTGTCAAGGTCCAATAACTGCATTTGTGCTTAATGCCAAAAAAAAAAAAAAGTACACCGACTTAATTGCTGACAATTCAGTTTTTAGCCCTCATGAGTAGGGTGGAATTCGATTTTAGTCCTGTTTTCTGAAGTGTCACTCCAAACCTAACCTGTGACTGCTTTTTTTTTTTTTGGAGCTTGACCAAACACAAAAGCTTATTTAAATACATACATTAAACAAGGTGTTCATATAGGCAAAGAAATTTATACTTTTTTTATTTTTTGATTAAGTATGATCTTTAAAAAAATTATTAATTTTAAATAAAACAAATACACTATAAAATATTCAAATAAAAAAAAAATATTCACCAAACTACACATCCTCCCCAATTAATTTTCAATATATACATGGTTTTTTTTGTCCTATGGAAAGTGGGTACTTGGAAAGGCTTCAAA
Source organism: Ammopiptanthus mongolicus (assembly GCA_039655645.1). Classification (NCBI taxonomy): domain Eukaryota; kingdom Viridiplantae; phylum Streptophyta; class Magnoliopsida; order Fabales; family Fabaceae; genus Ammopiptanthus; species Ammopiptanthus mongolicus. Next base: position 101,614,043 of record CM077344.1, on the reverse strand, counting down.
AATTGTCGCCAAAGATAAAACTAATTGTAATTAGATGATAAAAATTATCTACATTTGAGGTGATGTGTGAAATCATGTGTGAGTAACATTATTCAATGAAAAAATATTTGAAAGGAAACGTTAACTAGTAAATACTATGAAATCTATTTAGGTTAAATTGCATGACATTTTTACATTTGTCTATATGTTATTTCATGATAAAATTTCTTTAAAGTGAACGGATAAATAAAATGTAATCACTATTAAATTTTAAGAGTTTAATTGTTATACATTATCAGTGTAAAGATTTTTACACTGACAAGTAATCAAAAATCATGGTATGTATGAATTTTAAGGTAGTTAGGATAATAGTCAATCACTTTAGTTTATGTGGCAATTTTTGATTGATTGTATGTGTAAAAAATCTTTAGACTGATAATGTATAACAATTAAATCCAAATTTTAATGGGTTAAAATTATTATGCATTTTAGATTAAATTTATGCTAGATACACTTATATTTCATCACCATAAAGACAAACTTATTTCAGAAGAGATTTTTTTTATTCCATTTGAAATTAAATTCAATTTTAAGTAAAAAAAAAAATGAAAGATGTTAAAAAGGATATCGAGGAGTATACAATAATGAAAATTAAAGAATTTATTTTCATATTGGTGATCCGTGATTTTCTCTATGATGAGACAAAAAATGCTGCTAATGTTATGACTAAGGGTGGGAATAGATCAGTTCACTCGTCGGGAGGTCTATGACCTAACCTATTTAAGACCTATCTAGGCCTAGCCTATTTAACAAAAAGGTCAGGTCAAGACTTTTTAAAAAGCCTATATAGCTAAAAAGATCAGGCCAAGGTTTTAAAAAAAGCCTATTAAGCCTATCAGGCCGGCCTAATTAACACACACATATATAATATTTATAATTTAATATATAATACTATAATATATTATTTATAGTATTTATAACATTTGAAAGTAAAGGTCTATTGACCAATTTAAATGTAGAGATCTACTTGCATATTTATTTATGAAGGCCTAATGACCTACTTATTAGTTAGGCCTACCAACCTCTTTATCATTAGAGGCTTATAAGCCTATTCACAAGTGAAGGCCTATGACCTATTTATAGGTGGAGGCATATTTAAAGGTCTTGTTGAAAAGTAGGCTTTTAAATAGGCTTCCAGGCCAGGCCAGGTTCGGTTTTGAAGTAGGCCAGACCAGGCTTTAAAATTTGGCTTATATCAGGCTAATAGGCCAGACTCAGGCCTTGAGATTGAAACACAGGTCAGGCTCAGGCTTGTCAGGGCCTAACTCGGCCTAGCCTATTCCCACCCGAGTAAATACTCAATCTGGTCCCTGAAATTGTAGGGTCGTATCAACTTAGTCCCTCATATTATCAATATTCCAAAATGATCCTTGGAATTACAAAATGTAGCAAATGCATCCCTTACATTATTCACTTAGTTTCAAATGCATCCTTGACATTACTAATTTTATGTCATTATAGTCCATACAAATATCTACAGAGGGACGAATCTGATTAACTTTCTGCAATTTCAGGGATCATTTTGAAATATTGATAATATGGGGGACTAAATTGATACGACCCTATAATTTCAGAGATCAAATTGAGTATCTACCCATTCCCACCCTTAGTCATGGCACTTGAGTTACAAAAAAACGTGCAATAGCCTGTGCAGTGTCTGAGTGGTTGAATGCCATCAATCAAATGTTTGCATAACAAATGTCCTTGTTCTTGGTTACTCGGTATTCAGAAATTACTAATCAAGAATCATCTAGATGGTTCTGAGTTCTGACATTTAAGGATTGGCAGTTCTGTTTACCCATATGGTTCTGCCAATCAGCTTGTAATGATACATATATATTATTAACATAGCATATTTATGGTGGAGTTTGATTTATGAAATATTGGTTTAGGTGATATTTTGATTCTTATATTTGGGACTGATTCCCTATTTAATCCTTATACATAAAAAATTATTAAAAAGGTCCCTATACATATATTTGTTATCAATTTAGTCCTTACCGTAAGTGAAAATGTCTTGTAATTTAACAAAATCTACCTTAATGCCTTGTAATTTAGCAAAATCCACCTTAATGCATTTGTAGTTTAGCAAAATTCACCTTGAAATTTTAACGGATAGGGCCTAAATTGGTAACAAATGTATGTATAGGGATCTTTTTAATAATTTTTTATGTATAGGGACTAAATGGAGAATCAATCCCAAATATAGGGATCAAAATATCACTTAAACCTAAAATATTTTATTTCCAGATAAAATACATTTCAAGGAATCTTATTCTCAGGAATGTTTTATTCTCACCCTCACACATGAGAATAACGTTTTATACTTTAATTCACAAATTTTATTTCCGACCATTTTTTATGCCCGAGAATGATGTTTTATCTCTTGTACCAAATATGGAAAAAATTTATTCCCTACATAACTTTCACGGGAATATTAAAACATGTCTGAAATCAAACACTACCTAATGGTACAACTCATTAGAGTTGCATAACTTTTCTTTTAATAGGTCCTCTCATGCCACATTACAACTTTTTACTTTATACTACTTTAAACAACTCTCCAATCCAATGGTATAATTCTAAAAAGTTTACCAAATGGGTCCCACAAGTTACCCACATCTTTATTCATATTTATTGTTATTTCAATTTTTGAAGGAAGTTAACCAAGGCAATTATCTATTTTTCTCTCTCCTAATTTTATTGGAGGTTCTTATATAACAACTGATTGCTTATAGAAACAACTCTTACAAACAACTCATGTTCATCTAAGCTCATTACAATGGTGCAACCCTATAAGGAACTATTGTTTAGCTCTATTTAAAATCCCCTCGGAGATACTCTCATGATATTACAATAATATACATGGAATATATTTCTGTCTCTTTACATTTAAATTTTCTAATGAGCAGTTATATATTACTGAATAAAATGAATGTAGGCAATTATATATAAAAAAGAAAAGAAGGTTGAAAATGTTCATTTTCAACAATCTTTAACCCTATCATTTTTTGGGTCCTATATAAGAAATCATACTACTTATATTCTCATTAACTGCATTCCTGAAAAGGGAGCACCAGTGATCTCAAGAGCTGAATATTACACTGTAAGTTCTTCAGCTTAGCAAACAAAAGGAAACAGAGATTTGTAGCCTTAAACTTAAATTTGAAGTACAAATAATCAGACCTACTGCATCAGAAATTGTGTACAGATTGATCTAACTGATCTGAAAAGCTGAATGACATTTGCTTTTCCTTTTGTCTAAATTTACAATTTACAAGTTTGTGGAATGTGGAAAACCAGCAGATTTCAGAAGGAAAAGGGTTGAAAACAGAGAAAAGTAGGAAACAAATGTGGGAGCTGTAATACCCAAAAGTTAAATAAATATAGAAGATATAAGCAAAATATGTAACCCAGAAAAAACATGAATCATGAACTTCATCATATAACAGTTGAAGCAACTGTGTGAGCCCACCACCTGAGACTATCTTTCATGTCATTTTCATTATTCAGAGCAGGAACTTTCCAATTCATCAGAGGGTTCTCTTTCTTCCTCTTCTGGACCTCCCATGCTTCAGAGAGGTAAGGTCTTGGAATTACAGACTCATCAGGATCCTCTTCTTCATCACCATTCTTCCCTAACCTTTGCAACCCAGGAATGATTGAAGCCAAGCTTGAGTCTTTATCTTCCTCTGAGAAAACAAAACCAAGATCCATGAACCCTTTTAGCTCCTGAAATTCAAGGTCAGACAAACTCTTGCTTTCTCTTTTCTTCCTTCCCTTAATTGTGATGATGTTCTTCTTAGGCAACACTTCAAGTTGCACCTTCGCTTGCTTTTCAGCTTCTGTGTCTGTGACATCTTTTCCTGAGAGGATTGTTTGGAGCTTTGGTGAGAAAAGGACGTAGTCTTGGGAAAGGGAATCATCCTTGAAGCATGTCATGGAGCTTAACTGGTCGCTCATGGACCTGGTTTGAATGGTTGAAAGCTTTGGTTCTAATGTTTCTTCTTTAATCAGATGATTTGAGTTTGCATGAGAATTTGTTGATATTGATGAACTATGGCAATCCTTCAAATTTTGAAGCCCGAACCAGCAAGAATCATAGAGCTTCAACACTGCCTCTGCTTCCATCAATAGCGGCTTTGGAGAATCAGCTGAGCCTTTTGAATTGTATTAGCACAAGTTAATTGTCATTTGTCCAAGGCATGGTACATAAGATATATCATATATCATATATTATACATTTCATGACTATATTGCCCTTCGTGAACCCTGAAATTACTAGAAGAATTTAACCAATCATTTACACGTTTTGGATTTGAGACATTTCTTTATTAGTGTATCATTTTTGTTGTGTACTGTTCCTACTTCCCGGGTGAAAACATCATGTTTTCCCCCGAAAATGGAAATGTTTGGCATGGGGTGGCTTTAAGAAGAGGCAAAAGCAAAGGTTGTGTGTGGAGAAACACAGAATTATGAATTCTACTAGATAAAGCCAGATATGAGGTTGGCGACTAGTTGGTATCAACCATTATTAATTGCCAATCTTTTTCCGTTCTATTAGATGTTGACATTTCTTGGTAGCACCTCTACACAAAGTTGATAGCCTAAACTAGTGGTCGGCATTAGCTGCAATTTATCATGCTAAGTTTCTCGCAGGGCTATAGATTTTAGATTTATAGATTGAAAACATTCTAATGAAAGGTATCATCTTCCACCTTTTTTATTATGTTTCCTCTAATATATGGTATTGGTTTTGACATTTTATTTGCACCATATACATCTTGAGTTTCTCTTTCATTTTTTTTTTTCCTTTTGGCGAGGCAGAAATATTTAAAAGGCTTAATTACATTTTTGGTCCCCTAATTTTTTTCGCTTGATTTTAGTCCACACATTTTAAAAATATGCAATTTTGGTCCATCGGTTAAGTTAACGTCCAATAGTTAACGGTATATCTGACGTGACTTATGTTATTCTCACTTGGCTTATGCTTCTGATCTGAAATTTTAGTTACATAAAAAAATAAAGAATAGAAGGTTTTTTAAAACACCTCTTAGGGATGTCGTGGAAGATGCATTGAAGAGCGAAAAAGCTAAGGTTTTCAGTCATGTGTTTCTTTGAACAAATTCGAAACCAATTCGTGAATTCACCAAGATTTGAAACCAATTCTTTGCACAAATTAACGACGCACTGAGATGCTGTGACATTTGAAACCAATTCACGAAGAAGAAGAAGAAGAAGAAGAAGAAGAAGAAGAAGAAGAAGAAGAAGAAGAAGAAGAAGAAGAAGAAGAAGAAGAAGAAGAAGGCATTGTTACTGCTACAATCATCTGTAAGCTCTGCATCTGCTACAACATTGAAGCTTCCCCGTCATCGTCGTCGACCTCATCCCCTACATCCGCATTCAACTTCGAATTCCCCGGCCTCCGTTGTCACCAACCTCTCCCTCAATCCCTCAGTTTGGGTAGCTGAACTATAACGCTGGTAACAGATTGGGATTCACTTCATGGTTGTTATGAATTGATGTAATTTAACCTTGACGTGATTAATGAAAGCATAGTGTTCTAATAATCTAATAAGTTACCACCAAATTACATTATTGCACTGACATCCATTGATCCAAATGTAGAAGTTTTGATTTTTTTTAAGTAAAGTCTCATGTTCAACCTTATAATAAATAAAAAAATAGGCGTTCCATAAATGAGTCTTTCAAACTTGATTTGGATTAATTAATTGAAGTCAAGGTAATTTTAGAATATCAAGAGAGTGACATCATGAATACATAAATCAGTAATGTGAGTTGACTTACTGCTCGAGTTTTTGATTATCACATCTCTATAATTTGAATTCGAATATAAGGATTCCTAGTTGATTTGTAATTCTAATTGAAATGCAAGCTGAAATTAGTAGTTTGTTTTGGACTTAAAATGAGATACGTCTTCCATCATCTTTCAAAAAAAAACAACGGAGTGAGTGGTCTTTTATTCAGCTTCTACCTCTCCCTGACGGTGAAATTCGATTTTGGAAGGAGAGAAAATATATTGATCTTGTAGCAGCCCTCATCGACTAGCAGCCCTCTTATTTAACAAATACATAATTATTTTTTAAAAAACTCATCTTCTGTCTTTCCATATTTTTTTTTATGTTTCTCACATACCAATGACCCTTAAAATTCATTTTTTTTGTTATCACTTTTTTTCTATCTACATTCTTTCTTTTTATCTTCTCTCTTTCCATTTTCTTTCTCAAACCAAAAAATAGTATTTTTATTTTAAAACAAAGTTCAAAAGAGCTTTTTAATAAATGAATTTTTGTTAGATAAAATTCTTACAAAATCAATTGATTGTTCAGTTTTTTTATAAGAAAATATTTTTTAAAGGATTAACTACTCTAAAGTGAATATAAGTGTAAAGTGAAAAAGTAAAAGTATATTCACCCTTGATTAATTAAAGTGCATTGAGATCTTCACTCACTTTACATTTTTATCCACTTTAGATGAGTTTTTTCCTTTTTTAAATTAAGAATCACTTTTTTATATTTATACATAGGATTTATAAAAAAACAGAAGCTAAAAAAACTGAAATTCAACTTTTTTGAAAAGTTGGTTTAAAAAAAAAAACTTTTTTGAAAAGCTATATCTTTTTTTTTTTTTTGGTAACATAAAGCTATTTAAAAAAGTTTCTGCAAAAGAGGAGAGGGAAAAAAAATATTTTTTTATAATTATAGTTAGAGTTTAATTGCTATGCATTGTCAGTGTAAAGATTTTATACTGACAACCAATTAAAAATCATGATGTGTATGACTTTTAAGTTATTAATTAGAATAATAGTCATTCACTTTATCTTATGTGACAATTTCTAATTAATTATCTATGTAAAAAAAATTTACACTAACAGTGTATATCAATTAAATCCATATAGTTAAACACAGAATAACTTTTGATATATATAAAATTATATAACAAAAGTTTTTGTCAAAAAAACAAAAGTTACCCTTTTAGAATAGTTTAAAATTATTATTTTTTAATTTAAACAAAGGGACTCTCAATGTGATTGGATGAATTATGGAGATTCCACACGTGCATCTCATGTTGCCCTCAGAAGAGGTCCACCCGGTAGCCTAGAATGAAGAGAAATCTTATATCTATTGTTCGAGTAATTCTTTGGTATAAAGTTCTAATTATTCGAATCACTTTTTAATATGAATTTAATTGATATGTATTATCAATGTAAAAAAAAGTTGATTTTTATCTTAATTATTTTAAAAATAATTCATATTATAATTTATGATTGATTAACACTTGATATAATAAAAAACTTTATACTGATAATACATAATAATTAAACTCTTTCAATTTTAGATATATATATATATATATATCAACACACTATTTTGCTTTATCCATTGCATTAAGATAAATTTTTATTACAGAATATTTTTATACACATGCATTTTAACTACTGATGTATTTATGATAGTTAGTGGCTACTTAAGAATTTCTCCTTTAACCAACCACAAGCTGTATCCCATCCAAATTTTGTAACCCGAAGTTCTTGTATGAAGTTTCACCTTGATTTTCTTTTGATGGACATGAATCTTTATAATGTGTAGTATGTTATGGATTTAAAAAGACCAGATAAGGAGGTCTGCTTCATGCATACAAAAACTACAGATAAGTTAATCCTGGTTTTATATATGTAGCATAAAACATGATAGGTTATGATCAATTCCAACACATAAAGAGCATCTGATTATATGCAAATTAAGAGAAAACCGTGATATTGACAAATATATGCTTGGACTTTGAAAAGAATTGCGAAGGAGAGAATCGGGACCATAAACCGTGAACATGAAAGAAACTACGTACCACTGGAATTGTGCTAGCTGGCATATGCTGCTCCTAACATGATTCCCTGAACACGTATTTGGTGCCAGAAGTGTGAAAGATGTGCTGTTGGGGAATGACAGAGCAATTCTCCCTTGGCAGAGAGAACATGCACATGTATTCTTCTAGTTTGCCAAAGGAGATCTGCCCTGCCATTTTCTCACAGTTTATGTCAATGCATTAAATTGATCGTATCTTTTCCATTTTCTGCAGGAGACCATGCTTTGGTAGTACTATGACATAATAAGTCTACTTTATTTTCCTTCCTAATTATCTATTCTATGCAGATAATTTTCTAAAACTAATGCTTTTCCTTTCAATGTGTGGATTAAGATGGATATGTCCAAGACTATGTCAAAGAATCTTATGCAATAAAATGTGATGAAGTTAATCAACATTGAAACTTCAGTTTCTAATTTTTATATGCTACTTTGTTAATATGTACCGTTTTTAAGTGAGAAGTAAAACTAACTACTGAATGGTCATTCATCATATTCTTTCTAATTAACCAACCCTAGAGAAATCTTCAAATGGAAAAACCAAATGTAAAGTATTCTAGTTTAAATAAAGTTTACACTCACATAGTTCACATCACGTAACCTAGCACAACAAACCAAATGGCAGGTTTCAATTCTCAACGTTCAACATGTAAAATAGGCTTCGTCTAAGTTACTTAATTACTCCTTTGTAACCTTTTTTTGTTCACCAATGGGAATGATTGTTTTTTACACATGCACTTATTTTGGGTCCAATGTCTTATTTGTTTTTATGTTACTGCTTTTTAGGTACAGTTCTTGTATATTTGCATATATAGGTTTTGTATTATTTGTATTTGCATGTATTTATTTATCTTCTGTATTTGCATGTATTTGTTCGTCTTTGTGTTAGTCATTGTGACATTCTTTTTGTATCTATAAGCTTTTATTGTAACCCTTTTCTGATATTTAAAACCAATATAATATCATAAAAACAATATAATTTTATTTAGGCTAAATTATAATTTTCGTTCCCCAAGTGTTTCAGTTTGGTGAAAATGGTCCCTCATTTGTTTTTTTTGGCAAATTTAGTCCTCCTAAAATTCAAATGTTGCGAATTTGATTCCTATATTTTTTTAATTGCACTTTTGGTCTCCCAAAATTGTGAGTTTTTTGCACTTTTAGTCTTCAAAAATCATGGATTTTAGAAAAATGGAGGACCAAAAGTGCAAAAAATTCATGAGTTATTTTTTATCAATAAAAAATCCATGAAATTAGGGGACCAAAAGTTCAATTAAAAAAAATATGGGGATCAAATTAACAAAATTTGGGTTTAGGAGGATTAATTCGCCAAAAAAAAGTTGGGTGACTACTTTCACCAAAATGAAAAACTTGGGGGATGGAAAGTGCAATTTAGCAATTTAATTATTTAAAATGTACAAATACAGATAAAGATAATTGCAAATACGGTTGTGGGAATGTGTAAATACAGATATAGCTTTTGTGGTTGACCGGGTCAAAAATAAAAGAACCAAAGTTGATGTATGGTTGACAATTCTATTGGTTCCACTCCCCAGTCTCATTTTATTTGTCCCATTTGGTTATACACATCTCTTAAGAAAATGATTAAGTTTATTAATTTTTATAATAAAATGACCGTCTTTGATTAAAATACCCCTATTTAAATTGTACGGTTGGATAGTTGCAATTACTCACAAACCACTACACTCCTTGATAAAAAAAACTCATTAATATAGATTGGTTGAGATACAAGGGGTATTTTTGGGAAAAAAAGTAATTATTAATTCTTGATTTTCTAAAGAGACAAGTAATTTGAGACAATGCAATATTCCAAATGGGACAAGTAAAACGAAATGGATGGAGTAATTAATTGGTCAAAGTAGTGCAAGCTTACACCATTTTAAAAAAGGAGCACTGTATAAGCACCCATTAATCAAGTGATAAACAATAGAATACATAGCTAAGTTTTGTGTTTTAATTTGCTATTGTTATAGAAACAATTTATCTAAAACAAAAAATTTATAACAATTCATTGCATTATGTAAGAAAAGTCTGCAGTAAAATCTTTCTTATAACTATTTAAAGATTTCTTCCTCTACGGGGAAGTTTGATAATTCATGCTGTTAAACATTCCCAACTTTTCATTGTTTGAGCCTGAGAACATGGAAACAACGTATAATTTTTTAAATAATTGATGTTTCTATCCTGTTTATTTACCCTATAAACACATTAACACAACACCATTTGTGCACCTTTTCTTGCCATGTTCAGCTTATGAGAAATATTAGAGCAAATCAAAAACTTCCACCAATCAAAATCTCCCGTCCCCAATCCATAAGAAGTTCACCCTAACTTTCACAATTTTAACAATATTAAGGAATTAATTTTCATGTCATTCCAACCTTGTGATGCTGCCCTTATTCTCTAGCATATATTTTATTTGTTTTGTTCAATTACTGAATAAAACAAATGAAATAAAAATGATCACTTGAATAAAGACTTTTATTATCTGACTTCAGGTGCCTGCTGCTATGGAACTTAATTGCTTTGCTAGTATACTGAATACATGCACAGTTGCACACATTAAAATCATAACAGAGCAGAAAAGAGAGGAAGAGAGAGAAAATTAGAATTTTATATGCATTCAATAGTGATGGTTGATTGCAAAATAAGAAGGAAAGAGGAAAGAATTAGTATAATGAGAAAGGCTAAGCAGATCAACTGTTATTCTGAGTGTTACAGGATAAAGGAGGAATGTTGTTGCACAGCTGAAAATACAGGTAAAACACACTATAGCTGTCCTTGCACTTTTGTCTTCTATGAGAAGAGTGGTGTGTATTGCTGGTTGCCGGTGCAAGTAGTTTACAGTATTCCATCCCTACGTTATGATTCATCCATTACACAGATTTTCATGCAAATACCAAGTCTGAGATTCATTGTAGAATTTGCTGATCCCTTGCATTACTATTATGTCCTTCCATTATGATGAAGCCCCTCACTCCTTTTAAAGGGTCACTAGCAGCAGAATCAAACTTTTTTTTTTCTGACAATAGCAGAATGAAAACTTTATCAACTGGCCAAGAGGCAAGAACAGTAAGGGGTATCATGTATAGGCATATTTAACTTTGCAGTACTTCAAAAATTAATCAACAAACTCAAAGAAAAAGAATAAGCCGAGGAGGAAGATCCATATGTGCTCTTTCTCTTTCTCTCTATCACCACTCTCTCCCCGTTGCGTCACTGTTTAATGATTATTTCTTCTCTCTGATGACAATCTGAATAAAATTGTCAGAACATTCATGATCAACCTTAAATCATATATGTATTGGGATGACTGGATCACATGGCATCCATTTCCCACTCACCGAAAATAAATGCCATGCGCACACTCATATTTATCCCCCATAGGACAAAAGCCAATTTCTTTCCTACGGATTGCCCAGATTATGCTTTGCCAAAAATTAACTTGTATAGCAGAACTAATAATTGGACCGACATTGCATATCTAAACTCAAGCAAGCAACCGAGGCTCAGTGACCATAATAGAAGCTCATGCCTAACTTTCTACCATTCTATCAACATTCTTAATGAATGCATTGCAACTGGAAATAGAAAAAGCTTGTAATATTTTGTTAGCATTAGCAAACTCACTTATGATTCGAATGAGCTTTATTTACACTAGTGATCAGTGCTGAGCGCTGACTACAAAGAGAACAACATTTTATGCGCGAGCTGGACGCTCAGTGCTAGCTTTCTGGTGCTCCGTGCTGGTCCAAGGGCTCAGCCTTGGACGTCCAGACAACACTTGATATTTTCTTCTTCATGAATGCAGCGGCCAACGCTGGTCTCCCTGCAGCTTTTTCATCATTGTCCCAAATGTCAACTTCTGGAGTGGGTGGTGGCAGTCAGCTTCGGTCCCTGCAGCACTGGAGGTTGCCGGTGAATGCAGTTGTTTGTACTGGTGGTGCCAAGTGCCAACAATTACAGAAACAGGTTAAGTAACTCTCTTCACTCGTTTGAGGTACTCAAGCACCAAAGAGTTCTCTTTTGTAGTTTCTCCAACAAATAAATTTTCGCAAGTATAAACTGGAAAATACACATTAAGAAAAAATTCTTGAAACTTCAGTCACTCTTACCCCAAAATTAGTTAAGATTTAAGAATTAGTCGATGAACCAAAATGAGTTGGGTACCTCATCCTATAGGAATATATTAACTCCCAAACCGACATCAGACCTAGTGACATATTTGCAGCCAAATGTGCAAGACTAGATTAACTAGCCAAAGTGTTCTTCCCTTCTTTCTCTTTCTTCCATTCAAGAATCTCAGCTGGCTTTTCAAGCCAACTAGAACCGGGCTTCTTATGGACATTTCTCTCCTTCATCACCTCCCTGACATTCCTAACCTCTTCCCAGTCCCCATCAGTAGCATAAATATTGGATAGTGTTATAAAGCCACCGGGTCCTTTTAACTGCATTCTCATTATTTCCTCGGCCATCATTTTAGCCAGATCTCTTCTTCCATGGACGTTACACCCATTCAGAAAAGCTCCAGCAATTGACTCTGTAACTTTTATTGGCATGACCTTGAGAAATTCATATGCTTCTACTGTCCTTCCTGAACGACAGAATAGATCAACAACACCAGCATAATGCTGCATGCCAGCCTCAATGCCATAACATTCTTTCATTGATCTGAAGATATCTAAACCTTTTTGCACAGTACCACTATGGCTGCATGCTGAAAGAATGCACGTAAAAGTAACTTCATTTGGTTGCAGTCCTTCTTCTTGCATTTTCTTAAACAGCTCCATGGAGGAATCAACCATGCCACACTTCCCATAGCAATCAATCATTGCATTCCATGACGCAACATTCTTACATGGAATCTTGTCAAATACATTTTGAGCATCTTTTAAACTTCCAACCTTTGAATACATGTCAATAAGAGCACTTGCAATGAAAACATTGATATCAAACCCCTTCCGGCATATAAACCCATGAATTTCTCTTCCCCATTTAATAGAACCTGCTGACCCACATGCAGGAAGCAGTGCTGCAATAGTTACTTCATTGGGTTGAATCCTTGAAACTAGCATCTCCCCAAACAACTTAAATGCTTCCATGACTTTATGACTTTGTACCAAACCAGAAATTATTGCATTCCATGCCACCAAATCAGGAACAAACCCCTCTTTTATCATTCTATCGATGAAAGCAAAAGCTTTGCTGCTATCTCCTGAACGAGCATAAGCAGCAATCATAGCATTCCATGTGAAATCATTCGGCTCTAATCCTTCCACTTTCATCCTCTCAAACAACACCAACGCTTGTTCAATTTTCCCTATGTTACAAAAGCCACAAATCATTGATGTCCATGAGGCAACATCTCTCTCAGGCATTCTATCAAACACATGACAGGCATAAGCAAATCCTCCACATTTACCATACATATCTATCAAAGAATTGGCAATAGAGACATCATTCTCAAAACCCATTTCATAAACAATTGCATGAACTTGTTTCCCTTTGTTTACATCCATTAAGCCAACGCAAGCCTTAAGCACAATGGAAAAGGTGAACGTATTGCCCGTAAGCCCAAGCTCACGCATCCAACGAAAATACACAAGTGCATCATCATAGTACCCATTATATGCAAAACCCAAAACCATCCAATTGAATGCAAAAACATTTGGGTGTTCAATTTTAGGAAATAAAAGCCTTGCTGATTTCAAGTCAGAACAACTAGCATACATCCCAACAAGCTTTGAACTCAAAGACAAGATGTTCATGTTCATTCCACTTGTGACCAACATCGCATGAACCTGCATGCCAGGTCTCAAGGCTTTTGCTTTCAAGCATTTCTGCAGCCACAGAGCAAAATTATATGGGGACCATATCAATTGTGAAAATGCCCAGTTTTTCATTCTCCGATGTGTTTTTCATGCCAACTCCATTAACATTCATGAAATCCAAAAGTTTAAATATGTAACGCATCGATGTCTAAAAAACACGATTGCATTTTGACACGTACCAATGTTAAATTCACGTTGAACACAAAAATTGCGTCTGCCGGGAGTCGAACCCGGGTCTATTGCTTGGAAGGCAATTATCCTAACCGTTGGACTACAAACGCTTGACGCCCTTTAGTTCACTTTATTATTATTATCTATTGTTAAGATAAATAAAAGGTGTCATACATGACAACTCGAACTAGAATAAATTTATTATAAAGCCAACTAAATTGTAGTTTATTTGGTACCCGCCCTTCTTCAGAAGACTAAGGGTGTGTTTGAAAAAACTTATAGATAGCTTATGATAATAAACCTAAGAGAACAGTTTATTAAAATTAGCTTATGTCCATAAGCTCTTTTTAGGTTATGTTCATGAGCTTGTCAGATAAGCTTATGAAAATAAGCTGTTTTTAGCTTATTTAAAAAAACTTATTACATAAGCGCTTAAATAAGTTATATATCCAAACACACCCTAAGTGCAATGATAATGTCAAAAATTCAATATGGTTCACTAAGTCAAATATTTTGTTTCCCTATATTTCAAGTATTTGTACCTCCAATTTAAAAAATAATATAAAATTATAATTAATCAGTTGTTTTTTATTTTTTTTGAAGAGAGAAACTTAATGCATTTCATTCATAATCAAGGAAACAATACATGGTGGTGCATGATAGAAAGTTTGGGGACTGGTTGTGAATATTGTCGCCCTTGCTAAAGTATGGGCTACATTATTCGCTTGCCTCCTAGAAAAACTTACACACAAGTTTGGAAAAGAAATAAGAAGGTCCTTACAAGCTTTAATAATAGAACCAAACTCAGTTACATTTTGAGTTTGTTTCATGATACTATTAACCACTACTTGACAATCTAGCTCAAAAACCACATTATGAAAACCACATTATAATTAATCGGCTGTTATTAGCTTTATAAAAACATATTTTCTATATGTTAAGTTGTTGCAACATATATGATCAACTTGGTGCCAAAATATACTTACCCGAGAAATTTCAATACACGTGTCACTTGCTGCAAAAAGGACCGAAACATATTGTGAACACATCCCAACATTTCAAACTGATCATGAAAAATCCGATTGATAAACAAAGAACAAAAGAAAACTCTTAAAAAATTTGTAGAAATCATGAAATGTGCCCTAACTAAAAGAATGCTTTATTTGTATTTTCTAGTCATAATGTGGTAACAAGTGTCTATATAAATTGTTGGAACTTGATGGTGCCAAACCAGACAGGAGTCCAGAAGAAACTAACTACCTGGAAAGCAAGGGTCCTATCCAGAGCAGGGAGGTTAGTACTGATAAAATCAATTCTTGCAAGCTTACCACTGTACTACCTAAGGCTATTTAGAATTCCAAAGAAAGTGGTAAAGAAAATTATAAACTTGCAAAGGAGTTTCTTCTAGTCTGGGAGCGAGAACCAACAAAGAATACCCCTCATTAAATGGGAGATCATACAGAAGCCTAAACACTTAGGAGGGTTACTTAGGAGTAGGGGATCTAGTGGTAAAGAATGCTGGCTTGCTATTTAAGTGGTGGTGGAGATTCTCCAATGAGGGGAATCCTCTATGGAAAAAAACAATTTGCTCTATTCACAATCTTGACCCGGATAAACCATTACAAAACAATTAGATTGTTAGAGGTAATACTGGGATATGGAATTCAATTATGACAGTTAATAAATGGAATGAAGGAATTGATAAGGTTATCATGGAGGGATGTTAGGCTAACTTAGGGATGGATCTAAAACAAGACTTTGGCTGGACAAATGGATAGGAAACTCAATTCTAAAAGACAAATTCCCTAGACTATTTCTTATCTCCTTGTAGAAGGAGGAGACAATATCGAATATGGGATTCTGGGATGGTTTGGAGTGGCATTGGAATCTTTCTTGGAGAAGAGAACTTGTTCAATGGGAATTACAATTAGTTGAGGAGCTATCGGAATGCCTGAAAGAGATAAATCTAGCACACAATAAGCAAGACAAACCGTGGTGGAAATATGACGGTAAAGGCAAGTTTACGATCAAATCCTTCTCAAACGCCTTTTGGGATCGATCCCATCCAACTGGTAATGTAAGGAAGTTGTGGCTAGGACTAGCCCCACCAAAAGCAGAACTATTGGTGTGGTTAGTGATGCGACAGAGACTAAATACTAAAAGTAGGCTGAAAAGATTAAATTTGATCCAAGCAAATGACGTGCATTGTCTACTTTGCTCAAATGAAGAAGAAACGGTGAACCACCTTTTTTTGCATTGTAAACATGTGTGGAGACTGTGGATGGAATGTATTAATTGGTGGAAAGTTAATGCCTATGACCCAATCAGTTGGACAATTGTTTGACTGTTGGCAAGGGGCAATTGCAGGAGACTTCCAGAGAAAGCTATGGATTTCGTTATTTTATGTGGTGGTTTGGACGCTATGGTTTCAAAGGAATCAGATAGTCATCGAGAAAGCCAAGACTAACTGGAACTTTGTATCTTTCCTCATCAAAATGAGACTTGGGTTTTGGCTAAAAGGGTGGAATCAGGCAGTCCCTTTTAACTCGGGAGATGTAGTGAATAGTTTAGATGGGGTGCAACTATGTGGAAGTCAAAAAGGAGACAAAGACTTGCAATAGAATGGCAGCCTCCGCCTCCCGGTAAGCTGAAATGGAATGTCGATGGATCAGCGAAAGTTAAACCGGGGGAAGCCGGTATAGGGGAGTATTAAAAGATGAGGTAGGGAATGTTTTAGGTATGTTCTCAGCCTCGGTAGGAATTAGAGATTCAAATGAGGCAGAGTTTATGGCAATAACTTTTGCATCAGAAATGTCCTTACAAAAGGCTTGGATGATGGGAAAGGAAATAATAATGGAATTAGACTCTAGGAATGCCTTAGCATGAGTTAAAAATATTGAAACATGCCCATGGAACTTACGCTTTTTTGGTAATAAATTAAAAAACATGCTTGTACTTTTGAATGAGGTGTCTTTTGTGCATAGATGCAGGGAAGCCAATTGTGTTGCAGACTCTTTGACGAAGGAAGGCGCTCAAAGAGAAGGGATGTGGCTAACATGGACATGAGGCAGATTGTTTGGGCACAGGGAGTTAAGCTCACCATAAAAAGGGGATTTTTGTTTACTCTTTGTTAGATTAACCGAAGAAAATAGGAAACGAAAAAAAACGCAAATAGAACACGATATTTGTTCACGTTGTTCGACCAATTATGCCTACGTTAGCGACTATAGAGTAGCTGTAGTTCCGTTGTATTTCTCAGTAAAAGTAGGGTTTCGGTGTTACAAGTGGTATTTATAATATCACGATACAGATTACTCCCGGCCTTTATTGATACTGCATCATATGAGCCATACTCAACACTCTTAAACTAAGCTTGTTATTTTTGATAGCTCTTTAGTTTTGTGCAGATATGTTTACAGGTACATAAAAAAAGGGGTATTCAAGATCTTTCCTAGCAAAGGGGCACAAATATATCAAAGGCGTGGTGTCAAGGCAAGAATGAAGAAGCAAAAAGGGACTGCTATCCACTAGAGGAGTTGAAGGGCTTGCTGTTAGTCTCCATTACAAAGGAAGTATAGACGCTGGGGAATTTTGTTTGCACAGGGCGTTTACATAGGGACAAATTCTTTCTAATGGATCCATAGGCTGCTTATGATTAACTGTCCTATGATGTTGATTCAACCTTTGGCACAAATTTATGCTTCTGAGATTAATCAAAGACTCGGGTATTCTCTGGCCCAGAGGAACTTTTTCATGACTTTTCTTTTAACAGTGGCAACAAAGACTGTGGGAGTGTGGCATCTCTAGTATTGCAGCCAAAAGTTTCTTGAAGATACAACAAAGCTTTTAAAAGGATGAGGTGCAAATTTGGGAATGCTCATGCTTTTGCGTTTGAGTTTCTGGTTATTTTCCCTTGATTTTTATTGTCTGTTAGAAATTTTGAGGTATTGAGGCTGTACTCATGAGGTTTAGCTGAGGATTCAGAGTTTTTTCATGGGTGAGGGTCCTGGGAACATGATGCAGGATTAAATTATGATGTACAGGGCATAAAGTTGGGGGGGGGGGGTCTTAGCAGCCTTTATTTTATGTTTAAAAAATGTAACGAAAACAGGTGTATCTTTGGTTTTTCTAACTTTGAGCACATGATAGTTTTGGGTTCTCTTTAACCCTTCCTTGAAGGTGGGAAGAGTGTCCCATTTTGATGCTACAGTTGGATCTTTTAATGAGAGTTCATAATTATCGGGAAAAAAACAGACAGTGCACAGTGCTTTTTGCCAAGAGTATGAGGTAATTAGGTAAATCGCGTCGCAAGGCAAAACACCTGAGGTGTAGACACGGGTGAATGATTCAAGGCCTTTCAGTATGCATAAGACCCAGCAAAAGCTTCTTAATTTATTAGCCTTTTATTTTGATCAAGTCGATGTTGTAATCCGATTGAAGAACACAGTGCGTCACTTCTCTTCATGTTTGCATTTAAAAGTCAAAAACGTCCAACTTGCTAGCTATTTCTTTCACTGAAAATATATATAAATTGGTTGTATCCGCGAACCTCGATTCCATTATTTAGATTACACAACGTTATAACTGCAACCTATCTTCTTTCCATAATTCCATTAATTTGAATCATTCTCTTTCACAATAATGTTAGAAAAAACAAAGCCTACCTTAAATAACTTTTAAGGGTGAGTTTGAATTCGCATGCATTGAGGTACAGGATAAAGAGAACAACACAAGATAAATGTTTGAGTTACATCTCTTTGTCTCGTATATTGTTTGATGGACAATGAATAGTACAAATAAAATAATGTAAAATTTGCCTAAATACTCTTTATAATATATAATATTATATTAATATATATATATATATATATATATATATATATATAATATGTACTTTTTTTTTTACTGTATATATACATATACATTATATAATAGATATACATTAGAGGGGGAGAGAGAGCATATGTAATAACTAAATATGGATAATTTTATTTTTTGAAGTAGTATGTCCATGAGATAAAAAGTTATCTCATAGTTTGATAAGAAACAAGATTTTGGATTTCTGAATAGTTATTTTAATTTATGTTTATATATGTAAACAAAGACAATTTAGATTCTGATTTACTAAAAAATATCTAAAAAGTAATTACTAAATTATTTTATATGAAAATTATTTTTTTTAATTTTATACACACGTGCCTAACTCGCATTTGCGATAATCTATTCAAAACAAATCAACACAACCCAAGTGATTTAAGTAGTGGACAATCATATTAAGTGTCAATAGTTACACGATTGTAAGGTTCAATTCTAGTTATATTAATTATTTAGGGTAGATTACAAGAAATATAAGTCCTTAATTTTGATGTGAATAGCCTTTGATCAAACAAAAGTACATTATATCAAGCTAACTTTTTACGACGCTAAGAAAGGTACACTTCTATATTCTCTTAATTCTAAAATATTTAGAAGTTAAATTAAAGTGTCTAGTAGTCAAAGGTCATTTCTTATAACTAAATGATTTTTAATATTATAATGAACTCCACACAAAGTTTGTCTTAATGATACCTACACTTCTTGTTTTCACAAATTACATTCACCTCCTTTTTAAGAAAATTAAGCTTAATTTCAATATAATCCTTTAAAAAATGTGAGTATAATAATAACATAAACTTTAAGGAATGTTATTTTATTTTTTGAAACAATAGAGATATTTAATATAATTAAGTCAAATCTTAGGGGATATCAGTATATATAATTTCCCCTATAAGGATTGCATAAAATAACCCCCCCCCCCCAAAAAAAAAATTTAAAAAAACCACTAATTATGTATCTAACTGTTGTGAAGGAAAGGCCTGCACGCTTCTAATTTGTGTGACTTTGCTTAAGAATGTGTTTTTTTTTTGACACAATTGCTTAAGAATGTTAGGCACTTGACCTTGTACTATTATAATAAAACAATACATGGGTCATATTTAAATATCAAGTTGTAAAGGTCCAACAGAATACATATGGTTATGGAATGAGTCTTACAGTGAATAAATATTTAAGTAGGGATGTTAATGGGTAGAGTCTCGGTAAGATATTATAGTATCCGTTCTCATATCCGTGCTTGAAAAAAATACACGTGCTCGTATCTGTACTCATACCCACGTGGATAGCAACATTAGTGTCCGTACATATCCATACCCTTTGGGTACCTAAGTATCCATACCCGCATTTTAACTAAGAAAAAACAATAAATAACAAAAAAATCATTATAACTTAATTAAAAAAACATTCAAAGATCTTTCAAATCTACTCAAAAAACATTACAAACCAAAGTATTTAACTAAAAAACATCTAAGTATAATGAACTATCTAGGTTTAATACTGTTAGATTAATTATATTCATAAAAAATTATATTTAATTATAATTATATGTAGACGGGGTGGGTACTAGAGTATCCGTATCCGCACCTATACCCATTCAATTTTACAGGTAATTATCCATATTCGGATCCATACCCATAAAACGGATATTTATCCTATCCATCATAGATATTTTTTACGGGTACCCAATGGATAGAGTCTAAATTGTCATCCCTATATTTAAAAGTAATGTTTAAATGATGGATGTTGTTCCCGTCAAAAAAAAATGATGGATGTTGTTGCGCCCTTGATATCATGAGGTCTCGTTTTAAGAGACATTGCTTGTTTTGGTACCGGCCAATGAGCAAGAAGAAGATAAAAAGAAAACATTCGGTAGTGTTTGATTTATGCAATGTTCCTTTCTCAGATAAATTGTGTTATGGAGAATCTTATTTTCAAGCATATTTCTTTCACAATCTAATGATCTAGAGATGGTTATATTCTTGTAAGAATGAAGCCTATTTATAGCTCAAACTACAAACTGACAACATGTTTGGAATGGTGGTGGGAGACCGAAGAATCACCTCCTTAAGGCAAAATATGGAAGCTACATTTTGCAGCCTTCACGATTTATGATCAAATATTTACATATTTGTCATTGTCATCACGAAAAATCACAAATGAGATATTTCATATGCATAAAACATTCATAACAACCTAACAATGGTAAAACAACTCCCAATAACATCATAAATACTTATAACTACCTAATAACCGAAAAATAACTACTCATAACAACCTAATAACATAAAAAAGTAAATCCCAGTAATCTGTCTGTTGGCTTGTTGAACTAATTCAGACAGTTGGTGTGATCAGTAGCTAATGTGATTAAAAATGCACCGAAGAGGATAAACTGAATGTTCCAAAAACAATGATTTGGCAAAACCTCAAGCATAGATAACTAAAAAGCAACTATGTGAACAAATTTCAATCGATCATATATATATATATATATAGTTTAATTTCTATGCACTTTTATAATGTCAATCAATCACCAATTATCATATAGATGACTTTTAAGGTAGTTATGACAAGAGTCAAACAAATATGCTGACGTGACAATTTATAATTGGATGTCTGTGTAACAAAGCTTTACACTGTCAGTGTAAAGAAATTAATATATATATATATATATATATATATATCGAATTTAATTGTTATGCATTGACAGTGTAAAGTTTTTTACACTATCAACTAATCAGAAATTATCACATCAGTAAAAATCATTGACTCTTATTCTAACTACTTTAAAAATCATTTAAATCATGAATTCTTATTGATTGACCGTGTAAAAAACTTTACACTAACTGTGCATAGTAATTAAAACTCATATATATATATATATATATATATATATATATATATATATATGTATGTATTACAGTAATTTCATAAGCTTCTTCTATAGCGATAGGAAAATAATAAGAGATTAATTTTGACATAATGTAAATCAATCATAAATTATTTTTATGTGATTTTTAAAATAATTATGATAATTTATTAAAAAAATAGTTATGATAAAAGTCAAATTTTATTAATGATATAATAATTTATAAAGATTGTTAGTATAAAAAAAAATCCATTAAAAATGGATCCTAATTAAATCCAAATAAGCAAGAGTTATTGGATATGAAGATATTCATATACTATGCCAAATCATTGCATTACTTTGCAAAAGTACAGAACAAGCAATTATTAGTTTTTTTATTTATTTGACAAAATCAAAATTGCTAAGCAACGGAAGTTTTGAAATTGTTTTCAACGCAAACCACCCAAAAACCGGTTTACAGCTTTCTTTAAAACAAAAAGAAAAACGTGCCCACCTAAAAAATAATTGCATGCTGTGTATTTTTAATTTAAAGGATAAAGCAATCAAAAGCCTTAAATAATAATAAAATATATTTAAAATATTAACATAAAATTATAGAAAAAAATTAATTGTAATAAAAGATAATAATAAATATTTAAAACTTTTAAATTTAAATTCAAAATAAATTATTAAAAACCCCATCAATGCTCAACAGCAAGAAACTTCAACAATTAATAGCATAAAAACAGATTCATTCTCCCAACCGTATGTTGGGGTGGGGAGGTTCATCCTCGTGTGGATGATCATTGATAACTAAGGTTGCCTTTTGTAAGTCATTATGAGTGCGTTTGGAAGAGCTTATAAAGAGCTTATGAGAATGGCTTATGGAAAGAGTTTATGGTCTTCCCATAAGCTTTTTTTAATTTATTTTCATAAGCTTGTCAGAGAAGCTTATGAAAATAAATTGTTTTTAACTTATTTAAAAAAGAATTTATTGAATAAGCACTTAATGAAACTATGTACCCAAATTTGGAAATACGATGAATCCCAACAAAATCATTTCTTCACCGTGAAAGCTATTCACGATAGCTTTTGTGTTAATATAATTTGGAACCAAATTGAAGCAATTTCAAACACGCAATAAGGCAGATGAGTTGCACCATCACAAATAGCTCCATGTGGGTGAGTGATACTGTAAAACACACTTAGAAAAATATACTTTGTCCTTTAAGTAGATATATAGAAATGAAGTTTCAAATATCATTTCTCACTAGAATTAATAATTAGAATTTACCAAATTTGTAAAATCTTTGTGTTATTTGACAATCAAAAGTGAGAATAAAGCAATATAAAATTTAGATTATAATCATGAAGAAATAGACAAGGAATTTAGAACACTAATGAAAAACCGAGGGCAAAAGCTTCACTTGTATTCAATTTTGCTTAGTTTCTATTTCTCTATAATTCAAAGTCAAATTCATATGTTAATAATTATATAAATCTATTAAAAATTAATGGTCATGAATTACTAATATTTTATTTCTCGATTTAATCCCCTATTTGATAATTTAAGAAATTAATTAAGAAATCATGAAGGGTGGAATGATAAATTATCCCAACTGGTTAATTCAATTGAAAGAAAATAATTAAAGTTTGGCCATGAGTCTATTTTAAATTCGGATTGTTTTATACTCCCTCGGACTTATATATAAACAAAAAAAATTAACTTCATACGTATTAAGAAAGTTAATTATTAGTTTAATTGTCTTGATTTATGCAAAAAATAAGTAATGCTTTATAATGCTTTTGAAAGTTGTGTCTTGGAGTGTATTAGTTAATTATTAGTTACTAAACTACCATTTCTTTAAAATAAGTAATGCTTTATAATTATTAGTTAATTATTAGTTACTAAACTATCATTTCTTGAGAGTGTATAATGCTTTTGAAAGTTGTGTCTTGAGAGTATATAATGCTCTTGAAAAAATAAAAAACAATTAACTAAAGGATATTTTTGAAACATTAATATTAAATAGGATTGATTTGATTAATTTTTGCTTATATTTGAGTCCAAAAAATATAAATATTTTTTTATTTATATATAGATACAGACATAATATATCTGTTAATTAATTAGTCATCGGTCAATTAATTAGCTAATGCACCTCGAGAGTGATCACATCTTAACATGCATTCATTACAACATAACAAACCAAATGAAGAAAGTGATAAATTATATTAAAATTGAGAATCAAACAAACGAAAGTAAACATATATAATCGCATCCATCGAGAGAAAGAAACGAGAGATAAAGAAATAAATTCATTGTTTTTTTAAGTAGAAGATATCACAAATCTTTGAGAGTATACTCGCAATAACCAAAAGTCAAATCAAATACGTACGTGTATATTGGTTTAAGTGATTGGAGTTTGATTTTCCTTAAGTAAAGTCTTACATTCGAGTCTTGTGAATAGAAAAATATATGCTGGGAGAGCTTTGTCATCTCATATGGGTCCATCCGGCTCGACTCAGATTAGTTGGTATCCAATATAATTTTCGGAAATCGAGGATCTAAACAAAAAAAGTCAAATCAAATAATTTATTAAAAATAAGATTTCTAAAATAAAGAAAGATATCAAAATATATTGAGTAAGCCATCATTTTTGGTCCCTGAAAATGTGAGGTGCTGTCAGTTCAGTCTGTAAAAGCAGTTAAATTACCAAAAAGCCCTTCAATGTTAATTTCGTTACTAAAGTTAGTCCATGACAAGGACTAACTTTACTAAAGTCAGTTGAGGAACTAACTTAATTAATATTAAGGGATTTTTCTATAATTTAACTACTTTTAGGGACTAAATTGAGAGCGGCTCGTACTTTTAGAGACCAAAATGATGATTTGCTTAAATATATTCTTAAAGAATTTAAATAATACGGTGTATCTTAAAATAAAATTATAAAACTATCACAATCGAAATTAAACATAAATTATGCTATGTCACGATAATACTTTTATACCCGTTTGATTTTTGAAATTGAATTTTAGAATTTTAACTTTCATATTTGAAAGTCTTTTTAAAATTAAAATCATAATTTTAATAACCAATTTCATGAAATTAAAATATTATTATAACTTTATGGTTACCATCCCAGTGCAAAACCACAAGATGAATCCGTGGCGAAGCCGAAGTAAAAAGAATGGATGGCTGGTGTGAAAGTGAAAGTGAAATGAAATGAAATTACCAAAAAGGGGTGGCCGGCAGCTTAGCTCAGCATCACCTAAGTCTGCCACCCCACGCGACTATTTTGGAAATATGACATTAAAATCACATTAGTCTCACTCTTGTTCAAAACCATTACCATACCAACACATCACTCACATTCGTTCCTTTCTAAGGGACCATTCCTTTTCAACCCCCACAATCCTTTCCTTGACTTGATCTCCAAGCACTCTCTTTCTCTCTCTTGTATTGTTGTATTATAAATAACATGTCATTGCCCTCACAAATTCACTCACTCTCATATTCCCATTCCCACACCAAAACAAGTAAACAACAACATTACATACTCCATTTCCCTCTCCTCTCACTCTTTCTCAATACTTGAAGTTCCCATGGCTCGCTTTCCCACTTCCCTCGTTCTATTCCTTCTTCTCTTTGCTTCCCTATGTTCATGTTTAGAAAGTAGAAAGCTTCATCTGGGTGCAAAGAAGCACCGAAACAAGGTTAGCCCATCTTCAGCGGACAGCTTGTTTTTCAGTTCGCTTCCCAAGGGCACTGTGCCATCTTCCACGCCAAGCAAAAAAGGGCATGCCATGGAGGTTGATGAGAAGCTCATAGCGCGTCATCTCATAAGCACTGAACAACTTCTTCTTCGATCTGTTCCCAGCCCTGGTGCTGGACATTGATTACCTTCTATATTATTTGTTCCTTCATGATATGAACACATTTTTTTATTATTTTTACAATTTTGTTACATTATTAGATTCTTTGTATGAGAGAAGAGAAGAGATTAGCAGCAATGATAAGGATAGTGTGAAACTGTATAGAGATAGTAGTAGTTATGTCTCTGTTTTTCTCTGTTTTGGGATTATATGCAATCCTATTTAGATTTATCATTATTGAGGGAAAAACATATATATATAGTAACAATTTTGTATTGTACGTGATCAACTTCTATTTTGGTCTGTATAATAAATAAGTTTTACATCAACATGGTCTTATTTTATTCTGAATATTGCCTTTTCTGCTATGGGAACATGTAGGGTTTGCTCATTTGTAAAAATTGTTGGGTTGGAACTTTGAGGCCATGCCCGATTTCAAATTAGACTGTAGAGGAGAAAACAAGAATAAAAAAAAATCCCTGTCAAACAATTAATTATTTGGAGGCAACTCTTTTACGCGCTTGTGTCTTGTGACTTGATGTGATAATACATAAGTAGGCCACATAAACTATAAGATTTTTAATTACAATTGAATGTGGAATTTATTTTCTATAGATGATTATAGAGTAAGTTCATTTCAGATGTCAAAGGAACGTCTCAATAGCTACATCTATAATTGAGACAATTTAATTTCGGTCCCCAATTCTCCATAACAAGTAAATTGTATTTTTTATCTTTTGGGTTACAAGTGAAGTGTGATTTATGGGAGCAACACAAAATTGAACAATCCCATTTTATATAATACATAATTTAATCAATTTGATAGTATGGAATTTTGAAGAATAACATGTACCGATGCCCCTTTGAAATTCTTTACATGGTACAATTTTCTGAATGGAAGTTAGGTGAGATCTTCAATTTTAAAGTACAAAGGAATAAAAAATGGCATTGGACATGGCTCTAGTAGCATAGGAACAAATTTCTATTATCCTAAAAAATAGTGTCTTAGTATCTCATACCAATTAAAAGTGGAGGATATACATAAGTGTTAATGAATTATGATTTTATTTTATTAAGTGACAAATTATCATTGATAAAAGACAGAAAATGTGACAGAAAAATGATACAGAAGATCTTGAACCGTCAGTATACAAGATTACAAGTTGAGGTCTCCACATGGGATGCATTTTGGCGAAGCAAAAGCTCGAGAGAGAAAGAAAACGCGTCCAAGATATAAATTTAACCTAATCAGTACCCTAGTAACTGTTATTTGTTACTTTTCATGCAGATGAGAATTGTTTAGAAGGGGATCACCGTCTCATGTCATTGGCCTCTAATTTGCAGCTTGTGACCGCAAACCTCATATTTTTTTTATTATTATACTAGAATAAAAAATCATATCATACAAGGAATGGGTTGTGGACTTCACGTCACAATGGTAAACACATGAGCTGCTATTCATTGACTTCTTGCGTTTTCTAGTTTTCTTTTCCTTATTCTTTTCTCCTGACGAAAAAGTGTCCTTTTCGATTTGAGGTTACGTGCTTGAATAAAAAAACTAAGCTGACTAAAAAGTCATCAACGACGTATATTTCTCCAAGCACACAATGTGTGCATGCTGAGGAATCAAGAAGGTTCATATGCTTTCTTCCCATTCTTCAAATCTCTTTCAAGTCATGGGTTTTCAAAGATGATCTACCTAAGATTGCGCTTTACTCAGTCTAAGTTTTTAATTGAGCCACGTCTTTGTATAATCTTCTATTCCACGAGATAAATCCATGCTTTTTGACGGGGTTGAAGTCTTGAACAACGAATAGATTTCCTTTTGGCTTCCTTTGCTTCTCCTATTTCCTTGTCTACCCACCAAAATCGCAACACTTAACAAATCATAGACTCTCCTAGGAAGCTACGAAGCAATGTCCAATTCTATTTACTCAAATGTCGCTGTTTTGATAGACAAAGCACAATAACACTAAAGCAGAGACCAAGAACTTGGCTTGCACACATGGCTAGCAGAGAACAGAGAACAGAGAGCAGGTACCCAAATTTGGGAACTTTCGATTTGAAGTTCAAACTTTAGTTTTTATTAAATGTTTAGTGGGTACGTGTTATTGTCAAACATTTTTTTTTTTGGTCAACCAAGGGTGTTTTGACTGTTTTCTGGCTTAGAAGATTAATTCATTTCAAGATGGAAAAATTACAAAAATGGATATAACTTCTCCCAAAACAAAGCATTTCTTATGCATATGACAAGAATAGAACCTCTAACAATATACTTAAGAAACACGGGGCTATCTACCAACTCTATTGAGCCTTATTGGTAGAATAATAAATTCTAAATAGAGTGTGTCATATTCTAGTATCTTAAAATTTATTGAAGATGGGAACCAAAGTATTTGAAATGGTAAGTTTTTATTGAAAATATATGAATTTAATAGAGTGAGAGGTGATACATTTAGTTTCCTAATAAAGATGCTAACCGGTCGATTGGTCGACGGTCGGGCAGTCGTTCATGCGGGTGGCCGGTGGGGGTCGGCGGCCGGTCGGCGGGGCCCAACTATTTGTGTTTGTGAAAAAATGGTTTGAAAAAAGAAATGATTTTGGAGTGAATTAAAAAAATCTACTATTTTTTTTTTCCAATGAATTTAGAAGAATAATGGATGAATCACTAACCATCTTTAAAATAAATGGAGGGATTGGATCCAATCCATTAATATATATTTTTTGTAATTGATGGATCAGATGAATTTAGTTTTGGATGGATCGGTGGATGGTGAACAAATGGATCCTTTTGCCATCCCTACATATAAATCTTTAATTTTTAAAGGTGTGAAATAAAAAAGTTAAACAAATATTTAGTGAAGTTTCCAAGATTTGGGAGCAATGTCATCCCTACCCACCTCCTCCCTCCGTCCATGCCGTTTACTGATATATGACTTATATATATATATATATATATATATATAGGAAAAGTGATGATATCAAGTTATCAACGTAAAGAAAAGTGATTGCCCACGAGTTGCAAATGTGAACTTGCCCCATTTAAACCAACACAAGGGCTCCACAAAACCGCCATGCTTTTGAAAAATATGCAGAACACAAAAATCAATTGCCTAGCATATGTTTGTTGTGTGTCGACTCAAACAATAAAACTCCACAACATATAATTAAACCAACAAATAAATGTGTAACAAAAATAAAGTAAGTAAAATAATTACAGAAGATGAAATGAGAATTAAGTAAAATAATTACAAAATTGAGCAACGGCTTGCAAATTTACGTATTTTTCACATTCAAAAAGAAATTCTCTAATATCTCAAGCTTGACAATAATACAAGAGATTTTTTACCGTGCCCGTACAAATTCAAAGGTTTTGGTACATTTCAATTCTAACCAATAGTTGGATGATGTTTCATTTAATAAAGTCATATCATATCTTTGACCATTTACCATGAAAAGTTTCATTTTTTGCAATTAAGTCCCTGATGAGTAGATAAAAATGTTTTTAACTTTTGAATTATTAATAATGATTATACAAAAATTAAAAAATCTCTATTGTTTAATTTTTCAATGTTTTATTCTTGAACCCTAATACCCCTTTGGTCTCTATAGATTTCCTCTACATCTCTGTGGATTCGTTTTAATGGTCGAAGCTATCATTCATACTCGTGTCGTGTCTTTATGAAATGGCCCTCACCATATGGTAACCTCGTCGTCGTACCGTTCAACTCCATCGTATCCCTGTGAAATTGGCCTCACCTTTTAGTAACCTCACTGTCGTACCCTTCATCTCCATTGTCCTCATATTGTGTCGTCGTGTTTGGATCCGTTAAGGTATCTTTGTTTCATATCGGTACTTGTCCACTTTGCATCATTTATTCATGGTCGACTTAGCTCCAGCGGTGTCCGTAGCTGGAAGGCATGAGATGCAAAAGCCATAACGTGATAGTTGTAGTTGTTAGTTTAGAGTTAGTAGGGAACAAGATGGAAGTGATCCCTGCCATCCCATCCCGTGAAAATTAGAAATGGAGCTCTCTCATTAGTCAATGTTAGGAATCTTACCCAGATGAATTATGCAAATACAAAAAATAAATTAATTCATATTTGATAAATGTAGATAATAGTCATTTAAATTTATCAGGTAAAAAATATTTTACTAGTCAGGGACTATATTGCAATATGTGAAGTTTCATTACTAACATGCAGCATTAAATGAATCCTTTTCAATTATTTGATCAATCTAAAAACTGTACCAAAACGCTTGAGACCCCATAATACAATAGTACATACAAAAGCCTTCCATAACCACATGGGCATTGTTAAGTTGGTTGTATTACGTGCATGTTTGTTTGTTTTGTACTACAAAAAAAAAAAGAAAAATCTTACTACACAATAAAGAGAGAACAACAAATGGTTAACAAAACTTGAATAAATGGATTAAGTGTAATTTTCTTCAGCTTTAAGGAACCAGCAGCATAGTTGCATTTAATTAGACATGTTAAACAACTTGAATAGTTCAAGAAACAAGTGAAGATATCTCTAAACATTAACTCCAGTCTCTTGATGTCAACTAATTCCTCATAGAATTCTTTGATTGTTTTGTACTTACAGTCACAGACGTCAGTTTAGTTTGGAAATCTCATTTTTGCATGCAACTACACAGAGTGTGTTTCATGCACTTCATAGATTATTCATACTGTCCCAAAAACAGAGGTTACACAATCCAACACTCTTCAGGGTTAGAAGTCTAGGCTGGGTTTGGTATATGCATTTACAATATAAATATGGTTCACTGTAAATTGATTAGAACCCTGGGTTTAGAACCCTCAAGAATGCTTTAGATCTGAAGTATTGTTAACTTAAAACTGCTTACACGGTAGTTCCCAAATGCATTTTATAGAAAATATCTGTATAACCCTAACCAGGCCCCACCAAGGCAATGTGAGACCTCATAATGAATAAACCATAGGAAGAGGCCACATATGTGCAATTTTTGTTAGCTATCAAAATGAAGGTGAGGCCATAAAATTAGTGAGCTATGAAAGAGACAGAATGAAGTGAGATGAGGGCCTCAAGCAAGGGTTCTTGTCTAACTTTACTCTTGGGTCGATCCTGATCCTGACCCTAACACTCTAACTATCAATTTCATAAAGTATTGTCCTGGGACAACCATTCGAGATCGTTATTGTTGTCACATGATAGACAAATGACCTCTTAAATGATTTAAAACAACACTTATGGGTAGAAACTTCTGGAGAGAAAAACAAACTGCTGATGGGTTTACTTTGTCCACTTGAGCTGAGAAGTATACTTCTATTACTTTCTATTGACTTTTTAATAAGAGCAAATACTCAATTTGGTCCCTGAAATTGTAGGGCCGTATCAACTTAGTCCCCAATATTATCAATATTCCAAAATGATCATTGAAATTTCAAAATGTAGTAAATGCATCCATGACATTATTCACTTAGTTTAAAATACATCCCTGACATTACCAACTTAATGTCGTTATAGTCCATGCAAATACCAACGGAGTGACGAATCTGATTAATTTTCTATAATTTCGGGGATCATTTTGGAATATTGATAATGTGGGAGACTAGGTTGATACGAGCCTACAATTTCAGGGACCAAATTGAGTATTTACTCTTTTAATAATTACAATTTTGAAATTTTTGGCCAAAACAATTCTAGTTTAGGAACAATTAACCAAATTAACTATTTAATTTAGTCTTTGAGCACCCTTGTCCTCGTATTCTTTGCTTATAAAAAACTATTTAATTTAGTCAGTCCCTGGCTAACCCATTCAACACTTTTTAAATATTGTTAATCAATGCACTCTTCGAGCTAATTTTTCCTAAGCTTGAAATATTTTTGCCAACAATTTGTAAAATTTGATTCTTCCAAGATATTTTACTACCCAAGAAAAAGGGGAAAATCATGAGATTCCTCTTCATCAGTTGCATAACCAATAAAAGCAAATCATGGCTTACCAAATTGTTTTCATTTGTGATTTCCTTTCATTTCCATTATTAGAAGAGCACATATGATAGCTATGACATTTCAAATCAATAGGAGGTATGCTTGCTTCTCTTTGCACTGAACTTGCCATTTCAAAACTTTTGGCCATTTGACTTCTCATAAAGAAGTTCAAGTAGTATCTGAGATTGATCTTTTGATAGTGTATCAGATTACTTGCTGACAAATAATGAATGCTTGCTGAAAGTGATGACCTATGAATTTCATCTATGTATTGAAAGTATGGTAGTTTGGTGCTGTTATATACATGAATATTTGTTGTTATATTTCTAATTTACATTTATAATTATATTTAAATGATATTTTTTCATATTTTATAATTTCAGGTCACATACTATGATTTTTAGAAACTTAGCTGTGGAAGATTTCACTATGATTAAGAGTTGAAGAAATGTATATGAAATGCCTATTGTTTTGTATCTTAACTATATGATTATACTAGTTATTAATTATACTTAAAATGAATAGTTGTTAGATTCAAATGGTGTACTTTTTATCTTTTGTTGATGAAACTTCTGTATAGTTAATTAACACTTAATAATTGTTATTTTGTATATTATTTATGTTTTTTAAGGAGAAAATATTATTGCCGGTAAAACATTTGTTAATCAAGTCATGCATATGAGTGACAAATAATATTAACATTTTCTAATTGCCAGTAAAAGGCAGCTAAAACTTTTAACGGTAATAAATAAAAGCTGGCAATGGGCTTGGAAGACAATTCAAAAATCATATTTAATGGTCATTAAAATTGTCATAATAATTGTCGTTGAAATTATGACTTTTCTTGACAACTAATTGGGTATTTAACAGATTCCCTACAATTGTCACAAATACTTTTACCGATGCTGAATACGCCGGCTAATATATGATTGCCGATAAAGATTTTTGTGGCCATTATTATTGCCGTCAAATTCTATATTAATTGCCGCTAAAATTATAGTTTGTTTTATTGGTCCTAGCTTAAAAAGAAAGAAATAGGTATCAAAGCGTTATTATAGCATATACAAGGTTTCGAATTTGGGTCATGCAGGCCTCCCTAACAACTCTGACGAAAATATTAGATCAATTATATGAACTTCAATTTTACATCATTGTTTCAATTTGCTTACAGTTAGTTTACATAGAATGTGTAAACCTTTCGGATCAACTACTATAACGTGACACTAGCACCATCAAAGTCAAGATACATGCTTATGCTTTACTTGACAAAATCGCAAAGCAAGAACCAAGAAAAAGGTGCTGCCAATTTGAACCCTTTTCCTCCCCAAATTAAGGTCTTCAATTAAACTGTACTCAAAAGCTTGTATAAACTGAAGTCTCTTCACTAAAATACTACTATTTTCTTCTCTTTTCGGGAGGTGCCAAAGTTATCTCTCAAATCTCAATGTTCAATGTAACCGAAAGTACAAACCTGGTATCCCATATATATATTATAGGAATAGAATGTCATAGTCCTAGTTATTCTTAAAGCAAAGAAACTCGGTTCTATCTATTCACACCAACATCAATAGTTCAAAACAGTATGGCTAGCATAGGTGCCAAAGTTCGCTTTCTCTGTTGTCTCATAATCTTACTGATATTACTGGCAATAAGAGTTTCAGCAACTCCATCAAAATTTCAGTCTATGCCTATGGAGAAGGAAAAAAACGAAAGAGGAGAAGCTTCTACGATGCTAACGGCGTATAAGTTCTCAGAACCGGTTTCAGGTAAAGCTGCTTTTTTTCTCCTTGCAAAGGGCTATATCCCGTCTTCAGGACCAAGCCATAGGGGCCAGAATGCACCAAATTTTGCAGGTCATTTTAATCATAGAAGCCCTTGAAATCGAAGGAAGTTGTGTGCTACATATGCCGAATCCTGGACCTGGACATTGACAGTCATGTAACGTGTTTCCATCATGCACTATTAACTTTTTGCTTGTTTTATATAGACGCATACAAAATTCCAACCAAATAGAGCATAATAATTCTGATTTGGAAATATATCGAGCAAATTTTATGTTCCTCAGTACTTGTAACTTTTGGATATATATTTTA
This sequence comes from Ammopiptanthus mongolicus, assembly GCA_039655645.1. Taxonomy (NCBI): domain Eukaryota; kingdom Viridiplantae; phylum Streptophyta; class Magnoliopsida; order Fabales; family Fabaceae; genus Ammopiptanthus; species Ammopiptanthus mongolicus. The sequence goes on along the minus strand of CM077344.1, from coordinate 101,580,430 downwards.
GAATAAAAAAGGGGTTCAAAATCATACTATATTTATATTGTTGGTTTAATGAATATTTTGGTCCTTACAAATAACACAAGATTTGGTTTTAGTTCGTCTAAAAGTTTTTCATAGGTTTTGGTCCCTAAACGTTTTAAAATTTTGAAATTCGTCCCTGCCGTTAGGGTATCTCTGTTAAGTGATGATGTGGCAGTGTCATGTGTACAAAAATATTAATTTTTAATTCCATAAACTTTTAAATAAGTTGTTGGTCCCTGCAAAGTTCATTAATGTTAGTTTTAATCCCTGTAAAAAAAATTTCTTAGGATTTCGTACTTCTAATCTCAATTTTTTTTTTTGTAAATAGTCCTTACATTGTGGGATGCGTATCTTCCTCTATAATTATCCGAATTGAGTGAAACCATATTAAAATTAAAGCTAACATCCTCATCTAACTCAAGTAAAATTATTGGAAACTTTAGATGCACGAATCATTTCTAGTAACAGCTAGAACGCCACTGGATTTCTGCTGAATCTGGTTGCAACAATCTGTAAATTGTATCGTATAACTTTTAGTATATATATCCAAATTGAATGAAACTGTTAGACCACCCAATTTTTGAACGTGGCACACTGGCACGGCTGATGTGGTGTTTCCTTTGTCACATTAGCAATTAACAAAGATTGGTGACGGCAGGGACTATTTACAAAAAAAATTAAGATTACAGGGACAAATTTCTAAGAATTTTTTTTAAGGGACTAAAACCAAAATTAATGAATTTTGCGGGGACCAAAAACTAGTTTAAATTTTTTTTGTGGTATTTTAAATTAATATTTTTTTACACATGGCACTCCGTCTGCCACATCATCATTTAACGGAGGTACCCTAACGGCAGGGACGAATTTCAAAGTTTTAAAACGTTTAGGGACCAGAACCTAAGAATTTTTTTTGGAGGGACTAAAACCAAATCTCACCATATTTATAGGGACCAAAATATTCATTAAACCTATATTATTTTACCATGTATAAACAATATATAATTGCTTCTATATGTTGTTTTCTTTAGTGTTTTTGTTTGGTTATTAATTAAACTATATTTTTATCCTTATATGTAACGCTCATCAATTTAATCCCTATATGTACAATTATTTTCAATTTGGTCATCGTTATTTATTTTTGTTATAATATCGTTTGTTAGAGTTAAAGTATAGAGACAAAATTAAAAAAGATTATCACGTATAAGGAACAAAGTGAAAATGATTATCATGTATAGAGACCAAAAAAGTATATGTTTGGCCCCTACACGTGAAAATCATTTTTAATTTGGTCTCTATTCAACAAACGGTGTTATAACAATAATAAACGATACTGATCAAATTAAAAATAAACATATATATAAGGACTGAATTAAAAAAAAATTATATATAAGGATCAAGGTGAAACAAACATATAAAAGACAAGAAGTATATATACTTTAAGAAGAATTCTAACCAGTGCCATAAGAATATTGGTTAAGGAATCAAGAAAGGAAATATTGTATTGGAAGATAATGTATTTAATATATTAAAAAAATATAACATTTAGTTTTTCAATAAAACATTTTTTTTTATTGATTTCTTAACCAATATCTTTAAGACATTACTCACGATCGTTTTTGTTTTTACATTAGCGAATTAGCGAAATAGCAAAACGAGCTTGAGTTCAGTCACATTTTCCAACAGTCCAATTACCAACGTATTGTGCTGAGCGCAAGTACCATAGCCTCACCAAACATTTTATTTAATTGAAGTTATATATTTTTGGAAGACATTTGCGCATGTAGGTCTACTAGTTCAGTTGGTTAGTGTCACAGGTTAGAGACCTGCATGGGTTAGTTTTCGTTTCATCTCTGTTTTTAATCTTTTCCCCACCATTGCTGCCATTCTACCAGTGTCAATTTACAACCTAAAGATTGTTCGTAAGCAACAAAACTATCGAGTGTACAGATATTATCATTGCCTTGTCTCTATTAATGGTATTATAGAAACAGCCCCATAAATTATCATCCTAAATTGTTTTTGTTTCTGCCTAGCAGCCTACAACTAGACTCCGTCCATTTCCAATCCGTGTCTGAACCATGATGTGGCGAAAGTGAAGTTTTACCGAGTCCCACAATGAGCGTTAAATTGTTCTGCCTAGAACTAGACTCCGAGTAAGCCTCAAAGTGAGTACAAAGTGGTGTTATTCCATAATCGAATATGTCCTCCATAGTTGGATCCTTCTTGTCTTATAGTGTCATCTCGTAACGACTACTGGGCAATAGTCCCACTAGGTTCCTCTCCTCCGTGTCCTCTGTAATGGATCTCCACCTTAAGGTTATGCTTGGGAGGATGGAGTGGAGTGGTTAGTAATGGAGTGAGATGGTTAAAAAGACTTAATCCATTGTTTGGGAGTTTAATAAGTAATAAAGTGTGATGATTTAGGATGGTAACCCAAACCACTCCATCTCACCCAAACCCCTAATTTTTATACCCTTCAAATTGAGAGGTTTGAGATTCCCTCATTAAACTTCCAAACAATGGAATGATATACTTCTACCACTCTACTTCATCCCTAACCACTCCACTTCATCTCCTACAAAACTTCCAAACATAGCCGTAATGTTTGGCTCTTCGGGTTGCACGTATCGCACCCCTTTCTTTAAGACTGTGAAGTCTCCGTCCGGAGTCTTCTCTCAATTTGTCTGGCAATGCACTTGAGGGCCCCGGATCCATTAGAGCCCAAATCGGATATGGGCCTGAGGCCGAGTTCTAACCCATATATAATAACAGTTTTATTGGGAAACTTGATCAATTTGTTTTTATTTATTTTGTATGTTCTATAAATGTCAATAATGAACCAAAAATAAATGTCAATAATTATAAGTGGGGCAGGATGAGTGGAGATAAGAGATGGGATGTTGGGCGCAAGTTGTACAGTGATAAAGCATTGAGATTGGCAGAACGGTTCGGCTTGCAGTTTGGTCTCTTAGATGCTGGCTTGAATGGAGCCAAGTAGGAAATATCAAATTATCTTTTACACAATTTGACCCTTATGCTTGTTGCCTGACTGCTTGAATGATTTGTTCATCATCTATACCCCAGTAAACAACGAGATGTCAAGTTTGTCTCCTTTAAAAATCTCAACTCCCTCATTTATGTTTCCACCATGTTTTTGTTATAGAAGTTTTCACTTGTAGAATCTACTCATGATTTGGTTATTAGCAAAACGAGAAGGGAAAGTGGCATATACTAGTAATGAGTAGGAAGTCTATTTATTTGAAATAAAAGAGGTTGATGTCAATAATTGTAGATAAAATTTCAATTATTACATAATTACAGCCTAATTGTACACTATTTTTTCGATCAATACTAACAACACACATTTAATACACTCTTCTCCATACATTTTTGATGAGGAATTTATGTGAGACTCACTGAATTATATAATATGTCTCACATGAAATCTCAATAATAAAGAGTGTGTTAAAAAATATATATTAAAACAGAATTTTATGCTCATTTGGAAGATCTGTTACTCTCAGTTATTGCTGTGAGAAAGAAGGGCTGTTCTGTCACTATTGGAGAGGGTTATTGCTAATGCTTTCACTCTTGCATAATCTGCCTACTTGCTGCACAGTGGCTGTTGTAAATCATTGCCAAGAAAGCTCTGAGAGCGCATTGAAAGAAATTCTCAAATGGGATGGAAGAAAACAAGCAACTGTCATGTTACCCTTGAAATATGCTGATAACCATTTACCGTTTTGTTGTATAACTGTTCACTTGGTTTTTAATTTATTGATTGATTCTAAGGTTTGTTGGACGGAGATTTTATGTCCCAATTTTCTGTCACTAAACTCATACGTTTTGGTTAATGTACCATTTAATTTATTTATAAACTTTGATTATTAATATGCTTATTTTGGATGCTTTGTTTATTGGTTTTGTCTCTCAAGTTGCAAAAAATCACCCAAGTCAGTACTCATATGTTGTGATTATTATACACATTATTTATGTCATAAAGTTGCAAACAAAATTAATTCGAAAACTTAAAGTTTTATTGAATACTAAAAGGCACGCGAAGGTGTTAACTCTTTCTACTTCTTAGCTAGTACTTGTTCAAAAGGGTTTGGTATTAGGAGTGCAGTTCAAGCTACGAATGGACTAGTCTGCTCAAATTTGGAATCATATTACCAATCGCCTTTTGGAAGAGAAGGAAGTTTGCACAAATTTGGTTTATGGTAGAGAATTCAAGAAAAAGGAAAAAGAGAATTCATATGAACTGTGTGATACACAATGAGAATAATCTAAATATTTCCAGTCATACTATTGCCTATTACTTTGTTTACATCATTTATAAACTAAAAATAGAGCAACATTTGACTTTTAATTAAAGGAACCGAAATATTTAAGCAGTCCATTTAAACTTTTATTTAAATTTTAAAAATTATATATTCCTCACTTCTCTTACATAAATTTCAGCTAACCAATTCTAGTATAATTCAAAGCTCCTTGTTAAATATCATTGTTGATGATATTTATTGTTCAACTATTAAGAAGTTTTCTTAAATCTTAATGACCAGTGGTACTGCCTGTAAAATAGGTTCTCACTAGAACTTGCCCATTCTTCTGTTCCCCAAGCCAAGTTACCTTCTGCTACAGTGTAAAAGAGAATGTGTTGATTTTGCTTGGACTGGATAGAAAGTGAATATGCACACGGCCGAGTTACACCGATCACCGAGTTATCAAAGAAGAATATGACATTTCCAATATAGCAAGGTGACAGAGGTTGGAAAAGAAGTTTGGAACTGAAATTGTTCCTTGTCTAGAAAACCAACAACTGCATCCCGGATATATTACTACATTTTATCCTGGTGAATTTGGCTTTTATGTGATTATTAACCATATTTTATAGAAATATAAACTAGTTAAGTAAACTACCTAGCAAGGCGGCATAACACTTCCTTATTTATTATCAAATCTTAACAAGTTAATTGCTGATTTAGAATTTGATTACTGTACTTAAAGAAGTAAATATGACAAAACTGTACCCCTAAGAACAGAACTAATTCAAAGTTTCTCTAAACTTGGGTGCGTTTAGAAGAGCTTATGAAAATAGCTTATGATAATAAACCTAAGCAAATAGTTTATTAAAATAATTAAAATCTTTTCATAAGCTTGTCAGAAAAGTTTATGAAAATAAGTTGTTTTTAACTTATTTAAAAAAGAACTTATTACATAAACACTTAAATAAGTTGTATACTTAAACGCACCCAAAATCTGATTATTTTCCCTTCCTACACCCCCCCCTCCCCTCTAATCATACCACGATCACATTTCCACCCCTATTCAATTTTAAACGTGGGATCAAAATAGCCAAGGCCCTATCTTTTTCTGGTCACACCAGCAGTTACTGTAGCTCCCCTCCTCCATTACCCTGATGCCCAATTTATACTCAACAGAACCCACACTCCCACCAAACCCCGTAACGAGAATATTAATGGGAAAAAGGTAGGTACATTTTGATAGGTATAAGTGTTGTTTTTTAATGGAGATAAGTTATGTGTAACAGTTATTACATATGTTATATTTTCATTCATTAAGAATTACACACGTCTCATATTGAAAAGTGAATTTGCTGATAGCTAATAAATAGAGTAAAAGTTACTTTATTCCAATTAGAATACAGCATCTTAATTTAATAAATCATATCAATCGGTTATGGCAAATAATTATATCTAATTGGGGTGGGTAGGGTAAAAGTGGGCTTTTTTACCAAACTAGTATAATTTAGTTGAAGAATAACGAAAATAATGTAGTTTTTTTAAAAATAACGTGATTGAGATAAGTCATAACGAAGAAGAAGACTTATCTATCAAAGTCGTAAATGTAAGATACGACTTTGTTTTATAACTGTTAAATTAAAAAAAAAACAAAATTACACTGAAATCGTAGAATTTAAATACGACTTAACTTTTTTTAATTTTTTTTTTTAAGATGAAAACAAAGTCGTGGTTTTGAACCACGACTAACTCCAAATTTTTGTAAAAGTTATACACAAGTGGTACTACCCTTCTTTTTATTTTATTTTTAAAAAAAATTATTATAGAAGTCGTTTGTTATATATTTAAGTACACTTTAAAATTATAAATAAGAGTAAAAGGTTCGAATTGGTCCTTGATAAAAAATTGCGGTGACATTTTGATCCCTTAGAAATGGAAAATACAAATTTGGTCCTCAAGAATGTAAAATGGAGCTCAAATTAGTCTTTTTTAGAGTAATTTTTAGTGATATTTTAGTTTCTACCAGAGACTATTTAGATCCACATTTTATATTTTTGAACACCAAATTAGTATTTTTCATTTCTCAGGGATCAAAATATCACTATATACTTAATTTGGGCCTTTACTTTTATTTATAATTTTAAAGCGTACTTCACCAAATAACTTCTATAATAATTTTTTTTTTAAAATAAAATAAAATGAAAGTCGTAGTTGGATACTACGACTTCTGTAACTTTTAGAAAAATTTTAAATTAGTCGTGTTTCAAAACCTCGACTTTGTTTTTACGTTTCAAAAAAAATTGGAAAAAGTTAAGTCGTATTTAAGTTCTACAACTTCAGTGTAATTTTGTTTTTTTTTAATTTAATAATTATAAAACTAAGTCATATCTTACATATACGACTTTCGTATGTAAGTCGTTCACCTCCCTTACAACTTACCCCAATCATGTTATTTTTTTAAAAATTAGACTACTTCCGTTATTCTTCAACCAAATTACACTACTTTGGTAAAAATCTAGGTAAAAGCGTACCAGAAAATTCAACAATATGAAAAGGATTTAGGATATGTAACTCTTAAAAATGTACACAAACATTACTGGACCCACAAGCCACTTAAAATTAAAAGGCAAAATAGGTAGATTGATCCTATACGTTTATTTAATTTTTCACATCGGTCCCATATGTTTTTTTTTTTCAAATTGGTCCTACATGTTTCATTCCGTTTCCACGTTAGTCCTTTCCGTCAATTTTGAACTAATGCCATTAGTTTTGAGCTGACGTGACACGATATTAGTGTGACACGTGTCTCTTTATTTGACGGCGTTAGATCGAATTTGATGGAAAGGACTAACGTGAAAATGGAATGAAACTTGTAGGATCAATTTGAAAAAAAAAACATATGGGACCGATATGAAAAATTAAATAAATGTATAGGATCAATCTACCTATTTTGTCAAATTAAAATTGACCAAATAGACCTACCACGCGCCACCTTATTGCCAATGCCAATCATATTGAAATAATTGACATGATCTTCCCGCCTTTCTCCCATTTCAGCCTGTCATTCATTTCATGCACGCGAGGGAGGGCTCTCTCCCTAATCTTTTATTTGCATAACGTTTATAAATTATAAATATACAACAAGTCTACTAAATAATCAATATATTCACTCAGTGGGTGAGCCACATAGTGTTGAGGGTGTGCAAAAATATTTTAAAAAAATATTACTATCATATATACAATTTTTTTTTGTCCTCTTGATAAAATTGCATCCATGTCACTCATTAACTCAGCACACATAACACCCTCGATCCCTCTTTATCGCACATCACAATACAATAGAGCATTGCCCACCCAGTTAATCACCGTCCATCACAACACCCTTCAACAGTTATGTCTTTATCTTTATATGTATAATAATATTTTTTTATTTAATTTTTTTTGAAAATAGATTATTCTCACTGACTTCAAGTCCTAGATCCGTCACTGTATTCACTTCAATCAAACATAACCGAGAACAGTTTTTGCTTTTTTTTTTTATATCCCAGAACAGTTTTTGCTTTGACTATGTAGCATTGTAGCATAATCAATATATTCATTACTCTCTTCTTTGGCATATATATAAAAATAATCAACCTAGAGAAGCTTTGTAATAGTCATAAATAAGCTACAAAATAATGACTCTTTAAAGTAAAAATTCTATTCTAAAAGAAATTATACAATTTCCAAATTTCCATGGGCAAGGGCAGAGCGTGTTACAGAGCGCATGAGGATCCCTACTTTGAGACCAAATATACAACCGAAGACTTTTAATGATGATCTTCTGTCCCAATTTCCTGTCACATTCTCTATCTCCAATCAATAACAATTTGACACTTAAGAAAACAAAATCACAACTCATTAATATTTATGTTTATTCCCAACATTTGATTAGTGGGGGACACCGAGACATTATTTTTGGGAGAGCAGATTTTTGTCCTAACTCAGCAACTCGCCGCAGAACCCACCGGAGACACGTAAACCTGGCTCTGTATCACTGTTTTTTCAATTATGAATCCCGGAACCACCGTGAAACCCACCCGAAGATCGAGGGAATCGGAATCAGTGGCTTCTGCTGCTGCACATTCCATGTACACCTAAGAGAATCTACTCTTCTTCTTCACTTGAAAAATGGTGAACTCTTCTTCAAATAACAGCGCTAAACAATGCAAACCCCACACACTCTTGGACATTTCTGCAAAAGCGGTGAAGAATGCAGAATCTAGAACACCCCCACCATTGAGTAGCTTCCTCTGGTTCAAGTTGCCAAACAAGGAACACTCCATTTTGGCATGAACCACTTCAAGGTACTTGGATTTCAAGAATCTGGCGAAGGATGAGTTTGGGTTGTGGATTAAGTATTGTTCTGGGTTCAAAGATTTGAGCTTCTTGAATTTGTCAAAGTAGAGGTGTTGGCCTCGGATACGGTGGTCGTGTTTCTCAAGTGACTCACTTGGTGTTAGCACGGTGAAATTTGGGTAGTTGAAGCTGTTAAGTAAAGTGTCTCTGAAATCAGTTACAAGTGTTGGTTAAAATTAGTTATTCTGTTGAGTTTGTTATTGGCCACAACTAACTAAATTGAGTGAAGCTGATTTGATGGAACTAACTGGACTGGTGACTGATTTCTTCTGTCTATATAAGCAGGACTTTTAGATTCCTGGAGTAGAGTTTTAGATGCAATCAATTCGTGTAATCATCTTGTGAGATAGTCAGAGAGATAAAGAGAAAGATCAGGGAATTTGTGTGTGGAATAGAGTGTGTGAGACTTGGGATTTATTTTTGTAATCATTCTGATAAGGAAAAGGGAAATAAGGTGACCAAGGAGACTCTATTGTAAAAGGCTCGATCTTGTTACTTGTTCATAGTCAAAGAGGCTGCTCTCTCCCGTGGATGTAAGCCACATTGGCTGAACCACGTAAAATCCTGGTGTTATCTGTCTTCTTATTTTACTGTGTGTGCATGTGTATTATTACTGCTGTGATTGGTTTATACTTGATGGTGTTCTTTTCTTGTTCTTTCTAGTTCTACTGGTTTTGTGTGTATTTGGTTGTTCAGGTTTGAAGACAAAACTTACAATTGGCACCGTCTGTGGGAACTGCAACCATGGGTGCAACCAAGTTTGATATAGAGAAATTTTCAAGCTCAAATGATTTCGGGCTATGGAGGATAAAGCTGCAAGCAATCTTGGTCTATCAAGGTCTGGCTGATGCACTAAAGGGTGAAGCTGCTCTACCAAGAAATCTGTCCGAAAAAGAAAAGCAAGACTTGGTAGAGAAAGCCAAGAGTACAATAATATTGTGTCTTGGAGATAAAGCACTAAGAGAGGTGGCTTGAGAACCAACTGCTGCAGCAATGTGGCTCAAACTAGAATCTCTGTACATGACTAAGTCTGTAGCAAATCGCCTTTTCTTAAAGCAACAACTGTATTCCTTCAAGATGGCTGAAGATCGTCCACTCAATGACCAGATAGTTGAATTCAATCGAACATTGGATGATTTGGAAAATATTGATGTCAAATTGGATGATGAAGATAAAGCCCTAATTTTACTTAGTGCTTTGCCAAATTCATACGAGCATTTCAAAGATGCAGTCCTTTTTGGAAGAGATCAATCTATTTCTCTTGAAGAAGTGCAGTCAGCCATCCAGACCAAGGAACTTCAAAGAAGGCAAGAAATCAAGACTGATAACAATGTAGAGGGGCTAAATGTCATGAGGGGCAGGTCAGAAAAGAGAAGCTTTAAGGAAAACCATCAAAGATCGAAGTCCAGACACAAGTCACAAAGCAAGTATAAATGTTTTCACTGCCACAAGAAGGGTCATTTCAAGAAGAACTGCCCTGAAAGAAAGAATATGCTGCCATAGTTTCTGAAGGTTATGATTCTGCAGAAGTCTTCGTTGTGTCAAACACTGAAATTGAGAAGGATTGGGTCATGGATTCGGGATGCACTTATCATATGTGTCCAAGAAAGGATTACTTTGAGTCCTTAGATATAAAGGAAGGTGGAGTTGTGTTGCTGGGCAACAATAAATCCTGTAAAGTGCAAGGCATGGGGTCAATCCGGTTAAAGATGTTTAATGGCCAAGAGAACCTTCTTTAAGGTGTCAGGTTTGTTCCTGAACTAAAATGAAATCTCATATCAATAAGTATGTTTGATAGTCTAGGCTATAATACTAATATCGAACATGGAATCATGAAAATATCTAATAGAAACCTGATAGTTGCTAAAGGAACTATGAGAAATGGTTTATACATTCTTGATGGCTCAACTGTAATTGCTCAAGCTGCTGTAGCTAATCTATCTCAAATCAATAAAACAAAATTATGGCATATGAGGTTAGGACATGTTAGTGAAAAAGGTTTAGTTGAATTAGCAAAACAAAATCTACTAACTGGAGATAAAATAGACAAATTGGAGTTTTTTGATCACTGCATATTAGGAAAGGCTAAAAGAGTTAAGTTCAACACAGGACTGCATGTCACCAACAGGCCTTTTGAATATGCCCATTCTGATCTCTGGGGTCTTGCAAGGACCATGACTCATGGTGGGGGATTTTATTTTCTTACCATCATTAATGATTACTCTAGGAGAGTGTGGCTCTATATATTGAAAAATAAGAGTGAAACTTTTGAAAAATTCAAAGAGTGGCACACTCTAATAGAGAATCAGAAGGGAACAAAACTAAAAATTTTGAGGACTGACAACGGCCTGGAATTTTTGTCAGAGCAATTTAATAAATTTTGCAGGAAGCAGGGAATTCAAAGGCACAGAACTGTTGCAGGAACTCCTCGACAGAATGGCTTAGCAGAGAGAATGAACAGGACAATTCTTGAAAGATTAAGATGCATGCTGATTAGTGCTGGACTGCCAAAGAGTTTTTAGGGTGAAGCAGCTACCACTGCTGCACATTTGATCAACATGTGTCCCTCTTCTGCAATAGGATTCAAAACCCCTATGGAGTTATGGAATGGAAAGCTTGCAGACTATTCAACCTTAGGAATTTTTGGTGCTTTAGCCTTTGCTCACATCAAACAAGATAAGCTCGCAGCTCGTGGTATAAGATGTGCTTTCATAGGGTATCCCACTGGAATTAAAGGATACAAACTATGGAGAATTGAATCGGGTGAACCAAAATGCATAGTGAGCAGAGATGTTGTTTTTGATGAAACTCGAATGGCCATGATGCCTAAGGATCAAGAAGAGTCTTGCAGCAAGCAGAACAACATTCATAGTTCTCAGGTTGAGGTGGAGTCATCTCTGCATCAAGATAATGAAAGTAGAGTCCATACCGAGGAGGAAACTGAGCATCCGCAACCTGAATCAATTGCAAATGACTACAATCTAGTCAGAGACAGGGCTAGGAGAATCACAGTTCCTCCAAGAAGATTTGGCTATGCAGATCTCATATACTATGCTCTAAATGTTGCTGGTGAGGTTCAAGACAATGAACCCAGTAACTTCAGGGAAGCTCTTGACAATAAAGACACTGACAACTGGATGAAAGCAATGGCTGAAGAGATGAACTCTCTTGAGAAGAATAAGACCTGGGTGCTGGTTGACTTACCGAAAAATCAAATAATAGTTGGCTGCAAATGGATCTATAAGAGGAAGGAAGGTGTTCCAGGGGTTGAAAAAGCTAGATTTAAAGCAAGACTTGTTGGCAAGGGTTTCACCCAACTTGAAGGAGTTGATTTCAATGAAATCTTCTCACCAGTTGTAAAGCAATGTTCAATCAGGATCATGTTATCCCTTGTAACTCAGTTTGACCTAGAATTGGAACAACTTGATGTCAAGACAGCTTTCCTTCATGGAGATCTTGAAGAAACCATATATATGCAGCAGCCAGAGGGCTTCACTAAAGGCAAAAATAAGGTTTGCCTGTTGAAGAAATCTTTGTATGGACTAAAGCAAAGTCCTAGACAATGGTACAAAAAATCTGATGACTTTATGATGAGAATCGGGTTCCAAAGGTGCAGTTATGACAGCTGTGTGTATATCATGAAAAGGAATGAAGAATTACTTCTTTATTTGTTACTATATGTTGATGATATACTCATAGCTAGTTCAAGTAAAGAAGAGATAGAAAGACTCAAGTCAGATTTGAATTGTGAATTTGAAATGAAGGAGCTTGGAGCTGCAAAAAGAATCCTTTCCTAGGACATCAGCAGGAACAGATCAAAAGGGATGTTGTTTCTATCTTAGGAAGGTTACTTAAAGAAAGTTGTTTAAAGATTTAGGATGCATGAATCCAAATTTGTCACAACTCCTTTGGGACAACATGATAAACTCTCTTCACAGCAAAGTCCAAGTACAAATGAAGAAAGGAATCAAATGGCTCTAGTTCCATATGCAAGTGGAGTTGGGAGTATTATGTATGGCATGGTATGCAGCAGGCCTGATTTGGCTCATGCAGTGAATGTTGTCAGTAGGTTTATGGCAGATCCTGGGCCAACTCATTGGGGAGCATTGAAATGGATTCTAAGGTACCTAAATGGTTCTTTGTCATCTGGTTTGAAGTTCAAAAGAAGACTACAACATGAAGAAGCAATAAAGGGATTCGTGGACTCAGATTATGCAGGAAACATTAACACAAGGAAATCTTTGTCAGGCTATGTTTTCACCTTATATGGGACTGCAGTTAGCTGGAAATCAGTTCTTCAGTCTGTAGTGGCTCTGTCAACAACACAGGCAGAATATATTGCTCTCACAGAAGGTTTCAAAGAAGCTATATGGCTGAAAGGTATGCTTGGAGAATTCGGAATTGTTCAAAATAGTATCACAGTTTTTTGTGATAATCAAAATGCAATTCATCTTTCAAAGCATCAAGTCTACCATGAGAAAATCTAAACACATAGATGTCAGACTTCATTTCATTCGTGATGTAATTGAAGGCAAGGAAGTTCTAGTGGAGAAGATAGCTACAGAAGAAAATCCTGCAGATGCACTTACTAAAACCCTCTCTCAGGCCAAGTTTAAACATTGCTTGGACCTGATTGGTTTTAGTGGAAAGTAAAGAAAAATAAGTGGGAGAGCAGCAACTGGGAAGACTATGATGAAAAGCTTTCTGATTGAAGAGACAAGGTGGAGAATTGTTAGGTAAAGTGTCTCTGAAATCAGTTACAAGTGTTGGTTAAAATCAGTTATTTTGTTGAGATGGTTATTGGCCACAACTAACTAAATTGAGTGAAGCTGATTTGATGGAACTAACTGGACTGGTGACTGATTTCTTCTGTCTATATAAGCAGGACTTTTAGATTCCTAGAGTAGAGTTTTAGATGCAATCAATTCGTGTAATCATCTTGTGAGATAGTCAGAGAGATAAAGAGAAAGATCAAGGAATTTGTGTGTGGAATAGAGTGTGTGAGACTTGGGATTTATTTCTGTAATCATTCTGATAAGGGAAAGGGAAATAAGGTGACCAAGGATGTAGAAGCTATCAATAACTAGGATTCTATCTTATCATTTGTTATCTTTATCTTTCTGTTATTGTTTTCTGTTATTGTTTTAAATTCAAATGTATAACAGTATTTCAAATACTTGTTATCTTTATCTTTCTGTTATTGTTTTAAATTCAAATGTATAACAGTATTTCAAATACTGATGTGTATAAGTATAGCTGTTGTAACACTCTCAAAACAATGAAAATCATTCCTTCACTTATTCTCTATATGGTATCAAGAGCCTTCTAGCCTAACAGCAATTTTTTTTCCATTTCCTGGTGAATCATGTCTTCTGATGCCTCCACTGATACTACCTCAACCATTACACCAACCAGTACCCCTGGCCCCACCCTCATTGAATTCAATTTTGCATCCAACCTTCCTATCAAGCTGAATAACACCAATTATCCAACTTGGTATAAGCAAATTATGCATTTGCTTTCTGCCAACAATCTGGTTGGCTATGTCACGGGTGATACACCCTGTCCTGCTGCAAAGATTGGCACCGGTGCCCAACTCACTGCCAATCCTGCTTTCCTTCATTGGTGTCGCCAAGACAATCATGTCTCTCTTGCTCTCCTTGGATCATGTGGTCCAGAGGCTCAAATTGTTATGTCCTCTGCATCCTCCTCTGCTGATGCCTGGTCTAAACTGAAAAAGGCATATGCCAGTCAGTCTCGTGCTCGTGTTATGTCCCTTAAGGAACGCCTCTCGAAGATTTCTAAAGGTAATTCTTCTGCTCATGATTATCTTCGAAATATTCGGTCTATTGGTGATGAACTTGCGCTCATTGGTCATCAAGTCGATGATCTTGATCTAGTAATTGCAGCACTCAATGGTCTTGGACCTCAATTTCGTGAATTCAGTACTTCTATAAGGACAAGAGACACACCCCTTTTGTTTGATGAATTGTTTGACAAACTTGTGGATTTCGAAATTTATCTCCAAAGGGATGATCAATTGGCTGCCTCTCTTCCAATCACAGCAAACTTAGTCACTAGAGGCCAATATCCTCCACACCGCAGATCTCAGCATTCTACTCCCACTTCTCATTTTCACAAGTCCACAAATTCTGGTAATGCAAAGTCTCTGGTTGTTTGTCAGTTTTGTGATAAGGAGGGCCATACTGCACGACAATGTTACAAAATTAATGGATATCCGCCAAGGTCCAATTCCAAATCCTATGCTCATCATGTTGATAAAAAGCCTTCCCCTGACTCTGCTTGGCTGATGGATTCTGGTGCTTCACACCATGTAACCAATGATCTTACTAATCTCTCATTCTCCAAAGAAGTTCATGAGCCTGATCATCTTTTTGTGGCAGATGGTAAACCTCTTCCTATTTTGCACAATGGTAATGCTAATATCTCTACCACTTCTAAATCTCTTGCTTTACATGGTGTTTTACATGTTCCCAACATTAATCATAATCTTGTTTCGGTTTCCCAATTATGCCAAACTAATGATGTTTCCATTGAATTCTTTCCATGGCATTTTGAGATAAAGGATTTGAAGACCGGGAGGATACTGCTGCGAGGAAGAAATGAAGATAACCTCTACAAATTAAAATCCAACACTACCAATGCCCATCTTCACCATGCATATAAATCACCCTCCATCGAACTTTGGCATAACAGACTTGGCCATCCTGACACCCGTGTTCTCCGTTGCGTCCTCAAGACTAATAAATTGTCCTTTGTTGCTTCCACCAAACACTGTTCTGATTGTTTAGTTAATAAGAGTCATAAATTGACTTTCAGTAAGTCTAGTTTGTCTAGTCATGGTCCTTTGGATATTGTTTTCTCTGATGTATGGGGCCCTGCTCCTACTACTTCAATAAATGGTTTCTCATATTATGTTATCTTTATTGATCATTTTTCCAAGTATGTGTGGCTTTATCCAATGAAGCATAAATCAAATGTGTCTCTCATTTTTCCAGTGTTTAAGTCCTTAATTGAAAATCAATTAAACACAAAAATTAAAACTTTGTACTCTGATAATGGAGGAGAATATATAAAACTCCGAACTTTCCTTCAACAACATGGCATAACACACTTAACCACTCCACCTTATACTCCTGAGCATAATGGCCTCTCTGAACGTAAGCATAGACATTTGGTTGAAACTGCAAGGTGCTTGCTTCATCATGCAAACCTTCCATCCACATTTTGGTGCTACACGCTTCAAGCAACTGCCTTCCTTATAAATCGACTACCTACACCTAGCCTTCAAATGCTAAGTCCTCTGGAAAAACTTTTTAATCAAACTCCAAACTATGAGAAACTGAAAACTTTTGGATGCCTTTGCTATCCATGGCTGGCTCCTTACACTCACAACAAGCTTGTTCCGAAATCTCAACCGTGTGTTTTCATTGGATATAGTCCTACTCAAAGTGCGTACCTGTGTTATAATCCAACTACACAAAGAGTCTATACATCTCGTCATGTCCAATTTGTTGAAACTGTTTTCCCTTACTCAACTCTAACAACTGCCTCTTCCACTTCAAATTTAAATTCAACAACTAACAATCCTAATCCAATCTCAACTATAACAAACTTTAATCTTTTCCAACCACAAATACCACCTCAACCTGTAACAGCCGAGAATCCCTCTATCCCACCTATTTCTTCTCCTTCAAATTTAAATCTTAACCAATCAACAAACTTATCGCACCCTAACACACCTAATCCTGTTTCTCCTCCTACCTATTCTCCTATACATTCTCCTTTCCCAATTAACACACAACACCAACCTCCCACCCCTATGCCATACCAAACTTCTCCCTTAACAACTGATAACATCTCATCTCAGCACGTCACAGCAGTATCTCTTCTGGAATCCAGTTCATCTCATCATCCTATGGTTACTAGATCAAAGAATGGCATTTATAAACCGAAAAAGATTAATGTTGTAAGCAAGTTTTCTCTACCACCTTCCATAGAGCCTTCCTGTCCTTCACAGGCCATTAAACTTGCAGAATGGAAATCAGCCATGAGTGATGAGTTTAATGCTTTAATGGCCAATGGCACTTGGTCTCTGGTTCCAAATCACTCCTCTCAAAATGTCATTGGCTGCAAATGGGTATTTCGCATCAAAAGAAATACAGATGGTTCAGTTGCACGCTATAAGGCACGTTTAGTAGCCAAGGGGTTTCATCAGCAGCCTGGCATTGACTATAAGGACACCTTTAGTCCGGTAGTCAAACCTCAAACCATTAAACTGGTTTTGTGTATTGCTCTCTGTCATGGTTGGTCTCTTTCTCACATGGATGTAAACAATGCCTTTCTCAATGGGACAATTTCTGAGGATATTTACATGGCTCAACCTTATGGCTTTCTTCATCCCCAACATCCTCATTATGTTTGCAAATTGCACAAGGCACTCTATGGCCTTAAACAAGCCCCGAGGGCTTGGTATCAAACACTTCGTGATTTCCTTTTGGATTATGGTTTCTCAAATGCAAAGTCTGACCCTTCTTTATTCACTTATGTTCATGATGACTGCATTGCCTATTTTCTTGTCTATGTTGATGATATTCTTCTCACAGGCAATAATCCAAAGTTTCTCAGCAATTTTCAACAGACTTTATCTGCCAAGTTCTCACTCAAAAATCTTGGCACTCCAAGTCATTTTCTAGGAGTGGAATTTATCCCCACTGCCAAGGGCTTATTTCTGTCCCAACATCATTACATTCGGGACTTACTCCATTCTACAAATATGCATGATGCCAAGCCTGTCTGCACTCCTATGTCTACTTCATGCTCACTCACTGTTCCTGCTGATACTACTACCTGTGATGTTACTGAATACCGGAGAATAATTGGTTCTTTGCAATACTTATCCCTCACTAGGCCAGATATTTCCTTCTCTGTTAATCGGCTGTCTCAATACCTATCAGCTCCTACATCCATGCATCTTCAAGCTGCAAAGCGAGTGTTAAGATACTTAAAGGGCACACTCACGCAGGGCCTTCATCTTACCCGAGATAAATCACTCACTCTCACAGCATTTTGTGACTCTGATTGGGCTGGTGATCACACAGATTACAGGTCTACTGCTGCATATATTATCTACTTTGGCTCTAATCCAATTTCTTGGTCTTGTAAAAAGCAGAGAACAGTTGCAAAATCCTCTACTGAAGCTGAATATAGAACCATTGCCTCAACTACAATGGAAATTCTATGGTTGCAAGAACTCTTGAAGGAGCTTCATTGTTCTCTACTTCATAAGCCCACAATATACTCAGACAATTTGGGTGCTACTTATCTGTGTGCCAATCCTGTTTTTCACTCGCGCATGAAGCATCTTGCTATTGATTATCACTTTGTTCGTGACCTTGTTCAAACTGACCAGCTGCAAGTGCTTCATGTTCCCACTGGTTCTCAACTGGCAGATCTGCTTACAAAGCCATTATCAAGTTCTAGACACTCTTTGTTGACTTCCAAGATTGGTGTTGTTGATCCCTCCACCATCTTGCGGGGGCGTGTAGAAGCTATCAATAACTAGGATTCTATCTTATCATTTGTTATCTTTATCTTTCTGTTATTGTTTTCTGTTATTGTTTTAAATTCAAATGTATAACAGTATTTCAAATACTTGTTATCTTTATCTTTCTGTTATTGTTTTAAATTCAAATGTATAACAGTATTTCAAATACTGATGTGTATAAGTATAGCTGTTGTAACACTCTCAAAACAATGAAAATCATTCCTTCACTTATTCTCTATAAAGGAGACTTTATTGTAAAAGGCTTGATCTTGTTACTTGTTTATAGTCAAAGAGGCTGCTCTCTCCCGTAGATGTAAGCCACATTGACTGAATCATGTAAAATCCTGGTGTTATCTGTCTTCTTATTTTATTGTGTGTGCATGTGTATTATTACTGCTGTGATTGGTTTATACTTGATGGTGTTCTTTTCTTGTTCTTTCTAGTTCTGCTAGTTTTATGTGTATTTGGTTGTTCAGGTCTGAAGACAACTTACAGAAGCCTTCAAACATTTTCATGCATACGAAAGACTCAAATGCAAAGCATTGATGGCTTGGTTTGGATAAGAATGCATCTGGGTGGATGGATTTGACGGCTGCTTCAAGGTCCCAATGACCTGATTCCATTTCCATTTCTCTAATCATCAACTTTACGAAGCTCCTCATCGATCTTAACGTGTGATGAAGGAAATGGATGAAATGGGTTGGGTTCAATGCTGAAAGGTGAAGATTTTCGAACATTGACAAAGACCCACTTGAGTATAGCTTCTTTTCAAGTGATTTGTTGAAGGCAATGCACTCATCAAGCTGTTTTTTCAGAGATGAAATTTCACATTCCTTAACATCAACCTGTGCTTCGAGTTTTTTCATGGTGATTTCGTAAGTCTTCATTAGGCTCTGCTGTTCTTGAATCTCTGCAAGCATGAGAATGACTGGGGTGAAAGATTAAGCTCTTTCTTCAAGAAGCTTTGCTTCAATTCTGAGATAGCTCTAAGCTCATCTACCACAGCTTGATCAGCTGTTTGTATGGCCTCGTTAAGGGTGCTGAGCTATTTGGAGCTCAGCATAAGCTGCTTTGATAGTGGTAACCCCAGCAAAGAGTCTCGCAATAAGAGCCTCCATAACTGCTCTATGTCGAGCTTTGATGCCTTCATGCTTACCATTGGCTTGTTGGGTTTTGAGCTTTTCAGTGAAAGGATCTTCCTTGACCCTGGCTTGTGAGGTGAGCATGTAAATTCCATTGTTTGAAGCAAATTTGGTTATAGTTCGGAGGCTAATCACCTTCTGAAATGTCTTGGCCAATTTATTGCTCCTATTTTTGATTGCTGATTTGAGCTTAATGGTTTCCATCTCATGAAAAGGCTTGTTTGAACTTTGAAGCATAAGAATTTAGGGGATAGTATCACAGTAAAACCAGGAAAAGGAATGATTTGGGACTTGGGAGAGAATGTCCGCAGCAAAAAAGATTTTGGTTGGAAAACAGGCACAAATCTTTGACTAATACTCTATCGGTCTGAAGCCTAGGCAGGAGCTACTACCGAGCTAGTGAGTATTATAATATAGAAGGTTAAACTATAGGACAAAATTTAGGTGTGATTATGTTGTTGCTTTTTTAATAACACAATACATGTGTAACAGCTTTTTAACATGTAATTTTCTTATAGAAAAACAACATCCAGAATATCTATGAAGGTGCATTAGTCTCTGTATCCCACCATATCTGGTCCTTATATAGAAACTTTTATAATTCATTTTCTATATATATATATAATTATTTTTAATTTGATTCTCGCAGTTTATTGTTATTATAGCACTATTTTTTAAAGTTAAAATATAAGGATCAAATCAAAAATGATTATTACAAATAAAGATAAAATGTTAAATTTCTATATGTGATAATTATTTTTAATTTAGTTCTTATATTTTAACTTCAATAAATAATATTATAAGATCAATAAATGGTGAAAATCCAATAAAAATAATTATATATAGGGATTGAATTAAAAAAATATTAAAATTGACATCGATATATTTTTTATTTATTTGGGGCACATTTTTAGTTGACATAACATTGCAACTTATAATTTTATTGAAATGAGTAATAAATCATATTTTTTTTAATTTAAATAATAGTTTTTACATTAATATAATTTGTTATAAAATATACATTATAAAACATCTCATGATACCTTGTCAAAAAAAAAAAAACATCTCATGATACTTATTTCATATTTTTAGAATTTTATAACTTAACTAATATGAACTACAGTATGATCTTCCTTGAATTCAATTGTCAATTTGATCAAGAACATAAAAATGCCCAAATTTGTTCAAGAACATAACCTAAAGAATGCAAAAGATAAAGGGGAAGAAAATCTCATAAAGTGAGGAAGAATAGGAGATGGAAAATTGATGTAACACGCCACATTCAAGGATGAATGATAAGTGCAATTGAATCGCCACAAGACATGAAATTCTTGATAAGATTCTTGAAGGTTCACAAAGAACATACAAAGGAGCATCAAGCTCTAAACTCGCAATTTCCAATTATGACAAAAACTCCTCAAATATTCTTTACAAGAAGCCTTTTATATGCAAGGTTCCAAAGCTAAACCAACTCATAACTAACACAAGGGCCCCAAGGCCAAACTCCCTAAAACAAACTAACTATACAAAAGTCATTATATTTATTTATTACAAACCAATATCTAAGAAACTATATGATATCTACTACTAAGAGATTTACAAAATATGATTCTCTTTTAACACCAACATTGGCCTTGAGATAGTAAGTCACTTAATGTTTGAGTTGTTCTTTAATCCTTTTTGCCCTTCCTCTTGTAATTGGTTCATCCAATCCAAAGTCTTGAGACTTTATCTCTTTGAACTTAGGTTGTTCCGCATCATTAACTATATGTGATATTTCTTATATATTTGATCTAAATATTATATTGGCTCGATCCAGATATGATCATTAATTAAACCATGATCAAATCAGGTCTTAATATAAAATTTTGATCTTGAAAAATATTGGATGAGATTCAAGACACATTAAACTCGACTCAACCTGATTCAGGACCAAAATAGAATGATTCTTATGTGTAAAAATTTTTTTTGCATCATTGGTTGGGACATTTAAAATTTTATGTGATTGGAATTAAATATTATTTTTTTTGACACAGGAATTAAATATTATTAAATAATATATAAAGTTGAAATGGATATATCGAGCCTGTTTGGCAAGACATTTCTACGAGCTTATAGCAGATAGCTTATAGTGGATGGGAAAATAGTCCCGTTTGGTAAGCGCTTCTGTCACGAGCTTATAGCGTTTTTTCATGAGCTTATAGCGTTTTTTCCAGACGCTACTTGAAGTAGCGTATGAGCTTATAGCTTATAGCGTTTCATTTTTCTTTCCACTTTTATCCTTATTATCTACATTTAATTCCACCTTTATTTTCTTCTTTCTCTTTTATGTAAAATCATTAATGAAGATGTCCTTTTATGTCTTTTTTATATTTTTCAACTAGTTCAACCTCTAGTTTTATCAAACACTTCCACAAAAAAATAAGCTAGCTCATCCGTTATCCGCTATCAGCTATCTCATCCGCTATCCGCTATCAGCTAATTTATCCACTAAAAACTAATTTTACCAAACAGGCTCATCATATATAAGCGTGAGAAAAATGAGATAGTTAAGTGTGGGTTTAGTGTTCAAATATTAAAACTGATAATAAGCCATTGTTTTTCTCCTTTTCTTTTTCCGTTTTTTTTAAATAATTCTATTTTTATTTTTTATTTTGTAATCATGACATAGGTATGAAATATCCACCACCGTTAACAGTGACTAATCTTCGTCAGGGAACCTATTGGACACACAAGGTGGGTTCTCCAACTAAGTTTTTTCCATACACAAGAGTTAGAATTCGAATCCCTAACCACTTATTTAAGGTATCCGAATGTTGAGAGTAATTCCGTTTTTCTTTATTTCCACCGTTTTATGATAAGATAATTGTAGTGCTCCCCATAAAAATGATAATGTGTGGGTCCTATCCCCTTACATAATTGATGGCTAAAATATAATTGGGATCCACAAACTATGGCTATGACCATGGGCTTATAAATGTCAGTTTGGCTGAAATTATTTTTAATATAAATGTGAAAATAATATTTTTTGAGATAATTATTTTAAAAGTTATGTGAGAAGAATTTTTTTTCAACATAATTTTTAAATGTAATTAACATGCCATAGAAGTCGTGAACTGTGATCCTTAACTGTTGAACATTATAAACGGTGTGGGAATCCACGGAATTGTTTATTTTCTTTGCATGCTAGAAGATATACAGGGGCATGTTAAATATCTTCTGATTAAGTATTTAACAGTAGTTAATTATGTACATGAACAAATTCGTATACCTTATTTGAATTTTCCTGTGTTTTTCCTTGTAGCACCACAAAAGAAGTTTCAATTATTGTAACTGGATAATCTGGTTTATTATATTTATACGCTTAAACGCCTACAATTGGGAAACGAAACATGATCAAGCACATGGATTGTTTTGGACTTCTCCATCTTCTACAGCATGAAAATGAGAGTGCAAAAAAAGAAAAAAATGAGAGAAAATTGAAAAATGATGAAAATAAAGCAAAAAAAAAAAAAAAAAAGAGAAATAGAAAGGATGGAAAGGGGATGGATTGAGAGAATCCAAATCCAATGATTACACCAACTGTCTGGAATCAGAAATAATATTATTGTTATTTTCAAAAGTTATTTCGAGGGCCTGATGGGAATCTCAAGTGAAAAGCAGCAGCAGAAATGTTTTTTTTTTTTAAGCAAGCAGCAGAAAATGTTGGAAGGTGACTTCAAACATTTCCTTTTTTTCACGTTACAAGCATTACCTGATTTTTCTTTCCTTCTTGTACGAGCTAGTTATTGTTTCTCCTGTTTGGATTTATTCACAGGCATTGCCTTTGCAGTAAAACCGCAAGTATGAGCACGGTCGGGAAACTAAAAGCCTCAAACTGATTAACTTAATTAGGCCAATAGCATAATCACATGAATTATAGCATAGAAACTAACACTTTTGGTTGTAGGAGAGAAAGTGAGAGGAATGAAAAGAGAATGAGAGAAAAATAGTAAAAAATGAGATGATCATTTAGTTGTTTGGTATGAGAAAAAATGAAGGAAATAAAACTAAATTTTTTCTCTTCTCTTGTTTGGTTGAGTAAAAAGTGAAAAAAAAGAAAAAAAACATATTTATGAAATGACATAAATACCCTTAAATAAAAATAGGATATAATAAAGTCAGGGGTGTTTTAAGTCTTTTCATCCATTTTTCTCTCCTCTCTCTCCCATTTTCTTTCCATTTTGGAAGGAAAACTTTTTTGATGTGGGATCCACAAATTTTTTTCTTTCCTTCCCTTTTCATTCGTCAACCAAACAAGGAAAAATTCATTTTTCTCCTCTTTTCCTTCCTCTCCTTTTCTACCCTCCACTTTTCCCTCAAAACAAACATAGCATAAGTGTTTGGTACACATGGTGTATGAAGATTTGTTATCCCATTTTGGTGTATTATATTTTTGTCACCATCAATAATATTTTGTTACATAAGTTGAAATTTCTTATAATTTAAAAAAGATAAAATATGTGATAAGATATTATTAATGGGGACTGAGTATGGTAGATCAAAATGAGACAATACCAAGTTTACTTCCCTTTCTATTTCATTGTATTCCCTTTTGTACACATGCCAAAAGCCAGAGTTCTTATCAAAAAAAACTTGGAGTGACAAAAATATCAATAAAATAAACATATTCCTTTTGTAACGGTTTCATAAAAGATAAGTACTAGATATTTTTCCAAAAAACAAAACTTGTAAAACCAAATATCAAACAAGAATTAATAGGATTAGGATTCCCTGCACTAGGATATTTCTATCTCTCTCTATTTATATTTTTTTGCTATTTTTCTGAAAAATCAAATCAAGGGTTGAGAATATGAGAGAAGCAAATCCAATGGTGATGGATTGTACAAATGCGTCAAATACGTAAATTCCCAACTGAAGAGAATCTGGATCCGAATTAATATTATGCTAGCAAGTATCTAGTACATTATAGGAGTTTCTTTAAATTTCTTATTTAATTTAAATAAATATTATTAAAATAAAGACATTCAAAATTAAAAAATATGCATAATTTATTTATTTAAATAAATTCGAAAAATATAAATTAAAATAGAAAATAGTTTAAAATTATTAAAGTTATAAAAGAGAATAATTAATTTAAAATATAATATGAATTTAAAATTTTAAGAAAACATATGATTATATTTGAGGTCAAATTATGATTATACATTTTTTTTAAACAAAAATGCTTATATTATTGATAAAACGCTTGCATTTCTATACCCAAAAAAAAAAAAAACGCTTGCATTTATCTTAGTCTAGTTTAGTAATTGTCACCAGCATATACAAGCGTGTAGATTATTTTAAGAGTAATTTTTTTTATTTATTTGATGTAATGTTATTTATTCAATTTATGAAAATATTAAAAAGGAATTAACTTTGGATTTTCTTAATGATACCTCACATATTAATTGTCGCTAAATTTGTATTCATCTAATAATAACAACAATAAATAATAGCACCCGTAAAAAAAACAATAAATAATAGCATAATACTACTGGCTGTACATGGAGAAATGATTCTTTCACAAAACATAAGTCACAGAGAACCCAAATTGACAAAATCCATCTTGGGCCGTTACTAATATTGATAAAAATTTCACCTAAAAGAAAATGTTAAAACTTGGCATTAATTGGTATGCTATCTCAATATAAATTTTTTTCATAAAGAATATTTTTTTGCCAACGAAGGTTAGTCCAGTTGGTAAAAATACGACTCATATTCCATAAAGACATGAGTTCGAATCTCGCTGTCGATGTGACGTCATCGTTGGTGGGTAATCTGTAAGTACCTCTGTAACTGTAAGCGTTTTTTGAAAAAAAAAAAAAAAGTGTAATAATTTTTGGAGGTTACTTTTTGCACCACAAAAATTTTTAATACACCACTATTTTTTTGAAAAAATTTCAATATTCCTATTATACCCTTGACAGTACCTTCCCTCTTCAAAACTTATTTCCAGTTCCCATTCCCATTCCCATTCCCATTTTATCTTCTCATTTCTTCTTTTCAGAAACCATAAACACTTGATCTCCATTTTCTTTCTCTCTTTCTTTCGGACACCCAAACTCCTGCATCTGCATCGTCGTCCAACATTTGCATCATCGTCGTCAACATTCTCTACGCCATTCTCTCGTAAAGGTGCGTTTGGTTTTTTTTTTTTGAAGTTTCGATATCCACTAGAAACTTAACTCCGAAACTCAATATTTTAATACAGGAAATAAGAATCCGGTACACGTTCATGTATTTTGACTTATTCCGGATACATATTTCCGGAAGTCATATATAAGTTTTTTTGGCATGTTCCGGTACTCACACAACAGAATTTTCCGATACTCCGAAAACATAATTTCGGAACTCATGTTTTAAACTTCCGGAAATAAGTCTCGGGTACTCTAATTTTTTACATTTAGGAAATATAAACTTGTGGTCTGGAATGCTCTAGAAGTGCAGTATTATATAAACTATTGAAATTGGTTTTCAAACTTCTTTGACATAAAGGTTATTTTGGGAAGTGCACCTTCTTTGTATTAATGCATCTAAGTTTTTGTTTATCAGTCTCTTGCTTTGAGGCATCTAATTGTTTATAATGATTTCAGATTGTGATGGTGATGATTTGAGCCTTGATGGTTCTTTGTGGGATGGTTCTGATAACAAGTTGGATAACTCATCAGATTTGGACAGGGAGTGACAGAGGAGGCGTGACCAATTCCATACGGTATTTGTACAATTTAGAATTAATTTTCCTTTTTTAAGTTTCTCGCTCCTTACCTCTATAAAGTGTTTGGCTATTCATTTTCATTCTGCATCCTATTTTAGATTGGGTATCGAGATGGTCTTATAGCAGGGAAGGAAGCTTCTGCACAGGAGGGATTCAATATCGGTTTTAAACAATCAGTCCTTACGCTGGGGTGTTGTAAGAGGTGTTACCAGGTAGGTATTCCGAGAGGGAGATGAGCTAATCATGCAATATATTTGAGTTTTAATACTATCACTGGCTCACTAATATATTTTTTTAAAATTTTCTGATTGGCTATTTGCTTCCTGTGAAGTGCATTTGCTTATCTTCCAGATCAGTTGAAGGAGAAGTTGGTTGAAACACTAGAAAAAAGAAATGAATTCCAATGGTTGTATGAATCAGTACATTCTTTGTCAACAACAGATGCCCTTAGATTGTTTAATGAAGACATCAAAGCAAAAGAAACTTTAGAATGCAGGAGCAAACTTCACATGGCTCGCATTTGGGAAATTATCATGGACAACTTGAATCTCTGATTCATGAATCTCCTGCCATTGACATTCATTTTCCCGAACTGACATATATGGTGTTACCTTGTATGTATAACAGTTTAGCCTAGTATTATATGAGCTTCTTGTGGAAAATATATTCCATGTGCATGATTGTGAACTTATTATACGTTTCTGCACAAAAGAAATGCAGGTTATTTGGTTCCCAAGACAATGATGTTCATGATGCTAACATTAAAGTTGTATATGGCTTTTTTTTTTTGTGCGCACTCCAGTTGGATGCAACAACCGTGGACCGTGGTTGCACAGGTCAATTAATGTAATTGAGTTGTAAATTTTTTTAAATGAAAATAAACTTTTAATAAAAGCATTTGAAGTCTTGAAGTTTTATTCGTTGTTCTTTTACCTTTACTTTGCCTTATTTGTAATAGCACTTATTGCACTTAAATATAACAAGTATTTAAACACAATGGTTGAAGCAGAAATTGTCTTGTTAGCTCTTATTTTTCACCAAATTCACCACATGACAATAAATAAACAGAAAATGTGGTAGTTCGACTTCTGCTTAATTTCTAAGAATAGCTGAACTCAACAAAAAATGTTGAAAAAGCAGTTGTAATTTGCTTTCTGAGCCATAGTTAAAAACAAGATTACATAAAGCACGTGAATTAGCTATTCTGCATGATACAAACAAATAGAATAAATTAAGAGTTTCGAAGCATGAGTGAGTGCCCCTTATTATTATAACATAAAAGTACCGGTGCATCAAGCACAAGTTAAGAAAGTAAACACCAAAGCACACTGAGCAATTTTGTGAAGCAAAGCCCGCTCCCTTGATCCTGCAAGCTGAATTGTCTCTATGCTTCAGAAAGGAAGGAGATGCATAACAAGTTACTCGTAGTAATAGGCTTCCAGATAATTCTTGGTTCTCTTACTCCGCTGCTACCTTTGCAAGATAGCACTTCAACTTGTTTCATCTTCACCTGTAGACCAACAAAGGAAAGAGGAACTTCTTTTAACTTTTATTTGGTTAAATGTTGAAAACAAATGATGATGAATGATAATGATAAAGGAGAAGTCTAATTTTAGAAAACTGTTTTTACCTCAGCAGCATACATCAGTTACAAGCTTGAATAGGGTGAATTATTTCTCATATGAGTTTCACATTTGGGTATTGACATTACTGTTTCAAATGTTTCAACGAGCAATGCCACCTTCCTTTTCCCAGCTGGAGCAAGTTTTGTGACGGCTTATCTGAGTGCAAAATCAAGCATCCATTCATCTGCATTCTTTCTTTCATCCATCATTTGATGCTTCAGGTTAACCTTTTCTGGTTCCGGATCAGGAACCAAGGGCAGGAAATTTGGCTTTCTTGGGTTGATCTTTCTCATCTCCTCATCATCATCTTGCACAAGTCTCTTGTGCCTAGTTGCCCGTTGCCAATTCTTGCTTTTGCTCTCCAACTTATTAGCCTTAACTTGATCTCCCTCCAATAATTGCATGTCTTTAACAACAATGATGCTTTGCTTCTCCTGGCCAATGCTTTCATCACTATTCTCTACGCTTGAGTCACTGTCTTCACGGCTCTCATCAATCGCGCAAGCTTCAACCATCTCTTCATCAAGGACCTTTGTGGCACAACTGATCTCATCACCCACATGTTTTTCATTTTCTCTATTATCATCTGCATTTGTCAGATGCTGAAATATTTCCTCTCTTGAAGAAGATTGATCACAAGTTATCCCGTTGGAAGAGTAATCAGTATCTCTAGTCTCGAGGCCTTCACTTGTGCCTTCCAGAACAGAATTAGTGCTAGTGCCATGAGGTTCTGTTTCAGAACAGATGCTTTCTTCTTCATTGGCTTCTTGGACTGCTTCTTCAACCAGAATGTCCACATTATGGTTGCTAACGTTGTCATCTAACCACATTGCAGACACATCGTGTGAACTCTCTGATAAGGACCCAAATTTTGAGTCAGTCTCCTCTGTGAAGACAGAAGAATCAATATCCTCTCTATGGCCCAATGCACAATATTGTTCCTCCTCCCACAACATATCAGTGTATTGGAAATCAGAAACATCCAATTCAATATTCTCCATGTGTTCCTCATCATAGCTAACCCCACTGCTGTAGCTTCCCATACATACTTCTTCATGATACCAGCAAGGTTGGTGGTTTTCATCCACATCTTCAGCATTTTGTTCTTGATGAAAGCTCCCCTTGGTATCTGATTCAATTGTAACATCATCAAAGCAGTTTTTGAAATCCTCCTTGAGATCAATCTCAGACTTAGGGACAACATGAATCATGCTTGGAGTAACTTGTTTGACACCATCCTCTTCTGCTGCTAAGCCATTCTCCTCAATTGCAGACTTTATTTCTTCTTGATCCTCAAGGTTTCCTTGTGCCAAGGGAGTGATTATTGGATTAGCCACATCAGCTTCATCATATGCAGGTTTTCCATCAAAGACAATCTGCTCAATATCATCGTCCTTCTTTGTCTCACAGGGCACCTTCAATCTTTGAGGGTTCAGAGCTTCCAGCTTCATACTCTTCTGGGTCTTCAAAAGACGCCTCCTTTCTGGCATGAAACTCTTCAGTGGTGGAAAAGAAGCTTGATGATGAGAGTTTAGAGAGCAATATTCATATGAACAAACATTCATGCTGAAGCTCCCTCACACTCGGTACCCCCAGGATTAAGCATGAGGTATGATGGGAACTGAGTCCTTCAAAGTTGAAAAGCAGGTAGCTCTCTCTGGCGCATCCACATCTGCACACATAACTGCTGCGGTGGATTTTCTAGGACAAGTTTTAGAAGGCTTGAAACTAGGAGTCTTTGTTAATGTTCTCATAAAAACCAAACTAGATGATCTTGTCAAAGTTTTTGCAGAGTTTTTACTACACACAAAACTAGCTTTCTTACCATATGAACCAGATTGAGAATTCCGAAGACTCACTGGGAAAAGCTCATTTTTTGCATATGAACTGCTGGTGGGCTCCATTTAATTGGGTGATCCATTTATTGTTCTCTCCAAGGCTTCTTCTGTTTTTGTGGGGATGGTGCTGTAGTTGTAATTCCGGAAATATAATTCCAGTACTCTAATTGTTTCACATTCAGGATTTCGTCTATGGAAACATGTTTTCCGTAGCAAATTGTATATGCATTCCGGATTCATATTTCCGGTAGTCACAAATATATGCATTTCGGAAATATGTATCCGGAAGTAACAAAAGTTCATTCTGGATTCTTATTTCCGGTAGTTTGTATAGAGAATTCCGGAAACTTTTTTTCGGTTGGTGAAACAATTGTGTTCTGGAAAGCTATTTCCGGTATGATAAAAAAATTGCGTAACATGAAAGTTACGTACCTGATCAACGACGAGGAAAACATGAAGAATTTGTGGGAAACAATGTGTTCTGAAGGTGTGTTCTCAATAAATTGAATCAAATATGAATTGAATGAAGATAATTGAATTGAATGAGTGAATGAGGGAGAAGAGAGAAATAATAATATGGAGTGGGAAGAAAAGGATTTCTTAGGATGGATGGTGGTATGAAATTATGAAGAGGGTTTAGGAAAAAAATATTAAAAAATAAAAGGGTATTTAGGGTATAAAAAAAAATTAAAAAAAAAATGTATGGTGTATTAAAGATTTTTGTGTTGCAAAAAGTAACCTCCATAATTTTTTACACTGTCAATCAATTATAAATTGACATATTTTTAAAAATGTTTGACTCTTATTATAAGTACCTTAAAAATCACAATATGATGATTTATGATTGATTAACATGTTAAAAAGTTTACACCGATAATATATCAAAATTAAATCCTAAAACTTTTGTGAGTTTTATAAAGAGGTTTGTTTATGAGAATAAGATAACCTACTGCATCAAAGTAAATTTTTAGCTTAGTTCAAAAGAAACAAAATATTATAAAATTATTTTTTATTAAATTAATCAAAATATAAAATTGATTCTATTATAATTTATTAAAATAATAATCAATTATTTGAAATAATTTAATTTTCCCCTGTAGTATAACAAAATCATCAAGCCAGAGTTTTGGTAGTGGAACAGAGAACAGTAGCACCAAGCAGAGGATTCCATGTGCTGGGCCCGGCCCGGGGGTACAACTTAATGCAGTGCAGGACCTTGCTTCCTGGGATCATCACATCACCTACACCTGCTACTGCTATGCCCGGTGACCTATCCAAGGCCCAACCGAACAGCACTTTTGTCCAATTTCATTTGCCGTTTTCCACACTAGTATAATAATGTGAAGTATTATTGTACTCAATCTGTTACCTTGAGCTTTTTCAATTTGTCAGTGTTCATGTCAGCATTCAAAGCACCGTCGTCTAATCTGAAGGATATGAGATCTTGGTCATTAGGGTTTGGATGAATTTAGGGCTTCTTGGAGGGCTGGTTGTCCCTTTAGTGGCAGAAAAGCTTCACCTATTCCAGAACTGTTCCCTTCCAATATAATGCCAATCTTGTCAAAACCGTGTCTTTTTCAAAATACTTTTCTTTTAAAATATGACGAAAAAATGTTCCCACCTCAGCATAATCAATTTCCACCAAGCTGACAATAAAATTTGACCATAAGCATGGCATGAGTGGATGCAAAAAATTGATTATTCTCAACGCAAATGCTACTCAAAATATATAAGATCAACGAGGATTGCGATAGTTGTCTAATTCAAAATCTGAATAGAATTTTTTAATACCACAATATATTTTCATAAGTTGGACCCACTTAAATGGCACATAAGACTAATTACTATTGGACTACAAGAGCAAGAGAGTTACACAATCTTTTCACACATGTTACTTTCCTCTAACTAAAAGCACGATCAGCTTTTGTTATAAAATAATAACAGTCGGTTTGTCTTAGATTTTATAAAGATAAAATAATCACATTCGTAAATTATGTTGAGAGAAATTCTTTTCACATAACTTTTAAAATAATTATTTTAGAAGTGTCATTTTCACGTTTGCGTTGAGAATAATTTCAATCAAACAAACATTAACACTGTAAATTAGGTTGGATTGGTTTCGAATTTCATCCATCTACGCAATATACATAACTTTATTAACGAACAAACCAACTTCCAGTAGAAACAACATAGCAAAAGAAAAGGGCAACGTAAACTATCAAGTATAAGTAAATAAAAGTCAAACATTTCGAGCCAGATCAGACCAACACATTTTTAAAGAAGAGGTTTACGTTCCAGCCAGGCCACTGTGGGTCTGTAATCTATACCATCCCCCCCATCAGGTTATAGACAGAATTTGTAACAAAAACTGTTTTACCATTTTAATTTTGTATTCACCGTATTTCAAGCATTGTGTTGAAATTGAAATCTTGAGCACAAACTTTGTAACTTAGCCCAATATTGATGGCCGACAAAAGGTACTAAGCTCTCAAAATCCATATAGTCATCTGCAGCTTCCAAAGGTTGTCCAAGCCCAAATGAGTATTAGATATTGAGAATTCAAATGGAGTTTTTTCTTTTCATTTTCATTTCGCCTCTTTAGTCCACAATAGGGCTGACAAAATAATCGATGGATTCATTATCCATCTGGTTCATCCATAAGAAAATTCATCTAATCCATCCATCTATACAAATAAAATAAATGGATTGGATTGATTTTTTTTAATGGATGGCTAATGATCCATCTGATTGTTTTTTTAAATTCATTGGATCAATAAAAAAAGTAGTGAATTTTTTGTAGTCCACTCCAAATTCATTTTTTGTCAAAACATTTTTTCACAAATATAGGCAGCTGGCAATTTGCCGCCGAACACCTGACCGACAGTCAGTCCATCGCTAGCCCGACCACCCGACCGTCGGTCGACCGCTACCGACCGACTGCATCTGACTGATTATCGAACCGTCCAATTGACCATCCGAAATACCGACCGCTAATCGATCGACTGCCCGACCGATCGACTGATAGCCCGATTGACGGACTGTCCGATTGACTGACCGACTGCTCGACCTATCGCCGAACAGGCGAGCGAGCGACCTTCGAACGGTCGGATCAATCAACCGCCCGACCGCCACCAAATGTGAAAGGAAAAAAAAATTTAAAATAAAATTTTAAAATATCATATATTTTTAAATGAGCGAGTGAGATATCCATCTATAAAAAAATTATTAATGGATGAGTTTGATGATTTTTTATTAAATTGGTCCTGAATGGATAATTTTTTTATTACATTTTTTATGAATCTAAATGAATTAATGGATTATTTTTGATTCATCTATTATAATCAAAATCCATCGAATTCATCCATTTGCCACCAGTAATCCACGACCAATACAGTATTAGACTGATAGTGTTGCGCGCTTGATGTAGAAAGCAGCTGTGCTAAATACCAAATAGCACACTTGTCTATCTAACACATTTTCAGTCAATAAATTTACATATATAATAAGTTCATTGATATATTAAGAAAATTGGAAAATTAATTCCTCAAAATCTTCTTTTAGGAAAAGGATAATGTTATATGAAAAATTTATATTGATTTCATTACAAGAAAATTATTTCTCTGTATTTTCAAGGAGGGTGATGGTCGTTTCTTATTCATTTTTTTATCTAATCCCTCGATATCTAGAAGTTATATTGAATCCCGACTAAATTCGAATCAAGTCGGATAGATCCATATAAGAGGAAAAAAGCTCTTCCACTGCATGTCTATTTTTTCATTCACAAAATTTGAACCTGAGACCTTGTTTAACGGAATCAAGTTCCAACCACTTTAGGGATGGTAATGGATAGGGTATGTGTAGGGTACTATAGTATCCATTCCCGTACCCGCGTTTTGAAAAAGTACCCGTACCCAGACCCATACCCTCATGGGTATTAACTTCAATATCTGTACCCTTACCCTCTGGGTATCTAAGTATCCGTACCCGCATCCGTTACTCACACTACTTTAATATAAGAAATTTTATTTAAACAATAAAATGCCTAAACTCTTGTAAACTCTTGCATTCCAAACTAAAAAAATGAAATCTATGGTCTTAATAATCAATTTGTGAACATGAAATCCAAAAGTTTTAATACAAAACACTCAATAATCAATCTCCAAAACATCAAGTAAATATTACAATAAACTTCTAAGAACAATAATTCATAAACTTGACGCTCCTGAGCTGTTAGCACTCTCCAAAATCAGCTAAAAAAGATACATTACACTAATAAAGTGTAATTATAAAGATACCCATTAATAACATATCATAAAGTAAACAATGATACATTACCTCATCATCTGAATCAGAGTCCCCAAAAGACTGCAAATGCTTATCTTTCAAATGTAAATCAGAGTCCCGAAGAAAGTAAATG
Source organism: Ammopiptanthus mongolicus (assembly GCA_039655645.1). Classification (NCBI taxonomy): domain Eukaryota; kingdom Viridiplantae; phylum Streptophyta; class Magnoliopsida; order Fabales; family Fabaceae; genus Ammopiptanthus; species Ammopiptanthus mongolicus. The sequence continues at coordinate 101,546,405 of CM077344.1, read as the reverse complement.
ATTAGTATAACTAATTAAAAGTAACAAACACAAATTTAATTAAGGACCGCAAGGTGCAGTGATACTGAATTAGCGGCGTTGGTCATAATGAGATTAGGAGAGTGACAGTGAAATATGTTAGGTCAGATGGTTTCTTACTTTCTTTAGGTTTTTTAATTTTTTAAATTAATATCAGAATATAATATTTTATATCAGATGCCAGATATTCATATTATATATATATATATATATATATATATATATATATATATATATATATAAAATAAATATATAAAAAGTATTTATATATTTATATATATAGTACGGGTATGAGGCAGGATGGGTACTAAAGTACCTGTACCCGCATCCATCCCCATTAATTATTGTGGATAATTACTCGTGTCCAAACCCATACTCAATTAACGGGTAATTACCCTATCCATAACGAGTAAATTTTGCGGATACCCAACTGGTCCAATAACCATTGCCATTCCTAAATCACTTGGACCTACATGCGGTGGTTGTTTCTTTTGCATATTAGATTTGGTAGAGTTTTTACTAATTGCAGTTTTATAATATAATCTAATCTATCTAGAACTTAACTAATTTGCACTAAGAAAAAGATAGTTTGTGTCCTTTGTCATATGCTCATAGCATCTAGTGCCTCTATCTAATCCCACGCGAATAGGTTTTAAATTCGGAAAAAAGTTTGTAAAAGTGAATTTGTTTTTGAAATAAAAAGTGTGTATTTATTCTTAATTTAATAAAATATATTATTATTTTAACTTAATAAATAATTTAAGAGTAGATATTTTCTTACTTCTTCATTTTAAACACATTAAAAAAAAAAAAAAGACTTTATATTCTTAAACTCCAATTCAATAATAACCCGGCAATCTTCCCAAACTCCCCGCCGCAAAGGTGCAGGTGCATGAGTGCCACTATGCAAGCAACTACTGACTTCGTCAAAATCCTATGCAAACCAAGTTCAGCGAGCTGCTTTTCTCAAGATTAGTACTAGGCTTTAGAGATTGCATAACTCGAAAAGCTTAGTAAAGAGAAGAGATTAAAAATATATATCGGAGCGATAACTAAATGTTTCTCCGGAACTAGACATGAAGGGTCTTTCCCAATGACTGAAAATGATTCCCTCCACCATCCACATAAAGGTTAATGAGCCATCAACAAGACTCAGCTGCTTTGGGCTACGTTTTTTTCATTTTATTTGGAGCTAACGACAATATTAATCAATCCGGTAAGCTAGCTACACCTTTGTACTTGTTTCTATAGGCCTTATAATATGAAAATATAAAATGTAATCAATATATATATATATATATATATATATATATTGGTTTCAATAGGTCGAATCTAAAAGACAATTTATTATAATCACACGTGGATGGTACCTTAATGTTTATCAACTCTTTTTTTTTTTTTTTGGGTAAATTACCATCCTCTCATGTCTAGGGATAAGCCGGCCTCTTTAAATCAGCCCCTTCTAATAAGAAATTAAGAATAGTTATTTTAGTTATAATTGTTGTGCTAATTATCTTTTGTCGTTTATACCAGAGGGGAAGTGTAGTTTAATGGGGGATTTCATTATTTAATCAAGCTTCATTTGATCAACTTTCTTAAAGTAACTTTCAATGAATTATAAAAACTATTTGGTGACATGGCCACTATAAAGTTAAAGCAGTAGTCAAAGATTTGCTGCGATAATGAGTAATGATTTTATCTTACTCCATGAGAATTTAAGAAAAACCACAACTTTAATTCTTATAATAAAGTTTTGACGTTTGTTAATATGTGCTTAGGCAGGTTTTAACGAAACTCTATAAGTTTTAATTTAATTATGCTAATGGTGAAATTTTAGAAAAAAAAGTAAAATAAATCATAAATTTAAATCTTTTTTTTTTATGACTATCATAAATTTAAATCTTTACATAGCTAATCTATAAAAGAATAGTTTGAGCCTCCCTTTTAATTAATTATCCTCCTTTAAATAGTACTTTTGGATACGCAAAGCTGAAATTCTATTTAATCAGTTTAGAGAATTTAAAGTAAACTTATAAATATATATATATATATATATATATATATATATATATATATAGTAAATATATTTTTTTTATCATCATACAATTATTAAAATCTCTTCAAAACTCTTTTTGTCTGAAAAGTAGTCAGAATTACTTTTATTTTTGTTAAAATAAGCATCATCATTTTTCATATATACTTAAGTTTTCACTTTTCATTCCCTTCTTTCTTAATTTTTTCCCCAGTCTAGAGATCCCACAAGTCACTTGATCAGGAGCCTCACATTCGAACTTGCTAAGACAAGTGCTCACTCAAACTTGGATTTATTGACCTTCTGACATCCTCTAGTAATTTCTGTTTGTGAAAATTTTGTTGTCCCAAAAAATAGTGTTTCGGTATCCCACCAATCAAAGGCTAAATATATACGTATGTGTTAATAAGCTATGATTTATATTAAGTGACAAATTGTTATTGGTGGGAGACAGAAAATGTGATAGAAAATTTTTTTCCGGCCTTTAGGTAATTAATAAAGAGAGAAATCGTGGTGTATAAGTAAAAAAAAAAAAAAATTAAGGTAGTTAAACTAATAATCAAACATTTTTGCTAATATGTCAATTTATGATTAGTTGAATGTATAAAAAATTATATGTTGACAATGCATACAAATTAAATCCTTTAGGGTGTGTTTGGTTCAAATGAGGGGAAGGAAGGGGAGGAATTTTAATGGAGGGGAGAGGAAGGGAGGGGGGAGATTTTAATTAGCTATTGTATTTGGTTGAGAGGATGGGAGGGGAGGGATTTTAATGGGGGAGGGAAAGTAGCATTATTTGTGTTTGGTTCACAACGGGAGGGGAGGGATTTTAAAACTAACTTACTTTTACACCCTTATAATTTTAGATTTTAAAATACATAAGTATGATTATTTTAATCATTTCATTCAAAATGTTTTAAAACACCTTCCTTTATCTCCAAATCCCCTCACTTTTGGAGGGGAACCAAAATTGGGTGACAAGAGATTTTGTTCCTCTCCCCTTCTAAAAAATAAATCAAACAACAAATGTTTAAAAAAATCCCCCCCCTACCCTTCATTCTTCCCCAACCAACACACTATGTTAATAAAACCTATAAATCTCACATTCAGTAGTGACCCATTCCTCCAACGAATCTAAAGCATCCTATGAAAACAGTTCAAAGCAAACATACACTTACATGTCCTATTTCAACTACTTCATTAACTTACAATACAAGTCCTGGTCGACTTCGACTTTATGCCGGTTTTGTGGGGGAAAGATCCTCTCTATTTTTTATTTTTTTATTTTTGTTCATTTTCAAAAAAATTTCTAAAAAAATGTGTATTATACATATGTATGTAGTTATTCCATATATTTATTATCCCAAAATTTTAATAATGAACATTTCTATTCTCATTAGAAATGAAGAGGATCCCTACTCGTTTTGTGGCACCATCCTTTTCAACGACGCACCATATATTAATTATTAGTAACTCCATTAATCATTCACGAACATCTCAGATTTCTACAAAATGTTCTCTCACATCTTCGCCATACAATTAAATGTTTCCGCTATCCAGATTATAGTAGGTTGGCGATGTTTGGCTCTCTCGAAAGTGGTATATACCTCAATAATAGACACTAGAGGATCGTCCTAAGTCGTGAGTAACTGGGTCTGATTTAGGCCATTTTTGCAACATGTTCTCCTTTCAATAATTAAACCTCAATTCTATAAATTAATGAATGATAATGTGTTAGATCATCTATTATTTGTGGTCTGGGTAGTTTAATGCTCAAAACGTACGTAGTCTTTTAATGATGTTTATAAGTTTCATTAGTTTAGTTTTTTTTTTTTTTAAAAAAATTTTTAGTTGTTATGTTGTTTTAAGTTCCATTTATACCATTTTAGCTCTAGAATTATCTTACTCTTTATGTTTTCATTTTATAAAGTAATAAAGTGGGGATTGAAACACGAAGAGCTAAAACTAAATGACAAGAAAAGCATGAAGAAGTTGTTGCATGACCAACGCTGAGCACTGGAACGCAAAAACAAGGGTTCCTCTCGACCAGGTCAGTGCTGGCTTGTTGTGTCAAATTGTTGTTTTTGTGAGTCATTCGCTAAGCACTAGCGGCGACCTTTAACTGTTATAAATTCATGATTTTCTAGTTTAGAAGGAATTTTTTTTAGCTTCCAACATCGCGAGGAAGCCATTTAGTGATCTAAGTTGGCAAGCTCCTTGGATTTGTAGAAGGAATAAGGAAAATCTCTAGCTCATCCCTCTTCATCTTCATGGAGTCATTGTGTCTCTTAAATATCTTTTTCTTTGTTTTTAGGGTTTTCAGCATGTGAAACTAAATTAAACCCTTTTAGCCAGGAGGGAAGATGTAATTTGATTGTGACAATATTTTAACATTGATTGAATTATTGTATTAATATTTTCCTTTGTTGAGTGGTAATTGCTATGCTTACTGCTTTTAGAAGCTTTTAGATGCTTAATCACCATTCAATTTGTTGCCTCATGTTTATGTTAGGAATATAGTGAGATATGAGCTTGCTTCTTACAATTGCTAATGAATGAAGTTAATCTAGGAATAGATAGCTTAGCTTATTCGGTCTTGTCTTAAATTTCATAAAGCTTCATAACCTTGCTTTGTTATTTGACCTTAATAGAGTTTAGCTAAGTAAGGTTGTTTCATCCAAGAAATTTGGGTTATGACCAATATTAAAGTATAATTAGTATAATTTAGGAAATTAGACATTCAGCAAGAAATTTGGTATTAGTATAATTAGATTAAAGTAATTCAATGAGTGTTGTGTCTATAATAGAGTGAAATGGGAACTCTAGCCTTAATGTTTTTATCTTCATTTTTTGCCATCTTAGTATTTATTTAATTTCCCAAAGGAAAAACTCAAAAAGATTTATTTGCTTTGGTCATTGTTTAATATTTTGAGCCCTCTTCATTCCAAAGATAAGTCTAAATAATCGTTCGGGTTGCGAATTGGTAATTGACACACAATCTCTGAAAATGATATTTGGTATTTCACGATGCTATATACTTACGCGATCCGATACACTGACTGAGGAAATGGTTACTACCATAGAAACATACAAAAGAAAAAAGTTGGATCCCAAGTTGGCCGTGAGGAAAAATTAATTGAATTAAGTATCAATAAGGATGAGTGATCCTATGATTTGAAATGCTAATACGTGTCTAATAATAATTTGGAAATAAGGCAAGCGAAGAATTGTGGAGCTTTGGTTTGTAAAATTTATGAAGTATATGCTAAATATGGTTTATTTAATTCAAGATTAAGTCTTAAATGAATCAACCACACCATTGACACCCCTAATTTTGACATACATTATTGTAAACCTTTAACAAAAAGAATGATTTTGCAAAAAAATTGACTTAATAAACACACACAGAAAAGATTTAAAATTTACTAATTTTAATTATTTCGATTCAATCTTAGGTACAATTTTTATATTTAGGAAAACCAAATAGATTGAAATCTAAAACTATTTGTATATCTATTTTTTATGACTGTAATATTGTCCTTCCGCTTATATAGCTTGCAAGGCGTTTGATATAATACTTGACTGAAACCTGAAATCTAAAATTAAAGGACTATCACCATTACATTTATGGTTATATATGACTTGGCAGATGTTTGAGAAGCGGGTGGAGCTCCACTAATGTAATTTTGGTGGAACGAAAAGTAAATTAAGAGATTTTACAAATTGCACTAACACTCTTTCAAGTGGACCACCAGTAATGAGCGATCTAATTCTGCACTCCCCTTTTTCTAGTAAAACATTAAAAAAGCAGAACGCTTGACTAAACTCTTGAAACATTGTTCTCTCTGAACACTACACTTAAGACTCTCTATTGAATTAGTAAGGGTGCAATAGAGATTATTAAAAGTCAAGTGGTTCGTTCAAACATCAGAGAGAACTTAAGCAATGTGGTCCATGCCAGAACATGTTTCAGTTGCAACAGCTTGAGCATCCAAAGAGAGCCATGCTCGATCAAATTCAAGGTTCAGTCATATACATTCTCTCATCATTTCGTATCCATAGAAATTTGGAACTTCTATAATTTCTCTACCGTACGTACTACCTTTCCTTTGGGCTCACATACGACATAATAAGTCACCTCATAATTGAGAAAGTCCTATGAGATTTTGGAATGTCGTTTTTGTTCAGACAATTAGAAATAGTTACACTTGTCAAACGAAAATTGGTTATAGAATATATATAGCAAACCTATTATTACTTTTTGATTTTTTTTCCCTCATTTAATTCTTCACATTTGATTATAATGAAAACTGTAATCAAATGTTGCGAGCCTTTTGGCTCAGTTAGGGTTTCCCCTTCCAAGCGCCGTTATGGGTTTCTCTTCTCCCTTTCTGGAGGCTTGTTCCCCCTTCGATTGGGGCTTGTTGGTCAAAGCTCAGCCATCCTTCCCACCCGTTGCAAAATCCCCCCCGTTCTCCCTTGTCACCACCCACCCACCCCCACCTCCGCTCCTTCTCCACCTCGTATTTCCAACACCAACCACTGCGAGTCCCATTTCACCCATCATCGTAGTCCGCTGTCACCTCCAGAACTCAGAACCTCCACCCCGACTCAACCTCACACATGTCAAGCCATCAGTGATGGATCCGGTTTTCAACCCGCCTCCACCAACCCCACGGCTAGGTCTCTGTCTCCTAATGGAGACTAGCCCACTCTCTGGTGACTTGTTCCCCACCGCTCCCCCGTTCACTCGGGATCTCATCAACAGATCTCCCAATACCGTCTCGTTCTCTTCATTGGTGGTGCGCCCACCACCCAAACCACCGCCACAGGACAAAATAAGCAATCTGTTGGAAACAGATGGCCACACATGCCCCAGGAACTCTACTTCTCAGCAAAGTGAGGCTGCTCCCCCTCCTCCTAAACCGGTGTCTTTTGGCCTCTGCCAAAACCGCCGATATAGGTGCAATTTTTACTTTGGGTGTCTTGTTGTTGTGGCCTCTGTTGTGTCCCTCTTGTGCAGGTTGCTATTAGTTTTTGTTGGGGCAAAGAATTCTCTTGAGATGTTTGTGAAAAAGCCTATGTACTCAGTATTTTGGAAATCCGTAGAGGGTGTAGATCCTCTTGTGGCTGACTCCAATTTCAATATCCTCTCCTCACTTCATTTGGCTTCTGATCAAAGAGTTAAGTTGGATAATTCTGAGACCACCTATAGTCGAATTGTGCCTGAAGAAGCCAAAAAAATGATCTGTAACTGGATAAGCGTTAAGATTGTGGCATCTCATCTTTTCCTTGTCTTTAACCGTGTGAGGAAAAATTTATTTGGCTGGATGTTAGGATATAGATTTTGGCTTGATGCCCTTTTGTTTTCTACACAATCTACATGTTATGTTGTTGTTGAGTCGGTAGGCTTAATTATTAGAGTTAGCCCCATAATTTGGTTGGGGAATGCCCCTACACTGCTTGATCAATTTGATTGTAATGTTTCTTGTTTTAGCAATTGAATGAAGCTCTTTACTGTAAAAAAAAAAAACTGTAATCAAATGGAGTTCTGCACTGTAATGCTAAAGGTAGATGTGTATTGAATAATACCTTTATTTATCAAAAAAAGTTATAGTGAAAACTGTTTTGCGTCGCATAGTTGGGCCTTCATCCCGATGGGCCTGATTTGAGTTCAACATGGGTTTGAGCTGATATGAGATTATCCCAAGACTCTATAGGTATGCTCCTTAGAGTCGTCGTGGACATAACTCTTACCTTAGTGAGTCATTTTTAGAAGTGCAAGTGGTCGAATTGGACTAACATAGTCATGAGTCCCGCCTTCCACATGTTCACTTAACAATCCATACCTTCTCCACACCTATATAAATACACTAAAGAGTTTCTAACTCAC